>OX421914.1:0-1319908 GCA_949128165.1 Lathronympha strigana
ACCTAACCTAACCTAACCTAACCTAACCTAACCTAACCTAACCTAACCTAACCTAACCTAACCTAACCTAACCTAACCTAACCTAACCTAACCTAACCTAACCTAACCTAACCTAACCTAACCTAACCTAACCTAACCTAACCTAACCTAACCTAACCTAACCTAACCTAACCTAACCTAACCTAACCTAACCTAACCTAACCTAACCTAACCTAACCTAACCTAACCTAACCTAACCTAACCTAACCTAACCTAACCTAACCTAACCTAACCTAACCTAACCTAACCTAACCTAACCTAACCTAACCTAACCTAACCTAACCTAACCTAACCTAACCTAACCTAACCTAACCTAACCTAACCTAACCTAACCTAACCTAACCTAACCTAACCTAACCTAACCTAACCTAACCTAACCTAACCTAACCTAACCTAACCTAACCTAACCTAACCTAACCTAACCTAACCTAACCTAACCTAACCTAACCTAACCTAACCTAACCTAACCTAACCTAACCTAACCTAACCTAACCTAACCTAACCTAACCTAACCTAACCTAACCTAACCTAACCTAACCTAACCTAACCTAACCTAACCTAACCTAACCTAACCTAACCTAACCTAACCTAACCTAACCTAACCTAACCTAACCTAACCTAACCTAACCTAACCTAACCTAACCTAACCTAACCTAACCTAACCTAACCTAACCTAACCTAACCTAACCTAACCTAACCTAACCTAACCTAACCTAACCTAACCTAACCTAACCTAACCTAACCTAACCTAACCTAACCTAACCTAACCTAACCTAACCTAACCTAACCTAACCTAACCTAACCTAACCTAACCTAACCTAACCTAACCTAACCTAACCTAACCTAACCTAACCTAACCTAACCTAACCTAACCTAACCTAACCTAACCTAACCTAACCTAACCTAACCTAACCTAACCTAACCTAACCTAACCTAACCTAACCTAACCTAACCTAACCTAACCTAACCTAACCTAACCTAACCTAACCTAACCTAACCTAACCTAACCTAACCTAACCTAACCTAACCTAACCTAACCTAACCTAACCTAACCTAACCTAACCTAACCTAACCTAACCTAACCTAACCTAACCTAACCTAACCTAACCTAACCTAACCTAACCTAACCTAACCTAACCTAACCTAACCTAACCTAACCTAACCTAACCTAACCTAACCTAACCTAACCTAACCTAACCTAACCTAACCTAACCTAACCTAACCTAACCTAACCTAACCTAACCTAACCTAACCTAACCTAACCTAACCTAACCTAACCTAACCTAACCTAACCTAACCTAACCTAACCTAACCTAACCTAACCTAACCTAACCTAACCTAACCTAACCTAACCTAACCTAACCTAACCTAACCTAACCTAACCTAACCTAACCTAACCTAACCTAACCTAACCTAACCTAACCTAACCTAACCTAACCTAACCTAACCTAACCTAACCTAACCTAACCTAACCTAACCTAACCTAACCTAACCTAACCTAACCTAACCTAACCTAACCTAACCTAACCTAACCTAACCTAACCTAACCTAACCTAACCTAACCTAACCTAACCTAACCTAACCTAACCTAACCTAACCTAACCTAACCTAACCTAACCTAACCTAACCTAACCTAACCTAACCTAACCTAACCTAACCTAACCTAACCTAACCTAACCTAACCTAACCTAACCTAACCTAACCTAACCTAACCTAACCTAACCTAACCTAACCTAACCTAACCTAACCTAACCTAACCTAACCTAACCTAACCTAACCTAACCTAACCTAACCTAACCTAACCTAACCTAACCTAACCTAACCTAACCTAACCTAACCTAACCTAACCTAACCTAACCTAACCTAACCTAACCTAACCTAACCTAACCTAACCTAACCTAACCTAACCTAACCTAACCTAACCTAACCTAACCTAACCTAACCTAACCTAACCTAACCTAACCTAACCTAACCTAACCTAACCTAACCTAACCTAACCTAACCTAACCTAACCTAACCTAACCTAACCTAACCTAACCTAACCTAACCTAACCTAACCTAACCTAACCTAACCTAACCTAACCTAACCTAACCTAACCTAACCTAACCTAACCTAACCTAACCTAACCTAACCTAACCTAACCTAACCTAACCTAACCTAACCTAACCTAACCTAACCTAACCTAACCTAACCTAACCTAACCTAACCTAACCTAACCTAACCTAACCTAACCTAACCTAACCTAACCTAACCTAACCTAACCTAACCTAACCTAACCTAACCTAACCTAACCTAACCTAACCTAACCTAACCTAACCTAACCTAACCTAACCTAACCTAACCTAACCTAACCTAACCTAACCTAACCTAACCTAACCTAACCTAACCTAACCTAACCTAACCTAACCTAACCTAACCTAACCTAACCTAACCTAACCTAACCTAACCTAACCTAACCTAACCTAACCTAACCTAACCTAACCTAACCTAACCTAACCTAACCTAACCTAACCTAACCTAACCTAACCTAACCTAACCTAACCTAACCTAACCTAACCTAACCTAACCTAACCTAACCTAACCTAACCTAACCTAACCTAACCTAACCTAACCTAACCTAACCTAACCTAACCTAACCTAACCTAACCTAACCTAACCTAACCTAACCTAACCTAACCTAACCTAACCTAACCTAACCTAACCTAACCTAACCTAACCTAACCTAACCTAACCTAACCTAACCTAACCTAACCTAACCTAACCTAACCTAACCTAACCTAACCTAACCTAACCTAACCTAACCTAACCTAACCTAACCTAACCTAACCTAACCTAACCTAACCTAACCTAACCTAACCTAACCTAACCTAACCTAACCTAACCTAACCTAACCTAACCTAACCTAACCTAACCTAACCTAACCTAACCTAACCTAACCTAACCTAACCTAACCTAACCTAACCTAACCTAACCTAACCTAACCTAACCTAACCTAACCTAACCTAACCTAACCTAACCTAACCTAACCTAACCTAACCTAACCTAACCTAACCTAACCTAACCTAACCTAACCTAACCTAACCTAACCTAACCTAACCTAACCTAACCTAACCTAACCTAACCTAACCTAACCTAACCTAACCTAACCTAACCTAACCTAACCTAACCTAACCTAACCTAACCTAACCTAACCTAACCTAACCTAACCTAACCTAACCTAACCTAACCTAACCTAACCTAACCTAACCTAACCTAACCTAACCTAACCTAACCTAACCTAACCTAACCTAACCTAACCTAACCTAACCTAACCTAACCTAACCTAACCTAACCTAACCTAACCTAACCTAACCTAACCTAACCTAACCTAACCTAACCTAACCTAACCTAACCTAACCTAACCTAACCTAACCTAACCTAACCTAACCTAACCTAACCTAACCTAACCTAACCTAACCTAACCTAACCTAACCTAACCTAACCTAACCTAACCTAACCTAACCTAACCTAACCTAACCTAACCTAACCTAACCTAACCTAACCTAACCTAACCTAACCTAACCTAACCTAACCTAACCTAACCTAACCTAACCTAACCTAACCTAACCTAACCTAACCTAACCTAACCTAACCTAACCTAACCTAACCTAACCTAACCTAACCTAACCTAACCTAACCTAACCTAACCTAACCTAACCTAACCTAACCTAACCTAACCTAACCTAACCTAACCTAACCTAACCTAACCTAACCTAACCTAACCTAACCTAACCTAACCTAACCTAACCTAACCTAACCTAACCTAACCTAACCTAACCTAACCTAACCTAACCTAACCTAACCTAACCTAACCTAACCTAACCTAACCTAACCTAACCTAACCTAACCTAACCTAACCTAACCTAACCTAACCTAACCTAACCTAACCTAACCTAACCTAACCTAACCTAACCTAACCTAACCTAACCTAACCTAACCTAACCTAACCTAACCTAACCTAACCTAACCTAACCTAACCTAACCTAACCTAACCTAACCTAACCTAACCTAACCTAACCTAACCTAACCTAACCTAACCTAACCTAACCTAACCTAACCTAACCTAACCTAACCTAACCTAACCTAACCTAACCTAACCTAACCTAACCTAACCTAACCTAACCTAACCTAACCTAACCTAACCTAACCTAACCTAACCTAACCTAACCTAACCTAACCTAACCTAACCTAACCTAACCTAACCTAACCTAACCTAACCTAACCTAACCTAACCTAACCTAACCTAACCTAACCTAACCTAACCTAACCTAACCTAACCTAACCTAACCTAACCTAACCTAACCTAACCTAACCTAACCTAACCTAACCTAACCTAACCTAACCTAACCTAACCTAACCTAACCTAACCTAACCTAACCTAACCTAACCTAACCTAACCTAACCTAACCTAACCTAACCTAACCTAACCTAACCTAACCTAACCTAACCTAACCTAACCTAACCTAACCTAACCTAACCTAACCTAACCTAACCTAACCTAACCTAACCTAACCTAACCTAACCTAACCTAACCTAACCTAACCTAACCTAACCTAACCTAACCTAACCTAACCTAACCTAACCTAACCTAACCTAACCTAACCTAACCTAACCTAACCTAACCTAACCTAACCTAACCTAACCTAACCTAACCTAACCTAACCTAACCTAACCTAACCTAACCTAACCTAACCTAACCTAACCTAACCTAACCTAACCTAACCTAACCTAACCTAACCTAACCTAACCTAACCTAACCTAACCTAACCTAACCTAACCTAACCTAACCTAACCTAACCTAACCTAACCTAACCTAACCTAACCTAACCTAACCTAACCTAACCTAACCTAACCTAACCTAACCTAACCTAACCTAACCTAACCTAACCTAACCTAACCTAACCTAACCTAACCTAACCTAACCTAACCTAACCTAACCTAACCTAACCTAACCTAACCTAACCTAACCTAACCTAACCTAACCTAACCTAACCTAACCTAACCTAACCTAACCTAACCTAACCTAACCTAACCTAACCTAACCTAACCTAACCTAACCTAACCTAACCTAACCTAACCTAACCTAACCTAACCTAACCTAACCTAACCTAACCTAACCTAACCTAACCTAACCTAACCTAACCTAACCTAACCTAACCTAACCTAACCTAACCTAACCTAACCTAACCTAACCTAACCTAACCTAACCTAACCTAACCTAACCTAACCTAACCTAACCTAACCTAACCTAACCTAACCTAACCTAACCTAACCTAACCTAACCTAACCTAACCTAACCTAACCTAACCTAACCTAACCTAACCTAACCTAACCTAACCTAACCTAACCTAACCTAACCTAACCTAACCTAACCTAACCTAACCTAACCTAACCTAACCTAACCTAACCTAACCTAACCTAACCTAACCTAACCTAACCTAACCTAACCTAACCTAACCTAACCTAACCTAACCTAACCTAACCTAACCTAACCTAACCTAACCTAACCTAACCTAACCTAACCTAACCTAACCTAACCTAACCTAACCTAACCTAACCTAACCTAACCTAACCTAACCTAACCTAACCTAACCTAACCTAACCTAACCTAACCTAACCTAACCTAACCTAACCTAACCTAACCTAACCTAACCTAACCTAACCTAACCTAACCTAACCTAACCTAACCTAACCTAACCTAACCTAACCTAACCTAACCTAACCTAACCTAACCTAACCTAACCTTTTTTTTTTTTTTTTTTTTTTTTTTTTTTGACGGAGGGAAATGCTTTTACGCATCCCCCCTGCCCTGAGGTTGGGACTTACAGGGGGTATGTGGGACTCCATCCCTTCCGGCCCCTCTGCTAGTCAGAGGGGGGGAAGAGGATAATACCCACTAAAACCCTCCGGGCAACACGCCTGACCGTTGGATGGGGGGCGCTGTGGGATCACTATTGGTATTCTACCTTGACGCCCCCCCGGTCTGCCCCATAGTTGGGGCACGACTTCAAGGCCGTTTGAGGCCAGTATGGCCTCGGCCTCGCCTCTACGTCTTCGGGCTTGCGATAGCGGGTCCTCGGCCCGCCAGCCCTATCGCCACTTTGGCGCTAGGCGGCGTCGCGCAGGAAGCGCTGCCGCCTTCCGCCTGCCCTTCTCCTGCGGTTCGGGGGCGCCTCAGCCTCATCCTCGCGCCCCCTCTCCGCCGCCTCCTTCTGCGCCATTACATCCTCGCAGAAGGAGGCCACCGCCTTCCACCTTCTCTCGCTGCTCAGCATCTTCTGAACGACACTGTGCAGCGAGAGATCAGCACCTATGGCCGCCTGAAGAGTGCGACGCTCTTCGACCCATGCCACGCATTCAGCAAGGGTGTGCTGAGCCGTGTCATCGGGAGCGCCGCACTCGTGACAGTGCTCGTCGCCCTCTCGTCCGATTCGACACAGGTAGTGACCGAAGCAACCATGTCCGGTCACCACCTGTGTCATCCTGTAAGTCAGGACCCCCCGCCTCCTTTTAACCCACTGGCCCAGGACTGGCAGAATCGCCCCTATGGTGCGCGTTCCATAGGGCGAGTCCTCAAGATTTTTCTGCCAGTCCCGCAGCAACTCCATCCTCTCCTCCCTGCGTGCGCGCAGCTCTTCGTCAGGGTCCGGGGGGTCCGTCCTTCTCCGGACCTCCATTTTCCTGGCGTATCTCCTAGCCAGCACCCGAGCATCAAGCTCCCACGGCGGGGTGCCGGCCAGGAGGCATCCGGCTGCGTGTGAGACGGTCCTGTACGAGCGGCTCACACGCAGCGCCACCACTCTTTGTGGCCGACGGAGAAGGGCCCTGGTCTTCTCCGTCAGCCTTTCCGCCCAGATAGGTGCCCCATAGAGGGCCATTGACCGAACAACCCCTGCAAATAGTTTGCGGCAGGGGGTGCCCGGTCCACCCACATTGGGCAGCAGCCGACCCAAGGCTGCCGCCGCCTTTACGATTCGGGGAGCAAGTCTTGCGAAATGCTCCCCAAAGTCCCATTTCCGGTCCAGCACAAGGCCCAGATATTTGATGTGGGCCTTGAGCTGGACCATGCCATTCTCCGTGGGGATTCCTCTGCCCCGTGCCGCACCCTGTCCCCACCCTCTCCCCCCGAAGACCATCGCCTCCGTCTTCGGGAGGGACACCTGGAGGCCAAGTGCCCGGATGCGGCCCATCGCCAGGTCCGTGGCCACTCCAGCTCGCCTCAGGGTCTCCTCCAGCTGCTTGCCCCGCACCGCCACCAGTGTGTCATCAGCGTACACAATGGTGACCATACGGGGGAGCTGTACCCCCCTGATGGCCCAATCGAACCCGAGATTCCACAACAAGGGGCCCAACACAGACCCCTGTGGAACCCCGAGTTCCATGGCCCGGACCTGGATATTCCCCCCCACCTCGTAAAGCACTACCCGGTCCTCCAGGTAGTGCTTCACTATCCGCCGCAAGTATGTAGGCACTCCGTGATAGCGGAGCGCCTCTATAATGACCTCATAGGGGAGGGAGCCAAAGGCATTTGCTATGTCTAACGACACAGCCACTACTCCCTCCCCTTTTTCCTCCGCCCTTTCACACTCCTTGCGCAACGACCCGATGGCGTCCATGGTTGAACGCCCCCTCCGAAAGCCATATTGGCGGTCACAGATATCGGGGCCCACCGCAGTAAGGTGCCGGGATATCCGAGAGGCCAGGATCCTTTCCAGGGCTTTCCCGACCTCATCCAGCAGCACCAGCGGGCGATACCCCGATGGTGTGTCCGCCGGCCGCCCCTCTTTGCGGAGGAGGCACAACCGGCCGGCTTTCCAGCACCTCGGGAAGCGGCCCTCTTTGAGGCAGTCTTCAAAGAGGACCCTTAGCCGGTCCCCGAGGTGCTTCAGCGCAACATATAAAACCTTCCCCGGGACGCCATCAGGTCCTGGCGCCTTTCTCCCCTCTCGCAACCTCTCCTGGACTATATACATCTCCACCTCCGTAATGGGGGGGACCATCACTTCCTCATCCTCCCTGGTGGGAGGCGCCATCGCTGGGGGAACAAAATCCCCGGCCCGCGGAAAGAGTCCCTCGACAATTCTCCCCAGGAGTGCTGGCTCTAGGGTATCCATCGGGGGGGCGCAATTAAGCTTGTTACGTACAAGCTTGTACGGGCGCCCCCACGGATCCCTGTCGAGCGTGGCGAGGAACTCTCTCCGCCCTTCGTCCTTCCTCTGTGCGATGGCCACCTCCAGTTTCCCTTTGGCCGCCTTGTAGGCCGCAAGGAGGGGCGCGGCTTCGTCTCGACCTCCTCTCCGCCTACCCCGCCGGTAGAACGCGCGGCGAGCTGCGTTACACTCCCGGCGCAGGGCAGCCACCTCCGCCGACCACCAGTATACCTGGGATTTGTCGGGGAGGCGCGTGACCCGAGGCATGGCAAAATCGCACACTCGGGTCAATGCCCGCCGGAAGTCCACCGCACGTTCCTCCACGTCTCCCTGGGGTGGAGCGCCCCAGGCCTCTACCGCGGCCCTCTCTTCGGCGAGGTCCCTGTCCAACTTCCCGAGTGCCCACCTCGGGAAGAGGGTTCCGCCCCCTCCTCTCCCCTGGCCCCGAGCTCCAGGCACTGGTGAGACCCTCATCCGAATGTACAGGTGGTCGGAGAGGGTCTCGACCTCCTCCATGACGCACCAGTCGTGAACACGCGCGGCGACCGCAGGGGCAGCGAGCGAGACATCCACGATGGATCCTCCCTGCTGCCGCACACACGTGTTCACAGCGCCCCGGTTTAGTACCTGGAGCCCCAGGGTCCCCACCCAGTCCAGGAGCACCGCTCCCCTGGGGTCCGTGGCGGGGCACCCCCATGCCACACACTTGGCATTGAGGTCCCCGAGCACAATGACAGGCAGGGGAGCAGCCCTCCGCACCGCCCCTTCCACCACACTCAGCCACGCCTCAAACTGTCGTAGAGGTCTATTGGGAGAGAAATAGACCCCTACGACAGCTAGACCTCCCCACTCGGCTACGACATAACCCGCCCCATTCTCCCTGGCCACAAGCGGCGGCCCCATGGTCCTAGCCAAGACCGCCACCCCCTCGTCCGTGGCCCCCGCCCAGTTCGACCGAGGCGGAACCGCATACGGCTCCGCCACGACCGCAACATCGATGCCCCACTCCGCCATGTGCTGCATGAGCAGATCCTGCGCACGGGCGGAGTGGTTGAGGTTTACCTGTAGTACCTCAAAGTGAGCTGGCGTAGGTCTCACTGGCATCAATGTTGCATGGGGGCTCCTCTCCTGTCCCTCTCATTGCCCCTGAGGGGGCGAGACTCGTTTCTGGAGGGCAGTGTGCTCCTCCATGACGCCTCCCTTCCCTTGGTGTGTGGGGGGGTGCACGACTGTCCCCCCATCACATGATCACACGCCAATTTAGCGTGCGAGCACACCGCACACCAGGGCACCGCCGCCTCACAGTCCCACTGGGTGTGGCCGGGCTGGCTGCACCGTCGACACAGATGGTCCCTTTCGAAGGGGGAGGGGCAGGTCGGCCTAGTGTGCCCCATCTCCATGCATTTATAGCACCGGAGCGGGAGTGGGGCAACACTCTCCACCTTGGCCGACGCCCAACAGCCGACCAACATCTCCCCAAGCCCGACCAACTTCCCGGCAACTGCGACAGGGCACTTGACTATTACCGAGAAGGTCCCCCTGCCCTCTGCCCTTATGGCCCCCACCGACACCTGCGCTGTCGAGCATTCACCCTTGTCGGCCACCGACTCCAGAATAGCCTGCGTCGTGACCGCCTCGTTGAAGCCCGACAGCCGAATGTCGGCCTTCGGGACCGGTCTGGTGACCTCCGCCTCCTCCCCTATTATCCCCCGGAGCCCCTCAGCCAGCCGGTCCGCTACCACCTCGTTCCCTGCCCCGGACCCAGGAATCTCGATTACCCGGGCCCCCGAGGTGGCAATCCGCACGTTCACCGACGTCAACCCATAGTCACCGAGTTTGAGGGTCGTGGCCTTTGCCATGACGGACTTATAGTCCGTCTCGACCCCCGGCTTCAGCGTAATCAACACTGCAGGTGTGGGCGGCTTCCTCGTCGTCGGCATCGGCTTGGCCGCAGGAGTCAGATTCCGGGGCCCAGGTTGGCCCCGAGGCGCCGGCTTGGGTGACTCCTTTGGGGGAGCAGCAGCGGCAGAAGGGTTGGCCGCCTTCTTCTTCCCCTTTTTGACGACATCCGTCCAGTCGGATGTCGTCCGGGCCCCCGGGGAAGCTGCAGCTGCTGGCGGAGCGGCGGCGAAAGCAATCGGGGCAGCACTCTGCGCCACCCTCTTCTTCGTTTTGGGCAGCTGCTGCTGCGGCGGCGGTGGCGGCGGCGGTAGCGGCGGCCGCGACGTCCTTTCTCCCTCCCGAGCGGGCACTGCTGCGGCCCTCCTATCTGCCGCCAGCGGCGGGCGAACAATGGGCGCCGGAGGAAGCCGGCTCCCCAACTCATCCATACGAGCGTTGAGCATATTGCCCAGTGAGTTGGAGAGGTCCCTATGCATCGCCTGGAAGAGATGCTCCAACTTCCTCTCGATGACCGCCTCAACTTCCTCCGCAATGTTGTCGTGTGAAGGCGGCACCGTAACGCCCTCTGGAGCCTCAGAGGAGACCTTTCTCTCCGAGAAGGCAGTGCGGAGCGCTTTTACCTCAGCTTCCGCTATCCCTAACTGCCTTCTCATCCGCTCGTTGTCCGCCATGAGGCGGGCAGACTCCGCTACAGGGGCCTTCTCCAGATCCCCCGCCGCCTGCAGAATTTGTGCGCACGCCCGATTAATGGCGCCCCACACAGTCCCCTTTAGGTTCCCGGACGCCCTCGCCTCGTTGCGAATGACGTCCGCGCACCTGCGCAGGCACTCTAGAGGGGACTCGAAGGCCCCACCCTCCTCCTCCTTCTTGCGGGCTTTGCCCGCCGCCCGCCGAGAGGCAGAACGAGGCACCACAGGGGGGGAGGCCAGGAATTCCTCCCTCCCCTCGTAGTCGGTCATGTCCGTCTCCATTTCAGCAAGTCTCGCGCGGGCAGCCGCCAACCCGTGGTATGCCCCCATGGGCATGTTCTCCTTAGCCGCCTTCGGGGTGGGCGCCATCTCCTCTCCACTGCCTCCCCCCTCCTTCGTCCGCTTGGCCCCGCCTATTCCCAGGGATGCCGCCTCATCCTCCTGGGCTTTACCGGCTATCGGGGGCTGGGGAGCGTCCTCCTCGTGGTCACTCTCAGATGAGTGACCCGAGAGTCTGCGGATCCGGCTATACTCCTGCCACAAGCGTCCGCAGTGGGCCGGCTCATCTGAGTCAGCCTCCGACTGTTCTCCCCCCCCCATGTATCCCTTTTTGTAGGTCTCCTTGGAAGGGGCTCGGCTCGACCTCTGTGACACTTCGGTCGTTTGCGTCGCTCCCCTCCCGTACCTTAGCCTCATCCCGCTCGCAACCGACGGTTGAGGTTTCCCCCCCACTTTTCCCCCCCCCCCGGAGTCGTCTAAAGGGTCCCCTGACTCCATCCTGGTCAAAGAACTCAGAATTGAATCCGACCCTTTGGACTCAAATGTGCGCCCGGTCAAGTGGGAGTCGGCCACTTTTTACAAACTTATGTAAAACACCAGTTTTCGGCTCCCCCCCACTAAACTACTCGTCCAAAAAATAAGTGTGATACGTCGATCGATAGGGCAAACCGTGCCCTAATTGACCCCGTAACTCACTTATTTTTACCCCCCCCCTCGCAACTGCTATTTAGTTTACAAACTTAAGGTCGGCGCTGGCGACCCCTGAAAAAACAAAATAGCAATATGCGTTTTTCAAAATAAATCCCCGAACCAAATGTCCTATGACAATGGGACAGGTGTCAAACGAAAGAACTCGTTAAGTTTTAAATTACCAAATGAAAAAACAAAAGAAAATAAGAAAGAGAAAGAAGATAAAATTTTTTGAAATATTAAAATAAAAAGTTTCAAAACTTCTGACAAACCCTGTCGGGCCCTATAACTTTTGAACGGATTGTCCAAAAATTATGGGACCAAAAGGGCCTGAAAGAGCACAAAAGTTTACTAATTACCAAAAGAAAAAACCAAACAAAAAGTAAAAACAGAAGAAATTAAACAGAAAAAACCAAATTTGTGAAAAATCGTCAGTATGCAGAATCGAAAAATCCAAAAAACACGCAGAAGTCGTCAAAGAGTACTCAATCAAAGTCCGGAAGTAGTAAGCCAAAAATTAATAACGTCTAATCTCCAAATCTCGTAGCAATCGCACAGTAATCTCCCTTTCAAAATCGTCAACCTAACCTAACCTAACCTAACCTAACCTAACCTAACCTAACCTAACCTAACCTAACCTAACCTAACCTAACCTAACCTAACCTAACCTAACCTAACCTAACCTAACCTAACCTAACCTAACCTAACCTAACCTAACCTAACCTAACCTAACCTAACCTAACCTTTTTTTTTTTTTTTTTTTTTTTTTTTTTTTTTTGACGGAGGGAAATGCTTTTACGCATCCCCCCTGCCCTGAGGTTGGGACTTACAGGGGGTATGTGGGACTCCATCCCTTCCGGCCCCTCTGCTAGTCAGAGGGGGGGAAGAGGATAATACCCACTAAAACCCTCCGGGCAACACGCCTGACCGTTGGATGGGGGGCGCTGTGGGATCACTATTGGTATTCTACCTTGACGCCCCCCCGGTCTGCCCCATAGTTGGGGCACGACTTCAAGGCCGTTTGAGGCCAGTATGGCCTCGGCCTCGCCTCTACGTCTTCGGGCTTGCGATAGCGGGTCCTCGGCCCGCCAGCCCTATCGCCACTTTGGCGCTAGGCGGCGTCGCGCAGGAAGCGCTGCCGCCTTCCGCCTGCCCTTCTCCTGCGGTTCGGGGGCGCCTCAGCCTCATCCTCGCGCCCCCTCTCCGCCGCCTCCTTCTGCGCCATTACATCCTCGCAGAAGGAGGCCACCGCCTTCCACCTTCTCTCGCTGCTCAGCATCTTCTGAACGACACTGTGCAGCGAGAGATCAGCACCTATGGCCGCCTGAAGAGTGCGACGCTCTTCGACCCATGCCACGCATTCAGCAAGGGTGTGCTGAGCCGTGTCATCGGGAGCGCCGCACTCGTGACAGTGCTCGTCGCCCTCTCGTCCGATTCGACACAGGTAGTGACCGAAGCAACCATGTCCGGTCACCACCTGTGTCATCCTGTAAGTCAGGACCCCCCGCCTCCTTTTAACCCACTGGCCCAGGACTGGCAGAATCGCCCCTATGGTGCGCGTTCCATAGGGCGAGTCCTCAAGATTTTTCTGCCAGTCCCGCAGCAACTCCATCCTCTCCTCCCTGCGTGCGCGCAGCTCTTCGTCAGGGTCCGGGGGGTCCGTCCTTCTCCGGACCTCCATTTTCCTGGCGTATCTCCTAGCCAGCACCCGAGCATCAAGCTCCCACGGCGGGGTGCCGGCCAGGAGGCATCCGGCTGCGTGTGAGACGGTCCTGTACGAGCGGCTCACACGCAGCGCCACCACTCTTTGTGGCCGACGGAGAAGGGCCCTGGTCTTCTCCGTCAGCCTTTCCGCCCAGATAGGTGCCCCATAGAGGGCCATTGACCGAACAACCCCTGCAAATAGTTTGCGGCAGGGGGTGCCCGGTCCACCCACATTGGGCAGCAGCCGACCCAAGGCTGCCGCCGCCTTTACGATTCGGGGAGCAAGTCTTGCGAAATGCTCCCCAAAGTCCCATTTCCGGTCCAGCACAAGGCCCAGATATTTGATGTGGGCCTTGAGCTGGACCATGCCATTCTCCGTGGGGATTCCTCTGCCCCGTGCCGCACCCTGTCCCCACCCTCTCCCCCCGAAGACCATCGCCTCCGTCTTCGGGAGGGACACCTGGAGGCCAAGTGCCCGGATGCGGCCCATCGCCAGGTCCGTGGCCACTCCAGCTCGCCTCAGGGTCTCCTCCAGCTGCTTGCCCCGCACCGCCACCAGTGTGTCATCAGCGTACACAATGGTGACCATACGGGGGAGCTGTACCCCCCTGATGGCCCAATCGAACCCGAGATTCCACAACAAGGGGCCCAACACAGACCCCTGTGGAACCCCGAGTTCCATGGCCCGGACCTGGATATTCCCCCCCACCTCGTAAAGCACTACCCGGTCCTCCAGGTAGTGCTTCACTATCCGCCGCAAGTATGTAGGCACTCCGTGATAGCGGAGCGCCTCTATAATGACCTCATAGGGGAGGGAGCCAAAGGCATTTGCTATGTCTAACGACACAGCCACTACTCCCTCCCCTTTTTCCTCCGCCCTTTCACACTCCTTGCGCAACGACCCGATGGCGTCCATGGTTGAACGCCCCCTCCGAAAGCCATATTGGCGGTCACAGATATCGGGGCCCACCGCAGTAAGGTGCCGGGATATCCGAGAGGCCAGGATCCTTTCCAGGGCTTTCCCGACCTCATCCAGCAGCACCAGCGGGCGATACCCCGATGGTGTGTCCGCCGGCCGCCCCTCTTTGCGGAGGAGGCACAACCGGCCGGCTTTCCAGCACCTCGGGAAGCGGCCCTCTTTGAGGCAGTCTTCAAAGAGGACCCTTAGCCGGTCCCCGAGGTGCTTCAGCGCAACATATAAAACCTTCCCCGGGACGCCATCAGGTCCTGGCGCCTTTCTCCCCTCTCGCAACCTCTCCTGGACTATATACATCTCCACCTCCGTAATGGGGGGGACCATCACTTCCTCATCCTCCCTGGTGGGAGGCGCCATCGCTGGGGGAACAAAATCCCCGGCCCGCGGAAAGAGTCCCTCGACAATTCTCCCCAGGAGTGCTGGCTCTAGGGTATCCATCGGGGGGGCGCAATTAAGCTTGTTACGTACAAGCTTGTACGGGCGCCCCCACGGATCCCTGTCGAGCGTGGCGAGGAACTCTCTCCGCCCTTCGTCCTTCCTCTGTGCGATGGCCACCTCCAGTTTCCCTTTGGCCGCCTTGTAGGCCGCAAGGAGGGGCGCGGCTTCGTCTCGACCTCCTCTCCGCCTACCCCGCCGGTAGAACGCGCGGCGAGCTGCGTTACACTCCCGGCGCAGGGCAGCCACCTCCGCCGACCACCAGTATACCTGGGATTTGTCGGGGAGGCGCGTGACCCGAGGCATGGCGAAATCGCACACTCGGGTCAATGCCCGCCGGAAGTCCACCGCGCGTTCCTCCACGTCTCCCTGGGGTGGAGCGCCCCAGGCCTCTACCACGGCCCTCTCTTCGGCGAGGTCCCTGTCCAACTTCCCGAGTGCCCACCTCGGGAAGAGGGTTCCGCCCCCTCCTCTCCCCTGGCCCCGAGCTCCAGGCACTGGTGAGACCCTCATCCGAATGTACAGGTGGTCGGAGAGGGTCTCGACCTCCTCCAAGACGCACCAGTCGTGAACACGCGCGGCGACCGCAGGGGCAGCGAGCGAGACATCCACGATGGATCCTCCCTGCTGCCGCACACACGTGTTCACAGCGCCCCGGTTTAGTACCTGGAGCCCCAGGGTCCCCACCCAGTCCAGGAGCACCGCTCCCCTGGGGTCCGTGGCGGGGCACCCCCATGCCACACACTTGGCATTGAGGTCCCCGAGCACAATGACAGGCAGGGGAGCAGCCCTCCGCACCGCCCCTTCCACCACACTCAACCACGCCTCAAACTGTCGTAGGGGTCTATTGGGAGAGAAATACACCCCTACGACAGCTAGACCTCCCCACTCGGCCACGACATAACCGGCCCCGTACTCCTTGGCCACAAGCGGCGGCCCCATGGTCCTAGCCAAGACCGCCACCCCCTCGTCCGTGGCCCCCGCCCAGTTCGATCGAGGCGGAACCGCATACGGCTCCGCCACGACCGCAACATCGATGCCCCACTCCGCCATGTGCTGCATGAGCAGATCCTGCGCACGGGCGGAGTGGTTGAGGTTTACCTGTAGAACCTCAAAGTGAGCTGGCGTAGGTCTCACTGGCATCAATGCTGCATGGGGGCTCCTCTCCTGTCCCTGTCATTGCCCCTGAGGGGGCGAGACTCGTTTCTGGAGGGCAGTGTGCTCCTCCATGACGCCTCCCTTCCCTTGGTGTGTGGGGGGGTGCACGACTGTCCCCCCATCACATGATCGCACGCCAATTTAGCGTGCGAGCACACCGCACACCAGGGCACCGCCGCCTCACAGTCCCACTGGGTGTGGCCGGGCTGGCTGCACCGTCGACACAAATGGTCCCTTTCGAAGGGGGAGGGGCAGGTCGGCCTGGTGTGCCCCATCTCCATGCATTTATAACACCGGAGCGGGAGTGGGGCAACACTCTCCACCTTGGCCGACGCCCAACAGCCGACCAACATCTCCCCAAGCCCGACCAGCTTCCCGGCAACTGCGACAGGGCACTTGACTATTACCGAGAAGGTCCCCCTGCCCTCCGCCCTTATGGCCCCCACCGACACCTGCGCTGTCGAGCATTCACCCTTGTCGGCCACCGACTCCAGAATAGCCTGCGTCGTGACCGCCTCGTTGAAGCCCGACAGCCGAATGTCCGCCTTCGGGACCGGTCTGGTGACCTCTGCCTCCTCCCCTATTATCCCCCGGAGCCCCTCAGCCAGCCGGTCCGCTACCACCTCGTTGCCTGCCCCGGACCCAGGAATCTCGATGACCCGGGCCCCCGAGGTGGCAATCCGCACGTTCACCGACGTCAACCCATAGTCACCAAGTTTGAGGGTCGTGGCCTTTGCCATGACGGACTTATAGTCCGTCTCGACCCCCGGCTTTAGCGTAATCAACACTGCAGGCGTGGGCGGCTTCCTCGTCGTCGGCAACGGCTTGGCCGCAGGAGTCAGATTCCGGGGCCCAGGTTGGCCCCGAGGCGCCGGCTTGGGTGACTCCTTTGGGGGAGCAGCAGCGGCAGAAGGGTTGGCCGCCTTCTTCTTCCCCTTTTTGACGACATCCGCCCAGTCGGATGTCGTCCGGGCCCCCGGGGAAGCTGCAGCTGCTGGCGGAGCGGCGGCGAAAGCAATAGGGGCAGCACTCTGCGCCACCCTCTTCTTCGTTTTGGGCAGCTGCTGCTGCGGCGGCGGTGGCGGCGGCGGTAGCGGCGGCCGCGACGTCCTTTCTCCCTCCCGAGCGGGCACTGCTGCGGCCCTCCTATCTGCCGCCAGCGGCGGGCGAACAATGGGCGCCGGAGGAAGCCGGCTCCCCAACTCATCCATACGAGCGTTGAGCATATTGCCCAGTGAGTTGGAGAGGTCCCTATGCATCGCCTGGAAGAGATGCTCCAACTTCCTCTCGATGACCGCCTCGACTTCCTCCTCAATGTTGACGTGTGAAGGCGGCACCGTAACGCCCTCTGGAGCCTCAGAGGAGACCTTTCTCTCCGAGAAGGCAGTGCGGAGCGCTTTTACCTCGGCCTCCGCTATCTCCAACTGCCTTCTCATCCTCGCGTTATCCGCCATGAGGCGGGCGGACTCCGCTACAGGGGCCTTCTCCAGATCCCCCGCCGCCTGTAAAATTTGTGCGCACGCCCGATTTATTGCGCCCCATACGGTCCCCTTTAGGTTTCCGGATGCCCTCGCCTCGTTCCGGATGACATCCGCGCACCTACGCACGCACTCTAAAGGGGACTCGAAGGCCCCATCCTCTTCCTCCTTATTGCGGGCTTTGCCCGCCGCCCGCCGTGAGGCAGAGCGAGACACCACAGGGGGGGAGACCAGGAAGTCCTCCCTCCCCTCGTAGTCGGTCACGTCCGTCACCATCTCCGATAGTCTCGCCCGAGCAGCCGCCAGTCCGTGATATGCCCCCATGGGCATGTTTTCCTTGGCCGCTTTGACCTTCGGAGTGGGCGCCATCTCCTCTCCACTGCCTCCCCCCTCCTTCGTCCGCTTGGCCCCGCCTATTCCCAGGGATGCCGCCTCATCCTCCTGGGTTTTACCGTCTATCGGGGGCTGGGGAGCGTCCTCCGCGAGGTCACTCTCAGATGAGTGACCCGAGAGTCTGCGGATCCGGCTGTACCCCTGCCACAGACGTCCGGGGTGGGACGGCTCATCCGAGTCAACCTCCGACTGCTCTCCCCCCCCCATGTATCCTTTTTTGTGGGTCTCCTTGGAAGGGGCTCGGCTTGACCTCTGTGACACTTCGGTCGTTTGCGTCGCTCCCCTCCCGTACCTTAGCCTCATCCCGCTCGCAACCGACGGTTGAGGTTTCCCCCCCACTTTTCCCCCCCCCCCGGAGTCGTCTAAAGGGTCCCCTGACTCCATCCTGGTCAAAGAACTCAGAATTGAATCCGACCCTTTGGACTCAAATGTGCGCCCGGTCAAGTGGGAGTCGGCCACTTTTTACAAACTTATGTAAAACACCAGTTTTCGGCTCCCCCCCACTAAACTACTCGTCCAAAAAATAAGTGTGATACGTCGATCGATAGGGCAAACCGTGTCCTAATTGACCCCGTAACTCACTTATTTTTAACCCCCCCCTCGCAACTGCTATTTAGTTTACAAACTTAAGGTCGACGCTGGCGACCCCTGAAAAAACAAAATAGCAATATGCGTTTTTTCAAATTAGACCCCGAACCAAATGTCCTAGGACAATGGGACAGGTGTCAAACGAAAGAACTCGTTGAGTTTTAAATTACCAAATCAAAAAACAAAAGAAAAAAAGAAAGAGAAAGAAGATAGATTTTTTTGAAATATTAAAATAAAAAGTTTCAAAACTTCTGACAAACCCTGTCGGGCCCTACAACTTTTGAACGGATTGTCCAAAAATTATGGGACCAAAAGGGCCTGAAAGAGCACAAAAGTTTACTAATTACCAAAAGAAAAAACCAAACAAAAAGTGAAAACAGAAGAAATTAAACAGAAAAAACCAAATTTGTGAAAAATCGTCAGTATGCAGAATCGAAAAATCCAAAAAACACGCAGAAGTCGTCAAAGAGTACTCAATCAAAGTCCGGAAGTAGTAAGCCAAAAATTAATAACGTCTAATCTCCAAATCTCGTAGCAATCGCACAGTAATCTCCCTTTCAAAATCGTCAACCTAACCTAACCTAACCTAACCTAACCTAACCTAACCTAACCTAACCTAACCTAACCTAACCTAACCTAACCTAACCTAACCTAACCTAACCTAACCTAACCCAGTCACGCTCCCCCCTGCGTCGTAGCAACATCTTTTTACACGTGCTCCGCAGTTAAAAATTCCTGGACGTGGCATTTCTTATCGGATCGGGGTGAAACAAGTGTCGTTGTGTGCGGAACAGTGAGAGCCATCTGTTGGATTGCAGTTTGTGAGTGATAGACTTTGCGAAAAAGCGCAAAGCTCAAAAAACTGTGCTTTTTGAGGTTAACTCCCGAAAAAACGCCCACACCTTGCGACTCGACGTCGCATGCCACAAGTGCGATACATCACCAGACGCGCCGCAACGAGCCCCATACGCTGACATCTTCAGCGTCATCCTGCGACCACCGCCTGAAGAAGAATCACCGAAAAACCAAAAACCACGTGGTGGCGTGGTCGGCGATCCAGAGGAGTGCGGCTAAATCTCGGGACGCAGAAAGAAGCTAAGAGTCAATAGGATCAAAACGGTACTGTTAGAAAAATTTTTTGACATTTACTTTTCGAGATATAGACTTTTCAAAATTCAAATTTCAAAGTTAAATACTGAAAAATCTTCAGTCAGACTATATAGTTTTTCCGGTGGATCCTGCTGCGCGCTAGCCTGAAGAAGACGTCGACAAAAACTGGACAATTTTTTGACAGTTTTTCATCCTGAAAAATCAGTTTTTGTGAAAATTTTGGAAAACTCGATTTTCCAAATAAAATTGTATAGACCTATACAAATCTTAGTATTGTATATTGTAGATGTGTGTTTTATACTAATTTTAAGATTTTTTGTGTAATTTTATGTTTAGCGGTTCCGGAGATACAGAATTTTAACCTATTTTCGGCCATAAATTCAAAAATAAATAAAAATATCAAATTTTTGTGTTAAAATTAGCTCTAGAACGGTATTTCCACTTTGGGAAAGCGAAAACGCGGACCCCCTATCACTCAAACTAAGCAGAAACCAAAAATCGGCCATTTTGTTTTTTCTGGTATTAAATTTCAATTAGGAATATCTCAGCAACCGCTCAACATAGAAGGTCCGGATTTTCACCCCCACCTCTTAAATTACAACAGGAACCGAAAATTTTTGGTTTCGGGCGATTATCTCGGATTTTTATATTAAGGTTAGATACCACTTGAAAAACAAAGAAGGGAACACGAGCATACTAGGGGTGAAAGCCCGAGCTCTCTCCGACCCCCGGTTCCCGAGATATCGGCCCTCAAACATAGAGTTTGACAGTTCGGCGGCCATCTTGCCCTTTTTCAACTTGCAATATCTCGGCAGCCAGAGGGCCTGGAGGCACGCGGTTTTTTCGCCTAAGGTCAGAGCAGCCCTGCCCACCACCCCCATTGGTTTTCAGGAGTTTTCAGGAGTTTTTAGGTCTGAAAATTCCTGAAATTTTTTCGGGTCTGAAAGTGGTACCACTCAATAGAGAAAGTCTTGCTTAGTATAGGCACCGAAAATCCGGGCTTTCTGCGACCCCGGGAACCGGAGTTATCAGCGGTCAAAGTCTGACTTTGACAGTTCTCGCCGCCATTTTGGAAAATTTCAAACTACGATAGCTCCCGAACGGGAGCAGCTAGAGGGCCAGGGTTTTCGGTTCCAGCATCGGCGCGGCCCGTTTTACAAAGACACCTGGGTCCCAAGAAAATCCCGGGACTTTTCCGGAGGAAAATCGTTGGAAAATTTTCACTCCTGAAGGGTAACCCAGAGGATAGGATTCGTCGAGCCGAGAAGAACGAGCCCAAGCACGAGTCTCTAGCCCTTAGGGAACAGGAGTTACAACCAGATACCAATTCTGAAACCGGATACCAGAACCGAAACCGGTTTTTTCGGAACGCAATAGCTCCAAGACCACTGTTGGTACCGGTACCGTGTTTGGTGTCGTTGGAAGGGGCTCGAGGAGGGCTATCCACTGGTTGAGGAATTTTGACTCTAGGTAGAGCCGAAAAAATTTTTCTGTAAAATTAAGTTAGATATAAGCGACTAGAGTCTGTGACTCTATAAATTTAACTTGAACGGTTGGACCCCGACCTTAATTACGTTACACGGCTTTACATAAAGCTAAAAAGCTTGACTTTTATTAGGGAATTTTATTATTACTGCGTATAATTTCCAGGCTGACAAGCAGTAGACTTATCAGATTATATATTACATTTACTTTTAGCCCTAAATTTAAGTGCACTCTACATTTAAGACTCACCTCCCCTTTACAGAGGTGACAGAAAATAGACTCTTACGCGGGAACCTCCCCCATCAAGATGTTAGTGGAAAAAACCCCGGTCAAGTCAAGGGACACGCGATCCCCGCCAAAAGCTAAAACACCAAGCCCGACAAAAAGCGTCAGGCTAAGTATTGACAAGTGGGAAACGAACGGCGCTGACGTCACTGAAACACTGACCCCCACAATTGCCCCGATGGCGTCGCAGGCCGGACCTGCAAGAGCCCATGAGGGGAAAAAAGGGGCTATATCAAAGATAAGCCAGACAAAAAACCCACCAGCTCTAGCTCTATATCCCAAAACCGCCGAAGCAAAACAGCTTCTGATGAAGGCGAAAAGCCAAATGGCAGCCTCAGGCAATATCAAGAGGGATATAAAGCTAGCAGTAACGGAGGCTATAGAACAATTATACAGACTGGTGAAGGAAGCAGAGCTTGGCAGTAAGCAGACAACACCACAGCAACCTGGCCCCTCAAGATCCCCGAATAAAACCTTCGTGATGGAAGAAAAGAGCTCACACTTACCAGAACTATCGGCGGAACTTGAGAGACACACAAAACTGCTCCAGGAAAATAATAAAATGATGGCGGAACTAAAGGAGACCATGGCACAACAAAAGGAAACACTAGAGAAGGTGACCATGACAACACTTACCTACGCAGGTGCGGTAGCAGCTCAGCCTGCGGTCGGCAGGAAACCCAATGTAGAGCGGAAAACACTGCACTCTGTCGTGGTCACCTCGAATAATGAGGCGGAAACCGGAGAAGAAGTGCTGGAGAAAGTGCGGAAAGCAGTGGATGCAAAAGAAGGATGGATAAAGGTAGAAAAGGTAAGGAAGGCAAAGGACAGGAAAATCGTAATAGGACTGAGGACAGAAGACGAGAGGCAGAAACTGAAAGAGAGGTTATTAAATAAAGGACTCGACCTCAGCGTTGAGGCCGTGAAAAATCGGGACCCGCTTCTGGAACTTAAAGGCGTACTCTCCATAAACAGTGACGAGGACGTTCTCAAAGCCATCAGGAACCAGAACCGGGACGTTTTTGGCGGTCTCGATAAAGAGGAAGACCGGGTACAAATAAAATACAGAAAGAAAATCAGGAATCCTCACGCCTGCAATATTGTGGCTGCAGTCTCACCTTCCATCTGGCAGAGAGCCACCAGCAGGGGATACTTGTATATTGACTTGCAGCGTATCAAAGTAGAAGACCAATCCCCTCTGGTCCAATGCACCCGCTGCCTGGGACTCGGTCACACCAAGAGACTATGTACTGAAAGTGTAGACCTGTGCGGGCACTGTGGGGGTCCTCACGTAAAAGCGGAATGCGCAGATTGGCTCGCTGGATTGCCGCCCAAATGTAAAAACTGCTGTAAGGCAAACATAGAAAACACCGAACACAACGCATTCGACTCATCATGCCCAATGCGCAGAAAATGGGACACTATAGCTAGAGCGACCATAGCGTATTGCTAAAGTGGTCCCTGCAAACACCAGCCAGTATCAAGTAATACAAGCGAACCTCCAACGTAATAGGCAAGCCACAGATGAGGTACTCTTAGAAGCTCAAAAAAGGAAAACAGCGATCTTACTCATCCAGGAGCCCTACGTCGGCAACATAAAAAAGATGAAGAGCTATCGAGGAGTGAGGGTGTACCAAAACTCTGGTACTGGAGACGGGAATGTCAAAGCAGCAATCGCAATACTGGACCATGACATAGATGTAGTACAATACCCAGAGCTAACCACAAACAACATAGTGGTGGTCAAGATCCGAACCAGGGCCTGGACGGTCACCCTCGCGTCATTATATTTCGAACCCGACCAACCCATAGAGCCATATATCGAGAAGCTCAAAGAGGTGTCCAAAAAGGCAAATGGAAAACTTGTGATTGGAGGAGACACAAATGCTAAAAGTATCTGGTGGGGCAGCAGACAAGAAGACCACAGAGGCGAACAGATGAGCGGAGGGCTCCTGGAAATGGAACTGCAGATCTTGAACCGAGGAGACGTTCCTACCTTCGATACCATACGCGGAGGAGTAAGATACAGCAGCCATGTAGATGTGACAGCATGCTCCGACGACCTCTTAAGTTTAGTAAATGGATGGAGGGTTATTGAGGGACTCACTTGCTCGGACCACAACGCTATAAGTTTTAGTATTAGCCTAGAAAAATCGACAGGGACAAATATAGAAAGGACCACGCGACTCTACAATACGAGGAAAGCAAATTGGGAGAAGTTTCATGAGAAACTTCGACAATTTATGATAGAATATAACCTGACTGTAGAGGAAATATATAAAACAGACAATACAAATGCCATAGAACAAATAGTACAAAACTACAATAGAGCAATTACAGAGACATGCAAAATAACAATACCCTTCAAGAAGAAAAAAGAAATACTGAAATTACCGTGGTGGTCTGAGCACCTCGGGACTCTGAAGAAGGAGGTCACCACCCGGCGACGAAGGATTAGGAACGCAGCGCCACACCGAAGACAGATGGTAGTGAATCTGTACTTAAAAGAAAAAGAAAAGTATGAACTAGCTGTAAAAGAAGCAATGGAACGAAGCTGGAAGAAATTTTGTGGCAAGCAAGATAGAGAAGGAATGTGGGAAGGCATATACAGGGTGATAGGAAGAACGGCTCAGAGGGAGGAGGATCTTCCGTTGACGAAGGAGGGCGTGGTATTGGACGCAGATGGATCTGCAAGGTTTCTCGCAGAGACATTTTATCCTGGAGATGAAACAGAGGACGACAACACACACCACCAACAGACAAGAATCCTAGCAGAAGTAGTAAATGAAGGAAGTCATGATGAACATGACCCTCCCTTCATATATGAAGAGCTAGACATGGCAGCAAAGTCGTTTAACCCGAAAAAGGCTCCCGGTGCTGACGGTTTCACTGCGGACATTTGTTCTCGTGCCATAAGCACAGCTCCTGAGTGCTTCCTGGCCTTGCTCAATAAATGCCTGGCACACCACTACTTCCCAAGGACCTGGAAGGAAGCAACGGTGGTTATACTTAGAAAGCCGGGAAAAGAATCGTACACAACTCCTAAATCCTACAGGCCAATAGGGCTTCTGCCATTGCTAGGAAAAATATATGAGAAGATGTTGATGAACCGCATCAAGTACCATATACTACCAAATATCAGCACCCGTCAATTTGGTTTTATGCCCCAGAAAAGCACAGAAGACGCACTGGTCGCCCTCATAAATCACATAAAAACAAAGATAAGCCAGAAGAAAATTGTTACCATAGTTTCACTGGATATAGAGGGCGCCTTTGACAGTGCTTGGTGGCCAGCCATAAAAACCAGATTGGCGGAGGAAAAGTGCCCGGTAAATCTGAGGCGGGTGATCGGCAGCTACCTCAGTGATAGACAGGTGGAGGTTAGGTACGCAGGGGCAAAGCACAGGAGAAAAACAGAAAAAGGATGTGTACAAGGATCTATAGGAGGACCAATATTGTGGAACCTGCTGCTGGATCCTCTTCTTAAGCAGATGGAGGACCGGGGACTATACTGCCAAGCGTTTGCTGATGACGTGGTTCTAGTGTTTGACGGTAAGGAGGCCGGGGAAATTGAGAGACAGGCCAATGCTGCCCTAGGACGGGTCCGGGAGTGGGGTGTCATAAATAAACTTAGGTTCGCTCCACACAAAACCAACGCAATGATTATCACCAAAAAGCTGAAATATGACACACCACGCCTGAGCATGGGAGGGGTGGACATTGGAATGTCCTCCGAAATTAAAATACTCGGCCTCACTATAGATAATAAATTAACATTTAATGCACACGTGTCAAACGCATGTAAAAAAGCTGCTAACATATACAAACAGCTGATGAGAGCAGCCCGCGTAAACTGGGGTCTCAGCCCACAGGTCATCCGTACAATATATACCACGGCGGTGGAGCCCGTGATCCTCTATGCTGCGGCGGCATGGGCACCGGCGGCCGAAAAACTGGAAGTACGCAAGAAACTTAATGCTGTGCAGAGAGGGTTCACGCAGAAAATGTGCAAAGCATATCGTACGGCATCGCTAAACTCAACGCTTATTCTTACGGGTACGCTCCCTCTAGATCTACGAGTTCGAGAGGTAGCGTCACTGTACGAAGCAAGGAAAGGATCAACTAACCAACAACTTGCCGATAGGGAGACCGAACGTATGGCGTCGAAAATTCAAGCCCCACACCCAGCAGAACAAACAGGCCTGCAATTCGAAAACCTGGAAAACGAGGAGCAGTACTTACGTTGCAGTGATTACGCTGTGCGCATATTTACGGATGGGAGTAAAATCGATGGCAAAGTGGGAGCGGCATTGTCGATATGGAACAACACCTCGGAAACCAGAGCCCTAAAACTTACCCTATCACCATACTGCACCGTTTACCAGGCGGAGCTGCTGGCCATATGTAGGGCAACAGAAGTCGTGCTGAAACACAAAGAAGTCACCTTCGGCATATACAGTGACTCGCGATCAGCACTACAAACCGTAGTTGACTCAGGTACCACCCACCCCCTCGCAGTTGAAGCCAGGAGCAACTTGAGAAGCTGCAGACTCCAGAATAAAACAATAGCTTTATTCTGGATAAAGGCACACGCGGGGTTGGTCGGGAATGAGAGAGCCGATGAACTCGCGAAAGACGCGGCCCTGAAAAGTAAGAGGAAGCCAGAGTACGACAAGTGTCCCATTTCGTTCGTAAAACGTAGCATCCGCATTGAAACAGTAAAAGAATGGGACAAAAGGTACAAGATGGAGGAAACAGCGGCAGTTACCAAAATCTTCTTTCCAGATGCCACGACAGCCCACAAAATAGTACGTAAGATCCAAATAGATGGTATATTGACACAGCTGCTCACGGGGCACGGAGGATTCTCCTCATACTTGAATAGATTCAAGTGCAAGGAGAGCCCATCATGCCTCTGTGAACCGAATGCGGAAGAAACCATAGAACATCTAATCCTCGACTGCCCCGTTTTCCTCAAAGAAAAATACGACGTAGAAAACCTTTTAGAAACAAAACTAAGCTTAGACAGCCTGGAAAGTATAATGAAAAGTAAAAAAAGAGAAATATTTTTACAATACTGTAAAAAAATTGTTATAAAAGTAGTCAATAGAAATAAAGTATGAAAGATGTATGATAAATACATATAGTTAAGTATATGAATAATATCATATAAGAAATATGTTAAAGTAATTAATTAAGTGAAAATATCTAAGAGTAAAAAAAAAAAAAAAAAAAAAAGTTATATAAAAAAAAAAAAAAAAGTTATAAAAAAAAAAAAAAAAAAAAAAAGGAAGGAAAAAAAAAGAAGTTTTGTAAGTAAAAACCCTGAATAAATACTCCGTCTCAATTGGTTGGCAACGAAAATAATAGACGGCCTAGATAACTAGCTAAAACATATAATGAAAGTTGTATTTTAGAATAAGTGCATGCAAAATATTGTAAAACGAAAGAAATGTAAGAACCTTATAAACATAATCTTTGACTCCGTCAGAGGAAATTGTAAAGGATGTGCGAGGAGGTTTAGTCAGTAAGAGTCTGACACTGCCAGAGCCCTCCATTCTCTGGGTCCAATGAGGATTTCCCTCACGCACATTCTATTTAATAAAAAAAAAAAAAAAAAAAAAAACCTAACCTAACCTAACCTAACCTAACCTAACCTAACCTAACCTAACCTAACCTAACCTAACCTAACCCAGTCACGCTCCCCCCAGCGTCCGAGCAACAGCGTTTTCGTAGTGCTCCGCAGGAAAAAATTCATAAAAGTGGCTATTTAAGTCGTACGACAGTGCGCGATATATCATTGTGTGCGTCTCGCAAAGACCTACGAAGTGACGTAAAGTGCTTGACCCGAGGATTGCAGTGTGAAGGAGAAATCCCCGAAAATCCCGATTTTGGAGGTTAAGTACCTCTAAAATCAACGACACAGCGCGCCTGGACGAGCGCCCCCCCTCGTGCGATACGTCGCCGGAAGCGTCTCGGCGAGCTCTACTCGCCGACACCCCAAAAACTATCCGGGAACTTTCCGCTGAAGCGCAATCATCAAAAAAACAAGAACCACGTGGTGGCGTGGTCGGAGATCCGGACGAGTGCGGCTGAATTTGAAAAATATCCAAGGAGCGGACTAGCATCAGGAACCAAACGGTACATTTAGAAAAATTTTTGGACTTGAAGTTTAATAAATATTAAAATTTTAAAATCTGAACTTTGGACCCCCATACTGGAAAATTCTTAGGCAGACCATATAGTTTTTATATCAAAATCTGCTGCGCGCTAAGAAGATCTACGAACCTGAAAGAGAAGAAAAATTTTAGAGACATTTTTCAGTGAATTTTTTGACTTTTTCAAAAATTTTTGTTTTTCAAACCTGTTGAAAAATTTGTGTATAGTTTTATATTTGGTTTCAAGCGTATATTATAGGTCTTAGTATAAGGTGTATTTTAGCGATTTTTCCGGATTTTTTGGGCTTACGGTTCTCGAAATAACGAATTTATTGTTAAATACCCCATAATTCGAAAAATAATAGAAAATAATACATTTTAAGCTCAAAAATAGGTTAAATACATATATTATAGTAAGATAGAGTCCAAACCGGGGCTCTGTAGCTTCAAAAACAAAAAATTTGGCCAATTACCGGTTTTTACCGAAAAAATTCACATTTTTCAAAAATTTATAACTCGTGAACCGTTTGGCGCAGAGAAGCCGGAAAAACGCCATTGTAGATAAGGTTTATGTAAGTTTAAGATAGCGTAGAAAAATTTTGAATTTTCCGAAAAATTTTCAAAAACTTTTCCGGAAAAATTTTTCTCTTCGGACCACTTTAGAAGGATAGCCGGGATCAGGGCGAACTGTCAGTCCAAAACCGCAGTCCAATAGGGCCTATAGATCCAGAGATATAGACACCCAAACATCGGGTTTGACAGTTCGGCCGCCATCTTGGATTTCTTTGACTCGACGTAACTAGCGAACCGCTCATCACATCGAGACGGGAATTTCACTTCGGGAGGTGAAAAATCAAGGCCTACCCAAATTTTCAGGTTTCAGTCGAGTCAGAGTCAAAAAATTTCAGGATCCTGGAAGTGGTCAGAACAGACAGAGGAGGTACGCTTTATAAAGAACACTGAAAACCGCATCCTGCTGCGACAAATAGAACCAAAGATATCGCTTGTCAAATCCCAACTTTGACAGTTGGACCGCCATCTTGGAAAAAATATAAATCCCCATTACTCCGGAACGGTAAGTCCTAGGAGGGCGCGGTTTTCTTTGTAGGCATAGGCACGGAGAAGACCACCTAAAAGTTCCACCTAAAAGACTACACCGACGTGAAGTCACACAGGCCCATAGGGCTCTTGCCTGTCTTGGGTAAAATCTTTGAAAAGATGGTAATAAACAGGCTGAGACACCATCTAGTCCCAAGACTCAGCTCAAAACAGTACGGGTTCATGCCCCAACGCAGCACCGAGGACTCCCTCTATGTCCTAATAAAGCATATAAACACAAAACTGAAACAGAAAAAGATCGTAACTGTAGTATCACTGGACATAGAGGGGGCCTTCGATAGCGCCTGGTGGCCAAAAATAAGAACCCGGCTCGCGGAGGAAGAATGCCCTGTAAATATCAGAAGGGTGCTGGACAGCTATCTGGAGGACAGAAAAGTGGAGGTGAGGTATGGAGGAAGAAGGGCGGAAAGGAAAACGGAAAAGGGATGTGTGCAGGGTTCGATAGGTGGTCCTATTCTATGGAACCTCCTCCTCGACCCACTCTTGAAGCAGTTGGAGGAGAGAGGCCACTACATCCAGGCCTTTGCGGACGACGTGCTGATGGTATTTGACGGTGAAACAGGACTAGACGTCTCGATAGAAGCGAACGGGGCGCTTTCCCATGTCTTGAGATGGGGTGTCATGAATAAATTGAAATTTGCACCACAGAAAACAGTGGCAATAACAATTACTAAAAAATTAAAATATGACACTCCATCTCTTGTCATGGGGGGACGCGACATCGAGATGTCCAGAGAATTAAAGGTGCTCGGACTAACGATCGACGACCGGCTCACCTTCAATCAGCATGTCGCTAGGGTCTGCGGAAAGGCCCTAAACATATATAAGAAACTCCGAACTGCAGCAAGAGTGAGTTGGGGATTAAATCCCGAGGTGACCAGAACCATCTACACTGTAGCGGTGGAACCCGTCATTACGTACGCGGCCGCGGCGTGGGCACCGGCAGCTCAAAAGATAGGGATTCGGAAAGAGCTGGCGGCTGTGCAGAGGGGCTTCGTACAAAAAATGTGTGGTGCCTACCGCACAGTGTCGCTGAACTCGGCCCTAGTACTAACCGGGATGTTGCCGCTGGATCTCCGAATAAAGGAGGCAGCTGACCTCTATGAAGCCAGAAAGGGAAGCACTCGCGCGGTACCTGACGATAGGGAAGTGGAGGTAGCATCAGCGTACTCGGAATCCCCTCATCCAGCCCTGTGTATGGAGTTGGACTTCACGAGCCTACCGGACCGAGAAGCCCTGGACAGGTATGCGGTGCAGGAGGTAAAAATATATACAGACGGCAGTAAAATTGACGGGAAAGTCGGAGCCTCCCTATCCATATGGAAAGGTGAGAGCGAAGAAAAAACCGTCAAAATAAAACTAGCCAACTACTGCACCGTGTACCAAGCCGAACTCCTGGCAATCCACAGGGCATCTGAGGAGATAGGAAAGAGCGACGAGGCGAGCTTCGGCATCTTCAGCGACTCAAGATCAGCTCTTGAGACGCTGACAAATCGGGGCTCGCTCCACCGCTTGGCCCTTGAGACGAGACGCAACATAAAGGCTGCATCCGAACAGGGCAAGACCATTTCCCTGTTTTGGATCAAGGCGCATGCTGGACTTCCAGGCAATGAAAGAGCGGACGAGCTGGCGAAGATCGCAGCATTGTCGACACGGAGGAGGGCGGACTATGATAGATGTCCCATCTCATACGCCAAGCGATTCATTCGTCAAGAAACGCTTGGGGCATGGGCTGAAAGATACGCCTCGGGTTCGACGGCCTCCGTGACGAAAATATTCTTCCCAGATGCGGTGGCGGCATACCGGCTTACGCGAAAAATAAACCCTACAGGGCTCCTTACCCAACTTCTGACAGGACATGGTGGGTTCTCCTCGTACCTGAACAGGTTCAAGTGCAAGGATAGCCCATCATGTATCTGTGAACCTGAAAAAGAAGAGACGGTCGAACATTTATTGTTCGAGTGCCCGGTACATGAATATGCACGAATGGAGTGTCAAGTAAAAATAGATAAGATGATTACAAGAGAAAATGTAAGGGAAATAGTAGAGTGTAAGAAACGAAGAACAGTATTTCTGGAGTACTGCACGGAAATAGTTAAAATAGTAAAAAATAGAAATAAGTAAACAAATTATGTACTCACCATATATGAAATATGGGCAGATGTTACATAAAAACTGTAAAGTAAATAAAAATTGTAAAACAAATATGTAGTGTAAGTAAACAGAAATGAAAATAGTAAGTAAGAAATAAGAAGAATGTATCTAAAATAAGATGTTCACAATGTAAAATAAATAAAAAACACCTTAAATATGTAAAATAGAATAAGTAAAATAAACGCAAGAAAAGTCTCTGACTTGTCCAATGTCAGGGGAAAACATACCTCTCTGTGTATATGATGCAATAAAGACCATGCGACCGCCGTGTACCTTATTCACCCAAGCAATAAAATTAAAAAAAAAAAAAAAAAAAAAAAAAAAAAAAAAAAAAAAAAAAAAAAAAAAACCTAACCTAACCTAACCTAACCTAACCTAACCTAACCTAACCTAACCTAACCTAACCTAACCTAACCTAACCTAACCTAACCTAACCTAACCTAACCTAACCTAACCTAACCTAACCTAACCTAACCTAACCTAACCTAACCTAACCTAACCTAACCTAACCTAACCTAACCTAACCTAACCTAACCTTTTTTTTTTTTTTTTTTTTTTTTTTTTTTTTTTTTTTTTTTTTTGACGGAGGGAAATGCTTTTACGCATCCCCCCTGCCCTGAGGTTGGGACTTACAGGGGGTATGTGGGACTCCATCCCTTCCGGCCCCTCTGCTAGTCAGAGGGGGGGAAGAGGATAATACCCACTAAAACCCTCCGGGCAACACGCCTGACCGTTGGATGGGGGGCGCTGTGGGATCACTATTGGTATTCTACCTTGACGCCCCCCCGGTCTGCCCCATGGTTGGGGCACGACTTCAAGGCCATTTGAGGCCAGTATGGCCTCGGCCTCGCCTTTACGTCTTCGGGCTTGCGATGGCGGGTCCTCGGCCCGCCAGCCCTATCGCCACTGCGGCGCTAGGCGGCGTCGCGCAGGAAGCGCTGCCGCCTTCCGCCTGCCCTTCTCCTGCGGTTCGGGGGCGCCTCAGCCTCATCCTCGCGCCCCCTCTCCGCCGCCTCCTTCTGCGCCATTACATCCTCGCAGAAGGAGGCCACCGCCTTCCACCTTCTCTCGCTGCTCAGCATCTTCTGAACGACACTGTGCAGCGAGAGATCAGCACCTATGGCCGCCTGAAGAGTGCGACGCTCTTCGACCCATGCCACGCATTCAGCAAGGGTGTGCTGAGCCGTGTCATCGGGAGCGCCGCACTCGTGACAGTGCTCGTCGCCCTCTCGTCCGATTCGACACAGGTAGTGACCGAAGCAACCATGTCCGGTCACCACCTGTGTCATCCTGTACGTCAGGACCCCCCGCCTCCTTTTAACCCACTGGCCCAGGACTGGCAGAATCGCCCCTATGGTGCGCGTTCCATAGGGCGAGTCCTCAAGATTTTTCTGCCAGTCCCGCAGCAACTCCATCCTCTCCTCCCTGCGTGCGCGCAGCTCTTCGTCAGGGTCCGGGGGGTCCGTCCTTCTCCGGACCTCCATTTTCCTGGCGTATCTCCTAGCCAGCACCCGAGCATCAAGCTCCCACGGCGGGGTGCTGGCCAGGAGGCATCCGGCTGCGTGTGAGACGGTCCTGTACGAGCGGCTCACACGCAGCGCCACCACTCTTTGTGGCCGACGGAGAAGGGCCCTGGTCTTCTCCGTCAGCCTTTCCGCCCAGATAGGTGCCCCATAGAGGGCCATCGACCGAACAACCCCTGCAAATAGTTTGCGGCAGGGGGTGCCCGGTCCACCCACATTGGGCAGCAGCCGACCCAAGGCTGCCGCCGCCTTTACGATTCGGGGAGCAAGTCTTGCGAAATGCTCCCCAAAGTCCCATTTCCGGTCCAGCACAAGGCCCAGATATTTGATGTGGGCCTTGAGCTGGACCATGCCATTCTCCGTGGGGATTCCTCTGCCCCGTGCCGCACCCTGTCCCCACCCTCTCCCCCCGAAGACCATCGCCTCCGTCTTCGGGAGGGACACCTGGAGGCCAAGTGCCCGGATGCGGCCCATCGCCAGGTCCGTGGCCACTCCAGCTCGCCTCAGGGTCTCCTCCAGCTGCTTGCCCCGCACCGCCACCAGTGTGTCATCGGCGTACACAATGGTGACCATACGGGGGAGCTGTACCCCCCTGATGGCCCAATCGAACCCGAGATTCCACAACAAGGGGCCCAACACAGACCCCTGTGGAACCCCGAGTTCCATGGCCCGGACCTGGATATTCCCCCCCACCTCGTAAAGCACTACCCGGTCCTCCAGGTAGTGCTTCACTATCCGCCGCAAGTATGTAGGCACTCCGTGATAGCGGAGCGCCTCTATAATGACCTCATAGGGGAGGGAGCCAAAGGCATTTGCTATGTCTAACGACACAGCCACTACTCCCTCCCCTTTTTCCTCCGCCCTTTCACACTCCTTGCGCAACGACCCGATGGCGTCCATGGTTGAACGCCCCCTCCGAAAGCCATATTGGCGGTCACAGATATCGGGGCCCACCGCAGTAAGGTGCCGGGATATCCGAGAGGCCAGGATCCTTTCCAGGGCTTTCCCGACCTCATCCAGCAGCACCAGCGGGCGATACCCCGATGGTGTGTCCGCCGGCCGCCCCTCTTTGCGGAGGAGGCACAACCGGCCGGCTTTCCAGCACCTCGGGAAGCGGCCCTCTTTGAGGCAGTCTTCAAAGAGGACCCTTAGCCGGTCCCCGAGGTGCTTCAGCGCAACATATAAAACCTTCCCCGGGACGCCATCAGGTCCTGGCGCCTTTCTCCCCTCTCGCAACCTCTCCTGGACTATATACATCTCCACCTCCGTAATGGGGGGGACCATCACTTCCTCATCCTCCCTGGTGGGAGGCGCCATCGCTGGGGGAACAAAATCCCCGGCCCGCGGAAAGAGTCCCTCGACAATTCTCCCCAGGAGTGCTGGCTCTAGGGTATCCATCGGGGGGGCGCAATTAAGCTTGTTACGTACAAGCTTGTACGGGCGCCCCCACGGATCCCTGTCGAGCGTGGCGAGGAACTCTCTCCGCCCTTCGTCCTTCCTCTGTGCGATGGCCACCTCCAGTTTCCCTTTGGCCGCCTTGTAGGCCGCAAGGAGGGGCGCGGCTTCGTCTCGACCTCCTCTCCGCCTACCCCGCCGGTAGAACGCGCGGCGAGCTGCGTTACACTCCCGGCGCAGGGCAGCCACCTCCGCCGACCACCAGTATACCTGGGATTTGTCGGGGAGGCGCGTGACCCGAGGCATGGCGAAATCGCACACTCGGGTCAATGCCCGCCGGAAGTCCACCGCGCGTTCCTCCACGTCTCCCTGGGGTGGAGCGCCCCAGGCCTCTACCACGGCCCTCTCTTCGGCGAGGTCCCTGTCCAACTTCCCGAGTGCCCACCTCGGGAAGAGGGTTCCGCCCCCTCCTCTCCCCTGGCCCCGAGCTCCAGGCACTGGTGAGACCCTCATCCGAATGTACAGGTGGTCGGAGAGGGTCTCGACCTCCTCCAAGACGCACCAGTCGTGAACACGCGCGGCGACCGCAGGGGCAGCGAGCGAGACATCCACGATGGATCCTCCCTGCTGCCGCACACACGTGTTCACAGCGCCCCGGTTTAGTACCTGGAGCCCCAGGGTCCCCACCCAGTCCAGGAGCACCGCTCCCCTGGGGTCCGTGGCGGGGCACCCCCATGCCACACACTTGGCATTGAGGTCCCCGAGCACAATGACAGGCAGGGGAGCAGCCCTCCGCACCGCCCCTTCCACCACACTCAACCACGCCTCAAACTGTCGTAGGGGTCTATTGGGAGAGAAATACACCCCTACGACAGCTAGACCTCCCCACTCGGCCACGACATAACCGGCCCCGTACTCCTTGGCCACAAGCGGCGGCCCCATGGTCCTAGCCAAGACCGCCACCCCCTCGTCCGTGGCCCCCGCCCAGTTCGATCGAGGCGGAACCGCATACGGCTCCGCCACGACCGCAACATCGATGCCCCACTCCGCCATGTGCTGCATGAGCAGATCCTGCGCACGGGCGGAGTGGTTGAGGTTTACCTGTAGAACCTCAAAGTGAGCTGGCGTAGGTCTCACTGGCATCAATGCTGCATGGGGGCTCCTCTCCTGTCCCTGTCATTGCCCCTGAGGGGGCGAGACTCGTTTCTGGAGGGCAGTGTGCTCCTCCATGACGCCTCCCTTCCCTTGGTGTGTGGGGGGGTGCACGACTGTCCCCCCATCACATGATCGCACGCCAATTTAGCGTGCGAGCACACCGCACACCAGGGCACCGCCGCCTCACAGTCCCACTGGGTGTGGCCGGGCTGGCTGCACCGTCGACACAAATGGTCCCTTTCGAAGGGGGAGGGGCAGGTCGGCCTGGTGTGCCCCATCTCCATGCATTTATAACACCGGAGCGGGAGTGGGGCAACACTCTCCACCTTGGCCGACGCCCAACAGCCGACCAACATCTCCCCAAGCCCGACCAGCTTCCCGGCAACTGCGACAGGGCACTTGACTATTACCGAGAAGGTCCCCCTGCCCTCCGCCCTTATGGCCCCCACCGACACCTGCGCTGTCGAGCATTCACCCTTGTCGGCCACCGACTCCAGAATAGCCTGCGTCGTGACCGCCTCGTTGAAGCCCGACAGCCGAATGTCCGCCTTCGGGACCGGTCTGGTGACCTCTGCCTCCTCCCCTATTATCCCCCGGAGCCCCTCAGCCAGCCGGTCCGCTACCACCTCGTTGCCTGCCCCGGACCCAGGAATCTCGATGACCCGGGCCCCCGAGGTGGCAATCCGCACGTTCACCGACGTCAACCCATAGTCACCAAGTTTGAGGGTCGTGGCCTTTGCCATGACGGACTTATAGTCCGTCTCGACCCCCGGCTTCAGCGTAATCAACACTGCAGGCGTGGGCGGCTTCCTCGTCGTCGGCAACGGCTTGGCCGCAGGAGTCAGATTCCGGGGCCCAGGTTGGCCCCGAGGCGCCGGCTTGGGTGACTCCTTTGGGGGAGCAGCAGCGGCAGAAGGGTTGGCCGCCTTCTTCTTCCCCTTTTTGACGACATCCGCCCAGTCGGATGTCGTCCGGGCCCCCGGGGAAGCTGCAGCTGCTGGCGGAGCGGCGGCGAAAGCAATAGGGGCAGCACTCTGCGCCACCCTCTTCTTCGTTTTGGGCAGCTGCTGCTGCGGCGGCGGTGGCGGCGGCGGTAGCGGCGGCCGCGACGTCCTTTCTCCCTCCCGAGCGGGCACTGCTGCGGCCCTCCTATCTGCCGCCAGCGGCGGGCGAACAATGGGCGCCGGAGGAAGCCGGCTCCCCAACTCATCCATACGAGCGTTGAGCATATTGCCCAGTGAGTTGGAGAGGTCCCTATGCATCGCCTGGAAGAGATGCTCCAACTTCCTCTCGATGACCGCCTCGACTTCCTCCTCAATGTTGTCGTGTGAAGGCGGCACCGTAACGCCCTCTGGAGCCTCAGAGGAGACCTTTCTCTCCGAGAAGGCAGTGCGGAGCGCTTTTACCTCGGCCTCCGCTATCTCCAACTGCCTTCTCATCCTCGCGTTATCCGCCATGAGGCGGGCGGACTCCGCTACAGGGGCCTTCTCCAGATCCCCCGCCGCCTGTAAAATTTGTGCGCACGCCCGATTTATTGCGCCCCATACGGTCCCCTTTAGGTTTCCGGATGCCCTCGCCTCGTTCCGGATGACATCCGCGCACCTACGCACGCACTCTAAAGGGGACTCGAAGGCCCCATCCTCTTCCTCCTTATTGCGGGCTTTGCCCGCCGCCCGCCGTGAGGCAGAGCGAGACACCACAGGGGGGGAGACCAGGAAGTCCTCCCTCCCCTCGTAGTCGGTCACGTCCGTCACCATCTCCGATAGTCTCGCCCGAGCAGCCGCCAGTCCGTGATATGCCCCCATGGGCATGTTTTCCTTGGCCGCTTTGACCTTCGGAGTGGGCGCCATCTCCTCTCCACTGCCTCCCCCCTCCTTCGTCCGCTTGGCCCCGCCTATTCCCAGGGATGCCGCCTCATCCTCCTGGGTTTTACCGTCTATCGGGGGGGGCTGGGGAGCATCCTCCGCGAGGTCACTCTCAGATGAGTGACCCGAGAGTCTGCGGATCCGGCTGTACCCCTGCCACAGACGTCCGGAGTGGGACGGCTCATCCGAGTCAGCCTCCGACTGCTCTCCCCCCCCCATGTATCCTTTTTTGTGGGTCTCCTTGGAAGGGGCTCGGCTTGACCTCTGTGACACTTCGGTCGTTTGCGTCGCTCCCCTCCCGTACCTTAGCCTCATCCCGCTCGCAACCGACGGTTGAGGTTTTCCCCCCACTTTTCCCCCCCCCCCGGAGTCATCTAAAGGGTCCCCTGACTCCATCCTGGTCAAAGAACTCAGAATTGAATCCGACCCTTTGGACTCAAATGTGCGCCCGGTCAAGTGGGAGTCGGCCACTTTTTACAAACTTATGTAAAACACCAGTTTTCGGCTCCCCCCCACTAAACTACTCGTCCAAAAAATAAGTGTGATACGTCGATCGATAGGGCAAACCGTGCCCTAATTGACCCCGTAACTCACTTATTTTTAACCCCCCCCTCGCAACTGCTATTTAGTTTACAAACTTAAGGTCGGCGCTGGCGACCCCTGAAAAAACAAAATAGCAATATGCGTTTTTTCAAATTAGACCCCGAACCAAATGTCCTAGGACAATGGGACAGGTGTCAAACGAAAGAACTCGTTGAGTTTTAAATTACCAAATCAAAAAACAAAAGAAAAAAAGAAAGAGAAAGAAGATAGAATTTTTTGAAATATTAAAATAAAAAGTTTCAAAACTTCTGACAAACCCTGTCGGGCCCTACAACTTTTGAACGGATTGTCCAAAAATTATGGGACCAAAAGGGCCTGAAAGAGCACAAAAGTTTACTAATTACCAAAAGAAAAAACCAAACAAAAAGTGAAAACAGAAGAAATTAAACAGAAAAAACCAAATTTGTGAAAAATCGTCAGTATGCAGAATCGAAAAATCCAAAAAACACGCAGAAGTCGTCAAAGAGTACTCAATCAAAGTCCGGAAGTAGTAAGCCAAAAATTAATAACGTCTAATCTCCAAATCTCGTAGCAATCGCACAGTAATCTCCCTTTCAAAATCGTCAACCTAACCTAACCTAACCTAACCTAACCTAACCTAACCTAACCTAACCTAACCTAACCTAACCTAACCTAACCTAACCTAACCTAACCTAACCTAACCTAACCTAACCTAACCTAACCTAACCTAACCTAACCTAACCTAACCTAACCTAACCTAACCTAACCTAACCTAACCTAACCTAACCTAACCTAACCTAACCTAACCTAACCTAACCTAACCTAACCTTTTTTTTTTTTTTTTTTTGTAGAGGGGAAAATGCGTTACGCATACCGTCCGGGTGCGGGGACGGACCCGGAACGGTTATGTGGGACTCCCTGTTGGGCTAATGAGACCCCAGGTGTACCCACTAAAAAAAAACCCCTCTGTTGCCGCCTCTCCGCTGTTTGGCGAGGCCCCAGGGACGCTGAAGTACTCTTCCGCAGCCTCGCCAGCGGTTGGCCGTTAGGCCCCGGATCTGGGGTAGGTGTCAACCCCCCGGCCGTCTCGGTGGCGCGTACGGTGCGCCAGCCTCCTCGAGGACCTGTATCGTTCGGGTGGCAGCCGTCCCCGTGGCTGCCACCCCGAGGCCCTCGTTACGGCGGCAAGCGGCGGTCATGGGCGACTCGCCTCCGCCCGATTCTCCTGCGCCTCATCGGGAGGGCCTCTGGGCTCTCCTCCCGCCTGCGCTCCGCCACTTCCTTTTGCGTCATGACGCGCTCGCAAAAGGAGGCCATCGCTTTCCAGGACCTCTCCCCGCTTACCATGGCTTCCACCACTGCTGGCAGGGAGAGGTCGCGCCCAACTTCGGCCACAAGTGCGGCGCGCTGCTCCGTCCACACTGGACACACCGCCAGTGTGTGTAGCGCCGTGTCTTCGGCGTCGCCGCACTCGTGGCATTCCGCCGTCGGTTCCCGTCCCGCCACCCTCCACAGGTATCTCCCGAAGCAGCCATGCCCCGTGAGAACCTGTGTAAGGTGGAAGGAGAGAACCCCCTTCTCTCTGCCGACCCATCTCTCCAGGACGGGCCGGATGGCTCCGATGGTCCAGTGGCCAGCAGTTGGCGCCTCCAGTCTTTCTTTCCACTTCTGGATGAGCTCTTGACGGGAGTCCAGCCTCCACCGTCTAATCTCCTCCAGAATTGGTTGTCCTCCTCCAGCCCGCGCCTCAGTGACACGCCGATATATGTCAGCCAGTACCGCAGCGTCTAGGTCCCAGGGCGGAGTCCCCGCCAGCACACACGCCGCCTCGTGGGAGACGGTGCGGTATGCCCTCGCCATCCTGACCGCTATGACCCGTTGCGGCCTCCGCAGTTGGGCCTGGTTTTGGGCGGTCAGGGAGTCGGCCCAGATGGGCGCCCCGTACAGGGCCATCGACCGCACCACCCCGGCGTACAGCCTCCGGCACCCGACATTTGGCCCTCCGACGTTAGGCAGGAGTCTGCTGAGCGCTGACGCTGCCCCGATCAGTTTGGGAGCGAGGAGTTTGAAATGCTCCCGGAACGTCCATCGGCTGTCAAGAACTATCCCTAGGTAGCGCATAGTTGGCTTTACAGCGATGGACGTTCCTCCTACTATCAGGCTGGAACCCGCCGGAGGGGCCTTCCGAGGCCCGTGGAAACAAAGGGCCTCGGATTTGTTGAGGGCCACCTCTAGCCCCAGCCTCCTGATCCGGGTCACGATAGACGCCACTCCCGCCGTCGCCCGGATCGTTGCCTCACTATAGGTGCTGCCGCGGGCCGTTACCAGCGTGTCGTCGGCGTAACATATTACGCTGACCCCCGGGATGTTGTCCCCCCTTAAGACCCAGTCATATCCAATGTTCCACAGGAGTGGCCCTAAAACCGACCCCTGTGGAACACCGCGCGTCATGGGTTTCACGCTCCACTCGTTCTGCGTCGGGTATTTCACCGCTCTCTCGGATAGATAAGCCCCTATGACACGGCGCAGGTATTGCGGCACGCCATGATGTCGCAGTGCCTCCCTGATGCATCCCCAGGGCAGCGAGTTAAAAGCGTTTGAGATGTCCAGCGATACTGCCAGAACAACCCCGCCTTGGAACACTGCCTCCTCTGCTATTGCTTTAACTCTGGCGATCGCATCCACTGTTGATCTGCATCGACGGAAACCAAACTGTGTATCGCTAAGGTTTGGCCCTACGATCTCAAGATGTTTGACGAGGCGAAGCGAGATAACTCGCTCAAAGAGTTTACTTATCTCGTCGAGCAGTACGATTGGTCGATATGCCGACGGTGAGTCGGCCGGACGTCCTTCCTTCTGGATTAGGACCAGCTTTCCAGTTTTCCAAGCTCGCGGGAACTGGCCCTGCCGCATACATGCACTCAACAGTTCTCTAACTCGAGGACCGAGGGGGCCCAGCGCTACCGCCCAGGCACGACCTGGTATGCCGTCGGGACCCGGAGCAGTGTCCTTTCGCTTGAGACGCAGCACTGCCGCTCCTAATTCCCCTTCGGTTACCTCTGGTGCAATCGGAGCATTCGCGACGATGTCATTTGCCAGGCCATCAGGGGGAGCCATCTGAGGTGGGGTGTAGTCTGCATCATTCGGGAACAGGGTGTCCACTACTTGCTCCAGTAGTTGGGGTTGAAGAGTCTGCGTCAATGGGGGCGCCCACGGTCGAAGTTTGCACCTTACCATTCTGTACGGCCTCCCCCAGGGATCGTTATCGAGACTCTCCAACATCTCCCTTTCAGCTGAGTCCTTGGCTCTGCTAATTGCCACCTGCAGAGAGATGACATGTGCGCGATATGTGGCGTAGAGTCGTGCTTCCTCGCCAGGGTCACGCCGTTGCCGCCCGCGACTTCTAGTATACTGGCGCCGCGCTGCAATGCATGACTTGCGCAGATGATCCAGATCTTCGGACCACCAGTATACCTGACGTCGCGGGAGCTGAGGCCCCACTCGCGGCATAGCTGCGTCACAGTTGTCGACCATGGCATCCCCAAGCCATTTCGCTTCCTCCTCGATGTTGAGGGGACCTTCTGGAGCTGGCAACCAAGCCTGGACGATTGCCGCCTCCTCAAGTACTTCGCGGTTCATGCGTTTGATTGCCCACCGCCGGCTGTTCTCCCTTGGAGCTCTTCCTGAGTCTGTTGTTGTTGTTGTAGCCGGGTGTGTAGAGACATTGAATTTTATATAGCGGTGGTCCGACAGGGTTTCAACGTTTTCTACCACCTTCCAGTTGAGTACGCGTCGTGCCAGAGTAGCCGCAGCAAAGGTGACGTCAACTATCGAGCCTCCCTGTTGGCGAACGCACGTGTGTACCTCCCCACGGTTTATCAGGACTAGACCGTAGGCTATGGCCCATTCCTCTAGGCACTGCCCACGAACATCTGTCACCGTTGAACCCCACGCTCTGGACTTTGCATTGAGGTCTCCGGCTAAGAGGACTGGTATGGGATGCAGCTGCCTGACAGTGGAGCCCACTTCCAGAAGGAATTGCTCGAACTCCGCTAGATTCCGGTTTGGAGAGAAGTATCCTCCTACGACTGCGAAGTTGTCGTATGTTGCTGCCACGTAACCATGGCCCCTAATAATATTTTGGAAAGGCGAGGAGCCAGAAGCACCCCGCGACACTAGGGCCACTGTATCGTCTAGGTCACCGATCCAACCTCCTCGCCCAGGGATAGAGTATGGCTCTGACACTACTGCTATGTTTGTTAGCCACTGCGCCATGCTCTGAGACAAGAGATCCTGAGCCCTGGCGCAGTGGTTAAGGTTCGCCTGTAGGACTGCGATGGCCATTATTTAACCCGTGTCCATTTGCGACTGCTCCTGCGCCTCGTCCACTGTGGGAGTGGGCTGGCTAACAGACTGCGAGGGGCCCCGGGAGCCTTCGCTGGTTTTCGTCTTCGGCTTCCTAGATGGGGCAGAGCAGGTCTTACTCCCCATGCTGTGACCGGCATCCTTGCCCGTCGCTGCACAAAGGATGCAGTGTGGCGTCGCTGAGCATGTCTTCGCCTTGTGTCCTGATTGGCCGCATCGGTAACACAGCTCGGATCTGTCGACGTCAGAGGGACATGTCGCACTCACGTGACCCGATTCCAGGCACCGGAAACACCTCTGGGGGCGGGCTTCGAGCAGCTTTACCTGCGCCGATACCCAACCCACTAGCAGTCTTCCTGCTTTAGCCACTGTTTTGGCGGCTGCCACAGGACACCGTACCCAAGCAGAGCCCAGACTCCAGGGGTCCGATTTGATGTCACCCACCTTTACATCTTGGATAGCACATCCCCCGGTTTCCGCTATTGCAGCTGCGATATTCTCCGGCGTAGCTGAGTCGTCTAGGCCGGAGACGCGCAGCTCGACACATTTTGTAGGCCGTGACACTCGAACTTCCTCTTCGTTGAACAGCTCACGGAGTTTGTCTGCTAGCTTGTCCGCTTTCGGTCCATTGTCGGCGCCTGCCACCTCTAGCAGTCGCGCACCAGTAGCTGCCACTTTGAACCGGATAGACTGGATGTCCAGTTCAACCAGGTTCACCTTCGTTTTGGCCTCCAAGAGGATGCTCTTGTAGTTCATACCCTTTATTTCGGCCTGTGGTTGCAGCGAAATGACTACTGCTGAGGAGCGGGGTGTCCGCAGTTTGCTTGCTTTCTGAGCTTGTGACTTCTTCTTTTTTGGTTTGGCCGGTTGTGGTATCCGCTTAGCCTCGGTCCCGTTTTTACCAGCCGCCTTGCTGGTCTTTTTTCTCCCTGTGTCTCTCCAGCTTTCACGAGGGGTGTCTGGCATGGCCTCCCCTGTTGGTACTGGAGCCTGCTGCTGGTTTATTTGCCTCACTGCAGCTGCTTCCTTTGCAGCCAAACTGGGCTTTTTGCGTGGTTTCTTTTTTTTAATACTTTCTTTTCCGTCAGTGTGGACGGAGATAGCGTTAGTCGCCTTCTCCGTTTCTGGAGCGTGTTGAGAGGTTGTGGGCCTCGAATCCTGGTCACTTGACCCTGCCAGAGCCGCCTCCTCTCCTTGCTGTTCGGAGGTCAAGAGCGGCCGCATCCGGGGTTCCGGGAGGAGACGACATTCGATGCCCTCCAGCCGAGAGTTGAGCATGTTGCTGAATTGCTCTCGGTTTAAGCGCAGCGCTTCTTCCACCATCTTTTTTATACTGGTCTCAGTTGCAACTGCTGGTTGGTTGCGTATTTCCTGCACCTGTCTGCGCACTTCTGCTAGCTGACATGTGAGCCGCGCGTTGGCCGCCTCCAAACGGGCAACTTCTTCCGTCGCAGTTCGAGCTCTTAGTTCCTCGAACGCGCCACCGATTGTTGCTATCGAATCCTTGAGCAGTTTTAGGTGTGTGCCCTTTATGTGACCCGACGTGGACATGACATGCTTAACAGCATTTATGGCTGTCTGGACCTTGGATTCAATTGCAGCCGCTGTTTGAATGTCGTCACTCTGGCTAGGAAGCTTCCGATAGATGGAGCGACCGGGGTTCGGTTCCGTCGGTGCAAGGAAGGAGGCTAGTGCCTTTTCCGTCTCAAGTTGGCTGGCATGCTCTCTTTCAGCCAAGAGCTCGGCCTGGTGTGCCCCTCGCCCTCTGCCCCGCTTGTGGGTCCCCTTCAGGGATTTGCTCCGCGAATGTTTGGGGATGCCATTGTCACTAGGTGCCCCAAAGTCGGCCTCCGAGCCGGACGAGTCCAGGTCGTCTGCAGGTCGCTTTTCTGTCTTCTTGCTAACCCAGAATTTACCGTCGGGTTTTTCTCCTAGCGAGCACACTGTTTCCGTGCTCATTGCTGACAAGTCAGATTCTGATAGCCGTTCGATTCTGACGTACGGCTGAAGGTGTGAAGCTCCGGTATTTGGTTTATCAGACTCGGTGAACCTGCCTGGCACCTCTTGGTTTTCGGTTCCCGAGTCTCCAGAATCGGCTTCCTCACCAGCCAGGTCGCGCCTGTCCAGTCTTGAGGGGGAGAAGAACTCTTCCCTCCCAGGTGATCGGACAGGTCCGCGAGGGCCGGCGTTCCTCCCGCTAAATATCCTCGTTCGGTTGGGGGTGGGGGGGCGCACATACTGCTTGTACCCTGCGGGCACGGGCGCCTCCGCCGCTTCCGTTTCGGTGTCTGGCACACCGTACCGTATGTACCGCCCAAGCGCGTCTCGCATAGGGCGGTACTTCGTGAGCACCGGTTTAGGAGAGGGCAGGGCAAGTCCAGGCGATGTCAGGTTACCCGCCACCTCCTCGCCGACTCTTTCCTCTTCGACGCGTTTGGGAGGGGTCTCCTCAACCTCACCCCCATCCGCTCCTCCTCTTAATCGCAAAGCAGGTTCCGAGTCCGTATTTCGTTTGCTAAGGTCGTCGTGTGGAATCGTCCGCGAGTGGTTTGCCCCCCCAGAGTACGGTGGGCGGCGTGTCACCACAGTACGGGCACCCGCCCGTTCTGTGGTGACACGGAGGATTGAAACCTCCTGGGGACGTTTTACATAACATTGGCCACTCATTTTTGGTTTGCTATTTTTATTTTAAGCGGGGGTATGCCCCCCCTCTGCGGCGCTAGTGACTGGGCTCCCCCCAGCCACTCATCCCGTCGGCACGCCAGCCACACCTTAGGATTAGGGATTTTTTAAGGTGGTTTACTCCACGCCGTTGCGGCTCCGGTGCAAAGCACCCCCGCAAAACCCTCCGTCCCGAAGGACCTGGCTGCTCACACTGTGCCCTCTGCTAGGTTCAGAGGGACACGCGGAGCAGCCCGCCGTGTGCTCCTCCCCTCAGGCCTGCCCGGTATGGGAAACCCTATCCGGTATAGCCCTGAGGGTCATTGGAGCACGTCTGCCGCATGCCAAAGCACGCCCGCCGCGTGCTGCTTCCCCTGCCACCTCAGATGAGCTGAGGCATGCTGGGAGCAGCGTCTGGCCCAGAGGCCTTCCCCCCTCCCCCCCGGGACTATCCCGGGTGTCGGGTTATTGGCAGCAATAGTAAACAAGCCCCAAAAGGGCTCGTTTACCATTGCCCCCAGGGCGCACCAGCCATGGAACATTCCCATCCCTGCCGATCCTCGCGGATCGACAACGATCTGAATGCCCCAGACCCTCGTGGAGGTTACCCGACCCAGCGCCCCGAACCTAACCTAACCTAACCTAACCTAACCTAACCTAACCTAACCTTTTTTTTTTTTTTTTTTTTTTTTTTTTGACGGAGTGGAGAATGCAGTTACGCACCGTCCCCCGACCTCGGGTAGGTCATTTGGGGGGTGTGTGGGACTCGCCGCTCAGTGCTCCCTCTCCTAGTGAGAGGAAGCAGAGCGGCCCTACCCACTAAACTCCACTCCGGCGTTTCACCCTCTATGCCGTTGACGAGGACGCCATGGGATTCGCGTGCCTGTCACCATGACGCCCTCCGGCGGCCCCGGCTTAACGCCAGGGCTCCCGCACTAAGGAGGGAGAGGCCGGAAACGCTTGGTCTCTCCCCCGACGACGTGTAGGGCCATACAATGCGGGTCCCGTACCCGCTGGCCCCACTAGAGGTCTAGGCGAACGAATGTTTGTCGTCTTCGACCTCGCCGCCTGCGTCGGAGAGGCAGCGCGTCAGCGGCTGCTTCACGCTCCCTCTCCGCCGCCTCCTTCTGCGACATGACTTGTTCGCAGAAGGAGGCCACCGCTTCCCAGATTCTCTCGCTGCTCAACATCGACGCTATGATGTTGTGCAGCGAGAGATCAACCACACCCGTCTCAGCAACGAGAGCCGCTCTCTCCACGGCCCAGCGATTGCACTCTTCCAGAGTGTGCTGGGCCGTGTCGTCCTCCGCTCCGCATTCCGGGCATTCAGGCCCGGGTTCCCTCCCAATTTTGTGCAGGTAGTGTCCGAAACAGCCGTGTCCGGACACTACCTGTGTGAGCCTGAATGCCAAGGCCCCCTTCTCCCTCCCTACCCACTCGTCCAGCTTTGGGAGGATAGCCCCTATGGTTCGTACGCCATAGTGGCTATCCTCCAGAGCGTCCCTCCACCGCTGGCGAAGGCGCTCCGCAGCCGCCCTTGCCATCCTCTCGCCCTCTTCTGGGTCTGGGGGCTGCTCTCTCCGCCTAGCCTCTGCCCTCCAGTTATACCTTTCGGCAAGTACGGTTGCCTCGAGGTCCCACGGCGGGGTGCCCGCGAGGAGGCATACGGCGGCGTGAGAGGTGGTGCGGTAGGCCCGCGCCATTCTCTGGGCCACCACTCGTTGGGGCCGACGGAGCGCGGATCTTGTGCGCTCCGTCAGGCGTTCTGCCCATATGGGCGCACCGTAGAGCGCCATACTTTTAACGACCCCCGCGTATAGCCGCCTGCAGGGGGCGTTTGGGCCACCCAGGTTTGGCAGCAGACGGCCAAGTGCCGAGGCAGCACCCACGAGGCGGGGGGCTAGCCTCGCGAAGTGCTCCTCGAAGCTCCACTTTCTGTCCAGGACGAGGCCCAGGTACTTTATGTGGGCCCCGACCTGGACAGTTTCTCCCTCTACCTCGATATGGGTATCTGCCCTTATCCGCCACGTCTTGGGTCCCCCGAGGATCATTGCCTGCGTCTTTGGCAGGGCGACCCGGAGCCCCAGGAGGCCTATGCGATGCATAGCGAGCCCCGTCGCAACCTCTGCCCTCCTGAGCACCTCCTCGAGCTTCTTACCCCGCACGGCCACCAGTGTGTCGTCTGCGTAGCACAGGGTGACCATGCGTGTAAGCTGCTCTCCCCGGATCGCCCAGTCATACGCCAGGTTCCACAGAAGGGGGCCGAGGACCGACCCCTGTGGAACCCCGCACTCCATGGCCCTCGCATAGCGGACTCCCCTCTGCTCGTATACCACAACCCGCCCCGTGAGGTAGCTGTCTATGACCTTTCTTACGTACTGGGGCAAGTTGTAGTAACGGAGGGCCTCCATTATTACCGAGTAGGGGAGGGAACCGAAGGCATTGGCTATGTCCAATGAGACTGCTACCACTCCCTCCCCTTTACCCTCTGCGAGGACCCCGAAATCACGCAACGCGCGCACTGCGTCCAACGTGGACCGCCCCCTACGGAACCCGAACTGATTGGGACTTAGGTTCGGGCCCGTACCTTCCAAGTGCCGCTGGATGCGGGTCGCTATTATCCTCTCGAATATCTTCCCGACTTCATCCAGCAGCACGATGGGGCGGTAACCGGCCGGGGAGTCCGGTGAGCGGCCTGGTTTTGTAATCAGGCACAGGCGACCCTCCTTCCAGCACTCTGGGAAACGCCCCTCCCTAAGGCAATCCTCTAGGAGCGATCTGAGGCGTTCCCCGAGATGCTTCAGCGACAGGAACAACACTTTCCCCGGGACGCCGTCCGGTCCAGGCGCTTTGCGTGTGGCCCTCATCTTCTCGCATGCCCATACCATCTCATCGTCAGTGATGGGAGGGACGATGAGTGGACCTACGGGGTCCGCGTCTGGGAGAGCCATCACTGGCGGGACGAACTCTGGCGCCTCGGGGAAGAGACCCTCGACTACCTGCTGGAGGAGTTGCGGCTCCATGGTTTCCATGGGGGAGCCAGACAGTAATTTGTTCCGGACCATTCTGTATGGTCGCCCCCATGGATCCCTGTTGAGGGTCGCCAGGAACTCCTCCCAAGCCTCGTTCTTCGCTTTCTCGATTGCCTCCTTTAGGGCCTCTTTTGCTTCGGAGAGCGCAGTGTGTAGGCGCTCTTCCTCTTCTGCAGTGTGCCTTCTTCTCCTACAACGAGTGTAAGCCCGCCGGGCAGCGTTGGATGTCGCGTGAAGGACGGCGATTTCCGCAGACCACCAGTAGACACGCCGCTCGCCCTTGTAGGGTCGAGTACGGGGCATGGATGCCTCACAAACCGTCGTCAGTGAAGTTCGGAAGTGTGCTGCCCTTTCTTCAATTCCCCTTTGGGCTGGAGGGGGAGCATTCCATGCCTCGATAATGGCAGCCTCTTCCGCCATCTCCCGGTCAAGGCGTGCTACTGACCAACTCCGAAATTGAGACCTCAGGCCGTCTGGTCTCAGCGGGGCATTCCTTTGTGACGGGGAGACCCTCATCCGGATGTATAAATGATCCGAGAGGGTCTCCACGTCCCCGAGGACTCGCCAATCGGCTACGCGCGCCGCCACGGTATGGGTCGCAAACGAGACGTCGACGATGGACCCCCCGTTTCTGCGGACACACGTCTGCACATTGCCGCGATTTAGGACGATGAGGCCCAATGTCGCCGCCCAGTTCTCCACTTCGGCGCCTCTAAGGTCAGTAGCCGGGGAGCCCCACGCGCGACTCTTGGCGTTGAGGTCCCCCAGTAGAAGGACAGGCACCCTGCCGGCCCTTCTGACCACCCCTTCTAGGTCCCCCAGGAATCTCTCGAAGGCGTCGAGTGGCTGGAGGGGGGAGAAATAAACCGCCACAACGACCATTCCCCCCCACTTCGCAGCCACGTACCCCTGCCCTCTTTCGACTCCTGCGAGGACCTCGCCAGTCGCTGGAGCCACCAACGCCGCTTTGTGGTCGCTAGACCCAAGCCAGTTCGGCCTTTGGGGAACGAGGTATGGTTCCGCCACTGCGGCCAGTGCAACCCTCCACTCCACCAGGTTTTGCATGAGCAGGTCTTGTGCCCGAGCGGAGCGGCCGAGGTTGCACTGCAGCACCTCTTTGTGTGCTTGGTGAGGGTGTACTGTCATTACAGGTCCATACCTTGCTCCTCACTAGCGCCTTCTCTTGGGGTGCTTCCTGCCACGGGGGCCGGGTCTTCGGGGCTTCCATTTTCTCCTGGGTTCCGCATAACTCCTCTTGACTTAGGGGGGTTGCAGCTCAGCCCACCCATTCTGTGCCCCGCTGGTAGTTTGGCCTGGTGACAGACCGCACAGAACGCCTTGTCCTTGCAGTCAGCCGCGCGGTGCCCCGGCTTGCTGCATCGGAAGCACAGATCGCGCCTCTCCACCTGCGAAGGACACATGGCCCTAGTATGGCCAACACCCAGGCACTTAAAGCACCTGAGTACCTCGGACTCAAGTGCCCTCACCCGGGCGACTGACCACCCAATCGTGACCCGCCCCTCTGCTGCCGCCTTGCTTGCCGCTTCTATGGGACACTGGACCAGGGCCGAGCCTGTGCCGTTGAAGCCAAAGCTGACTTTCCCCGCCCTGACATCGGTTGATGCGCAGCCCCCCTTTTCCGCGATTGCACTTGCGACTGCATCTGGGGTGGCGGTTTCGTCGAGGCCGGTGACGCGGAGACGCGCTAATTTAATAGGCCTGTACACTCGGGCCACGTCACCTATAACCGTCACCAAACGCTCTTTTAGGGCTTCAGCGGTGCGGCCGTTGTCCGCCCCCGCGACCTCTAGAATTCGGGCCCCATCCGCGGTCCTCCTCACCTTCACACTGTCGAGGCCAACCTCTGCCAGCTGGAATGCTTGGGTGGCTCTCAGCATTACAGCACCGTAGGTCTCCGTAATGTCTGGCTTGAGAGCCACCACAACAGCAGCAGTTTTAGGCACCGTCAGTTTTTTGGGCGCTGGAGCCGACCGCTTCGCCGAAGAGGAAGGAGGAGCAGCTTTATTTTGTTTCCTCCGTTGCTTGCGGCTCCGTACTTCCGTCCACGCCTGTTTCTCAGTGGTCGGTGGCGGCGGCTGAGTCGTCCTAGGGGTCCTTTTCTCTCGGGGGGCGGGAGCGGGCACTGCCGCATTTCCGGTGGAAGGAGGAGGAGCCACCTGCGTCACCTTGTTGGTGGCTACTTTCTTCTTCTTTCGCCCTTTTGGGGCGGGGGCCGACCTAGCCGGCGGCATCAATGTGGACCCTGATGTTGCTGGACATGTCTCTGTCAAAACAGGGGCAGAGACAGGGGGAGGCAGTGGGGTCCACGGGTCGTCGAGTTGCGGGGTCGTCGCTGCGGCAGGAGCCGCTGTCGCCTTTCTCCGGTCTGCCGCTAGTGGCGGGCGGACAATTGGCTCGGGAGGAAGGCGGCTCTGTAACTCGCCTATCCGGGTATTCACCATGGCCCCGATCGAATCATGGAGACTCCGAGACAGATCATCCTTGAACCTGGCTAGTGCATGAGTTACCGCCGTCAGGATACCTTCGTCGGAGCCAAGGCCGCCCACCGCTGGGCTTGGCGCTGGGCTTTGCGCTGGGCTTGGCGCTGGGCTTGGGCCTGGGGGCAACTTTTTGCTCCGGTCCGAGAACGCCCTTCTCAGTGCTTTGACCTCCGACGTGGCGTGAGCCAGCTGTGCTGCGAGCCGTTTATTGTTCGCCCTAAGAATACGAAGCTCCTCCGTGCCCTCTCTGGCCTCCATTTCATCCATGGCCTTTATGATATCTTGGCACTTGCTGTTGATGCGGCCGCGAATCGTCCCCTTCAGGTTCATGCACTTCCTAACCTGTTCGAGGACCGATTTCGCGGCCTTGCGGGCCACGTCCGCCACATCTCCGTCTGCAGATGGAGACAACCGCCCTTCCGGTTGGGTCACCTCGGGTGTCTCCTCAGCATCTGACGTGGTCTCCTCCGGCTGTGCCCTTATCGGGGGACTTGCCGTGTGAGACACCTCTACCGACACTTTGTTGGTGGTTGCGTTTTCTGCGGGGGCAGGAGGGTTGAGCTTCTTTTTCAGAAGACTCTTAGCTTTGGCTATCCCAATGTGCGCCCCCGGAGCCTTGGATTTTGCTACGCCCACGTGTCGGGTCTTGCCCCATATTCCCCCTCTTCGAGCCGTGTTAACTTTTGGCATTTTGCCTTTTTGTCCTACGTCTTCGTCCGAGAGGCTGTGGGCCCGTTTTTGTGCCGGCAATCTATTTGTTGTTGTTTTTTTTTCCTTCTTTTGGCTGTCTCCCTCTTTCTCAGACGTCTCCGTTAGGTATTCCGAGTCCGATTCCAGCGAGAGTTGGCGTACCCTCTCCCTCGGTGGTGCCTTTTCGTTCGGGGGCCCCGTCTCGTCCGGGCCCTCCGAGTCTCCGGACTCGGCTTCCTCTTCACCGGGCAGGTCGCGCCTGTCCAGTCTTGAGGGGGAGAAGAACTCTTCCCTCCCAGGTGAGCGGAAAGGTCCGCGAGGGCCTGCGGTCCTCCCGGTAAAAATCCTCGTTCGGTTCGGGGTTGGGGGACGAACGTACTGTTTATACCCTGCGGGTACGGGCGCCTCCGCCGCTTCCGTTCCGGTGCCTGGCACACCGTACCGTATTTGCCGCCCAAGCGCATCCCGCATAGGGCGGTACTTCGTAAGCACCACTTTAGGAGAGGGCAGGGCAAGTCCGGGCGATGTCAGGTTGCCCGGCGCCTCCTCTTCCTCTTCGGCGCGTCTGGGAGGGGTCTCGTCCGCCTCACCCCCATCCGCTCCTCCTCTAAGTCGTAAAGCATGTTCAAAGTCCGTATTTTGTTTGCCAAGGTCATCGTTGAGAATCGTCCGCGAGTGGTTTGCCCCCCCAGAGTACGGTGGGCGGCGTGTCACCACAGTACGGGCACCCGCCCGTTCTGTGGTGACACGGAGGATTGAAACCTCCTGGGGACGTTTTACAAAGTCTTGGCCACTCATTTTTGTGTTGCTATTTTTTATTTTAAGCGGGGGTATGCCCCCCCTCTGCGGCGCTAGGGACTGGGTTCCCCCCAGCCACTCATCCCATCGGCACGCCAGCCACACCTTAGGATTGGGGTTTTTTATGTTGTGGTTGTCTCCACGCGGCACTGCCGCCCGCCGTTCTCAGCTCGTCTGACTCCTCCCCTCAGGCCTGTCCGGTATGGGAGGCCCTGTCCGGCATAGCCCTGAGGGTCATTGAAGCCACAAGCCCCTCACGTGCTGCCTCCCCTGCCACCTCAGATAGGCTGAGGCGTGCTGGGAGCAGCTTCCCACCAAAGTGGGTATCGGTGCGTCCGACCCGCACCCGCCCAGCTGAGCGAGAACTGCATCCCCTGCCACCTCAGATGAGCTGAGGCATGCTGGGAGCAGTTCTCCCCAGAGAAACCCGGCATTAACGCCCACGCAGGAGCGAGCTCTACTGCCACCGCCTCCAGTCTGGTAGTTCGCAGAGGGAGAATAGCCATCGCGCAAAACTAAGCGGGCTATTCTCCCCCTCCCAGGTGCACCACGGGGAGGTCTACCAGCTCCGCACCCTCTACCAGCTCCGCACCCTCTACCAGCTCCGCACCCTGTTGGATCACAGTGTGTTAGCCGAAGAGCCCTGGGCAAAGCGCAAATCTCATAAAACTGCTGTTTTTGAGGTTATTTAACAAGAAAAAGGCCAATAGCTGGCTATCGGACGTCACGACCCAAGCGTGCGATACACCGTTCGCTGCGCCTCAACGAGCCCTACACGCCGACACCACGTTCGCGAAGGAGAGAGCTACCGTCGAAGCACAATCGCTAGAAAAACAACTACCACGTGGCCACGTGGTCTGAGAACCGGACATCACAGAAAAAATTTGAAGACGGAGGATCAAGCCCCTCTTGAAGAGAAGACAAACGGTACCTTAGTTGGAATTTTCAGACTACCAGTTTTTAAGTTATTAAAGTTACAAAATCAAAACTTTGACCTTGAATATCTGAAAAACTTCAGGCAGACCCCCACTTTTTTAGTGAAGAATCAGTTGCGCGCTAGCCTGGTGAACATTTCTACAAAAGCTGAAAATTTTTGGACAATAAATTGACATAAAAAATTAAGTTTTTCGGAAAAATTTTGAATTTTACTTTTTCCAAAAAGTTTTGTATGAAAACAAAAAATTTAGAATAAGAGTAGGATAGCTTATATCCTGTAGTATTTTATAAGATTTTTTGCAGATTTTTGTGACTGTTTGTTCCGGAGATATCGAATTTTGAGTATTTTTGGTCATAAATCGTAAATAATAGAAAAAATTCAAAATTTTATTGCAGGAATAGTACTAAGTACCATAAGTGAACCTAGTTTAGCCCAAACGCGGGCCCTCTAGCGTTAAAGTTGACGAGAAACCAATTTTCGGCCATTTTGTTTTTTGGAAACCAAAAACTCAAATTCGAATATCTCGGAGACCCCTTGAGATAGGAATCTCGGACTTTTTGTGTATGTAGTGTCTGGACCTGCTCTATACATTGTGTGTGGTCTTGGTCAAAAATCTCTCAAAAAATTTCTAAGGGCCTAGACCCCCATAGCCCTATAGAGGAGACCAAGCCATACACTCTAGAAGAAATCCGGTCCTTCTACGACCTCTGGTTGCCGAGAAAACAGCCCTTAAAGTCAGAGTTTGACAGTTCGGCGGCCATCTTGCCATTTTTCAACCGGCAATATCTCGGCGACCGAGGGTCCTAGAGGAGTGCGGTTTTCTCCACAGCTGTCAGGGCGCGTCGGACAACCACCCCCACCGGTTTTCAGGAGTTTTCAGGAAAATTTCTGTCTGAAAATTCCTGAAAATTTTCAAGGTTTGAAAGTGGTCCCAATCAATAGAGCAGGCTTAGTTTAGTGTAGACATCGAAAACCCGGGCTTCCTGCGACCAATACGACCGGAGATATCGCCAGTCAAAGTTGAACTTTGACAGTTCGGCCGCCATTTTGAAAAATTTCAAATCCCGATTGCTCCGAAACGGTTGGGCGTAGAGAACCGCGGTTTTCTTGGTAGGTAACAAGGGGCTTGTACGCTTGCGAGGAACTGACCCTCGGACAGTTTTGGAAAGTTTTGGAAACTGAATTTTCCAAAAATTTTCCAAAAAATTTTCGGTCCGAAAATAACACTGCCAGACGGGGCTTGTTGAGAGGAGTAAAACGAGCCCAAGCACGAGCTTCTGCGACTTCGGGTTCCGGAGTTATAGCGAGATACCAATACGGAAACCAGAAACCAGTTCTGAAACCAGAAACTTTGGGACGCTGTGGCTCGGGTGCCTCTGGCAGCAATAGGGCCGTGTTTGGTATCGTTGGAAAGGTCTTGACAAGACCTATCTTATAGACACAAAATAAAGGCTCTACATAGAGCCGAAATAAATAACGCCTTTTTTCGGACGAAAACCAGGTAGTCCTTTCCTTCGCTGGCCTGCGACCCCCTTTTAGACTAAGTTGATAGTAGAGCTAGGCTCTACATATATAAAAAATTAGATTAAGACTGAGTCTGTGACTCCAAATATTCTTTCTCCAAATTCTCTTTCAATAAAAACAAAAACTGACACCCCCCTTTACAGGGTCAATACCTCCTTCTCCACTACTTACTGCCTAGTCTACACCCTTTTCTTTCTTCTTTTGATACTACCTTTAGATAAGAGAACTAACTGATAGTCACCTCCCCTATACAGAGGCGATATATGCGAGACCAAATGTTGGGCATTCGGACACCGGTAAAAAAGGCCGAAACCGAAACCAAAGCACAAGACATGGCTGAAAACGCCCAATCTGCGACCAAGACCCAACATGACCCTCCAAAGACACCTAGCCCGACCAAAAGTGTCAGGCTAAGCATCGACAAATGGGAAGCGACAGGCGTTGATGTCACCCCAACTCTGATCCCCTCAAGCATACCGACGGCATCGCAGGCGGGCCCCGCAAGAGCCCAAGAGGAAGCGAGGGAAGAGAAGCAAAGAGTGACAAAACGGAAAGCAGCTACCCCCCCCGCCAAAAAGTCATACACGAGCAGAACAGCTGAGGCCCGAGCCCTGCATGACAAGGCAAAAGCCAGCATAAATGCTGGCAGAAACATTAGGGCCGACATAAAATTGGACGCGATTGAAGCCCTCGACAGACTTTACTACCTAGTAAAGGAGACCGAGGCCGAATTGAAAAGACAAATACCGGCGGCCGAAACCACAAGGATGAAATCCAAACAAGAAACCGAAATTGCAGAGAACATAAGTAGAGAATCGGAGCCCCTCCTCTCAAAATTGGAGGAGCAAACTAAAGCCATCCAAGAGAATGGTAGAAAGATGGACGAGATAAAAATAGCACTACAAAAACAGGAGGAGAGCCTTGCTGCCGTCACCAGTGCAAGAAATCAGGAAGAAAACGTAGAAAAAATGGACAAGCTGAGGGATGCGTTACTGGAAAACACAAAGACCCTGCAGGAGCGCGCAACTTACGCGATGGTCACGGCCGGCCCTCCGAGAGGCATGACATCGAGGGCAACGGCTATGCACTCCGTAGTTGTATCGTCAAAAGACGAGACTCAAACAGGAGAACAAGTGTTGGAGCAAATAAGGATAGCAGTCAAGGCTAAGGAAGAAGGAGTACAAATAGACAAGATCAGGAAAGCAAGAGACAGGAAAGTCATAGTGGGATGCAGGACACAGGAGGAAGTGGGAAGGGTTAGGGAGAGTATTATCAGGGCAGGCGGACAACTACAAGTAGACCCAGTACAAAACAAGGACCCACTCATAAACCTTCGTGGAGTCCTTAAATGCCACTCGGACGAGGATATCCTGAGGGCCATACGGACCCAAAACAAACACTTGATTGGTGATGTAAGTGGTGAGCAGGACCGGATGGAGATTAGGTACCGGAAAAAAGCGCGAAACCCACATACAGCACATGTGGTCCTCAGGGTGTCCCCAAAAATATGGGCCCGCTTAACAGGGGCGGGGACGGTATACGTCGACCTTCAGAGGGTGCAAGTGGAGGACGAGTCCCCCCTAGTGCAGTGCTCGCGCTGTCTAGGATGTGGACACGGAAAACGACTCTGTCAGGAACATGTTGACGTGTGCAGCCACTGTGGGGGCCCCCACCTCAAAGCGGATTGCGCGGACTGGCTGGCGGGAACCCCACCTACTTGCTGCAACTGTAAAAAAGCAAACATGGACCAGGTAAACCACAACGCGTTCGACACGGAGTGCCCAATAAGGAAGAAGTGGGAAGAATTGGCGAGATCCGCGGTTGCTTATTGCTAAGGTGGCCTCGGGGACCAACGGCGGAACATCAAGAAGCGAGCCTGATACCAAACTATACAAAGTGGTCCAAGCAAATCTCCAGAGAAGTGAACTCGCCACAGCGGAGCTTGTCATTGAGGCAGCGAAGAGAAAAATGACCTTCGCGATAGTGCAAGAACCATACATTGGCAATGTGGGTCGCATGAAAAACTACGCAGGCACGAGAGTAATCCAGTGTGACCAAATAGCGACCGCAGTAAACAAGGCTGCCATTGTGGTTTTCGATGACAGGATCGGAGTCACCCAGTGCCCAACACTTACGACTCAAAATATCGCCGTAGCGATAATAAAAACCGAGGCCTGGGAGATCGGAGTGGTGTCGGTCTACCTGGAAGGAGATAAGGAGATCGAGCCGTATACCGAATGGATGAGCAAAGTACTGGAAGAAATGGGAACGAGGAAACTCCTGCTGGCCGGAGATATAAATGCGTGGAACACATGGTGGGGAAGCGAAAGGGTGGACTACAGAGGGGAGATCTTCGCGGGGTTCATAGAAGAGCAGGAGCTACAAATACTCAACAGGGGGAATGAGCCCACGTTCGACATAATCAGAGGAGGAACACGATACACCAGTTGCGTCGACGTCACGACCTGCTCCGCAAACTTGCTCGGCCAAGTACAGAACTGGCGACTGGACGGAGAAATGACGGGCTCGGACCACAAGGCAATCCTGTTTGAAATCAACTTAGCAGAAGCCGAAAATATCGACATCAAGCGAAGTACACGAATCTACAATAGCAAAAAGGCAAATTGGAGTCAGTTCTCTGAGAAGCTGACACAACTTTGTACCGAACACAAAATTAACCAATTAGAAATAGATAAAATCTCAGACACAATAGCCCTAGATAGAGAAGTACTCAAAATCACAACAAAAATCCAGGAAGCATGCGAAGTGTCGATACCTAAAGTAAAAAGCGGGAAAAGAGCAGGATTTCCTTGGTGGTCCGAAGAATTGGAGAAAATGAAAAAAGAAGTAGCCACAAAAAGGCGCAGAATTAGATGCGCAGCGGCAATTCGCCGAGCATGGGTCGTGGAACAATATCTTCAGGCAAAGGAGACCTATGAACTGGAAGTTAAGCGGGCCCAGACCGCCAGCTGGAAGAGTTTCTGTGAGAAACAGGACCGCGAGAGTATGTGGGATGGGATATACAGGGTAATAGGCCGAACTCTTAAAAGGGAGGAGGACGTACCGATGGTGCAAAACGGGAGGGCTCTGGGAGGCGAGGACTCAGCAAAACTCTTGGCGGATACGTTCTTCCCGCAGGATGACACAACGGAAGATGATGACAGCCATAAACAAGTGAGAGCTGCAGCAAAAACGGTAAATAAGTGGACACAATCTGAGAAATGTGATCCCCCGTTTACAACGGAGGAACTGCGGTGGGCTGCATCGAGTTTTAATCCTAAGAAGGCACCTGGACCAGACGGTCTCACAGCAGACATATGCAAGGCAGTTGTTACTCAGTGCCCAGATGCTCTCTTGGCACTTTATAACAAGTGTCTGGAGCTCCAAAGTTTCCCCACCCTCTGGAAGGAGGCGGCAGTGGTTGTTCTTCGTAAGCAGAATAAAGAGGACTACACGCACCCAAAATCCTACAGACCAATTGGTCTATTGCCGGTCCTGGGGAAAATCCTTGAAAAGATGATGGTGCGGAGGATCAGATGGCACGTTCTCCCAAATGCCAGTCGGCAACAGTTTGGCTTTATACCACAGCGAAGCACCGAAGACGCCCTCTACGCCATGTTGGAACAGGTTAAAACAGAACTTAGAGCCAAAAAGATAGTTACCATCATATCACTTGACATAGAGGGGGCCTTCGACAGCGCATGGTGGCCAGCCATCAGATGTAGACTGGCTGAAACTGGATGCCCTGTGAACATAAGGCGACTGGTGGATGATTACCTGTCCAACAGGATGGTGAAGGTTAGGTACGCGGGAGCCGAGTACACGAGGCAGACGAGTAAGGGCTGTGTACAGGGATCAATAGGGGGACCAACCTTCTGGAACCTGCTGCTGGACCCACTCTTGAAGGAAATGGAAGACAGGGGGTACTATTGTCAGGCATTTGCGGATGATGTGGTCTTGATCTTCTCAGGGACTACGGCTCTGGAAATCCAGAGACGGGCAAATGCCGCTCTCGCACGTGTCCGGGAGTGGGGAGTCAGAAATAAGCTGAGATTTGCACCACACAAAACAAAGGCAATGCTGTTAACCAAAAAACTAAAGTACGACTCTCCACTCCTGAGCATGGGGGGAGTTGACATCGAGATGTCTCGGGAGATAAAGATTCTTGGGCTCACAGTGGATGACAAGCTGACTTTCAACACGCACGTGTCAAACGTATGCCGTAAGGCACTAGGCCTCTATAAACACCTGGCAAGAACAGCGAAAATCCACTGGGGGCTCAACCCCGGGGTGATTCGGATCATCTACACCGCGGTCGTGGAGCCCGTCATAATGTACGCGTCGAGTGCATGGGCACCAGCGTCGAATAAACTCTGTATTCAAAAACACCTAAATGCGGTACAGAGAGGTTTTGTGCAGAAGATCGTCAAGGCGTACAGGACAGTCTCCCTGAGTTCGGCCCTGCTGCTCGCGGGTCTTCTCCCACTGGACATCAGAGTCCGGGAAGCGGCCTCACTTTACTATGTAAAGAAGGGCAGCTCCCGGGAGGACGATGTCGTGGACCGAGAGATGGAGCGACCGGTCCAGTTCACTGATACGCCACATCCAGCAAAACGCCTAGGCCTGAAATTCACATGCGTGGCGGACCGTGCACAAATGGAGGAACACGACAACCAAGGCATTAAAATCTTCACCGACGGTAGTAAGATTCAGGGAAAGGTCGGAGCGGCAGTTTCTATTTGGAAAAACGGTACGGAGACCAAATCTAAGAAGCTGAAGCTTGACCACTTCTGCACGGTCTACCAGGCGGAACTGCTGGCCCTGCTGGAAGCCACAAAACAAATCTCACAATCCGCCGAGAGCGTCTGCAACGTCTACTGCGACTCAAGATCTGCTCTTGAAGTCGTGGTAAACGACGAATCCTACCACCCCCTTGCTGCACAAATAAGATGCAATCTTGGGAAAATTGCAGACCAAAATAAAGTCGTGCACTTATTTTGGATAAAAGCACATGTGGGGATGGAGGGGAACGAAAGAGCCGATGCTCTCGCTAAAGATGCGGCACTAAAAATTAAAACAAGACCCAACTACAATAGGTGTCCATTGTCGTTTGCCAAGAGACAAATCCGATTGGAGTCGATTGACGAGTGGAACCAGCGGTACAAGAAAGGCGACACTGCCTCTACAACCAAAGCCTTTTTCCCGGATGCCTCACAAGCTTACGGCACAATAAGAAAAATCCAAATGGACCACGTTTTGGTGCAGGTGCTCACGGGACACGGTGGCTTCGCCGAGTACTTGAACCGCTTCAAGTGCAAGGCGAGCCCAGCGTGCATATGCGACCCTAGTGTGGAGGAGAGTGCACTACATATAATAATAGATTGCCCGGTGTACGGTAGGGAAAGACTAGACACGGAGATAGAAATGGAGGAGAAGATCAGTAAGGAAAACCTTAGTAACATAATACAGAATAAGCATGCAAGAAGTAAATTTATAGAATTTTGTAAGAAAATAGCGATTAAGGTAGCAAATAGGAATAAGTAATAAAAGAAACACTAGAACATACAATGGATTGTATGTCGTCAGTGTCTCTACTTTATATGATAAAATAGAAAATAAGATAAATTGTAAAACTATACTAAGGTAAAATGTACTAGAATTAAGTTAAAAATTGTAAAAAGCCACAAATAAGAAAAATAAAGTTTCTACTTACTGCCACGCAAATAAAGACACCCAAACCCACTCCTTATACAAAAAGAACAAATAAATATAATAAATAGCATATATAAATAGGTGGTTATCCCAGCCACGGTAGAATAGGTGGTTATCCCAGCCACGTAGAATGAAAGAGATGAATGAAAGAAAGAACCGTATGTAGCATGGAAGTACGAGAAGCATGAAACGCGAGAACTGGTATGAAAGCGAAGACGATACAAAAAGACCCTGTTCAATTCAGGGGCTCCGCTATTAAAAAAAAAAAAAAAAAAAAAAAAAAAAAAAAAAAAAAAAAAAAAAAAAAAAAAAAAACCTAACCTAACCTAACCTAACCTAACCTAACCTAACCTAACCTAACCTAACCTAACCTAACCTAACCTAACCTAACCTAACCTTTTTTTTTTTTTTTTTTTTTTTTTTTTTTTTTTTTTTACGTGGAGGAATGCATTTAGGCATCCCGCCTAGCCGGGGAACTAGGACGGGTATGTGGGACTCGCAGGTCCGGACCCGCACTACCCACTAAACCATCCACGGTATGCCCATCTTGCAGCGTTGGTGACGGTGACACGGGATTGCCCTAGGCTCACAACCGCGAACACCGCCTGCTGCGACAGCCGAAGCTGTCCCCTCCTTGAGGCCGAAGCCCCTGGAGCCGAAGCTCCCCCGCCCGAAGGTAGCGTGCAGGGCGACACCACACGCTGGTCCCTCATGACAACCTCCACTCCGGGAGCGAGATGGAAAAACCCCGGGTTCCACCCCCTCAGGTTGCCTTTGCGATTTTTTATAGAGGTGGTCATCCTCGCAGCCACCACGCCGGCGCCGGCCAGCAGTGGCAACCCCCGGTCCGTCATCATAGGCCCTCTGCCTAGACAGGGTACGGGACCGCAGTTTTATACAGGACAGCGGCATTCCTGTCGGCAGACCCGGAGGCCCCCTCACGCCAACACTCAGAAGTTCTCTCCCTCAATGAGAGTACTCCCTGTACGGAACCCCCCAACCCCCCCTGACAGGATATTTGCAGCACCAGTAAGAAATCCTCGGAATCTTCCAAGAGATCGCTTACCGTTGCCCCCAGGAAGCACCGTCCAGGAACCCTTCCCTTTTTCCCGGATCAACCGGATCAAGGAGAATGGGAAGAGCCCTGGCACTCGAGGAGGTTTCCCGTTGTAGCCCCCCAACCTAACCTAACCTAACCTAACCTAACCTAACCTAACCTAACCTAACCTAACCTAACCTAACCTAACCTAACCTAACCTAACCTAACCTAACCTAACCTAACCTAACCTAACCTAACCTAACCTAACCTAACCTAACCTAACCTAATCTAACCTAACCTAACCTAACCTAACCTAACTCTGAACCGAACCTAACCTAACTCTGAACCGAACCTAACCTAACTCTGAACCGAACCTAACCTAACTCTGAACCGAACCTAACCTAACTCTGAACCGAACCTAACCTAACTCTGAACCGAACCTAACCTAACTCTGAACCGAACCTAACCTAACTCTGAACCGAACCTAACCTAACTCTGAACCGAACCTAACCTAACTCTGAACCGAACCTAACCTAACTCTGAACCGAACCTAACCTAACTCTGAACCGAACCTAACCTAACTCTGAACCGAACCTAACCTAACTCTGAACCGAACCTAACCTAACTCTGAACCGAACCTAACCTAACTCTGAACCGAACCTAACCTAACTCTGAACCGAACCTAACCTAACTCTGAACCGAACCTAACCTAACTCTGAACCGAACCTAACCTAACTCTGAACCGAACCTAACCTAACTCTGAACCGAACCTAACTCTGAACCGAACCTAACCTAACTCTGAACCGAACCTAACCTAACTCTGAACCGAACCTAACTCTGAACCGAACCTAACCTAACTCTGAACCGAACCTAACCTAACTCTGAACCGAACCTAACCTAACTCTGAACCGAACCTAACCTAACTCTGAACCGAACCTAACCTAACTCTGAACCGAACCTAACCTAACTCTGAACCGAACCTAACCTAACTCTGAACCGAACCTAACCTAACTCTGAACCGAACCTAACCTAACTCTGAACCGAACCTAACCTAACTCTGAACCGAACCTAACCTAACTCTGAACCGAACCTAACCTAACTCTGAACCGAACCTAACCTAACTCTGAACCGAACCTAACCTAACTCTGAACCGAACCTAACCTAACTCTGAACCGAACCTAACCTAACTCTGAACCGAACCTAACCTAACTCTGAACCGAACCTAACCTAACTCTGAACCGAACCTAACCTAACTCTGAACCGAACCTAACCTAACTCTGAACCGAACCTAACCTAACTCTGAACCGAACCTAACCTAACTCTGAACCGAACCTAACCTAACTCTGAACCGAACCTAACCTAACTCTGAACCGAACCTAACCTAACTCTGAACCGAACCTAACCTAACTCTGAACCGAACCTAACCTAACTCTGAACCGAACCTAACCTAACTCTGAACCGAACCTAACCTAACTCTGAACCGAACCTAACCTAACTCTGAACCGAACCTAACCTAACTCTGAACCGAACCTAACCTAACTCTGAACCGAACCTAACCTAACTCTGAACCGAACCTAACCTAACTCTGAACCGAACCTAACCTAACTCTGAACCGAACCTAACCTAACTCTGAACCGAACCTAACCTAACTCTGAACCGAACCTAACCTAACTCTGAACCGAACCTAACCTAACTCCGAACCGAGCCTTACCTAACCAGCGAACCAGGCGGACAGGTAGGTCATTCTTGGAAAAATCTTAACAGCGCGATCTATTTTTAGTCGCTCTGCGTGAACAGTGCCATCTATCGGTTGTTGTTTTCACTTCCGTGTGGTTTGATTACCGTCTGAGTAGCCGAAGTATAGAATTGGTTTTCATCAAAATATGTGAGCAAGTTTTATAATTACGTCGTAGGTTTTCGATTTTATTACATTCTATTACATTTTTTTTTTTACAATTCGTACTTTTTCAGAGCCGTTATCTCATATTATCAAGATCCTTTTGCAATTACACCATATACACCTAGAATTAATTCTTTTATTTGGAATGACAAAAAAAAAAATCTACGAAACATTAAAACACAAACTTAAAATAAATAATCAGTAAATAAAAAATCCTATTAAAAAAAAAAAATTATTACATTCTATTACATTTTTTACAATTCGTACTTTTTCAGAGCCGTTATCTCATATTATCAAGATCCTTTTGCAATTACACCATTTACACCTAGAATTAATTCTGTTATTTATTTGGAATGACAAAAAAATAATAATAATAAAAATAAAAAAAAAAGCCCCCCAATTCGTTACCATTTTGAGAGAATAGGAGTGTACCACTTGTATACTCGCCTCTAGAGGGCGCTGGTGGTACGCGCTTCTGCCAAACTCTGCGTTGTACACCTACTGTATCGTCACCATAACCTTGGACTGAGCGATTCGATAGTATATGCATCTTGCTCGTCCTGAACCGGTCGTAACGAGTTATAAAGAGTTTCGAATTACACAGTTGTTACCGACTCGTGGTTAAGTAAGACTCATGGGAAGCACACAATGCTCTCGTTTTGGATCATGATTGGACCTTCCCACTAACATGACATGTGTATATGGCTCAGTCAAAACTTTCATCCTAAGAGTTTCGTCATGTCAGTTCTATGAATCAGTTTGTATATTAATGACACTTTAATCAATTAATGATACAACGTAACGCAGTCGAGAGTCGTATCGTAAGACACCTAGAAAGCTAGATCAGCTCACATCCTCTCGACTCGACTGTTTAAAGGGAAATTCATGCACGCATTCATTCGTATCTCCAAAAAGTATGAAGAAATAAATAAATCTTTGGTATCTCCAATAATACCTCAGTTACGCGAAAATACACCATGAGTCCTAACAAGCTTATACAAACTAGCAAACCTTATATCGCCTAGATGGCGGTAGTAGTACTCGATATCAACATTAAAATATTACTTTTTCCCGGTAGACAAAATTACAAAATTGTGATTTTAGTTGCTTACGCACGAGCGAGCGAAGCAAGTAAGTTCTCACAATCTACTTCGACAATCCGTCGTTTGTATGCAATGATAACTCGAGTATCGTTGATCGGATCATCGTGAATTTTGGCAGGTGGTTAGATTAAATAAATATAATTGTTAAGTTCGAATATGAGCCAAATTAGTCAACGAGTTGCCGAAGTATTTTTCACCACCACCAGGTACACAAGTCTGCGGTTGCCGAACATTTGTTAGATTCTGGACCAAACCATTGGATTGAATTGCATAACCCTAAAATCCTTTCAACGGATCGTCGTTTCCATAGTAGGAAAGTACGGGAAGCCATTGAAATCAAGAAATACCCCAATTTCAATCGGGATGACGGTTTTAGAATCTCGTCTACATGGAATCCAGTCATTGATAAATGTAAGCGTAATCGAATATCACCTGCTCAAAAATCGGACATCGTGAGTGTAGTGTGTCGACAGAGTCACATCCCTAGTGCGCAAAATGTTCAAGTTGATAATCAAGACCAAGTGCGGGTAGTTCGTAAAACCCGCGCAGCTAGAAGATGTTGATGTCAACCTCAGCCAGTCTTTCTCCGGGACCACGGGGGCAATGTCGCCCTTGAAACGTCGGAGGTTTGTTTTCAAAGTTTATACACGATTAAGCCCCGTTTTAGTAAATTTATAATGAAGTATTTTTTGTTACAACTTTCTTATCTATGAAAGTGTAAATAATATTATTTTTGTTCAAATTTCGAACACATCTGAGAAAAAATAATTTGATTTGACCTCTTTTCTAATATCAGTCGAGATGACGTTTAGTTTGAAACGAATTGTCAATTGCATACAATGACGCAAGCAAGTCGCACGTTATTTTGATATCGAACGATATGAAAATTGGGGCCAACTCTAGTTTGTCTCTGAATTTAAAAAATATAAATGTCAAAACTTAAATGTCAGAAAAGTTTTATTCCTGAATGTAGCAATGGCGGTCGATATATATGCGTTTTGAACGCGTCATGGAGAGTCATTATATGTGTGTATATAAAGCAGTGTATGTAGTTGTAAATAATTAGGCATAGGGTTGGACTGTAGCAAAGGGGGGGCCGGGACTTAGAATATTTTTGGTCGAGGTGGTGTCATTATAACACTATTTTTAAATGATTGTAATGTGTAGATGGCGTCAAAACAAGCATCTTTTATTGGAAAAACTTTTCTCTAAACTTAAAAATGGCCGAGTTAGAGGCCTTCAAAGGTTGAAGTTTTTGAAGGGACTTGTAAAATTTTCATCGAGAGTGGTGTCATTATAACAGTATTTTTAAATGATTGTAATGTATAGATGACGTCTAAACAAGCATCTTTTATAGGAAAAACTTTTCTCTAAACTTAAAAATGGCTGAGTTAGAGTCCTTCAAAGGTTGAAGTTTTTGAAGGGACTTGTAAAATTTTCATCGAGAATGGTGTCATTATAACTAACTTTTTTTAATAAAAAATGCTTTACAGAATGGCACCTTAAGGAAGGTCGGTGTAGGTACGACGACGAGCGAAGCGAGGAGGAGTGTTAGGTAGAACTGCGACCTTACAGCGCGCGAGCCGAGCGAGCGAAGCGAGCGTGCCGCGGCAGCGGCCGGCGAAGCGCCAAAACCGACTTTTTTTTAATAAAAAATGCTTTACAGAATGGCACCTTAAGGAAGGTCGGTGTAGGTACGACGACGAGCGAAGCGAGGAGGAGTGTTAGGTAGAACTGCGACCTTACAGCGCGCGAGCCGAGCAAGTAAAAACTCCCAGCTCATTTTAAAACATCAACCTTTGAAGGACTCTAACTCGGCCATTTTTAAGTTTAGAGAAAAGTTTTTCCTATAAAAGATGCTTGTTTTGACGCCATCTACACATTACAATCATAAGTCCCTTCAAAAACTTCAACCTTTGAAGGCCTCTAACTCAGCCATTTTTGATTTCAGAGAAAAGTTTATTAAGAAAAAAGTGGTTATTTCATCAAAATCTTGAAAATTATTCTAAGTCTTTTGTAACCCCTATGTTTTTTGCATTTTTCAAAAAAAAAAAACTAAGTCCCAAAATCGGCCCCCCTTTGGTATAGTCTGACCAGGCATAGAAACACTCGTGTGATGTTATTATGAAACACTGACGCCTCGTTTCATAAACGACCCACACTCGAGTTTTAATGCCTTTCATTATACACAATTACACAATCACATAAACTATTATTGCTGGCATTCAGTGTGCAGAGGTTAATTCTAAGCCATGAAGCAATTTTACAGAGGCCGGATTCTGCACTTCTGAACATCGATTTTTTAGGGTTCCGTAGTCAACTAGGAATCCTTATAGTTTCGCTCTGTCTGTCTGTCTGTCCATCCGTCCGTCCGCGGATAATCTCAGTGACTGTAAGTACTAGAAAGCTGTAATTTTGTACGAATATGTACAATGTCAAAAATTGGTCTGGCGCTTCGCCGGCCGCTGCCGCGGCAAATACAGTTCGTTGTATAAATGTTGCAAAGTATCAGTATGGGAAATGATTATTTGTCGGATTGTAAGTTTGTCAAATGTTTATATGGGAAAGATTGAGTTGACAAACTTGCAGTTGGTAAAATTGGTTGGGAAACGAATTTTTGTGAAAAAAAAAAAAATCGGTAAATTGGAAGGATCCTTAATGAGGGTTTACTAAGAGCAGTTTTTGATAAAGTTGATATTTTCGGAAAAAATCGCTCCAGAAGTTTAAAAAAATGTGTCCGCCCCCCCTCTAACTTTAGAACTATAAGTTAAAAAAAAAAAATATATGAAAATAATTACAACAATAGAACTTAATAAGAACTTTATTGGAAAATTATTTTGAACTTGATTGGTTGACGGTTTTGAAAACTTGTACAAAATAATTTCTGAATTAAGTTTGTAATTTAACTGTATATGCAAACACTAGTGTGCCATTAGTGGCTAAACATGCATTGTCACATAATTATAATGTACGTACCATCTTTTGTATACCATGTTTGTGCAATAAATTTATTTCATTTCATTTCATTTCATTTCATTTCATTTCATTTCATTTCACTTCTTTTATCTTGAGTACTTAATTTATCATCCCGCACGTATTTTCCTTTTAATAAGAAAAGAATGATTCAAATCGTTTCACGCGATCACAAGTTACCCCTGAAAACCCAACATACATAACCCGTTTTGTTTGTATAAATTAGTAACTCAATTCATGTCATGTGTTATGTGTTCCAGTCATGGATGTTTTCTATGTATTTTTGTATTTGTATATAATATATATCGTCGTCTGAGTACCCCTAACACAAGCCTTCTTGAGCTTACTGCGGGATTTAGTCAATTTGTGTAAGAATGTCCTATAAAAAATAAATAAAAATAAATTGCCCGAGAGATGGCACTGTGGTCTACTTTGTGCTGTTAAGATTTTTCTTGAGTTGATGGGGTCGGGACGGGTGTGATCGAAAGTATCATTGAATTGTTAATTATTATAAGCATGGTATCGATTAAAACACTTTTTAAGGTTGCCTATTGTGACGGACGGTAAACTGCGGAACTCTACACTGAGCATGGCCCGATGTGCGCTTGGCCGGTTTTTAAACTGGGATCAATTTCTACGCCGGTAACACTTGTCAAGACGCCCTGTATATCCCTTAAAAACCGGCCAAGAGCATGTCGGGCTATGCTCAGTGTAGGGTTTCGTAGTTTACCGTCCGTCACATTTTTTAACAACGACGGTTGACAACGACAGTTTCTGCAAGATGACCTTGGCAGAAAAACAGCGGTTTTCAGCCGTGTAGCAAGTGGTTGAAACCAAAATCTGCATGACCTTTAAACGCCCTTGGCAGACGGGCGTGCTCTGCCAACCAAACGGCAGAAGCAGTGGTTGACAATCGTCTAGCCGCTTGTTGTCAGCCACTCGAAGGACAGTCGCGTAGCCGCACGCTGCGAGTGCAGACGCGTCGCGCGCGCACACATTATTACAGGATGGCGAACGAATGCGATGTTATTACTGAACTGCTTGAGTTATATTAATCCAGTCATTGAACTGACAGCTTGTATGGAAATTTTGACACTTTGGGAAATAATTAATAATAGGTAATTTTTTTAGCGTAACGGATATTAAGTAGGCAACAAAATCCAACAAAATATCGTTACACGCTAATCGTCACAAATATGTACACACATGTTAGAAACATTTTTGTTGTAAGATTTATATGTACATATGTTTTTTAAGCCGTTTAAAATGGGTCAGGACCAGTTTCTACCTATTAACATTTGTTTCTAGCGAAATAACACATCTACATCTATCACCCGTGCCGTACATTTTGTAGATTTAATGGTTTTACTCTAATAAGTTGTCTTCGGTTTCTCTTTTAACAGATAGAAGACAAATATGTCGTCATGTTCACATACAAGAAAACTATTTGCTATCGTTCAGTTAAAAAAATCGATTTAGTTTATTATTATTTTTTTACTATTTACCTACTTCCGGAAGAAAAGTTTGTAGGATTTTTGCATATATCATATATAAATATCCCATTTTAACGTAATTTGAAAAAATCAGTCTATTATAATTTAATGTCTGTCAAAATCGTACATATCTTTCCTGGGTTATATAGAGACCTGCCGTGCCTCTGGGACTTGTCTTGTGAGGCGTACAAGGACCCAGTGCAAAAAAATAATGCATGGGAAATTTTAGTTTTAGTTTCCAAATACAAAGAATTAGAGCCTGAAATTTCGATAAACAAGGAGCCATGGCGTTGTTGTAGGAGTTAGTTGCACGTTAGCCCAGCACAAGCGCTTCAAACACACTGAAGTTTTGGGCTTGTTGTAAACCATGTAGACAGCCGCGCTTCTACATCGCTTCTGCCAAGGTCGTCTTGCAGAAACTGTCGTTGTCAACCGTCTGGCACGGGCTTTACGTGTATGGCAGGTACTTTTAAAAGAATACTTTTTATTACTACTTTTTATTTTACTATTTTGTCGGTTAATTGATTGATACCAAATTACATCTTTCCACTTTCAACCGTAGCGGACTACGGAACCCTCTAAATCCGTAAATTTGCCTCGCATTGAGATTCCCATACTACCAAAATTGTGTGAGGGTACGTCGGATACGGAACCCTCAGTGTCCGACTAACTTCGGGGTTAAAAAAATTCAAACATACCTTGGGAAAGCTTTGTAACTGGACATATTACCCGTTTCATTGTCATTTATTATATTCTCCTTTATTCAGGTTATTAAATGTATCTATCTACTCTAATATATGCATAACTAAACCAAACCAAACCAAGCGTTGCCTTGCCTGTTTAAAACGCCGACAGGCAGCGCCATCTCCTCGCGGCGGCATGAACTTGCAAACCACACTACGCAATATTGCTCGTTGTTGGGTGAATTCAAAGTATGTCGCAGTGGTATACGAGTAATAGTCAAAACAGCATTCTGAAGGTAATTGCTGATAGATTCAGTTGCCCCATAATGTGGCATTGGATGGGGAAGGTCACTACTACTTTGACATATGTCAAGTAGTAGTGACCGAAGTAGTAAGTAGTGTAGTTTTAAGAATTTATTGTAGGTATCCTAACATAGCTAATAAGTAAAATAAAATGTAACTAACAATATATGGACCCACGAGTCTGAAATAAAATATTTGAATTTGAATATTTCCCGGCTAAGACGCTAGACAGCGCTCATTTATAGGTTAGGTGGGTATTATTGTCACTTTATTGATCGATCAAATATTCGAAACTATGTTTTGTGTGCCCCTACCAAGTTTTAAGTGTTAACTGTGATTAAAAAAAACCGGGGCTCTCGCAAAACTCTTTTTTGATTAGGTCAATATTTTCGGGAATAATCGCTCGAAAAATGCCCTTTACGTTTTGAACAGGTCCAAAAAATGTGTCATGATGTTACTGTCAAGTGTCAACATATAAATGTTATTCGACAAAAAAAAACACGTATTTTAGATACGAATGGTACTGACTACGAATGGTACTGACTAGGGTTTGCTCCCGCGAAATACTGGAAGACCGGAACCGAAAGTACCGGGATTACCCGGGATTTTTAAGTGTGTAAAGAGCCGGAACTGAGAAATAAAAATACCGGTACTTTTGGGATTTTCGGGAAAAATTTTGAAGCAACATTAATTTAAGTTTTAGACAAATTATTTTAGTATATTTTTCAGTTTCTTTAGTTAGTATTTTAAATTTAAAGGCACTGAGAAATAAAAATACCGGTACTTTCGGGATTTTCGGGAAAATTTTTGAAGCAACATTTTAAGTTTTAGACAAATTATTTTAATATATTTTTCAGTTTCTTTAGTTAGTATTTTAAATTTAAAATAACGTGACAACTTGATTATTAAACAATATAAACTTAAACGCCTAGGGAATTGTAACCATGTAACCAACCTTTCGTTTGAGAATTATCGCTTCTGTCCCAAAAATTACCATGTTGAGTAATTAGACTTTAAAAATATATATATTACGCATGTTAAATGTAACAATAGTGTTAGAAAAATGGGAGAATTTTGTCAAGCAGTGGAACCCTTTAACGGCTTCATAACATGTTAAGTGTATCAGGTAATTTGAAAATGGTTCGGTTTTTAAAGACGTTGATCAGTTTACTATAAGAAAACTTACATATATAAATAAAGAAATAGTAAAAACTTCAAGTCAAAATTATTTGGCGCAAGCACTGGTTAATACGCTACGTGTAATTAGGTACGTGCCTTAACAGTTAGACGAGTTTTTCTCATGAGCGCTGCAGAAGTCTGACATATCGTCGGGGATAGTGCAATACCGCGTAACTAACAAAGTCCATAGAGTTCAATATTCAAACAACTGACAAGATTATTGTACTCTATTGGATTTGTTAGTTACGCGGTATTGCACTATCCCCGACGTTATGCGGTGGCACACTGGGAAATTGGCTTTATCTTAAAGAGAATAAGGAACACTTCCTACCTACCATATTTCATTCAAATCTGACGCGTAAAAAAAACGACAACAAAATAAAAATATGCCCTTATATATTGTTTCTAAACTGCAAATAACATAGATCACACAAATAAATATTAATTTTTTATTCAGCGAGCAAACTGAGTTCTCATTCACATAAAATAATTGGACATGCCATGACATTGAGCTGGAGTGACTGAATGACTCCACTCCGAGCGAGCTGAAGGGCACCTGTGTTGGCGCGAAGAGCAAGTCTAGTTTGAGTTATCAATGTTGGCCGCGGCAACCTCTGAGGTCTAGCGTCTCCCACGTAGGCTTTTGGCCAACTCAGTGGCTTCTACAAGTGCTACCCGAAGCAACTTTTCTAGCCATACAGTATACAGTTGAGAAGGGCGCCGGCGCTTGGGAGGCGCTAGATATGAGGGGACTCTTAGGTTAGGTAGCAGGCCCTACTACGGTAAGAATACCCTTTCGAATAACAATCACAGAATCAGATACAGTGCAATTTACACTTTAAGATCCCTCGGATACCACTTTCTATACCTTATCGTAACATATTAATTTAAGGGAATCATCTTATCTTATATGTACATAGATATCGATGAAAGACAGGCAGGGACACTGTATCGATTTGCCAGGAGGCTTTTTAATGCCTCCGTGTAATCAAAATTGAATACGAGTTAGGGTTGAGTTATCGCTTAATCGCTAAGCTCCAACAGTCTTAGCTCGTGCTAGAAGTTTCTGGATACCACATGGGCATTAAGGGCTGTTCTATATCCGCATCAGCGGATGCTCTTCGCGCTTGCCATTGATCCTGCCGGAGCGCAGAAAGCGGGCCTCGTCCTCCTCGGTCATGATCTGCTTGTGCCGGCTGTGCACAACCATGATGCAGTACACGGATATACCTGGAACAGTTCCTACATCAGTTAATGCTGCAGCCGTATCAATATAATTGTGTGTAACGGTACGAAATCCACGCCACGTTGCCGGTTGCACTCCGTCAGCACAATGGTCCGGGTGTCGTGTGATATACTCACAGATCCTGACGAACTGCACGCAGATGAAAACGGTCTCGAAGCCGAGCTGCTGGCCCGAGTCCTGCAGCACGAGGCTGACGCCGGTGAGGCACAGCACGAAGTACATGGCCGTTAGCAGCCCCGTCACTATCGTCCATGGCAACGTCAGGTACGACAACTTCTGCAAGTAATTTAGGGCTTCGTTTACATAAAGTTCTTAGCCATAGGGATAAGAGCAAACTTTACGAACGAGTATTGTTTGTGTCCCACCTTGTAGGCGGCCAGTATAAGCAGCAGCGAGCACAGCAGGTGCACGCCGGCCACGGCGGCCGCCACCACGAACGTGACGAACTTGCTGGTGGACATCCCCCCGCCAGCACCGACGTCGCCGCGCGCCGGCTCCAGCGGCCCCAGCGTCACTATTAGACAATACCCAGTCAACTCCACTAGAGCCCATACCTGGAACGGAAAACACGATACAAATGATACAATTTGGTATTTGAAGTCCGTGCTTTCGTTTCAAACAATGGGTGGTTCCGGAAAAAGCCATGAAATTTAAATATTTACATCGGTAAATATATTTAAAAAATATACCAATCTTAAAAAAAACATATAAGTTCCGTAGGTTAAGGAAGTTCGGAGGAATTGTTTAATTCTACAGCGAGAAATAAACAATCCGCCTAACTTCATATTTTACATTGTTCACAATGACGCCTGACTATTTTCTTATGGCAAAATATACCCCTACCATGTTTAAACGATTATTTGCCCAAGGCGATGAAACTGAAATCATCACTGAAATTCAGTTTACCAGTTCAGTTATAATATTATTGTGATTGAGTTAAATAACCTAATACATTTTAGAAAAAAAATAATTGTTAGCAGTTATACATATCGTATTAATAAAGGTTATCACAACATACACCTATCGTCTGTCTTAAAAGCCTCAAACAAATCGACTCTTTCAGACATAACCCTAAATATACACAAGAACTAATTGTTACATTGTTTATTTGTAAGCACTAGTATTGTTATGTACTCACTGAATACAAATAGGCTATAATAAGCATTCCTGTGTGTAAACTTGCGCAAAAACAACAATTGTTCAGCATTGGTACACCCATCGTATATACTTATTTCACTGCTCGGTCACGCGGAATAACACTATTTCACATTCAAGTAGATCTTTGAAATATAGTTTAACAGTCGAAGAAAACATAGATGCTATTACTGGTCGCCGCCGCGCCTAAAACAACCTCACTAAAGTTGAATGTAAACAATACATAGTTACGCGTAACTGTAGGTGTTACTATAGGCGTGTGTTCGCCGAGGTGATATCTCTGGCCATGATTCGCAATAGACTAAGAGCTGACGGCAAAAGATCATGTCAATTTATATTTTATGACGATTAAGATTATGCATTAATTATGCCTAAATACTTGATTTCTGGCGCGCTCCTTGACCATTACCGGATATTTTTTGTGCAACTGTATTCGTGCTTATAGCTGTCTTTATTAATCTAATATTGTCTTCTGTTACCGCGATAGTTATTCATTGAAGATGAAGAGTCATCATCTTAACCCTGTGAAAAGGAGTGCTGTAAAGGGCTCGAAACGTAGGATCATGGTGTTAATAAACGCGATTAATCCGTTCTAAAGTGTTTAATCTCATTAATCTATTTATTTATATTTATTTATTTCAAAAACAGTTTATAGTATAACAGTAAAAATAAAAACACTGCAAACTATCAAACAAAATACATGTAAAACTTAACCACTACCTAGGTATAATTTAATTAACCACACTATTATTCTGGTATCGTGGTCGTGCCCATTATGTAGTTTTTTGAGCGACTAGCTTAACGATATGTCGCCATTCCTTATCGTAGAACTGTTCTTCATCAGCACTCGCTTATTGTGGCAGACACGCTGGCTTTGGTCTGGTCGGTCCATCTCTACAGTCTATTATTTTGAGCTATGACCATCTCTGAAATGCCTTTCAGCGATCAGTGTGCAATGAAAACATGTGGTTCAAAAACACGCATCATCAATGTAATTATACCTACCTACAAACAATTTAATTAGCAGCTAGCTCTCGGTCTACGACAGCCGGTGATAAGCCGTGACGTCGTAAGATACGGACTTCGAATTTGTGTACGGTTATCGGCTATCAGGACTATCAAGATTGCCGGCTTGGTTATTACAAGAAGTATTTCGGTAGGTAGCTATTACAATGCTTGTTGCTATATTGCATTTATAATATAATAGGTCTGTGTGATATGATGCCATGACACATGATGTATTTTATAACAAGAATCAGAGAATTCTTATATGACACGAGTACTTGGTACTTTTATATTGTGTAATTTGCTCAATCTGGAACTGCCCTTATCGATTAGTTCGGCATGCCTAATGAATGTCTCATCTTATCTTCAGTCACTATGTTTTGTATCTTTAAGCGCATTCTACGAAGTCTAATCACCGAGACTTAAGGATGACTCACAGTAGTCCGTTCCGTTCCGATCCGATACGGGACGATCTGTCAGTTTCTATACAAAAGGTCACGTGACGTCCGAGGGCTCCGCTCCGAGCTATCACGTGATACTTTCTATAGAAACTGACAGATCGCCCCGTATCGGATCGGAACGGATTCTCGCCAATGCTCGCTAACCTACGTTTATGGTCATTTCCATTTTTCTTTGTACTCGATTAAGATATTGTCAAAAGAAATTGTATTGTATTAAATAATATTTAAAACGGGTCACTCACGTAATTTAGTCGATTTTCGCTCGACATGTTTCGTTCTTCGACAAAATTACGTGAGTGACCCGTTTTAAATATTATTTAATATGTTCGAGTCTCACGAGAGTTTTATAGTTAAAATTGTATTGTGTTTGGTCAAATAGGAAATCGTAACAAACTGGATATTTGTTATGATATTTGTTTTGACACTGTTAGAATATTCGGGATGTGACGTAATTAACAGTACCTCACATTTTTAAATTTATTTTATTAATTGAATAAGTGTATAACCAAACGGAATAATTTAACTTTCTGTTAACAAGTTAATTGTTAATTGGGTACAAATAAAACTAGGATCTCCTTATAATAATAAAGGGGAAGGTACCTAGTTGTTCTTTTCGCTTTTGAGTTTTAATTGAAAATGTATTACCTTGGTTCTTCTTGAAAACTTGTTCTTAATGTTTAATATGATTATGTAAGTACAGTTCATGAATTTAATTTGTCACCCGCTTACGTTCGACAGTCCTATCAAACTGTACTTATTGAAATATAAAGGAAAAATATGCAAAATTGGTCATAAATTAAATTCCTCGACTGTACTATACGTGCACGTACCTTAGAGTACCAGCAAATAGTAGATGTTGTTCCAGCTAGCTGTAGTGAGTAAGTAGATAGATGGATTATTCATCAACACTCATTGTTTAGGACGTAAGTAATTTATCAAAAAGGATCCATTCTCAAAGGAATTGCTGGCCATATACGCAACCCGTCAGTACTCAATAGTGTGTACGTCCACCGGACATCTGCCAGACAATTCTCCCATGCATTTGTCGGCAGATCCGGCAGCTATGTCCGAACGTGTGAGTACATGGCCAGCAAATGGCATTGAAATAGATTACTTTTTGTTTTTGACGGAACGTTTAAATTTTATTACCAAATGTTTATGGATTGAAAATGATTGAATCCTTTTCAACTATGTTCGTCCTTCTGATATATCTACGGGACTTCCCGCCAGTATTCAAGTTATCTACTAGTAACAAAGATAGTCTACCTAATTGCAGATCTATAAATATAGAGTAATGCATTTCACAACGATGACAAATACTTTATGACGCAATCCTGACAGACGTGATAATATGACCTACATTTATACCTAGGTACCTATAATATATAATGAAACACTGCTATTTCATAACATGCCTAATCGACCACTCGCCTTAGCGTTCAAGTTCTTCGTTTGACGGTTTGACTAGCGGTGGTTAAGCATTTTGATTAAGTAGGGTGTCCAGAGCTTTAGCAGGCATCAATGATCAATAAAGATCAACGAAAATATCCTGTAAAATCGCCGTCAATCGAACTTCCTAACAATGTAAACAAAAGGCGTCACATGGTTTGTCACTATTTTTCCTTGTATTTTCACACTACCTCATCAAACACCACTGAAACCATTTACTAGTTAATCTCGGAGATTTCACTAAAAACTTAAAAGTGAGGTTATTACGATCAATATGGCGGTTTGTTTACATTGTCAGGAAGTTCCGTTGACAGCGATCTTACCTACGAGTACATCGCGTTTACATTTAAGATCTTAACTGTACAAAATTTGTGGAGTAATCATTAGTGTTAAAATGCACGAAATCGTCACGAGATTGTCTCAACAATCTGTTTACGGCTTTACGGGTTGGCCGTTTACACTTGAAAAGGGCTACACAACACCGTCTGAAGTGTTGACGCCCTTATCAGATACCTATCAGCGCGAGGATAATGAAATCATCGAAATTAATCATGTTTGTATTCGAACCTAAGTAATGATAACTTGTGGTTACGCGGCGCCAGTCCCTCCTCGACGACATTGCAATACACACATGTTTGTAAATTTGTAAACTCCTATCAGTTTTACAAACAAATATTATTGATAGATACTTTGAAGAATTTTTAACTGCTCGCCTTTTGATAATAGAGTTGTATTCAAGGTTCAGAAACAAATTAAGTGAAAGCATACGGACACCTGTGTGTGGATGGAACAGTCACATTTTATAAAAAACTAATTGTTAAGCGCTGTATACACCCGTGTAAGAAAAGAGAATGAGTGTGTTTAAGTTGACAACCTGTTGCTGTTGCATCAACCTGGATGTTGGTGCTAAGATTAGTGGTATCGTGTGCACGGTGAGTCCAATACTATATTATCACTACAGTTTAAAACGGGGTACTTACCATGTATTTATTTGCGTTATTTCGTGAAAATGGCGGTTTCAACAGTGCCGAAACATTAGTAGCTCATAAACAAACATAAATGGTAAATATCCCTTATAAATTAGTAAGTTATTGAACGAGCAAGCGAAGCGATCGAAGTTCTCAGATTCTTCTAGAACAATACGACGTTTGTACGTTTGTCTGTACCTATATTTGTATGGTTGTATATATGTATAACAGTAATGTAATGAATGAGAGGTTGGCAGCAAAAAAAGAGAGCTTTTAAAAAAACACCTACCAATTGTATGGGAAACGTTTTTTTTCGATTTGTTACTTTTCTAGCCGGAATTTTCTCAAAGACACGAACATTGACGCAGAAACTGCAAAAAATGGTATCCTGTGGAGAAAAAGGACAAGAAGAGCCGACCCCAGAAGAAAGATCGGAAACAGATTTGTAATGTCTGTGTACCGTGTGTGCAGGTGTTCGCGGCGATGACGGCAGCGCTGTACGCGGCGCCGGCGCTGCTGCTGCGGCTGCCGCCGGCCACCGCGGTGTTCTACGCCGTGGCCGCCGTCAGCTCGGGGCTGCAGCTCATCGCCGGCTGCGCCATGATCACCGGACTATTTCAGGTTAATTTAGATCTTCTTTTGGTTTTTGTATCTTCAAATGCGGATCTTTTGGCAAGTATGTGAAACCATCATGTTTAGTCGTTGACCATATCTACTATTGAAATGAATAAACAGTGTTTCAGAATTAAGGACACATTGCGTTTCTACTTCAGTACTTCTAGAGTTTAAAAGACCTTTGACCATACACCTACTTACTTCTTGAAATGTGAACTCTTTATGTTTCCAGAAACGTCCCAGCCTCATCCTGCCGTGGCTGCTCCTGTCCTGGGTCGTGGGCGGCAGTCTGATCCTCCTCTCTTGCGCGGGGACTGTCATGATGTACATCAGCGGCGAGATCAGCGGGAACTATGTCACCTCCGCCTACACCCTCTATGCCAGTGAGTACCTACTCCAACCATCATCTGTCATGGATAAGTGGAACTGAATGGACTAATGGATGCCTGCAACACGGCTACGAGAGTCACACCACCTAGCGCTAGCGCCGCTTACACTTTCATTCTATCTGGTGCTTCATCTATTCTGGTGCTTCTATCGTAAATTGTGGGCAGTATTTTCTTTCTTGCTAGGGGAATGTGTGTTATTGAAGTTGTGTATTATATTCCAGTGATTCTTCTCTACCTGGCCGTGGTAGTGCGAAGTCGTCGTGAGGAACTGCTCGATGAAATCAAGTGGGACTCGGGCAAGCGGCTCATGCGGCCTGCAGCGATGGAAAAGAACCTCTACGTGTAATTGTTAAGGTTCACATTCTTTGATATTTACGAAGAAGCTGGCCGGGAGTGTCAGCTCTTTCAGCCGTTGGTCGAACGAAACCAGACACGGTGGAAGAGGATTCGGGATGAATATGAATTAAATCGTAAACCATGTGAAGAACGGTTTGACAAATTTAGAAAGCCTTTTTATTTCCATTATTAGTAGAAGTTTTTATCCGTCGGCAATCGGTCTGGCTCCTTCATCGAGTTTCTGGTTTCAGTGATACGCGCTGACGGTGGTTGGATTGTGAATCGTTTGGCCTAAAACGATCTTATACCTGTGTGTAAAGTTTTTAGTCTTTTGCTCCAGTTAGAGCCCGTCTATATATTAACGCCCTCCTTTTAACGGCCTCCTAGCCTAGTTGGTAGTGACCCTGCCTACGAAGCAGGAGGTCCTACGTACGAATCCTGGTCAGGGACCTACTGCTTCGTAGGCAGGGTCACTACCGACTAAGCTAGGAGGCCGCTAAATTATGACGGAACAACTGTGGATAGGTAGCCCTGGTAATGCACCTCCACTAGGAGTGAAGAAATCGTCATGAGTCATGAACCAAAGTCACAAAACCACCAAAACACTACGTGTCAATAAAGGTATAGGTAAGCACGGTGAAGAAAATTACATAATTTAAAAACCTGCGCAACCCGGCACTCTCCCATTAGCAGAGACAATGCGCGCGTGCACACGCTTGCTCGCGAGCCGGAAAATCGCCGCAACATGAATTCCTATTACTTTTTCACAACAGGTGTATCGAACGCTTAGATAAACCAGTACTGTGGAGACTTCCAGATCCCTAACAAGTACACCAGACTAAAAAGTAAATCATAGACTGGTTTTTCCGAACGTTGGTGTCCTGTGCGCCAGCGGTAGGAACAACAGCCCTTTTCTCTGCGCGCGCGCAGGGTGACAATGGAGTTTATAAATATGACGTTTGGGAAAACTCGTTTAGTTCATACGCGGGTGCTGCATGATGGTGAGTCACTTTTTGTTACTAAAAATTAATTAGACATATAAAAAAATAGGTAAATTCTTAAATGATTTTCCTAATTTTATAGTAAAGTAACTTGCATTTGGACTTTGGACTCCAACTGGACTTATTTCAATTTCCTAGGTGATTAGATACAGTCACCTACAATAATATCTTACACGACGAACCATGCAAAATATCTGACACAATCTTAAAAGTAAAAGTATAACAGCGTATAACAAGACTTTGTTCCCTTCTCTGCATAAGATAGTTTGTACCTACTAAGGAAATTGTTTTCTAAGAAGCTGCAGGGTTGAGTTTTGCATTGTAAGTGTTACAAATACCTGTTACAATATAATCATTCCCTGATAAGAACCACTCGAAACAGCGTGACAGAGTACCGGAAAATGATAACAAATTTGTTACATTACCTTCAGATTAATCTGAAGGTGTGTAATACTACCATAACTTGAAAACCCTATATCTATCAATGTTTTAAGTATTAAGAATAAATTACGAATTGACGATTAACGGCTCGATCGATTAACGATTGATTATCGTTAAATATATTAACACATCAACGCGCTCCTCGCATCAGCACCGGAATGTGATGTATTTGCAAGTATTAGCTGGATGGATCTGTGTAAAGAATGCATGAAGGTCTGTGAGATGTATAATCGTGAATCTTCTGTCTTGTATTAGTTATTTTTTTCTATTTAGCCTCTCTAGACTGCATCATTGTACCTAGCTTATATAATTACTTACTTTACTTTACTTAATATATGTATATATTATAAATTTCACAGTGTATTAGTTCGCTGTAATGCTGTGTATATATTTTTTGAATCAATAAAATAAATAAATAAAAGAAATATTACTAAACTGAAACTTGGTGTGACAAAAGATGAAGAAGAAATGAATAAGTAGTCGATAATAGAACAACTTTATTTAATACGGAATTTTTGTGACATGAGTCCGACTCACACTTGGCCTTCCTTTTTTTAAATTTCCATGCCGAATCTCATCAACACTTGGTACACCTCACTTTCATTACAAAACCGTAACAATTGAAACTCCAACTCATCTATAATCGTGTGAAATAACCTGCACCGTTCTTCGCCCCTCGGAGACCGAACACCACACCCTATGGTGTTCAAAATAGGGTCCAGATTAGCTTGCCGGTGGCCGGCCGCGGCGCATCAATCGGTCAAAGTGTGCTATATCAATTCGTTCTGTTACATAATTGTTGAACCGTTAGGGTTGGCACTGCCTGAAGTGCCTGATTCATTTTAATTTCATTGCATATAATAGGCTAGACGACTAAAAAAATCGATTTCGTCCGTCTTTTAGTTTATTAAAGGATATTGTACATGTATTTTTTCTTTTGTTTGTCAAATCAAAAATTACGAAAATTCAGTGCGTTTAAGTTTCGCGTAACTTCACTATTAGGTACAATTCTTACCTAGTAGTGACGTCACTAACCCCCACCCCGGAACTTTGATGCTCTATATCTTCGTCAAACTGTCACTTGTACAAACTGTATTGCCATTATCAACTCTATTCCTTAAGAAAAAATACATTCCTTCTTACGCACGTCTAGGGCTGCCATCCATCCGGGTTTCCCGGATTTGTCCTAGTTTGGAGCCCGTCCGGGGAGCGTCCGGCCCGGATTTTTAAAACTATCCGGGGCAAACCCGGACATTTTTGGGTTTAGGTCAAACCCTAGCAAAATCTAAAGTTTTAAATTAAAAATTGATTTCTTTAGTGTCCGGGGAGAGACCGCGATTTTAATGAAACGTCCAGGTTTTTTAACTTTTTTGTCCGGTTTCGGCAATGTACGAGATGGCAGCCCTACGCACGTCCCATATTTCTCTCGGGGGACCACCGTGCTAAAGTGTATGTTGTTTTCTCAATTAGTTCATCTTAGTGTCATAGCCATAGAGTAGTGCCGACGCGGCCCGCGGCGCCGGCTGCGGCGTCGTTCCCACGGTGCGCTCGTGCCGCTCTCACCTGCGCGGGCGCATCAGATAGCACGGCTCGCATCGAAGGGATCGCATTATCATTGCTCATCGTTTGATTCTCATCGATACGCTGCTGGAAAGTTCCAATGAAATAATTATAGAAACGGTGTCGTAACTTTTATTGCGCGTGGCAGGTGGCAGGGGGCCACCTCGGCGTTTTTGACAGTCACAGTATTCAGCCACAAGGCGCATTTAATGACTACAATACAGTGCGACTAAAAAAGGTAGACATTCAGGGGTGGCGCCACTGAGCTTTAGCTGGTCACATCTATATTGTTTATCTCATTTTGTCGCATAAGTACGAATAGTAAGTTTTCTGTTTGACAGACGTTTGTTGACAGTGAGATAGGTGTTGCCATTGTGGTTTGCGTTTAGTTGCACTTTATTTCATTTCTACCTTTAATTGTCGAACTGCACTGCAGTGGAGCGACTTCGATAGTAGCTGAAAAATAACACACTTGAGTTTTGTAGTGATGAAAAGTTGGAAGATTCAGAAGATGGGTATGGCGGTCATTGGATATCTGAAGTGGAACATCTCAGAAAGTGGTACCTACCGCTGACGATGTACCTATCTCAAAAGGAGTATGTAAATATAGCAAAAACTGATTTAAACATTTTAACCGAAGAGACTCCGCAGTGCCAGACCTTCAGCTCCGGAATCATTCATGTGTTCTATAGCTGCGGGAAAAAATGCCGCTCATGCTATTGTCCTTTAAAGTCATTGCAAGCGTTAGGGAGAAGCATTATTAAGTAGGAATAATTACACTGAATTATTATGTTACTACTAATGCTGCTGCTAGCATAATTGTGCAAAACATGCAGTGGTCAATTATAGCTATATCTGTATATCTTCCTGCATATACGTGGCAAAAAAAAACAGTTACCTATTTTCACATTTGATCTGTCCCCATCCTATGCGTAATACCCATTGGACAAAAACAGAGTTTACTTTGTTAAGCTTCCTGGAGACCTATTCGAACATGTTTAAGTGACATTTCAATGCGAACTTCCGTGGAAATCAAGGACATTGGAAGTCGTAGGGCGACGCGCCTTGTCACACTAAAAAGGTCCGTGCTCTGTGGTGGAAATGATCAATATGACATGCAAATGACGTAGAGAATATGAAGTGGATATGTCAAATGTCGGTTTAGCACGTTCGAATAGGTCTTGTATATAGGTCTTGTAGGGGATACTTGTGTACGTTTGTCAGACATACATCTTCTTTTAAAATAAACTTCTTTAAGACAGAAACTTTATTAAGCTTTAGGTAACTCTAAATAACTTTTTATTTCTCAATATTTCAATAATCGATTTGGACGTAAATGACAGAGCAGTCCTACAAAACAAGTCAATAAAGCACGAAGTTGACTGCTCGAGGCATTTCCCAATAAACACTTGCCAGCATAATTGCAGTGGTATGCCGTGCCGTATCGGCGCCGGTTCAAAAACCAGGGAAGAATGCCCGAGAGTTGCCGCCGTCGGAAATTATTCCGATAACCTTAAATACACTGCTTGTTTCCATTGTATCATCAGATTTTATATCCTTAGGAGGCAAACTAGCAGACGTATTGCCTGACAGTAAGTGTTACTGCCGCCCATGGACCCCAGCGACACCGTTATAGCGCTAAATAGCCCATAATTATAATAAACCACCACCAAAAATAAGGCATGTGCCTCGCAGCTGTCCGCCAACATCTCCGTCTTCTCTTGAGGATGTCTCGATACAGGTGAAATACATGTTAAGTTTTGTATTAATGGTGGTGGTTTATTGTATTATTATCATATTTATTTTTTGGGTCGGCAACGCGCATGTAACACCCCTGGAGTTGCAGGCGTCCATAGGCTACGGTGACCGCTTACCATCAGGCGGGCCGTATGCTTGTTTGTCACCGTCGTAGTATATAAAAAAAAAATCCGGCGGAAAGGTGGGAACATTAATTGCATGCGAAGTTTACTTGATGTAGTAATTAACTTTAAAAGTAAACAGGTAACTGATGCAACAAATCACTTACTTCAATATATTTTGATCGTGCCGGATCACATGATGGGCCCGCTCCACGCACGCGCTCTGTGACGCAACCACTTTCACCCAAATCAGCAAGTCGCGCGCGCAGCTCTTGAACGGCAATTAGCAGGGGAGGGGTGTTGGGAGGGAAGAGAGGGTGAAGTTTGAGTTCCTGAGCGATTTCCTAAAAAATAAAATATAGTTTATGTTATCATAAACGTCAGTTTAGTTTATTTTACGAGCGTACTCACTCACTTAAAAAAAATGGGTATTTAAAGCAGTGGCTATTTGCTAAGTACCTACTTCGCGGGTGAAATATACTTTACTACGCTACATACGACGACATAGAACTTGAGGATAGTGATAAGGTCATTTATTATTTTACCCCGTTCCCTTTCACTCCAATTAGGCCAATAAAAAACACCTAATTCGCTAAATCCACACAGAACATTAAGTGAGGTTGACAAAAGCCCCCTACATAATTGAAATAAATGAGTCCTTATTGTTTCAGTTAATAATATGGACGTTCCTGCTGCTCACTAGTATATCATGCTACGGCGTGACGGAGACTCAGGAAACCCAGGAGGAGCCCGACAACATCACCACGCTCTACCCCATCTCCAGGAACTCCAGCGACCGTGCCAACCAAACGGACTCCCTAAACACTGCCACCTCCTTGGCTGAAACCTTAAATGACAGCAACAAGACGGAGTCCAAGGAAGAACCAGTGATAGAGAAGCCAGGGAATGATAGTAAGGAGTTCAAGCCTAGTGTGCATTTCCAGGATTTTTTCGATGAAGATGACTTTGGGATCGTTCCGTTGCCGACGAAACCTACGGTCGATGGGTTTTCACCGCTGAAGAAGCCACCTTCTGCTTTTATCGGGTAAAACCTTAGTACCTAATTAACGAAAGTGAGCAATAAATACGTAGGTACATAAGTAGCTTCTGTACATGTGAAAGATCTAAGAAGATTAATAGGCGATTAACATGTGCAGTGTGAACGCACACCCACATAATTGTGTTAATTATGAAAAGTGGCTTATTTAATAAACTGATTTACATAATTAAATTGGGAGCCACTTGAAGGCTGTAATTTACCAGCAGTTTCAAATGCGTGCGAGGAGATAATAAGCTAGCGTAGGAAAAGGTTAGGTAGCCCCACGAAAGTATTTGTAAACATTAACAAATTGGCAGGTCACACAAAGACGCCTTCAAGTCCATCCACAAGGGCAAGCCGCCGCTGGAGAGGCTTCCCTACAAGTTCGAGGACGCCATCTTGACGCGCGCCAAGCCAAAATGGCGACCCACGGGGCTGGAGTCGCGGCCCACCGTCCCAGTGCCCGCACAGGTACACTGTTGGCAAAAATTTGATCTGGGGCCCAAAATTATACTACTCCCAAAAAACTAAATATTTAAGTCGTACATGCGCAGTGAGAGTATCGAAACGAGTATCGAACGAAAACGACTGCCACCTAATGAAGGCATCCTGTTGCCAATCCACCTTAGATGCAATTCGTGCTCGTCCATATCCAAGCTTCCATAGTACTAAGCCAAAGCGAGAAAAAACTTCAAAGGAAAAGGTGTAATCGGGTCAACCACAGAACGATGTCACAAGTTAAGGGCTATAAATGTTTATTTTCACTACCCTCATTTAAAATGAAAAGGTACTGTTTATATTGAGCAGTAAGATAAAAACCTTTACTATATGGCACATATCAATAAGAGGTTAACTATTGCCCACAGGAGAGAAAACTTGTTCCGCCAAACTGTACAGTTTTCCATCCGCTGGACAACAATAGTTACCAGCTTATGGGGGAATATAGTAATAATCTTTATCATGCAATATACGTAGTCAAATTCTTTTGCAATTTCAGGGATGGCTGGTAGACCATAATTAAAAGTAGCTCTGTATATCCTAGGTATATCCCAATCTCCTGTATATATTATTCTAGCTGACCCTAGGTACTGTAACTGTAACTGTGTCCTGCAGGTACCCGCGGGCGGGCTGTACAAGAAGCCTGACGTGTTCAAGGACAAGCCCAGCATTATCGAAGACGAGGAGTTCGGCCTCTCGTTCCACGACGGCAAAGATAACGTGGTTAAAAAACGGTGAGATTTAGTTAATCAAATACTTTAATTTTAATAGGATGGATTTTAATAGGAAAGGTAGAGACGTTCGGAAGATCACTTAAATGAATATAAATATTCAGGTTTGGAAGTATCACACTTGCGTTCTCCGTTGGTTATATTGTGCTATTTTTACTAAAGTGAAGTTTATCTAAATATATTTTGTGGTTCCTTACTTAAAACATAATACTGAATTGGTACGAGTACCTAAGTACGATAGTTGATTTATCATCAACTAATGTTGAAATACTAAAGATACGTAATCTGTGGGTTTAAGCACTTTCTCTTTAATTAACTTGAAACAGGCCCTCATTTTTCCAATCCGAGTAACGATATGATTCATTGTTCCGGTATGGCCGGGCGGCGAGCGGCTGCAGGGCCCGCCCGAGCTGTCGCAATCCGGAAGGCAGCATGCCGCAGGCAGGTGTCTTAAGAAGGTTCTGTAATAAGTACCCCTCTGAATGATGTACCTAGATCTGGTCCGGTATGCAGATGGCACCGCTCTGTCTGTCGTAGACCGGAAGAGTCGCATGCCTCAGGCAGATAGCTTAGACACTTCTTTTCCATTGAAATTAATACGCAATTGTTCCGGTATTGTCGAGCAGAGCCAGGCTGAGCGGCGCCCTGCGCCTGTCTGTCGGCATCCGCAAGGGCAGGTTCGCCGCGCCGCGGGCCCGCCTCTCAGTCTGGGAAATTGAGGTTGCTGTAATAAATGCCTTTTCATACACTGAGTGATGTAATAATCATTAATTGCTTCGGTATTATTGGCACCGTCCGGTCTATCGTAGAATCCGGAAGAAAGCAACATGGCTGGCTTAAAGATGCTTTAAGAATGAATCATAGTAGCCCGGGCCGGAACAGGCCGGGCCGTGCCCGATTTGTCAAGTACTGTAGAAAGTGTCACGTGACCTCCGAGGGCTCCGAGCGACCACGTGACGCTTTCTATAGTATTTGACACATCGGGCACGGCCCGGCCCGGGCTAGCCTGACTCATCCTTTACACGTAATATAAAATGGAAGGTCGCAGATACATTATTAGTTACCTAGGTCAGAAACCATAGTAGTTTCAATATTACCGTTAGTTACATTTACGTTCTTAGGTCTGGTTCTGACATTCAAAAGTGATTATAAAATGCTTGACCTAACAGCCAGTAAAACGATAAAGAAAGTAGTTCAATTAGTATTGGCAACATAAATATTAACTTGTCAGTACTTGTAGATACCCTTGTGGACTAATAGATATGTACAAATACAAAAAGTGAGTGCAACAGTCGCCGTTAAACTTAATGTTTGGCGAATTTATGATTATATGTTATTGTACAAAACTTTTTTTGAGAATAAAAAAAAAAAAAAAAAAAATACATAAAATATTTGTACGATTGCATTGATTGATTACCTAATAGACGGATGCAATAAATGTCGATGAATAATGTAATAAGCTTAGCCTACCGACTCTACAAGTCGGACAGGTAGCCGCTTTAGGCGTGTAGTGTACTCGTACCTACTCGTGCCAAATAGCTCCGAGTGACCTCCGCGTTACCTAACTGTCCCCTTGAAGCTGCTTGCGTGATGCGCTAGGAATGTACGAGCGGCTTCCAAACATGGCGCTTAAATAATATACGTAATGTAGTGTCAATGCTGCGGAATGTGAAAAAGACTGTTACAAATATTTCTACCCCTGAAAAAAAAAGAGGTGTGCAAGAAAAAAATTGACATATTTACATAATAATATATCAGTCAAGCGGGAGCTTCCTAAATGATAACTCCTAAATGATGAATAGACTTAGGGAAAGGGATGATATGTTTTGATGATGGGGTAAGTAAATAAATAAATTAGAATACCCCAATAATTTTCTATAATTACTGAATTAATTATCATTAAAATGCAAATCCGAATGCTTTGTTTAAAAGTATTGTTTTATTTTCCATAGTGGCAATCCATGGAAGAATATCGTGCATCTCCTGGCAGCCTTCATTCCCGTGGGGCTCATCATCTCCGCCCTCACTCCTAACGTCATCTCCATCCACAGCACAGGACCGGGAGGCCCAGGCGGGCCGGGCAGCGGGCCAGGGATCAGGCCATTAGGACCAGGAATTTCCGGTATCGAGCCGTGAGTAGAGCTGGTTATTTAATGTCTTGGCCTTCCTTAGCGCCGGGCACAGGAGTGACTACAGAGTCAGCAGGGCAGCAGGACGGAGATGAGGCCGAGCAGTTTGAGAGTAGGTAGAGTTGATCATCTAATATCATCATCATCCATGGCACCGGGCCGGGCACTCCAGGCCACAGGCCGCGGATTAGCCCGAACTTTCCCCAGGATCGTCAGGATCGTCCCTAAATACGACGACTTTACATCATCTTATCTTCATATTATCGAGGCTCATCCAAAGTGATTTTATTGGTGACGAACCAATTTTTTTTTGAATATCAAGAATTACTTATTTACGTAACGCACGTTACCAAAACGAGACGCATAATGACACCGGCGGGACACAAGCGTAACCCAATCGCGTGCGCATCTACATCCGCGTCCACGCTCCGCGGCTAAACGTCGTGACCGACACCGCTCCACGCACACTACTCGTCCTTTTCTCTATTCAGACTTTTAACCTTCCACGCCTAAAAGTCTTATCAGACAATGTTTTACGTAAACTGTTCGTTCTTTTGCATGAGCAGTTCCATTGTCCATTCACTTAGAGCGCGATTCTTTAATTGTTCGTCCTCACGCCACCGGCGCCGACTGAAAAAGTGGATCGGATATCATAATCTGGAATGGTAAAAACGGGATTAAACAATCCAAGCATTTTTTTTAGTTATGAAGTCTAAACCAGTAAATACCAAATGCGTATTAATAATCACTTTTGCGCTATTTGTGCTCAGCCGTCCGTCACACACACGTCTTTCATATCGAAAGGTAAACTATTTCTGTAATCGTTACGATAACCCCAATACATAATGAACAAAAAGCTCATATCCTTGAAACTGAACATGAATATAGGTATACAAAGCAGCGGTTACATAGAGACTAATAGACAATGCAATAGTATCTTTATGAATCCTGAAAAAATATGTGGCGTTTTTAGGCTAAAGGTACCACATTAAGTGTACCCTTGGCCTTAGGTTATCGATATGGCTCTAATGTCATAACTATTTATTTAGAAATCAACCTTATCAACAACCGACAATGTGGTACCTTTAGCCTGAAAACGCCACCTCTGTGACACGCTCTTATGGCAGTACAAATAAGATTAAGTCAGATATTTTTGCGGCGTTCATAACAGAAGATACTAACTAATACAGATGACTGTACAGTACCTATGAAAGTAAATTGTTGAAGAAGGAACCGGCTTTTCATCAAATATCATTCAATTCCACTAACAAAGGATTTTTCTGAGTCAAAAGTTTTACGCAGACGAAATCGATGGTGGACAATAGTGTACAATTAGCAGCAGAAGTAGACATAAGCTGGCAAGGGGTTCAAAATTATCTTGGGCGGGCTAAATTATATGTTTGTGAAAGCAATCGCTCAGCCACTTCTTTTGCTGATTGTACATAACTCACACAGCTAGCAAGATTGTAGATCTACTTATAAGGTTATGATATGAGATTGTCACACATTTTACCAACCAGCCCGTTACCAACAAATTGGTTACTTTGCAGTAGACATAGGAGCACGCTTTATACGTATGTTTGCGTGTTATGTTGTGCAAGATACTCGTATTATTGCATGACTGTACTTATTCAATGCGCACACACAAACTCCGGAAGAGTTACTGAAGATGTAACCGGGATAAGAGAGAATGTGTTTAACCGGGATAAGAACTACAAGCTTTTTTAACACAATAGTTATGCTGTAGTAATATCTCTAAACATAGCGCACTCCGGAGAGGAGGGAGGACATCCTGTTTGCCGGCGCCGGCGCGGAAGCTTGCGCAACGAGAAAGCCGGATGGAGGACTATTTACACTAGGGGCTAGGGAATGCAACCGGTAAGTAAGTCTTCAATAAATAAATGATAATTGATAAATATATTTATTTTCCAATTTAGGCATATTAAAATGCACTTATAAACGTTAAAAAAAGCTACCACCGGTTCTTTCTAACCCTTCACGTCAGCCCGAGAAGATTATTCTCATGAGTATGAGAATTAAAGGCAATTTACCGATTGGCCGGCAATTTCTATACATTTTTACCGGTTTGTATTCCCTACTTCATGTCAATTAAATCGGATGAGGTGTAAAAGATCGCCTTGTCTACGTGAAAGAGATGGAACCTGAGATTACGGTTTGTTAGTAACTGGCTTGACTTTGCATTAGACATAGAAGAACGCCTGTTTCAGAAAGAACTATGATCAACTGGGTTATGCAGAAGAGTCTGAGAGAAATTCACAGCCTCGGAAGAAATTCGAACTCGATGTGACTTGAACTTCGACTTCGATTCCGAGATACGTACCAGCCCGCCTCTCTACCAACTAAAAAAACCGATCAAGTGCGAGTCGGACTCGCGTACCGAGGGTTCCGTATAAAATTTATATTGCATCCTACACCTAGGAGTAGAATTTTGACGTCAGCCATATGTATCAACACTATCAACAGATTAAGTTAGTCGTTTGTACGGTATAGAGTTAGTATGAGAGTTAGCTTTTCCTTTTTTTTTTTTGGCGTGAAACAGTTTTTTTACTTTATTTATAAGGCAGTACTTTCAGAATGATATCACATAAATTTAAAGAAAAGAAACAGCATCTAAGTTGATTAAATCTATACTTTTCTTCCGAAAAGTTTTTATAATTTAAAAATAGTTAGGGTCAATGTAATATTTTTCCTGTATTTTTTATCATAATATTAACGTTGTGTAAAATAATTATATTTTTTCTGTAATAAACGTCGGAGATAAAGGGGGGAATGGTATTTTCTTTTACATTTTCGTTTATAAATATAAAAAAAATACATTATAAAAAAAATCAAAAAAATTGTTTTACAATGTGCAAACAGCCCTTTCAAATGATACCCCATTTTTGACTCAGTAACCAAACTTTTAATTTTTGTCCCCTCTTTTATCCGGCATTTTTTATGGAAAATAAATTTAAATATGTGATAAATCTTCTCTCAATGTGTCTTCGTTATTTTTTTTATAACTATTCCAAATTTCTAATCGGTAGCTTAAGTAGTTCTCGAGATATTTAACGATGTGCCAGTAAGGGTTCCTTTTTTTCCATTTTGGTACGGAACCCTAAAAATGAGACCTAACCCATTATAAAGCTTACTGTTTCTCTGCATCAGCTTTTCCGTTCCATACGATACGGCGACATGAATGGTGGGTGTGTGATGTTGCAGGCTGCCCCCGCGCCTGTTCCGGCGCTCGTACGGGGTTGTCGACCTCCCACCCCCACCAGCCACCCCCCTGCCGCCCGCCATCAGCGAGCCTTGTCGCCGGCGCCTGCTCTGCGAACTGCACTCGGAAAACAACTATCACCCCCAACACAGGTCTTTCTATCACACTTTTCTCATATACCTATCGAGCCAATGGATATTTTGATTCCTTTTTTACACCCTACTATAGTATAAGTATATATTATAAACTGAAAAGTGACCAAGGTAGTCAAGTGTATACTGTGTAACCTTAACACTTGACTACATTGACACTACTTAACGCTAGTAGAGATTGCCATTTGAATTTAAGGATGACTCACACTAGAACGGGATGAGGCAATCTGTCAATTTCTATAGAAAGAATCACATCGGAGCCTGGAGCCCTCGAAGGTCACGTGACGTTCTCTATCTATACAAACTGACAGATTGGCTCGGCCCGGTCTCGTCCCGTCCCAGTCTGTTCTAGTGCAAGTCATCCTTTATTCTTACATTTAATATTCGGTTTTTTTTTATACTACGACGGTGACAAACAAGCATACGGCCCGCCTGATGGTAAGCGGTCACCGTAGCCTATGGACGCCTGCAACTCCAGGGGTGTTACATGCGCGTTGCCGACCCTTTAAAAACGTTAACACTCCTTTTTTGAAGAACCCCATATTGTATTCGGATTGCCATCCCCAACTGCGAGTTATAATAGTGCACTGTTCGCACCGATTCCTAACTACAAGGTCAGGTTGGTGTTAAATATTGAAGGTGTTGTTGTTTGCAGCGACAAGCGGCGCGGGCGCGCGTGCCACAAGCTGCCCTGCGAGGACGCGGCTGCGCTGGCGCACACCCTGCGGTGGCTGCTGCACAGGCCGCCAGAACCCAACAGATATGACTAACCAGTAGTCCAGCCTCTCTGCGAAACAGTATTATTGTTATCCACTCAGTTTCTGTAACGAGCGAGACTAACGATTTGATCAAGTACAAACGAACTATACTTTTCACGTCGAATTATGATCTTTATGATGCTCGTAGGCCCTTTACTGTTGAGCATAATTCTGAAAAAAAAAAGTATAGGTAATAATCGAATTAATTATTAAAATAAATGTTTTTTGGTTTTCGTTAAATTAATCCTTTATTTAAATATCTCTAGTTGAAAGTATCCAATTGTAATGGCGCTGACCGCACAAACTCATTGAAATTGAACACTTTAGAATGGAACTCGTTTTCACAGGGTTTAGATTATGACTGAGAGAATGCGAATTCTCCCCGTCAATCAAAAAAGTTATACATCCGTTCTAAAGAGTTTCATTTCAGTGAATAACAATCGCGGAAACAGAACACAATATTATGTTCACGAACTCGCTTTGAATTTGGGTAGAAGGGATTAAACTTGTTCTGCTAATAATTACTGTTGAAAATCTGAATTTGTGGGTGGTAGAATAAAGTGTACAGTGAAAGCTGATTCAACATTCCACACCCGAAAACACTGATTAAGATCGCAGGCGCTGACCACGGCGTTTACTGACTGAAAACGCATGAGGATTTTACTATTATTTTCATTTAATTCCATCATTTAGTTTTCAATGGTGGAATTAAATTAAGATAACAGTAATTTTCATAAAGTAACAATAAAATATAAATATATACAGGATGCCCCATAAAGGACACGTCACACACAGTGACATTGGAGGTAGACCAGGCCAAGAGGTGTTAAACTAACTTAACATGACCCCAGTAAAAGTTGCACGGTTTTCGAGTTATTGTCGAATTAAGTTTTTTCGTAAATTTTGAACTTAATCTGGTCTACCTCCAGTGTCACCGTGACGTGTCCTTTATTGGACACCTTATATATATATTTACAAATTACCATGTGTCAAATCCTGCTTGACAAATCTGGTATCGATGGAACCATTTGAACCCAAACTGGACGCGGATGGGGAGTTCCTAAAATATATAACATAAACGCAAACGCGTCTTAAAGATTGCAAGTAGTGTACTTACTTGGTTCTCAAGCCCCCAATTACGCAGGCACCTGATCCTCGGCGATCGTATTCCGTGAGTAATGGGCTCCTTGCCACCGAGACGAACACTAATTGTTCGATTAGCTGCATTAATGGGCGTTCGGCGTTTGACGGCGCGGCGGATGCGCGAGCGCTCCTGCGTAAACGCAGGACGTGTGTGGTCTGGTTATCGACGCCGGCGTTGAGGCGAGTCGCTACTGTACCAGTCTTATGTGCCAAAATTCTCCCTGCAAAAATCACGGTTGGTGACGTCATTCCACTTGTAATCTCGTAAAACCGAGATCATCAGTTAAGTAATTGTCTATTTCAGAGAAGGTTCTCATTACTCATTAACCATCCTAGGTTTCAGTGTAATTTGAGAATTCGAGATGCGTGAAGCGTCGTGCGCGAGTAAATGTAAGTGGGGCGACTTTCAAGAGAACTATTTCGGGAGACTTTGTATCTGTGCAGGTACCTTCTCAATTCCTTACAAGCAACATGTTTAAAAACTTAAAGCTTCTCATTATCTTTGAAAGTCCGAAAACTATGCATCCCTTATCACCAGCGTTACAAAAGGACAAGGACTCTTGTTATGAGGAAATAAGGTTATGCATTTATTTTTTGTCAATCAAAACCATATTATATTTGACTTAAGAATGAAGTGTCCATCACTGGTGCGTGTCAGCTTAAAGTGTTCATAAACGGTGCCGGCTTGGATTAGACAATACAAGCACACATAGACTGCTAGCATTACCTATTATCCTTTGGAATTAAGGCTATCAACTTGAACGTTCTACTCAGTTGGAAAGCGTATGTAAATACATACTGGTTCATCTGAGCGTTCGGCTCGCCCGTTGTTGTCGGGGATTGGCGTCACCTCCCGGGAGATCGATCGAGAACCAGTTGAATGCGAACTAGCGTGGCGTGTAATGTGACTAAAAGTTAGTTACCTTATTACAGGGCCACATGGTGGTGCACCTTATATTGTTATTTAATGATTTTCTAAAATATAGGCCCACACACGACGAAATCGCCGGCGTGTCTTTTTATTTTGTATCTCGTCTAAGTAGATATAAAACTAGATGCTCATGTAAACTTTTTTGTGTTCTAAGTTTTAAATAGGTATCAGCTACTTGGCGGGAAACTGCTCAAGACCAGGATGCGTGGAAATGAGAGAGGGAGGCCTTTGCCCAGCAGTGGGACACTTTAAAACTAGCTACTTAACTTCATTCTTCACAAACTTGTTCTAGTTGAGACTGGCCTTTATGTTATGTTGTGGCAGCACCAAGAATATTTCACCAATGTATCGCTAATCTCTCATGAAAGGCCCCGAGCTTCTCAGCCAACACTCGAGACAATGATCTGATGGTTTGGTAACCTTCAATCTGCCCTTGGATTAAAAAATCTAGTTCCTGAAGTCATTCAGAGATCATACAAAGTTCTCTTGTGCGAAAGTTTTTGTAATAAAAAACATTTGACAAGTCCTATAAGGAATTCCTCTACCGTACTCTTTGAATCCATTTTTACCAGTGTCTCTTGTTTGACCAATCTGCATTTAGTCCATAACAGTGGCAGACAGAACCTATTTGCACTTTAAATTTGGAACTAGATTTAAACATGACGGACATCGCGAAAATATAGGTTTTTACTTTTTCTAATTCCATCTCAAAATATTGTCTTCTGTTACCGCGATTGTTATTCATTGAAATTAAACACTTTAGAACGGATTAATCGCGTTTATTAACACCATGATCCTACGTTTCGAGCCCTTTACAGCACTCGTTTTCACAAGGTTTCATCATCTTAACCCTGTGAAAACGAGTACTGTAAAGGGCTCGAAACGTAGGATCATGGTGTTAATAAACGCGATTTATCCGTTCTAAAGTATTTAATTCCATCTCAAAAAATAAAGACTTAAATGCCTTCATCCCCTCACTAATTTAAGTGTCTGATGTCAAATGATTACTTAACCTTAAACGTTTGTCAGCGTTTCTCTTATATATTTACACGCGTTTTAATGCAAACATGTTAAACAAAAGACTGTGTATGAATAAAGTTAGCATCGCCCGTGTCATAAGCTGAACACACATCAATTGATGAACACCACAAACAAAGGTTACATTTTATTATCGCACACGTATAGTAGGTACAGGTACTTTCACTGCACTGACACAGCTACAATCACCAACTCTGATTCAAAAATGCTTATTCGAATGAGATAAAGTCGTTTTTATCTTAAAGAAGCGTGATTTACAAGTGGTCACAAAAGTATATTTGAAATGCAAACGGCATTTTTAGGTGATATGTTTTTGCAAACTCTCTTACAACTATAAATACCTCTAGTGTGCTTTGTTACGTGTATCTTAACGTCTTATTTCGGTTGAATGTCATTTGAACTTTGGTCCTTATTAGTAGATACGTTACTCAATTTTAGTATTACGTGCAAAATATTTGCGTCGGACGTCCGGGAGCCTGTCACGGCATTTGAAAGTCCGTCGGTATGTCACTTAATATTATAATACGACTATTCGCATGCATCGGATATTAATTAGATATTAGTGGAGGCAGCCGCCGACTGGAGATGCCTGTGGGGCAGCCGCGGATGGCTGACAGGGTGACAGGGTGACAGGCGTGACATGGTTAACGATACTTGATAAAATAATTGTACTCTTAGCGCGTGTTAGGCTGACTTATTAGGCATCTGGGTCAACGTCGACGATTACTTAACACTAGTTTGACAGCATCTTTGTGTACACAAATACTTTAGAAATGGGTAAATCATTATGAATATGTGGCGTCATTGCGACGCGTGGCGATATTAGTTAATAGATTTTTTTTCTTTAGGGCAATAAAAGCACTGAACCGTAGCTGGAGAAGTGAAAATTGGTCGATTTTCACGGACGCGTCGCTTCTCGCTTTCTTGCTGCTCAACTACTGGTGTTTATGTACAGCGCATGGGATAGTCATAGAAAACGCTCGTGGCCACTCAAGTATAACCAAAAGCTATTGGCAAGTTTCATTATCAAAGTATTTAAATGCAATAATTGAATACGTCCGCAAGTTTTGTTGGTATTCACCGCAGTCACAGTGTGCACGGTACACAATCTTTTCTACGTTGTAAAAGGCTGAGATGCATTTATTTATGTACATAACCAGCTATTTGATTACAGAATGAGGTCCTTATGTATAATGATTGACCCTTTTCAAAGTAGGCACTAAAACCTCCTAAGAAAAGTTTACAAAACCTAAAATGGAAATTACGTACCACTCGCTAAAAACCTTTTCACTGTCCAAACAGTTTAAACACACATTTCCAGTCGAGGCGATAACTAATAGTTCCCCGCAAATAGAAAACGAAAGTTAAAAATGACACAAATGGATGATTTGACACAAGTTTGACATGTAATTACGACGGCTAAAGAAACTATTAACGTGTGCTATTGTGTTGTAATTGGCTGCAGGAGTTGTAATGTTACTGACGCGATCTTTGAACCTACTCGCGGAGCCGGGTCATTTATTAAGTTGGGATTTAAGGGGATCCACCGGATCCATGCTCTTGATATTCCATATTGATGATTTTATGGGAGTATGGGACAATCTTACACAAATCATTTGAACATGTTTTTGGTCTAGAATCGTCTCAAATGAAGTAACTGTATCATATTATTTTGTTTACGACAGTTCATGTTTGGTACTAATAGCACGAGATACCTAAAGTATTCAGCTCAGTGGTACGTATCTCTTAAGACCGCGAGACCTGATCAAACATGAAAAAATTGATATTTCGTTACCTACCTCTCTCTCAGTGGAATATGCGAGAGTAATAGAGAAGCAGATAACGATAATGTTTGCAGTAAATCCAGGGAGCCCCTTAAAGAGAAAGGGGCGCAGGCAGGAGTCAAGACTTGTGTTCAGTGAGCGTGCATGTTTACTCAAAGATCATGAACTCTTTATTAGCTTTGAGAAGAAATCAATCGTGGCTCCTTGATTAAGAACCTTGTATGGAATTGATTGATGTTCTTTGCTTGGCCTGAGCTTTTCACCTGCTATTGAAAGTCATGTATCTCGAAGACTAGTCTAATGTCTACATTATTACATTCAATAAGAACATTGAAATTCCTGTTTCTGATTACACTAAAGAATTATTCACACCAACCCGATCCGGTCCGATCCGGGACGATCTGTCAGTTTCTATATGTTCTTCTATATGAATGGACTGTAGTTTAAAAAACCGGCCAAGTGCGAGTCGGAATCGCCCATCGAGGGTTCCGCCCAACCCCCATTTATGACATTGGGTACTTAAGAATACTGGTGGCACGGAATTCTAAGTGTGTGGCAATTATACGGTTTCCGGATTTTCTACGGTTTTCGGTACGGACGGACGGACGGATGGACGAATGGACAAAAAGTGATCCTATAAGGGTTCCGTTTTCGTCTATTGAGGTACGGAACCCTAAAAACGAAAGGGGCGACAGAATGTTTAGAGCCAGCTGGGGACGCAAAGAAGTTGGTGTTATGTAGACGAAAATAATGATATTAAAACCAAAGTGTGAAACAATGCAATAGGAAGTCAGTTTGTATAAAAAACGTCACGTGACGCCCGACGGTTCCGAGCTTTCACGTGAAATTGCCAGATCGTCCCATCCCGCCCCGTCCCTTCCCGTTCTAGTGTGTGTCACCCTTAAAACAAAATCAGGCGTACTCGTATGATGTTCCTAGAAAGTGACGTAGGTACCTATCTTTTCTTGGTCATGTCACTCATATCGTGTCATAAACACGAACTTAATACGAGTATGCACGTGATCCGCTGTAAGTACCTAGATAAGTGGTACATAAGTAAGAAAGGGCGATTACCGGAAGATGCAAATCCTGTTGTACATCCTCTCAAGAAGCTAGGCGAAACGTGCGTCTCCGTCTTGAACCACAATGAGGTAAAACTGTGTGGTACCACTATAAATAAAATACTTACACAAAGTATATCATACATCAATACCCATTTGAAGGTTATCAAATGCTATTAAATACCTATATGAATATAATATAAATTATAAATTGAAAAATAAAATGAAACCTTTGGCTGGCCACCCTGTTGGCATCGATGGGGTGAGTGACCCCAAAAGTGTTGCCAACTTATTTAAAGATCACTTCCTTATAAAATCTCCCCTAGGCCCGTCTTTGAAGGAGGAGCTCGAGGCCGAGATCAGTGGTGATGAGGTGGGGCCGAGGTTTGCAGCGAAGGATATTGACAAGGCAATCAAGTCAATGACTAGAGGTAAATCACCGGGTCACGATGGTCTCAGCGTCGAGCACCTCCAGAACGCTGGCCCTCACATATCGAGAGTGTTGGCAATGTTTTTGACGCTATGTGTAAGACATTCTTTTCTGCCTGATGACATGATGCGTACGATTGTTGTGCCTGTAGTTAAAAATAAAACTGGTGACTTAGCAGATAGAAATAACTACAGGCCGATATCATTAGCAACGATTATTGCAAAGGTATTTGACAGTGTGCTTAATTCTCAGTTAAGTAAATGTGTAAAATTGCATGACAATCAATTTGGTTTCCGGCCACATCTTTCTACTGAAACAGCTATACTGTGTCTTAAGCATACTGTCAATTATTACGTGCAACATAACACTCCAGTAATTGCCTGGTTCTTGGACCTATCTAAGGCTTTTGACCTGGTTTCCTATGATATACTATGGAACAAGCTAGAAAAAACCAATATACCACCAGAAACGGTGCGTATATTTAGGTACTGGTATGGGAACCAGGTCAACAGCGTTAGATGGGTAAATGTAATGTCTGATGAGTACAGGTTGGAATGCGGGGTGAGACAGGGGGGTTTAAGCTCACCAACGCTTTTCAATCTGTACGTGAACGGATTAATCGAGGCGCTCAGCAGCATTCATGTCGGATGTCATGTTGATGACGTTTGTGTCAACAACATAAGTTATGCGGATGACATGGTGCTGTTGAGCGCGTCGGTTTGTGGTATGCGCCGGTTGCTTCATGTGTGTGAGGAATATGCATTAAGTCATGGCCTAAAATACAATGAAAAGAAGAGCCAGTACATGATTTTTGAGAGCAGTCGCAACCGGGTATGTGAGTTTCCGCCTATCCACCTCAATGGTGTCTTGATGGATCGAGTCGACCGTTTTAAATATCTAGGTCATATCGTTGCGGCTGATCTCAAAGATATCCTGGACATGGAGAGGGAGAGGAGAGCCTTATCGGTGAGGGCGAATATGATAGCCCGCAGGTTTTCCAGATGTTCTAAAGAGGTGAAGGTCACTTTGTTTAGGGCATTCTGCACCTCCCTCTATACGTGCAGCCTGTGGGTGAAGTATTCGCAACGGGCCTTTGGGGCTCTCCGAATCCAATATAATAACGCGTTCCGGGTTCTGATGGGACTGCCTCGCTTCTGTAGCGCATCAGGGATGTTTGCGGAGGCGCGCGTCAGCTGTTTCTATGCGACCATGCGCGGGCGCGCGGCATCCCTGGTGCGCCGGGTGCGGGACAGTCCCAACAGAATTCTTAGGATGATAGCGGATAAACCCGATTGTGCTATTTTGTTGCACTGTGAGGGGCTGCACTCTCCCACCAGTGCTATACAATGGTAGGTTTGTTTGTATAATGTAGAATATATAGGTTTAATATTTCTTTTTTTTTATGTGATGAGTACTTGTAAAATATGTGTCCAGTTACACGAAATAAATAATTTTGAATTTTGAATTTGAATTTGGAAGAGATGTCATATAGTTACCTACTACAGAAAAGGTGACCACGACCCCCGCCGAGCAGGGCTGGAGTCGAACCAGCAACCTCCTGACACGAAAGCGCCTTATAACGCCATTACCAATTTTTTTTTTAATTTAATAAATAGAAAAAATATAAAATTATTTTGTAACTAAGTGTAGGAATTGACGCGAAAAAAGGTCTTATGCCGCAAAAAAGTTTTAAAAGTCGGTTAATTTAGTCGGTACCCAGGGTGTCCATATTTCTCAATTTCCGTCGACTTGCCTATTTTCAAATCGTAGAGGCAAGGCAGAGGAACACAGAGTTCAAATAAAAATTCGAGCACTTGTTGGAGGCACTATGAGAATGTGAAACTCCACGGTACGAAGGCTTCCTCACTCCCAAGATGGCGATGAAAAATAAAATAAATTTTTAGGCGCTACAATCTTCAGGATCTTCTCTATAGTCACATGTCTTCTCGCACAAATATTTCCGCAAGCACAGATTTTTGTAACTAGGTAGGTACCTACTGCTAATAGCGTCTTATGGTCCTAATCGAGGCTACTTATACCTTATACCCCTTTTGAAGTCTTAAAATCGATACTTACTCGTACTTGCGGTGAAGAGGACTTCCTGGCTATAATTATTGCATTCGAACTTTTTCGGTTTAAAATATTAAAAATCGTAAAATAATATACTTAGCATGAAAATGAGCTTCTTTGAGCCGACTGTAATATTGTTATTTATATAATTAAACAAATCTGGCTGCTACTGTTCTAATACATGAGCATTCCGTGTCTAATATAGGTTCCGAACATCTCAGTTATGTCCTAACACAGCGTAGGGATGTATTCCATACAGTGAGGTAACTTCATACACGGCCAGCGGCTCGGCTCGGTGGTCATGCTGAGGCTCAGGGTTGGCAAAAACTATGCGAAAGATTAGTCTGATTGGCAAACTAATTTCCATTTTACACCCCTTAAAATAGACCGCCGAATTTTCATAGAAATTCGGCGGCATTTCCTCCCTGCCTCCTTCCCCGCGCGCCCCCCATCGATGATCTAGAAATCGGCGGAGTTAACCCACTGTATAGAATACATCCTTAATTACGCTGTGGTGTAGTGACCCACGTATCATGTAGTGTCTTTGTCTTTACCAAGCCGCTCTCTAACAATGGCATTATGTCACTACCCATCCGTACACCGTACATCGTCCCATGGCTCAAAACGGTGTCGTTTAAGGTCAAGCCACACCTTACATTCAAATATTCAATGACCACACGCTATTCTTATCGCTTAGCTAACTCAGGGGAATGGCAGGCTAGTGATAACTATTTAATATACGAACCGAAGAGGCGTAACGAATATGAATGTTGTCGTTACGCCTCTACGCGCCATTTTAGCTATAAATGTATGTTATCGAGTACGGCGAGAAATTCTTTGCATTAAATGAGATAAACAAAATAAATAGATGACGACGTTTTTATACTCACAGGAGTAAAGTCTTTTTTAGTAGGTAATTGAATGACAAAACAAAACAGTAATCGGAAAAGTTCTGAATTTACTACATAAAAAATACCCTGTACCAATGTAGTTGGGCAAAAAACCTTAAACCGCAGTCTCTATGAGTCGAGTTTAATTTTTTTTGTCATACTCTTCTGTTCGTACAGTGTCTTTTTATATTTACATCGCCAAGATGCCGCTTTCCTTGTGAGAGCTGTGAGCTATTTCTAAAGATACACCTCCGAATACCAGGTTAGAGCGGTCGCCCTCGACCCGCCGCCGCGGCCCATCGCGTTCGCGACTCGCGCTCCGTCGGCACCTTACATCGACAAATCAAGGTGTTAGGTAACAATGTGTAATGCCGGAGATGGCAGTGAAAGTGGCCTGAATACCGCCGCTGAGCCGAAGTGGTACACCGGCCACTTATGTAGGCCACGAGGGATGGGACTGACTTATATTTATATTTAATTAACCCTCTTCATCATCCGTCATCATCATCCTGTATCGTTATTCGCGGTTTTTTCATGGCTTAGTACGAGATTAAAATTGACAGTAGAATACTGTACTCTCTAGCGTCTACGTTAACTCACTAACAGTGCGACTATTGCTATACTTCCTTTGTGCTTACTTACTTCAGCTTTCCTTTGTGTTTACAGCGAGTAAGCACAAAGGAAAGCTGGGGTTTGCTAGGCCATCTAATGCGAGATTTTACAATAAGTAGCAACTATTGTCTGACCTTCCCACAGAGTAAGGAATAAAAGTGTTATTGCGATTAGTCTAGTTTCCTCGCTGTATTTTTTTACACCGAAAACAGACTGGTAAATACCAAATGATTTCTTCTACACAACTTCTGATGTACTTACTCAGTTTTCATTTATAAGCCTCACTTATAACACAGAATAAGTAAGAGTCCTAAAGTGCAGAAGGTTTTATCTCCTACATTCGACTTTTTGTCAAGCATGGTAAAACGCGGAGTGACACCACTGACAAAATATCCGGACCTAAAAGTCCGGATATTTCATGTAACATACATTTGGCGCTGCGGACAGTGCCGTGCTGCCACTGTATTTGAACCTGTTGTACAGCCTTTTTTGCTGTCTCCCGCCATTTTATGCTTCCGTGAGCGCTTTTATTTGGTCCGTGCATCGCATTGGGGAGCGTCGAGCGGCCCCTGGATCTTGAGCCATTCACTCTACCCCGGACAACAAGTCTCTCCATAGCGTCGTCTTCCTTACGCATAATGTGGCCAAAGTAAATTAGTATTCGAAAGTGAACGATTGCGATAGGATTACCATCGAAGCCAAATAATAAAAGTATATTGTAACTAGAGTTTAAGGCCCATATTACACTATCAATATCATAAATATCTTTATTTTTCAATTTAGGCACATTACAATGCACTTGTGACCGTCAAAAAAGCTACTACTGGTATAAAGTTTAAACCAGTAGTAGCTTTTTAACTTTAAACCCTACACCATAGCCTGAGAAGATTATTACCGGCAAGAAACTCAACGGTACTATTTTTTATATTATATTAGCTAGATTTGTGTAAGTAATAAATGTATCATTAAATCTTTTTTTTAGTTAATTTCGAAATATCCGGACTCTTGCCAAACCCGAAGGATTTCCGGACAAAGGGTCACTGTCCGGAGAAATCGTGACATATGGCAATCCTATATCTACCGAAATGTTAAAATTCAGGTCTTTAACCTCCGTTTCCAGTGTGTCGTGGTGCCTCGCACCCTTCCGCGCGTTGCATCAGCTGCAATGCGTGCGCGCTGCGTGCGCGCTGCGTTCACGCAACCGCAACGCTGCGGATAATCGCTTGCAATCTAGCGTGAGCATCGAAATTACTCTTACACATACATTTATAGCATCCATGGTAATTAGGCAACATAGAACGTTGGTGCCCCAGCGGTGGCATACCGCTTTCAACCCGAAGGTTGCACGTTCAAATCTTGCTCGTACCAATGTGTTAACCAGAACTTATGTACCTACGAAGTATCATTTCATATTAACCAATCGCTTTTCGGTGAAAAACAACATCGCGCGGAAGCCGGACTAATCCCAATAAGTCCTAGTTTACCCTCTGGGTTGGAAGGTCAGATGGCAGTAGCTTTTGTACAACTGGCGCCTGCGCCTAATCTTGGGATTAGTTGCCAAAGCGGACCCCAGGATTCCTGCTGAGCGGTGGTATAAACTAGAAAAATACTAGGAATAAGAAGAGTACACGACACAAACAGCCCGTCAGTATCCGCGACATTTTGAAGTCAAATTACACCTTTGTATGACACTAAGTAATGTAATGAGGCTACACGACTCATCCACTTGATCCACTGCTCGTCTACGCCGCGAGCGCTATGTCGTATTCCCCAGCAGTAAATACAAAAGTTTCATCGTTCATTATACAGATAGTTGCACAGTTTGAGACCTGTGTATTGTCATCCATAAATACGGCATTTAGCTCCTGCGCCCCGAGTGAAGCAATAAATATGACACGCTGATACACTTTAGTTAACAAGTTTGCGTTAATGTCATTTAATCCACCCCCCTCATATTTATGTAAACATGTCACGGCAGTTTTCACGTCTAAAAAAAAGGTGTTTTGTAACAGATCGCTGCCATTTCCACTCGCTCTTACACAACCACGCTCTCTCCACCGCCGTGGCGCCTGCGCAGTTGCAACTGACACGCGCACCGACGCCGACGCGGACCCATCACACCAACCATCCATCCAGTGTTCGATTCCAATTTCAAATAAACGAACGCGTTCGAAATTTAAATTGTAAGTTTGGAAGTTGGGATAGTCAGTGTAGTGTTTTGTTTTAGACTTGTGAGAGTGAAGTGCGGGCATGCGTTGAGTTTTCACTTTCTGCGGGACAGCACGTGCACGGTGAGTTGACCCGCGGGTTTGCGTAATGAAGAAAGTGCATGAAAGCCTGAACTCGGGTAGAAAATGTGGCGGGATGTTGTGTGACCGCACAGACCCGTCTGGTAGGATTGTTGTGGACAAGTAAAATCAGCGTTGTAGACGTAGGTCAGGTAGGCACTGTCGTCCATTATCGATTTTATAAGTACTCACCGAGTATGCTATAGGAATGGTATAGTAACATTAATAATAGTATAGTTATTGTCAATTGCGCTTGAAAGTTTAATGACGAGTAAGACGAAATCAATATTGTCTCGGTACTTCTTGTAATGATCACCTATAAATGTATATTTAAGAAGTGCATTGACTTTTATCAGAGCTTCCACGATTTCATTCATAGTCCTTTAGACTTTATTTATTTACTAACATCAGTTTACAAATGGAAGCAAATTACAAATATTAACAAACAGTAGAAGTAATTACAATATTGAGAATATCCTTCGGACCCAAACTAGGCACAGCCTGTATCTTGGGAACCGGGAAAACATAATGAATAATGATATATGAAGGCCGTTTTAACAGGGGTATTTCAAAAGAAAATTATAGTAAATATTACTAATGCATGTCCAAAGCACGAAACATCTCTAGCTTTTAATTTTGTGCTGGTTATATTGAAAGAAAATTCTACATCTATCCAACTCGAAAAGACAGCTTTTCCAGAAAGATTAACTAATAAACTATCGCAGTGATGTGACGAGATTTTATACGTACGAGATTGTATAGACGAGCGTAATCACTTCTTGCATTTTGACGAGATGCATTTCAGAAACAATTGGTAGAAGAACGCCCGATCTTTAAAACCTTGGTTGATGAAAACCATGAGTTAAGTTATACGTATGTATATTTGACCCGAACATGATATCAGATCAATCATCAATCAATCCGTCAATGGCAGTCCACAAAATACGTTCGCTCGTTTACAATCCACGGATTTCCATCCGCGCTCCGGCTTCCCTACAAAAGGCGCGTAAAACCGCCGCACAAAACGTCGTTCTTAACGTTTTCCAACACGCTGGGGTTTTGTTGTCTCATAGCTGGCAGGGCAGGATAACGACAAGAAATAGTTGATAGGCCCCGACAGCTACGAATGTCAATGGCAACATTAGAGTGCACTTCCACCAAAGTTGGAATTTCCACAATTAACTAACACATAGCTTCGTAGTATAGCTTGACTGATTTGTATATAAACGTAGCTTAGTATAGCTCTGGTGGAAAGACACCCAGGCTGCGTTTCCACCAAAGAAGCGTATGTGAAGAACAATTAATTTGCGTTAATTTCATTCATCTGATCAAATCCACATGGGGTCCTTATGCCAGCCGCGCAAGCGCAGGTCCACCGCCATCAATCATGTGCTGTAACTGTTACGTAAGCCACCGGTGACCCGGCGCTCGGCCGCCGTGATAGGTCGCCGAGCCTACTCGTTAAACCATACTAGCCGCACGTTTATGACTTATTGGTTAACTTTCACACATCTTACTGTACGTATAGTTGTTTGTTTATAAGCTCTTTCTATTGAGGTTTCTCATACAGGGGAGACTAGTGTTTAAGTGTTCGCAGAAACACACAGACAGCTAATCAGTGACTAATGGCTTAGCCACTCCGACACCGCCTATAACTTCTACAATGTATGTTGTACACATCCTTATCCACTGAGGTTAGAACCTTGAAATTTAGAAATAATATTTCCAATTTTTACAAATTATGAAAGGAGCTGTAGGCTGAATTTGCTGAGAGAGACAGAGAGATACCAATAACAGTAGAGATAAAGGTGCAAACCGTAAATATTTATATCAGCATAAAGTTATGAGGGTCATGTACAAGTTAACAAGAATAATAATAATCTAATCAGAGTAATATAATGCGGGTGTTCAGTGTTAAATCCAGACTATATATCGAACCAATCGCAGCATGTGCTCCCACTTAGCTTGCCATTTAGGTATTTGGGTCTGTCAATGATAAAAATATATTAGTATGTAGCGCTATTTAAGTATTTGGAATAAATGTAAGGCTGCAACTCATAATCGAAAATAATACATAAGTCAGAAGATAACCGCGGCAGTTTATTTAATAACAGAATGGCTTGTTAGACGTCATTTATATCAAATAAGTAATAAATAAGTAAGTGCTGACATATATGTATAAATCCCCTAAGACCGCAGAAGACATGCACCTGTTTAAAGTCCTGTAATACAGTGAAATGAAACACTTAAAATTGATAAATCACTTACATTGACTAAGTCCTTTACTTTACAAAGCTCGTCGCCTCAAGGTTGAACTATTTCATTCCAACGAAGAAAATATCCTATACTTAATCAATTTCAAAGGCGCAATAAAATTATTTACGGTCGCGGTCAAAAGTGAATGAATTCATTCATGAATTGTTCACGCATATTACGCGTAATAAATCAATACACCTGCACACCTGCTCGTAAATGGTGTTATTATATGCAAGAATACTTTGATTTAATGAGCTATATTAAGCCCATTGTCTTAAAGGATTCTCATACTACTTTACCGCCCACCCGGAGCTCCCGGAGGACCTGCCCCCCACGCACTCGCCGCACGCAGTCGCCACTCCCTCCGGAGTACTGTGGACTGTGCTACTCACTACCGCTAATAATTATTGTTTCTTTATCTGCCTACAAAGGTTATTTATTTCCTCGCAAATGTGATGAAAAACAATGTATGTATCATGGGCAAGAATTACGAACTCGTGCTAAAATTAAGCCTTCGTCTTCTACTCGAAGGGTTTAAATTCACACTCGTTCGTGATTTCTTGTTTACGGCCCTTAATACACAATGTACTATTTGGTGTCGATCGCACGTAAGTACGCACGTACGTATAGTACCAAATACTTCCAGGTTCCAAGTAACATTTCCCTGAAGGGTAGACACTTAGACAGGGTGAGAACTTAGATAAGCCAATGGGATTCGGGTCACCTACGGGTATACCTATGAACGCAATGTGATCTTCATCATCATCATCATCATCATTTCAGCCGAAAGACGTCCACTGCTGGACATAGGCCTCCCCCAAAGATTTCCACAATGACCGGTCCTGCGCAACCCGCATCCAGCATCTCTGCGAGATCGTATCAGAAATGAGACCATCCGCAGCAGAACCAAAGTAACCGATATAGCTCTCCGAATCGCTAAACTTAAGTGGCAGTGGGCGGGGCACATTGCACGTAGAATGTGATCTTGATTTGATTTATTTTCGTCATTCCGTTTCCAGTTAGATTTTTCTAGTCATCATTAGTGACTATGCCTTACATATTCCCATGGTGAAGAATGCCGAGCGTTTTGCCTGCGGCTGTGGTTGCACGCGACGCGACGTGTGCGTGCGCCGCGCGGATCTGTCGCGTGAGCCGCGCCGCGTGATGCAACAGACAAATGGGGACTACCAATTAGCATCAAAACGTTGAACAATTTGAGGACGTTTCGGTACCATTCGTTAATGGTACATATACTAATAGGTAAGGTACTATGTATGTACTTAAATTTAGTCATCATCATCAAGTAGATTACAGTGTACAATTAGCAGCAGATTTGCAAGAAAAATATTAAGACATAAAATATAAGACGTGCATTCGATCGACAGCACAGCGTACCGAAAGAACAGCCTCGGCGAGGTCAGACCTCCCTGTCTCACACCGCACTGCAATTGAAAGGGGTTAGAGACAGACCCCGCCCATCTTATCGTTACTTTGGTTGCCGTACCAGTATTTAAACAGTTCAAACAGCTCTCCCGGAACCCCAGCCTCGCGCAGCTTCCGCCATAGAAGATCGTAAGACACCAAGTCAAATGCTTTCTATAAGACAAGAAAGCATGCATAGACCGGTGTCCTACTATTAGTGTAGTATCGGGCAGACTGCAGATTCAGTTGCTAGTCCAGATCTGAATCCAAACTGGGCATCATTAAGTGGCACAATCTTCTGTAATGTTCTGTCAAGCATGCTGTCCATCACTTTACAAACTATGGTCGCCATTAAAATAGGCCTTTAGTTATATATCCGACGCACCTGTACGATTTTTTGGCACGGGAACTATAATCGTTTTGATCATCTCGTCGGGTAAATAACTATGACCAACGCATAAAGAGAAGAGCATGGCAAGCACTCTAGGTAGATTGTCCTCCGCATACTGGAGAAGTTCTATGCTAAGAGAGTCATGGCCAGGCGACTTACCGCGTGTCATGCCCTTCACAGCGACGTTAACGTCACTGGCCGTAAATCTCACCGGCACTATATCGCCAAGCTGCACGGAAGCAGGCGGATACCGTGAAGGTCCGAGTGGAAATTCGACCCTGAAATGGGTTTTGAACAGCTCTGCTATTTTCGCAGGGTTGCTCTCACCCATTACATTCGCGGGGAGGCTCGACCCAGGACCCATGTTACTCGTCTGTTTCTAGAAACTGCTGAATGTTCAGCAAGAATGTCTGCTTTAATCCTCTCCGCATTGTTTTGACACCATTTTAATTTCCGTTTAAACATTCTCCTCGTTTCAAGCCTCCTGAGTCGAGCCTCCGCGTGACAGGGTTTTACATGCTTGTTCCAAATTACAACTTACCAAACTTATGACTGACTGGTATAACTTAAAAAAAAAACTATGACTTGTTAGGCTATAAACTACTTATATTTAAAATTTGGAGCCTGTGGGCTTGCTAGAAGTACCTTAGAGTTTTGATGATCGGTGAGTGATTGATTTGGTGTCCAAACTAGGAAACTTTCACATTCGATAGTTCTTAAATTACATGCTCAAATTAAATGTTATTTAGAACATAAACAACTACTGCAGTTACCTACCTGGTGCAATGCGTACAAACTTCTACTCGTATACATAGAGGCCAATATCCATGCAATCCTATACAACAGCAAATAAAGTCAGGTATAGAACAACATCACACGGCCCCCACACCCACGGCACCTGCTAGTATTGCACCCACAGCTCGCACCCAACCACGCGCCATTGTGCACTGAATGTTTACATTGCACAATCGTTGCCGTTCCCATGAGAATTGAAACCATTAATTCGTCAATCTGTTAACTTTCCAATTAACTCCATACAATTCACTTCGAGTCCATGACAGGGCTTTTCAATTAGTTTTGCTGACTTCGAAATTTCTCGGATATTTACACTCCGACTTTAATTTGACGTTTTGTTGGCAGTCTGTTTATTAAAACACAATATAATTCTGACGTAACCAAAAACGTACAGGTTCTACGTACAGGTTGCATGGGTGTAAAGGAGCCTCGTCTGCCAACAAACCACTATGTGGTTTGGCAGAAGAATATATGTATTTAGAAGTAAGCAAGATCTGTGAATAAACGTTTTTTTTTTTTTTCGAATTAAAATGCTAAATATCCTCTAAAGTTGAAAAAGGTGAATCAAATAATAAAAAATTACGAAAATTCACATCCATGATAATGACGTGATAAAACCAGGACCTTCACTTAGATTTGACTTGAGAACTCAAAAAGGTGTGGTGAGTGCGAAAAAGTGTTTACGAACAGAAACAATAAACCTTTTTTTGGGCGTAAGTTGAGTGTTGATGCCATATAGTTAGCATACATTTATAAATACAAAGGCAGTTTGCGAAAAACAGCTAATTACATGGAAATTAAACCTTACATTCAGAATACCACAGTAGATTTTGTATGTTGGATGAATCCAAAACCTACTGTGGTTTTCTGAATGTAAGAATGAACTGAACTGAGTTCAATCAAGCTCTATTTAAACGATATGATCAAAAAGCCACTTCTTTCATCAAATTTCTTCCTGAGATAAAAGCCGGACGTCGGCTAATTTGATTGATGAGTTGAGGAACGCCTCAATCAGGCAAAAGAGCCGTAATGACACCTTTTATGTGCATCCGCAGCATTCTTGGCGAGGAAAGGTCCGCGATGCGCTTTTATTTCCTGCCGTTTAAACACTCACTTCATTTACTTCATTACTCTCGTGACTCATTAATCTCATCATCAACTGCAATTAAATAACGTTCTACTTAGTCGTACGCGATGTTTAAACTAAGAGTTCAAGATAAACATAAGACGTTATAACGTACAGTCAACCAATTGGAACCCTAGGCCACTCTAGAACCATGACAAAATGACAAGAGATTCCTTTTAATCTGATATATAGTGTCACTATGACATAGTCCTACAGTGGCCTAGGGTTCTAATTGGTTGACTGTACGGTCGCCATCAGACATATAGGAGCAGCAAAGATTGTCACAAATATCTGAACAAGAACTTGAATACCTTGGCAACAGAGGTTGTGCTCAGATATTTGTAAGCCCCCGGGCTGCTATCTGATGGTGACTGTACAAGGTTTACAGTTGGCGAACAAAATAAGAAAAACATCTAAAACTTTTAAGAAGGCCAGCAACGCACATTTGTTTTGGTACTTAGGTACTATGGTAAGACAGGTAATATAGTAGTTAGTTTCGGAGATTTTTTATATAAAAAACTGGCCAAGAGCATGTCGGGCCATGCTCAGTGTAGGGTTCCGTAGTTTACCGTCCGTCACAATAGGCGACCACAAAGAGGGTTTTAATAGATACCATGCTTATTTATAACAATCAAACGGAGTATCTTCTCAGCTCTTAAGACATACGCCTTTTTAACCGATAAGATACGTTTTTTTGCAAAGAATCAAATATAGCTTATGGGCATATTTTTATTTTGTTGTCATTTTTTTTTCGCGTCAGATTTTAATGAAATTTGGTGGGTAAGTAGAGTTCCACAATTTTTTCCACTTAGTTACGAAATCGTATGGGATTTTCGTAACTCAGTGGGAAATTTTTACAAAATTTTTGTCGCACTTTTGGATTTTGTATCTATCCAGCGTAGAATAAGAAACTCTACCACCAAACCCACCAAATTTCATACAAATTTGACGCGATAAAGAAACGACAACAAAATAAAAATACATATGTCCTAAGTGACCAAGTTCTAAATAATGTTCCTAGAAAGTGTTCACAAAGCTCTATATTTATGTTTTTATTCATATTTTTAGGAAAACACAGTTTTTTCAACTTACGGAGCGTTTATTTCCGTGATTATCTACTTGATACAAATTTTGTTTTTAGCAAATCCCAATTCTTTTTGTTATATTCATTTTCCACATTTTAATTATCCACTTTGTTGGCGAGATTGATATGTATATTCGTACTAAACTTCAGCACTCTAATACTAACGGTCACTACGCCACGGCGTACCCGCGGACAGACAGTCAGACAGACATGGCGAAACTATAAGGAGAAGTTAAATTGAAATTGCCATAAAAAGTATGATGATCATAGCACCAGTAGGATACTTGTTTAATTATTTTCATAAAAATTGAGGACAGTCTTTACTAAGTACTTAACTTATTGATAAACTGCAACCTTATTAGGGCACCAATCACATCGTCTTGCTTTTACAGGACCTATACAAAATAGTGTAGGTTCTTATCAATAAATCGCACGCAATTTTATTTGTAATAATGAATCGAGGCGCTTGTCACTTATGCATTTATCGACACTGCTGACCCAAATAGCACGAGACCCGACACGCGCCGATAACCCGCATTTTTCAAATACGCATTTAACGACCATTACTCACAATCAACACATAAACGCATACAGATACTATCAACATGGCCGACAAACGTAGTAGGTATGTAATTATCGCCTTTTATGCCACTTACATTTTACAAATCCATTAATATGATCTAGATTACATTTAAATGAGGAATACAGCATTAACCTCAGGTGACGAGAAAATTGTGGCTTTTTTTTTAATACTACGACGATGTCAAACAAGCATACGGCCCACCTGATGGTAAGCGGTCACCGTAGCCTATGGACACCTGCAACTCCAGGGGTGTTACATGCGCGTTGCCGACCCTTTAAAAACTTTAACACTCCTTTTTTGAAGAACCCCAAATTGTAGTCCTTTGGGAAAACAGTGGCAGAGAGCTCATTCCACAGCTGGAGCATCCCAGGCTTTGGAATCTCTGACTTTCATGAGAAAAATAAGACGCCACTGATCTCTGCCATATTGTAGGTAGGTACAAGTAGATTAAGTAGGTCATACTGAACGAATCCTAGATCTCACTCAATACGAGTAAGTATGGCTAAGGCTCGAAAAAGGCCATAAAGATCAAAATGTCACAAATCAAATGAATTATAATGATGTTTTACTGTTTGAGCAGCGGAATAGATCTAATTGCAAGCGCACGCGAAAAATGAAAAGACGTATAGCTTCGGTACATTAGAATTTAGTTCGGGAGGCACTTTAACCATTGTTATGTTATGTTATCATATCATGCTGGTGCATATTTGAGGCATTGGCTATTTTGTTGTCCATTGATAATAAACCAATATGTTGCATAATTCAACAAGTGGCAATCTGTGCGTTTGCGCAGGTTGTCAATGCGACAAGGACGGGCACGATGATTGTCGTCTACGACACGACTCCGTTAGGCTCGCGGAGCGAGGTCACTAGAGGTCACCAGAGATCTGGCTGACATGCTGGAACAGTTGCTTTGAAATCTAAACAATTGTAGACAATCATACGTAACGGACGTGGGAACCGCGCTCGGGCGTCCCCGGAGCCGCTCGGGTGTCTTCGGAGCCGCTCGGGCTCGCTCGGGCGCTGACGTAACGCTCGGCTTTCACCGGCGGGTGGCGGGCGGCGGGCGGGGGGCCGCGGGCACCCAAACACGAGCGATTTTATAATTATATCGGAATGCGATGCTTTCTTATTTCGATTCGCGTCGGTTTCCGCGGTGTCGTAATGGATCGATTATGCACTTCCGTAGGGTTCGCGTATGATAATGCGGCGGCTGCTCGTTAGGTAACGAGGTGGCAGCCTCATTATTATGTGACCTAGTTGGGAGCGGAGCAGGTTGCCGGCGAGCCGCATTGTGCGCGGCGCCATTGTGCACGCTGATTGAAGTTCGACAACAAATGGACGCCCGCTTTAACTCGCTAGACACGCACACGATGCAAGTGCCTATTATCTCGAAGAATAGATCCAGTTTTCAGCATTAATTATATCGTTAGCATAGGTAAAAATATGCCACCAACGAATTACGTATTTCGGCCACATACTCGTAGTACGAAGAGGAGATAAAAGCCTCGAACAGCTGATCGCAGGTGGTGAACGAGCTTGTGACCGGTCCCCAACGAGGTGGACAGATATACTCCTCTAAGTTATGTTTGGTTGTAAGGGAAGCAATGGAAAGGACTCGATGGAGGCAAATCGTTCACTCCAAGTGCAAGCCATCCAATGATGAGCACGATCCTCAGTCATGGGGGAACGACGAGAGAGAGAGGTAACATATACGTTCCTCCTCAATTCTAAAATGAATTCAGTTCGAGTAGTCAAGACAATGTCAACATAACTCAAAACGTGATATTTTTTCTTGTCTTCGCACATTCTAGATTGTATCCTAAGAGATTACTTCGCTCAGCTACTTAGTCTCAGGAGTTTATGATAATGCATACATAATCCCCGCCCACATATTTTCTGTTATGCCTTATGGCTGACTAGTAGAAAATGCCATTAAGGCATAATTGGCATTAAGTCCGCCTTTTGTATGTTAAGGTTTTCTTTTGTTCAATAAAGGTTAAATAAATGAATAAGCAAAGGTCACCGATCACTCTATCTAGATTATACAAACTTCACGTACCTATACGGACATTTCGATGAAAAAATTCTTTACTAGTGAAATTTTCCACATTCTCACATGTTTGCATAAGAAAATGATTGTTTTCTTTTCCCAGAATCTTCTTTTAAATATTGCAAAAATCCGAGATCTTTACCAACTTTTCGTAGAATTTCCGCAACTTATAAACCTGCGCTCTCGAAGTAGAAGTAAACGACATCAACGCGCGCTGCGCTTCGCCTTCTCATCTCATCATCAACGAATATTAAATTAAATAATCGATATGTAAATGGCTTGATTAGATTATGTCCTCTCACTTATTAATAACTAATATCGAATAACTCTCAGTGTGACATAACGTGACATAATCGCTACTCGTTTATATGTACATCTATTAATAATACATATTAATACAAACGTGTTTTTTTCTTATTACGGATGCTAATGTTTTTCTTCCGGAGCTAAATAGTTATTATTACATTAGCAAATGCTTCTAGTTAATAAATGCCATTCCAATTTAGACTTTATCAACAAAACATTACGGTTCACATTCGTGTACATTTATTTAGTGTTGTTTATATTTTAAACAATCGTAACGAACGTCCTTGGCTTTTGTTGTGTTATCTTAATACATATGTTTAGTATTTAGGTTTTAGAGTTTTACCTGTTTCCGTGTTTCTATGATGTAATTATAAATAAAGTAAATTAATGAAAACTATTTGGAGGTTAAAACGGTAATCAGCAAGTCCTTTTCTGTCGGATTTCCACTTTATGACTTATGAATTTTATGATACTTGTGGGTTCAAATATTTATTACGAATATTTTTTCCTGAGTTATACAATACAATACAATACAATACATCTTTATTGCACACCTCACACAGATGAAATACAGTTACAAGAGAAAATAATAATACAGAACAGTAACAGTAAGGGGTAACAACAGGCGGTCTTATCGCTAAAGAGCGATCTCTTCCAGACAACCTTTGGGTAGTGGAGTACAGATCAAATGAAAAAATGTATTAGGTGGCACAGAGATTAACAAAAGCACACAAACAACACACACAATAAATATACATACCAAAATAATAATACGATAAAACATACATACATACATAAACATACATACATAATAAATACATACGTAAACATACATACATAATATATATATACATAACGATGAGTGAAGAAGAGAAACGACAGTGTCAAAGAAGAAAAGCTAAGGAAGAGACAGATAGTATTCCTTGAGTTTCAACTTAAAGGCAGTTATAGTTTGAGCACGTCTTACGTCAAGGGGAAGAGAGTTCCACAGTTTAACAGCCTGGAAAGTAAACGAAGAATTAAAAAACTTAGTAGAAGAAGAAGGAACGGATAGTAGTAAGTTATGAGAGCATCTGACAGAATTTAAGTAAGTAAAATGTTCTTTGAGATAGCGGGGAGTTGCAGGGTTAAAAAGTATAGAGTAAAGGAGAGAGAGTATATGAGAGTTACGACGATGACGGATAGGAAGCCACTTGAGTTGAGAACGAATACTGGAAACATGGTCATATTTGCGTAACCCATATATGAACCGGATGCAAACATTTTGAAGACGCTCAAGCTTGTTTAGTTGCTCCACAGAGAGATCGGGATAGGAGACATCGACATAATCAAGAATGGGAGTTATATATGTTTTATATTAAGTTCTAATTGTTTAACATCGACTATGATAACATTGATCCATTACCTTGTAGTTCAGGGCGAATCCGTAACGATAGTTGCCAAAAACGTATCATTCATTAACAAAATATTTCTTTAATGTTTATACTCACAATTAAAAATGTCATTATCACGAACAAACTTATTAACGTCAATCAAATTTCTAACTGATTGTAGTAATTGATTATGGTCTTGTATTTATAAGGCCAATACTAAAGGCTACTTTAGCTAAATGTAAGGAATTTAAAGAAAATAAGAGCAAATCCTTGAGAAGCGAAATGCGATGCGAGCGATAAATGCTTGAATGTTACCTCATTTCTAGTTAAAGTCCCCGGACACGTCTCTGCGCTGGCGGTGACGGCGACTGGCGGGTACAAGAGGAGGTGGACTCATTATTCCGTTTGCGTAAATACGAAGCACAGTACTCCCACGTTCACGCGATTATACGGGGATGGCATCATGGGCCAACTTTTTGTGTAAATAATCAAACCAGGTATAGGTTATACTCGTTAAAGATTCGGCTCTTGTTTAAATAAAAGAGCAGGGTAGGTGTACCTTTTCGTTAGATAAGTTAAATTCAGTGTTATACAAAAAAATCTTGTAAATACAAGATTTCAAAACGCCCGGGAGGTTACACAAGTCGACATGAGTTGACAAGTTAAAAATAACTATATTGAAACAAAACAAGAGTTTTTTTAGATCCTCACGAGGATACAAATACGGCGCAGCTATAGGCGTTGTCACATTTTTATAAACGATGTAATCCGCAACAGGCTTTGTCAATCATAACCACTAACTAACACTAGGTAAAAGGTTCACCCCGGATCGTAGCCGGCTCAAACGTCCCCATGACACTGGCCGCGTTGCCCCGCTGAATTGCCAAAGAGATCTGTTGAACCAGGTACGACCCGGACCGAGGATCACAACATCCTTATGAACCTATTGGCTTCCGCACCCCTAGACCCTGCAGTCTCTGCCGCAACCGGTACGAAGTCATACGCTGGCTTCAAACTCAAGTTTAGATATATATTTGTAGTAAAAATTAGTCAATTTTTAAAAATAGAGAACTCGAGTCTCTGTTATACTGGTTTCCATCAACATTTAATTGATCTGCGTTCAGTAACCAATGGGAATATAGCTACTAGCATTGCGCATGCGCCGCGCGCAGAATAATGCATGCGTCGGCGCCGATTGCTAATGATGGCCGAATAATGCATGAGGCGCTCGGCAGCCCCGATCTTTGACTATTTATATATTCATATTCATATTCTTTATTTGTATTGATCATACATTGTCGTTCATATTTACATATATGTACATTTTCATTTCAAATTTAATTAAAATAATTAATACAACACAATGAAAAATGTAAATGTATAAATTAATAAAATATTAATTTATACATTTTCTATACAAAAAAGTCTGCCGATTTTTTCGGGGAAAGGATGCATCAAATTTATGGCTAGTCGTACGTAACGTAGAAATAGCACGTAAGTGTCGGGCAGGCAGGACGGCTTGTACATTCGCTATCAGATATCGGTGTGGCCAAAGTGATCAAATATATCTGAACAACCACTCTACCGCCTTAGCAGTCCTGGTCACATGATAGTGAGCACCTCGGCGATGTATCTGATAGCAACTGTACTATAGCGTTCAAAATTGCATGGACAGTTTATGAATGAATTCATTCATAAATTACCCATGCACTCTTGAACGCGAACCTTATGTCGATGCAATAGGAACTAGAAATGGTTAGTTGATACTGTTGGCGATGGAACATATACAGTGCGGATTGCGCAGGCGTTTTGTGCACAATGCATTCGTAAATTTTGGCTTTAGTCCTTAAAGAATAACTTGGAGTTAACGTTGTTCCAATGATGGTTATTACGTAACTTAACATTCAGCAAAACGGAGATTGTGAATAAGTATGGTCATGATACGTTGGCGCATCATATATAATGCGAAGACCTTATGACTACTATTATTTTTATTTATTGTTAGTTTACAAAATTAATTCGAGATAACGGAGGACGTGACCTCGAATTACCGAATTTCATCGCTAATCATCGTAAATTGAACCATTTACCTGAGCTGACCCCGTCTCCGTGATTTTCGGAACCACTCACCAGGTGGCAGGTGACCTGGTCCGGACCGTGAACTTGGTCGAACGCCTATTACTGACCCAGTTTATCAGGGTACCGGAATTATCGAAACATCCAAATGTAATACCGGCGTCTCTTTCATTTTAATAAGCAAGAAAGAGGAAGATACAAAGTCTCGATGTTCACGGTACGCCCTCAACTTGAGTGAAGCGACTTTCTGCATGGATGCCATGAAATTTTCCAGATTTCTCAGAAATATACATTGCCAGGAGTCGACCGCCGGCAAAAAGCGTTATCTTAACGGCTCCGGCGATTTCTATAGAAAGTATAAACAATTTAGCATGAAATGGTTTCTTAACGCTTAATGTTTCCAGCGGATACTAGCCGCGGCCTCTTTATACCACACCTGCGATTCTGTGGCCGGTTGGTCTACTCACCCAATATTATTAATAATCTTTGCAGTACACTTTAATTTCCTATCACTATGTATAAAATAAAAAAAGAACTCCCGAATGATTACAGCAGGCCCATGTTGTGAGATAAAACATGTACAGTCAAGGGCATAAATATATGTACAACTTTTTCATTACTTTATATGGAATCATATGGCTGAAAAGACAAAATGTGTATAGATATTTATGCCCTTGACTGTAGATGTAGACACAAGATTTTCCCTTTAATCAGGCAACTCTAAATAAAAAAACAATGATACAATTTAAACAGTTCCTTGAAGTCAGCTGAAAATTGTCTAAAGACATCCCCGGTGGGACGCATAACTAAGGAACACGGATTGTGTCGAAACATTTCGAGCTATTCTCGACCTTTATTAGCGTGAATAACCCGATATAAGTATTTTAATTGATACTCACGGAAGTTTTCTGTGTAAGATTTTTTCTGTCAGGAATAAATAAGCTAATGTTGACTTAAATTTATTGTTGAACTAACATCAGGCAACCTTTGGCCGCACTCGGTCCGCGCCCAAAAGCCCACCACGGTTAACTACCCGGTTACCTACCTACCTACACGGTTACCAACATCGATATCACCGCATATACTTAAGTATGGTGTTACTTAATAATAATGTTTTGTCAAATAATAAACCAAACTTCCAAGTACATGAGTGATTTGAATCAGAGATAAGGTTTTCTCCAAAATGCTCAAACATAATGACCAGTTGACGAACGACGAGTTCCGCCGCGCTTGCGCTCGCGCAGCCGTACGCTTTCCCGGCTCAATATTTAAACACATTAAAATGGATTAATCGCGTAATGAGTCATCATCTTAACTCTGTGAAAACGTAAAGGGCTCAAAACGTAGGGTCATGCTGTTAATAAACGCGATCAATCCGTTCTAAAGTGTTTAATTTTAATATCGATTCTGAGTTGATAGTGGTTAGTACTTGAACGTCATGTGGCGCTGAATAGACGTTGATCTTAATTACGGATCTTGGTTTTTAGCATTGACATTACAATCAATCGGACCTTTTACTGATAGTCCATGGCCCTAAAAGCCAACAGTGATAAGGGATCTAGAGGTCACTTTTCACCGGTTCCTTAAGAGCTCGACTCGACGGCGCTCGAGCAACTAACGCGTAGATATGTAAACAGCAACGCACGTTACTTACTATTAGTAGGCCTTAACTGACTGCAGTAAGTTTTACATTACTCCAGCAGCTCTCGATCACGAGGCAGCCATGAAAGTGAAACCGGTGACTCGGCTCACGCGCATATGTTAAACATGTAATTATGATCGCTATCGGCGAATAAAGCTACACTTGTTATAAAATATATTATACGTAATAGGCAATGTTGAAATTATCTGGTACGCGTTAACGCCTCGAGTAATGCTGTAAAACGCCTCCATGTTACCTTAATATGTTATGGTTGGTAATTTTGGAGAATTTTCGCGGCAGCGAAGTTGAGATGACATGTTGGTGTAGGTGTAGCTAAATGTGATTCAGATGAAAGGATGAATCAATTTTAAATTAATAACGCTGCGTTTTGCTTCGAAGTTATGAACTAAGTAGTAGTTGTATCGTCTATAGTTTTGTGAGCTACTGCAACATTAATCATGTGAGATTCTATATAATATAGTAATATTAATATCGCTGGTGGTCGAGTAAACTAAGCAACGCAGTTGCTTGTGGGGGCAAAATGCGGAAATTATTGTCCAAATCAAACACATTCTAATATTGGAAGATTTGGAAGAAAATATTGAATATATTTTATACCGGAATTAAAATTAAAATTCAGGAAGTAAAATTCCGGATTGCCATTTTTAACGAGCTCTACGCGAAACATATCGTCGACAGACGATACCTAATTAAATAAAAATTCCTTATATGGATCGCCGCCCCTTAAAATCAAGCTCAACATTACTTTTATCTAGGAGTTTTTGGTGCTAACTGTACCTATGTATAGGTACCTGACTTATCTATTGATATCTTTCTCTCACAATTAACAAGAAACTCAGCAGTATCACCATTCAACCTCATGCAAATTAATTAAACAATCTAAATACTGATGAATGAATTACCCATGAGATACTCGTATAATGTCGTATACTAATCCAATAGCAAAACAACTCAAGTGTCTATGAACTCCATACAATATTACACTATTTGTTTTTGAAAGCAGAGGAAACGACATCAGATATATCCATGCAGCAAAGATAGATGCGTCGTTTGATTGTAACACGAGCAGAACCCCAACACTAAACGATGCAAGTTTCGTAGCAACCGACGGGCTCCGTCGATTGTTTTTACTTTTTATAACAAGCTATATAGGGCAGTTTCCAATAGAGACCGTGGGAGGGTTACACAATGCCTGTCATATCGCGGGGAAACGCGGAAAGCGCGAGAAAATCGACCGTGATGTAAAGATCATCGTAATGTATAGTAATCTCTATTATTCTATTATTGCATGTTTACTGACGACAATAACGTTTCTTTTATCGAACTAGGTTGACATAACAAGGCAGTAATTATGAAACCGCGTCAACATATTTAATTGTTGACTCGATTGTATTGTATTCGAGCAGACGTTGGAGACTGCTGTTCTTTTGAAGGTTTCTATCGAATTGTTCGATTATATTTGACTAGCTTTTACCCGCGGCTTCGCCCGCGTACTAAACGTAATTTTCAACCGTCTACAAATAAGGAGGTTCTTAGTTGGGCCCGTATATTTGTATGTACATATGTTGGTTTGTCCGCTATTATCTTGCGTTTGACTGAACGGATTTAAATGGAATGGATGGTTGTCAGAAAAGTTATCAAACTGAAAAATTCAAGTTGGCGGCTGTTTCTCAATTTTGACCTCTGATTTGTTATAAAGAACCTCTCGAACCCTTAATATGTGCCTACCGAGCTTTATTACGAACTTAACTATAAATTCAAGATGGTGGCCGTTGATGGTGGCGGTGATTCGTTAGAAAGAACCTTTCGGATCCTCGGATATCGATTTTCATCACGATCAGATCATAACTGAAGAAATTCTAGACGATGGCCGTTTTTCTCAGTTTTAACTTCAGATTATTCATAAAGAGAACCTCACGGATCCTCGGAAATCGATTTTAACACGATCGGATCAAAATCGAAATAACTCAATATGGCGGCCGGATCTCGCAGTTTTTACTACAGATTCGTTACTGAGGAATCTCTCGGATCCCCAAATACCGGTTATTATCAAGGTCGGATTAAAACTCAATAAATTCAAGATGGAGCCCCTTTTCGCAATTCTGATCAACCTATTTTAGATTTGAGGTAGGTAGAGATAGGTCGTTAGGTAAGTTACACTTGCTGTACCTATATATTTCCCATGTCGACTTTTTCACCCCATTTCGTACTCCTATTTACTCATTTCTCGTTAGGAATACTCCTTTGAATAAAATAGTCTAATAAATCTTGTTTCCCGATATACTTACAATCAAATCCCACTTCACCCTTTTAGGAAGAGAATTTTAAAAAATCCTAGCTATTTCCCGCAGCTTCGCCCGCGTACAAAATATGATCAACCGTAACGTAATTTCAAAATCAAGTTGGCGGCTTTGATTCGTTATAAAGAACCTCTTGAACCCTTTGATATGTACCAACCGAGTACATATTACGATCAATGTTGACTTCTGATCCTTAGAAAGAACCTTTCGGATTCCCAGATATTGATTTCCATCACGATCAGATCATAACTGAAGAAATTTCAGGTGGCGGCCTTTTCTCGCAGTTTTGGCTCCAGATTCATTGTAAAGAACCTCTCGGATCTTCATTCTTATCTCGATTAGAGGGGGAATTCTGAAAAATCCTTTCTTAATGCACACCTACACCTTATTAAGATACCTACGTGCCAAATTTGAAATCCTAGAAACAGAAATAACAACAAAACGACACTCATAATATTGATATTTTGAGATTTCAACCCCGTCGCACCCCAATAGGGATGATGGTGTATCTTACGTCCACCTCATTGGATTTTAAAATGGTTGTTGTTTTTGATTTCAGCGACCCGATAAACCATATAAACGATAAGTAATCATGTTGTTTTTTGACTTTGTTACCCCTTTCCCCCTCTTAGGGGTCTAATTCTCAAAAAATCAAATACACGTCTTTACTCATTTATCTTTAGAAATACTCTTGTGTAGTTTTGAATAAAATAGTTTAACTAATCATGTTTCCCCATACATAGTTTGTACCGTCATTTCTCCCCCTTTGGAGGTGAATTTTGAAAACTCCTTTCTTTGTGCACCCCTACGCCTTATAAGGAACCTAAGTGTTAAGTTTGGAATCTATAGAACCAGAAATAAACAACAAAACGACACCCATATTTATATTTTTAGAGTTCGACCCCCTCGCGCCCCAACAGGGAAGATGGTATTTCACAATCGCCACGTTAGATTTTAAAATCGTCGTTGTTTTTGTAATCAGCGACCCGATAAACCAGAAAACGGTACCCATGTTGTTTTTTTTACTTTTTCACCCCTTTTCCCCCTTATATGGGTTGAATTCTCAAAAAACCTGAAACACGTGCTACCTCATTTATCTTTATAAATACTCCCGTAAAATTTCAAATGGAATAGGCCAACTTATTTTGTTTCCCCATAAAAAATTTGGACTTCCAAATCACCCCCTTAGGGGGTTGAATTTTGAAAAATCCTTTCTTAGTGCACCTCTAGACTTTATAAGGAACCTACGTTTCAAATTTGGTATCTGTAGGACCAGCGGTTTGGGCTGTGCGTTGATATGTCAGTCAGTCAGTCAGTCAGTCAGTTAGTCATTCAGTCAGTCAGTTTATTTTTTATATATTATATAGATAAAAACACCTTTTTTTGTATTTTGATGAGAAACCTTTACACATAAAATAAAGTCTCTAGCTAAACAGAAAACCTTCCGCCATACAAACTTTCAACAACCTTTTCACCCTTATAAGGGTCGAATTTTCGAAATCGCTGAAATTACTTTTTGTAAACTCTAATGAGGATTCTTTTCACAAAGTTTGTAGTCTATAACTTAAAGGGAAACGCTTCCGCCATAAAAACTTTTAACACACTTTTCACCCCTTTTGGGGTTAATTTTTTCAAAACTCTTAAATTACTTTTTTTGTATTTTAATAACAAACCTCTACACCAACTTTTGAGTCTCTATCTAAAAAAAAAACTTTCTTCAATACAAATTTTCAACCCCGATTTAACCCCCTTAGAAGATGATTTTTTCAAAACCCTTTCTTATTCGTTACCTTCGTTAAACACCTAACGTAATGTGAAAATTTCAGGATCATACGTTTAGTAGTTTCGGCTGTGCGTTGATCAGTGAGTCAGTCAGTCAGGACTTTTCCTTTTATATGTATAGATTAATCGGCCATAACCCTTGAGTGAAGGTCGCAGGAGTCCGCTGGATGCGGGTGGCGCAGGACCGGTCATTGTGGAAATCTTTGGGGGAGGCCTATGTCCAGCAGTGGACGTCTTTCGGCTGAAATGATGATGATGATGATGAACCCTTGAGTAGCTTGCGTTCTAATAACTTTAAAGTGTCCCTATTGTCCTAGCACTAGAGTGCACAACAGTATCTCGCGGCCGAGAAAGATAGCTGTCATTTTCTGATTGTTCGGATTCGACAAGGACAGTAGTTGTCTTTGTCGACTGCGAGATACTATCGCGGCACTCTCGTGCTAGGGCTACTGAACAGTAACCAGTTTGACATTTCAGCCGAACTGATTGCATTTAACATCCTGACTTCTCGCGTCCTATACGTAGTACAAGTAGTACCCCGAAAATTTTTGACTAACAATTTTCACTCACAATTGTACAGCACGAATCAAATCATTCACCATTCAATCAGTCACACTGCTATATCTATATATGTTTTCGCGGCAGAGCAGGAGGTCGCTGGTTCGATCCCAGCGCTGCTCACCGGGGGCCTTTGTCACTTTTTCGGTAGTATATGACATCTCTTTCAATTTATAATTTTCACTTAATTTGACAGGGTTCAGTTTTAATTGGCAAATCTTCACACCCGGTCGTCAGGAATATAAATTTGTATTTCAACAAGAAATTTTAGAAAATATACCTATCCAAAAACTAAGGCTGAAATACCTAACACGTAATGCGACCCAATTTTGGCTGCCTGCGCTCACACGACGGTTGTAATGTATGGAATTATATAATACATGTCACATCGCTTGCGTGCCCGCGACCGTAAGCTTGCGTATCCGGTGAATATGATTGGTTTTTAAATCAGAAATCTTAAGCCGCCTAGCCATTAAACAGCGATGTGTTATATCTATATCATCTATCATATTGATGGATGAAGCGTGCACCGTAATGTTCAATGCGATATCTCTATCGCATGATTTAGAGAGTGATTTATCGTATTAATATGTACTGCAGCCTCATCAGTTACGCTAATACGTTATATCCGAGTTTGGTTGCCCGGCGGTAAGGCGTGGGACTTTCAGTGCGAGGTCGGAGGTTCAAATCCTCCCGGCTCGTACCAATGAGTTTTTCAGAACTTATATATAAATATGGGCAGATTTTTTTTATACTTCACCCTCAGGGTTGGAATTTTGGAAGGTCAGATGGCAGTCGCTTTCGTAAGACTATAGCGCCTACGCCAGGTAAACACTAGGAAGAAGACGCACCGTTACGCTAACAATGCGTTCTATATCCGACATTCAACTCGCATATAAACTGGCGTAAGTGATATTTTTATTAACATCAAATGCCTTTATGGCAGGGGGGGTTGTGCTAAGTGTATATATATATATATATATATAATTTAACACGTTTCATCATCCCTATCGTTGCGTGTGGCTTCCTCTGACAGTGCTATCCCTACGCCATCAACTCCGTGTAATAGATACCATTACTGAACGCTCCAGCTGGCGACTCACAGTGCACTCGAGTAGGTACAACCCTCACTGCGCACACGCACAGACGGTTAAAGGACAACTTTCTAGGAAAGCAACAATGGACACGTTAGTGCATGTAACTCTTGTTCATTAGCTAAGTGTACAGTCGCCATCAGATAAATAGGAGCGGCCAGGGTACTCAGAAATATCTGAACAAGCACTATAACGCCCTGGCAATAGACGCGTGCTCAGATATCTGTGAGCATGTTGACCGCTCCGATAGATTGATGGCGACTGTACCATCGCCAATACTGAGAACTGTGCACTGGTAGACCGTGATGCAACAGAATACGGTCTACCTACCAATGGTAAAAGGTTGTTGCTGTTGTTAAGAAAGTTTAGACAAAGAACAAGAAACAATACCAAGTTTCTTTCAAGTCATTAAGTTGCATTCGTTCACACGTCGTAGGTAACTCTACGAGTACGCTATTCATTTCAAGAGCGTAGGGCAAATTGCAGGTCTTTACATGCTTTATTTCATTTTTCATGAACTATAGCAAAACTCAGATAAGCGTCTATGTACTCGTATAACGTACATTAATTGTCTGTGTAAAATACTCGTAAATACTTTTTGTCTACTCGTAGTGACAAAAATCTTATTGTAAAATTCAGCCTTAACCGGGTGATTACCATAAAGATAATATTAACACTTAAACTTTTGCGTGTTTTACACATTATTGTACAACATATAACGGGTCTATCGCGAATGCAGTTACTTTACGTTAATATACCGACGTTCCAACACAGTTCCACGCGTCACGGTCGCGGCTTGTTATATTAAGGTAAATTAACTGCATTCGCGATAGACCCGTTCTGTTATATATTTATTAAAACGCGCTCAGCCTCACATCTCAGGAAATAATGTACCTACCTCAATTGCATACTTCAGTTGAAAATCTTTATTACAAAAGTAAGCGTTACACTCTTTTCCAACACAACAGGCAAATATTACCTCATTTTATTACATAACAACCATTTACACGCATTTTGTCACGTTTGAGAACAAAGAATATCTTTTATGGTCAATTATTGTGAGTAATGGACTATTATTATGTAAATCCACACATGTTTAGTATTTTGTGTGTCAATCCCCATCGGATAAAGGAATTATCAGAGCGCGACTGATGCTTAAAGCGTAGCGAAGGACCATTTGGTAATTAAATCTATACTTTGATGGTTTATGACCTTGTGAATGCACAATAGAACTATGAACATACATAAAATCCACAGGGCGAAGAAGCAGGTTGATACAGAATTGTGAAAATTGGACCGCGATATCATTTTTATAGTTATATCCCGTAAATTCTCTTGAAACATACCATCCCAGCACCCACTTAGCGAGTTTTCTAACCCTCCCCCTGACCCTGTGTCCGCACAGCCTCAGAGCCGCTAAACCTTGATATGATTTGTCATTCGCAGTGCATTACGCTCGAACCAGTAAGTAGAGTTTATATGTACCTACTTCAATTACTTAATCATGTTTTTTTCTTACATAGTTAAGCATGCGTCAACTTGACAGTTGATAACTGAGATGCAACATGCAAATATATAACTAATATGCAACATGATACAAAGTGGTGGTATTTGTTTCATGTTAGTTAACCTTACAATGGTGTTTTTCAATGACAAAAAATAACGTTGAATCACTCGTGACTTTTATAGACAATTTCTTTTCCCCTTGCGCACATAACTGTAACTCAACTTATTTAACGACGCACGCGAACATGAGCGGTAATTCCAGTGGAACTCAGCTTATCATGCGTTTATAGGTTTCCTGCCACTTTCACCTACGATGGTTAAGCATTATGAGGGCAATCGCTATTACTTTCAACATCAGCCTATTGGCTAATACTGTATTGATAGCAATCGGGTAATCGTCGGGGATATCAATAAATGGACGGACAAGTTGCTTGCATGCACGCATAAAATAGCAAATGTGTCGTAAATAATCATCAATATCTGTATACATTTCAATTGGAGAATTAGATTTTTGCCAATGCCTTTTTTAAATCACATGGAAACAACTGCAATTATATCAATCAAGTGTGTAAAGTAACCCATAACTCGCGTATTAACAACGATCATGTCATCGTGACAAGTCAGTGAACGTAAAAAGTAGCTCAAATCTTATTAGTTATTCCTTTGTTTCAGATGATTCCCGTAATACGGACGTGCGCCGTTCTGTGGGTGGTGGTGGCTTGCGCGCGCGCCGCCGAAGACAATTCCACCACCATCACCACCACCAAGGCCATCCGCACCACTATCCTGCCCGCGCGCACCACGCGCACCGAGCTCAAGGTCTCGCGCTCCCTCAACCCCGACACCACGCAGACCCTCAACGTCCGCACGAGGTCGGGCCACATGACGCAGCTCATCGTCAAGAAGAAGGATCGATCCACCACCCCTGCCACCACGACAGTGGCCCCGACCACCCTTCCTATCAACGACGAGGTCAAGCTCAACGTCACAGAAGAAAACAAAAATAAAACTGAAAGCAGAGACCAAAGAAAGCTCAATTATGTTGGAACGCTTAATAGCGACTTGGCTGGATTCGATTATTACTTAAAACGTAAAAACTCCGAGGAACCCAGCGACATTAAAGCAGAGTATGGCAACTGGTCACCCGTATCCGTCTACCCCGAGTCCCACATCCAAGAGGACGGCAAGCATCCCCAGGCGGACCCGGAGACCTCCAGCTACTACCCCACGTATGACAACGAAAAGAAAATCGAAAACAAGAAGGTTTACATCACATCGACCAGCTTCATGGATTACGGAGCGCCTATTAAGAGCTATAGGTTCGACCCCAGTAATCCAGTCATAAAGAACGACAGGAACCCGGTCTACATCGAAGTCGTCAGCACAAAGGTGTCCGAAGGCGAAGGACGGTCATCTAAAGTGCCAGACCCGGTCATTATAAGTTCCGACCCCATCTATACGAGGAAGGTTATGGACAAGTTTAATAAACGTGGCCGGTCCATTCTGACCCTCGGTGACGACGGGATTCCTGAAATCCAGGGCGTGAGAATGCCCGACGACGAATCCGATAAGAAAACGTGGCGCAACGCGAGGGTTGTCAACGGTGAGCTACTGCCGTACCCGGAAGGATACACTCCCCCTAAGGCCATACCGGAAGCGGACGTGTATCCTGACGTATCCGCCGCCGACCCCGCACAAAGCTTCGGTCCGTTTACTAAAGACGACAACTTCGAGCCAAAAGACGGGCCGTTCACGAAACACGACAACATCAAATTTGAAGAGAGCGACAGCATCGGCCCCTACATGACCAGCGACAACCCTATGTTTGCGTACAAGCTTAAAAAAGAAAATCATTATCTCAAATCCGGGTACGGTCCTTTCACCAAAGCTGATAATTCGAAAGTAGCCAACTCGAAACTCATTGAATATATTAAACAAATTAACGAGCAGGAATTGAAACGCGATTACTTCAGCGGGCGGAGCTCCCGCGCGCACACCGGCGACCTCGAGTACGCCGAGAGCCACATCCAGAGGCGCATGCTGCAGCACCCCGGCGAGGTCAACTACCCCACCTCCGCCATGTACACGCCCAAGAACGCCAAGCCCGACTTCGACGAGAGCGTCAGGAACCCCGTCCTCCAGTACGCACATCCAGATCTAGGCGTGCAACCCGCTAAAGTCAATCGCGACAACCCGGAATATTACGAAAACAAGGAGCGTAAAGTAAAATATTACACCACAAACGTACCGAAGAGCGCTCACCCCTATCGCATGGAGCCCGTCGACGGATACGGCCAGCAGCGGTCGCAGGGCACCACCAACGGCAACCGGTACTACGAGGACGAGTACAACAAGTTCTCCTACTACGACCACAGCCACACCAGCCCGCGGTATCCGTACAGCTACGGCTACATCAAGCGAGTGCCGGAGCCGTCCCTGTGGAAGAAATTCACCGACTCCATGAAGGACACGCTTCACTCTGCGACCCAGACAGTCCACCAGCTAACGAAGCCTATAACTGATCCCATTGCTAAAGTAACACAACCGATCTTCGATCCACTAGTCGAAGCTACCCATAAAATATCGCACAACTTAGGCTTGTACCCGTCAAACTCTTTACAAACGCAAAGATACGCTCAGGACAAGATCGGCGTCGCCGCGGTGGCGTCCGGAGCGCCGGCGATGCTGCCCGCCATAGGCCTCATGGCTGGAGGCGCAGCGCTCGGAATAGGCGCCGTGGCCATGGGCCGGCTGTTCGACGGCAACTTGATGCGCAGCGCGAGCCTGAGCGAAGACTTCGACGAATTAGAGAAAGAACACAAGCGGGCTCTCGAAGGAGCTCCCTACGACATCGACAGAAAATTCATCAGTCGACAGAAAGTGTACGACGACAATTATAAAATGCCGAGCGAGAACGTGTACGTGGTGATGTCGCCCGACGAGGCGACGAGGCCCAAGCGTGACGTACTCTTCCAGGACAACAGCTACCACGGAGAGGATTTAAGACGGACCAAGCGTCAGAGGAGGTCTCTGTCGGAAGACATGCCGGAGGAGCTGCAGCACCTGGACGGGGGCGGCGCGGGCTCGTCGCTGACGGCGGCGGCGCTGCAGCTGGTGCGGCAGACGGACTGGCGCGACCACCAGTGCGCCAAGCGCACCTTCTGCCGGGTGCTCACCTCGCAGTCCTCAGACTCCATGTTCGCCATGGAGAAGAAGATGGAATCATTACTAAAAATGTGAGTAGATATCATAACACTATTTATATAAAGAAGGTCCCATTTATTGGTTTTCGAGTACATCTCGAAAACGATGTGTCATACGAAATTTTAGTTTTGTGTCTAGATATGAGCTCCGAAAAATGGTCGATGGTCGTTTTAGTATGTTTGTCTCCTAGCTATTCTTAACAACATCCCGTAGTTAAACTTTCTACTTTCGACCATTCCACCTAGGATCATTCCTTGACCACGCTACTGCCATACATACACATGCCAAAATTTGAAATTCGACGACCGAGATAATGAAGATCATTCAGTGCATTGAATTTCATTCGCTCAGCATCTATATTCCCACACTTTTTGCGGACAAACGACGATCGCAAACTACCCCATTAGAGCACTGTGTTCGTTGCGTCACAAGTTTCACTTTCAAAGGTCGCCGGCGCAGTGCACACATCGTCGCCAGTATTCCGTCCAGGTACTGTTACATTCACACATTGTTTATTTATACGTACAGCTAACGCTCTGTTTGCTCGTAACTATCGTAATTAAGTACACCATAAAACATGACAGGACTGTACAAGGCACATATATGCAGGTAAAGAGAGCTGCTTCAGTGCTGTAGAAAACAAGTGATGTGCTAATGTTGTTAATTTTGGGCTTATTAGACTCTTTCAAGACGGTATCTTTGTCCCAGAAAAAAAATTTTTTTAAGCTTTTCTGTTTCCTAGTTGAGATCTATTGCTGTTCCGTTTCAAATCTTTTATGTAATAAACTTGAGGTAGTGCAGCTTCAAAGTGTTGTTTTTCGCAATCGCGACCTAATAGTACCTATACGCTTTATTCACAACCCTGATACAGAAATATGCATAGGTATAACTATAGCTGAAAGGTAAAACAATAACTGACAGGCCTATGGTGTATGAATAAATGGATGAAGTTAAAACTCTGGCAATGATTGTACTGTAACACACCGGCTTAACACCACAAACACGTGCAACAAGTTGAGTTGCGTCAACTTTCCTTTACAACCGGCGCGAGCTGATGACCGCTGTGCTGTGACACAACACTTGGCAAGCGAAGCGCGTTGGAGGAGGAAAACCAGTGACAAGTACCATCCATCTTCTTCAGGGTTGACAACGCGGTCGCTATCTTGAGGTTGCATCAATGAATTGGTGCTCGTTGAGCAACATGCTATCATAGAGATCGACTCAAAGCGAGCCGGTCGATGAAACTTAGTGCAGATGGACTACGAGTATATGCGCCTGATTTGCACCGTAATATAAACCTTAGATATTAAACGACAATGACTTTTGGGACAATGATTTTGAAAACTCCTCAATAGTAGGTACTTGTATGGTTCCAGAGATAAATAAGTGTGGACCGAAATACAAACAGCCTCCTAAAGGCTTCAATTGCTAGGTGAGATTCTGTTTGATTCTCCTTATTTAAACGGACGAAAAACTATGCTCAGATGTAGGGTAGAGCAGTACAAAATACACCAATCAACACAGGACAGGTGGAAATCCAAGCCGTCTGCCCATGTTACGGTACCGTGCGACTGTGTGCATGTAAACAGCATGTGTTACTCCAAATATTGGCGTTGTAACATGAGTCGCGGCGAGAGACTGGCGGAGAAAGTGTATCCGACTCGCTGCGCCGCGATGGCTCTGGCCAGCGGCCACGCGCGCTGGTGCTGGCCCACTGCACAACATTTAATAACGATAACTAATACAACGGTTGCCGAACTCTAGTATTTGATTATCATTTTGTTAACGAGATTCAAATATTGGCAAAGTACAGTAAAAGTCGGCGATGACGCTGTCGGCAACGCATAAATGTCCACGATGACCATTTCCCATCAGAAGCTCGTTTACTACCTACTTCTTATATAAAAAAGAAAAACTTAAAATGTTCGAATACGAACGAAAACAGAATTGGTTTTGTACGTGAATTGTTGATTGACGGACCTAGGGTTAAGAATTATTTTTTTCTGCTCGTTTCACTTGCTCTTCAAAATATTTCATCTCGTCCCACTTCACTGATTCATCATTTCAACTCACGGGATGAGATCCACGGACTGGCCCAACCGCGAAAACAATTTAGTTACAAATGACGATGAACGCAATTAAAGTGCAATTAAAACCCAAATGACCGGAACTAGTGGGTCTGTGGGGCAGCCGGGCTGCTTATGATGCAGCAGACACTGCACTGTAATTAATAGCCCGATTTGCATAGTGATGGACGTTTACACACGTTTACACGCATGTTGAAGGAAGCTCAAGTGACCCGAGACGCATAACAGCCATTAACCCGTATCGTCGTAAGGGCTTTATTGAGCTTAGTCAAACGATGTTTTATACTGATGTGTGTCCTAATGTGTGTTCTATCGCCGATACTATGGGTTGTGTTCTGAAGAATTGTTTGACATGATGCCAACGTCCACTTTTCACCACCGCACCGCTCGCCACCGACAGGGCGCTCATCCACACACCTTGCAACCAAAATGGTCGCGCACTGTGCGGTTTCAGAGGAATTTCAGGCGGTCCGTATGCTCGTTGGCCACCGTCGTGTAATAAAAAATAAAAATTCTGATTGTGCTTTCGGTATTTCCAATATTCACTTACGAATATACAAGCCACCAGTACACATTAATGAAAGTGAAATTCGATGTCCACTAAAAGTACATATGTGAGTCTCTAGTTAGAAACCTCCACAAATCAAATGAAATATGTCTCAGCGACACATGGACCGCAGTCACGAAGTCGAATCAAGAGCGAATCAGTGTAACACGGCTGTGACTGACTTTTTTAATACTACGATGGTGACAAACAAGCATACGGCCCGCCTGATGGTAAGCGGTCACCGTAGCCTATGGACGCCTGCAACACCAGGGGTGTTACATGCGCGTTGCCGACCCTTTTAAAAAAAAAGGAGGACTTATTGTAACTTGTGACTGACGACGACAACTGCTGCAGTCATAGTCACGCTTATTTACAAAATTCAGCATTACGAGTATTGCTAACCGATCCGGTACTTCAATAATTCTCAAATTTGATGTGGTCAGCCTCAACCTTAACTAAGACCAACACGCTACGATTTACACTTCCACTCCACACGAGTGCCTAAACTTTTGTTGAGTCATATAATTGGGAAGTAGCGCATCGCTGCCAAATTTTTTTTGAGGAGTGGATCGGGAAATATCATTCGCACTTGGTTGCATTCTAATTGATGGCCTAATTGGTTTCCGGAGGACAAATTGCATACTATACATACCATTTTTTACTTGTTGCATACATTGCTGTAGAGTTTTACATACACTCTTGCAAAATTACCTGTAAACATTATTTGAGAAAAAATTTTTGGTTTTCCACTGATAGATATGATTAAGTATACAAATCAGCTCATTAACATCAAAATTAAGCAGCAAAACAAGGTGACTTGATACCATACCTGAAATTAACTCAAAAACCGGTCATGAGCATGTCGGGCCACGCTGAGTGTAGGGTTTCGTAGTTTACCGTCCGTCACAATAGGCGAACTTAAAAAGAGATTTAGTAGATACCATGCTCATAATTAATAATGAAAAAGGAGTACGAGTATCTTCACAGTTCTTACGACTTTTACGACTTTTTAACCGAGATGATATGTTCTATGCAAAAAATCAAAAGTGGCGTAACTGACTGACCAAGTTCAATATTTTTTTTAAGTCTTCTTATATCTCTATTTTCATGAATTTTTCATATTTTTGGACTTACGGTTCAAAAGTTAGAGGTTTACACATTTTTTTCAAGTTTCAGACCGATTATTTCCGAAAATATTTACTTTATCAATAATGTTTTAAGCAAACCCCTATTATTTTATACCTACAGATACCTCACGCTCTAGGATTCAAACAAAAAATAATAACTCCCTATCTTATGTGTAGGGCAGGTACCCTAAAAAAAATGTTTTTACCACTTTTTATTTTACCACTTTGTTGACGTGATTAATATGTATATTCCTAGCAAATTTCAGCATTCTAGGACTGGGCACTAGGTCACTGAGCTTACCCGCAGACAGACAGACGGACAGACATGGCAAAAGCTATAAGTGTTCCAACTTCACTACGGGACCCTAAAAAGCAGAAAAATTTACTTATCATTATCAATCAAGGTTATGCAACATCACTGTCATGATCACCAAGAAAAAATTAATGATTGACTACGGTCAATATGCCAATAGTATCGCAATACAGCCTTTTAATCGAACTGAGTCAGACCAAAACATTTTTTCCTTGTGTTATCTCAAAGCTAGGCCAATAACAAATAACAACAAATAAAAAACCAAAACAGCATGACAGCATCGGACGCAATCGAGAGCGGCGCCATCGGCATTGCATCACCGAATTTAAGCCATGCCCAAAAAAACAACCTGCCGGTCAGACGGCCTGCCGCCAAAAAAACATAACCGGCACGACGCACAGATTACAGCAGTACGCATGAATGTAGCATGGCAATAGATTTGTAAAAACATATATTCACTTCGTAAATTGTTAATGAAATTCATTCATCGCATCTCGGGTACCTGTACTGGCACAATGAGAAAAAAATACTGCACTGGTAGAATATACCTGATTGCATATTTATTTTGACTACGTCCTTAATGCTGATTGCCATCATATATATTTTTTTCTATTATTATTATTCCATTACGATTCCTCTAGGTTAGGTAGTGTAGTGAATGAGAAGGTAGTGTAGTGGTAGAGTTTGAAGGTTTAGGACGCACTTGGATATTTTCGCGAGAATAGATCCAAAACAATTTTATATTAAGGTAGGTAAATTTAGTGTTTTTCTTACTCAGAAGCTCTTTCAATCTAGTAGAAAAAAAAATACGAGACAAAGAGGGTCATAGAATTTTCAGACGTTTTACTTACTCACCATTTTGTAACTGCTATACAGAATGTTTGAAAAATGGGAACGAAATGGTAACATTTTTTCTCTCAGTAGGATCGAACGAGCTCGTGATTTTGAGAAGGAAAAAAACATTTCATTTATGTATATGATTTAAAAAAAAAAAGGTTTTTGGCTCTTCTCGCGAAAATGCCCACTTTAGACATTTGGGGGTTGTTGTGGTGTCATAACCTACCTTATCCAACAGTTCCACCACCCGAAAACAGGATCAATCCAGTACCAACGGTATTACCGCAATTCGTGTCGGAATCCATGGTCCTTATAAATAATGTGTGTTACTGCTGAGATCTGTGCGGTGCGGCGCCGGCGGGTAACCTCGGTTGTGCAACTCGGCAGCGGTGAAAGTGCGCGGACGGCATTCCGCGGCCGCGTGTACGAGTATACACCACACATTATATGTAAACAAGAGGGAAATGCATTTTTCCCTTGATCCTTGACATTTGCTATTCCCATGCCATGAGTGAGAGTTCCCAGATGTAGTGAATAATCATTTCCCTTCCCCGAAAATATCTCTCTATTTTTGATAAAACATACAAGTTTTAATGTCAAAAATTTACACATAAAAACCATTTATACACAAAAAAATTACCTAATAGAAAAATATATCATAAATAAATAAACTGAAATTAAATATAAAAAAACCTCTTCTTTTAAATATATTTTTGCCGTTTAAACGGCCTGCCAGTATATTATGGTCGGCTTTAACGACTATCAAAATAACAAGCAGTAAGAAATTACTTACAATCTGATTAATAACGTCACTATGACATAGTCCTGGCCTAGGGTTCCAATTGGTTGACTGTACCTGTACTGTACGAGTTACACGAGTATGCATAATCTGGAACGCAAACATGATGCTTGCCTCGGGGCGTCAATTCCTCAAGCCCGTCTCACTATCATACGATCTCTGTATACTCAGAGTTAATTAGAACTAACGCACGCATTTCATTTCACGGTGCACGAGTCGTGGTGAGCTGTGGAGATCCACGAGCATTTGTGCGTAGCTACGTGACCTGATCCCACCTTCCCCTTTCCATCATCAGAAGTCCATGCGCGAGGAGCGAATGCGCTTCTTCGTTGTCAGCGTTCCATCTATCCGCACGAAACGATTTGTCTCGTCCTTCCCCTGCCGTAAACTGTAGTTTCAGTTTTACAGGAACCTGTCATATACAGAGTGTCCCATAAATAGCAGTTCAGCCTGACACCAGAGGTAGGTCTACCCAAGTGGTACCTAACCAACCTAACATGAGCTCAATAAAAGTTGGACGGTTTTCGAGATATTGCCGATTGCTTATTGTTATTGCTGTTAATTTATTTTAAAATCAATTGCGTTTCTTTCGCATTTAATATTAGATTTCGACAAAATGACACTTGCATATTTAAATTTAAATTTATTTGATAGAGTTCTGATGAAAAAAATTAGTACAAGAGCTATCAGAGTAAATTATGAAATTTAAAATGTAAAAAATGGACTAGTTCGAAAAAAATGGAATCGGCAATATCTCGAAAACCGTCCAACTTTTACTGAGGTCATGTTAGGTTGGTTAACCTCTTGGTTCGACCTCCCTCTGGTGTCAGGCTGAATTGCTATTTATGGGACAGCCTTTATGTCCAAATTTGTATTATCTCTTTACATGAAATAAATCTATCTATAGAACTTGCTTATTCAACCGAAAGAGACGTAGATACGAATGTACGATGTTCGCTGTTGTGTTGGCTGCGCGGCCCGCACGCGGTGCACGACTCCAACGCAGAGATGCGTCGATAGCTGCGCCCGCGCCGGCGATAGCATCGACGTTGATCGATGCTGGGCATGTTCATGCTGTTGCACAACCAAAACCGTTAATCTCGTGTTGTCGACATGACAGCCAGATTAGGGAACATTTGCCATAATTATCTACTTGTCAAAATGTTCCCTTTTGTTCATAAAGCTTACCGAACGTCCGTATTTTTTTTTCTTTGGAACAAACACAAACGTCTTATCTTGTGTAATAAATTAATTGCAGATTAACAGTTACCTTTTCGGTTTATATTATAAGTACTTATACATATAAAACTTAGAGTTAAAACCTCACAGTGATTCCATTTTCACCTCATGTTTTCAATTGTCTTTCGTTAAGTGCATGAGAGCTAATTCATGCTTTCTCTCATGCACGCTGATGACCTCTGCATCCTTATTTTACAATTTTAACCATTTCTTCATGAGCGCAATATTCCCAGCAAAAAATATTATGATAAACATTGCCCTTAGTTATAGCGGTGAATCCACTTTCAATCCTAATACTAAGGTTGTGCGTTAAAATCGCGGCTAGCCGCTTATTGATAAAAAGAGCAATTAATTTTACGGAACTTAAGAGCGGAAAAAAAATCTAGTTAGGTTTCGGTGTAAGAAACTACCGTGGGGGAACTTGCATCTAAAAAAACAGACTTTAGTATCCGTTACAGACTTAAGTTCACGTCCCCGACCATACACATTGTTTATTGGTAGTTGCATTTGACTTTAAAATGTCGCGGATAAGGTCGTGCTGTTTGTATCGTGCTATAAATACTTTTCCTCTGCTTAGAATTTTTCCGGTATATGCCATGGCTCAGGGATCCTAGCAACTAATCCCAAGATTTGGTAAAGGCGCTATTTTAACGGAAGCGACTGCCATAAAACCTCCAATCCAGAGGGCAAACTAGGCGTTATTAGGATTAGTCCAATTTCCTCATGATTAAAAGCGATTGGTAAATATCAAACGACATATAACGTATAAATTGAAAGAGATGTCATATACTAAAGAAAAAGTGACCAAGGTCCCCGGTGAGCAGGGCTGGGATCGAACCAGCGACCTCCTGCTTTCGCGGCAGACGCCCTACCTACCTACCTACCTAGACGCTTAAAAAAAAAACACAAAAACATGAATCAAAACATTTATTACATTTAATCAATGATTTGATTCGTGCTTTATAATTTTATAATTGTGACATATAACGTACTTAAGTTCCGAAAAACTCATTGGCACTCATTTGAACCCGCGACCTTCGGATTGAAGGTCGTATCGCACGCTCTTACGATTCGATACATGGATGCGAACACACAGCGATGGTAATCAAGTATAAAATAACAACATACTTTCCAAAAGTAAACACCAATTTCAATTACAACTCCGCAAGCAAATGTTAGCCAAACGATTAGAAAATTCATTCACGCAACAATGATCTAAGTTTATCGCGAACATCTCAGAGCCGCGCCGATTTCCTCTCACGACAGGTGCGTACTGCGCGTGCGCAAAGCGCCTACCACGAACGACTTCATTCGTTCGATCGTCTAGTTCCCTCTCTATTGCACTCGCATATTTGAGCGACAAAGAGGCAAATAGACGAAGAAACGAACGAAGCGGTTCGTGGTAGGCGCTCAGGATTGTATTATCGACATAACGCACTTTCATCGATGGCTCGACCTCTGGCGGGTGAAGTACAATCTACTACAAATAGAGATATTACTTAAGTTTGAATCGTGACTCGTAGCCGATGCTGAGACTGATAAAGGCACCGAACGGTAACATAATGGAATGACCGAATGGTAACAAAGTAATTCCTCAACTGATTCATATGTATAAAAGTCCATGCACTTTTGAACGCGATAGTACCTACCTTCAACTCATTTCGTGGTTTTAATCCCCTACGGAATAACGAATAACTATAGTCTGACTAGGGCTGCCATCCGTCCGGGTTTCCCCGGATTTATCCTAGTTTGGTTGGACCCCGTCCAGTTGGGAGCGTCCGGGCCGGATTTTTAAAACTATCCGGGATAAACCCGGACATTTTTGGATTGAAGTGAATCCCTAGCATAATAATATATTTCTAAATTAAAATTTGTTTTCTTTATTGTTCGGGGCGAGGACGCGATTTCAATGATATGTCCGGGATTTTTAACTTTCTGCCCGGTTTCGGCAAAGTCCGAGATGGCAGCCCAAAGTCTGACAAGCCAGCGAGCGCATTAACAGTAGGAAAGAGAACATCATACTGTCTTTTTCTCACGCTAGTATTACCACCCCGAAAAAGGGATGGATATAGTTTTTTTCCTACTGTTACTGCGAGCGTTGGCTTGTCAGACTATTTATATTGTTTGTTCCCGTCTACTTTGGCCCAAGCGAGCATACTAGTGGTTAAAACTTTCGTACGCTGTTTTCCGACATTATGTACAGTCGCCATCAGGTATATTAGCCGTGAGGCATTTGACAATAATGGCGAGCTCAGATATTTGTGAGCACCTCGGCCACTCGAAAGTGACGCTAAAAAACGATTTAGGTCGGTTTATTATACATAAGTAGGTATAACAAATTAAGTTTCAAAAATATTTAAAAACCGTGAGAAACATACAACCTCAGGGCGGGTGTCGAACGGCATTTATTTTATGGCAATGTGTTTATTTTATAGTGTGATACAAACAGCACGACCTTATCTGCGACATTTTAAATTCAAATGCAACAACCGCAGTCAACAGTGTGTTTATGGACTGGGAACTTGCACTTTTGATATTAAAGGCCGATGCACACCGCTTTACGTAAACACATTACCACAGTGTAAGTAACGTGTCCTTACACTGTGACATTACCTTCTGCAGCTTCAGCACTAGATGAGCATGTGGTGGTGTGGTGTGGCCTATAAAGGAATAAAACGAATTAAAATATTTAAAAAAACCTTTGACTATTTGTAAAATGTAACTCGTCGTAGGTTTAGATATGAGTACGCGGAATTGTGATTATAATTGCACACGCATAAGTCAAAAAAATAATAACGGAACAGTTTAATGATGAATTTAAGTAATGATAATTTAATTATTGCCTGTTCTTTGCAATCGGGTTCTACGGTATTTGAAATATGATATAAATATTAACCCTTTTTTTCAGTATTAAAATAAATAAGAAGTTTTTCTTAAAAAAGTGCTTAACAAACATGAATTAGGTGTTGTTACCTCAGACTCAAATGGAGTTTAAAGCAGTTTACTAATAATGGTCAATTCACCCATCAATTTTGAACTCTAACCACATTTTGATAGGTTCAATACTTATAAGGTATATCATAGCTAGGTGTATATATATTAACTTTAATGTTGGTCTCAAACACAAATACCTAATGTCAATTTTGTGTGTTTTTCGGTTTAAAAACTAAACCAGTTACCGTATAAGGAAACAATTAATATTAAAGGTAGAGTATGTCGTTTGGCCCCGTCGTATGAATGTATGTTTAAAAGTAAATGACACTAACAATTCGGCCATATTTGAACCACTTGCGATCATTTGGGGTTTTCATAATGTCATAAATTGTAATTGTGTCCATGTTTGGTCAAAGTACCTAATTTAAACCAGGTTAAGCACGAAAAGTTGAATTTAGAATAGATTTTGCAGTAAATTATTGGCTAATGTTTCTCACGCTATTTTATATTTATGACTTGAATAAAAACTAAAAGTGACATGAAAAGGACAGCCATTTTGTTGAGTTCGTCCGCTGATTACTTAATACTCCCCGTCTCATTCCAGGATCACCCGGGGCGGCGCCGGCGCTGACGTGGTGGCGCACCACCTCGGCGACGTGATGGCGGCCAGTCGCGACCACGACTGCTCCCGGTTCCACTGCGACCGTCTCTAACCACCGGCCGTGACTGACCTTGGAGACAAGTCGGACAATGATGACAATCGATATCGCCAAATACGAAAATGACTTCGCTTCGCGTCGTCATTCTAAAACACACGTTTTCTACAAATGATCGTCATCTTGGGTTTGTCCACTTATCTAGTTATAATATGGTTTGCGAATACTCGGTTAAAATGGTACAATTAGGCGACGAAATAGGACCTAATTATACTCATAAACAAGTATGTCATCTTTTCTGGTTAGTAAACTATACAGTGATTAATGATTAAACAGTTTTCTAACTAAAAGAGATGATCAGGGCTGTAGACTATTTCTGTTAGTCTTTCTACCCTCGCCACGACTAGTTTGAACTTTCAGGTATGAAGTTCAGAAGTAATAACCCCATTACTTTGGAGATGAAAACTTACAGGACTTGAGGAATGGCAAATAGCTGGATATTGTCAATTTTGTCGATTCTTGTTAATACATACTATGGAATAGTGTTCATTTTAACTTAAGTTGGTTCATATTTGAAACTAACTTTGCTAAAATATTTTTTATAACAGGATTTTACCAAGGAGTTGTCTAGAGTGTATTGGTCATGTTGATTAACAAAAAATACATTAAATAACCCGATTCAAAACCTTAGTATGATGAGATACGGCCTATTTACAATACATAACTAGGGCTTCTTTTGTACTATTGAAAACAAATTAATACTTTTTGTCAAACAGAAAATACTTGGGTTGTGTTGAGTCACCAGTTCTGAGAAACGTAATACCTACTTTAATTTTCAATTATAGATCAAGTAAAAAGTGTATTCTCTCTTTTCGGGCTTTACAAAGCAGTTTTTTTCGAGTGGCTTGCGTGGGTCACGCCAATACGCAATTAGATTATTCTTTAACATCAGCATGTTTGCTGTACAGTCGCCGTCAGTTATAACAAACATAATGGAGTAATATAAGCTTAAAGTATAAATAATAGTGCCCGAATGAAATATAATCAATTAGAAGACGCGTTTGCGTATGTTTTGTGATAACTGAATTATTAAACGTAAAAAAATTGATAACCATAGTTCCCATTATATTTATGTTGCTGAAGCGTCCACTATAAAATGTATGCTCTTTCACAGATTTGATCCAATTATTTTCTTTAAAAGTTATAAAAAGGTGATCTAAACACGACCCCATTGTTAAGAAGAACACATATTCTATCTATGTGATGTATCTGAGCGCCAGATATTTGTGAGGTAGACTGTAGTCACCAACTCACACAAACTTCGCGATTGCCATTCGCAAACGCTAAATTAACGGATGTGGCAGAGCTTATAGTCATACAATTTTATTATATTTACGTAACAAGAAAGTGCGAAAGTGTAACGATTACATCATGTAGCGTACATGCACGTATGGCAGGTGGCCACGGCAACCAGCTAGTTCAGACCACTGGATTCTCAAGCAGGGATGTTTCAAATGCATTGTCGTTTATGAGACTCCAGTCTTAGAATGTGTCCACAAATAAATATAGAGTTCCCATTCCCGCGAAAATCTCGTATAACGAGAAAATATAAATACATTTTTAAAATAAATGTCTAGTTTTGAAGAGATTGACGCGGGAATGCGAGCGCATGTTGAACATTTCCAGGTGAAATGTACAGTGAATAATAAATAGGTTAGTAATTTATTATTATTTAATTAAATTTAAGCGATCAGGGTGATTTGTTAATTTAAATTTAGCGCAGCAAGACATTATTATAAAAAATATTTAGGATACTAAACGAAGCCATACTTTTCCAATTAATATCAACTTTCCTAAACTGACTACAAAAGTTACTAAATTGAAGTAGCCATATTTGTTTTGTTCCTAGATATTTATCACAAAAACATTGTTTGTATAAATAACATTGCTGCTGTGCTATCAAAATTTACTATAAATCTGTATTTATTGTTACCAAATAATTATTTATTCGATGATAGTGTCCCCTTGAATTAGTGTTTCTATTTATGTATAGTTGTGAGTTTATCGCTTTTCTTAGTTTAAAGTCATTCCAATGAACATCTGATAAAACGTGAAGCAGAACCCATAAGTAGAGGTTGCTATCTATGCTGAAGGTAGACATCCACTCAAGAGCGCTATTTGTAAGCCAAGCCAGGCCAAGCTTCACTGCATTTCAGAATGCACCGGCAAAGTTAGTAGTTGTGTTCATAGACCCGTGTCTACTGGTATGAACACCCGGACTTTCGCGCTGCAGACCCGAGCTCTCCCGCGCGAAAGTCACTCGCGCTCAACACGCGTGGCCCATTACAAATTTTACATTAATTGTGTAATAATTAATTAGTGAATACAAGAATCTATTTATATAATTTATAGTAGACGCTTGTAAGTTGTAAATACTGCTTTACTGAATGTAAATTATTTATTTATTAAAAATTAAAATAAATCGAAATAATACGCTTTGTTTTCTTTTCATTCAATCTTATAAATTTATTACTGTTTGCAAAAGAATCATAATTGAAAATGTATAAAATTATACATTACATTGTATAACATACTATTAAGTATGCTACCATAAGTATAGGGAGTAACATACAGGTTGCAACAAAAGTACTGGTGATCCGTCTAAGGGCGTAATCAGTATCGTATTTCGATTAGGAAAAAATAGAAAAATAATTAGACCACGATAGGTACTCCTAACCGTAAACAGACTATCAGCATTTTCGTTACACTTTGTACACCGTAATGTTACGTTATGACCTTATGACAACATAGTCTCAAGAAAAACCTTTTTAGGCCTCCCAAATCTAAAAGGTTTTACAGAAAACGTATTAGGTATTTATTCAAAGTGTTTTCGAAAGTCGTCTCAAGACAAACTGCTCCCTGCGACAGTACCAATCATCTAATTTTAACCTTAACTAGTTAAGATTATATTGTGACTTGATGAGAATTGTAACGTGGGGTCAATAAAACGTACTATAATGCCTGGAAGTGGCCTGATATTGCTACATATTAAATAAGCATAATTAGTATAATAAAAAAAAATTACATAAATATTAAATCAGTATTCGTATTTCGTCTCCATACGATTATGAATCTGAAAATAATGGAATAATATTAATATTAAAATAGTTTTGAACAATTAATAAGCCAAGTGCTAAAGGTAATCTACTTATTTTATACACCAATAAGATAAGTAAACGTAGGTAAAATGTTTCGTCTAAATAATTCAAGAAAGGTCAGTAGATGCCTGAAGTAGATAAGGTAAGGTAAAGCACTTCTTTCGAAACTTCCATCCTATGGGCTCCCCGGGAAATTATGCGAATGGGTCAGCAGTTTTCTAGCAGACAGAAGCATTAAGGTCGTAGTTGACGGTGAATGCTCAGACTCAATGTCTGTGAATGCTGGTGTCCCTCAAGGCTGTGTGCTATCACCCACGCTATTCCTCCTGCATATCAATGACATGTTGCAAACTAGCGGCATTCATTGTTATGCTGATGATAGTACGGGTGATGCCTCCTACACCGGCCGCGCCAACATTTCCCGGGAAAATGTCATTGAGAGCCGGAACAAACTTGTGTCCGAAATTGAGGCCTCCCTAAAAGAAGTCTCAGATTGGGGTCGACTTAATTTGGTCCGTTTTAACCCTACAAAGGCACAGGTTTGCGCGTTCACCGCGAAAAAGCTTCCGTTCGTCGCGTCCCCTCGTTTTGAGAGCACTCCCCTATCTGCCACAGCTAGTATTGGAATCCTTGGCGTTGACAACTCGAGTGAAGTCCAGTTCCGCGGCCACCTAGAAGGTAAGGCCAAATTGGCCTCGAAGAAGCTCGGTGTGCTCAATAGATCGAGGCAGTATTTCACGCCGGACCATCGCCTACAGCTTTATAAGGCGCAGGTTCGCCCGCATATGGAATACTGCTCTCATCTTTGGGCAGGGGCACCAAAGTGCCAGCATCACCACTCACACCCGTGATAACCAGCCCGTCACACTAGAGGTAGCTCTCCGAAAGAAGTGCTAGAAATTTTTAAATCCTTATCCGAGTGTTCCCCGTACGGCCTCCAAACTAAGACAATATCCGAGGAACCACTGACGAACGGTCGTTCCTAGTAGTAGGAGGCAATCGAAGGACAGCAACGTCAGCAGCGGCATTGACACGGGCAATGAGTACTCGGAACATACCGGCCGTATCGTGTAAACATGCCATCAGCAGCAGGGGCGACACTTAAACAAGGCCCCAGGCCATCGGCCTCGCACGCGGTGCACGGGGCACGGAGCACGATGGTGCACGATGGCGATGACGCATGGTCACAATGCTGCACCTTACCTGGCAAACCGTAGCGTCGTTCAGCAGTCGCAGCTGGCCGGCGCCGCGCCGCCGCCGGCCGCGTCGCCGCCCGCGCCGGCGCCGTCGCTGCGCGCGGTGCCGGGCGGCGCCGGCGCAGCATCGGGGTTGCACTCCACGCACGCCTCCATCGGGGTCTCCATCCAGTACAGCTGCAGAGATGCAATAGAAGAACAGGGTAATGTTTGGCCAAATTTAAATTGGCGTCTTTTTTCTAACTGTGGAAAACGCGCTTAGAGATTCTATTTAATAAATTTGAATAGTTTATATAGATGCTTTTCGCAGTATGTGAAATGATTAGGAGTAAAAGCTTCGTCGGATAATGAGCACAAGTCCCGAGGGTCTGGGAGGCCTGTCAATAATGTTTGCGTCTATTGCGGGCCGCCTAAGGCCATACCCTTCCGTCTTCGCCGTAGTCGGTGAACTTCTTGGTGACGTCAGCCAGCTCGACGGGCGCGGCGTACGCGCGCGTCGCCGGGAGCAGCGTGTGGGACCCGCCCACCCAGCGGTGGCATTTGTGTGTTCTACATGAAACAGAATATAATTCATTAGAGTTCATTGAGAAGAATTATGACCGAAAAACCTTCTCAAATCTTAAATCGGGCTGCTAAGTTGGAATAACACGTACGTAGTCGTAAATACTATACCCGAATAATAATTATTTTCAGTCCTCCGGCCGGTAAGCGCCACTTTACGCAAAACTAAATTGCCGCCTGCCGGCTCCGTCGGGCAGAAAAATAGTATACAAACCTCGGCCGTTAAATGGGAAAGCCTCGGATCACATGTTAGTCGACCTCGGCTTCGCCTCGGCCGACAATTACATGGGATCCGAGACATTTCCCACTAAAACGGCCTTAGTATGTAATGTACTATAAATTCATTCAGGCCTTGACATCGCTCATTTTGGCCATTTTACTACAGCTCCATTCGTAAGAGAAGCGAAACAATGATCATATGGTAGTGACCTGAAGTCCGGGTAGTCTGGAGCTTTGGGCTCGGGCGCGCAGGGTAGCGGCAGGCCGGGGCCCCGCATGGCGGGCAGCGCGGGCGGGAGCGGGTCCCCGCCCGGGTGCATCATCGCCGGCGCCAGGCACAGCCCGCACACGGCGTCACGCGCCAGCTTGCGCATCAACATGGCAGCCTGCGAACAACACACACACACATAACATAACACACACACAACATAACATGTGGCTTTGGGCTCGGACCCGCGTAATAGCGGCCCGCTGGGACCCCGCGCGGCGCGGCCTGGGTGTATCATCGCTGGCGCCAGGCACAGGCCGCATACGCCGTCATGAGCCAACTTGCGCATCAACATGGGAGCCTGGGAACAGCACTAATCTATGACTAAACACAATTAAGGAAGTTAAGGAAACTTGGCATTAAAACTTTCCAGCATGTGTTATTTCTGGCTAGAAAGAAAGAGGAGGAAAGCAGTCCCTTTTCGAGTTTACCTTGGGCTCTCCAAGGATGAGGGCGAGGCGGTTGATCCTGTCGTCGATGTTCCGGAGCTGCGCGGTGGCCTCGTCCCGGATCTTCAGCAGCTCAGTCAGCTGGGCTTTCGTGTCCGCTAGTTCACGCAGGTCCTTTACAGCGCCCTGTAAGAAATAACTATAAATTAATACTAAACTTCTGACAAATATCAGCCTAAGGACATTTTCGCTTCTATGTATATGAATTAAAATCGCATCCATATAATAGAAGAGTAACTGTGACAAGGCATGCTTAACCACAGGAACAGTGTATTGTTGCTCTCAAAAGTTCGCTGTTGCCCTGAAAGTGCAGTTAAATGGGGGATACTGGGAATAAAGGGAAATGGGATACGATAGCTTATTTCGGTTACCAAGCGGTGCCACTCATTCGTGAGTCTTGTGTCAAAATGAAAGCTTAATTTGGCGCGACACAGAGTGACGTTTTAAAATTTCCCGCCACTTCCACTAACCCAGCAATATTTATTGTCTTACCATCCAGACTTCGTCCTGCTTCTGGAACTTTTTGTTACACTGGTCGAGCCGCTGCTCTAGGTCCTCTTGTGCTAGGTCGAACTCCTCCTGCCGCACCAGGCCGTCTAACATGCTGATGTCTGCCTGAAGGAACCAAGGAGCTTATATTAGCGATCAACCGCAAGGACTGCAAGGAACAACTTCCTCGATCTTTCTTAATCGAACACCACAATCGGAAGATAATCTGATCAACGACTCGGAAGCCGCTGATTGTTAACAGAAATATTTTGATTGTAATTAAATTACGGTTGTGGTATGAATACAGTAGTAACCTTGTCTCGTAGGATGTCCAGTAACTCATCGCGATCGGCTTTCTGCTCCCGCAGCATCTCGACGCCTTCCACCAGAGTCTGCACGTGAAACAAATTCAACGTTTGGTTATTTCACCAACAAATGACAATAATTATCTACATGTGAGACGCGCTCCCTAAGATCATGGTTGCAAACTGAACTTGAAAGGGTTTTTTTTTTTTTTTTTAATACTACGACGGTGACAAACAAGCATACGGCCCGCCTGATGGTAAGCGGTCACCGTAGCCTATGGACGCCTGCAACTCCAGGGGTGTTACATGCGCGTTGCCGACCCTTTAAAAACTTTAACACTCCTTTTTTGAAGAACCCCATATTGTAGTCCTTTGGGAAAACAGTGGCAGGGAGCTCATTCCACAGCCGGAGCGTCCGCGGGAGGAAGTTCCTCTTAAACCGCACGGTACGAGACCATTTAGGCTCCAGGGTATGCGGGTGAACACCCTGCCGACGGCGAGCGGTGCGGTGGTAGAATGCAGCCGTTGGCATCATATCAAACAATTCCTCGGAGCACAAAACGGGTTCGATATCGCTCGTGAGTTTGGGATCGTTGACAATTCGGACAGCACGTCTTTGGATCGAGTCAAAGGGGCCCAGCTGGTATCCAGGTGCTCCCGCCCAAAGATGGCAGCAATACTCCATATGAGGCCTGACTTGAGACTTGTATAATAACAGTCTTTGCCCCGGAGAGAAGTATTGCTTAGCTCTATTGAGCACACCGAGCTTTTTGGATGCCAGCTTGGCCTTCCCTTCCAGGTAGCTACGGAATTGGACGTCACTGGAAATGTCAACACCCAGGATCCCAATACTCTCTGACATGGTAAGGACTGTGTCTTGGAATTGTGGGACCACAGTAAATGGGGTTTTTTTAGCGGTGAACGCGCAAACTTGTGTCTTAGTGGGGTTAAATCGGACAAGATTTTCCTGGCCCCACAGTGAGATATCAGAGAGAGCACTCTCGATGTCTGACACAAGCTTTTCACGACTCTCTAACACAACGGGACGAGGGATGTTAGCACGGCCTGTGTAATAGGCATCCCCAGTACTGTCGTCTGCATAACAATGAATATCGCCAATGGACAACATGTCATTGATATGCAGCAAAAACAGCGTTGGGGATAGCACAGAGCCTTGTGGGACACCAGCATTTATGTCCATGCTATCGGAGCAACTTCCGTCGACAACGGCTCGTATGCATCTGCCGGACAAAAAGCTGGCAATCCATTCGCATAATCCCCCGGGCAGTCCGTAAGATGGTAACTTCGATAGAAGTCTTCTCGATGAATTTGCCGAATGTGGAGGACGTGTGTCTTGCTGCTCCGCAGCCAGTTATTTTAAAATTTCAAATTTTATTTTGCTTGCAAGTGTTATTTCTCGGTCCCTCCTTTACTATCTTACGTGACTTACCATATAGTGCAGCGGCCATATTGAAAAGTGTATTTGCCTTTCGCTCCAACCAGTGTGACGTTGTGAAGTGATAAAGAAACAATTTAAATAAATCAAGAATAGTGCCGGACGCGGGATTTGAACCCGGGGCCATCGGCGCTCCGCTGGGCAGCGCGCTGCGCCGGGCGCTCGACCACTGAGCCAAGCTAGCGTGACGTCACAGCGTCGAATCTTCGCACCGCCTTTCGCCGAGTCTCACCCCGTACCAAGTTACTAGCGACAGTTTAGCGATAGATTACGATGTTGTGTTGAATCTCGTGGTACGGGAATTATTAGTATTTTATTTGCTTAAATATTGAAATCTCAACGATAACTAGAGGCAATTGGTTGAATATTAAAATGAACAATATGAGTATACATAATCTTCATGCGTCTAATCCGGATCTCACTTCGAGTCAAGAAAACGTCTCGAATATAACGCAGAGGCAAAAGCGTAAACAACCCGATTGTGAACTTATGGCGGCGATTTCAAATATGCAAACAAACTTCACCTCCGCTTTGCGGGAACTACGTGTAGACCTAGGTGCCAAGATTGACAATGCAGCTGCTAACATCCTAACCGTCAAGAATGACTGGCTGGTACCAGAAATTTATGATAGTGAGTTGATAGATCAAAGATATATAGTTTTTAGATGTGACAGAAATAGAAAATCGACGCAAAAGGAGGATGGGGGTGGAGTTTTAATAGCTGTGATGCGTTATCTCAAACCAATCTGTATTTTACAAACATTAAATTCCAATCTCTCGCACAGTATCGAAAATGTGGTTATTGCTATACCCAATATTGGTACAAATAAACGTCACATTATTAGTGTAGCCTACATCCTTAACTCTTCTCCTAATATTATTTACGAATCTCATTTCCATCAACTCTATAGTTTTCTTAGTGACCCAAATACGGATAGCTTCTTGATTCTCGGAGATTATAACATTCCCGCTGCAATTTGGACTTCTTTTGACACTTATCAGACTCTTACGGGTACATCAGCCGTTTGTTTAACCCTAAGTAATTTTATGACAGTATACAAAGCTAGACAATATAATCATATTAAAAATCATAATGACAGAATTTTAGATCTTGTTCTTTCTAATAACAAATGTACTATTTCTCCTGTAAATGTCCCTTTACTACCAGTAGATCAGCATCACCCACCACTTTGTATTATCACACGGATTAATATTAAACAGGGTTCTCGTTTAAAGTCAAATAACATAATTAAGTATAGCTATCATAAGGCAAACTATGAGTTAATAAATATTGAACTTGGTAATATTAATTGGAACTCGTTTTTAAACAATAAAACAGCGGAAATAGCGGTAGATAACTTTTATAACAAAGTATACGAGGTTATTAAAAAACACGTTCCACTTTCTAAACCAAAAAATTCGAATTTCCCTATATGGTTCTCTAAATCTCTTATACATATTTACAAAAACAAAAAAAAGGCATGGATAAAATGGAAGGTTTATGGCAATAAATCAGATTATGAAATATTTTCACTATACAGAGATAGGTTCAAAACTGAATGTAACCGGTGTTTTACTAAATATAAGGAAAATGTAGAAAACAGTATACGTACAAATATAAAATATTTTTGGACTTATTTAAAAAACCGCAGAGGTAAAAATGGTATTCCCTCGGAAATGCAATACAAAGATCTACACTCCAGCAACCCAGAGGAAATATGCAATATGTTTTCTGTATTCTTCAGTTCGGTATATGAACCTACCACGCTTGATAGTACGTGGCTACCTCCCAGTTCAAATTGCGTCGACAGTTCAGTCATTTCAGACTTGTATTTCACGACAGACCAAGTCAAATACTCACTTAAATCATTGGATCCATCCAAAGGTCCTGGTCCAGATGGCCTACCATCCGTGTTCTTAAAACATACTGCTGAATCTTTAGCTAAACCTCTACACGTAATATTTTTAAAATGTATTCACCAGGGCACTTTCCCACATATATGGAAATCTGCGAATATTATACCTATTTTTAAAAAACAAGGCTCTAAAGAGGATATAGAAAATTATCGCCCTATCTCTATATTATGTGCATTGGCTAAAGTTTTCGAAAAACTAGTTCACGCTAAGTTGAGCTCTTTTATTAAAAACAAAATTATTCCTGAACAGCACGGCTTTACCAGAGATAGATCCACCGTTACCAACATGATGGTATACACTGAATTCCTCTTCGATAGTATGAACCGTGCCACTCAGGTAGATGCAGTTTATACGGACTTTCGCAAGGCATTCGACAGAGTCGATCACAGGCGCCTCCTGGACAAAATAGCATTTAATGGTATTCATGGAAACTTGCTCCGATGGTTTATCTCTTATGTTACAAGAAGAACTCAAAGAGTTGTCATTAATGGGTTCCAATCAGGTACTGTAGAAGTCACTTCCGGTGTCCCGCAGGGTTCAATTTTGGGTCCGTTGCTCTTTAATATATTTATTAATGATATCAAATCGTGTTTCAAAAATACTAAAATCTTATTATATGCAGATGACCTTAAAATTTTTAACAATATTACTAGATCACTTGACTGCAGGCATCTCCAAGAAGACCTCGATAGACTAAGTAACTATTGTACCACAAATAAACTGGAATTAAGTATATTAAAGTGCAACGTTATTACTTTCACTAAAAACAAGAATAAATTTGTTCATAACTATATACTGTGTAACGAACCATTAACAAGAGTTGACCTCGTGCGGGACCTCGGAATACTTCTTGACAGCAAGCTACATCTTGACCAACACGTTAATATGATTGTATCTAAGGGTTACCAAATGTACAACTTTGTTATTAGGGCTGCAATAGATTTCAAAAGAACTAGTACTTACATGTATCTATATAACAGTTTGGTCCGCCCCCAGGTTGAATACGCAAGTATAATTTGGGATCCCTATTACAATAAGTATATAGAGGCCATTGAGAAAATACAATATAAATTTCTTAAAAATGTAAATTTCAAACTGTTTCGAAATGGTCGTCTATCATATAATTATTTATTAACTAAATATAAGATGCTATCACTTAGGAATAGGCGCCTTTTACTACAAGCCACGTTTCTCCATGGACTTTGTCATAATAAAATAGATTGTGCGCATCTTGTCAACAAAGTATGTTATGTGATACCTAGAAGCATTAACCGGCGCGGGTCGCGCGCCTATCGGCAGTTCGCGACCGCTCCGTGCCGTACGAACGCCGGCGAGCGCGCGCCTCTGCGCCGGCTTCTCGCTGGTTATAACCAAAATTTTACCCATATTGATATATTTCATCTCTCTCTCCCGAAATATAGACACGCCGTCGTAGAAGCTATAACTCAAGTACCTTAAAAAAATGTTTTTTAAGTTAGTATCTAAAAATCTCCTTTTTTTTTTTTGCCTTTCATTAGGTACATAAGTACGAGTACATAACCTATTTGTCTACAAAAAGCGACGTGAGCGCCTATTATTAATTCTGAGTTATGTTATGTTATGTTACTTTATTTTATTATACTGAATTGTCAATATTCTTTACCTCCTATTCTATTCTTCAGTTCCTCATCTTGTATTTACACTTTTCTAAAACAGCTCCACGTTTGGCAACTACAAACTGTTTAAAGTAACTCGTGGATAATGCTGTTGACTATACATATTGTAATTCTTATTTTTTGCTACTCTTACTGTAACTAATATTGTATAGTTGTTTGTTATCCCTAAAATAAATAAAATAAAATAAAATAAAATAGAAGACCCCCATGCCAAACCCGATCGAACGCCTTCGCTATATCCAGGCTGACTGCCAATGCCTCACCTTGACTCTCAATAGCTGAAGCCCAGCGGTGGGTGAGATACACTAGAAGATCACCAGTGGAGCGACCATGGCGAAAGCCATACTGTCGGTCACTGATCAGATCGTGATCCTCTAGGTATCCCAGGAGCTTTGCGTTGATTATGCGCTCCATCACCTTGGAGAGAAGGGAGGTTATAGCGATTGGCCTGTAATTCGACGGGTCTGATCTGTCACCCTTTTTAGGCACAGGGTGCACAAGGGCGGTCTTCCACGAAGACGGCACCTGCCGTTTGTGATATGAGAGCGTGAAAAGGCGCGTGAGCACTGGACACAACTCGGGAGCACACCGCTTGAGCACCACTGCTGGTATGCCGTCTGGCCCGCTCGACTTGTGGACGTCTAATGATAGCAGCTCCCGCCGGACATCAGTTTGCCTGAATATAATACCGGGCATGGAGAAACCGCACCGCGGGACGGTAGGCGGTGCGGTACTGCCATCATCGTCCATGGTCGAGTTCGAGGCAAAGAGATTGCCCAAGAGATCAGCTTTCTCCTTTGCACTGTGGACCAGATCACCATCAGCATTTCGCAGTGGTGGTAAGGACGACCGACAAAAATTTCCCTCGGCAGCTTTGGCGAGCGACCAGAAGGCACGACTCCCTGAGGGATAGCCCACGAGCTTCTCACCAATTCTGCCGACGAAGTTGAATTTAGCTCTGGCAATGGCTCTTTTACTGGACCTCGAAGCAGCATTTAATTTGCGTTACTGGTTGCGTTAGGGTGAAGGTTACTTTGACGTTGTACATTTTGTGTTTCTGGCGTGTAAAAGTGGACATGTTTGATCGAGGATTAATGTTTTTTTATGCTAACAACCAACGTATGACATTTCGTAAATAAATATTCATAATTTTTTTTTCTCTTTATGACGTCATTAGTTACATCAACCACCTTCAAAAATCACACCGCTGGCACTCACCTTGAGCTCCTGCGTGAGCTGGTGCTGCATGTTAGAGAGCGTGGCGTGCTGCAGCAGCGTATCGTCCAAGCCCCTCACCAGGCCCTCGAACCGCTCGTTCAGTTCCATGCACGCTACGGATGTAAATATATGTTGAAAGTAGTCCATTAAATCATGGTTCATGATCATAATTCATTGGTACAGGTAGTTAGGTACATTAGAATCATCTCCTTATTTGGAGTGGTAACCAGAAAAATATAAACGGAAGTAGCCAAGAGAGGACATTAAATCCGCAATACGCGCCATATTAAAATAGCTACAGACTATCCTACTGAGAACTGACAGGACGGTTCCCAGCATTAGGAATATCAATTGAATCAAGGAGGAGGAAGACATAGGTGCTTTGTAATAATTCAAGGGCAAGGGTTTTTTTTTGTAATTTGTTCTTGAACTTACCAGCAGTCTCTGGATTGCTGTTGCCCGTTTCCAGCTGCTCCAGCCCTCCCTGCAACTCGGCGCGCATTGTTGACATCTGTTCCTTGAAGCTTGCCATCTGTACAAAAGATAATTGTGTTCAAATCTGCATTATTTAACAACCTTTAAATCCTCTCAGCTCAGATAGAATGCACATGTTTGTTAGCACAGACAGCCATGGTGACATCAGATAAACTCGGTACCATTTTAGGCAAAACAACAACTTACTGTTGATGCTGAGAACGGATATTTTCGGGAGGAGTTTACTTAAAAATTACTTGACAAAAACGGCTCTTTCTGGCTCTCAAGTACATTACCCGATACCCAGAGATGTGGACCTAGTACTATCGCCAACACAGGTGCTGGCCATTTGTGACCATGTGTGCTACCACTGCCACCGATGATCAGGGCGGAAAGTGTTACTATTTGTACTGTCAATCAAGTAGAACCCGCGGCCACTCTAGAACCATGTCAAAATAACAAGCAGTAAGAGATTTCTTACAATCTGATTTATAACATCACTATGACATAATCGTCAGTGGCCTGAGGTTCCAATAGGTTCACTGTACCTGGGTAGTGAGACCGGCGTCGAAGCCGTTCAACTGCTCCGTGTAGTCTCCGACCATGGCGTTCAAGGCATTCAGTCGTGAGTCCATCCTCAGGAGTTCCTCAACCTTCTCACCTGCCAGTAGAGATACCTTCAATGCGCTGTTAGATACAGTCTGGCCAACCAAATTTTGACAGTAAAAAAACCATAGGTAGGTAATCACGCGTTCAGAATTGCATGGGCAATTTATGAATGAATTCATGAATACCTATATACTATACTTATCCATCCCTTCTTTTAGGTGGTACCTAATACTAGTGTATGCAAAAAAATCGGACATCGTGAGTGTAGTGTGTCGACAGAGTCACATCCCTAGTGCACAAAATGTTCAAGTTGATAATCAAGACCAAGTGCGGGTAGTTCGTAAAACCCGCGCAGCTAGAAGATGTTGATGTCAACCTCAGCCAGTCTTTCTCCGGGACCACGGGGGCAATGTCGCCCTTGAAACGTCGAAGGTTTGTTTTCAAAGTTTATACACGATTAAGCCCCGTTTTAGTAAATTTATAATGTGTGAAAATCGTGAAAGTTTAAATAAGTGTTTGACAGTATAATTCTGTCTGACTATGCAAGAATGTGAACAAATCCTGGCCAAAATATACAAATTAGGACCGCTATCACCAACATCTAAAATCATAAACTTCGTGTCTTTAGATCGATTGATTAGCGTGAGTGTTACGCAGGCTGTACATTATAAGAGCTGAAAGTCTACCGCAAACATTGTATATCGCTTTTGCATATTCGAACGATAAAGAGGCAAATACATACACGGTATGCAGTAAGGTCCGACCGAGATCTCCCGGTCCTGGCCGAACCTTCCGCCTTGACACTTTTTGTGATTTTGGTGGGTACTCACCAGTATTTTAAGGCAATTATAAAGTGTATCGTGTCATCGTAATTCAAGTTATGACCTTTTCTCAAACTTTGGCTGTAAATGTACTGTTTCAGTGTTGCCTTATATAAAACAATAGTTTAATTTTGATTATTAAATATCTTTTATGGAAAATGTGTGTTTTTTCGTATATAAATATTACAAAATCTCGGTCTCGGTGTCGGCCGAAATAAAAAAGTAGTCTCGGTCGGACCTTAGTATGCAGTTAAGCAAAGCCAAGAGGAAACGGAGTGTTACAAGGAAAGAGCCTAGTTTGCTTGCTTGTGGACACTGACCGACGGTCTTGGCGGTCTTCTCGGCGGCCTCGGCTGCCGTGGACGCCTTATCAATCTGCGACTGCAGCGCTTTCGTCACTTCCTCACGAAGCTTCATCAACGCGGATCTGTTTACAGAAACGATCTGTTTACATCGGTGGTAAATAAGAATACTATCTATCTAGCCGTATGGATGCCTGCAACTACAAGACCCTTTAAACACCTTGACACTTCCGCTTTGAAGAACCCTTTGATGTAGTTGTTATATAACCACAGCGGATAAGGTTTTAGCGGGAAGGAATTCTGAGTCTGAAACCGTACAGTCGGCGATCATGTTAGTTCCAATGTTTTTACCAACATTAAAATGTTTCTAGTGTGAAGATCACAAAAAAGCAGTATAGTCTTCAAACATCACCTTGTGCTACTAGCTGAAGCAGAAATATCTGCTGCCCACAACAGAAAATTACGCTCGACTGACGTCACCATAACAGGTACCTCTATGTATACTACTTGTACTCACCCCATCTCGGGCTTGCTGACGAACTTGACGCCGGGAGGGAAGACGTCCTTCGACACCACTCCTGTTGTGCCAGCTCCCCTACTCGTACCACCCTAAAAGTACGTTATCTTCCAATAAGTAATATGTTGTATGTGCAAGGCTTAAAGGGGGTGATGAGATGGCCAAGGTATTTATGAACATTTTTATTTTTAGCCATGAACATCTATATACGAAATTGGCACACCTTTTTTACCTTTTTGATACGGAACCCACAAGACAAAACACGTGTAGAGATACGGGTAGAGGGGCGAACATGCTGTTGCTGCAGAGCACGCGGCGAGGACGGCAGTGTAGCGTGCAGTATGTGTGATTTGAGTCAACTTCAACTGACACTTGGAAACAGCTGCGGGGACACAGGTCTTGCATGGAGTGATCTACACTGCGACCTAGGCGTAGGTACTGACCGTGCCATACCATGAGCACAATACCATACCGGATGCTTGTCTCATCCATTGTCAACAATGAAAATATACAAGATTCCTTAGCACCGAAAGAATGAAAAAAAACTAACTGCGCCGGCGCAGCGACCCAAAATGAGTCTTGGCCTCCGACACTCGCACACTGCCGATCGTGCGCAATCTCTCGCCAGTTTGAGACTCCGAGTTCACGCAGAAAGAAGGAAAGAAACAGGTTTTTACCACATTGTGTGAAGCTACAGTGCAAAGGGGGAATGAGGATTACCGGTCCGGATCCGGACACATCCTTCGCTGACGGGTCGATGCGCATCGACTTGTACGCCGTGCCTGAGCTGGTTGACTTTAGCAGCGCCTGAAATATTCACGGTTCAAGATGGGTTTTGTATGCCTTTACGGCGTTATGGGAAGGTTTGGAATAAAATAATACAGTTAACCAATTGGAACCCTAGGCCACTATAGGACCATGTCAAAATGACAAGCAGTAAGAAATTTCTTACACTGATCTGAAATTAGCGTCACTATGACATAGTCCTACGACCTTCAGTGGCTTAGGGTTCCAATTGATTGATTATTTGATTCGTTTCAACGATGACTGGCTTATCAACACCACGTCACGGTCGTCGTCCTATCGACCGTCCAGCCGCCAGCCATAACAGGGCGGCGTCGGGCGGCAGCTAGTTGCGTCATGCCCAACTTCGTGATGGCCTGCTCTGCTGCCTGCACACGGTCATCAAGAACACCTCGTACCTCGTCCTCGTCCGTCCAGCCGCCGGCCATGGCGCACAATAGGCGTTGGGCGGGAGCTCATTGCTGGCAACTAGCTGTGACGACCTGCCCTCACGTGCCGACGTACCTCGTCCGCGTCCATCCAGCCGCCAGACATGACGGCGCCGGCGGCATCGGACGGAAGCGCACCGCTGGCAGCCAGCTGCGTCAGTATCCCGCCCAACTTCGCGATTGCCTGTTCTGCTGCTTGCACCCGAGCAGACACCTGTGAACACATCATACGTGATGAGAGATTGGTCATGGATCGATCTTTAGTGGCGTGCCACGTACCTAATACTGACGTAAAACAATCTGTACGCGTGTAATCTGGGATTGTTATCGGCAGTAAATTTCAGACCCTACTCAAGGCCCTTCCAGGACAAGGGAATCAGGCCGAATGGGATCAGCTGCTTCCAGTCTGGCGTCCTTCCTCGGTCTACATGTATACACTTGGTAGACCTGCATGGCCTGCATGGCGTCGGTGAGCGAGGCGCCGGCAGCCAGGTCGTGGCGCAGCTGCTGGTTGTCGGGCATGGTCAGCTGCGGCAGCGGCCCTGCCACGCGCATCAGCTCCTCCACTTGCGCCTCTAGCAGTTGGAACTGGGATTGCGTCACCACGGCAATGCTTCCTGTGGAGCAAATCATTATTAAGGGTAGTTTAGTTTTCTTTTTATTATTTAACAGTACAATTTGATATACATATAACGAGTACCTCGACCTCGTGCAGTTCCAATTGTAGTTGGTCCTTTTTCAACTGAAATGCCAAATTAATACCATATGAGTAAGGTAACCTAACTGTTAGCTATAGGTACTAACTTTATAAAGCATTTATAAGTAATACATATAAACAAGGACTTGCCAATAAGCAGTTTCTCTTTTCCTGGTCCATCGATTTCTGTTAAAAAGTTAAAAATATAAGTACGTTATTTTAGCATCTGAATAAAATCCAACTATATTATATGTGTACGTTATCTTTCATTTTTTCCGCTACCCAAGGGTAATCTGGAAGAGATCGCTTATTAGCGTTAAGACCGCCTATTGTTTTGCCTCAATCTGAAATCGAAAGGTTTAAATTATTGTGAATGATGTTTTCCATGTAATGTTTTTAATTTATATAATAAAGAGTATTCTATGTATCTAGTTAAGGAGAACCCACTATCACTGTAACGAATCCTAAGTCGATGTAACATTGTAGTTTCCCTCGGCTTATGCAAATATATTAATTGGTTAATCCGCATATTTTACTTTTATTCACACAGTCACGTACTTGCCATAAATATGACATTTTACGATGACAAGCCATGACGCAAAGCGAATCCGGGTGTCAATTCTTCTAACGCTTCATTGTTTAAAAACATATAAAAGGAGCACTGCGTCCCCCCGTTAACCATTCCGGGTCAGCTCCTCTCTCACTCAACATCTTAAACATGTAGTAATCTTTAATATACAAGATTTAACTACATTTGCATTTTTACTTAAATCAACCGAAAAGTGACCTCTCCTCGGCTGCAGCGCAAAATCGTTCCTGAAACATCGAAATCCACCGGTCCACGGTCGCATTTCTGGCGCAGCTCGGCAGTGATCTTCTGAAAAAATCCAGGTGATAGCAAACTATGAAGTAAGTGGCCAAACTTAATTTGTTCCTGTCCCTGCGAGATCTTTTCTATCAAGAATTTGTCAGAAGACGTTCCTACAATTTATTCAACTTTAAATCACAAGCCCTGCAGCATTAGCGAGATTGAGAACACTTAAAAACATTTATTACATTTTTTCTCATTACGAGAAGGACAACCGAGAATCGGGAGGATAAAGTAAATGGAATCACTCAAACACCGTTCCTTCCTTACCAAAACCCTTTTCTTATATTACCTATATTTTTAAGTTTTTAAGTCTTTGCTGTTTCTATTATTGAGACAATGTGTTAAATATGTACAACTTTTAGCAAATACTTTATAATTTTATGTGAAAAGATAAAGAAAGAGAAGACGAAACCGTTCTTTATTTTTGCAAATGTAAAGAATTTTAGTATTTGAGTGTCATATTAATATTACTTTAATAAGATAGTAAATCGCACTGATTTATCGTGCTTTTCTGAATTGTTAAATGTGATTTTGTGATTGTCAAAGGGAACAATTGCGCTTTTAGATAATAGGGAGTGGCCTTTTTTTATAAAAATAATACTTGATTTAAAGACTCGTCCTTGCTGTTTAGTGAATTTAGATAATTTAAATCACGCTTATTCTTTATTCATTGTTAAAATAATTTTCCTTACGTCTTTAAAAAGATTCGCGATAAAAGTAGAACAAATTGACTTTTGATTCTAATATTTAATGTTTCCTTTAAAACTAGGCGCTCTTTATATTAAAGCAACTTAATTTTTCTTTTTGTGAGATATTTTCACTTTTTAACAATGGAACTATTGGCACAAGCGATTAATGGCCAAATGCAGGCTCAAGCACAGGTTGTTCAAGCGCAGGCTCAAGCACAGATTGCTCAAGCGCAGGTTCAAGCCCACGGTCATGCCCAAGCACAAGCACAGGCAATGAACCAGGGAGAGAACTTGGCTGAACAACTTCGCAATGACCTGAGTATAGAAAACGAGAGCCTTGGCGAGGGGACTGACCAAGTAGAGCGTATGTCTCCCAACCGTCCAGAAATCCCTCCGGGTTATGCTAGAATAGGATACAATTATCCTATGCCTCCGTTAGCCTTACCAACTTCGCAAAGTAGTGATAGAAATACCCATATACCGACCATAGGCGAAATTGTAAAAAATATCCCTACGTATAACGGAGATCCGCGTCAATTAAGCCGATTTTTACGAAAATGCGATTTTGTTCTTCAACAGTATCGAGACGGACCGGAAGAACGATACTCATATATTTTAGAAGTTATTACTTCGCGTCTCACAGATAAAACAGCAGAATTAGTTTCAGAAAATGACTATTTAGCTACGAATTCGAATTTATTACGAGCACTTTTAATTCAACATTTTCGTGACCAGCGCACTGAAAAACACCTCAAAACTGAGTTAGATAACTTAGCTATTAAAAATGGGGAAAGTTTTATTAATTTTGCGCACGGATACAGTCTGTTAAAAATCAGTTATTTTCTATTTTTTTTTTTACCAACATTTATTTTCGAAATATATACAGTAAGTGTAACTTACCTAACTACCTACCTCTACCTACATTAAATCTAAAGTAGCTCCTTGAGGCATTGTACCTAGGATGCTTTTCTAAATTAACACAAAATTATGACGAAATCACTATGCAGATTAAAATTAATATTTATAATCAGGCAGCATTAGATGTATTTTTGTATGATATTCCTGAACGTATTTTGAGAGCTATTCAAGTAAAAGAGCCTAATTCTTTAGAAGAAGCCTTGCGGTACACAATTGAACAGGCCCAGTTTGAGTGAGTTGAATTAAAGGATTTAAAGGTTTACCATCATATTTAATTTGTTTGCACAAATCGCAGTTATTAATGACAGCTGCAACTACTTCCTTCATTTTAGAAAAATAATATCTTTTTAATTTATTATGTTTCATTTATTCCAAGTTTTTCTTTCGTGGTATTTGAAAATCATGTATTTCTGTTAGCTATCACTATCTAAAATAGTAATCCTTTTTGTACATTCTATGAACGGTACAGATTTTCTATCGAATAGTTTAGAAAAAAAAACTGTTTTAGAAAAGGCCTCTTTAACTTGAGGTGAATTAAAGTGAATATAATATTTTTTACTAGGATTTAATTGTTCCTTTATATTTTTTTCTATGGTTTTAGAATCTAAAGCTAGAAAAACATCTAGAATTCTTCCTTAACTAATTATTTTCATTTCGCCCCTAAACCAGTGAGTTAATAACAAGTGATTGGGTTTTACGTCTACGGCTTCATATAAAATGGGAATGACAGAGTATTTGTCTCTCATTTTGACATAATCGACAGTACAGGATCCCAAGCTGGTGATACGGGAAAGCTTCCTCACTATTGAAATAGGAACCTTTTGATTTGAATAGCTATACGCGTAAGAACCTAGAGAAGTATCGCTTTACCTGGCGAGAATGAAAGGATTTTCAAACTTTATTCAATGGCTTATATTAATTCGCTGGAGGCAGACTGCGATGTTTTTTGGCTGTGCTGGACATCGGCTGTCATGTGTAAGGAATTCATGGAATAGGTAATACACTCCGTTTTGTTAGCCCATCGAATGGGAGATCACGTTCTGCCCAGTGACAACAAGTGCTTTAAAGGATAACTGTCTTAACTCCTTCGCGGTTAAGATTGGATAAAATGCTTAATTCAAACCTCATCGCCAATTCATAGTTATAAAAAAGTTATATACTTATAAGGAAAACAGAAAACATAAAAATATGTCGTTATAGGTTGGTTTATTTAAAGAGGTTTGCCTTTAAAAGGGTAACAATATTTTAACAATGAATACTTACGGTGGTATCCGAAAAACATTAAAATTACTATCTTCCAAAAAAAGACTCGAGACTCGAGAAGACTCGAGAAATTGGGCTCGAGATTTCTCGAAACTCGAGAATACAAATGGGCCGAGAAATCAGAAACCCTACCCAGAAGCCAACTCTAATGTCGAAAAATATGAACTTTTTCCTAATTTGTCGAAGATATCATCGATATTGGGCAAGGGATACTTGTCATCAATGGCGATTTCATTAAGTTTTCTATAATCAATTACCATTCTGAATTTTTGTTCACCCGACGCATCCATTTTCTTTGGAATCAGGTGCACTGGTGCACTCCAAGGAGAATAGTCGAATAATATCTGATGTTATAAGTTTATTAACTTGTTTTTTTATTTCAGCCGCTTGACTTAGCGCCTGTCTATATGGTTTAATATAAATAGGAGTTGCATCCTTTGTCCTAAATTATATTATGTTTAATTTCGTGTGTGAAAGTTAAAGGAATTTCATCATTAAAAAATATATCTGGATACTCGTAACAAAGTTGTTTAATTGCGTGACGTTCTTCAGAGTTCATATGATCTGTCTTTAATTTTGCTAAATTCTGAACTAACAACTCATCACGACTTTCTTTGGAAAAAATATTACATATTACATTGTCGTTAAACGGTTTGACCTTGAATGGTGAGAAAATATCAATGGTCGATTCGTCGTCGCTGACGTTCTGAATAGTTGTTTGTGCAAACCCGTTATTTTATTACAATTTACGAGCGCACAAGGCATTGTAAGCTTTTCTGTGAATTTTACTTGGTAAAACAGTTTCATCATCATCATCATCATTTCAGCCGAAAGAAGTCCACTGCTGGACATAGGCCTCCCCCAAAGATTTCCACAATGACCGGTCCTGCGCCACCAGGAAAAAAAAACAGTTTAGTAGGAATTATTACCCTTTGTTCCGAACGCGGTTGAATCATAATTGTTAGAAAAGGGGTATTTTAACTGATTTAGTTTTAGAAAAAAAAAATCTTAGCTTATTTGAAATTAATAATTCATGATCTAATTCAATTAAAGTATTCAAATTTTTTATAAGTCCACACCGATTCAACCATCGTAATCCTGAATATCATAAATATAAAATTTGTGTTTACGATCCTCATTAAATATTCTGAATAGTGGTGTTTTTACGACTGTATTATGGGTGCTAATAGCGTGTGTTGTTATGTTATGACGTCGAATGGCTCGACTTCTTTAAGAAACATCTGGAGCTACCTGTGTCTATAAGTAGTTTAAAATTGGAATGTGGAATAACTATATAGGGCAGGAAATTGCCTTTTAAGGACTTTGTTTTGTTTAGCTTATTTGAAATTAATAATTCATGATCTAAGTCAATTTAAGTATTCAATTTTTTTATAAGTCCACACCGATTCAACCATCGTAATCCTGAATATCATAAATGTAAAATTTGTGTTTACGATCCTCATTAAATATTCTGAATAGTGGTGTTTTTACGACTGTATTATGGGTGCTAATAGCGTGTGTTGTTATGTTATGACGTCGAATGGCTCGACTTCTTTAAGAAACATCTGGAGCTACCTGTGTCTATAAGTAGTTTAAAATTGGAATGTGGAATAACTATATAGGGCAGGAAATTGCCTTTTAAGGACTTTGTTTTTTCGTGGAGGGGCCTCCACATAAAAATTTTGCTATGTATTGTCCGATTGTCTAGCAGAATCTCTGTTAACATTGTTAGGATAATGTTGATACTGATAGGCATGTTTCTCTGGAAGCTGCTGAAGAAATTAAGATTATTTAACGCAGAATTCCTATTATGATTCATGAAATAATAGTCATTTAATATCGTTCTATGGAAATTCAGATTATTTGAATTGTTGGACATATTCGCGTACGGTTTCGGCGTTGGCGGTTTCGGTCTTGGAAAATAGACAGGTTTAGTGTTACCCTAATTTGACCTAAAACTTTGCGATCGATTCGTCGCGGGTTGTGGAAAGTTATAGGGTCTCTGAAAGTTATGAAACCTATTTGGATTAAAATTCGATGGATCTTGTGGTTTAAAAGAATTATATTGATCCCATAGAACAAAATAATTATTATTTTCCTAAAATAAAGGAAGCAGTTGCAGCTGTCATTAATAATAATAACTGCGATTTGTGCAAATAAATGAAAGTAAAATGGTAAATAAGCGTTAAGAAAAGGATAAACCTAAATATGAAAAGGCTACAATCACGGAACTACCGGAAAGAAGTGTAGCGCATATAATAAAACGAGGACATGAAACCACTGTACCTGTTAGAAATATAAAACGACCTAATATAGTAAAAAGGGTCTTAGACTTTATTTTTCACAAAAAGCAAGACGATACTCCCGAAAATCCTGTATGGTCTAAAGACACGCCATTTTTAAATGACATAAAATTTTAACTGTGATATTACGAAATCACGTAGGACAGTGATTTTGTTTATTTCTATATTTTTATGTATTCAACGAAATGAGGAATTGAATTATATAAAACTATGTATTTTCATATTTATATGCACCACAGATGCAACAGATGTAACATGAAGTGAAGAGACTTCTGCATTTTCACAGATATTCTGCAAGATGTAATTTACTTGCATTACCTATAAATTCAACTTTCGAATGTACCAAGTGACATTTTTAATTTCTATAAGAGTAATTTCCATGTCTGACTCTACCAGCGTACAAAAATGTACTTAATTATAATGTATAAACTTACTTTAAGGAGGATACAAATCTTTCCCTTCCTTTCCTTTTCCCATTTCCCGATGAGTGAAAAGATGAAATCAGAATAAATGAAGAAAAGTAATAAATCTATGAGTACTGAGTAACCAGTGGCCTATACAGACGCATCGTGATAGTGTCTGGCACTCGTTACCAGGTGATTACAGATTCATCTTACATACAACTTGAAGAAAATTACAACCTAAAGAAGACAAATGGATTACGTTACGACATTTAGTGGTTCCTTCCTATAAGTAATGTTACTGATCACATCATTATGTAAGGTATTGACTACAGATTGTTGGCCCTACAGCTTCAACTTCGGCAAAAAAAGTGATAATGAAAAGTGAAACTGAAAATATGGTCATTTTAGTGAAAGTGATAAAAGCCGGGAAAACCCGCAATAAGAATATAAGCAACCATTGTATAATCATGTAAATTGTGTATTAACTTATATTTTAACTTTCGTAAGGTACAAAAAATATTTTTTTCAAAAAAAAAGGATTTTTTATACTTAAGGAGGGAGGAGTTAAGGAGAACCCACTGTCACTGTAACGAACCCTTAGTCGATGTAACATTGTACTGCGTCCCCCCGCTAACCATTACGGGTCAGCTCCTCTCTCACTCAACATCTTAAACATGTAGTAATATTTAATATAAGTACAAGATTTAACTAAATTTGCATTTTTACTTAAAACAACCGAAAAGTGACCTCTCCTCGGCTGCAGCGCAACATCGTTCCTGAAACATCGAAATCCATCGGTCCACGGTCGCATTTCTATCTATCTAGATGTTTATTTACTTATTTTATTTAACCATTATTGCAGAAAAGAAAACTTTAACGTACAAAAGGCGGCCTTAATGCCAATAGGCAATCTCTACCAGTCAACCTTAAGGCAAAACAGAAACTAAAGCTAAAGCTCGAATCCTTGAATAGTGTAAACTCGGTTGACTCATCTTTATGACCTAATGAGGGTATTAAAATAAAATTATATCCAACTCGCTGGGAATTCATTCCTGGATTTAAAGTTCCATAATTTTATCTCATTTTTTTTGGCCAAAGACCATTGAAGTCATTATCCAACCGGACCGGCACTTGACAGGTGTTCCGCTCTGCCGAAAGTATTTTATTTATACAAATGTAAAGCACGAATCAAATCATTTATTATTTTATATATAAAAAATGTTATTGATTCATGTTTTTTTAAGTACAGTCAAGTGTAAAAATATGGTGGTGCACATCTCACTCAAAAATATGTCCCATAGCACCTTATGCCGGTGTAATAAGAGCGTAGTACCATATTTATGAGTCGATTATTTCGAACCATATTTTTGCACTTGACTGTACTCACACTCCTAAATTATTTAAAAAGAGATGTCATATACTACAGAAAAAGTGACCACGGACCATCCCAGCCACTGCCACGGCCAGCCCTGGGCACTGGGGGCCTCGGTCACTTTTTCTGTAGTATACCTATATTATATGACATCTCTTCCAATTGTACTTGTATTTATTGTATTGTATGGCTTTACCGAGCATCTGACATAGCTATTTGTACGTTACGTACAAATAGCCATACATTTGCGATGCCCCTCCCCGCAAAAATTGGCAGTTTTTTACAGAATAACAGACAATGCCAGTCCGCTCGTTTAAATGGTTAGAGATGTTATCAGAAAATGCTCACCCCGTACTCCAATGCCCTGTTTTCCTCCGCGTCCTCTACCCTCCCCGCCTTTCTCTTCAGAAGCACCCTTGTCCTCGCCCGGCCGGCCGCGCTCTCGTCGACCGCGACCGTCACGCCCTCCTCCCGGTCTGTCACTCCCACTTTCTTCCTGATCATCAAGCCCCCGGCCTCCTGCCGACTTGTCCCTCCCGCCCTCCTGACCATACCTATCTGCAGTTCGCCCACCCACGGATCTACGACGTCCTCTAGATCTACCCTGACCTCCCGCCCCGTCTTCATCCCTCCCCACGGCGCTGCCCCGCCGGCTGTCTCGTCCTCGTGATTCACGTCTCGAGCCTGGCCCGTATCCGTGTTCATCTTCATCCAGATCTTCAGAGAGGTCTCCTGCAGGTTTTGTCTTTCTCCGCCTGGACTGCCGTTCAAGTTCATCTTGTTCTTCTTCCCACGCAATCCGTTCTGCCTCATTTTTGAATTTGGGTGGGGGAGGACGCTGGTACTCCTATTCAGTAAGAAATATGTTGTACATACTTAAATAGACAAGGTTACATTTTTGAACAGAAACTCGTCAAGGTACCTAATATAAGTAATATATAATTAGTAAAGGAACAATACCGCTTCTTCATGTCCTTTCTTGCCACGGTGCTTGGCTCTGAATTGCCGTTCAAGTTCATCTTGTTCTTTTTCCCACGCAATCCGTTCTGCCTCATTTTTGAATTTGGGTGGGTGAGGACGATGGTACTCCTAAACAGTAAAAACAAAGGTTTTACAGTCAAGGAAAATAACATGCGACCCACTTAAGGCACTGTCAAACTGTATTGAATAAAAAGTTTGCGAATTGGATCGAAAACAGTGAAGCATGGAAGCTCAACGCAATGAAAACGTTCCCGCGATAGGCGGTTCTTAAAACGGTTCCGCATGCCGATTTTAGTAGGACCGGAATGTCATCGTTGGAATCATGTTCAATCGGGACCACTGACGGACGTCTGAAAATATTTAGCAAAACGACGTGTTTTTTAGTGAAAATGCCGTCATCTGTTGTGAAGTGGCGGAGAAACCATTCAGACAATTATTTCAAGGACAGTGAAATTACTTTTAAGTTAGTTTAAAATAAATATTATCTCTTTTTAGGCTAGAACCCGGGTCACTCCTCTGATGCACAAACACAAGATATGGAACAGCTTCCTGATAGTAGGTAATTGCAGAAAGATGGGACAATCCTATTTTGTTTTTCTCAGTGAAAATGCACAAGTTTGAAGTTTCATCACTCCGAAAATATCACTATAGTACCTATTGACTGACTAACATTTGTTTGTATAGTTTTTTAATTTATTGTTGACTTTATTGACCAATAAACCAATAATCAATTTTAAATTGTGTACTTACAAAATATTCATGTAAAAGTCTGAAATAAAGTTATTAATTCGTTCATTAGCCATTTCGACTATGGGATTATTTGGATTGAGATTGAATTCACATTGTTCCTTTACGATTATCATAAACCCTCTATAACGCGCTCAAAAACCGCATATTATGACCACCATAATGGTAAACTTCTTTACTCGGCATACGCTTCATTTTATAAACCCACACTCGAGTTTTATTCGCGGATAATAAAATGGTTGCATTATTTATTATGAATACAATTATTGTATTTGAAGACGTATTTTACGTTAATAAACGTGCAGATAATGCATCAGGAGAACAATACCTAATGTTATTATTAATTATTTACTTATAATTTTATTTCAACTTATTACTTATTTGGGTGGTGTACATCTTACTCAAAATTATGTCCCATAGCATTTTATTTCATTGTAATAAGAGCGTAGTACCATATTTATGAGACGATTTTGTCGATACGTATTTTTGCACTTGACTGTATGTGAAAATTATTGTTCTTTGTTGTATTGAACCACCTACTGACAATGTTTCCAATGACCCTTTTTTTCTTGTAACTTTCGAGTGTCAGTGTTAGGGCCAATGAAAGCTAACAATATTGACGCTGACCAATTGTTTTAGGCTATTTTATAATATATATATAACCGACTAATATGTTAACGAATTTGATTGGCAGCGTAGCTTACAGTCAGCTACACAGCTATGAATTCAGCCAAAGTGTCAAAAATATGTATACACGACTTTGGTGCCTGGGCATTAAGATCATGTAGGTCAGTATACATACATATTTTTGGCACCTTGGATGTATTCATAGCTGTGTGGCTTACTGTTCATGCGCATATCGACTTTTTATCTGAAGCACAGAATAAATGTCCTGAAGTTATGTAGACGATTTATTTGAAGGTAACTCTTCCATGTTTATTTCCGGTCACTGGTCGTAAATTACATTCCTTGGACGTATGTAGGTACTATCGCGTTCAAATTGCATGGGCAGTTAGGAATGAATTCATTCATAAATTGCCCATGCATTTTTGAACACGTGTGCACATTACCTAAATACACAAGTTTACATTTTTGCACTGAGGCAGTTCAAGGTATAATTAGTAAGAACACAATAAGTACCGGTTCTTCGTGTCCTCTATGGCCACGCTGCTTGGCTCTGAACTGCCGTTCAAGTTCATCTTGTTCTTCTTCCCACGCAATCCGTTCTGCCTCATTTTTGAATTTGGGTGGGTGAGGACGCTGGTACTCCTAACCAGCAAAATAGTTATTTATTGCACAAGGGGGCAAAGTTGTTCAACTCTCCGGCTTATATTGACACCCGAGCAAGCGAAACATTCCAAAAGAGTTGAACAAACTTTGTTGCCGAGTGTAATACAACATTTCACCTCACTATCGCGAGAAAAATAAAAACTACATACGATTAAAAATCTTATCCAAATGTAAGTTAACTTGAAGAAACCATGCATGCAAATTCAAGGTCAAAAAGTGTCATTGAATTACTCCTTGTATGCTTAGATTTTGCCAATAGCTTACCAAGTGCGGGATAAGAATTGATCAATTTAAAGATGTGACCTCCGATTGCGCATATATTATTACCTACGGTCATACAGGTCTCACTGATACTGGACGGGTGGTAAGTTATAGGAATTAGCACAAGGTCAAATTACTTTCCCCACTAGTGGATAAAATGCGTTTTCCCCCGCTAGTTTTATAAGATATCAAAGAGCGCTTTCCGAACTAGTGAGGTGAGAAAAAGGTTGTACAAGTACCTATGTAAACCCACAAGTTTACTGAGATTGAGACACTTCAAGGTATAATTAGTAAGAACACAATAAGTACCGGTTCTTCGTGTCCTCTATGGCCACGCTGCTTGGCTCTGAACTGCCGTTCAAGTTCATCTTGTTCTTCTTCCCACGCAATCCGTTCTGCCTCATTTTTGAATTTGGGTGGGTGAGGACGCTGGTACTCCTAACCAGCAAAATAGTTATTTTATTGCACAAGGGGGCAAAGTTGTTCAACTCTCCGGCTTATATTGACACCCGAGCAAGCGAAACATTCCAAAAGAGTTGAACAAACTTTGTTGCCGAGTGTAATACAACATTTCACCTCACTATCGCGAAAAAAATAAAAACTACATACGATTAAAAATCGTATCCAAATGTAAGTTAACTTGAAGAAACCATGCATGCAAATTCAAGGTCAAAAAGTGTCATTGAATTACTCCTTGTATGCTTAGATTTTGCCAATAGCTTACCAAGTGCGGGATAAGAATTGATCAATTTAAAGATGTGACCTCCGATTGCGCATATATTATTACCTACGGTCATACAGGTCTCACTGATACTGGACGGGTGGTAAGTTATAGGAATTAGCACAAGGTCAAATTACTTTCCCCACTTGTTGATAAAATGCGTTTTCCCCCGCTAGTTTTATAAGATATCAAAGAGCGCTTTCCGAACTAGTGAGGTGAGAAAAAGGTTGTACAAGTACATACCTATGTAAATCCACAAGTTTACTGAGATTGAGACACTTCAAGGTATAATTAGTAAGAACACAATAAGTACCGGTTCTTCGTGTCCTCTCTGGCCACGCTGCTTGGCTCTGAACTGCCGTTCAAGTTCATCTTGTTCTTCTTCCCACGCAATCCGTTCTGCCTCATTTTTGAATTTGGGTGGGTGAGGACGCTGGTACTCCTAACCAGCAAAATAGTTATTTATTGCACAAGGGGGCAAAGTTGTTCAACTCTCCGGCTTATATTGACACCCGAGCAAGCGAAACATTCCAAAAGAGTTGAACAAACTTTGTTGCCGAGTGTAATACAACATTTCACCTCACTATCGCGAGAAAAATAAAAACTACATATGATTAAAAATCTTATCCAAATGTAAGTTAACTTGAAGAAACCATGCATGCAAATTCAAGGTCAAAAAGTGTCATTGAATTACTCCTTGTATGCTTAGATTTTGCCAATAGCTTACCATGTGCGGGATAAGAATTGACCAATTTAAAGATGTGACCTCCGATTGCGCATATATTATTACCTACGGTCATACAGGTCTCACTGGTACTGGACGGGTGGTAAGTTATAGGAATTAGCACAAGGTCAAATTACTTTTCCCACTAGTGGATAAAATGCGTTTTTCCCCGCTAGTTTTATTAAATGTAAAAGAGCGCTTTCCAAACTAGTGAGGTGAGAAAAAGGTTGTACAAGTAGGTACGTACAGTCAACCAATTGGAATCCTAGGCCACTATAGAACCATGTCAAAATGACAAGCAGTACCTAAGATATTTCTTCCAATCTGCTTTATAGCGTCACTACGACATAGTCCTACAGTGGCCTAGGGTTCCAATTGGTTGACTGTACATAACACTTATTTAAACTTTCACGATTTTCACACATTATATATTTACTAAAACGGGGCTTAATCGTGTATAGATTTTGAAAACAAACCTCCGACGTTTCAAGGGCGACGTTGCCCCCGTCGTCCCGGAGAAAGGCTGGCTGAGGTTGACATCAACATCTTCTAGCTGCGCGGGTTTTACGAACTACCCGCACTTGGTCTTGATTATAAACTTGAACATTTTGCGCACTAGGGATGTGACTCTGTCGACACACTACACTCACGATGTCCCAATTTTGAGCCGGTGATATTCGATTACGCTTACATTTATCAATCACCGGATTCCAAGTAGACGAGATTCTAAAACCGTCATCCCGATTGAAATTGGGGTATTTCTTGATTTCAATGGCTTCCCGTACTTTTCTACTATGGAAACGACGATCCGTTGTAAGGATTTTAGGGTTATGCAACTCAATCCAGTGGTTTGGTCCAGACTCTAACAAATGTTCGGCAACCGCAGACTTGTTTACCTGGTGATTTTTGACAGCTGCGATATGTTCCTTCACTCTTTCCGCCATGGTACGCTTCTTCGTTTGGCCGATGTAGGAACTACCACAACTGCAATCAATGTTATAAACACCCGGTGATTGGTACGGGATAACATCTTTCGGCGATCTTAGTTTGCCCGAAATCTTGGATCTTTTTTTTTGTTTTCAAAATCTATACACGATTAAGCCCCGTTTTAGTAAATATATAATGACTGTACATACCTATGTAAATACACAAATTTACTGAGACTGAGATACTTCAAGGTATAATTAGTGAGAACACAATAAGTACCGGTTCTTCGTGTCCTCTCTGGCCACGCTGCTTGGCTCTGAACTGCCGTTCAAGTTCATCTTGTTCTTCTTCCCACGCAATCCGTTCTGCCTCATTTTTGAATTTGGGTGGGTGAGGACGCTGGTACTCCTAACCAGTAAGAATTAGGTTGTACCTACGTACCTTAAGAAACTGTAACTAAACCAACAAAAAAATTAACTGCATGTACTACAAAGTGGAGGACACAGTTCACGAAAGAAATCATATCAAATGTTTGTATAAGTATATCGTGTAAAACCGTTAAATTTCGTTTTATTTTGTTTATACTTTTTTTGTGGTCTTTCTGTTTCCTTTAATATGGTTTTGTATTTTCTTTTGATATGGTTTCATGCAGGACCACATATTGTAAATATTTTTTCATCACACTTGCTTGGTAATGGTGTTACAACGCGCAGGCGTATAGAGCGGTTAGAGCCGATTTAGTCCCCTCGGGAGTTATGGATTTTAGTACAATATAACTCCCGAGGGAGTTATGAGTTTAGTTTTAACATATCGTATGTCATTTCACTTCAGACTATGGAGGTTTCGCATCAGCTAAGGCATATTTTAAATCTTCAAACTTGGCTATAAACCAACTTTACTGTGTATTATTTAACTTTAATAAATACGTTCATTTGTATATTTGTTTTTTCCCTTACAAGTGTGATGAAAAACATTGTATGCATCACGGTCGGTAAGAGGATTACAACCTCGAGTCATTAAAAACCCTCCGCCTACTGCGTCGGGCTACTAACAGACCTCGTTAGTAATCCTGTACTTACCTCCTTAGATGCACAATGTACTATACAACTTTTGTAATTTGTTTTGAAAAAATAAGTCCCGCCGATTTTCTAGCCGGTAATAATCTTTTCGGGCTGCGGTGTTAGAACTGGTAGTACCTTTTTTGACGTACATAAGTGAAAAATAAAGATATTTATCATTTAAATAGACAAGATTACATAAGTAGACTGGGACATGTGAAGGAAAAATTAGTAAGAGCATAATACTGGTTCTTCATCTCCTCTCCTGCCACGGCGGCCGCGGCTCTGCGACCGCTTGTCTGGGAGTTCGCCCGCCACCAGCACCACCTGTGCCCACAACGCTGAAGTTACTGGCTGCCACAACCTTGAGGAGCCTCCAGTCACAGTGAAGAATGGTCAAAGTACCCCGTTTAATCGATTATTATTTCAACAGTCGGCACAAAATCAAACCGCGTGATCTTGTTTGATAGGAAAGGTCAACATGGTCGGGGCCCGACTTTGGGGCTACTAACAAAAACAATAAGCTAAACATGGATAGAATTATTATAACAAAACGCTTCAAAAAATCGGGATGTAGAGAATACTTGGAAAAAACGGATAAACTCTTGCTACTCCCGCGTCAGTTGAAAAATTGTAACCCTCCACGCCCCGTAATTCGCGGGCTCTAATATAGGGATCGAGGGTGAGGGAAGGAAGTACTTATTGGGGATCAAAATACAAGAAAGCCCGCGAATTATACGGGCGTGGTGGGGTGGTGGATTTTTTCAACTGACGCGGGAGTAACAAGAGTTTATCCGTTTTTTTCAAGTATTTTCTCTACATCCCGACTTTTCGAATAAGTAGGTAGTTCACAGCAGTCATTGTTACAGACCTTTTCTCTCTTAGTGTTTTTATTCTACCTTGTCGGGAGGTACTACCCTAACGTACCTAAATACAAGTTTTATTCCAAAGCGTTTCAGTTAAATGAGTAGATATTATTAGAATCGCGGTAGGTAACATAAATATTTTGTTGGAAAAACTAATCTCGTCATGTTAAACAACACAACTCAACTCAACTCTCAACTCTTATACAACTTATAACCAAAAAGGACGTAATTAAAGCTGCTAATTACTTTTTGTTCGAGCAAGCGCAACTGGCGCGCCAAGATGTACAGTACAGACTGGATAACCTTGAAGTTGACTGTATTCCGCTGAAACGGTAAAAATCATATATAGGTAAGTAAGTATAATATATTACTTATGCGATATCTGCGACGCTGTCAAGATACAACACAAAGTCGAAGAGCTAGTCCCGAAAAACGGTTTGTGCTTATAATCCTGATTTCATGTAATGTTAATCATGCTCTTAAATTACACATTTGTTAGATTTACCATATTCCGACAGCAAACCATCTAGAAACACTTATAACATTTACGTCAGCAGTCTGCACTCTACTTTTCTCGTTGGTGAAACGCTTCTATTATTGACTGAGCGTAAGCGAAGCTCCGTTTCAACTTGGGCAAAAATGCGTTTATGTTCGTTTGTTCTTGTCTACGGGACGCATTTCTAAACAGATTCTCGTGAAATTTTGTGAGCATGTTCTATAGGTTTGTAGATGTTTTGTCTTGGTACAGTCAAGTGCAAAAATATGTATCGAGAAAATCCTCTCATAGAGATAGATTACGCTGTTATTACACCGGAATAAGATGCTATGGGGCATATTTTTACATTTGACTGTACAAAATGACTTTAGCGGCCCACAGGTCTATGGCGGAGACTATACGTTCGCGCGAGGTGTACCGCTCACAAAAGAGTGTAGAGTGAGGAAGTGGCGCCCGGGGCGTAATATACTTTAAGGTTTACCTCAGTTGGCCCCATCGCTATACCGATGAGGTCCTCGACGCTGAGCAGCAGGGTCTTGTCGCTCATGGTCGGCGACGACAACGATATCATCGACATCTTGACGGTTGTTGCTCCCTACTTCACTACTTCGAAAACTTCTCGCTTGTAAATACTTCTAAAAATACACGTTGATTAGATAGTGTTCTGACATTGGAGTTTAGCAGATGTCAGTCACAGAGTATTCGTTTACTTTACGAATATACGTCAAGGATCGTCAGCTGAAGGCATTTAAAAAAAATTGTATCCTACTTTAGATTCGGCCAGTTGTTCCGACGCGAACTTCGGAACCGGCTACCGGGAACTTCGGAACATTTTGGTTTTTCCAGGTTTGCCAAAGAATTGATATTCTTTCGCAGCGGCTCCTACCATACCTCCCATTACCTACCATTAAAAAACCTTCGAGGTTTCTATACTTTGTATTTTAGGCCCGCTTGCTTGCTAGTGGTGCAAGCGAGCCTTAGAAATATAAGGTATTGTGCAGTAAAGATTATGGCAAGAAGCAAATGAACATTCGATTTCGAAAATACTATTTCGAAGAAGCAGCAGAAGTAATACAGAGTAAAAAAAACAAGTCGGATTTAGAGCTTTTGGTTTAGCCCTTCGTCTGTGTTTGATAAGGATCCCGACCACATTTTTTGGTCATTTTTTTGCATTTTTTTTTCTAAACAATTTCATTTGCCCTTTACGATACCACCGAGGTTTGAACTCACGACTTTTTGACCCACCCACAGACCATGGGTTAGAGTCAAATGGATGGCAACGAAACAGTTAACTTTTTCATTCGGGCTGTTAGATAAAAATATCATCGAATATCATGTTTTACTGATTTATAACATACAACTCTTGTTTGAAATGCCGTATGCAGTCGCTAAATGGCCATAATAAGGGTTAAACGGCAGACTACTCAATAAATACAACAATAATATTTAATATATTTATTATTTATAATAACTCTCGTCTCCTCTCAACACTTAACGTCACAGAGCCGAAACAGCAAGAATCTCGAAACTCGAGTAATGTTAATATTTGTACACGACTGAATTAATACTGAACACGGACCGCCTTCTGGCGGCCAGCTGAAGCAACACGATTTTGATTATCTCTAAATATAACGTGGAATGCAAGAGGATTTGATACATTGATTCGAAAACAATTCACACAAAATATCATCGGGCAAATAATTCATTAGTTAGTGTATATAAATAGTATATTTTATTTAATAATAACAACTAATCAACCGCAGTGCGACGCACCGTTAGAGGGAACAATATTTACAATGGACGAGGCCCAACAGCTTTAAATAAGTAATACATGTACTTAAACAACCTATGCACTCTCTACATAGACAATAATTAGGGCTACACTCCGTGGCGTGGCGTCGCGCTACTCCATAGACAATATATATAGTTTTGTGCAGTATATTTATGTGGGGTTTGAAAGTGATAGCTACAATATACAGATGACTGCACTGTTGGGCCTTCAGGCGTATAACAGGGACATCTGAAGCACTAGTTGGGGTTTACTCTAGGATGCGGACGCCACAGCACGGATAAACGTATTAACAGGGCGGCCATCTTGTGCGGCGGCCATTTTGTTGGCGGCGCGCTTAGTCCTCCAGGTTGCGGAAGGCGGCGGCCATGTCCTCGAGCAGCTGGTCGAAGTCTGCCTTGATCTTAGCCTCGCCTTCTTTCACGGGGTCCTGAAATAACAGATTTAAAAATAATTTAAAATTCATTGCATTTTAAACTTAATAAATGTTGTAATGATAATGACAGATTCTGGCCAAATCATATCTAACAACAGTGACGATCTGTCCGATTTTCGTGGCATTTCTTGGTGGAACCTACTAATTTTAGTAGACATATTTAATGATGTAGTGCCAATAGCACAGCGTAAGGATGTACTCCATACAGTGGGTTAACTCCGCCGGTTTCTGGGTCATCGATGGGGGGCGCGCGGGGAAGGACGCGGGGAGGAAACGCCGCCGAATTTCTTTGAAAAAATTCGGCGGCGTATTTGAAGGGGTGTAAAATTGAAATTAGTTTGCCAATCAGACTGTAATATCTTTCGCATAGTTTTTGACAACCCTAAGCCTCAGCACGACCACCGAGCTGAGCCGCTGACCGTGTATGAAGTTACCTCACTGTATGGAATACGTCCCTACGCTGTGGCAATACTAATCGAGAACTATTATTAGGAAGGTTTTCGTTTAGCAGCGCAATTAGACTACCTACTGACGGCCTATGTAACGAGCTAAACAATGGAATAAACAATTTCGTCTTTCCTGTCGTAATTGAGAAAAATAAATGGTTAAAGAAGACGCCGCTTACACTGATTACAAGTTCAACCAAAAATGAGACCGCATAAGTTTTCATACGTCCACAGGTACAACCCTAGAAGTGACTGACCTTGAACTTCATGGAGGAGAGCTGGTAGAGGATGGGCCCCATGGCGTCGCGGATGGTGTTCCACGTGACCTTGTTGTCGGACTGCGCCGTGGCCTCGACGGCGTGGCGCGACATGTCGTAGAACGCGATCATGTTCTTCAGCATGCCCACCGTCTTGTAGAACGGGCAGAAGCGGTCGTACGCGGAGTAGCTGCGCACACACACACATACAACGATACAGTCAAGTGCAAAAATACGTATCGACTAAATCGTCTCATAAATATGGTACTACGCTCTTATTACAATGGAATAAAATGCTATGGGACATATTTTTGAGTAAGATGTGTCCACCCATATTTTTACACTTGACTGTACTGCAATCAATCTCTTTCAATTTATAATTTATATATAGTATTGTGACTACTTAAAAAACACCAAAACATGAATCAAAACATTTATTACATTTAATAAATGATTTGATTCGTGCTTTAAAAATTGTACAACTCAGTCTTCTATCATGCGCACGCCTCAGGTGCATTCCGCGAAAAGTTCTACTTTGTCGGTGAAATGACGCGTATGGAAGCTATCATAAAGATCTGCATAAATCTTCAGAAAATACCGTTCAACTTGTCACTGAGTTATTAACCCTTAAATGCATAATGATGCATTTGATACAAAAAACGAGACAAGTGACAATAAAGTTCTCTTGAAATGTAGACTGTGTCATGTCGTCGTAAGTTCTTAATTTAAAATTGATTCGGTTGTCATTTGGGATGTTTTAGGATCAATATTGATAATTCATGCATTTAAGGGTAAAATGTAACTATAACAAATATCAGCTTCTCAGTATTCAAAAAATAGCGTCACGTATCCGACACTTCGTGGAATTACTCGAGCTTAAGAGTGCTATCACAAAATCCGCCCGCTCGCATTTCAATATTATTACCGCCAGTTGCGCTCCGAACGCGCATCTGTGTGCGGACACACACTACAATCAGGTATACAAACTTATTATCGCCATGCTCTTCGAACGGCATAGCAGGTGCGGTTAGTGCGAACGGGAGCGAGCATTCATTGATTGTAAGCACCGTCGCGAGGCTAATTGCGTCGCGACGCTTGACGCGCGGACCAAACATTATTGATACTTGCGCCAGAACATCAACTATTACTTGGCGTACGTGGTGTTAGAAAATGTACGAGTAATTTGTATATTTGTTTTGTGTTTATCATAAGATTAAAAATAGTTTTATTCAAACGTCAAATGTCTCTAAATAGTATCCGAAGTTATTTTGGAATAGGATTTTGTTTTCTGCCTCCGGATCCAATTCATTGTTTTCATATTCATACATATATTGGTACATTTCTAAGCATACCTAACTACTAAAAAGTTTTTTTTTCAAAATTTAAACTCAATCTGAACTCTATTTTGGGGTGGTGATATTATATTGAAGGTTACAAAGCCGATAAGATGAAAAAAGGGACGTGTAATTAAATAATTTTATTTAAACGTTTTGTAATTTTAACTGAAATCCGGAGGCATATTTTGGGCGTTTTTATTATTTGTTGTAAAAAAATCATTTTTTGAAAATATGAAAAGTTTTAATTGTTTTCTATTCAGAATCGCGAGCTCTTTCAATCGCAGTAGGAGAAAAAAAGTGTTCCAAGATTTGTTTTCCATTTCGCCACCATCATTTCATAGATTCAGTATGGCGGTAGCACATTAAAAAGTTTGAAAAATGTATGGAAAATTTAGGACACTTTTTTTCTCCTACTAGGATTGAAAGAGCTGCGATTCTGAGTAGAATAAATATAAAAATTTCTAATTTAGCAAAAAGTGATTTTTGTACAACAAAAAATAAAAATTCCGTTTTTTGAGTTCCATTTTTTTGTCAAATATCTACTTGTGGCACATCATCTGATAGGTCCTTAGAAATAAGTTAAAGGTGTCTTGTACAAAAAATTGGTTGATCCAGTATCGGGAGGTCCAAAAAACCGGCCAAGATCGAGTCGGACTTGCCCACCGAGGCCTCCGCACAAAAGTGGCATGGAACTCTCAGTGTACGGCAGTTTCAGATTTGGATTGTGTTGATGTAGAAGTTTGGTTTTTTTGCAGCTTCAAGGGACCGCAGACCTGTGTATATTATGGTATTAATTTTAACTTGCAACCTTTACTCGTTCCCGAGATAAAGGGTCTGGACAGACAGACGGGCGGACGGACGGACGGACGGACGGATAACAAAGTGATCCTATAAGGGTTCCGTTTTTTCCTTTTGAAGTACGGAACCCTAAAAATGTGAAAGCTTTAGGAAGTTAAGATATAAGACAACCTTACCACGAAACTTATTTTGAACGAATTTGTTCAAAATAAGTTTCGTGGTAAGGTTGTCTAGCCGTTTTTGCCAAAAACTATTAATTGCTAACATACAGTTAAGTCCCTTGATATTTTGAAGACACTTATGCCTTTTTGCTTGCACAATATTTATGTCGTATAACGCTACAAAACCCTCAATTATGCTTGGTCCGACACGCTTTTGGCCGGTTTTTGCTCATATAGCAATATGATTATCCCTGACTAGGGCGGTGGCACCAGTAATGGACAAGGAACCAGTAACGTACAGTCACTTTTATTATGAGGAAATAAGTTTCATGCATTTATTTTGTGTCAACCAATTGACAATCATATGACATTTGAATTAAGAATGTCCATCACTCCTGTCTGTCAGCTTAAAGTGTTCATAATGGGTACCGTCACCCTAATACACCTAAAATTTCTCCATACTGTCCGTCTTAATAAACACTCTGTATTACTGAAAGTATCTAGAAGGGTTGGTTGCGGTACAATCACATTCGATAAAATCATTTCAAATTTTTATTTCAAACAGGTCTATAATATAGTCAAAAATGTAAAATGCTTATCTCAGTAGTTGGTCGCGGTTTATTCACTTTTCCAAACGCTTCCAGCACGTACTCGTGCAACAAAACAAGCAAATTGTACAGTCCACAGAGAACAACACAGGTCCTACCTCTACGAGCGCGCGCGCGGTACTGAGGACTAGGCTAGCGCGGATTGGATTTTATACACCATTTGAATATTTAAAAAAAAATACGGAATTTAAACAAAAAGTGATTTTTTCGATTTCAGCATGTTCTTAAAAGAATAAACTTTAATGTTGTATACAAATCATCCCAATATTTTGTCAAAATTACTGCGAAAATCCCTGCGTTTGCAGTGTATTTTTATCGAAAAATGTGCATATTCAAAGTCGAACTAGATAGGTATCTGTGTAAATTATTGGAAATATGAGGCCTATAAGTTAAATAAAACCATGTTGCAATATTATATCAACCTAGAAAAACATGTGTTTTCATGTATCATGTTAACAATAATCGAAGTCAAACTTCTGTCTCCGTGCGTTTTTCAGAAAACAACTGCCAATAATTGTATAGTAAAAGTTAAAACATTGAGTTTTACTAAAATTAGAAGCTTACAAGTTAAACACTAGGAAATAAGCTATCAAACATAGTTAACAACTTTAACAAACAGCTCACAGTTTCTTTGTATTTCAACGTCAAAAAACAGCTTTTGTTGCTTTTCCGTACAAACCGTATTGATGGCCTCTTAAGAACTGTCCCAACGGTTTGCTTATTTTTGTAACCATTTTAAGAAAAAATGTATTTTGTTGGTTTGTCCCTTACGGTTACTGAAACTGATTTGTGTGACCACGATAAGCGATATGTCTCCAACCAGATGTGGGAATTTAAATAAAAAATGCGATAAAATATCTGACGACGTCCGTAAACCACGCTCTAGTATCACCCACGAACTATTACCACCGAGCGGGTCAATAGGGTAATGGGTCTAAACTTCGAAGTCTGGTTTAATAAATTGTTTATCTTTTTCTAATAACTACATTTGTCCGAAATTATATTGGTTTAGCGTAAATTAACAATAATTACGAAGGCAAACAGAGTCTGGTTATTAGCCTAATATTGTCTTGAATACCGTTTAGCGGTTAATTTGTGATCTAGATATTTTGATTATCTTTCTGTGCCCACATTGTAAGGAATTGTAGTCCAGATCAAATCTTTTAACTTATGTTATAGAATAAAATGACTGTAATTTGTTGTGTGAGCCTAATAAATAAAATAAAATAAAAATAATAAAGTCAATGAGGACTACCGCGAGTCGTTTTTCCGCTAGGGGCGCTAGTGGAACGTGGGTCCTGCGGGAACATTACAAACGTCACTTTGACAATTCTCTCATACTGTGGCGCCGCCTGGTGAGCGACAATACGGTAGCTCCCATTGACCTAAACATGGCAGAAACCTTTAGAAACCAAGGAACTTGGAGCTTTGACTAAAAAGGGGCAGTAGGTACCTGTTCTGTTGCAGGAAGTCGTCCTTGAGCAGCTTGGCGACCTCGAGGGTGATCTTGTCGGTCTCGGCCAGCGACGCCTTGCCGACCAGCTGCACGATTTCTGACAGGTCTTCTTCCTCCTGGAGGATCTCCTTGACCTGGCGCGTCAACGAAATGATCAGTGACACAATTAAGGTGGATCTCCCCGTGCAAGTTTCATACAACTTTCGTTGCAGGTTTTCTCGTATTGTATCGATGCACCGGACTTTAAACCATGATATTTAGGTTGTGCGAGTCCTCCAATTTGCGCAAATAGAATAAAACATACTAAAAAACTAACAATAACGTAGAATAATCCGATATAGAAAGTACTAAAATTTCGCTTCAGCGCTGTTTGTGTGAGTAATCCTTATACTGTCCGTGTAAACTAATATGGCGGCCCAACTGACAGCCACTGGTTTTGAGTTTAATCATAACTATCAAAGATGTCACTGCAACCACCTGTAACACAGGTCACCGGACTGAGTAGTACCAAATTTCGTCCACAGGTGGACAGTACAACCTAAGAATGAGCTTGTAAGTAAGTAATTGAAATTGAAATTGAAATTGAAATGAAATTGAAATTGAAATTGAAATTGAAACTTTTTTTTTTTTTATTTCGGACATGATCCATAATTGGTTAGTATAAATACATGTTGCCTTAAGAAACTAGGTTAGTAACTACATATCTAAACATTATAAACAATTACAAATAAAATAAAATAAAATATTACATTAAATTAATAAACCTATTATTAGGCCCCACGTGCATTGACATCCAATGCGTGACCAAAGGACTATCTGTCCGATCGGCGACCACCTTCAGGAGAGTGTTCGGGCTGCCCTGCACGCGCGCCCACAGGGACGCCACGCGCTTGCGCAGCACGGCGGTGAAGCCGTCCGTGCTGTTGTCGGCGAACGAAGTAATATCAACGCAATGATATGCAACTGTCAATCATATTCTATCATACCTAAGTATACAAAAATATAGTAAAATGACTTATGGGCTCCGGTAAAAATGTATCCGCAGATTCGCACGCAAGTTCACGTCACCAGAGATCAGGCTATATATATATATATAGTTGTCGTTTTCAACGTAGCGGCTGGGAATATTTATTTTGTGTTGTGATCGGTTTCAAAACGAATCATCAGACTAATTTCAAAAGTAGCTATACAATGAATATCAATGAATAAGTTTGTCAGGTACTCATCAATACTTAGCTCATAATTATTAATAATATTATGCCACGGCTCAGGAAGCCTGGGGTCCGCTTTGGCAACTGCCATCTGGCCTTCCAACCCAGAGGGTAAACTAGGCTTTTCTGGGGATTAAGTTGTCCAATTCCACAACAATAAGACATGCGAGTGGTAAATACGAGTATCAAATGGTATTTCGTACATAAGTTCAAAACAACTCATTGGTACAAGCCAGTGTTTGAACGGCCATTAGATTGAAAGTCACACGGTCTTACCGCTGAGCCACTAATTATTAACATAACCTACATAATATTATAATAAAAGCATTTTCATTTGTTGACATAGTCAACCCCGCGAGTTCCTATGGGTAGGGTAGGTGCTGAGTGCATTTTTCTCTGTGCTAACTTTTAACTACCGCCCGTTTCGTGTATACATTTTCTGAGAGGAGGTCGTTGCAGCAAGTGAATTATTTTGTATTTGTGCTGTGGTTTTTACTGGCTGGAAACAGTTATGATGACTTTCGGGTAAGTAATAATGTCATGACAGCTGTCAATATCTTATATTTTCCTGCTTATTTGTTCTTTGACGATTTCTTTCAAGTCAAACTATAGTACTCGCAGGCATTTCACACTCCGCTACCTTCCTGCACTATATCATCAGTCGTCCAGTGGAACAAATTAATTTGACAATGGGAAGAACTTATAAAACGGAATATAAGAACCACCGTTGGTCTGGTGCTGTAAGAAAAAAACGGCGGCCTTTGAAGCTTCCTTGCTCAACCATTATGGCACCAAATCGTATGTATTTCAATTGTATTTCATTTGTCACTTTTTATACCATACTAATTCCTACAGGTCATCATCGTCATCATCTATACTGTCTGACTATAAGTGCACTGATGCAAAACAACGTTTAACGGTCTTTTAGACCAAAAAAAATTATATCTTTTAACTGTAAGGGCGTCAAGCGCTCGCTACCGAACGTGCAGGATCTAGCTAAAGATAACGACATTATCGCCCTCCAGGAGCTGTGGCTTCTGTCAGACGATCTTGACATTCTGGGCCAGATCAGTTCAGACTTTGGATACCATGGTATATCAGCAATTGATACGTCTGCTGGGCCACTAAAGGGTAGACCTTATGGTGGCGTGGCTGTGCTGTGGAGAAAAAGTTTATTTTCTAAAGTTTCAATAGTGGAAACAGGTTCGAAACGCATAGCGGCTATTCGCGCCGACCTGCCGGGGAATCGGAGTATAATTATTATGTCAGTATATATGCCGACTGACTGCGCGGATAACTTGCCTATGTTTACCGAGAGCTTGGGAGCCATAAGTGCGATAATAGAAGACAATGATAGTGAGTGTATGTTGGCCCTAGGTGATTATAATGCCGACCTCCGTGCCGCGTTTGGAAAGGAACTTATAGCGTACTGCGGCGACCAAAACTGGGTATGTGCGGATGTTAAACTGATTGGTGAGTTACAAGACACATTTACTTTTAAGAGTGACGTGCAGGGTTCTAAAAGTTGGTTGGATCACTGTGTTGCTACAGAGTCCGCATATAAACTGTGTGCTAGTGCGCGTGTGTTGTACGATGCGTATTGGTCGGATCACTACCCCTTGCAGTTAGAGTGTGATATGAGCCTCATAGAAATTAAAAATCGTCCTTGTGTTACAGTCATAAATAAAGTTTTATGGGGTACTAGATGTAAGGAGCAAATAGAGAGATATAACTTGTTATGTACTAGCTATTTGAGAAATGTTAATGTATGTATTGATAACTGTGGCGAGTCCTGCAACAACTCTGGGCATATGTCAATAATAAGTAAGTTTTATCACGCTATAATTGAATCCATTCAAAAAGCAGCCAAGCTGACATCGGATAGTAAGATACACAAAAACAAAGTTATCGGGTGGAATTATCATGTGCTACCATTGTATAATAACGCACGTGCAGCGCATAAAACATGGTTGTTGCATGGTGCGCCGTCCACAGGTCCCTTATACGATGAAATGACTAGTAAAAGAAAGTTATTTAAGAATAAGTTAAGCTGGTGTCAAAGGAACCAAGACTGTATTAAAATGGATATCATTGCGGCCCATAGGGCCGCAGGAAACTTTGCTCAGTTCTGGAAGGAAACAAACAACTTAAGTTACAAACAAAGTAGGCCTATGTCGGTAAATGGAATACATAATGAAAAAGACATAGCTAATATGTTCAGTAAACAATTTAACGCAGTTAACTCGCCCCAGAACTCGCGGTCAACTCACTCGTCTGATAGCGCGAGCGACTGTAGTGACGCGGTGGCCGGCCCGGACTTGTTTATTACGCAAGATATGTTATGGCATTGTGTTAAAAACATGAAACGAGGGAAGTCACCGGGACATGACGGTCTAAGTGTTGAACATATTTTATACGGCGGCCCAGTGTTACATCAAAAAATGGCACAGCTATTTAGCTTATGTTTAATACACGGCTTCCTACCAGACGAGTTCATGAGATCAAATGTGGTGCCGATTATAAAAAACAGGACGGGCGATCTTAGTGACCCATCTAACTACAGGCCAATTTCGTTAGCCACGGTGTTCTCGAAGGTACTTGAGAGGCTTATTAACCCGATACTCACTCAGTGTATTAAATTAAACGACGCGCAGTTTGGTTTCCGTGCGGGGCTCTCGACAGATATGGCTATCTTTTGTCTGAAAAATACGGTAAACCGTTATCTTAACAAAAAGACGTCGGTTTACGCGTGTTTCCTAGATCTAAGCCGCGCTTTTGATACCATTGACTATGGCTTGCTATGGAAAAAGATGTCAGGGGCCGGGGTGCCGAGAAGGTTGGTCGGTCTGCTGGAGTACTGGTACGGAGGCCAAACCAACCGTGTTAAGTGGGGCAACAGTTACTCGGACCCGTATAAGTTGAACTGTGGCGTGAGACAGGGGGGGCTGACATCGCCCTTGCTGTTTAACTTATACATGAATGAACTCATAGAGGAGCTCAGCAGCGCCGCAGTCGGGTGTCACGTAGCCGGCGTTTGTACCAATAATCTTAGTTACGCTGACGACATGGTACTGCTGAGCCCCTCTATCACTGGATTGAGGATGTTGGTATCCATTTGCGAGGGGTATGCAGCATTGCATGGCCTTAAGTACAATGTTAAAAAGTCTGAGATAATGGTATTCAAGTCTGGAAAGGGACCTGATAAGGTTCCGCCTGTGAGACTGAATGGAACTGAATTAAAAATTGTAAGTAGTTTTAAGTATCTCGGCCATGTATTGACAGACAGACTGAAAGACGACGATGACCTTGAGAGACAGCGAAGGGCCATCGCTATGCGAAGCAACATGCTGGCGCGCCGTTTCGCTCACTGCTCGGTTCAAGTCAAAATAACTCTGTTTGGAGCTTACTGCCAGGCGTTCTACACCAGTCAATTGTGGTACCATTACACGAAATGGTCGTTCAACAGACTCAGGGTCCAGTACAACAACGCGTTTCGTGCGATGTTACGACTACCGTGGCGGTGTAGCGCGTCTGGTATGTTCGCTGTGAACAGAGTGGACGACTTCTGCGCTTTAATGCGTAAAAGGCACTGGTCCTTTGTCAGAAGAGTGAGCGAATCGACAAACAGCATCGTCAAAGAAATTTTCACGAATTGTTATGCAAGGAGTAAGGTGTCCCTGACTGCCTACTAGTGATATTGGTAAATGAATGGATATTGAATTGTTTATAATTAGTTTTAATTTTTGTGTGTAGTTTGAATGTAGAGGATGGGTCAATACCTAAATAAAGAACTTTTTTTTTTTTTTTTTTTTTTTTTTTTTTTTTTTTTTTTTTTTAGTCGTTGACTGCCCGTAGCCATTGATTTCATCAATATTGTTTTAAATGCATAATTTGCTGACATGTTGATAGGTACGAGGTCCTCTGTGTCTGTTAGTTTTTTGTACAGTCTTACTGCACTCTTGTACCTACAGTGTACAGTCACCAGCATAAACATATAACGGTGAACAGCCGTGCAAAAATATCTGACGCTCTATTGGGCGCATAAGTATCTGACGACACCACCTCGTAAAAAATATGTGATGCTTTGTGGCCGGCAAAAACATCGTTACTCCGTATCCGCAAAAATATCGGATCAAGGCGCTTATAAATATGTGATTACTTATAAAAATTAAATTGATGATGTGATCACTCTCATCGGCAGAAATATCTATCCCCTGTAAAAGCAAAAACATCGGCTGACTGATGGGTAGCCTATATATCTGACACGATAGTTAAAAATATTTTATGAATCTGCAAAAGAAAACCATATCTGGCTGGCATAAAGCCGTAAATTGTATGTAGTGATTTGACAATTCACGAAAAGAGTGCAGACTTGTCATTGCATATGTCTGTCTCACGTTTTATTCTGTCATCAAATCGACGTTTAAAATTGCTGAAATATAACAATAATAAAGTTGCTCTGAGAGATGTGAGAGGCTACCGCAAACATCGGAAATTTGATTTTCTATCTGCATCTCTTTCGTTCGAATAGGTATAAGTATAAGTGCGATAGAAAGGGATATAACTACATTTTTTTATTTGTTCGACTTTCTTGGTAGTAGACCAGGCTAACTACTAAGCTAATCTCGATTATGGAATCAGGCGGCGCGCCTTACCGTCAGTTGCCATCCTGCAAAACGTTTGCCAATGGCTCCGTGGGTGAACCACTGATTTAGTTCATTTGCCTCGCGGTGTTTTTTTTTTGTAAATAGTTTAAAATACACATCTAATATTTCATTTGTTGCCACTTTATATAAAACACTGTATTTTAGAACCATTAATTCCATTGCGGATTTGCGGTCATCATACTTTACTGATTTATAGTTTAACTTAGGGACAGTACAAAAATTTTACTACAAATTCCATCAAAGTTGTTTCAGTAGACTTTAATGAAATATTTCTAAATAAATAATGCAAATCTTGTTTCCACTTCCGTACGTAAAAATAAAATAAAATAAATTGAATGATGTATTGGCGGTTATATCGTCAGTTGTTGGAAATCCGTCCGTCTGTCTGTCACATCATTATTCGGGTTCCGTACCAAAATGGTAAAAAATAAACCCTTTTAGTGCGGCTCCGTCCGTCCGTCTGTCTGTCACATCATTATTAGGGTTCCGTACAAAAATGGTAAAAAATAAACCCTTTTAGTGCGGCTCCGTCCGTCTGTCTCTCTGTCACATCATTATTAGGGTTCCGTACCAAAATGGTAAAAAAGCAACCCTTATGGTGCGACTCGTCCGTCTGTCTGTCTGTCTGTCACATCATTATTAGGGTTCCGTACCAAAATGGTAAAAAATAAACCCTTATGGTGCGGCTCCGTCCGTTTGTCTGTCTGTCTGTCACATCATTATTAGGGTTCCGTACCAAAATGGTAAAAAATAAACCCTTATGGTGCGGCTCCGTCCGTCTGTCTGTCTGTCACATCATTATTAGGGTTCCGTATCAAACCGGTAAAAAAGCAACTTTTATGGTGCGACACGTCCGTCTGTCTGTCTTTCACATCATTAAATATCTCGAGAACTACTTCAGCTAACGATTTGTAATTTGAAGAAGTTATATACAAAGTTAACCCATGCACATTGAAAGCGGATTTATGTCCGACAAAAGAAGGGGCAAAAATTTAAAGTTTACTTATTAGGTCATGTGGGGTATCATTTCAAGTGGTTTGATTTGCACATTCTAATACATTTTTTTATATATTTTTTTGCAATGAGAAAATTCTGAATTATATTATAACCGAAACTGAAGTTTTATCTCCGAAGTTTATGAGGGAAAAATATGTTTTTTTTTGCACAACATTAATATTATTGTAATTATTGTAATATTATTGTACCAGGCAGGTCTTATTGTGTATTGTATTTATAATTGAGATTGGGGTTTTACTATCAATGTTTTAAGCTGTGAAAACCTCTGGTAGCTCTTTAAACACTTAAATAGGCCCTGGCGTTGAAGGACTCTACGAATTGCTATAGTACTCACTAGCTAGTGGCAAGACTGCCATGTCCTAGACTTTTTGGTACAGAGATATTCTCAACCTGGACCAGACATATATGAACAGGACGCAACGTATCCGACATGTCATTGAAACAAAAGACTAATATTATAAATATTACATTATTAAACTAATATACATTATTTTATGCCTATAGGTGCAAGGACAACTACGCATTGCTGAAAAGGTGAAATGTTATTTTGTCTGTTTCATTGAACCTGGAGCCAATTTGACTATCGTTGAAGTAGGACGTGACAACAACTTTATTCAAGAGATGACACCGAAGTTAGTTGCGTTTTACAAAGACTATATAGTCCCAGGTCCCAGAGCTCGTTTTGCGCAGAGTTCCAAAAAACCAACGATGCGTCGAAATGTCAAGCCTGCCAGGTATGTTTTGTATTTTACAAAATCAAACTTAGCCACAACCACAGAATAAAAGTACTAAAGTACAGAAGCTTCTCTTCCCTACATTTGAAGTTTAGATTGTGCATGCAAACAATGTCAAGATTACATTGATATTAGGGTTGTCACCATGCTGTCAGGCGTATGGATGTATCTCAATAACTTCAATAAGTCATCATAGTCACGTCAATAGTGTGCTTATCATTAGTTGCACGTGGCCGTATTCGACAGCGACTGCAGCGTTCGGGGGTATGTCTGTCTCGCTCCTACCAGAGAAATGGTAGGAGCGAGACGGACATACATTCGAACGCCGCAGTCGCTATCGAATTCAGCTGCGTGTACCTCATCGTGAGCACATAGGTCGACATGTTGGAGATTATAATTATAGTTAGTGAGCCTTATTCATGAGAATCATGAGTTGCGTTGCGTTCTCGACGGCTAGTTCTTCGCACACGCTGTGCTCTTTGCTGTGTTCGTTTGAAAATCTCCCTAGTGACAGGTTTCTTTTCTTCCAGTTAAACTTACAACAAGGGGCAGCCGGCGCAAATGAAAATAAAAAATAATAAAACTTGAATTATAATTAGCAGCAGTTTGTTTTATTTTGTAATATTTTTCAAATACACAATATATTATTATTTATGCCACACCTGGCCATAAAGTGCCCTTTTCCGCATGCCACGCGTACGGAAAAAGCCGATTTCTGCCCAAGTGTAGGCATAAAATGATGTACCTAACACGTGAGGTAATAAATAAAGCCCTTGATCGCATATTTATTTACGTCCCTCGCTTGCAGCTCGGGTCGCAAACATCTGCGATCTCGGCTTTTCTTTGTTTTACCGCACTATTTAGGTAATGTACTATTTTTCTATTCTCTTGAGCGTCGAAACTATGTGAATGTCAGTATGATAGGACTACGGTGGAGTTTTGAATCGCGAGTTATTTGAATATTTAGTGCCTTTTTCGTACTATTTGGTACCTAATATCAAAAAATAGTACCATGCTAAAAATCGAGTATTATTGAAAATTAAGTGGTCAGTCATTCTGACGTCCAGGTCCCCAGTTCCCAGGCCCAGGCCCAGTTCCCATGGTTGTAGGCCTTGTATCGTTCAGTACCTATTTAGGACCTTCTAAAATGATACTTAGTATTTCATTCTGGCTTTCTGAAATAAAGTTACGGCTAAAATAAGCTCTGAATGAGAACAGTGTATGCCCCGCTACACGGCCATGACGTAATAACGATAACGAAACGGTGAACTTTGAATATTCAATATTTCTCGATTTTTAGCGAGTTGCGTTTTTTGGGACCGCCAAGAATGAGTACGAAAAAGGTACTAAATATTGGAATTACTCGCGGTTCAAAAACTCACCGTGGTTCTATCATCCTGACGGTCACGAAATTATCACAGCTGAAGGTTAATTCTGTCATAACGCTCCTGGGGTTGTTAATCCTTATGGTGAAAAGTAAACTGTGGGGCTTGCATATGTGATAATTTTTCGTAAAAGTTACCGTTTTCTCGGCGCTATATGTCATAAATATTTATATAAAAGTAAGCTTTATTCAAAAAAAACTTATCAATTATCGACAAAGTACCTTTAGGTACAAAGGTACCTAACACACTTACGTTTTTATTTCAACCAAAAATTAAAAATTGTAAAAAAACAATTTTTAATTTTAAAAATTGTAAAAGTACAATTTTTAATTTTTGGTTGAAATAAAAACGTAAGTCCCGTGTAAGTGCAAATTAACGCATTTATGCGTCTTCGTTACCTTTGCATTGAACGTAAAAATGCGTTAACAGTTATTTAGTGACTTTCGTGCCTTCAACGTAACGCAAGTGCCTAATGCGAGTTCAGAATTTTTAGACCAATATCATATTCGTATGCAGTGACATATGCGTTGGAGGCACCCTTACCGAATCCCTTAGGTACTTACATGAGCATTTTCGCAAAAAGAGATCTACTTACGAAAAAACTTTTTTAAAGGTAGGTAGGTAAATTTACCTACCTTTTAAAAAGTTTTTAAAGTAGGATAAACATTAAATTTAATGTTTATCCTAATCTAAATAAGAAGCTCTTTCAATCTAGGAGATAAAAACTGCGAGAAAAAAGGTCTCAAAAGTTTTAAAAGTTTTTACGCAAATGTATGAAAAATGGTTACAGAAAGAAAAAATTGGGACTGTTTTTTTTAATATATATATATATATATTTTTTTAAATACTCCGACGGTGGCAAACAAGCATACGGCCCGCCTGATGGTAAGCGATAAAAGGAGGATTCGCTGACATCTAAACGAGCCAAGGGCTTTGCTCCGTGGGTCCTCAGGTGTCAACAAAGCGAATCCTCTTGGAGCTCTGGCTTAACATGTAGGATCGAAAAAGCTCGTGATTCTAAGTAGGAAAAACAAAGTTTATCAGTTTAAGAAAAAAAAGTTTTGGATCTTTTCTCGCGAAAATGCCCACATGTCAGTTATTCTGCTCTCTATGAATATTGCACCAGTGTGAAAAACGCATAATGCCCTATGCATCCATTATGCCAACATAAGCAATCAATCGCAAAATGAACTAGAATGTTGAATACTTATCGCGGTTATTTCATTCTAACTAATGAACGCGGGTTTTTTGATCAAATTGAGCTGCCGATATTTCGGCGATGTTGCAACCAAGAACGCATTTTCATTAGTTAGAATGTCTAACGCATATTCATCATAGGATAAGCAAAGTTAGGTTAGTTAGGTTTCTTTAGACTCCCGAACAGCAAATTGCGCAGAAATAGAAACCCCAGTTAAGGCAAAATTACTACAAAACGATTGGTTATTTATTCTTCTTCTTTCACATTGTTTTACTGAACTAGCTTTCGGCCTGTGTCCTGAAACTTTAGCTTCTGGTGGTTACTAGTATTACAGCTGACGATGACGTAAGTAAACACTTTTTTTGATTTGATGATGGAGGAATTTAAAAAACAATCCAAATATAAGTAATGACGATGTACGACTACACCTCTATACAAAGTTTTCAAAGGCTGGGTAAAATACCTATATTTATCGTAGAAATATTCTGTAAAAACTTCTCGAAATTGGATTCTAGCCACTCGAGTATTTATGACTTTGTATGTGTAGTAAATCTCGAAAAACGCCATCCTCCTATTTAATTTATGACCCCAAGTCTTCTGCAATGACTTCATTGGTCAAACATCTATTTGCTAAATACTACATAAGCACTTTTATAACGCCACCTAGTTAAACGCTAGTTAGTTTTCGAGGAATGACATTCTCCGCGCCCTCTGTGTTTACGTCGGAAAGGTTATCTATAGTAGCGACATCTAGTTAATTTTGGAAGTGATGATAACACTACTGACACTGGTGACTGACAGAAGACGTGCTAGTGTGCGTAAATGGGTAAAATCTCCGTATTTCCAAGTTGTTGCAGGTTTTTGTTGAAATGAAATACTGTTGGCTGCCGAAAATCTCGTATTATACTTCAGATTTTCTAGTATTTGCGCAAATACAAAAACATCTTATGTATCTGCCTTAGTTTTGGAGGAAATTGTGAAAATAACTAAGTTTGCAGCACTAGCGCCATCTCTTGGTCGCTAGTCGCCATACCCTCCAGGCACTTCCACCTTAAGAACAATAGTAGCTGTGACCAGATGTTTATAGAATAAACCTTTAATGAAGGGTACAAGTTTATAATCGGTCGCAAGTTCAAAGTGAAAAAAAATATAATTTGTAATAGAAAGAGATGTCATATACTATAAAAAAAAAGTGACCAAGGCCCCCGGTGAGCAGGGCCGTGATCGGGTAGCCCAGTGTTTAGGGCGTCTGCCGCGAAAGCAGGAGGTCGCCTGTTCGATCCAGCCCTGCTCACTTTGCCTTGGTCACTTTTTTCTGTACTATATGACATCTCTTTCAATTTATATATTTATAGAAAAATAAAAAATGGTGTCCCTTTTTGTAGGTTAGATTCGTAACGCATTTTCTCATACATTTTGTATGGGCCGTTACGAAGCTGACTCATTTTATGTACAGAATATTGAGGACTTATTTTCTTAAAAATGGTACACTTTTTTTTGAAAACGACCATTTAGACATTTCTTATATTATGTATTGTATCGATGGTGGTTACCTTAGTCCTGAGGGGCACGAAGTCGGGGTAGTTCTTGTCGTAGAAGTCATCGAGGGCGCGCATGTACTTGCTGCAAACAATGAGTCGACCATGTTTATCGCGACTAAACTGGCCAAACGTCCACAGACATTATCAAGATTTTTTATATTTTTAGAACAACTTAAATCTACCATTACAGGTTTTGCCTAATGTGATAGATAAGCGATAACTAATAAACATATTATACAAAATCATAAACAACACAGTAGGTATTTAGTATAACTAATAGTTGCTTAACCTAATACAAACAATGTGGCCTTTGTGAGTTCATTCAAGGAACACGTAAATATGTCCAAATTAAGCGCGACTTTGTTGATAGTGCGAATAGCCCTCGTTAGCGGGGCTTCCCTCAGCAATTTGGTGCAACAAATTGTATCTAAGATGTTGATTTAGAAAACAAGTTTTCGATTGAATTCACAAGGTATACGTTACCTGTATGAGATGAGCCAGTTGATGGAGGGGAAGTGCTTCCTCTGGGCGAGCTTCTTGTCGAGTCCCCAGAACACCTGCACGATGCTGAGGGTGGCGGCCGTCACCGGGTCCGAGAAGTATACGTTACCTGTATGAGATGAGCCAGTTGATGGAGGGGAAGTGCTTCCTCTGGGCGAGCTTCTTGTCGAGTCCCCAGAACACCTGCACGATGCTGAGGGTGGCGGCCGTCACCGGGTCCGAGAAGTATACGTTACCTGTATGAGATGAGCCAGTTGATGGAGGGGAAGTGCTTCCTCTGGGCGAGCTTCTTGTCGAGTCCCCAGAACACCTGCACGATGCTGAGGGTGGCGGCCGTCACCGGGTCCGAGAAGTATACGTTACCTGTATGAGATGAGCCAGTTGATGGAGGGGAAGTGCTTCCTCTGGGCGAGCTTCTTGTCGAGTCCCCAGAACACCTGCACGATGCTGAGGGTGGCGGCCGTCACCGGGTCCGAGAAGTATACGTTACCTGTATGAGATGAGCCAGTTGATGGAGGGGAAGTGCTTCCTCTGGGCGAGCTTCTTGTCGAGTCCCCAGAACACCTGCACGATGCTGAGGGTGGCGGCCGTCACCGGGTCCGAGAAGTATACGTTACCTGTATGAGATGAGCCAGTTGATGGAGGGGAAGTGCTTCCTCTGGGCGAGCTTCTTGTCGAGTCCCCAGAACACCTGCACGATGCTGAGGGTGGCGGCCGTCACCGGGTCCGAGAAGTATACGTTACCTGTATGAGATGAGCCAGTTGATGGAGGGGAAGTGCTTCCTCTGGGCGAGCTTCTTGTCGAGTCCCCAGAACACCTGCACGATGCTGAGGGTGGCGGCCGTCACCGGGTCCGAGAAGTATACGTTACCTGTATGAGATGAGCCAGTTGATGGAGGGGAAGTGCTTCCTCTGGGCGAGCTTCTTGTCGAGTCCCCAGAACACCTGCACGATGCTGAGGGTGGCGGCCGTCACCGGGTCCGAGAAGTATACGTTACCTGTATGAGATGAGCCAGTTGATGGAGGGGAAGTGCTTCCTCTGGGCGAGCTTCTTGTCGAGTCCCCAGAACACCTGCACGATGCTGAGGGTGGCGGCCGTCACCGGGTCCGAGAAGTATACGTTACCTGTATGAGATGAGCCAGTTGATGGAGGGGAAGTGCTTCCTCTGGGCGAGCTTCTTGTCGAGTCCCCAGAACACCTGCACGATGCTGAGGGTGGCGGCCGTCACCGGGTCCGAGAAGTATACGTTACCTGTATGAGATGAGCCAGTTGATGGAGGGGAAGTGCTTCCTCTGGGCGAGCTTCTTGTCGAGTCCCCAGAACACCTGCACGATGCTGAGGGTGGCGGCCGTCACCGGGTCCGAGAAGTATACGTTACCTGTATGAGATGAGCCAGTTGATGGAGGGGAAGTGCTTCCTCTGGGCGAGCTTCTTGTCGAGTCCCCAGAACACCTGCACGATGCTGAGGGTGGCGGCCGTCACCGGGTCCGAGAAGTATACGTTACCTGTATGAGATGAGCCAGTTGATGGAGGGGAAGTGCTTCCTCTGGGCGAGCTTCTTGTCGAGTCCCCAGAACACCTGCACGATGCTGAGGGTGGCGGCCGTCACCGGGTCCGAGAAGTATACGTTACCTGTATGAGATGAGCCAGTTGATGGAGGGGAAGTGCTTCCTCTGGGCGAGCTTCTTGTCGAGTCCCCAGAACACCTGCACGATGCTGAGGGTGGCGGCCGTCACCGGGTCCGAGAAGTATACGTTACCTGTATGAGATGAGCCAGTTGATGGAGGGGAAGTGCTTCCTCTGGGCGAGCTTCTTGTCGAGTCCCCAGAACACCTGCACGATGCTGAGGGTGGCGGCCGTCACCGGGTCCGAGAAGTATACGTTACCTGTATGAGATGAGCCAGTTGATGGAGGGGAAGTGCTTCCTCTGGGCGAGCTTCTTGTCGAGTCCCCAGAACACCTGCACGATGCTGAGGGTGGCGGCCGTCACCGGGTCCGAGAAGTATACGTTACCTGTATGAGATGAGCCAGTTGATGGAGGGGAAGTGCTTCCTCTGGGCGAGCTTCTTGTCGAGTCCCCAGAACACCTGCACGATGCTGAGGGTGGCGGCCGTCACCGGGTCCGAGAAGTCTCCTCCGGGCGGAGACACGGCGCCCACGATGGAAACGGAACCTGCAACACAACGACATTGCTGGTTACCGGGTTACCCTCATCTGGCAGATATATTGGCAGAAATACGCATAACACGTATCGCAGCAAAACTTTTATCACAAATACTTTAGCAGAATAATATACTTGCCTTAATGGTTATTTGGCATAATATTAATTTGGCAGAATAGATTAGGTTAGGGTTTTCTGTCAAAAAAATTATGCGAATCAATAGTATGCGAAAGGTTAAGACTGCCAAACGTTACCTCTGCCATAGAATAATATACTTGCCATAATGGTATTTGGCATAATATTATGTTAGAGTTTTCTGCCAAAAAAAATAATTCTGCAAATCAATAGTATGCGAAAAGTATGCGGAAGGTGATTCTACCAAACCTCTGCCATAAATTATTCTACGAATCGAATTTATGACAAATAAAATTCTACAAGACAATAGTGAACCCTGGTTAACATTTGCATATGCAGAAAACACGCCAATGTGTCACTGAAGCTAGCAAATATAAACCTTAGCTGAAAGCATCAATGTCACAGGTAACGCCGCGTTGCTGTGAAGTCTGAGTGGGGCTACGAACAGAAGTCAGGACGCTTGACAGAGTGCCATGCGCACTCGCATACTAGCAAGAACGGGACAGCTATCTTGATAAACGGTAAATTCGCTAACTCTCTAACAAAAAGGTAATAGTTGTAACAAAAAGTTGCTTTTACCATTGACAATGATGGTAAAGAGTTCATAAATATATGCTAATTTCCAAGGCGTCAAAAATATCTGTACACCCTTAGTACATTGACAATAAGGTGTAACTGTTTACACATTATGCATTCTGAGTTGCACATATAAAATAGTCTCTAGCTAAACAGAAAACCTTCCGCCATACAAACTTTCAACACCCTTTTGACCCTTATAAGGGTCGAATTTTCGAAATCGCTGAAAATACTTTTTGAAAGTTTAATGAAATGAAAGCATACAAAGATTAATAAAACATACAAAATTAACAAACAGTAGCAAGAATTAGGAATCACAATATCAAAAATATCCTTCGGCCCCAAACTAGGCACAGCCTGTATATATTTATGAACTCAACTGTAACTTGTGCCTCTGATTTAACACAATTTAGTGCTGACAATGTTTTTGTCAGCACTAAAATTACTTATTTTTGCCATAGATTACAAGAACTGGATACCCAATCAGCCGAAAAAAATTACGCCATAAAAGTGCTGTAGTTGCGACTCTTTTTCATATGGTCTTGTTTGAAACGTGACGTTTCAAGGTGCAAACAACCTATAAACTTTTAACAGTGTTGGTAGTTCCGTGTATGAATTTAACACTTAAAGCACTTTTTCGTACGAAACATTTATCTTTTGTATAATTATCAATGCAAGTTCACTAATGTCATTTTAACTAATATTTTCGACGTTTTTTTCTGCTTTGTATGTCTATTTTTGTAATAAATTAATGATTTATGTTTAAGTAACCCATGCTAACTATCTGACCGTATTAGCTAGCTGACTGGACCATGGAACCCTCATATAAGGGCATTTTCAAAAATAGGGTATCATTTTTTTTATAGATGAAGTTTTTATTATTATTATTAAAGCGTCCTAGACTTAGTACATAGGCCCCATTGAAAATTTGACTCTTTGTCAAATTGATAGAGTTCAATTTAAATTGGCAAATTTTGATATTCCGTCGTTTAGGTTAAGGTAGGGTTGGTACAAACAGGTACCTGTGCGAGGTGCTAGGTAGGGAGCCAACGTCGATGTGCCATCATTGTGACGGAGCGGCCGTGGACACGGCTGAGCATACGCGTGCGGTGTGCAGGTCTGCGGTCTGCAGTCGCAGGAGACGACCTCTCGCTGGGGGCGTTGATTCGCGCCATGGTTGAGAGGGAGGAAGCTTGGATGGCAGCGGTCTCCTTCAGTGTCACTGTCATGACACAGAAGGAGGCTGCGGAGCGTGAGCGTGAGGATGACGCTAGTGCGCCCCCTCAGCGCCGGACGAGGCTTGGAAGGCGGAGAAGGGCTTTCGCGGCCCGAGAATTCCCGCCTCATCAGGGACCTGCGAGTGTCGGACCGGGAGTTCCGGCGCTTGCCGCTATTGGTCCCGCGCTGATCGGTCCTTGAGTGTTCCAAGGTGCCGCAGCGGAGTTGGTCATTTGGCCACGTAAGGTTGGGCCGTAAGGCAGCGCTGTTGGGGTTTCTGGTAGTGTGCAGCTGCGTTCCTGGGACCCCATTCCTGTCGGCGAACGGTGGAACACCCCAGGGTTTTTAGTCCGTGAGAGTCGGACATACCCTCTCGGTTTCTCCCGGGCCGAGAGGGATCCATAACGGATTTTCCCTGGGTAAAAAAAAAAGGGTTGGTACAAATAGCTTACCCTCTCGGTCGGGGTTGCCCAAGCACTTGACGCGGCCGGCGCGCTCGTAGAAGGAGGCCAGGCGCGCGCCCAGGTAGGCCGGGTAGCCGGAGTCGGCCGGCATCTCCGCCAGCCGGCCCGAGATCTATATGAGATCACTTAGGTAGCTTACCCTCTCGGTCGGGGTTGCCCAAGCACTTGACGCGGCCGGCGCGCTCGTAGAAGGAGGCCAGGCGCGCGCCCAGGTAGGCCGGGTAGCCGGAGTCGGCCGGCATCTCCGCCAGCCGGCCCGAGATCTATATGAGATCACTTAGGTAGCTTACCCTCTCGGTCGGGGTTGCCCAAGCACTTGACGCGGCCGGCGCGCTCGTAGAAGGAGGCCAGGCGCGCGCCCAGGTAGGCCGGGTAGCCGGAGTCGGCCGGCATCTCCGCCAGCCGGCCCGAGATCTATATGAGATCACTTAGGTAGCTTACCCTCTCGGTCGGGGTTGCCCAAGCACTTGACGCGGCCGGCGCGCTCGTAGAAGGAGGCCAGGCGCGCGCCCAGGTAGGCCGGGTAGCCGGAGTCGGCCGGCATCTCCGCCAGCCGGCCCGAGATCTATATGAGATCACTTAGGTAGCTTACCCTCTCGGTCGGGGTTGCCCAAGCACTTGACGCGGCCGGCGCGCTCGTAGAAGGAGGCCAGGCGCGCGCCCAGGTAGGCCGGGTAGCCGGAGTCGGCCGGCATCTCCGCCAGCCGGCCCGAGATCTATATGAGATCACTTAGGTAGCTTACCCTCTCGGTCGGGGTTGCCCAAGCACTTGACGCGGCCGGCGCGCTCGTAGAAGGAGGCCAGGCGCGCGCCCAGGTAGGCCGGGTAGCCGGAGTCGGCCGGCATCTCCGCCAGCCGGCCCGAGATCTATATGAGATCACTTAGGTAGCTTACCCTCTCGGTCGGGGTTGCCCAAGCACTTGACGCGGCCGGCGCGCTCGTAGAAGGAGGCCAGGCGCGCGCCCAGGTAGGCCGGGTAGCCGGAGTCGGCCGGCATCTCCGCCAGCCGGCCCGAGATCTATATGAGATCACTTAGGTAGCTTACCCTCTCGGTCGGGGTTGCCCAAGCACTTGACGCGGCCGGCGCGCTCGTAGAAGGAGGCCAGGCGCGCGCCCAGGTAGGCCGGGTAGCCGGAGTCGGCCGGCATCTCCGCCAGCCGGCCCGAGATCTATATGAGATCACTTAGGTAGCTTACCCTCTCGGTCGGGGTTGCCCAAGCACTTGACGCGGCCGGCGCGCTCGTAGAAGGAGGCCAGGCGCGCGCCCAGGTAGGCCGGGTAGCCGGAGTCGGCCGGCATCTCCGCCAGCCGGCCCGAGATCTATATGAGATCACTTAGGTAGCTTACCCTCTCGGTCGGGGTTGCCCAAGCACTTGACGCGGCCGGCGCGCTCGTAGAAGGAGGCCAGGCGCGCGCCCAGGTAGGCCGGGTAGCCGGAGTCGGCCGGCATCTCCGCCAGCCGGCCCGAGATCTATATGAGATCACTTAGGTAGCTTACCCTCTCGGTCGGGGTTGCCCAAGCACTTGACGCGGCCGGCGCGCTCGTAGAAGGAGGCCAGGCGCGCGCCCAGGTAGGCCGGGTAGCCGGAGTCGGCCGGCATCTCCGCCAGCCGGCCCGAGATCTATATGAGATCACTTAGGTAGCTTACCCTCTCGGTCGGGGTTGCCCAAGCACTTGACGCGGCCGGCGCGCTCGTAGAAGGAGGCCAGGCGCGCGCCCAGGTAGGCCGGGTAGCCGGAGTCGGCCGGCATCTCCGCCAGCCGGCCCGAGATCTATATGAGATCACTTAGGTAGCTTACCCTCTCGGTCGGGGTTGCCCAAGCACTTGACGCGGCCGGCGCGCTCGTAGAAGGAGGCCAGGCGCGCGCCCAGGTAGGCCGGGTAGCCGGAGTCGGCCGGCATCTCCGCCAGCCGGCCCGAGATCTATATGAGATCACTTAGGTAGCTTACCCTCTCGGTCGGGGTTGCCCAAGCACTTGACGCGGCCGGCGCGCTCGTAGAAGGAGGCCAGGCGCGCGCCCAGGTAGGCCGGGTAGCCGGAGTCGGCCGGCATCTCCGCCAGCCGGCCCGAGATCTATATGAGATCACTTAGGTAGCTTACCCTCTCGGTCGGGGTTGCCCAAGCACTTGACGCGGCCGGCGCGCTCGTAGAAGGAGGCCAGGCGCGCGCCCAGGTAGGCCGGGTAGCCGGAGTCGGCCGGCATCTCCGCCAGCCGGCCCGAGATCTATATGAGATCACTTAGGTAGCTTACCCTCTCGGTCGGGGTTGCCCAAGCACTTGACGCGGCCGGCGCGCTCGTAGAAGGAGGCCAGGCGCGCGCCCAGGTAGGCCGGGTAGCCGGAGTCGGCCGGCATCTCCGCCAGCCGGCCCGAGATCTATATGAGATCACTTAGGTAGCTTACCCTCTCGGTCGGGGTTGCCCAAGCACTTGACGCGGCCGGCGCGCTCGTAGAAGGAGGCCAGGCGCGCGCCCAGGTAGGCCGGGTAGCCGGAGTCGGCCGGCATCTCCGCCAGCCGGCCCGAGATCTATATGAGATCACTTAGGTAGCTTACCCTCTCGGTCGGGGTTGCCCAAGCACTTGACGCGGCCGGCGCGCTCGTAGAAGGAGGCCAGGCGCGCGCCCAGGTAGGCCGGGTAGCCGGAGTCGGCCGGCATCTCCGCCAGCCGGCCCGAGATCTATATGAGATCACTTAGGTAGCTTACCCTCTCGGTCGGGGTTGCCCAAGCACTTGACGCGGCCGGCGCGCTCGTAGAAGGAGGCCAGGCGCGCGCCCAGGTAGGCCGGGTAGCCGGAGTCGGCCGGCATCTCCGCCAGCCGGCCCGAGATCTATATGAGATCACTTAGGTAGCTTACCCTCTCGGTCGGGGTTGCCCAAGCACTTGACGCGGCCGGCGCGCTCGTAGAAGGAGGCCAGGCGCGCGCCCAGGTAGGCCGGGTAGCCGGAGTCGGCCGGCATCTCCGCCAGCCGGCCCGAGATCTATATGAGATCACTTAGGTAGCTTACCCTCTCGGTCGGGGTTGCCCAAGCACTTGACGCGGCCGGCGCGCTCGTAGAAGGAGGCCAGGCGCGCGCCCAGGTAGGCCGGGTAGCCGGAGTCGGCCGGCATCTCCGCCAGCCGGCCCGAGATCTATATGAGATCACTTAGGTAGCTTACCCTCTCGGTCGGGGTTGCCCAAGCACTTGACGCGGCCGGCGCGCTCGTAGAAGGAGGCCAGGCGCGCGCCCAGGTAGGCCGGGTAGCCGGAGTCGGCCGGCATCTCCGCCAGCCGGCCCGAGATCTATATGAGATCACTTAGGTAGCTTACCCTCTCGGTCGGGGTTGCCCAAGCACTTGACGCGGCCGGCGCGCTCGTAGAAGGAGGCCAGGCGCGCGCCCAGGTAGGCCGGGTAGCCGGAGTCGGCCGGCATCTCCGCCAGCCGGCCCGAGATCTCGCGCAGCGCCTCGGCCCAGCGCGACGTGGAGTCCGCCATCATGGAGACGTTGTAGCCCATGTCGCGGAAGTACTCCGACAGCGTGATGCCTGGGGGGGGGCATTATTACTATTTGTAACTACAGGTTGCCGATTGGTGGATTTGCTAAGAGAGATCGTTCTACTTATATCCCAAAAAACATGGCGCAAAAATACAGAGTCAGTATTGTGACGGTGAGAGCCTTTTTTTTCACTATCTTCACTGACTAACACCTAATCTATTTTTTTTTTTATTAGCGCCCTTGGCAATTATTTACGATGAGTCGAAAAGTTAAAAACAAGGATGAGACAAATTTATTAGACAGAAAGGATAATTGAAAAATTCAGGACCTCGGGCGAGACTCGAACCCACGACTCCGAGATACCAGCTCATCGCTCTTCCAACTGAGCTACCGAGACCACACCTGTGGCCCGAATTTCTCCACCATATCCCTCATCACGTTTCTGCTTGAGAATAATAGTTAAAGACGAGACAGTTTCTTGTAAAAATGTAGAGGATGTGTCAAAAGTGATTGCTAGTGGGTTTTCAAATGGTGAAATTGTGAGTTAACTGACCAGTGTAGATGGAAGCCTCGCGGGCAGCCACCGGCATGTTGGAGGTGTTGGCGACCAGCGCCGTCCGCTTCATGATGGACTCGGTGACGCCGTCGATCTCCACCGACAGCTCGGGGAAGTCACGCAGTACCTCAGACATCTCGTTACCTGCACACAAACATCATATCAATACCACAGTGTAAGGACTCTATGCAGTGAGTCAGCTCCGGCGATTTTCGGGTCAACGATGGGGGGTGTGCGGGGAAGCGGGCGGAGGGGGATTTCCTCACAAACTCCATACAGATTGTGAGGTCTATTTTCGGGGCTGTCAAGTTATAGTATTTTGATAGGTGAATTAATAACATAAGGAGGTACGCCATTTTAGAACGTGATTTGTTTGTTGTAATTTCCCAGGAAATCTGTATTTGTGGCTGCGACGAGTTTATTGTTAATTTTAAAATATTGTAAAACTGACGCCATTTTGGATTTTGTAAGATTAACTCCGATTTGGATAAAAATCGATATCTGACGATCCGGCGGGGTCCCTAACATGGGTCCACAGTAAAAATTGTAGAATATTGTAAAAACCGACGCCATCTTGGATTTCGTAAGATACTCAGATTTGGATAAAAATCGATATCTGACAATCCGGCGGGGTCCTTAACATGAATACAGAGTGAAAATGGTAAAATATCGTAAAAACCGACGCCATCTTGGATTTTGTAAGATTAACTCCGATTTGGATAAAAATTGATACATGGCGTTCCGGTGGGGTCCATAACATGAATCTGGACTCAAAATTGTAAAATATTGTAAAAACCGACGCAATCTTGGATTTTGAAAGATCAACTCCGATTTGGATAAAAATCGATATCTGACGACCCGGCGGGGTCCCTAACACGAATCCAGAGTCAAAATTGTAAAATATTGTAAAAACCGACGCCATCTTGGATTTCGTAAGATACTCAGATTTGGATAAAAATCGATATCTGACGATCCGGCGGGGTCCTTAACACGAATACAGAGTCAAAATGTTAAAATATCGTAAAAACCGACGCCATCTTGGATTTTGTAAGATTAACTTCGATTTGGATAAAAATCGATATCTGACTATCCGGCGGGATCCTTAACATAAATCCAGAGTTAAACCTGTAAAATATTGTAAAAACCGACGCCATATTGGATTTTGTAAGATCAACTCCGATTTGGATGAAAATTGATATCAGACTATCCGGCGGGGTCCTTAACAAGAATCCAGAGTGAAAACTGTAAAATATTGTAAAAACCGACGCCATCTTGGATTTCGTAAGATACTCGGATTTGGATAAAAATCGATATCTGACAATCCGGCGGGGTCCTTAACATAAATACAGAGTGAAAATGGTAAAATATCGTAAAAACCGACGCCATCTTGGATTTTGTAAGATTAACTCCGATTTGGATAAAAATCGATATCTGACGATCCGGCGGGGTCCCTAACATGGGTCCACAGTCAAAATTGTAGAATATTGTAAAAACCGACGCCATCTTGGATTTCGTAAGATACTCAGATTTGGATAAAAATCGATATCTGACAATCCGGCGGGGTCCTTAACATGAATACAGAGTGAAAATGGTAAAATATCGTAAAAACCGACGCCATCTTGGATTTTGTAAGATTAACTCCGATTTGGATGAAAATTGATATCAGACTATCCGGCGGGGTCCTTAACAAGAATCCAGAGTGAAAACTGTAAAATATTGTAAAAACCGACGCCATCTTTATGCAAATCGGAGTAAATCTTACAAAATCCAAATACAAATACAAATACAAATAACTTTATTTCGCTAGAAACATGGTACCTACATAAGATGGTCAGACAATATCGACATGTTTCGTTCTTTACGAAGAACGTCATCAGAAATCGACTAAATTACGTGAGTGACCCGTTTTAAATATTATTTAATATGTTCGAGTCTCACGAGAGTTTTATAGTTAAAATCCAAGATGGCGTCGGTTTTTACAATATTTTAGAATTTTGATTCTGGATTCATGTTAAGCACCCTGCCGGATCCTAAGATATCATTTTTTATCCAAATCAGAGTTAATCTTACAAAATCCAATATGGCATCGGTGTTGATATTATTTAACAATTTTGACTATGGATTCATGTTATGGACCACGCCGAATCGTCAGCTATCGATTTTTATCCAAATCGGAGTTGATCTCGGTTTTTACAATATTTTCCCAATTTGACTCTAGATTTATGTTAAGCACCCCGCCAGATACTCAGATATCGATTTTTATCCAGATCGGAGTTAATCTTACAAAATCCAAGATGGCGTCGGTTTTTACAATATTTTACAGTTTTCACTCTGGATTTATGTGAAGGACCCCGCTGGTTAGTCAGATATCGATTTTTATCCAAATCGGAGTTGATTTTACAAAATCCAAGATGGCGTCGGTTTTTACATTATTTTACAGTTTTCACTCTGGGTTCTTGTTAAGGACCCCGCCGGATAGTCAGATATCGATTTTCATCCAAATCGGAGTTACTCTTACAAAATCCAAGATGGCGTCGGTTTTTACACTATTTTCCAATTTTGACACCAGATTCATGTTATTGACCCCACCGGAGCGTCATATATCGATTTTATTAAAATCGGAGTTAATCTTACAAAATCCAAGATGGCACCGATTTTTACAATAGGTACCTATTGTACAATCTTTATTTTGTTACAATTTGATTTTCCGAGAAATAACAACAAAAAAAAAATCTCAATAGCGGATGTCGCAAGATAAAAAAAATTAAAACATGTCACGAAAGTTTTGTGACAGCCCTGAGTTGCGGACAAGCCAAACGATTAGGTTGTATGAACCTTGTCCACTGTATAGAGGCCTTACACTGTGCTAGGGCGGAGACCCCTGGTATATCTGTAACTTTTATATTCTGAAATAAACGATTTTTTATCTTTATGAGATTAGGATCCTCACGGGAGTTTCTGCGCTTGAGATGTCGGGCTCTTAAGTAGGCAATAGAGTCTTTATTCAATTTGCTCTAATGATTAACCCAAAAAGACTTTACACCGTACAGGTTCCGACCGTTCCGTCGCCGTTTTAATGTACACACGCGTTCAAAAGTGCATGGGGAATTTATGAATGAATTCATGCATAAACTGCCCATGCCATTTTGAAAGCGTGTGTACTATCGGCCCAATTAAATCCTGACCCACCATGGAACTGTGTCATATTGACATCTAAAGTCAAATGCTAAGTAAAATCATACATGACGTTACTGTGATACAGTTCTATGGTGGGTGAGGATTCAATTGGGCATCTTCAAGAACATTTTTGGGGGGGAGGGGGTCAAAGAAATATCACGATTGATCACGATGGGGGAGGGGGGGTGACCAAACCATCACGTGTACTTTTTTTCACATAGCATAATAGCACAGAACAACGAAATTTTATAACAATCTATTTAACCACATGAAAATGTCGACTCAAAAATCACTCGAACACTCCACGTGATCTTGGGGGGGGGGGGGGGTAGCGTTAAGACCACCAACTATCACCAAGGGGGACGGGGGGGGTCAAAATAAGGCCAAAAACGATCACATGATTTTTTAATGAGCCCAGTCAAGGCACATACTGCAGTACTTTGGTCATGTCTGTAGGCGAGACCACAACTCCATTGAGCGGTTGGTGGTTCAAGGAAAAGTGGAGGGAACAAGACCACGCGGCGGGTCACCCATGCGTTGGACCGACCAAATAAAATCAACGATAGGGAACTGCGTAACTGACTGCGCCTGACAGTCTGCCAATAGGGAGAAATGGCGGGAGACCGTGCGGAGAGCTGGATCCGCATCCGACATTGATGCCTCAACGTGACCACGACCGCTCTGTCAAGAGCGAAACGACAAAGAGAAGAGTAAAGGCAAGTGGTGACGTACCGCGCTCGCCGCAGCCCACGTAGACGATGACGTCGGAGTTGGAGTACTTGGACAGCGCCTGCGAGATGACGGTCTTGCCGCAGCCGAAGGCGCCGGGGATGGCCGTGGTGCCGCCCTGCACGCATCTGCACCACACACACACACACACCCCGGTTACACATACATTTACATTTGTAACTGGCCTGTCTGGTACACTCACCTGCAATAGTATATGACGCTATGAAAGCCGCAAAAATATGTGACACGCTCTTATGGCGGTACAAACAAGAATGTGTCAGATTATTTTGCAGCCTTCATATAGTCCTATACTATTGCAGGTGACTGTACGGATTACTATAAGTTTGAAGGACTTTATAAGTAGTTTTTCATTATTATTGGTGTTACTGGTGTACTGCACTTAACTAATGTCGTGAATTATTTATCTTTTGTATTATAAATATATAAAACCTTATTATCACAACATAAAATGGTCCAAACGCGTAATATATGTTATGTCATTGGGAATTTGTGACTTCGTGACTTGAGTTGTGTTGTCAATGCTGTAAATGCCATAGATACCGCTCGCGTTGCGTTCAGTTTTGGTGTTAAGCAATGTTTACACGTTGCGATCGTGGTCAACAAAATGGGCTTGCCAGAAAATCAGGACTGTCCTTCGAGATAGCATTATGCTGAGGCGAGTCCATTTCGTGGTAAAAATATTCTTTTCAGTCCTCCGGCCGGTAAGCGCCACTTTACGCAAAACTAAATTGCCGCCTGCCGGCTCCGTCGGGCTGAAAAATAGTATACAAACCTCGGCCGGTAAATGGGAAAGCCTCGGATCACATGTTAGTCGACCTCGGTTTCGCCTGGGCCGACAATTACATGGAATCCGAGGCATTTCCCACTTAAACGGCCTTGGTATGTAATGTACTATTTCTCAAACATGCAATGAAATGTTGTTATAACGTTCGTTATAATAGGCTTCAAAGTACCACGTTTCAGGCGGGGCAACTGGAGAGACACGTAATGAAATTTCATACAAAATTGAAGGCCTAGGCCGGGAAGTAATATTTTTTTAATTTTATTCAACATAAATGTGTGACACAGCAACATGGTTTTTAGCCATTATAACAGTTTCATGATGACATTCTGCCAGTTATGCCAGTACGCCTATTAAAAAAAACAATAAATTATATATTCGAATATATTAAGTCGATAATTAATCAATATGGACATGAACGTAACAAATAACACATTATAAATTTAAACATTAGCGGTAAAAGTGTCTACTCAAACCGTGCCGTTTTGTTTCATGATAACATTCTGCCACAGTGCCTATTAAAAATAAGTAATGATATTTTGAAGTTTTATTTATATAAAATGGACATCGACATGAACATAAGTAACAACACGTTATTGCAAATTTACTCACACAAATATAGGTACATTCCAAATATTAAAATAAATTTAAACGTAAAAGCGTCTACTCAAACCGCGTGTGAAAAAACGCCTATGTAGTTTTTTAATAATTTTGGAGGTTAAGTCAAATAACTTTGATTCTTTTATTCTACTTCACTGGTTTTATTGTTCATTGTTATTTATTATAATGTTGTCGTCGAGTTTTGAAGCAGAAATGACTATTCATTGAGCCCCACCAGAATTAAGTGCGAAATGCGAAAGTAAAATTGAATGGACTCTAAATTAATTGATGGCGCAAATGACAAACGAGACGTCGGAAGGCATATGGCTACCCAAAATGCATGCGTGTTTAGTTAATATTACGATAACTGTTTAGACTAAATTGGTTTCTTGTTTAAGTGAGAACCGTGTCTGTCTATCTAAGGATAAGTAGGAATTACAAAAATTTGTAAAGAGGTTATAATTTTCATTGTCACAGAATAACAAGTGCTGTTCGTGTTTGGTACATTTTACATTGCGACATATTTATACATCATGAAATATTTATGGATCATCTGTTTTATCGTTATAGACTAAATTCATGTTGGAATCACCACGAACTAAATAGCAATATTTGTGTTAGATATATTAATTCGTCAAGTCAACTTTTAGTTTTTCTAGAAATAAAATTATCATATTTTTGGAGATTTTTTTATTTATTTCATTGCATGTTTGAGAAAAGCACTATACATGCCTTGCCGTGAAAAGGGCTTTAACGGCTTCGTATGGCTATCCGGCCTCGCTAACGCTCGGCTCGTGTATATACATACTCACCCGTTAAGCCCTTCTTTCCCGGCGTCTGCAGTAATGTACTATTGTTTTTTAAATGTTTTCTTGTGAACTGTCAAACTCTAAGGTGTTATTTTAAATGTCAAACTATTATGAAATCGTGACGTTTACTTAACACTTATGTACGGTCAACCAATTGGAACCCTAGGCCACTGTAGGACTATGTCATAGTGACGCTATAAATCATACTGTAAGAAATCTCTTACTGCTTGTCATTTTGACATGGTTCTAGAGTGGCCGTCGGGTGGCGGGTGGTGGGGGGTACAGTACTCACGGGAACAGCGAGTCGAGCACGCGCTGGCCGGTGAGCAGCGGATGGTTGGCGGGTGGGGGGGGTACAGTACTCACGGGAACAGCGAGTCGAGCACGCGCTGGCCGGTGAGCAGCGGATGGTTGGCGGGTGGGGGGGTTACAGTACTCACGGGAACAGCGAGTCGAGCACGCGCTGGCCGGTGAGCAGCGGATGGTTGGCGGGTGGGGGGGGGGGGTACAGTACTCACGGGAACAGCGAGTCGAGCACGCGCTGGCCGGTGAGCAGCGGATGGTTGGCGGGTGGGGGGGGGGGGTACAGTACTCACGGGAACAGCGAGTCGAGCACGCGCTGGCCGGTGAGCAGCGGATGGTTGGCGGGTGGTGGGTGGGGGGGGGTACAGTACTCACGGGAACAGCGAGTCGAGCACGCGCTGGCCGGTGAGCAGCGGATGGTTGGCGGGTGGTGGGTGGGGGGGGGTACAGTACTCACGGGAACAGCGAGTCGAGCACGCGCTGGCCGGTGAGCAGCGGATGGTTGGCGGGTGGGGGGGGGTACAGTACTCACGGGAACAGCGAGTCGAGCACGCGCTGGCCGGTGAGCAGCGGATGGTTGGCGGGTGGGGGGGGGTACAGTACTCACGGGAACAGCGAGTCGAGCACGCGCTGGCCGGTGAGCAGCGGATGGTTGGCGGGGGGGGGGGGGTACAGTACTCACGGGAACAGCGAGTCGAGCACGCGCTGGCCGGTGAGCAGCGGATGGTTGGCGGGTGGGGGGGGGGTACAGTACTCACGGGAACAGCGAGTCGAGCACGCGCTGGCCGGTGAGCAGCGGATGGTTGGCGGGTGGTGGGTGGGGGGGGGGTACAGTACTCACGGGAACAGCGAGTCGAGCACGCGCTGGCCGGTGAGCAGCGGATGGTTGGCGGGTGGGGGGGGGGGGGGTACAGTACTCACGGGAACAGCGAGTCGAGCACGCGCTGGCCGGTGAGCAGCGGATGGTTGGCGGGTGGGGGGGGGGTACAGTACTCACGGGAACAGCGAGTCGAGCACGCGCTGGCCGGTGAGCAGCGGATGGTTGGCGGGGGGGGGGGGGGGTACAGTACTCACGGGAACGGCGAGTCGAGCACGCGCTGGCCGGTGAGCAGCGGATGGTTGGCGGGTGGGGGGGGGGGGGTACAGTACTCACGGGAACAGCGAGTCGAGCACGCGCTGGCCGGTGAGCAGCGGATGGTTGGCGGGTGGGGGGGGGGGTACAGTACTCACGGGAACAGCGAGTCGAGCACGCGCTGGCCGGTGAGCAGCGGATGGTTGGCGGGGGGGGGGGGGGTACAGTACTCACGGGAACAGCGAGTCGAGCACGCGCTGGCCGGTGAGCAGCGGATGGTTGGCGGGGGGGGGGGGGGTACAGTACTCACGGGAACAGCGAGTCGAGCACGCGCTGGCCGGTGAGCAGCGGATGGTTGGCGGGGGGGGGGGGGGGGGTACAGTACTCACGGGAACAGCGAGTCGAGCACGCGCTGGCCGGTGAGCAGCGGATGGTTGGCGGGGGGGGGGGTACAGTACTCACGGGAACAGCGAGTCGAGCACGCGCTGGCCGGTGAGCAGCGGATGGTTGGCGGGTGGGGGGGGGTACAGTACTCACGGGAACAGCGAGTCGAGCACGCGCTGGCCGGTGAGCAGCGGATGGTTGGCGGGGGGGGGGGGTACAGTACTCACGGGAACAGCGAGTCGAGCACGCGCTGGCCGGTGAGCAGCGGATGGTTGGCGGGGGGGGGGGGTACAGTACTCACGGGAACAGCGAGTCGAGCACGCGCTGGCCGGTGAGCAGCGGATGGTTGGCGGGGGGGGGGGGTACAGTACTCACGGGAACAGCGAGTCGAGCACGCGCTGGCCGGTGAGCAGCGGATGGTTGGCGGGTGGGGGGGGGTACAGTACTCACGGGAACAGCGAGTCGAGCACGCGCTGGCCGGTGAGCAGCGGATGGTTGGCGGGGGGGGGGGGGTACAGTACTCACGGGAACAGCGAGTCGAGCACGCGCTGGCCGGTGAGCAGCGGATGGTTGGCGGGTGGGGGGGGGGGGTACAGTACTCACGGGAACAGCGAGTCGAGCACGCGCTGGCCGGTGAGCAGCGGATGGTTGGCGGGTGGGGGGGGGGTACAGTACTCACGGGAACAGCGAGTCGAGCACGCGCTGGCCGGTGAGCAGCGGATGGTTGGCGGGTGGGGGGGGGTACAGTACTCACGGGAACAGCGAGTCGAGCACGCGCTGGCCGGTGAGCAGCGGATGGTTGGCGGGTGGGGGGGGGGTACAGTACTCACGGGAACAGCGAGTCGAGCACGCGCTGGCCGGTGAGCAGCGGATGGTTGGCGGGTGGTGGGTGGGGGGGGTACAGTACTCACGGGAACAGCGAGTCGAGCACGCGCTGGCCGGTGAGCAGCGGATGGTTGGCGGGTGGGGGGGGGTACAGTACTCACGGGAACAGCGAGTCGAGCACGCGCTGGCCGGTGAGCAGCGGATGGTTGGCGGGTGGGGGGGGGGTACAGTACTCACGGGAACAGCGAGTCGAGCACGCGCTGGCCGGTGAGCAGCGGATGGTTGGCGGGTGGGGGGGGGTACAGTACTCACGGGAACAGCGAGTCGAGCACGCGCTGGCCGGTGAGCAGCGGATGGTTGGCGGGCTGCTTCTCGGCGCTGGGCCGCGGCTGGCGCACCGGCCACACCTGCAGCATGCTGAACTTGTTCCTCTCGCCGTCGAACTCCGTCTCCAGCACGATGTCCTGCACCACAACAGGTGTTAGCCTTCACTGAGGGTCACTTGCACCGGCGTCAGCCAGTGCAAGGGGTCTTTAAGAGTACAGTCAAGTGTAAAAATATGGTGGTGCACATCTTACTCAAAAAAATGTCCCGTAGCACCTTATGCCGGTGTAATAAGAGCGTAGTACAGTCACCTGCAATAGTATATGACGCTGTGAAGACCGCAAAAATATGTGACACGCTCTTATGGCGGTACAAACAAGACTGTGTCACATATTTTTGCGGCCTTCACAGCGTCATATACTATTGCAGGTGACTGTACCATATTTATGAGTCCATTATGTCGAACCATATTTTTGCACTTGACTATACGAACAGCAACACTCTCTGACCATCGGCAGGCCTTATGAGTCTTACGCCTTTGCAAAATGTTTCAACACAAATTATGACGAAACTATATATTATACAATTCAGTCGCTTTACATCAAACTCGGGTAAATCCATCTGTCAGATTATGCGATTTTGGTATTAAGAAAAGGTAATAAGGTAGATATTTGCTGAGAGGGTCGAATGGATTTACCCGAATTTGAAGTTAAGTGACATAATTGTAAAGCATGAAACTATATATAAATTATAAATTGAAAGAGATGTCATATACTACAGAAAACAGTGCCCAGGGCTGGGATCGAACCAACTACGTCCTGCTTTGGCGGCGGTGACGTGTGACATCTCCTTCAATAAAACTATTTTTTCTACTCCAGCACTTCTATCTGTCAATTAGATGACTGACAGCGATATTAAAAAAGTATACATTATAACGTTGTCTATGGTTGTCCATAATAACACTGCTCCTATGGGTTTTCAACTTTCATACAATATATAAGCACTGTTTTTTTTTTCAATTTCTATAGTGGGCATATATATTATATATACGACATCTAGCACATCCAGCCACTTTTTTAGATTTTGCTTTTTACGCTATTTTAGCTGTCGTAGAATAATAAGCGTATGCAACGGCTCCTAATTGGTTCTTAAAACTTTCGGATCTATTAATAAAACGAAATAATCTTTATATACCCACATGTCATTAGCCCTCAATAATGCGTTCGAAAATCGCATATAAAGGCCCCCATAATAATAAACTTTTTTGTTGCAACAAATTTCTTATCTGTGAAAATGTAATAATAGATAAATTATATTATCGTTTTCGATAATATTATTTTTGTTCAAATTTCGAACACATCTGACACAAGAAAATTTTATTTGACCTCTATTCTAATGTCAGTCGATATGACGTTTAGTTTGAAACGAATTGTCAATTGCATACAATGACGCACGCAAGTCGCACGTTATTTTGATATCGAACGATATGAAAATTGGCGCCAACTCTAGTTTGTCTTTGAATTTAAAAAATATAAATGTCAAAACTTGAATGTCAGAAAAGTTTTAATTCCTGAAAGTCGCAATGGCGGTCGATATATATGCGATTGAATGGGATTCTGCTCGTCTATGAGTTGGTAAACACACGTGCTCGGGCTGCGATTTTTAAAGATAAGCGATTTCGGTGGAATTGCTTACTTTTTTGTATTTGTAGTGTTGTTGTAGTTTAGGAGTCATAATTGTACATTGGAGTATCCTATTTAGGTAAGTAATTAGTTATTAAAATGGATAATACGGCTCCCCCTGTTCAGGGGGACGCCGACGCCATGAAACAAAACACTAACGACGATATGGAGATTGAATTTTGCAGTAATTATACTTCCAAAAAAAGAGTTATAAGTGAGAATGATGATCTAGCGTCCAAAAAAATTAATTCCCCTGGTGATTCTACACAGATCATATACGTAGCACCGGGTTATGGTGATTCGGATCCTCCGATAAAATATTGCGAAGCTGATAAGGGGCCATTTGTGGTCCACGTTCAGAAAGTGGAGCCTGACGATTCTGCAGGGCTAACACTACAAGCGATTCGTGTTGCTCAATTGCTTCACAAAAATAATATTCAAGGTATTGTTGAGGGTTCTATTAAAACTATAGGTCGCAATAAAGTTTCAGTCTCTTTCAAATCTGCTGAACTGGCTAATGACTTTGTGAAGCTTCCCTTACTTCCCACAAATAAAATGGCTGCATCCATACCCAGATTTCTTGTATCCAGAATGGGAGTGGTACAAGACATTCCTACAGATTGGGCTCTTGATGAAATTGTTGATGGGATTCAGTTCCCTTCAAGCTTTGGCTGCAGAATAATAATGAAAGCGCGTAGACTATCTAGGAAAGTTCAAAGAGAAGGGCTATCCCCTCAATGGGTACCATCCAGGACTGTTGTTCTTACTTTTCACTCTCAAGACTTGCCGGAGAAGATTTATCTGTATAATATGGCTATGCCTGTAAAAGTATATGATCTTCCAACAATTCAGTGCAGAGCTTGCTGTAAATTTGGTCATATTGCAGCCAAATGTAGGTCTAAACCACGCTGTTACTCCTGTGCTCAGGCTCACACAGGTGATTCTTGTCAAGTTCCAAGTGACAAAGTCAGCTGCATATTTTGTTCTGGCCGTCACAAGGCCACAGATTCTATTTGTCCAGAACACAAGAGACAAAAATCCATTAAAACTGTGATGGCTGAAGAAAATATTGGTTATTTAGAAGCTGCACAACGTTTCCCCTCGGTTAGATTAAGCTATGCGGAAATGGCACAGAAAATGTTCGAGCACACTCCCAAAGTTGCTGCTCCATCAATACCCCAAGCTTCTTCAATCCCTAATTACATTGAAAAGGTTATAGGTCCTTCACAAAATACCTCTAGATCTTATAAAAAGACAATTTATAAACAACCAAGGCCAGTACAGCTATTAAGCCCATCTTATGATGTACAAGCTCATAGGAGCATAGTGAGTGATCCAAAGTCGTCAAATGGTAATGGGTGTGCATTAATCAATAACTTTGATTTTAATTCGCCTAATGAGAGTTTTATTGACTCACTCACTATGTTACTTATGAGTTGTATCATGAGGTCATCTGACCCACTACCGTACACTGTCATTAATCGTCTACAACCAATTATTCCTCTTATCACTAATAATGGATCTGAAAGTCCTGCAGTGGAACACACAGAGTGTTAGGAACAAAAAATTTGAATTAATTCATTTACTCAATAAATATAAACCCATAGTTTTTGCCATTGCTGAAACATGGCTTAAACCTGGTTCCCAATTCCGGGTTCCGGGTTATGCATGTTTCAGGGATGACAGAAATGATGGTAGAATTGGAGCAGGGTGTGCCCTGCTTATTAATAGATCTTATTCTTATTCGGTTCTTACTCTGTCAAATTTTAGTTCAGAAATGAATATTATTGCTGCTAAAGTAATAAACATCACATTTGTTTCTGTATATATTCCTCGACCAAGTAGAATCCTATTAGCAGAGTTGGAAAGAGTTTTATCTGATATTTCTGGTCCATATGTAATATTGGGAGATTTTAATTGTAAGAATACTCTTTGGGGTTCTCCTATATCTGACTCAAATTCTTTCTATTTATTAAACATGATAGATGAATTAAACTTATGTGTTTTAAATGATGGGTCCAATACTAGGAGGTCATCTCCATTACAAAACCCAAGCGCTTTAGACCTTACTTTAGCCTCTGCAAATTTAGCTACCACAACTAACTGGAAAGTTTTGGACAAATCATATGGAAGTGATCATTTTCCCATAGTTTCGACTATACTTAGATCTTGCTCTTCTCCTTTAATATCTAAACCTCTTCTTAAGTATAAAACCGCCCAAGCTGACTGGGCTAATTACTCTTCCATATTGGAGAATAAAATAAAATCTCTTCTTGAAGTTAATGACGCTAACTTTTTGGAAATGTATTCAGAGTTTACTAACTGCATTCTTCAGTCTGCTGATGAATCTATTCCAATAAAAAATGTAGAGCGTAATAAGATTCCTTCTCCTCCTTGGTGGGATGCAGAGTGTACAAATATTATTAAAGAACGTAATCTGGCTGAAAAAACCTACTCGCAAAGTTTAACTATGGAAAACTATTTAAATTTCAAAAAAATCATGGCAAGATCTAAGAGGTTACTTGCAAAGAAAAAAGCTGAAGGTTGGTCTAATTTTTGCAAATCTTTATCTCCACGATCTCCATCTGCATTAGTTTGGAGAAAAGTAAAGGCATTTCGTAGAAGCCAAGATTATAACAATTCCTTGTGTAATGATTTTGAAATTTGGCTACCGGAATTTCTTGACAAACTATCTCCTCCCTTTGTTCCAACTGTTGACCTTTTTCCCATAGCAAATATGGAAATTCATAACTCAGATAGAATGAATGATCCTTTTTCTTTCCCAGAATTATTATGCGCATTAGATCACCTTAAAGACTCTTCTCCTGGTATTGATGGAATTCCTTATTCATTTATAACACAATCTTCTAGATCTACTAAAGAATATTTTCTCAAAATTATAAACCATGTTTTTATTTCTGGCACAGTCCCAACTCCTTGGAAGACCCAACTTGTAATTCCAATCTTGAAACCTGGTAAAAATCCAAAGGAAGCCTCGTCTTATCGTCCAATAGCATTGTCATCAGTCTTGGCAAAAATAATGGAGCATTTAGTTAAAAATCGTTTGGAATGGATATTGGAGAATCAGAATTTATTAGCAAGGTCACAATTTGGGTTTCGTAAGGGCTTGGGCACTGTAGACAGTCTTAGTATACTAACAACTGATATCCATTTAGCTTTTAGTAATAAAGAAAGTGTTGTTGCTGTATTTTTAGATATAGCAGCAGCATATGATAGTGTCAATCTCTCCTTTCTCAGACAAAAATTGGAGCGGTTAAATATTCCATTAAGACTAATTAATATAATATGTAACATGTTTATGGCTAGATTCATCTGTGTCCGAACGAATGGAACTGTACTGCCTCCCAGGTCAGTCTGGAAAGGTCTTCCCCAGGGATCAGTCCTTAGTCCGATATTATATAGTCTCTATACTTATGATTTAGAATCTACAGTGAACTGCTTCTGTAAAATATTGCAATATGCTGACGATATAGTTTTATACAAAAATTCTTCATCATTAGATGAGTGTTCTTCTTGTTTAAATTCAGCTTTGTTTTATTTGAGAGATTATCTTGACTCTCATGGTCTTTCACTGTCTATTCCTAAGTGCAATGCTGTAGTTTTTACTCGAAAAATGAATATTCCCCATATATCCCTCTCCCTGGATGATGAGGAAATTTTATTTGTGGACTCAGTAAAATTTTTAGGTGTTATTCTTGATTCTAAAATGACTGGTAAATCTCATCTAGACTATATTGCGAATAAATGTGAAAAGAGTGTTAATGTGTTACGATCACTATCTGGGGTACGGTGGGGGGCTCACCCGTACTCTCAGAAAATTCTTTATAATGCGATTATTCGGAGTCATTTTGATTATGCGAGTTTTATACTGGAACCTTGTAACATGAAAGCGTTAGGAAAACTGGATAGAATCCAGGCCAAGTGTTTACGAATTGTGACTGGTGCAATGAGATCTTCTCCAACAAACGCTTTACAAGTAGAATGCCTAGACTCCCCTCTTATAATCCGTAGACAATATTTAGCAGATAGATTTTTTTTAAACATAGCCCAATATAAGTTTCATCCATTATTATCAAATTGCAAAGCCTTATCAGATATATCTATTTCATCCAAATACTGGCAAAATAAAGATCTACCCCCTTTAATCAAGTCTTATAATAAATTTTCTAGTTCTAGCTTTTTTAAATATGAAAAGAATCCAATTTTTTGTTTTGATTATGACACTCTCATTTTTCAACCTTCAGTTATTCTTCACTTAGGAATTTCTAAAAATTCCTCAGATGCTAATTCTGAATTTAACCGAATTATGGACAGACATTTTGGGGGATGGCTACAAATTTTTACAGATGCTTCTAAAATGAATTCTATAGATTGTGTTGGTTCAGCTGTTTGGATTCCCAGATATAAAATAATTCTTAGTTTTAGGAACCCACCCCAAACTTCTACATTCACGGGTGAGGCGGTTGCTCTGTTTGAAGCTGTATCCTATGTTCGATCTCATAATCTTGAAAAAACGATTATTTTAACTGATTCTTTGAGTTGCTTGCAAGACTTGATGAGCTTTCCATTTCATTCCAAGGATAACTTTTATTTAACCTTAAAAATAAAAGATAAACTTAGAGAGTGTCAGGCCGCCAATTTAAAGGTTGTTTTGGCATGGATTCCCAGTCACACTGGTATTGTGGGTAATGAGGTAGTGGATGAATACGCTAAATCCGCAATTCAGCAGGGTTCTGTATATAACAACAAATGCTTTACTCGTGATATAAGATCCTCTGTAAGATCTCTGATGTATGAAAAATGGAATAAGTTGTGGCAACTTTCTCAGAAGTCTAAAGGTGCTTATTACGGGAGTCTGCAGCCAAACATCCCCGTCAAGCCTTGGTTTTTTAAGAACAGGGGACTCTCAAAATTGAATACCTCGAATATTATAAGATTACGCCTCGGTCACATTTGTTCCCCGGTTCATTTGGCCAAAATGAGAATAAGGGATGGCTCGCTTTGTGAATGTGGTCTTGACGAAGGCACTACGACTCATATTTTGTTGGAATGTCCGAAAATCCGTCATGCGTTATACGATTGCCTTCCTTTTGAAATCAGTCGTCCTGTAAATATTAATTTCTTACTTACTTTAGTATATACACCATTCTGTGCTATTCTAAATAAATTTCTCAGCAAAAATAAATTGAAGTTGTAAATAAGTTCTACTTTAGAGTTGTTTGTATATGTATATAGTTAGATGTAATAACCGTATGGTACTTTGTTAGTAATATATTTAAACTAAGTTGTTTGTGTATAGTGTACATAATTATTTGTTGATTGTTCAATACTGTAGTTTGTATATTAAGTAGTTTGTTTCATTTTAGGTACTTGGGAAATTCTACCGAACACCGTCTATCACCGTACTACGAAATAATTCACTTGCCGTGTCTTATCCAACCTTGACATTGGCAGAATCATCAAGGCCTTGATGGAGCCATAAAACAAAGATTGATTGATTGATATGCGATTGAATGCATCATGGAGAGTCATGATATGTGTGTATATAAAGCAGTGTATGTAATTGTAAATAATTACGCTCGTGTGATGTTATTATGAAACTCGGCTGACGCCTCGTTTCATAAACCCACCCTCGATTTTAATGCCTTTCATTATATACAATCACATAAACTACTATTTTGTATGGAGAATAAACCGGTATCCGATCCCAGTTCAGTTAGAGTCCATGCCACCATGAATGAGTGGTAAGAGTACTTACAGTGACTTTGTAATGTCCGGAGGGCGCGATGTAGGTGACGGTGCCCTTGGCCTTGGGCGGCACGATCATGCGGTGCTTCACCAGCGTGTTCTCGTGCACCACGCCGTACAGGTCGCCGCCGGTGATGTGCGACCCCACCTGCCGGCCACAAGGGTTCACTATCGTCCCACACGCCGGTGACATGATAGGGATGACGACTAGGTTGAAAACTATCACTCTAATTAGTCCGCCAGAGAGATTATCCAAAATTATTAGACACGTATTTTTTTCCTTTTTCAAGATAACTAAAATTTACGAATATGAAGAGCGTCAAAGTTCCGTGGTGGGGGCTGGTGACGTCACCAGTTGGTAAGGATTGTACAGTCAAGTGCAAAAATATGGTTCGACATAATCGTCTCATAAATATGGTACTACCAGAGATGTTAAAAATAGGTTTTGAAATGTATTTAAATAAAAAATGCAAATACTTTGATATTTTACCTATTTCAAATAAAAATACAAAATAGTTTCACAAAAAGGTATTTGAAATACAAAATGCAAAATAGGTATTTTTAAAATACTTTTATTCAAATAAAATACTTTTTTGACAATAGTTACTTAAGATGTAGACAACATCTAAGTCATGTTCTTTAAGAAGTTTTTTAGAAAAACTATTTATTTGAATACTGCTAAAAATGTATATGGTTTCATTTCATAATATTTCAAAGACCGAAGAAGGAACAATTTTAAATTTACCGAAATCGTCTAAAAAAATTGTTGCAAAGATTAGTCTTGAATTCATTATTACTTAAATGATTGTCTTTAATTTTTTGGGTGTTATCTAACCGCCAACGTGTCACACTTCACAAATAGTCCACGGTCTTATTTCATTTTAATAGTTTTCGTGTTTTTACTCCGACATAGACAGTGTGCGCTGATTTGGTTGTTGTCAACCCGTTAAGTTTAACTTTTTGTTAATCTTCGTCATTGATGTGTTCATTACCAGTAATACGAACCCTAGTGCATTTGATCGATCGATTAATTAATTTGGTTTCTTCCTATTCTAGGATGCACATGCGGTAGAATTCCGTTTTATGTTAAAAAATGGCAAAAAGCATTTTGTATTTTAAAGTTTGAAAAAATACAAAATACGTGAACTTTTTAGTATTTGAAATAAAATACAAAATGGTTTCCGATAAAAGTATTTAAAATACAAAATAGAAAATAGGTATTTTGTATTTTGTATTTGCATTTGAAATGCTTTTATTTCAAATAGTTAACATCTCTGGGTACTACGCTCTTATTTAGATAGTAAGAACATAGATTAAATCTGTGCTTGTAAATATTGCTTTACTTTTAAGACTTGTTCTAGTGCATATTGTATGTCTATAGAATAAATGACTTTTGACTATTGACTATTGACTATTACACCGGCATATGGTGCTATAGGACATATTTTTGAGTAGGATGTGCACTACTATATTTTTACACTTGACTGTACCTAGGTGTGACGTCACGCGAAATTTTTAACCCCTGTATTTCCGTCATTTTTCATTTTTACGAACAAAAGAAAAAATACGTTTTGGATATTTTTTTAATAATCTAACAGACGGTCTAATTAGATTTTTTTTTGTCGTCCAGCATATACTTATTAACAGCTATTTATCGTGGAAAAGCCAATACAAAACGTTTTGAACACTACGCAAAAACAATTTACGCTCGGCCCCGCACAACGCCAGGGTTATTGAAATATGTAAAATAAATATTATAAAAATATTATATATGAATGAATCAACTATTTTCCCAGCCAGGGGACAAATGCAGCACAGTTTGTTAGAAGTAACGTTGTAATATGTTCTACTGACATGCTTGGTAGATGTAAGATGACCCATCATGGAAAGGTAATTTTAATGCCATCAAACAGTGATTTTAAGAGTGATTCAGGAGACTAACCATGGCATCTTGTGACAAGAAATAGTTGATCAACGCATGATACTGCCACAGGCGGTTTAATAATTTCAATGTCTTCGAAGACACAAAACAATAGACAATCAATTCCAGGTCGCACGGAACATCCCATGGGCCTGCTATAGATGATAAGACTAGAAGTAAGTATAGAAGATGATCAGTAAAGATTAGGTTACACTTGCTGACCAACTGACTTCACTATATAGCTTAAAACAAAGTCGCTTCCCGCTGTCCGTATGTATGCGTATGTGTCCGTGTGTGTGTAAAACTACGCAACGGCTTTTGATGCGGTTTTTAATAGATAGAGTAATTCAAGTTGAAACAATGACCTTGAACTTAAAATTTAAAGTCCAAACGGCTTGTGATGGATACGGGACAAGGCATTCGAATTTTAATATGCTACCGAAGAAGACTCCTTTTGAGGAAGACTCACCTTGACGTTAAGGGGGTTGAACTCCCAGCTGATGTCACGCGACAGGCAGGGCACGTTGACTCCGCGGGGGATGTAGATGGACTGCGTCATCTCGTTGATGTCCTTGAGGGGTCGCTGGATGCCGTCGAAGATGGAGCCCAGGATGCCGGGGCCCAGCTCCACGGACAGCGGCTTGCCGGTGCGGAGCACGGGGTCGCCCACGGTCACGCCGGAGGTTTCCTCGTACACCTGGAGACAAAGGAGTTCCAGTTATACCACAGAAAAAATGACCAAGGCCCCCAGCGACCTCCTGCTTTCGCGGCAGACGCCCTTACCACTAGTCTACCTGGTCACAACGGCTAGAGTACGAAATTCCTAAGTATATGCAGTCCTTTTATTTTTTAAATATCCATAAATAATCTAACAGACGGACTAATTAGATTTTTTTTGGTCGTCTTGCCTATTGTGGAGTTTGAATTGTTATCCTTTTCAAACAACACAGGGAGGCGAGTCGGTATACGTACAGTCAACCAATTGGAACCCTAGGCCACTGTAGGACTATTTCATAGTGACGCAATAAATCAAATTGTAAGAAATCTCTTAGTGCTTGTCATTTTGACATGGTTCTAGAGTGGCCTAGGGTTCCAATTGGTTGACTGTACGTTCATTCTGTGTTATGACTAGTCCGTACACAAAAATAGATCGAAGTTTACAAAATTTAGTGTAGTTGTATCATTTTCTATGTGTTAGTGTCTTCACTACAGAAGGCCTAGTATAAAAATTATACGACATTAACTCCTCGACCGCGTTAGCGTATCGGGAGTTCAAATTATGTTTGCCGTTTATTTAAATCATCCTGCAACTTTCATATTTTGACCCCTCGATACGCTAACGCGGTCGAGGAGTTAATGTCGTACAACTTTTATACTAGGCCTTCAGATTGATTTTGTGTATAATGTGCGAGAAGTGCGTCTGTGTGAACGTTTCCACCCGCAAAAACTGACAGAATAATTTATACGGCAAGAGCTTTGCCGTCTCCCTTCCAACGTATTGAAAGCCTGTGTTGCTCGAAGCTTATCCTAGATAAAGTTTGGTATGTTCCCAACATACCATATTAGCACATTAGTTTTTCTAAGTACATGTGATCATCATCATAATACTACAGCGTAAGGAAGTATTCTATACAGTGGGTTAACTCCGCCGATTTTTGAGTCATCGATGGGGGGCGCGCGGGGAGGAGACGCCGCCGAATTTCTATGAAAATTCGGCGGTCTATTTTAAGGGGTGTAAAATGGAAATTAGTTTGCCAATCAGACTGTTATATCTTTCGCATAGTTTTGCCAACCCTGAGCCTCAGCACGAGCACCGAGCCGAGCCGCTGGCCGTGTATGAAGTTACCTCACTGTATGGAATACATCCCTACGCTGTGGTAACAGGCACGTCGTGTGGTGTTTACCTGGATGGTGGCCATGTCCCCCTCGAGCCGGATGATCTCCCCCACCAGCTCGTTGTACCCCACGCGCACCAGCTCGTACATGGCCGCTCCGGACATCTTCTCAGCAGTTACCACTGACAAACCAAATAGACAATTACTTACTGCTATCAATACCATATTGCCAAACTGATTGGTACGGTAGCCATGACATTGGAACAGCCGTGTTCACAAATATCTGAAAACACCTTTCTTGTGATGGCGGTTGTGTTTCAGATATTTGTGAACACCTTCACTGCTCTAATCACCATATTTTGGACGCCATTTACTATAACTTCGTGACGTAATTTTTTTTCTAAGAAAATTTAATTTTTATTGTGATTTTAATAAAGTTAGTTTGGCTATGCTCTATAATTTAACAAGAGAAATGAAATACAAATTGTTTGATTTAAGAAAGGTTCAAATTCCATTGAAACAGTGTTGGTACACCGTTTTGCACATTGGGCGTCACGACTCACGAGGCTACATATAACTTACACTTGAGAAGTGCTAATTCCAAAAATCTGGTTGTGTTACCTGATTTCTTTAAATTTACAGTTCATGTACGACTAAAATGTCATGTACGACTATGTCGTCATAGATAGGATATTCTGGCATTTCGGGCGAGTGTTTAATGAGACCTCTGCATACAAGTCTCGCCCGTACAGTTGTTATACATATTATTATTGTATAAAATGTATGCAAAATAAAATACGGTGGTTTTTTTAGGGTTCCGTAGTCAACTAGGAACCCTTATAGTTTCGCCAAGTCTGTCTGTCTGTCCGTCCGTCCGTCCGCGGATAATCTCAGTGACTGTATACTAGAAAACTGTAATTTTGTACGAATATGTATATCGGTCACGCCAACAAAGTGGTAAAATAAAAAGCTTTTTTTTTTGGTAACTCCCGTACACGTAAATAGGGGGGTTTTCGTTTCAACCCTAGAGTGTGACTTATCATTGGATAAGTATTTGAAAATTAATGAGGGTTTTCTAAAAATCATAAATGCATTATTTTTCCCAGTGCTCCGATTGAATAGCATCGCCGCAGCGCAGTGTATTACGTAATAGGCGAGATTCTCGCGTTGTCCAAACATAATTAGGGCATTGCGTTGTCTGGTGCGGTGACGTCACCCAATGTCAAGAGACTCCGTGTTACAGCCTCAATTTTATTTGACTTATTAAACGCTCAAAGTAAACCTTGTTGCATTGAGATAAGGGCTATATTTGGAGAAGTGTCAAGGATTGTATTGTGAAGTGCTTTAGAAATTTTATATTAAACAATTGTTATGATTATTAAGCAGGCCATACACGTTAGGGTATACCTGCGCAGTTTTAGCTGTACAGTAAAGTGTAAAAATATGGTGGGCACATCTTACTCAAAAATATGTCCCATAGCACCTTATGCCTGTGTAATAAGAGCGTAGTACCATATTTATGAGTCAATTATGTCGAACCATATTTTTGCACTTGACTGTACATACATATATTATTACTTATTAGTAACTGTTGTAAGATGGTGGTACGTACCGGGACCGGAGACGGCGAACACGTAACCGAACTGATCCTCATTCTCCTCGTTGGCAATCATCTTCAGATTGGCCCGTGCCGCCATTTTGAATTATTCTTATCTGTGAACAGTATCATTTAAAATAAATGTATTCTGGTGACTGTAAATATGTTCTGAAAGATATATTTACAGTTTCAGAGTTGCACCCTATTCCTATGCATTAAAGTGCATGTAAGCATATTTTAAACATAGACTGTATACTCAACTACTAAGAAATGTACAGATGCAGTGAATAATAATTATTATCTCATCAGAGCTGTTGGCACTAATTGAGATAAAAAAATCAATTCGGGTATTTCCATCATGTCTAAATGCGACGAGCAACCTTGAATTTCATCACACTGCAGTAAAGAGAAAAACTGGTGGATACATCTCTTCGTAGTTGACTGTACAAATGAACTGCACTCAGGACCAATTCATTCAGAAAGACCATTACAAAAGTAACCCTTTTGTTACTTTAAAATTGTATATTAAAACTTATTGCCCTGCCTGTTATAGGTATTTATACCTATCGAGTGTAATATCAATAGCCACAGTTTGTCTCTTGACAAATTTTATAACTGGCTAAACAATCCTGAAAACATTTATATAAACCATTTCAAAGTCTGCCATTGTGAGTTAAACTGCTGAATAGTACTAGAGACAATTACTAAACGTATTTGTCAATTAGGGCTGCCATCCACCCGGGTTTCCCGCGATTCCTCTTAGTTTGGAGCCTTTTCGAAACGATGGCAGCCCTATTGTCAATAACCCTGCTTTGCCTGAAGATTGACTGGTAGAGTGATTTCCTAGATAATTTAAGTTGTAATGTTTCAACCTAAGGCACACAACAATATTCCTTGCACTACAAATACAGATACAATTCTTTCCAGCAAGCTCTACTGAATCAAGCTCACCAAAAATATAACCCCAATGCACAGCCAGGAACCAGATGTCTTTCCACTAAACTGGGGTAGGAACTGTCACAGATCAGATGATTCTTATCAGCTGATAACTTCACTATCCATCATTGTCAATACGGATACCTTCTTATTCAATCTGAATTCAAATTTTAAGTAAATTTATTTTAACATAAGTGATATATTTAGGTTATGTATGACTTTTCACAAGAATTTGCTGTATTCATGTGTTTTATTTATTTTATCCATTCTTTAACAAAATTAATAAGATCATTGTGGAAACATGAATATCTAACTTATTTGCACTTTATTTCTCAATTCCTCATTTTTTCATTTTTTCAAAAATGAAAATGAAAGACAGAGTCAGACTGTCAGTGATCAAGGCTAGATCAAAAACGAAAAAGATAGATGAAATAATAAGACAGCAAAAATGGCGATGGACTGGTCATATGATCAGGGAAAATTTGGACAAATGGACAAAGGACTTAGTGGAGTGGTGCCCGAGGCACAGTGGAAGAAAAAGGGGAGCACAGAAATGCAGATGGTCGGATGACCTTAAAGAAATTGGAGGGGGAGCCTGGATGCAGGTAGCACGGGACAGGAACAGGTGGAAGGCTTTGGAGGAGGCGAGTTGAAGTTGTCGATGGATAAAGAAATAGACTAGAAAATATGTAATACTTTTAACCACTTCAGCAATAAAGGCTATTTTTATTTATTTTATTTTATTTTATTTCTCAATTCCTCATTAGCTGATGTTGACACAATAGGAAAGATATCTTTTTTTATGTTGACCTATTCACAAATGCTATACTGTTTTAGGAGTTATTTGGTTTAGTAAAGTTTAGGTAGAGTCTTCAACAGCTGAATATTTCATACTGAGAGAAATCATGTGATTGCAACAGATTATTTGAATTTGTATGAAAGAAGGTATACCAAGTATTTCAGGAACATACAGTTTTTATATAGGTTAAATTTTGTATTCCCTCGTATATTCCTAATGTTAACTTACTTATGTTCCACCTTGTGTGTACCTGATGTAACACATTATATTTAATGACATTATATTACATAAGTTTAAAAATAGTTGAATGTTTCATACAAAGTAATATTTAACTAACAAATTCAAACATAATGAACATAACAAGGTGGGGGTTCTCCGAACTACAATCTGTGGGACTGGTGAGGCCCGCAAGCTATTCAATTTGGCCGTTAAAAAAGGAAAAAACATTCATTCAACCCGGATCACCGATGTGGTATAGGAAATAACATTAATTTAGATACCTATTCAGTCAAATTTATAAAAAAGTAAAACATTTAAATCTATCTTAAAAACACATTATATGCCGGAAACGGCTTTTGCGAAATGGATTCTAATAAGACAATACTGTACTTTCTCATTCTTAAGGAAAAAATAGAAGTATAGTTTAGTAATGGTCAAAAAATAATACCTGCCCAGATTTGGGATCAAGAGCTTGATTAATTAATTATCACACAGTTTTAGGGAATCAAATAAGAAAACTTGTCAACGCAATGTTTAGATTAGGGTGTGCGCTAGGGTTGGTATGGTATTATGTCCTATCAATAAAATTGATCACATGATGGGCGTTAATTATTAAATTGCGCTTAATTCACGTACCCGAGATCAGTTTAGAACGTGTAAAGACCAAGGTATTCATTGACCACATTGGGGAACGAACTATTATTATGAAAATGTAGTAAAATCCAGCAATCACTTACTTTGCACTGGTAAGTAGCAAAATTCTGTCAATGGCAGAGTTGTAAAAAGGCTTACCGATTTTCAGGATTGTTACCTAAATATCCACAATGAATAACACAACCACGACTAAAAACAAACCTGGCTAAGGCTCTTATTCGAAGTTAAATAATTAAATGAGACTCACAAGACGATAAAGATGGAAAAGTCGGGCCGAGAATGGCGGAGAACGACAACTTATCACAAGACCAACGATAAAAGTAAAGTCAGCTGACCTATCTTCTCTATGCTCGAAAGTCTATGGTCATCATTTCATTGATTTTTGCGTTTTGTTTACCTATCAATCAAAATGTTGTCCATTGTAAGTTTTAATTTTTAAGACATTTTCTCACATTATTAATTATAATTTTAATTAAATAAAAAGACATAACACAAAAATGTCTCATTTATCATATTTCTTTTTTAACAGTGGTAACAAACTACGACCCAGACATCGCAAGGATTCGAAAACCTACATTATGTTGCCAATTTAGAAAAAACAAAACTTCCCCCTAAAATGGCGGAATTTAATTAATCATTACTATAATTATAGTTTCTATAATAAATAATAATATAATCGCTTCTTTCAGCTATCGTGATTATTTGACATCATAACTAATCAACACAGTTTCAAGTTCTTACCAAAGTTTTTAGTCGATTAGGTCGCAATATTTCGGTTATACGATGTTGGCGATGTTGCAATACTTGCAATTGCTTGCAATGCAACCATCTTGTTCACGGGAAAACTTAAGTTTTATGGCTGCTCCACACAGTGAGCCATCATGGGCCGTTATGCGGGACATAGCTACATAGCAGAATGGGATGGTGGTATTGCGTAACCCTTCTTACTCATAACTGCGTGCCGATCATGGCCCATTGTGTGGAGCGGCACGCGTTCATAAGTGCATGGGCAATTTATGAATGAATTCATTAATAGACTGCCCATACAATTCTGAACGCGATAGTACATCGATTATTGGGTCGCTGATTATTGGGTTGCCTTTTCTCGGGTTGAGCAATCTCGAAGCGGGCCAATAATCGGCAGCCCAATAATCCATGTACATCGTGGTCGCCAATGATTGGGTCGCCGTCGTCGCCGATTATTGGGATGCCCATGCCTTTTATCGGGTCTGACAAGCTCGGTAGCGGGCCAATAATCCGAAGCCTCAGTTTTTACAGTACAATAATCAGCAACCCAATAATCCGCAACCAAAAAAATGAACACGAATTATTGGGCTGCCGATTATTTGGCTGCCTTTTATACGGACTCCAAATGTGAACCAATTTCTAAATTTAATCTGGCAATCCTTCCCTGAGCCCTCACATTGAATGTTCGGTCCCAGAACTTTAGTATTTATTTCCATTATTTTCTGTTTAAAACCTAATGTAACGCGTTCATTTATTATTTTCAAAATTAATAAATTCCTTATAAAGTGTTTTGAAGACTAGAGCAACTAGTCGTTTAATAAATTGCATTGCTAAATGTAAGTGTACTTGTTCTTTTGTTGAAATTGTGCCGACGAAGCAGTTTGACTTGTTCCTTGCAGCTGATTTAGTGCTGTGGTGATTATTGCAGGAACAGTAAGGATATACAGCTTAGCAAATCCCTGTCGTGGCTGCTGCGGCACGGAGCGCTGAAGGAAGGATTCGACCTAAGGTGCATTGTTATTTGTTGACATCGATTTATTATAATAACGGCTTTTCGAACTTGTTTCGCCTTCTCCTGGCTTCAATGGAAAGCTGATAATAGTGTTCATCTTGGCGTGGTATTTTTATTTGCACGAAACATTGTGTAAACATGGCGCCTATCGCTTTTTGTAGCTTTTGTTTGCATTTTTTTTTGCTTACAGTGATGATTATTGTTAAACTGGTTGTAACCAAACCGACCCTTCTATAAGATGAACCCTTTTTCATTTTTCTGGCTTAAAAATTACCATGCACAAAGAGATTTGAACAGTTTAGTACAGAAGATCACTTAAATAAAATCTACTATGTATTTCATATTTAACTAAATTTGTATTTGTCTATATGGCATATTTTCTATTCTAGCCCAGAAGGATACATTGATGTAGCTAAAATATTACAGTACAAATTATTCAAGCAATACAGCCTTAGTGATATACAGGGTGTCCCACGGCGATGACACATGGAGGGAAAGTAACTTAAATATCATAGATAGGATATTTTACTGAAAGAAGACTTTATTTTATTTTTCAGACTTAGTATAACTGCATTTAAAGCTTTTTTTTTTAATTTAGCTTGTCTCGCCCGAAAACCCAACCAGATAAATAGGTACTAAAAAAAACTTTTTTTTTCCTTTTCCACTAATCGATACTGTGTAATGCCTGTTTTATAATTCTCAAAGAAACACTAGGTCTAACACTCGTATATCCAACAAATAATCCATAAAATTGAATATTTAGAACCCAAAAAAACTTTGACCACATAAATTTTTCCAAAAATTTTTTTATTTTATTAATGCAGTTTTTCTAAATTTTAAAATTAAAATAAAGTCTTCTTTCAGCATAATATCCTATCTTTGATATTTAAGGTACTTTCCCTCCATGTGGCATCGCCGTGGGACACCCTGTAGAGCGGGTAGTCCGCAACAATGGGAAACAGAGATTTGGATTAAGACAGAACCCGAACACAGGGGCAGTGGAGATCAAGGCCCACCAGGGACACAGCATTGACACAGTTACTGTTGCAGAGTTGACACCAATTTTGACTGTAAGTATCCTTTTACAAAATTTTAATAAAGTCATGATGACCATGTAGATTTTCAATATGTATAGTTGCCAAGTTTTATGTGGAGGATGGTATTTTCATAACTTAATAAGAGTTAATACTCTGTGTGGATATTATATTTGCACTTCCTGTGTTAATTTGGTTGATGATTTATTAATGAGGTATGTAAACCAAACAATGGTGGGATTATTGTTGCTCATTATGATAAGTTCAGTCTCATATCATGTTCAAACAACCATATAATTGGTTCTTGTGACCACTTATCATTAAGCACTAACTAGAAATACAGATTATATTAAATTGATGAGTAGTGAGTACTGAGTAACTAGTAGTGAAGGTACAGTTACAGGAGTATACTTCCTGGATAGAGTAAAAGTAGATTGATATTATATTAAGAAAAGTAGATTGATAAATTACATAGATTTGAATTTGTGATTGTAAATTACAAACTGTGTGTATCTATTTAGAAAACTGGCTAAAAGGATTCTTTATAATCATTGGGTGTTTTCAGTATTGTTTTGTAAGCTAATTTGAAGATTGGTAAGTTCTATAACTGTCAAATTTTTATCTAGATCCCAATCCTTTTCACTTGCATCTTTAAAATTTTGGTACGGAGCCCCAACATATGGATATAAGGATAACAGCGCCCCTTCGTACTTGGTGAAATGCCTTGCGGCACTCCTCTATTGTGTTAGCGCCCTGGGGCGTCATGGCACACTGATTGGAAACCTCTGATCTAGATGACACAGCATCAGGCTTCCGAAATAGACTTAATGATTTCTTTTTAATTACAGCCAAAATACCAAATAGTAGTCCATGGCACTTACACCAAGTGCTGGCCAGATATAAAACAAAGTGGGCTCAGTCGAATGAAAAGACGTCACATCCACTTGGCCAAGGGTTTACATACAGATTGCAACCACACTAGTGGGCTCAGGAGCAACGCACAAATACACATCTACATCAACCTGGGCAAGGCGCTGGACGATGGAATAAAGTTCTATGAGTCTGACAATGGGGTTGTACTAACTCCTGGCAATGAAAACGGATTCTTAGAAACCAAATACTTTGACAAAGTTGTTGAAGTCTCCACAGGTTGGTTATACATTGTGTTCTTGTTAGTTTGGGAAGAATGTTTGAGTAATTTATTGCTAGTTGTCTTGATGGAGTGACAAATATTTAATGTACTGTGTTTGTTAGTTATCAGTATTTGATTTTAGCTTGAGTTTTGATATTTTTGTGCAGTGAGCAAGTTTATATGTTATTTGATGATTGTTTGTGAAGTGAATTCACTTTTAAAAATGTATGTATTAGCGATATTTATTATGTGTTATTTCAATTGCGATTAATTGTCCTAACAATCATTGCCATAATCGAATTATTGCCCAAAAAACGATTTTAATTATAACTGAATTGCTGTTAAAAGAATCGCGGTTAAGTTACAATTGTGACCTCACAAAGAGTTGAATCGCTGCTAGAAAAGTAAGTTAAAACAATGTTAGGAAAAACAATATTAGTACGTATATATTAGGAAAGGCAAATGGGATAAAAAACTTTAGGGATCCCAATATATATTCATTGCAAGCAAACACCAAAAACTTCTTGACTATCTAAGAGTGCAACTAGAAAATTGAATCTTAGATTTTTTGCTCTTACAATGTTAGGTTGAGCGAGTGAGCGAGAGTGAGGCTCGGAAGTACGGCGCGCGCAAGATATACAAACCCATTTTTTTAAATTGTATCAATAGGCTAGTCATCTAATGTAGCTGACTCCACCATCAATCAGTTTTAAAACAATGCAGGTGGGATCTTAGCAGTCGTCCCATAAGTAGAAATGGAGGTTCCGATGGCGCGCGTGCCCCCGCGGCCGGCCTGCGCCCGCGCGCCCTTCCCCCGCGCGCAGCTGTCGGCGCCGGCCGGCCCTGCCCGTGCCGGCCCTGCCCGTGCCGGCCCTGCCCGTGCCGGCCCTGCCCTTGCCCGCCCAGCCCCTGCCGCCCCTGCCCCTGCCGGCCCTGCCGCGGGCCGCGCGGTCCGGTCGGCGGAGCCCCGGCACCGGCGCCACGAGCCCGACGAGGTGCTGCCCAACGCCGTGCTCGTCACCGGTTACTATCACTTTATTTATCTTATCTTATTTAACTCATCGGGATCTTTTGTGTAGTTGCCCCCTACCACACTACTCACACCATGTGAGAGATAATGGAGTTCAGGGGTAGTGCTCTGAGTGCCTTCAGATCTAAGTATCCTGCACCAAAGCTTAATTCTTTGTCTAACGAGACTGGCGGGAACGTCCAAATGTTTAACTATTTATTCATAGAGTCTCAAACCGTTAACGTACAAGTCGCCATTGATTAATGAATGATTCCGCAGTCCACAGAATATTCACCTACCCCCTAGTGGCATGTGCTCCTGATGGACCTTAAAACGCGTTCTCTCACTCGAGAAAATTTAAGACGAGACTCCCAAAGAGACCTACAGACCAGTGTCACCTTACATAACGATTAGTATTTGGTCCCAGGCTACCCGCCGTACACAAAGGCGCAGGATCTCGCGCACGCGTTCTGCAAGTTCGGGTCCGTGCGCCTCAACCACGAGTGGGTCACCGACGCGGCCGCCTGCCTCGAGTTCACGCAGCCGGAGCACGCGCAGGCCGCCATACGGTACCAATGCCCAACACATCTAATACACATACACACTTTCCACTTGTAACAATCCTAACATACTTTCGCTTCCTTCACTTTCATAACAGTCCTCAGCAATCCTCCTGCAGGCTCGTCGATTCAGGGTGCTCGTGACATGGTCTTTCTTCAGGATTACCCTGATTTGATCAGATGTCTGCTGGAGTCCCTCTAACTCCCACTTCTACTTCTCCCTCATACACTGTTTGTTTGGCTTCTCCTATCCACATGCACAAATCATCAAACATCATCATTAGACCAGCCCCTGGGTCGTCTTGCTGGACGTAGATCTTCTCCGATTCGTGCCACCACACCCTTTCTTCCGTGCATCCAACCAAGTCCCAACAACTTCAACATACCTTTCTCAATTTTTGACGCCTTTTTTTTTCGTGCCTTGCACACTTTTCTCTTATCATACTGGTCCTAATTCTATCTTGTAATCTCACACACAACAGTAAAATAATCAAGAATAAAAACTTGGATACTGGATGGTTGTCTGTACCAGGGCGAGTCGGGCTGTGTACGTGTACGGCGCCTTCTTGACGGTCACGGCCTGCACCGTCCGCACCAGGCCGCAGCGGCAGCCGCGGAGACGCGAGCCCAGGGTCGGCAGGGGACAGAACTTTAAAGGTATCATATCCTGTCCTACTGGCCTTTATAAAAGTCATCATCATCAGCCAATAGACGTCTACTGCTGGACTGTATCAGTTGGAAAAATTCCAAAATTAAATTGAAAAAGCTACTAATGAATCTAAACATTCAACCAAACGTTCCAATTTAAGCTGAACACCTCGCAAACAGCCATCTACTTTAGTGTTTTACATGTTTATGAATGAGGTTTGTTGTGTGCAGGCACAACAGTGGAACCAGCCGAGATCCCGCTTCAGGGGCCGTTCCACCAACAGCTGGAGGCGCTCTTGTGCGCCGTGCGTCTCACGCAGCCCGAGATTGAGCGTCTCACGCAGCTCTACCGCGACCTGGAGTACGTGCTGGGCGAGCTGTGGCCGGGTGAGTCATGTGCAGACCCTGCCATCAACAGCTGGAATACGTTCGGGCGAACTGAGGTCGGATGAGTGTGTGCAGACCCTGCTACCAACAGCTGGAGTACGTTCTGCGCGAGCTGTGGTCGGGTGAGTGTGTGCAGACCCTGCCACCAACAGCTGGAATACGTTCGGGCGAACTGAGGTCGGATGAGTGTGTGCAGACCCTGCTACCAACAGCTGGAGTACGTTCTGCGCGAGCTGTGGTCGGGTGAGTGTGTGCAGACCCTGCCACCAACAGCTGGAATACGTTCGGGCGAACTGAGGTCAGATGAGTGTGTGCAGACCCTGCTACCAACAGCTGGAGTACGTTCTGCGCGAGCTGTGGTCGGGTGAGTGTGTGCAGACCCTGCCACCAACAGCTGGAATACGTTCGGGCGAACTGAGGTCAGATGAGTGTGTGCAGACCCTGTTACCAACAGCTGGAGTACGTTCTGCGCGAGCTGTGGTCGGGTGAGTGTGTGCAGACCCTGCCACCAACAGCTGGAATACGTTCGGGCGAACTGAGGTCAGATGAGTGTGTGCAGACCCTGCTACCAGCAGCTGGAGTACGTTCTGCGCGAGCTGTGGTCGGGTGAGTCATGTGCAGACCCTGCCACCAACAGCTGGAATACGTTCGGGCGATCTGAGGTCGGATGAGTGTGTGCAGACCCTGCTACCAACAGCTGGAGTACGTTCTGCGCGAGCTGTGGTCGGGTGAGTGTGTGCTGACCCTCCCACCAACAGCTGGAGTACGTTCTGCGCGAGGTGTGGTCGGGTGTGTGTGCAGACCCTGCCACCAACAGCTGGAGTACGTGCTGGGTGAGCTGTGGTCGGGTGAGTCATGTGCAGACCCTGCCACCAACAGCTGGAGTACGTTCTGTGCGAGCTGTGGCCGGGTGAGTCATGTGCAGACCCTGCCACCAACAGCTGGAATACGTTCGGGGTGAACTGAGGTCGGATGAGTGTGTGCAGACCCTGCTACCAACAGCTGGAGTACGTTCTGCGCGAGGTGTGGTCGGGTGTGTGTGCAGACCCTGCCACCAACAGCTGGAGTACGTGCTGGGTGAGCTGTGGTCGGGTGAGTCATGTGCAGACCCTGCCACCAACAGCTGGAGTACGTTCTGTGCGAGCTGTGGCCGGGTGAGTCATGTGCAGACCCTGCCACCAACAGCTGGAATACGTTCGGGGTGAACTGAGGTCGGATGAGTGTGTGCAGACCCTGCTACCAACAGCTGGAGTACGTTCTGCGCGAGCTGTGGTCGGGTGAGTGTGTGCAGACCCTCCCAAGAACAGCTGGAGTACGCCCTGGGCGAGTTGTGGTCGGGTGAGACATGTGCAGACCCTGCCACCAACAGCTGGAGTACGTTCTGGGCGAGCTCTGGCCGGGTGAGTCATGTGCAGACCCTGCCACCAACAGCTGGAGTACGTTCTGGTCGGGTGAGTCATGTGCAGACCCTGCCATTAACAACTGGAGTACGTTCTGGTCGGTGTGTCATGTGCAGACCCTGCTACCAACAGCTGGAGTACGTTCTGGTCGGGTGTGTCATGTGCAGATCCTGCCACCAACAGCTGGAGTAGGTGCTGGACGAGCTGTGGCCGGGTGAGTGTGTGTAGACCCTGTCATCAACAGCTGGAGTATGTACGTGCATGCCGGGCGAGCTGTGGCCGGGTGAGTCATATGCACACTGCAGACCCTGTTACCAACAGCTGGTCTTTCTTCTCGCTGCCGTGCTTTTCTTTTGTTAGTAGATCAAGGGGCAGTTTTATGGGTTTAAGCCCCATTCAATGAAGGTTTCAAATAGGTACTTCGGAGTACTAGCAAAGTGAGGACTTAGCGAGTGATCTTAAAAGATATCTGATCCACACATACGTCGGTCGGGCCCTCTAGGGGGCTTCTCATTGAATAAATGGTTCAGGCAGGTCCAATAACTTTGTGTTTCCCGGCAGGCTGCCGCGCGATCCCGTTCGGGTCGGTGACGACGGGGCTGGGCACGCGCTCGTCGGACGCGGACTGCTTCGTGCAGCTGCCGCCGGCCGCGGGCCGGGCCGGCGCCGGGCCGGTGGGCCGCGCCCGGCGCGCGCTGGCCGCGCACCCGCGCGTGTTCGGCGAGCTGCTCGCCATCCCGCGCGCCAACACGCCCATCGTCAAGTTCCTGCACCTGCCCACGAGGGTCTACTGCGACCTCTCCTTCAAGACGCCGCTCGGCTCGCAGAACAGCAAGCTCATCGCCTTCCTGCTGTTCTCCGACCCCCGGCTCATCCCCGTCGCCGTGGTCGTCAAGTACTGGGCGCGGGTTCACGACCTCACCGGCACCGGGAAGTTGACCAACTACGCGTTGACCATGATGATCATATTCTACTTCCAGCAACCTCCGGTCTCGATTTTACCCGCGGTCGAGTGGCTGCAGCGGGAGCGCGGCTACGACTTCTACGTCGACTACTGGAACGCGGGCTTCCTGAACGACGCGCGCCGCATGCCCCGGCCGACCAACACGTCGTCTGTGGCCGAACTGCTGGGGGGCTTTTTCGAGTACTACGCGAGTTTCGACTTCGAGCGGCTCGTCGTCTGCCCGTTCCTCGGTAGGACGGTTACAAAGGACGATTTCAGGGACCTGAGGCTGCTGCCGGACGAGTTCAGTCTGTACAAGAAGAACGTGTACAGCGGCGTGTCGCTCCCCATCCGCTTCATGACGGCCGCGTGCGTGCAGGACCCCTTCGAGCAGTGCCACAACGTGGCCTCGTCGGTGTCGTCCCGCCTGGCCGCGGACCTCCGCGCCTACTTCAAGTTCGCCGCCGACGCCTACTCGCGGGAGAAGTCGCGGGCCTGCTCCGGCCTGCTGCCCGCCATCCTGCTGCAGAAGCCGCAGCTGCCGCGCGCCAGCAGGAGCGGCTCGGAGTTCCGCGCGCGCCTGCCGCCCGCGCTCGTCGCCGACATCGCCGCGCCCGACTGGAAGGCCACCGTGCGGGAACTCACTTTCCAGATCTTCCAGAACATCCTCCGGGTCGAGCTGGAGGAGGTACACGAGACTGTTAAACCGACTTCCGGAGAAACCAGTGATAGCGCAAAGAATTCCAAACCGGAAGATGTTACTCCCGGCTCCTCTAAAACAGGCGACGCCACACAAGGGATGGTGCCCGCACCGGAAGAATCTGCTAAACCTGGAGAAAAGTCTGAAGAAACATCTAAAACTAGAAAAGAGATTTGTAAATCAAAAAAAACCGGTAAAGCCCAGGAGAAAGAAAGGGTTGGTCCAGAAAAGAAGGGAAGAGCCAGCCCGGAGAACAAAGAAAAATCGAAAATAGAAATCATTAAAAACGGTAAAGTACTTCCACAAGGCGGGATAACCGGGAGGGAAAAGGAACGATATTCCGGGGAAGTCACTCGCGCCATCTGGAAGAGGAAGGTATTCTCGAAACTGTACAGCGTGATGGGGCTGAAGTTCGTGGACCGCGAAACAATGATCACCGACGAGATCTTGAGGATCGACAAGAACGTCATCGACGTGAAGTTCCAGGTGCTGGTGACGTTCGTGAACGCGCCGCGCCGCGCCGCCGTGTCCGTGCGCCACACCGGCGGCGACCTCAACGCCTTCAAGGAGTTCGGCAAGTTCTTCAACAACACCTTCCAGCACTGGTTCGTCATCCTCTACAGACCTCACTGCAAGAAACCTATTCCGAGCGCGGTCGCCGGGAACGGAGCCCCGGCCGTCACGGACGAGGAGGCCGCCGCTAAAGAATTGACCGAGGCCATGAAAGGCGAAAAGGATTTTGACAAGAGCGACACCGACAGTGACGACTCCGATATCAGCTACGAGGATGAGCGGGTAGACCCGAACGCGACCAACTCGGAAGACGTATCCGAATGTAAAAACGACACAAAACTGCAGAGCGATGCGGACAAAAACAGTAAAAACAGATCAAACAGTGCTGTTCAGAAACAGAGTAAAATCGACAAAGAATGTGAAACGAAGGAAAATTGTGACAATAACGTCCGAACGGACAAAAAACATGATGAGAATGAGTTAAACGCATCCGACAAGTCGCCGCGAAAACGCAAGAACAAAACGCAACGCTCCGATCAAAATCTGGTCGATCACTTAAAGGACAAGGTGGAAGTTTTGAACTTACGTGACAAATCGCCACGTAAACACAAGAACAACACGCGGAAATGCGACAAAAATACAGATCAACAACAAACAGTAGAACAAAAAGAGGGGAAAGAGTCTCGGAACACATCGCCACGGATAAACAAAAATAGAACACAGCATGGTGATCACAATGACACTTGCCAAGAAATTGCCAAGACCAAATCGCCAAGACACAGGCACAAAAAGGGCAAGGACAAAGTGCAGAGCGGTGCACCGGAGGGCGAGGCCGGGAGGGCGAGGGAACACGGACAGGTGCCTCAATCTTAGCATTTACTCCTTGACATAATGGGTTACCAATCCTGTTCATTGATCGTAGTGATATTGAATGTAGTTGACTATGATCTAAGAAATAATCGTGCAAGAAAGCGTCGTCTCTAAACTTATCAAATCGTTTTTTTTAAGAAGAATTTGAATGTCTGTTACTTATGCTATTTTTTTATGTAGAATTATTTCATTTTCAATCAATTATAAAATTTTATTTCTCATAAGGTGTTTGTTTTCATTTTGTATCATCGATTTAAAACCGATTTGGATGCCATTAGTATTTCCAATATAATGTGTCGACAGAGTCACATCCCTAGTTTATTTGTCTGCAATTAAAATCACAATTTCATTACACTCGAACCTAAAACTTAGACGAGTCGCATTTCACAAATAGTCTACGGTTTTATTTCTTTTAATAGTTTTTTTTTCCTTCTAAAACCAGATCGGCCGGTGATAGTGCGTTCTCGGATAAACAGTGTGCGATGATTTTGCTGTTGTCAGCCTCTTAAGTTCTCTGGCCACATCTCCAGAAATAAGAATTTGATTGAGCGGATAATAGCAACTACAGGGCCATGTGGAAGGTAAAGGATCCAAGGTACGAATTAAGATCTCCCCGATGGACCCGCCCTATTATAGTAGTCGCAAGAAGCAGATGAATCGACCATATAGTACATTTAAGCAGCCACGACCACTCTAACGAGACAATAGGTACTATTGAAAAAAGCCCGGCTGCGGAATGAGCTCCCTGCCACTGTTTTCCCAAAGGACTACAATATGGGGTTCTTCAAAAAAGGAGTGTTAAAGTTTTTAAAGCTCCGGCTGTGGAATGAGCTCCCTGCCACTGTTTTCCCAAAGGACTACAATATGGGGTTCTTCAAAAAAGGAGTGTTAAAGTTTTTAAAGGGTCGGCAACGCGCATGTAACACCCCTGGAGTTGCAGGCGTCCATAGGCTACGGTGACCGCTTACCATCAGGCGGGCCGTATGCTTGTTTGTCACCGTCGTAGTATATATAAAAAAAAAAGCCTAATGAGGGATTCAACAGTTGGCGCCAAGGAAATAGAAGTCAAACAACGTTATCTTTTTTCAGCAAATGAACTCTCAAACTTGAAAGTGTTATTTTAAACGTCATACTTCTATGAAATTATGACGTTTACTTAACACTTTCACAGTCTGTGCTATCAAAATCTAGGAATCTTAGCATAGACTGACTTTAGTTATTATCAAGTTATTATGATATGACAGTTAGGTTAGGACATGTTTACAAAACGTACAATTCGGACTATATGACACTAACTGTCAAAATCTCAAAATATGGAGTCCATATAAAAGGCAGCCAAATAATCGGCAGCCCAATAATTCGTGTCCATTTTTTTGGTTGCGGATTATTGGGTTGCTGATTATTGTACTGCAAAAACTGTGGCTTCGGATTATTGGCCCGCTACCGAGCTTGTCCGACACGATTCCTATTACTACTATGTTTTCTGTAAGCTGGTGGTACTCCTTATAATAAATAATAAAATAATAATAATAATAATAACGATAAAAGGCAGCCCAATAATCGGCGACCCAATAATTGGCGACCACGATGTACATGGATTATTGGGCTGCCGATTATTGGCCCGCTTCGAGATTGCTCGACCCGAGAAAGGGCAACCCAATAATCCATGTACATCGTGGTCGCCAATTATTGGGGCGCCGATTATTGGGCTGCCTTTTCGCGGGATGCGGATTAGTTAGTGGCACCCAAAATTTGCTTGCTGTCTAAATTTTTGACAATGCAATGCAAGGAATTAACCGAAACGAAATTAAAACGATAATAACTAATACTGATTGTTTAGCAGATTTAGCTGTAGATTGAATACACAGTATTACATTGCTAGTATATCAGAGGAATACAACATGTTTTGCTGACATTTGCGATTTATTGAAAGTAAACATGGACACACAAGGTAAACACGTTATGTTGTATTCTTTTATATCGTATCGTATCGTATTTTTTATATCATGAAGCAAATTGCGTTTTAAGCAAACGTCAGATTCCGTTCCCTTACAGCACGCTGCATGCACTAACACTTACGCCAACCAATGGGAAATCAGCTGCGAGATTCTTACAACGCAGCTGCAGAAGTATACAAACTTCTATTAAAAATAAAGCTGGAGAGGATTTGTCATAGTTTGGAGCCCGCCCGGGGAGCGTCCGGGCCGGATTTTTAAAACTAACCGGGTTAAATCCGGACAGTTTTGGGTTCAAATCAATCCCTAGCAAAATAATATATTTTTAAATTTAAAATTGTTTTTTTTTTTGTATCCTTCCATAAGGATAAAAATTAAATTGTATGAGAAATATAAATGCAAATCAAACTTACACTTAAATATTTGTGGATTGTTCTTAACTAAACTTCCCAGTTTTTGGTCAGACTATACCAAAGGGGGGGCCGGGACTTAGAATATTTTTGGTCGAGGTGGTGTCATTATAACACTATTTTTAAATGATTGTAATGTGTAGATGGCGTCAAAACAAGCATCTTTTATTGGAAAAACTTTTCTCTAAACTTAAAAATGGCCGAGTTAGAGTCCTTCAAAGGTTGATGTTTTAAAATGAGCTGGGAGTTTTTACTTGCTCGGCTCGCGCGCTGTAAGGTCGCAGTTCTACCTAACACTCCTCCTCGCTTCGCTCGTCGTCGTACCTACACCGACCTTCCTTAAGGTGCCATTCTGTAAAGCATTTTTTATTAAAAAAAAAGTCGGTTTTGGCGCTTCGCCGGCCGCTGCCGCGGCACGCTCGCTTCGCTCGCTCGGCTCGCGCGCTGTAAGGTCGCAGTTCTACCTAACACTCCTCCTCGCTTCGCTCGTCGTCGTACCTACACCGACCTTCCTTAAGGTGCCATTCTGTAAAGCATTTTTTATTAAAAAAAGTCGGTTTTGGCGCTTCGCCGGCCGCTGCCGCGGCACGCTCGCTTCGCTCGCTCGGCTCGGACATCAACCTTTGAAGGACTCTAACTCGGCCATTTTTAAGTTTAGAGAAAAGTTTTTCCAATAAAAGATGCTTGTTTTGACGCCATCTACACATTACAATCATTTAAAAATAGTGTTATAATGACACCACCTCGACCAAAAATATTCTAAGTCCCGGCCCCCCCTTTGCTACAGTCCAACCCAGTTTTTGGAAAACTATGAGTAAATATTTCAAAACCACCTGTGAGATCAACCTAACCCCAAAGGAAGCAAAACTTGTACTACGGCTACATGGGCATTAGGCAAAAATACTTATACAGATCATAATGTTTACCCAGGTATTGGCTGTTAAATTTTCTGTATTTTTTTCTGTCATTACGTTATTTATATTGATTAATGTAATGATTATTGGCTAGTATAATTGCCCTTGACTTGAACTTGTCTACTTGCACCATAAATTGATGAATTTTCGCAGTCGCCATCAGGGAAGCCACAAATAGCCATAACAAATTTTCAACAATGCCATTAGGCTACCTAGTAGTCATAAAATCTACTGGTGGATTCTACATGCAACATGATCAAACCATTCAGCTATTTTTAAAGGCAGGGATCTCGGGATCTAATCACAGGATTTCTGCTGATAGTTAAGCAAAAGCCTCCAAAATTGCTAGTCAATTAGTGCCAACCTGTTATACCTTACTTAGGTACTGGGTAGGGTAGTGTAGTGGGTATATCGGAACTTGCAGATCCTCCTCCACGCCCCTCTGTCTGCTTTTGCTTCGCTACAGGTAATGCACACCGCCTTGAGTTAGCTGTCCACTGAGCACCGCCACATATGTACTGGTCTCTCTCGTCGGCGCTTGCCCGTTGGACGCCAGTCGAAAGCACCAACAGCCGGATTGTCGTCCCCTCTTCGCAGTGCATGGCCAATCCAGCGCCATTTGTGCTCAGAGATTTCTTCGCCTATTGGCCTTTGCCGGCACTTAGTCCACTGTTCAATATTGGAGATCATATTTGGCCAGTATATTCGCAGAATGGAGCGGGCCTGTTATACATTCTTGCGTATTTTTTGCATGCAATGAATGTTCCCACATTTCTGACACTTCCCACCTTCCTGCCACAAAAAATAAATACTTAGATATAACACACCACCAACAATAATACAAAACTCGACACGTGTTTCGCCTCTCCACGAGGCATCCTCAGGAGATGTCGTACTGGCGTCGGACAAGTGAATCACTTTTCACTTATTGCAACATTAATTGCATGCAAAAATACGCAAGTAGGTATAACGGGTTGGCAGGCACTAATTGACTAGCATGTTTTGCGAAATAGCAAAGTAACATTATTTTCGTTATTAATATGGAATTCCGCAAAGTAACGCCTGATACAATGAATGGCTTTAACATTTTTAATTCATGCTTCCTCACAATAATTTTGTAAATAATAATGATTATAACTAATATTTAAAACGGGATAATTACCATATATGTATGTTTTATTGAGCACCCGATATTTCGACACTGTTGCAAGCGCCATGTTCACGGAGTAAACTGACGAGCTGCGAGTTTTTAATTGTGATCTACCCACATGCCATAGCGATCTACCCTCTTACGTTTACGTTACGTTTTAAATATTAGTTTTAGCCTGAAAGTGTCGCATACCATCCCCATCTATGTCCAGATTTATGGCAACCCTATACTCATTACTCATTTATTGTTGATTCATTGCAAGTCAACATTTTTAAATCGAAGAATAATCTAAATTCAATTGAATAGTAATTTGTATCTGAAAATGAAAAGTAAACAATTCGTAAACATTCATAATAAATTCGACACGTATTTTTTTTTTGTTCATCAAATGAAATACGACGGAAATACCTACAGTGCATTAAAGCCTCTTACTAGCTCCCACCCGGGAACTTTGAGGCTCTGTATCGTCGTCAATTTTAGTTAACTTGAAACAGGAAAAACACTTGTCTTTTAAATTTGGATAATCTAACTGTTGGACTAAATGGTATAATACTTTTTCAACCTAGTCGTCATCCCTATTCGTCCATAGTGTAAAATGCATTACCAATTAGCCATTATTAAGTATTATATGCAGGGAGCGACATCCTGGACCCAACATGGATGAAGCTGGAGGGGGACTTCGAGGAGCAGGTGGCGAGCCTGTTCCGGTACGTGCGGCTGTCCAGGGAGGAGGTGGAGAGCTTCCGCGGCCTGTTCCGGGATGTGGAGAGCACACTGAGAACCCAGTGGCCAGGTAGGGAGCGTTGGTCAAAATCAGGAATCTAATTCAAACAGCTACAGTGAAATAGACAGGTGGGGGAGAGGTACACCAAAACAACGACTCAAAGTAACAGTAGTATTCTCTGTTGCTAGTACACAATCTAACAACAAACTATCTTACAGTTTGGCAGATAAGAAGAGTTTGTTAGGTTGGGTTTATTTTCTTGAATAAACGGTTTCTTTATTTTAAAATAAACCTGTTCAGCGCAATCCTAACTACATATGTATACATTTATACCCTGCAGTTTTTTCACTCCGAAAAAAGGGAGGTATAGAAATTTAAAAAAATATACTCTGCTGACAGGGTCTGCTGGCCAGGGTATAGATTCTCTTTCATGCATTGTGAACCTTATTCTTCCATTTATTTTTCTTATCCGAAAAAAATAAAATTTGAGACGTCTGCTTCAGGCTGTGAAGTGATCCCGTTCGGTTCCGTGGTGACGGGCATGGGCATCAAGACGAGCGACGTGGACTGCTACGTGCACCTGCCGGTGTGGTACCGCATGGCGGACGACAACTTCGTGACGGCCGCGAGGAACGCGCTCCGCCGCCGCGCGCACATCTTCGCCAAACTCTTCGCCATCACCACCGCCAAGGTCCCCATCGTCAAGTTCCTACACGTCCCCACTCGCACCAACTGCGACCTTAGCTTCAAAAGCCCCTCCGGCGTCAGAAATAGCAAGTTAATTTGCTACTTACTCCACTTAGATAGAAGAGCGCTAGATCTCGCCATACTAGTCAAGTACTGGTCCAAAGCTCACAATCTAACCGGCACTAATTTGATGCCGAACTACGCTTTAACGCTCCTAGTAATCTTCTACCTCCAGCATATAGACATCTTACCTCCCGTGTACGAGCTGCAGAAACTAGTTCCATACGATTATGTGGACAACTGGAACACTGCGTTTGTAGAGCGGGATCACAGGAACCACAACGACCGGTCGCTGCTGCAGATATTAGGCGGTTTCTTTGCGTTCTACAGTGTTTATGACTTCGAGCACAGTATAGTATCTCCTTTCTTAGGGTATCCTATAGTCCGGGAATGCTTCAAGAAGCCTTCGGATGTTCCTGAAGAATTTGATCTGTATAAACATCTGTGCAGGGAAGGGATGTGTCAAGCGCTCAAGTTGGACACGCCGATGTGTGTGCAGGATCCGTTCGATCACAGCCGGAACTGTACCGTTGGGGTATTTATGAAGCTCAGCAAGAAAGTGCGTGCGTACTTCAAGTTGGCGGCTACGTTGTATGAGAGTAAGTCGAGCGAGGAGTTCCTGAGGTCCCTGCTGACGTCGCCGGCGGCCGACGCGCCGAGGATCGCGCCCGCGCCGCACAGGGCCCAGGGTCTGCAGAACAAGGCCCAGGGTCTGCAGAACAAGGTCCGGAAGCCGCAGCCGAACCAGAGCTTCAAGAACTTGAAGAAGGCCATGCGGAACAATGTACACGCCTTGTATGCGCAAATTAATAGGAAAAAAGGAAAACGATAGGCTTAGTGAAGCCTTCAATTACTGTTTGGGACATGAGGTGAGGAAGGATCTGTTTCTATAAAATTGAAGATAATGTAATGAAGATAGGAATATTTGTTGACATTTTATTTTATTGATGGAAATTGTGGTAATTTTTATATAATTGGGGGGGCGACATATATTTATATATACGGTATTCGTTTTATTACTATGGCTATAGCCCAGCGGTAAGAGCGTGTGCTTTCAATCCGAAGGTCGCGGGTTCAAACCCCAGCTCGTACCAATGACTTTTTCGGAGCTTATGTACGAAATATCATCTGATACCAATAGCTTTTCGGTGAAGGAAAACATTGTAAGGAAACTGGACTAAACCCGATAAGGCTTAGTTTACCCTCTGGGTTGGAAGGTCAGATAGCAGTCAGTAAAACTAGCGCCTACGCTAAATCTTGGGATTAGTTCCCAAAGCCGTCCCCAGGGTCCCTGAGCCGGGAAAACGCTAGGAAGGTTTAGAGACAGGTTCAAACTGAGCTTTTACAAAATATATTGTTCTACTTTAAGTAGCCTATTTACTTGTCATGTGACGTTGTGTGGCATGGCAGCCATGCTGAAGATAGTTATGTGATATTTACTTACTGGAGGTATTAAAGCTGCTCTGATCCTGATTGTGTGGTCACAGGGCCGTAGCTAGGGGGGCATTATGGGGAATGCCCTACCTTAAAAATAAATATTGCCCTACTTTAAGAAATACCATCAATTCTGATAACTGATAATATAATTCTGATAACAGATAATATTGCTACACCGAAATGATTGCGCCCTACCCTACCTGTAATGCTCTATCTTAAATCCATCTCCGGCTACGGCCCTGTGCCCTGTACAGTCAGCAGCAGAAGTACCTGAGCGGACAAGGTCTTCAATACTATCTTGGCACGACCTTATTGGTATGACAATGCGACAAAGAATGTGTCAGTGACGGCGCGCCCATACAACTCGATTCCTAAAGCTTGCCTAATATCCAGACAGTTTGGAGTACTTTCCCTACAGCTCATGTAGAAAAGGAAAGCCAGTTTAGCTTTGGCTTTACTAGGAATATTCTTGACGCGTCGGCAAAAGGAAAAAACGGAACCCTTATAATATTACTTTGTTGTCCGTCCGTCTGTCTGCCAAGAGCCCTTTAAGTAGGGAAAGCGTAGAGATAGCAAGTTGAAATTAATACCACATACACAGGTCTGCGGTCCCTTGAAGGTGTGGAAAAACCAAACCTCTACGTCAACGCCATCAAAAGCCGTTTATGTCGCATTTCCCATACATTTGTAATGTGAATCAAAATGTACTTCCCGTTGACCTAGAATCCCGAAATTTGGCAATAAGCAAGAGCTTGTAGCACAAGTACAGGAACAACAACCGTATATCTCTTTGCCGCACACTGTGGGTCATAAATGGCTCAGTATCCTTTGTGTGGAACCCTCGGTGGGCGAATCCGACTCGCACTTGGCCGGTTTTTTTTGTATAATTTTCCCTGCAAGGTTTGTAATCATACGTTAATAAGACAGTGATATTCTGACCGGTGCATTTTCTATAAAATTATAGCTTTCGTTGAGAATAAATTACGAGTAATAAACTGTGATGATCGAGTTTGTGTCTATTTTATAAGTTAAAACTTTGAAATGTGAGATTTACTATACTCAATGTACAAAAAATAAAAAACAATAAAACTCTTTACGAAAATATTTATTTATTAGTTTGTACTTGATATAATACTTGCGATGAAATGTACAATTAGGCGCGTCCACACAGCGAGCCCCTCGAAGTAAATGGATCGTACATTTAACGCATAAGAGTGCCGCGTGCGGGGCGATCGAGCCAATTTATTCGGCAAGATGGCGGCGGTCGATCAGCTGCCAATGTGTTCAGCACGCCTACTACGAAAATCGTACGATTGCGGATTTGTATCACCATCTCTGTCACACTTGCATATAAGAGTGACAGAGATGGTGAGACAAAGAGGTCTTCCCGTCAATGCCAATTTTCGATGTTCGTGGTAGGGTAGGCATGCTGTACTGGGCTAGTACCACGAAAATCGAACGATTGCGGATTTGTATCTCCATCTCTGTAACACTTGCATATGGAGTGACAGAGGTTTTTTCGTCAAGGCCAATTTTCGATGTTCGTGGTAGGCCCGCGGGGCCTATACCACGAAAATCGAACGGTTGCGGATTTGTATCTCCATCTCTGTCGCACTTGCATATTGGAGTGACAAAGAGGTTTTCCCGTCAATGCCAATTTTCCATGTTCGTGGTAGGCGTGCAACACACTAATAGCTGTTCGAGAGCCGCTATGTTGCCAGAATAAACTGCCTCGTGCTCGGCGACGTGGCGAAGCGGCTCGGCGGTCGCTGTGTGTGGTCGCGCCTATTAAAGTATTAACTTAAAGTTCTTCATCTACCTATTGATCATAATAGCTACTTGTTTCATTGCAGTTGTGAAACGAGATTCATAAAAAGACGCTCTGTCGTGTCGTGTCTAGCGTTGAAAATGCCGGAAAAAATCAAGTTTTTTTTCATGATTTAATGAAACTTTCGGTTTTTTTCCGAAGTTTTCGGGTTTTTTAAGAAATAAATAATGTCACTGTCACTGTCACTCCTTTCATCTGTTTCAATTGTTTTTTCCTCAATGTAATCGATGTAGCCCTGTTGTAGGTGTAAATTAGACCTAATATGCATTGATTTAGAGTTGAAAATTAGAGCGGAAACTTTCATTGATTCTTTCCTAAAGAATCCGAAAAAAACGAGTCGTCTGGGAAAAAAACGGATTTCTTCCAGACTTTTTCAACGCTAGTCGTGTCTCGCCTATCTCAGGTAACTCACGAAACATAGATTTGAGTAAACTCAGATGGAATTGTGAGGAAGCTGTGAGTGTGCCTTTTGTGACAAGCTCGCACAGTCGCCATCAGATATATTGGAGCTACTGAGGTGCTTATAAATACCTGAACTTGCACTCTAACGTTTTGACAATAGAGGCGTTCAGATATTTGTGGGCACCTCGGTAGCTTCGATGTATCTGAAAGCGACTACAAGAAATAGGTAGGTAATATTTTTTTTTTATGTGGATAGGTAAAGGCAATGAAAATAATAGCTGGTACTATCGCGTTTAGAATTACACTTTTGAACGCGGGTGTACACAAACTAGATTTAAATAAGCTTTAGCTTGAGGAATGTTTGTTTTCATCTAAACTACTAATTAGGCAACTAAGTTATCCTTGTGATGGTTGTTATTCTATAACTAAATCATGATTAAAAATTAAACTATTTGACTTAAAGTCTTGAATCAAAATACCCATTGTAAAAACAACCTTATTACTTACTAGTACGTAGCCATGAAAAAATATAATAAAAATAATAAACCGTATTAAAAGCATTAGGAATCATTAAACAGCGTGCAAAACCCTCATGAGCGTTTGTTCGTCGTCGCGAGGGTTACATTTCAATGTAGATGTTCAGCTCAGTGCTGGTTGAAGGACAGCTTGGTCTTGATGAGCCAGAAGGAGTCGACCACCTGGCCCTCCAGGTCAACGGACACCTGCGACAGAATAACACACGTAAAACTAGCTGCATTACGTAGGATTCTTTGTCGGATACATCGGAACAGCTGATGTGCTTACAAATATCTGTACAGTCTGGAAATATGAACATTTTTGAACTTAATATTGGTGAAGAAAGTTCAAAATTGAATATCGATTTTTTTTTTCACTTTAAAACTTGCATCGCACGCAGGGTCATTGACCTTATCAGCTGTTGAAGTATTGTCTGTATATTTATGGAGCTACCGTCGCTCACCAGGCGGCGCCACTCATGCGTGGGTCCTGTGTCAGTATGAGAGAACTGTCAAAGTGAGCGCCCCTAGCGGAAAATCAACTCGCGGTAATCCTCATTCGCGCCGAGACTTCCATAAGCCTGGTTAATAGTTATGGCTAGTTTTAGCGGTCACCTGCTCCATGTAGAGATGCGTGCGGTTATGCGCGTGGAAGCGCGTGTAGCCGTAGTCCTGCGACCGGAACGCCGACCACGGGAACGCGTCATCTACGAAACAAATAAAAAAACTAAACACAGATACAACGACAATAAATGTTGTTTTTATTGTCCTAACGTAGAAGTATTCGACATGGGCACTTAATGTCAAAGTGACAAGGTTTAAATTAGAATATTGCAAAATCTTCGTTATTATGAACAATAGGACGGATCTATCGCGAATGTAGTTAATTTACTTTAATATACCGAGGTTTCGACACAGTTCCATGTGTCATTCGTGATAGAAACGTTCTATGTTCATAATAATGTGTTTAAAACGCGGAAATCTTTAATAAACGCAAACAACAGACCATAACGTGTTGTCTGCGTTAACGCGCGTCCATATTATGCTCCCAATGGGAGCTACCGTATTGTCGCTCACCAGGCGGCGCCACTCATGCGTGGGTCCTGTGTCAGTATGAGAGAATTGTCAAAGTGACATTTGAAATATTCCCGCAGGACACTAGCGCCTCTAGCGGAAAATCGACTCGCGGTAATCCTGATTGCTCCTTCTTAGGTACAGGAATAAAGTAAATATACTCACGATGGAACCTGTCGCGGCCCTCCTGGCAGCCCGCGGAGCCGGTCACGACGTGCACGGGCGCGCTGCGACACACAACTCATTCATCTTAAATACATTTCGAAAGGAATAAACTAGTGTCGAGATAGAGGTGATTTTAAAATGGAACAACGCATACTTAAATAAAACAGGATATTCCTGAAACAGGAACCCGTGAAGTATTTCATTAGAAATTCCTATACCAACATTACAAGTAAATATGAAAAAATTTGGTGAGGAGAGAGTACCTAAGTTGATAATTATTTATTGGTTTTCTGTTTGCATAGTTTTTTGTAAAATTATAATATATGCGCTTACTTTACAAGAATAAACGAGTTTTACAATTTAAATGTTTAATACGGCAATAGTATAAGCGGTTGAAATGATTGTGTGGGCAAAATCGCGGTTGCAGTAACAGGAATGACCTGAACTTAATTTTTAGAGTGTTTCGGGGTGAAAGAAACCGATGTAGGGGGCGATATTAATTTCTGAAAAATGTAAAATAAGGGGCACTCTAATGAAGATGTATTCCATAAAATAAATGTCAGTCTCAGGTTTATATCCGTGGCTTACACACGACTGTTATCGTGTATTGTAGCATCTAGCTAAAACCTATAGGTACAATCTAACATCTACAATCGCCGTCAATGGAACTTCCTAACGATGTAAACAAAAGGCTTCACATGTTTTATCACTGTTTCTCCTTGTATTGTCACACTACCTCATCAAACACCACTGAAACCATTCACTACTGAAACGGTCGTATTATCGTGACATACAAAACATAAGATAAATAAGTTAATCTTGGAGATTTCATTAAAAACTTAAAAGTTAGGTTATTAAGATTAATATGGCGGTTTGTTTACATTGTTAGGAAGTTCCATTGACATGATTTTTTCCACTTTTCCTTTCTTTCTGCGAAATACATCATGATGTTTACATGATTGTTTAATATGACGACATTACGTGGAGAAAACAAAAACTACATTATTTATACAGTTTTTAATTAATACAATCACATCATGAAAAGTAGGTACATACTAAGTTTAATATTTCTAAGAGAGCACACCTTTCCGTGGTAATTCATACAAAAAAAAGAAATTATCTAATAAAGAGTAAATTGAGACTTCAGTAAGATTCTCTGATTACTTAAAATAAACTTACCAAATATACATAGTAAATACATATGAAGTTCTAAGATGCCGTTAACATAAGTAGTTTTTGTATAAAGCTGTTACGAATAGCAATATACATAAAGGAAAAAAGCACTTTACAAAATAAAATAAAACTAATTATCACTAAGTATTTTAAATTCTAAATTTATACGTATAATTGAGCTTTCAAGAATTAGATATGGAGACGGTAGTCGCTAATGGTAACAGTCTAAACACGACTCTATTTTAAAGGCAATAGAGTATATTTTGCTGCACGATTAGGTCAGCCATATTGGATGATAAATGGCTATGTGCGCGGTTTTGTGGGGGCACTTGTATGGACAGTCAAGTGTAAACATATTTATCGAGAAAATCGTCCCATAAATGTGGTAATGTAAGGTGGGAGAAGATTCAATGGTTTTTTGATGAGATAGACAGTGTTGCGTAACCCTTGTAAAATAAAATATAACTATTTGATTCCTTTTGGTTGTCTAAATTAGAAGATTTAGAAGGCATGGGCAAGGACAATTTTTTTTTATTCTGTCGGTAAAACTCGGCTACGCCTATTCTACATGATAAAACATTGTTTAAAAAAAACACGGGTTAAGATGGAATGGACGAGGGGTAAGACTGAAATAGTGTCTAAAATCATTTCTGAATCATCATCATGAAAATCAACTAATTTGTCTAATTGTCACAAAATGCTGACCCTCACAAAATGGCACATAACACGTGTCTACACACTCCGGGCGGTCACTGTCGACTGAGCGGATCGTAACAAGATGGCGGATTCAAGGATGATACCAACACTGAAAATGTTAAACCAAATAGAGTTATGAGGCTTTTCATATTTCCCCTTTTTTAATTTTTCCTACCTTTCCTTACTACGGGTCTTGTAATATAAAATCGTATTCCCCACCTTTCCTTACCACATTTTATGAGACGATTTGCTTGGAACAAGATTCTATGGGACATATTTTTGAGTAAGATGTGTGCACCCATAAATGCTAGTCGCCGGCAACAAAACATGCAGTTTCTGGCCTTTATAAATAACTGTTATGTAACTTTGTCACTCAAGTATATATGTTTCATTATGACTGTTGCAATCTGAAGAGTCAGTAATGATCCCGATGGAAGATCAGTTCTGGCAAGTTTTCTTATGTCTTCTTTTAAGATGGCGCCACCGTCGCGTACATAGCCAAGATGTTAGGTTTAGTCGAAGTGGTAGGCGCCGTGGTGGGTCTTGATGATGCGGAAGCTGTCCACCACCTTGCCGCCGTCTTCCACGTCCACCTGCATCCGGACATTCATGGGTTAGGTTTTGGGCTTTTTAATTTTTGTTGTACAAAAATATCTTTAAAAAATAAAAATCATTTCAGACATAAATGTTCATGGGTTAGTTACATTATTATTCTAAGTATACAAATGTTAAAAAGATTTAAAAAAGCGTTCATAGCCATAATGAACAATTATGACAAAATCTATTATAACAAGATCGATTTTTGTTTAATTCGACTTGACATTGATATGTCATAGTTGTCACTTACTTAGTAAAGTCAATTCTACATTAGCGTTTTACATTAGCGGTTGATGCAACATGTAATTGTTTTGTACAGTCAAGTGTAAAAATATGGGTATACACATCTTACTCAAAAATATGTCCCATAGCACCTTATGCCGGTGTAATAAGAGCGTAGTACCATATGTATGAGTCGATTATGTCGAATCATATTTTAGCACTTGACTGTATAAGAAAAAAATAAAAAAATAACGAATTTAATAAAACTAACTATGCCATTCCGTTTCCTTAAGTATAATCACGCCACATGTCGAAGAAGCACCCAAGCAGCTCAAGAGCACCCTGTAGTTTCGTCATAGCTTGAGTTGAAATATTTGTCAAAGGCATAAGGAGAGGGGTAAGCGGTCAAATCCGATAAGTCGAGCAAACCGATTTTTGAAATTCTAACTATGTGCAATTTACGTAACGTTAGTATTTCAATGAAAAATGATCTCGACTTATCGGGTTTGACCGCTTACCCTCGAATAGGGATGACGACTATGTTGAAAAACTATTATTCTAATTAGTCCGTCAGAAAGATTATCAAAAATTATTAGACACGTATTTTTTCCTTTTTCAAGATAACTAAAATTGACGAATTATGAAGAGCGTCAAAGTTCCGCGGTGGGGGCTGGTGACGTCACCTTAGAGTAAGAATCGTACTCGATTGTGACGTCACGCGAAACTTTCAAGCGCTGTATTTCCGTCGTTTTTCATTTGACGAACAGAAGAAAAAATACGTGTCGAATATTTGTTAATAATCTAACAGACGGACTATAGTACATTACATACCAAGGCCGTTTTAGTGGGTCATGTCTCGGATCCCATGTAATTGTCGGCCGAGGCGAAGCCGAGGTCGACTAACATGTGATCCGAGGCTTTCCCATTTAACGGCCGAGGTTTGTATACTATTTTTCTGCTCGACGGAGCCGGCAGGCGGCAATTTAGTTTTGCGTAAAGTGGCGCTTACCGGCCGGAGGACTGAAAATTAGTTTTTTTTTGTCATCTAGCCTATTATGTAGTTCGTGTGCGTACCTGTTCGAAGTACAGGTCGCTGAGCGCGGCGCGCAGGCGCGTGTAGCCGTACGCCGGCGTGCGGACCGCCGACCAGTCCGGCCGCGTCGCTGCCAATACACACAATATACTCATTTATAAAAAAAAGACAATTTTTTTTTAACATCCGCTTAGAACCCAATGAGGTTAAACAACCACGGATATAATAAGTTCCTACCCAATTGTACCTAAATCATGAATTAAATTATTTAGTAAATATAATAAATGTTTTGATTCATGTTTTTAAGTAGTCACACTACTATATATAAATTATAAATTGAAAGAGATGTCATATCTCATATACTACAGAAAAAAGTGACTTTTTTCTGTAGTATATGACAAGTCTTTCAATTTATAAGTTCCCCGTCAGGCCCTTATTTCACCGCGGCAACAATTGTGACTTGTGTCAGCATTTTTACGGATATTGCAGGCGTCCATGGACTACGGGCGCCGCTTACTATTGTGAGGGATGTATGCTTGTTTACCACCAACATGTGATTTATAAATAAACATATCATTATTACCACTAAAATTTATACTTTTGTGAAGAGCTCTTGAAAATTGTCACAAGAAACACGACACATGTCTCGAAATTCTGACACAGGACTTGTACTATTACTTATTTATTCTGTGACACAGGAAGATTATAAGGTCAAAGACTACCGAATTTTTTTACAAACACTATTATTATGTGTACTTATGAATTAAAAAAATATTTTAATCATACACATAATACACAAAAATTTTTAGTTATTAAGATTTTATATAAATTAACGAAATGGTGACTGGTATTGAACAAATATACATTTCTTAGCATTAGAGTTTTGACCGTTTCGCTAAAAAATTAAATATATACGAGGAAAAATAAAACAAACACATTAATAGTGGTTAAGAAAAAAAAGAAAGGAGAAAAACTTAAGTATATAGACATCAACCTAAGATTAAACGGACTTTTGAATAGATTCAGAAAAAAGGCGTGAAGTTCACGCAACTTTCAACTTTAACCGATCTACTAAATGTATATGTTTACCGTTAAACTCGCTGTGGTTCTCCTGGCAGCCCGCGGAGCCCGTCACGATGTGAACCGGCGCGCTGCAAACAAACGCGACCGACATTAAAATGTTCAATATATAATTATAAACAATAAACGAGTGTTAACGATCATTAAGCGGGTGCACACAGAGCGAGCCGCCTCGCGAGGCAACCGTCGCACGAAGCAAGATGGTCTGTGTAGACGTGCCTTCTTAAAGCAACACGGGGAGGGAGTCGGTATACGTACAATTACGAGTACTCCTCTGGCGACGTACAAGTCCAAATGGGCATACGCGGCTATGTGCTGTAACTATTCCATACACAAAATAGATCCAAGTGTGCAAGAGTTGTTAGTGTAGTTGTATAATTTTATGCGTTTCTTGTATGTAACTACTAACAATTATGGATCTATATGGAATCGAATTAAATAATTGAATTGAATTGTATGTAATGACACTAATGAGAAATGACGAATGTGTAAGAAGTGCAATGTGGAATCGTGCACCTGTGTCAAAAAGATTCATAGTATTAAACAGTACTTATCGTGCTAGGGGCCATAATAGCCTCAAGGTAATGCCCGGCTGACGCTAAGAATCTCGGTTCCGGAGTTAACAATTTACCTAACTCAGTGTCTTGGTCTAGCCTCGTCCTGCCCAATGTGATTTCTAAAGGACATATTTAATTTTTAGCAACTTACGACTAAAAAGCCTGTATAGGTTGAGGTTACATTGGATCTTCTCTATCTTTCCTTAAAACGTGAATTAAAGGAAAATGAACTCTATTTTTTAAATAATTGGGTTTATATTGCAATGGCTCAATCTGAGTATGATGGGCAGGAGGAGGCTAGTATCCTATTAATCAGCTCGAAGGGTATAGAGGTGAACTTTGATGTCGCTTTGACCTCTCCCTTCGAACGCATTGAAAGCCCCTGTTGCTTGAAGCGTGCCTCGCCCGAGGCGGACGGGTCACCCGGTGACACACGTCTACAGGTCGCAGGTCGATCTGCCTCGCGAGGCGGGCCGCTCCGTGTGGACCCATTGGCTACTTTCCTCATTACATTACTAAAATCAGCTACTATTTATGTTACTGTTATATGTATGTATGTGATTGTTTAGTAAAAGGTAACACTTTCTCGGTTGCCAATAAGGTGCTATTATATATTAAGATTTTTTTACAAATTAACCGTATCAACAAGCAACACATTAGGACCTCTTTAATACAAACAAAAACATATGTTAGTATGGAAGTCATCTAAGTCTATATAGACTTAAGTGACTTCCATACTATCATAGTTTTATTTGATCAAAACAATCACTGAATAGTGATGTTTTAAGTTGTATTTAGTACTTCTGTGAAAACTAATTTATAAAGGAAAGTAGCCAAAGTTACAATATTAATATTACACTGTAATTTCACTGTGATTATTTTTATTGACAGATGATACCTAAACGCTTGAGCATTGCAAATAAGCGTTATACAACACAAACAAATATTTAAAAAAAGATACTGACATCGACAAACACACATACCAGCCAAGCATTAGGTAAAAGGGGGAAAGGATAAGCCAAGAAACAATATAATAATATTATGTAACGAACATCGTAGTCTATACGAATTATTAGTTACCACAAAATAAACACGGCGAGGATGAACTAATAAACAGATATGTAAACGAAACAAAAACCTGCCTAAAATAAGTTACAGTAATTTAGACTTACTTAAATCATCATATATCAGCATCCCAACACACCGGCTTACGTCACTAATATTGAACAGGTATAAATATCTCCCATCATTGAATTTAAATTATCGTGAGTCGTATTACTATTATAATAGATAAATTACGGAGAACTTCGGACTCCATTATCAAGCGTTGAGTATAGTGTACGTACGTAGTAACGCTTACGTGATTGTTATTAGTAATTTATTACAATAAACAGCTTCCATTTTTTTTAGCGGAAAACTATACTATTCATTTTTATTTTCGTTTATTTTGTCTAGTAAACGTCAATTCATCGTAAATGATGGAACACGTTGTACGTTGACTGCCCAAAATCATGATTTACAAGTGTGAAATCAAGTTTAAATATGCTATTTAGACCACACGATGGCACATGCCTGCTACGGAAACTGAGTCCGCTTATTTTCCGTTAGCGAAGGGCCCCCATGTTTTCCTTCACCAAAAAGGGATTCGTAAATATCAAATGATATTTCGTACATAAGTACCAAAAACTCCATACCGTTGGCCATCAACGCTTTGAAAAGCATAATTATTGTAAATCAATTTTCACGAGAATAGATCGTAATGTGCGGCGCCGTCGCGGTTCCATACTAAATTAGTATGGGGACCGCAAGTTGTCTTGTATGCTCTCTCTAGCAGTCGAAGTCTGTGTGACCGAGACTCACCCACCAAGACAGATGTAGATAGAGACGCCTTCACAGGGAAAAAGTGTAGCAATACAGTGGTCGATAGCACGAACCTCAAGGGATACGCTAAAAAGTGTGTGTTAATGACTTAGATATTTTTATTGGTATTTTTTCGTCTCAAAGAGATTTCGAGTTAGAGGTTAAATCTATCAAAATTGTAGATACTATGAATACCCTTGAAGGGATACGTTGAATTCTTTGTTCTAACCAGGTTAAATATTTCGAGTTATAGAGGTTTTAGGTTTTGAAGGGAAGGGAATAGGGCATTTTAATTCGTGTTAACGAGGGTTTCGTCTTATCGAGTTTCCACATTTTAAAATGTTTGTTTTTTCTCCGTTGCCATGGCGACCGTAAGCACGCCTTTGGACACATGACGATTGGTTCTATAGACTATACTTTTAGGTATTAAAAAGCCACGAGACGACATTGAGATGACGAATGCGAGATGTTGTAACCTCATCGGTTTCGATTGTTTACATTTTTAGGATTCCGTACCTTAAAAGGATAAACGGAACCCTTATAGAATTATACTTTGTTGTCCGTTCGTCCATCTGTCCATCCGTCTGTTGGTCAAAACCCTTTACGTCGGGAACCCGTGGAGGTTGCAAGTTGAAATGAATACCACATAAACAAGTCTGCGGTCCCCTGAAGCTGTGACAAAATTAAACCTCTACGTCAATGCAATCAAAAGATACGGTCTTTTATATCGTATTTCCCATACATTTGCAATGGGAATCAAAATGTATAGGGTACATCCCGTTGACCTAGAATCATGAAATTTGGCAAAAAGCATGACCGTCTAGTACAAGTACAGGAAAAAATCCAAAAACGCATTTAAGTGGTTTTAAATGGGGGAGCAACTTTTGCGTGGAACCCTCAGTGGGTGAATCCGACTCGCACTTATCCGGTTTTTAATACCTAAAAGTACAGTATAGATTGAGCGAAGTCGCTTATTTCAGGAGAGATTTCCTCAAACTATGGGCGTCTCTGTATTGGTTGTACATACTCTTTGCACTCACCCGGGGTTGGTGTAGGGGACGGACAGATTTCCTCAAAGTATGGTATGGGCGTCTCTGTATTGGTTGACCTTTTTGCACTCACCCGGGGTTGGTGTAGGGCTCGGCCAGCGAGCCGTTGTACACCTTGCCGTCGTAGAGCGGCCAGGAGCGCTCGTACGAGTGCTCGTGCGCCCAGACCACCACGTCCACGCCGTATTGTTTCAGCAGCGGCTCCAGGCCTGACACACATATTGTTATCATTAAAAAAAAAACAGACTGAGTAACGTGAGTCACCATTTTATTGCATGTTCCCTATAATAATAATGTAAATTAAAGTGATCATTGATCATTTATCTCTAAATAAGTGGTACTTTTCCTACAACATACTGCATTTTTAGTTCATATAAACACGCATTAAACTCGTGACTCACGTTACTTTTACATGGATTGACCCGTCTTGAGAAGTTCATCGGTTTGGTCTGGATTAGCTTGGTTAAGTCTTAAAACTATGGATATGGTTCTCAAAATTATCGCCGAAAATCACTCCCGAACCAACTTATCGCAGAATTTTATTACGCCGAAAGATCAGTAGCCAACTGTAACATTTCGCAGACGTATCTTTCGTATCACTACATAGTATAAAACAAAGTCGCTTCCCGCTGTCTGTATGTATGTATGTATGCTTAAATGTTTAAAACTACGCAACGGATTTTGATGCGGTTGTTTTTTAATAGAGTGATTCAAGAGGAAGGTTCAAATGTACAATACCCCGCGCGAAGCCGGGGCGGGTCGCTAGTATTATCATAAGACAACCTAACCTGCAAACGCATATGAAAATTCTGCCAAACGAAAGTTATACAATAATAATTCGGTAAATGTTAGTAAGCCAAGTAAATCAATGGCGAAAGGTTGGCAAGCGATATTCGGCAAAAAGGAGAATACCCTTGAGGAGCCAGACAACTTACACAAGAGTCGATTGAGGAAGACATTCCTCGACCGATTCTCGTATAAGTTTCCAAGAATGTTCTACAGTTACGTAAGTGTTGGTAGCACTCACTCAGTCCGATGAAGGGGATGCCGCGGCGCGTGTACTCGAAGCTGCAGTCGATGTCGTCCGAGTTACTGCAGTACATAGGCCGGTGGCCCATCAGCACGATCCAAGGACGCACCGCTCTAATTCAAATTCAAATTCAAATTCAAATTCAAAAATTTATTCTGCAAGTAGGCCACAAGGGCACTTTTACAAGTCAGTAAGCATTACAATAAAGCATTTGCATGTACAAACATTTACAATATATAGTGAGAAGTAAAAGTATAATCTAAATACTGATAATACAACAGCCAAAACCTGGGTAAAAAATATTAAAATAAATGTACTAAGTAATATGACAAGAGATGTATAGTCTCTATCGTTAATAATAAATTAAGTTTGGAGATGTAGAAGGTCCCCCAACGTCAAAATAAAATACGAATAAAATTTGGAGATGTAAAAGGTCCCCATAGTCAAAAAATTATACTAATAGGATTTGGAGGTGTAAAGGCCTCCAAACGTCAAAAATATAATATCTTTATGATAAAAATACCACAAGTCATCAGACTGTTAAGTTAACAGTCTTAGATCTAATGCTACAGAATACATAACTAGTATGTATCTAACAAGTCAAAATTATGAACCCAACAGAGATGTAAAGTGAGAAGTCTAAAAAACAACATTAATAGGGATGATAACTAGGTTGAAAAACTATTATTCTAATTAGTCCGTCAGAAAGATTATCAAAAATTATTAGACACGTATTTTTTCCTTTTTCAAGACAACTAAAATTTACGAATATAAAGAGCGTTAAAGTTCCGTGGTGGGGGCTGGTGACGTCACCTTAGAGTAAGAATTGTGCTCAGGTGTGACGTCACGCGAAACTTTAAAGCCCTGTATTTCCGTCACTTTTCATTTGACGAACAAAAGAAAAAATACGTATCGTATATTTTTTAATAATCTAAAAGATGGACTAATTAGATTTTTTTTGTCATCTAGCCTACTGATCAGACAGTATAAATATTTGGTGTATTTAGAGTATTTGGTGGTGCCTCACCATTGGTCTCATAAATAGACTCAGAAACACTCAAAAGGCTATGGAGACGGCTATGCTCGGGGTTTCTCTGCAGACATGAGGAGATACGTAGAAGAACGAGGGTCACTTACATAGCCAAACGGATTAGCTCGCTAAAGTGGCAATGGGCAGGCCATATAGCACGGAAAACAGATGGCCGTTGGGGCTGGAGAGTTCTCGAGTGGAGACCGCGGACCGGAGAACGCAGCGTAGGACGTCCACCGACGAGGTGGACCGATGATCTGATTAAAGCCGTGGGGTCACGGTGGACGCAGGTTGCTTCCAACAGTAACACGTGGAGATCCATGAGGGAGGCCTATGTCCAACAGTGGGCGTACTACGGCTGATATGATGATGCTATAAATATTTCGCTTTCCGCTCATGCTTGTGTTTGCGTCAAAATGGCGCGAACCAAGTAACGGTTTTAAAGTTTCCACCGTACGTTTCACTTTCCATTAGCGCCCCGGTCATTCGCAGTAATTCCCATTCTATTAAATTTACTCATTAATAATTCTAAAGCGGTATTAAATATATCTATAAATCAAAATTTCAATTAATTAACGGGACTACATCAGCCATAAAAAAAAAACACATCAACATGTTGGACATCATGGTAAAATGGTCGCGGCCAAATGTAAGTAGTGTGTGAGTTTGTTTAGTGAGTAATTTCGGAGTCGGGAGTTGTCATGCCGATTGTACGATAGGAAGGATGGTACACACTTTACACACGTAAAGTGCTGCAATTGCAGCACTTTCTCATATAGTCTTGTTCGAACGTGGCGTTTCGTCAAGTGCCAACAGACTATAAAGTCTTAACAGTGTTGGTAGTTCTGTGTATGAATTTAACACATAATGCTAACGTCAGTAAGTTCTTTTTCGTACGAAACATTTATCGTGTGTATCATCATCAATGCAAAAATTTTCGCTAATGTCATTTTCACCCACTTTTGTTTTTTTTTACTACGACGGTGACAAACAAGCATACGGCCGCCTGACGGTAAGCGGTCACCGTAGCCTATGGACGCCTGCAAGACCAGGGGTGTTACATGCGCGTTGCCGACTCTTTAAGAAAAAAAGGAGGATTCGCTGTGTTGACAGCTAAACGGGCCAAGGGCTTTGCTCCGTGGGTCCTCAGCTGTCAACACAGCGAATCCTCTTGGAGCTCTGGCGACCTTACTCACCAACAGAAACACAACACTATGAGTAGGCTCTAGTGTTATTAAACTGCGGTTTTCTGTAAGGTGGAGCTACTTCTCCAGATGGGCTCTGCTCCAGATTTGAGCGAGACGACATTCGTTGTGCTGTGCCCTACCACACTAAACGATATGCATCCGCTGTGCCCATACCTCTTAAAATATCTCTCTTTTGTTGACGCTTTTGTTCTGCACGCCTACCACGAACATCGAAAATTGGCATTGACGGGAAAACCTCTTTGTCACTCCAATATGCAAGTGTGACAGAGATGGACATATAAATCCGCAATCGTTCGATTTTCGTGGTACTAGCCCTGCTTTGTCTGTCTATTTTTTTATAAGTCAATGATAGATAGATAGATAGATAGATAGATTTTTATTTCATGAAAGATAATTACATTATAAGTTTACATTTCAATAAATTTATACGAATTTCCATCATGATCGTCACAAACACGAATTAATTAAAGTATAATAATAATAATTAACAATAATAATGAAATTGTGTCTCCCAATAAGGATCGTCATGAGTGTAATATCTAATAATAAAAAACAACAGTAAGTATGTCAATACTTACAAATCAAAAATATCGAATAGTAATAACAATGAATCGAAATGTCAAATACATGTAGGCGGAATAATAGGGTTGTATAGTTTAGAGTTATATCTCCCAGTAAGAATTGTCAATAGCAATGTGAACAAAAAACAAAAAATAATAATCAAATAAGTACATACATTTCCCAATAAAGGATGATCATAATAATAGTAGAAAACAATGTCAATTTAAACTAAAATCAATACAATACATTAAAATCAATAATCATAATTTTAGTGCCATGTACTCATTTGTTGAGTACAGAGGGTTATTCAACAAAAGGTTTCTCACTTTGCGCCTGAATGTTTCGTCACATGGCTCGTTTCTTATTTCGGCAGGTAGATGCTCGAAATAAGTAGGTCCGATGACACGAGGGTTCTTATTTGATAGTGCCATGCGACGAGGAACGGTTCTAAGGCGGCCGGTTGAACGCAGCAGTTTTCCTGGACAGTCGACTCGCGAAAACTGAGATTGTTCATTCCTTACAAACATTAGCACATCAAACAGGTATTGTGAGTAGTGAGTCATTATACGCTGCGAAATAAAGATCTCCTTACAGGGATGTCTTCGTTTGACTCCAACAAGTGTACGGATTGCTCGTTTCTGCACTATTAGGACTCTTCCAGCATCTGTGGAGTTACCCCAGATGAGCGTGCCGTATGCCATTATCGAGTGGAAATGAGCAAAGTACACCTGTTTGAGAGCTTCACTTGAGATTAGCGGTTTCAGTTTTCGCAACGCAAAGACAGCACTACCCAATCGGTCGCAAACACTGTCGACATGGCACTTCCAATTTAAATTAGAGTCAACCGTAAACCCAAGGAACCCACTTTCATTACACAGTGGCATCGGACAGTTGGCCAAACACGGTGGTAGCGGGACTCTCCGACCAGAGAACAGCATTATATTTGATTTTGAGCAGTTGAGTAATAGTCCATTTGCTGAAAACCAGGACTGTAGCTGGTTACAAGCATCACCAATTTTTACACTTAGCTGGTCGTAAGATTCCGCATTTACTACCACAGTTGTGTCATCCGCAAACAGAACGGACAAACCAGCTACAATATTTGACGGCAAGTCGTTAACAAACAATAAAAATAAAGAATTTCCGAGGGCGGAACCTTGCGGAATACCGATATTTACGCATCCTGTGTCAGATTGCAGCCGTTTGCCGTCGGCAAGTAGTTTTACCGATTGTTTGCGGCCTGTTAAAAAGGACGAAAACAATAAATGGGCTTTATCTCGAACGCCATAATGTGTCAGCTTGTTCAGCAGTAACACGTGACTTATGACGTCAAATGCCCTCGATAAGTCACAAAATATCCCAGCCATTTTATTTCTGTCGTCCAATCCAGTCACTATGCAATCGAACATCCTGTACGCCGCCGAGGTTGTAGACATTTTCTGCCTGTACGCAAATTGGTTTTTGGTAAGCAGGTTGTTCGATTCCAGGTGACTCATTAGATAAGACGACAAGACTGATTCCACTATTTTTGATATTGTAGGCACTATAGTAATAGGCCTGTAGTTGTTCACGTCGCACTTGTCTCCCTTCCCCTTGTAAACTGGACACACCCTGGCGTTTTTTAGAACATCAGGGTATGTACCAGTTTCAAACATTTGGTTTATGAGCGCTACGAGTACGTCACCAACTACTGGCCATATCCAAGACAAAATATTTGGGGAAATATCGAAGGCATCGACAGTGTTACGCTTCTTCAGCATAGAATGAAAGGCCTTTTCAAGGACATCACGAGTGATGACTGGCAGAGTGAACGTTGGTGCCTCTGATGTGCCTAAATGTGACTGTAGATAATTTGTGGATTTTGATATATCACTCTGTATAGTATATTTAGATGCTACATCAATAAAATGTGAGTTAAATGTGTTAGGCAACTCATTTTCTAAAATCTTATTATTTGATGCAGGATCACGTAAAGAGAGGCCCTGTGATACCGTCTTTGTGCCCACTTCCTCGTTGACTATTTTCCAAATTTCCTTAGCTTTATTTCCACTAGTCGACAGCCTATTTTCAATAAAATCTTGTCGAGCTTTCAGCGTTTTCGACTTGATTAGGTTCGAGTAGTGGTCAATACATTCAGAAAGAATAGGGTTATTGGGATACTGACGTCTCATTTCATGAAGGTCACCATGTTTGCTAATTAACACCTCCAGTTCATCACTCAGCCAAGGCAATTTAGGATTTATTTTACATTTATTTTTTTTGAATAGGGAAGTGAATGTCAATGTATCGTGTTAGAATATTAAATAATTTATTAAATTTATAGTTAATGTCAATAGTGTTATTATATATAAAATTAAAATCGTAACTGAGAATGTCAAAACAAAATAATCGAATGGATTTTTCACTAAAAAAGCGTCGCTCAACGGTCGCGTCTTTCCTGTTTTGGGTAATATTCTCTAAAGTTAACTCATAGCGCTGCGCATTGTGATCGCTAATTGCAGTATCGATCGGTGTTACAGTAAGAATGTCATTCTCACAATTCGATACTCCGCAGTCGATGGACGATGCACAGTCCGCCGTCTCGCGGGTAGGAAACGATACTGTATTTTGACATCCAAAACATGCTAACAAGTCATTAATACACCGCTTCATGCTGTTATCAGTTAAATAATCCACGTTATGGTCACCTATTATGAGAAACCTTTTGTTTTCGTCAGTAATCATTTTTAACAGTAATTCAAGATTTTCAAGATAAATATCAAAGTCTCCATTGCCAGTCCTATACAAAACAATTATAATAAGTTTTGAATACGTTATTTCTATTGCTGCGTATTCGAAATGATATTGCACGGCAAAGGAACAAAGGTCATTTCTTTCCCGATAATCTATACCCTGTCGGACATACAGCGCAGTCCCGCCGTGAGCGATGCGCGTACGGCAATAAAAACTAGCCAGCGAGTACCCACTTAATTTCACTCGTGCAATCTCATTTTTACGGCACCAAGTTTCGCTAAATCCTATTACGTGCGGTGTTTCTGTGCTTGTTAATAAGTCTATTAGTGATGTTTTACCTGTAATAGATCTAGCGTTCTGGTGAATAATAACAAACTTGGATTGTACTACGTTGTTGTTACATAATGTTTTGCTAGCGAGTTTTTTGCCTGCACGACATTAAACAGACGGATTGCCACACCACTGGGCCAGTTCTTAACGTCTCGCACGGTCTTCTGGTTTTCAGCTGGCACTTCAAGACGGAACGAAGCGTATTTACCTCTGGTAACCACAAGCCGCTCGCACACAGGGTTCAGAACACCTAATCGCTGCACATGTCGGATTACGTCATCAGTTTTGGTGCCCTCACAGAGATTAAACACGTGAAGACTTATGGCTCTGGGACCAGCAGCACGAAGGCCTGAACTGCCACGCTCACTTGACGTGATGTTGGAGGAAATGGAACTCGAAGGTTGCGGCGCTGGTGCAGCTGCCGTAGGACGGGGCACCAGTTGATTCGGCGACGTTCGTTGGTCAGACACAGCAGCCACTGGCAATTTGGATGGATGGGTTTTCAAATGGGCTGTTTGCTTTCTCGACTTGGTACATTGGGAAGTAACCTCTTCAACTACAAGTGGGCCACTTTGCAACTGCTGGGACATGTTGTCAACCGCGAGATGCCGTAAACCTCGGCGCAATTTGGATTGTGGCTCAGATGTTTCCGCCGTTGGCACGGGTGCCGGGGACCTTGCCGCTACCGGCGGCGGTATAACAGTGGTTTCTTTATGTTTATCGGACAAAAAGACAATGCCCTCAGGTCCAGACTCATCTAGAGAGAGGTGCTGTGAGACTTGCAATATAGGTGACAGTGTTGAGTGCGTATTGCCTGTGCCCGTGATCACCCTCAGGATAGTTTGAATACTCTCATTTTGATTGGTGAGTAGTTTTTGTTGCTCCAATATTATGGTATGGCACCGATCTAATTTATCTTTCATGTCCGTAATTTCATGTTCAAGATTAGAAATAGTGTCCACCAACCTGTTAACCGCCGCCGCAGGTGTAGTCGCTTTGCTCTTGACTGGTGGCATTATTGTTGAATTTTTGTTTCGTATATCGTAGATTATATGTCAATTTAATAAAAAGTATAATAAATGTCACTAAATACTGTATCAAACTAATTAAAACATAAATAAATACGGAGATAAGTTTGAATTATGACTGTTAACGCTAACAGCGCCCTCTACTATCAGTATACCTGAATGATCTGTATACCTGTTCTCCGGCTTGCTAGCCTCAGCTAGATCGTCCTGCAGCCACTGGTACTGTTGGAACAGCATACGCGCGCCCCACTGCAGGAAGTAGTAGTACTCGGTGGAGATGTAGACGAAGTGCACGGGCCCGAGATCGAAGCTGTGGTACATGCTCTCCGTGCCGCCCGGCATCGAGAACCGCGCGCGGTAGTTGCTGAAGTTACTGCGCAAACAAACATGGCGGCCGAGTTCAACAGAATGTTCACAGGCGGCACTTGTACTCCATAATCTCTCGACCACTGCACGATGGTAATGAGGCGTACAGTTGATGCAACATTTAATTATTTTGTATGAGAAAAAAAAACGAATTTAATTAAACTAACCATGCCATTCTGTTTCCTTAATTATAACAAGCCACATGACGAAGTTAAAGCAAATGTTCAAGAACACCCTGTATGGCTAGACACGTCAATTTTTTTAAAACCATTTCGAAGCGTACTAAAAGGTGTATGATAATTATGATTTACTGCATATCGACAAGGATCCCTTCATGGGGCACGTCATGTAGGGCACCATGGCCGCTATGGGCTGGATCTGGCGCATGAACTGGTCGCCGACCCGCTCGTGCTCAGTATACTCACTAGGCGGCCTCGTGGTTGCCGGGGCACGTCATGTAGGGCACCATGGCCGCTATGGGCTGGATCTGGCGCATGAACTGGTCGCCGACCCGCTCGTGCTCAGTATACTCACTAGGCGGCCTCGTGGTTGCCGGGGCACGTCATGTAGGGCACCATGGCCGCTATGGGCTGGATCTGGCGCATGAACTGGTCGCCGACCCGCTCGTGCTCAGTATACTCACTAGGCGGCCTCGTGGTTGCCGGGGCACGTCATGTAGGGCACCATGGCCGCTATGGGCTGGATCTGGCGCATGAACTGGTCGCCGACCCGCTCGTGCTCAGTATACTCACTAGGCGGCCTCATGGTTGCCGGGGCACGTCATGTAGGGCACCATGGCCGCTATGGGCTGGATCTGGCGCATGAACTGGTCGCCGACCCGCTCGTGCTCAGTATACTCACTAGGCGGCCTCGTGGTTGCCGGGGCACGTCATGTAGGGCACCATGGCCGCTATGGGCTGGATCTGGCGCATGAACTGGTCGCCGACCCGCTCGTGCTCAGTATACTCACTAGGCGGCCTCGTGGTTGCCGGGGCACGTCATGTAGGGCACCATGGCCGCTATGGGCTGGATCTGGCGCATGAACTGGTCGCCGACCCGCTCGTGCTCAGTATACTCACTAGGCGGCCTCGTGGTTGCCGGGGCACGTCATGTAGGGCACCATGGCCGCTATGGGCTGGATCTGGCGCATTAACTGGTCGCCGACCCGCTCGTGCTCAGTATACTCACTAGGCGGCCTCGTGGTTGCCGGGGCACGTCATGTAGGGCACCATGGCCGCTATGGGCTGGATCTGGCGCATGAACTGGTCGCCGACCCGCTCGTGCTCAGTATACTCACTAGGCGGCCTCGTGGTTGCCGGGGCACGTCATGTAGGGCACCATGGCCGCTATGGGCTGGATCTGGCGCATGAACTGGTCGCCGACCCGCTCGTGCTCAGTATACTCACTAGGCGGCCTCGTGGTTGCCGGGGCACGTCATGTAGGGCACCATGGCCGCTATGGGCTGGATCTGGCGCATGAACTGGTCGCCGACCCGCTCGTGCTCAGTATACTCACTAGGCGGCCTCGTGGTTGCCGGGGCACGTCATGTAGGGCACCATGGCCGCTATGGGCTGGATCTGGCGCATGAACTGGTCGCCGACCCGCTCGTGCTCAGTATACTCACTAGGCGGCCTCGTGGTTGCCGGGGCACGTCATGTAGGGCACCATGGCCGCTATGGGCTGGATCTGGCGCATGAACTGGTCGCCGACCCGCTCGTGCTCAGTATACTCACTAGGCGGCCTCGAAGTTGCCGGGGCACGTCATGTAGGGCACCATGGCCGCTATGGGCTGGATCTGGCGCATGAACTGGTCGCCGACCCGCTCGTGCTCAGTATACTCACTAGGCGGCCTCGTGGTTGCCAGGGCACGTCATGTAGGGCACCATGGCCGCTATGGGCTGGATCTGGCGCATGAACTGGTCGCCGACCCGCTCGTGCTCAGTATACTCACTAGGCGGCCTCGTGGTTGCCGGGGCACGTCATGTAGGGCACCATGGCCGCTATGGGCTGGATCTGGCGCATGAACTGGTCGCCGACCCGCTCGTGCTCAGTATACTCACTAGGCGGCCTCGTGGTTGCCGGGGCACGTCATGTAGGGCACCATGGCCGCTATGGGCTGGATCTGGCGCATGAACTGGTCGCCGACCCGCTCGTGCTCAGTATACTCACTAGGCGGCCTCGTGGTTGCCGGGGCACGTCATGTAGGGCACCATGGCCGCTATGGGCTGGATCTGGCGCATGAACTGGTCGCCGACCCGCTCGTGCTCAGTATACTCACTAGGCGGCCTCGTGGTTGCCGGGGCACGTCATGTAGGGCACCATGGCCGCTATGGGCTGGATCTGGCGCATGAACTGGTCGCCGACCCGCTCGTGCTCAGTATACTCACTAGGCGGCCTCGTGGTTGCCGGGGCACGTCATGTAGGGCACCATGGCCGCTATGGGCTGGATCTGGCGCATGAACTGGTCGCCGACCCGCTCGTGCTCAGTATACTCACTAGGCGGCCTCGTGGTTGCCGGGGCACGTCATGTAGGGCACCATGGCCGCTATGGGCTGGATCTGGCGCATGAACTGGTCGCCGACCCGCTCGTGCTCAGTATACTCACTAGGCGGCCTCGTGGTTGCCGGGGCACGTCATGTAGGGCACCATGGCCGCTATGGGCTGGATCTGGCGCATGAACTGGTCGCCGACCCGCGCGTCGTCGTCGTCCATGTCGTACGCGAAGTCGCCGACGTGTAGGATCACGTCGAAGTGCCCACGCTCCGCCTCTTCTTGCAAGTACGAGAGGGACTGTGGGAAAAGATAAAGAATTGGGGAATCTCTTTCGAACATTTCCCGGCGCAAATCATATGACATTTCGTACATAAATTCCGAAAAACTCATTGGTACAACGAAAATAATATTACTTTGCTATTCCGCCAAAGTCAATTAGTGCCAACCCGTTATACGTACTTGCGTATTTTTTGCATGCAATTAATGTTCCCTCCCTCCGCCGCAAAAAATAAATACGCAAATAGACCGACAAGTGAAATCACTTGTCGGACGCCAGTACGACAAGATCTCCTGCATCTCCTGAGGATGCCTCGTAGAGAGGCGAAACACGTGTCGAGTTTTGTAATATTGGTGGTGTTGTGTTATATCTAATGTCGTATTTATTTTTTGCGGCGGGAGGTTTTCAACATTAATTGCATGCAAAAAATACGCAAGTAGGTATAACGGGTTGGCACTAATTGACTAGCACGTTTCGCGGAATAGCAAAGTAACATTATTTTCGTTGTACCAATGAGTTTTTCGGAATAAACTGAATGAATTAAAAGACAAACAATTCCCACGGTTTACGGTTAACCGAAATTATTAAGCGGTTTTTTGTATGGAGGTAAATCTGCGCCCGAGGAAGTGAGTTTTTTCAATATCCCTCTATTTCTAAGCATTGCGGTATTAGCAGACTTTTCTGTTGAATACGAAACCAATGAAGCTGGATACTCACATGCGCGTTCTTGTTGCCCATGTCCCCATAGATGGCGGCGCGGACCGGGAAGTCGTTGCCTCTGGGGGGCACGTGGAAGGAAAACAACTCGGATACTCCGTAATCGGACCCCACGTTGTATACTGTCAACGAATTATTATTATTGTGGCAGACAGTTTTCATTTTTTTTTCTAGTCCAGCACTTCTATCTGTCAATTAGATGACTGACAGCGATATTAAAAAAGTATACATTATAACGTTGTCTATGGTATTCCATAAGAACACTGCTAATATGGATTTTCATGATAACAGTAGAAATGAATAAATATGTAAACATATGTGTTTGAAGTAGACTATATTTGGTTGTTCTTTTCATGTCGGTAAAGTATTTTTCATTTCAGTGGTTTTCTAGAAAACACACCGTGACAGAGTGGCCCTTTTCAGCGGAGACAGCCTTCCGATTGACCACTCGTAAGTTTATAGTCACTAACCAGGGAAATAACAACTATACTGTACTGATTAGGTATTTCAAAATGTTGGGCATTAACCTCCTACCAAAAAAAAACATCTAAATCAGACAGATTTCAGCGCCGAGACAGCTTATTAAAAAGATGAACGGCCCAATTATTTTCATTTGATTAAGAGGGGGCAGAGTGTTTTCAACGTAAACGACAGTTACGGTTAAGACTGTGGCGTCCTCAATTATTTGCAAAGACATACAAGATGCATGTAATTATTATCTCAAAGAGTGTGTCTACCATATTCGTGTATTTACAATCTACAATAATGTACAGTTTAGTAAATATGTCTACGCAAAGACGCAGCAAAATTGAGAAAAACGCGTGTCAGCGTTTATGCCAAAGTGAATGAAAAATCATTTGCTTTATTTTTAAAAACTAACTCTATCCAATCTCAAATATACAAGCTACTGAATTCGTATAGTCTTATTACATAATACTGGTTCATTAATTAATTATGATTTTTTTAAAACGTCCTAAAAATCCGCCATACAAAATTACTATGGAATCTGATCGTTGAAATATAACAAGTGAGCAACACCCGAAATAGTCAGTCGGCCCCGAATGTTCGAAGCGACACCACGTCTCTCTGCGGAGCGTCTACATCTTGAAATAAATCGATGTTCATTGTGTACGTATACTGCGTTATAGGTAGCAAAACGGTATAAGAATTTTTTTACCATTTTTTGTGTTTTCAAAGGAAATAGGCAATAGCAACCAGTTCAAAATGAATGACATACAGAGTTAGTTTCGTTTATACCTCATTGTATATAGTGTCACTTGGACCGTAGAAGATGTCCAAGGTCTGATGACGGAGTAGAAAGGTGGCCACCGGAACTCAGGAAGTAGTTGATGTAATACCCCCGTGTTTGGACTCATTTGTATTGTTTTGGCGGGCACTTGGACCGTGACTGGTGTCCAAGGTCTGATGATGAAGCAGAAAGATGACCACCGGAACTCAGGAAGTAGTTGATGTAATACCCCCGTGTTTGGGCTCGTTAGGTTTGTTCTGGTGAGCACTTGGACCGTGAGTGGTGTCCAAGGTCTGATGATGGAGCAGAAAGATGACCACCGGAACTCAGGAAGTAGTTGATGTAATACCCCCGTGTTTGGGCTCGTTAGGTTTGTTCTGGTGAGCACTTGGACCGTGAGTGGTGTCCAAGGTCTGATGATGGAGCAGAAATATGACCACCGGAACTCAGGAAGTAGTTGATGTAATACCCCCGTGTTTGGACTCATTTGTATTGTTTTGGCGGGCACTTGGACCGTGACTGGTGTCCAAGGTCTGATGATGGAGCAGAAAGATGACCAGCGGAACTCAGGAAGTAGTTGATGTAATACCCCTGTGTTTGGGCTCGTTAGGTTTGGTTAGGCGAGCACTTGGGCCGTAGGTGGTGTCCAAGGTCTGATGATGGAGCAGAAAGGCGGCCACCGGAACTCAGGCAGTAGTTGATGTAATACCCCCGTGTTTGGAGTCATTTGTATTGTTTTGACGAGCACTTGGATCGTGAGTGGTGTACAAGGTCTGATGATGGAGCAGAAAGGTGTCAACCGGTACTCAGGAACCAGTGGGTGGAATACCTTCGTGTTCAGACTCGTAGATTTTGTTTTGACGAGCACTTGGGCTATACATGGTGTCCAAGGTCTGATGGTGGAGCAGTAAAGTGTCAACTGGTACTCAGGAACCAGTTGATAGAATACCTTGGATTTTGTGAGATCAACTCCGATTTGGATAAAAATTGATATCTGACGATCCGGCGGGGTCCTTAACATGAATCCAGAATCAAAATTGTAAAATATTGTTAAAACGGACGCCATCTTGGATTTTGTAAGATCAACTCCGATTTGGATAAAAATCGATATCTGAGGATCCGGCGGGGTCCTTAACATGAATCCAGAATCAAAATCGTAAAATATTGCAAAAAGCGACGCCATCTTGGATTTTGTGCGATAAACTCCGATTTGGATAAAAATCGATATCTGACTATCCGGCGGGGTCCTTAACATGAATCCAGAATCAAAATCGTCAAATATTGTAAAAAGCGACGCCATCTTGGATTTTGTGAGATTAGCTCCGATTTGGATAAAAATCGATATCTGAGGATCCGGCGGGGTGATTAACATGAATCCAGAATCAAAATCGTAAAATATTGTAAAAAGCGACGCCATCTTGGATTTTGTGAGATCAACTCCGATTTGGATAACAATCGATATCTGACTATCCGGCGGGGTCCTTAGCATGAATCCAGAATCAAAATCGTAAAATATTGCAAAAAGCGACGCCATCTTGGATTTTGTAAAATTAACTCCGATTTGGATAAAAATCGATATCTGAGGATCCAGTGGGGACCATAATATGAATCTAGGATCAATATTGTAAAATATTGTAAAAACCGACGCCATCTTGGATTTTGTAAAATCAACTCCGATTTGGATAAAAATCGATATCTGACTATCCGGCGGGGTCCTTAACATGAATCCAGAATCAAAATCGTCAAATATTGTAAAAAGCGACGCCATCTTGGATTTTGTAAAATCAACTCCGATTTGGATAACAATCGATATCTGACTATCCGGCGGGGTCCTTAACATGAATCCAGAATCAAAATCGTAAAATATTGCAAAAAGCGACGCCATCTTGGATTTTGTAAAATTAACTCCGATTTGGATAAAAATCGATATCTGAGGATCCAGTGGGGACCATAATATGAATCTAGGATCAATATTGTAAAATATTGTAAAAACCGACGCCATCTTGGATTTTGTAAAATCAACTCCGATTTGGATAAAAATCGATATCTGACTATCCGGCGGGGTCCTTAACATGAATCCAGAATCAAAATCGTCAAATATTGTAAAAAGCGACGCCATCTTGGATTTTGTGAGATTAGCTCCGATTTGGATAAAAATCGATATCTGAGGATCCGGCGGGGTGATTGACATGAATCTTGAGTCAAAATTGTAAAATATTGTTAAAACCGACGCCATCTTGGATTTTGTGAGATTAACTCCGATTTGGATAAAAATCGATATCTGACGATCCGGCGGGGTCCTTACCATGAATCCAGAATCACAATCGTAAAATATTGTAAAAAGCGACGCCATCTTGGATTTTGTAAAATTAACTCCGATTTGGATAACAATCGATATCTGACTATCCGGCGGGGTCCTTAACATGAATCCAGAATCAAAATCGTAAAATATTGCAAAAAGCGACGCCATCTTGGATTTTGTGCGATAAACTCCGATTTGGATAAAAATCGATATCTGACTATCCGGCGGGGTCCTTAACATGAATCCAGAATCAAAATCGTCAAATATTGTAAAAAGCGACGCCATCTTGGATTTTGTGAGATTAGCTCAGATTTGGATAAAAATCGATATCTGAGGATCCGGCGGGGTGATTGACATGAATCTTGAGTCAAAATTGTAAAATATTGTTAAAACGGACGCCATCTTGGATTTTGTAAGATCAACTCTGATTTGGATAAAAATCGATATATGATGATCCGGCGGGGATAAGGACCCCGCCGGATCGTCAGATATCGATTTTTATCCAAATCGGAGTTAAAATTCAAAATTCAAAATTCAAAAATTTATTCTGCAAGTAGGCCTCAAGGGCACTTTTACAAGTCAGTAAGCATTACAATAAAGCATTTGCATGTACAAACATTTACAATATATAGTGAGAAGTAAAAGTATAATCTAAATACTGATAATACAACAGCCAAAACCTGGGTAAACAATATTAAAATAAATGTACTAAGTAATATGACAAGAGATGTATAGTCTCTATAGTTAATAATAAATTAAGTTTGGAGATGTAGAAGGTCCCCCAACGTCAAAATAAAATACGAATAAAATTTGGAGATGTAAAAGGTCCCCATAGTCAAAAAATTATACTAATAGGATTTGGAGGTGTAAAGGCCTCCAAACGTCAAAAATAAAATATCTTTATGATATAAATACCACAAGTCATCAGACTGTTAAGTTAACAGTCTTAGATCTAATGCTACCGAATACATAACTAGTATGTATCTAAGTTAATCTCACAAAGTCCAAGATGGCGTCGCTTTTTACAATATTTAACGATTTTGATTCTGGATTCATGTTAAGGACCCCGCCGGATCGTCAGATATAATTTTTTATCCAAATCGGAGTTGATCTTACAAAATCCAAGATGGCGTCGGTTTTTCATTATTTTACAATTTTGACTCTGGATTCATGTTAATCACTCCGTCGGATCCTCCGATATCGATTTTTATCCAAATCGGAGTTAAGCTCACAAAATCCAAGATGGCGTCGCTTTTTACAATATTTTACGATTTTGATTCTAGATTCATGTTAAGGACCCCGCCGGATCGTCAGATATCAATTTTTATCCAAATCGGAGTTGATCTTACAAAATCCAAGATGGCGTCGGTTTTAACAATATTTTACAATTTTGACTCAAGATTCGTGTTAATCACCCCGCCGGATCCTCAGATATCGATTTTTATCCAAATCGCAGTTAATCTCACAAAATCCAAGATGGCGTCGGTTTTAACAATATTTTACAATTTTGACTCAAGATTCATGTTAATCACCCCGCCGGATCCTCAGATATCGATTTTTATCCAAATCGGAGCTAATCTCACAAAGTCCAAGATGGCGTCGCTTTTTACAATATTTAACGATTTTGATTCTGGATTCATGTTAAGGACCCCGCCGGATCGTCAGATATCAATTTTTATCCAAATCGGAGTTGATCTTACAAAATCCAAGATGGCGTCGGTTTTAACAATATTTTACAATTTTGACTCAAGATTCATGTTAATCAACCCGCCGGATTCTCAGATATCGATTTTTATCCAAATCAGAGTTAATCTCACAAAATCCAAGATGGCGTCGGTTTTTACAATATTTAACGATTTTGATTCTGGATTCATGTTAAAGACCCCGCCGGATAGTCAGATATCGATTTTTATCCAAATCGGAGTTTATTTTACAAAATCCAAGATGGCGTCGGTTTTTACAATATTTTACCATTTTGACTCTGGATTCATGTTAATCACTTCGTCGGATCCTCGGATATCGATTTTTATCCAAATCGGAGTCAACCTTACAAAATTTATAAATATTGATATAATCAATATTATAAAAGTGACGTTTTCTGGGTAAAGAAAGATACCACATTGTCGCTTATTGATAAGAATGATAAGGCGCTTCTGTCATAAAGAATCACTTGGAAAACCTTATCAACAGGCGACAATGTGGTACTTTTACCAAGAAAACGACACAATTTTTTAACGATTTCATAATATGTGACGTTTTGCGGTGAAAGGTACCTTATGGACGATCGGCGCTTACGCTGTTAACAAAGACGCTGATAATAATGCGCTGCAACGCGACGTAAGCGCCGACCGTCCATAAGGTACCTTTAGCCGTAAATAGCCACATATGAAATCATAAAAAATGTGCTTTTATTTAGAAAAAGGCACTTTGCCATTCTGCCGGTTGTCGATAAGGCGCGAATGTCATAAATATTAGTTTAGAAATGAACCTTATCAACAACCGACAGAATGGTACCTTTCTTTAGTACTAAATACAAACACAAATAATAAAATCATTTGGAAAAACCGAACAAATATTAGGTGAATTAATACAATATCTGTATCAAAGGATTATAAAAATGAGGAATTCTAAGATTTCTAAGTTATAACCTTTTAACGCCCGAATAATGACGCGCCGGTGTAGTAGTGTGCGTGCGCGCACGCACACAGATAGCGAGCAGTGCGGGGCCGCTAAATGCCTATTTCGTGTCCGCGGCAAACACTCTGCCCCCTCTTAACATGAATCCAGAATCAAAATCGTAAAATATTGTAAAAAGCGACGCCATCTTGGATTTTGTGAGATCAACTCCGATTTGGATAAAAATTGATATCTGACGATCCGGCGGGGTCCTTAACATGAATCCAGAATCAAAATCGTAAAATATTGTAAAAAGCGGCGCCATCTTGGATTTTGTAAAATCAACTCCGATTTGGATAACAATTGTTATCTGACTATCCGGCGGGGTCCTTAACATGAATCCAGAATCAAAATCGTAAAATATTGCAAAAAGCGACGCCATCTTGGATTTTGTAAAATTAACTCCGATTTGGATAAAAATCGATATCTGAGGATCCAGTGGGGACCATAATATGAATCTAGGATCAATATTGTAAAATATTGTAAAAACCGACGCCATCTTGGATTTTGTAAAATCAACTCCGATTTGGATAAAAATCGATATCTGACTATCCGGCGGGGTCCTTAACATGAATCCAGAATCAAAATCGTCAAATATTGTAAAAAGCGACGCCATCTTGGATTTTGTGAGATTAGCTCCGATTTGGATAAAAATCGATATCTGAGGATCCGGCGGGGTGATTAACATGAATCTTGAGGCAAAATTGTAAAATATTGTTAAAACCGACGCCATCTTGGATTTTGTGAGATTAACTCCGATTTGGATAAAAATCGATATCTGACGATCCGGCGGGGTCCTTACCATGAATCCGGAATCACAATCGTAAAATATTGTAAAAAGCGACGCCATCTTGGATTTTGTAAAATTAACTCCGATTTGGATAACAATCGATATCTGACTATCCGGCGGGGTCCTTAACATGAATCCAGAATCAAAATCGTAAAATATTGCAAAAAGCGACGCCATCTTGGATTTTGTGCGATAAACTCCGATTTGGATAAAAATCGATATCTGACTATCCGGCGGGGTCCTTAACATGAATCCAGAATCAAAATCGTCAAATATTGTAAAAAGCGACGCCATCTTGGATTTTGTGAGATTAGCTCAGATTTGGATAAAAATCGATATCTGAGGATCCGGCGGGGTGATTGACATGAATCTTGAGTCAAAATTGTAAAATATTTTTAAAACCGACGCCATCTTGGATTTTGTAAGATCAACTCTGATTTGGATAAAAATCGATATATGACGATCCGGCGGGGTCCTTAACATGAATCCAGAATCAAAATCGTAAAATATTGTCAAAAGCGACGCCATCTTGGATTTTTTGAGATTAACTGCGATTTGGATAAAAATCGATATCTGAGGAGCCGGCAGGGTGACTAACATGAATCTTAAGTCAAAATTGGAAAATATGGTAAGAATAGACGCCATATTGGATTTTGTAAAATTAACTCTGATTTGGATAAAAATCGATATCTGACGATCTGGCGGGGTCCATAACATGAATCCATGGTCAAAATTGTTTATTAACGTCAACACTGACGCCATATTGGATTTTGTAAGATAAACTCTGATTTGGATAAAAATCGATATCTCATGATCCTTCGGGGTCCTTAACATGAATCCAGAATCAAAACTGTATAATATTGTAATAAGTGACGCCATCTTTGATTTTGTGAGATTAACTTCGATTTGAATAAAAATCGATATCTGACGATTCAGCGGGGTCCATAACATGAATCCGAAGTCAAAATTGTTAAATAATGTCAACACCGACGCCAAATTGGATTTTGGAAAATTATCTCTGATTTGGATAAAAATCGATATCTGACGATTTTTATCCAAATCGGAGTTGATATCACAAAATCCAAGATGGCGTCGATTCTTACCATATTTTCCAGTTTTGACTCAAGATTCATGTTAATCATCCCGCCGGCTTCTCAGATATCGATTTTTATCCAAATCGCAGTTAATCTCACAAAATCCAAGATGGCGTCGCTTTTTACAATTTTTTACGATTTTGATTCTGGATTCATGTTAAGGATCCCGCCGGATCGCCAGATATCAATTTTTATCCAAATCGGAGTTGATCGTACAAAATCCAAGATGGCGTCGGATTTAACAATATTTTACAATTTTTACTCAAGATTTATGTTAATCACCCCGCCGGATCCTCAGATATCGATTTTTATCCAAATCGGAGTTAATCTCACAAAATCCAAGATGGCGTCGCTTTTTACAATATTTAACGATTTTGATTCTGGATTCATGTTAAGGACCCCGCCGGATCGTCAGATATCAATTTTTATCCAAATCGGAGTTGATCTTACAAAATCCAAGATGGCGTCGGTTTTAACAATATTTTACAATTTTGACTCAAGATTCGTGTTAATCACCCCGCCGGATCCTCAGATATCGATTTTTATCCAAATCGCAGTTAATCTCACAAAATCCAAGTTGGCGTCGCTTTTTACAATATTTAACGATTTTGATTCTGGATTCTTGTTAAGGACCCCGCCGGATCGTCAGATATCAATTTTTATCCAAATCGGAGTTGATCTTACAAAATCCAAGATGGCGTCGGTTTTAACAATATTTTACAATTTTGACTCAAGATTCATGTTAATCAACCCGCCGGATTCTCAGATATCGATTTTTATCCAAATCAGAGTTAATCTCACAAAATCCAAGATGGCGTCGCTTTTTACAATATTTAACGATTTTGATTCTGGATTCATGTTAAAGACCCCGCCGGATAGTCAGATATCGATTTTTATCCAAATCGGAGTTGATTTTACAAAATCCAAGATGGCGTCGGTTTTTACAATATTTTACCATTTTGACTCTGGATTCATGTTAATCACTTCGTCGGATCCTCGGATATCGATTTTTATCCAAATCGGAGTCAACCTTACAAAATTTATAAATATTGATATAATCAATATTATAAAAGTGACGTTTTCTGGGTAAAGAAAGATACCACATTGTCGCTTATTGATAAGAATGATAAGGCGCTTCTGTCATAAAGAATCTCTTGGAAAACCTTATCAACAGGCGACAATGTGGTACTTTTACCAAGAAAACGACACAATTTTTTAACGATTTCATAATATGTGACGTTTTGCGGTGAAAGGTACCTTATGGACGATCGGCGCTTACGCTGTTAACAAAGACGCTGATAATAATGCGCTGCAACGCGACGTAAGCGCCGACCGTCCATAAGGTACCTTTAGCCGTAAATAGCCACATATGAAATCATAAAAAATGTGCTTTTATTTAGAAAAAGGCACTTTGCCATTCTCCCGGTTGTCGATAAGGCGCGAATGTCATAAATATTAGTTTAGAAATGAACCTTATCAACAACCGACAGAATGGTACCTTTCTTTAGTACTAAATAAAAACACAAATAATAAAATCATTTGGAAAAACCGAACAAATATTAGGTGAATTAATACAATATCTGTATCAAAGGATTATAAAAATGAGGAATTCTAAGATTTCTAAGTTATAACCTTTTAACGCCCGAATAATGACGCGCCGGTGTAGTAGTGTGCGTGCGCGCACGCACACAGATAGCGAGCAGTGCGGGGCCGCTAAATGCCTATTTCGTGTCCGCGGCAAACACTCTGCCCCCTCTTAAGGGGTCCTTTCCTTCAGGTCAAGATGTGATCGAAAGAACTCTACAATTATAGACACATCTATCAATAGTTTTTTTTTAAGTAACCTCTGTTATACCTCTCGGAGCACGATTTGGCGAAGAAGAACTGTAGATAAAGACCACAAAATGTTGGCATACTGTTTTGAAGATCCGCAGTCTTTATTTCAAAATAATTAGCATAATGAATAATGACTGTATGGAGTTGTGGTTATATATTCTAATTTTATATTTGAACTAGCGCCATCTACAGGTAAGTGACAACACGTACGGTAGGTAGCGTTATACTGGAGGTCCCGCAGCGTGACGCGGTGTATGTACATCTGCCTCTGCTCGTTGCCGCCGTCTACGAACAGCGTGCTGTAGCCGGACGCCTGGTCCTTCAGCTCGCCGACGCCGTAGTTGGCGTACGACTGCTCGGTGTCGTTGAACGTGGTCCATGTCAGCACGATGTCGTTGGCCTTTTCTGGAACCACGGGAAGTGGGTATGTTATGGGGATGCAAACAACTATTAGCCGGCAGTATACCGTTCGGACATATCCGGCCGGCAAGTGTATAGTAGATCTGTCCGGTGGATGCCCGGCGGACATTTATGGATGCCCGGCGGCTATTGTTGTTATGTTGTCATAATTTCTTGTGACAATTGTTATGAGCTCGTCACCAAAATGGTACCTATTTAAGGATACGATATATCTTAGTATAAAGTTTCTATTGGCCGAGGTCTCCGTTTTAGCGTGGTTTAAAATGCTTTAGTATGTCGGGCTGCTCAACAAACTTTCGTCTTTATGGCTGCTCTCCTATATAGGTCGCATTTGTCAACGGATGAGCTCCCTTCAATTTTCGCTATGCTATGCTCGCGAGATTAATAGATCACAGTCATCACATTGGTGGATAAATCATACAGTCGCCCGAGGATAAGCGGTTACCGTAGCCTAATGTGAAATCCGAGTAATGACGAAATTAGCTTCGTCTGTCAATAAAATTAAACCGCATTGTGGGTTGGCAGATGAAAATGTATACAATATCAGGTTCTGTCGTGAATAAATCCTTTTCCGATTTTTTAGATTTCATTTTTCATGTTATGATCATGATGACGCTTGCGTGCTGAAACAGTAGTCACATTACCCTTTAATTTAATAAGGAAATATAATACTTCATTAAAACAATAAAACACAAGTAAAATAAATAAATTAATAGTACTCTCTTTACACGAGAAGCATGACAACTTATTTTACAGATATGATAAAGTACACAATTGTTACAAAAACAATCCATCATTATTAATTAATTGGAATACCTACTATGAATACTGTATGATGTCAGACGTCAGCAGTTAATTATAAACAAGATAATAAGTAACACAGCTATAATGATCAGACAGTAACCAAACCATACCACATTGTCTGAAAGGACATTAATCAATAAAATAATAATTTAGGGCTCGTACACAAAACTGACAACACACGTGAGGGTTTTACCGGATATTTTTTTTAATGAAATTATGAATACATTCGGAATAAACGGATGGAGTAACACCGCATTTCATTCCTTCAATTATTATATATGTGTCTGTCTCAGGGCTCTATATCAAGAACCGTAATAGGTCAATAACTAAATTTTGCACTTTGAGCATCGAAATTCACGCGAGCAAAGCCGCGGGGTACAGCTAGTAGCATATCCATTAAATGCTTAAAACGGTGACATGTACACCCTAGCAAACCTCGCACAGCCAACGAAACGAGGTTATAGCACAGAATAAATAATAGTACAAGTAGTGGTTATAGTAGGTACGTTATTGGCGAAGGACGGAAAGTAAGGGATTGACTGACGAGGTGGTTGCCGGGGTAAGGCTTATCGAGGCATAGCCGAGCTCGGGGCCTATACCACGAAAATCGATTACGGATTTGTATCTCAATCTCTGTCACCCCCAGTAGGTACCTATCCGTCCCTCTGCAGTTTTAGTGGTTTTGTAACATACGTGGCGCGTGGACACCGGGCAGGCAGGGCATGCAGGGCGGGCGCCCGGGGCCAATTGCTCCTAGGAGTAAAATGAACCATACAAATTCCATTATATGTCCGCTGCGTCCGCGCCCTGCTGTAGGTGGTTAAGAATTGGATAAGTAGGTACTTTGCGTCTTCCATTTGCGAACAAAATGCGACCATTTCAGAGCATGTTTGAGAAAAACACTTTAGCGACCCGGCTTCTTTGCGAAAGATGTTGCGCGCAAAGACCAACTCATTACACATACACCTACTTAGTTGATAGTTGTTACTAAGCACAGAATAGACTAGTTATTCGCCCAGACGCCCACGACGATGCTATCATCCGCATACCGCATACGCTCGGAAAACTTCCTCGCCAAAAAAAGGAGAGAAGCGAAGTGTGAGTAGGTATTTTGTAACAAAGTAGGTATATATTTAACATTTATTTATTTTATTTAATATAAAAACACGTTTACATGACATTACAGTAAAACTAATGCGCCATGAAACTAGGGAATACATAATTACAGAACAACAACGAAATAATAATTATCTAATTTACATAACGGTAGACGGCCTATTATCCATCCCCTCACAGAATCTCAAACATTCAGCATTAACAGTCACCCATCTCCATGCAAACAGATCACATTCCGGTACTGATGCCAAGAACGCATTCAATTGTGTGAGAGCAAGAGGGATCGGTGAGTTCTTGCGCGACTGAGTGCGCGCCGCCGGCCCCATCAAGAGGTCACGTGTCCGGGGTCTGAGGTCCATCCTGGGAACGTCGGGAACAAACAGTCGGACCAAACGACCTACCAGCTCCGGACAGTCAGATTCACCACGCAGGACACGACATGCCGTGATCAACAGGCTGAAGTTGCGCCTGACCTCCAATGAGTTGTAACCAAGCATCCCTAGCAAGTATTTTGTTGGGTACAGGAATGGGTAGTACCCGTACACTTTCTTATAGAGGGTCCTCAAAAATGTTTTTTGGACCTTTTCCAATAATAATATGTACTTATGTTCGTACGGGAGCCATACAATCGACGACGCCTCTAGTTTGCTTCTGACCAAGGCGTTGTATACCAACTTAATTGCTAAAGGGTCACTGAAGCCACGCATGTTGCGAACTACAAAGCCTAGCCTTCGATAGCAGTCGGCAGCAAGAGATAAAATGTGCTCACGGAATGTTAGACGCGTATCGAAGACCACCCCGAGATCTTTAACTGTGAATACGCGATTTATGGTTTCAGATCCCAGCGTGTATTGTGCCAATAGCGGGTCACGCGAACGGCTAAAAGTACAGACGCAGCACTTAGCAGAGTTAAACAAAAGTTTATTATCTATACTCCACTGAAGAACCAAGTTAATATCCATTTGTAATGCCTCGCAGTCAGATTTTTGCTTTACTCCAAATACCAACTTCAAATCGTCAGCATAAAGGAGACATTGAGAAGATTTTGGAATTGACTGAAGATCATTAACCATTATATTATATAAGATGGAGAGCTAACCCCGGAAAATGGTTAATGATTTGGAAACTACAAAACCTGTTTAGTTAGTTGTAAAGCGGGCCCAGGCTCCCTGAGCCGTGGCATAAGCCTGGAAAACGATAGGAAAAAGGTCCCGGCGTCTGACACTTATTAAAATTCAAACCTAACTGAAACTAGCCCTTACGTCAAATCTTGGGATTTGTTGTCAAAGCAGACCCCAGGTTCCCTGAGCCATGGCACAAGCTGGGAAAACGCTAGAAATAAAAATATGTCTGGCACCTATTGACGGGGAGGTAAGAGAGACAGGCAGAAGTTGTTTTATAAAATCGAATATAATGACTTATAGGTGTACCGTTTAATTGAGGCGTCTCGTTAGGCATGCGAGGAGAGGCAGGCTGTGGTCAACTATACAATCATGACATAACTGCTGCACATAAGACAGACTAATAATGGCTCCTGTCAGTGTTCAACAAAACCTCTTCACCCACGCCTCTGTTGTGGACTATAGCTACTACTAGACCTATAGCTTACATTGACAGGTTGATTGTGACCGTGTTTTATAAAAATAAAAAGGAAAGTTTCATTGCTATCCTAATTACTAACAATTTTGCGGGTTTAGCTCTCAGCCTATGGGTGGCTTGGCTTACATAAATTTGTTTACAATAAACTATACATATAAGGCGCAGTTCAAGTCGATCATTGACTCCTGTCCTTATCAGTTGGCATACTCAGTGGACTTGTATTTGATTTTTAATTTACTGTTAAAATCCATTCTGCGATTAATGCTTGTCATTTAAGTTCATGAAACAAGATAATAGGCCAACAAAGAAGAAAAATATAAGCTGCTTTATTAAAAAATGTACCTATAATAATTCAGAATAATAATATATCTGAAGGGGAAAAAGTTCATAGCTGCAATTCATGAGTGTGAGTTTTTGTTGAAAGCGTGAATGTTACCTTGATTTTGAGTTAAATAATGAGAGACCTAATATTAAACCTTTTAACAAATTTTAACTGTAACTGTTAATGCTAAATATCTAACAGTACCAAAAATAAACATTTATTTCCAAAAAAAAAAACTGGGTAAGAAAAATGTATGTTCAGTAGTAGATACATATTTGTTTAATAGTATCTATACAGTAACTCTTTAATTTACCCTCTATGCCATGTCCTTCATCTCTCATGCATATGTAAGAAATGTTCAATCCTCATTATCATTACTAATACATTAAACACTTCATTAAGACCAGGTAAAACTAATTTTAGCGATTTAGATTATTTTATTCAAAATAGGGCAGCCATCCGTCCGGTTTTCCCCGGATTTGTCCTTTATTTGGAGACCGTCCTGGAAGCATCCAGCCCGGATTTTTATATTTTTGGGTTCAAGTCAATCCTTAGCAAAAAAAAATATTTCTAAATTAAAAATTGTTGTCTCTGGGGCGAGAACGCCATTTTAGTGAAAAATCCGCGATTTTAAAATTTATGCCAGGTTTCGCCAATGTATGAGATGGCAGCCATAATTTGAACAGAAATTCATAGAAGATGTACGAGTATTAATTATTATACCTCCCATATAACGGTCAAAGTAAAAAAATGTTTTATTGTTAAAAAAAAATCCTGATTTCATTAGTTAGTCATGAAAAAAGTCATGCAATTATTTAATTATTGCCTGAGAAATTTTACTTCAGAACTGTTTGCTAATAGACTCATTATTTTAATGATTGAATGGTGTACAGATCATTTTAAACAATTTGTGCACTCAGTAACATGACCTGCACTGTTTACTTTATTGTAAACATAATGTTGCTGTTGTTGACCTCATGTTACCTAAAAAGGTGGGTATCTAGTAATAATTTTCCTTATTTAAAGCTAATTATGTGTTTATACCGTGCAATACAATAGAACCAAGAAAATTACTGTTTCATATTGCTCACATTACACTACACTGCATTTTAGATTTTATTTTAATTAGGTAAGTAGTTTCCAGCAGCTTCTACACAGTTAGTAAATGTTAGCATGATGATAACAAGACTGCGCAAATACCTACGGTTAATACAATGTACACGGTATCTTCACAAATAAAAGTTAAGTGTGAAATTATGAAATATTACCTCCAAACGCGATGTGAACTTGTTCAGGCTGGCAGTACGAACATTTGTAATTATCGGCGACTCCCGAAGCCCTGGCGGCGCCCAGGGCCAAGAACAAGAAAAATAACTTCATGGCAATTAATTACTACCAACTTGATCGATACACAAGCAAGTATTTGTTCAACAGCGTACGCGCTCTATTGCTGTTACCAATCAAATGAAACTGCAAATGAACATCCTGAGATTCCGATTACCTACTTAAATCAAACAAAGGCAATAGGTATCAACGCGATAGCAAAACGATTCAAAACATTCAATATTTATAACGCTAGGTTTTATACGTCAGAAGCTAGGATACCAGTTTATTGTGGAAAAAATCTATGTAGAGGACAAACTGACTTTCTGAATCATAATATAGAACACTTTATTTTTATTGTTCAACATTGTTACGCGTAAGATCTGCTTGTGTAAGATTTGAAAGAACAGCAGAACATACGTAACTATACATTTAATATAGTCACTAGCTTAAGAATAACTATGATTTATTATAAGACGAATATCTAGTAATTTTATTTGTATGGCAATTCGCAAAAAAACGTCATCTGTCAACGTCAACTCCTGTTCGGAAACCATATCGTATTACAATTTTTTTTTACGTTATTAATTATTTTGTCATAAAATGTAAAGAATTAAACTATCGCAAATATACAAAATACTATACCATCATTAAGAATATATTTTTATGAAAAAAATATTTTGGTTAGCTGTTTGAAATAAAAAGTTTTGAGGAATTTTAATGAATAAAAATGGTATTTGAATGTTATACGATATGTTTTTTTTTTACTTGACGGGATGGGATTGGGATTGGTGGTAGAGTGTTGGACGAGGGCGGTTGTTGTTGAACTTTGATAAAGTATTTACAATCATTTCAATTTTATTTTACTTAAAAATAAACATTTCCTTTCGGCATTTTATGCTGGCGCTCATTGATTTAATTGGTAAGTTGTGTGTGTTCATGTTGAGAAGTTTAAACTTTTAAACACAATCAGCCTATCGTCTCTGCATACAAGTCACTAAAAGTATTCTCATTCTCATCTCATTTCTCATCTCTTAGTAAAGAAACCATATAAATTTTACCTAACTCAGAAGTCAGGGACTTTAACATTTAAAATTTTTATGATATTAATTCTATCTGCCCATAAAAACTATTTTATTTGTTAAGTCATTTTATTTTATATCAATTTTAATTGTCGTTTCTCTCATTAGATACATACATTGAAGTAATCATTTCTGTAATGAAAAAGTTCAGGACTCTTAGAACCATTTAATTTAAACAAACGTTTAAAATACCTACTAGTGACTATGTGACCTGTAAACCTCGCCGCATGTGTTAGGTTTTAGTAAAAGGTAGGTACCACTGTACTTACCACTTTTTCGCTTGTTGATAACATTCATTTCTAAACAGATCTTAATGACATTAGCGCCTTATCAGCAAACAACGAAGTGGTACCTTTTACTAAAAACAACCAGCGTTATAGACCTGTGTAATGCTGAAGTCCTTTATATCTACCATAGAGTCTTCTCACAAAATTTCATGAGAATTGGTTGAGAAATGTGACCTCTGGATAAGAACAACCAGACATACAAAAGCATTTCTTCCCGAGGAGATCTGCGCTCACGCTCGTTCAACTAACTTTTATGCATGAAGAGTTACACTACAACATTTAATTTAATATTCATGCTTATCTCATCAACCCATAGTTTATCGAACAATGGGCAATTCTGACTTTATCCCTGCTACTGAACATATTATTATTTATGAGGAAAATATTGAACTAAATTATTAGTTAATCGAAATTAGTCATAACGTCAATCATGTAGTACATTACATATAATACCTACATATATGTGGGCGCTATCGGCGACCGTATAGCTGGCAACTTCCTCGCCCAACGCATTAGTATTGCAATACAGCGAGAGGAAACGTTGCCAGCGTCTACAGTGCCATGCCGAGGGGGGGAAGATTTACTTTAACTTTTATTTTATGTGTTTTTGTTGTTATAGAAATAAAAAAATATTATAAGTACATATATTTTAGGTAGGTATTAGCAAATCAAAAATCAACCAGACTTAACACTCGACCTGAAAATTGCTTAGCATCCTAATGCATAAGTGTCAAGTCTGCAGCTTTAGCCGTGCCACTACTCCTAAAAAGGCTGAATATCTGCTTGGATCTGAACCCATCACCAGAGTCAACTCCGTGAAAGACCTCGGTGTAATATTCGACTCAAAACTTACCTTCCATGACCACATCAAATCGCTCGCTGCTAGCTGCTTTCGTAGATTAGGCTTTGTAACTCGTAACGTCAGAGATTTTCATGATCCGAATGCCGTAAAAGTTCTGTACAATGCTTTAGTGAGAAGTAAGCTGGAAGCATCCGCGCTGGGAGCCGATTTTTGAGATTCGAACGCTCGAATATAAACGCTCGAAAATGAATAAAAACAAAGTAGAAAGACACTCCACTAGCTTTTCGAGTGATAATTCCAGTGACTTTCAAAAATACGAACTATGGTATCATGCGAATATAATCGTGACACATATTCACGTGCGATTAATTTCGATCACTTGTTTTTGTATTCGAGCGATCGAATGTCAAAAATCGGTCCCCTGGTCTGGAATCCTTTCGAATCCACATACATTTTACTCTTGGAAAAGGTACAAAAGACCTTCTTAAGGACTTACTATAAGAAAATATTTGGATATTATCCTTTCCTTTATCCCACTAAATTTATCTTAGGAACCCTAGGATATAATTCTTTAGAAGTGAGGCGCAACTACAGTTTGCTTGTCTTTGCATGTCGGACTCTACGGGGTAGCTCGGACTGTCCTGAGCTGGTAGAGAGGTTAGTTAGATTGTTTGTGCCTGATGTCAAAAGGATACCTCTCAGGCCACGCGTGCGGCCTCTACTAGCAGTGCCAACGGCGCCCACCGTAGCTCATAGAAAGAAACTCGCCAATCCTTCGAGCTCTGTGTTTACTGAACGAGCTCCTGGTATCAGCTCCAGAATGTGATCTGCTTGCTTTGGGATGGACGGATCTGTGTCAGGAATGCTTGAGATTATGTGAGGCGATGGATGATAGGGGGTCCAGTATATTTAAATAATGTGTACTAAAATAGTATCAGCAATGTTATTGTACTTTGTAGTTAGTGTAGTTTCACGGTGTCTTAGTTGTATGACTGTAATACTGTGTTACAAAAATAAATCATTAAAATTAAAAATTAAAAATAAGGAAATGATACACTAACAATGGCGTATAAGGTACAGTTTTGCTTGATCTAGATGTAGTTGTTTTGATAGGAGCCCTCAGGAGCTCGATCAAGGTCATCACATTATGGATGCAAGCGCTGCGCTGTGCCTATGATAACAGTCAATAATGTTCCAACTTCCACTAATATAGGGTGGCGGCACCACCAGTAATCGACAGAGGACCATCAGTAATGGATTATCGCGTTCAAAAACTTCAAAATGACATGGCCAGTTTATGAATTATTTCATTCATAAATTGCCCATGCACTGTTGAACACGTGTACGTGTGTACGTTCGTTATTATTATAAGGAAATAAACTTCATACTTACATTTATTTTGCCTCAATCAATTGACAACAGTACTGTCTTAGAATTAAGATCGAAGTGTCCATAACTGGTGCTTGTCAGCTTAAAGCGTCCATCATTGGTACCTCTGCCCACGTAGATATTGCTAAACCGCGTACATTATTAGGTATAATCATTTTTGAACTATCTCGTGATTACATGAGTAGGGGGAAGGGGCTACCCTGAAATATAAAAGGTACTTAGCCAGTTGAAGTATGAATATAAAATGTTAAGACTTTTTTCGGACCTTTTCCATCCGTGGTGTGGCAATTTTGCAAGCAATTATGCGAATGGGTCAGTAGTTTTCTAGCAGACAGAAGCATAAGGTCGTAGTTGACGGTAAATGGTCAGACTCTGTCTGTGAATACTGGTGTACCTCAAGGCTGAGCACCATCTATACAGCAGCTACATACGCACTAACTAGCAGAAGATATGTTCCGTAGTTAAATTCCTTTCAATTCACTTATTTTGAATAGGTACTTTGGTGCTCATATTAAATTCGCGAATTAATTTGTCCTGATATTTGTCAGTAATGTTTGTAACACATTTATTTTTGATCAGTGAGGACGAGGAGCAATGAATTTTGTGGTCGCGCTGTTAGCGCTGACGGCGTTTGGCTCGGCGGCGGCGTCGACGCCGACCTCCCCGCCGGTCCCGGAGTACGCGGCGCTGGCGGCCGACGAGTGGGGCTCGGCGGCGGCGGCGGCGGCGCAGTTCGTGGCGGTGTCGGAGGCGCCGGAGTATGAGCCGCCGATCACGCAGGCGCACTACTGCTCTCACTGCGATCCGCAACAGGTCCACATTGCCTTTGGCGGTAATATACTTTTGTGCTCGTAAACTAGTTAGTTAATCATATGGATTTACTTAATTATAAGCCAACGTCAAGAGTTAACCCCCTACGTCTTTTACTCAGTAGGTATTCGTAAAAAGCGTAGGCTTAAACCACGACCTGACTTCGCGTGACTGCGGCGTCAGCGAGCGTCGGTCACAGGTGAAGCGAAAGATTAGAGCTATATATATCACCGTTGCTTGTCGCTGCCGCTGTCCCGAAGTCATGGCTGGCCTGTACGTATTCAGAGCGCCCAATTACCTACTAAATATTTTTTTATTCCAGAGAAATCCAACGATATCGTAGTGACATGGTCGACCTTCAACGACACCCCCAGCGTGGTGCACTACGGCGTTGGCGAGCTGAAGGACTACGCCTACGGGCTAAGTTCGTTGTTCGAAGACGGCGGCAACGAGCGCCGGCAACAGTACACGCACCGCGTCACGCTGCCGGACCTCCAGTATGACACAACGTATGGTAAGTCCATAGCCAATACTGTTAAATGAGCATTTGAAATACTTATTGCAAGTATAAGCAGCTGAACGAACCACCACATTCGTTATTAGTCGACCGACACGTAAAGGCCGTCATTGATAGGTAATTTTTGTAGACATTTCTTGGAACTCTTGGAAGTAGTAACGAATCAGGAAAAAACAATGTTTTGAATATTTATTAGATTAAGCTCAATGTAAAGAAGATTGATGATGATGATTGAAAATTGATGGTTTGGTTAAATAATAAACTTGCTCCTAAGTAGATGAGACGCAGACCAATACAGGCTGTACTTTACCTGTGAAAGTTCTTGTACCAAGTCAACTATCTTCTGTGGCAGTGTACAACGTGGGGTCTGAATACGGCTTGTCCGGGCTGTTTTCGTTCCACGTGCCCCCCGCGGGCAGCGGCTGGCCGGTGCGCGCCGCCGTGTTCGGAGACATGGGCGCTGAGGGGGCGAAGGTAAGCGCTGTAGTTACGCTGTGGCAGTAGAACGTAAGGCGTGTCCAGTCGGTTCTCGTTACATGTGCCGGCAGGGAACAGAGGCCCGTGCGCGTTGCTACCGTTGGAAACATGGGCATTGAGCGGGCGAAGGTGAACTAGTACGTCTATAGTTAGTCTGTGGCGGTTTACAACGTGGGCTCGGAGAACAGCGTGTCCAGGCTGCCGGCTGACAGGTGCCGTGGCAGAGAACAGCTGGTCGGTGCGCGCCGCCGTCTTCGGAGACATGGGCGCTCAGGGGGCAAAGGTAAGCGCTGTAGTTACTCTGTGGCAGTACAAAGTGGGGTTGGAGTATGACGAGTCCAGTCGGTTCTCGTTTCACGTGCCGGCAGGGAAGCTGGCCGGTGTGCGCTGCCGCTTTCAAAGACATGGAGACAGAGAGGGCAAAAACGAGTGCTATAAATTTTATACCAGACATAAATTGATCTGTTCCAACTGCCCAGGCTTTAAATAGTCTTTTCATTACACTGGCTCGTAAATGATGATATTCTATGCAAGCATTTTTAGACTTAATGAACTGTATTACGCCTATGGCCGTAATTGATTTTCATACATTAAACTGCCCGTTTTTATTTTAAATTCACACTCGGTCGTAATTTCTTGTTTGACGCCCTTAATAGTTAATACACAATGTACTATTTCGAACATTAGGTAAATTGTGAAGTTGACCTGCCCAACCAAATCAAACTAAATAATACATTTTGGAAGAAGTAGTATAATGAGAACCCCGTAGACGTTAACTGTAAGGTACTTAAATATATGAATTTCAGTGTTGACTAAAATTAAGGCGATGCTAATATTAGTTAGATTTTATAACCCATATGACACGACTTATCCCTTACGTTTTAGTGATTCAGTCCATTATTTAAAATAAACGAAAAAGTAAAAAAAACTGGAGTCTGTTTGTAGGGCTCGATCTGGCCTTAATTTACCACATTGAAATCCCCAGGCATTGCCATACCTTCAAGAGGAAGCCGAAATGGGCCATTTTGACTTGATCCTGCACGTCGGCGACATGGGCTACGACATGGCGACGGACAACGCGCGCGTCGGAGACCAGTTCATGCGGATGATCCAACCCATTGCGACCAAGGTGCCCTACATGACTTGTGTCGGCAACCACGAGCAGGCCTAGTGAGTATAAAGCTGGAACTTCTATATCGCTTCCCCCACCACTAAAAGAGAAAACACCGTACATCTAATCTTTTATTCGTCCTATCAAGTAATCTTTAGATTCCAACAGGTTCCCGCGACGCTCCAGTTACTTACTACTTTAGCATATCAGGCTGCGCTGCCCTATTATGGACAGAGGCCCTGGACTTCTACTACGATCTCATTTTATTTATCCAATGGTGTCCAACACCCAAGTACAAAATTTCCCTGTCTTTTGCAGTAATTTCAGCAACTACCGCGAGCGTTTCTCGATGCCGGGCGGCACGGAGAGCATGTTCTACAGCTTCGACCTCGGGCCCGTGCACTTTGTGGCCATCTCCACCGAGTACTACTATTACATCCAGTACGGGGTCAAGATGCTGTTCGAGCAGTACGCGTGGCTAGAGAGGGATCTGGCCATGGCTAGCCATAAAGAGAATAGGTTAGGTCCTTTGGTAATTTTCTTAGAAAATGTGTTTGACAGCGTCTAACCGCTGTCAGTCCATGGTCAGGTTGAAGGGTTGAACCATAGAGTACGGGGGAAATTGCCCAATCATCGTCGTGGGTTGTTACATATTATCGTGCGTCTTGGCAGTGCCAGGCAGTGGGCATTTGGATTGTAGGGTGACTAAACTTATTTGTCACTCCTTGCCATGATACATTATCCTGAGTCCATATAAAGCCCTTTTGTAACGCCTTTTGAGCTAGATTGGCCGTTGAAACTCTGTGTGATTAATATGATTATTGAATCTGCTCACAAGTTCACGTGAAACGGTTGAGGAATGCGAGTTGCGACCGGCAGTGGAGAACTGTCGGACTGCGGTATATAGAAGCATTTTTGGCCAAGTTAAAAAGATGTTTCGCTTGCAATTTGTGCTCTCTTGGTCAATTAAACAAATGTGCATTTTTGTGCTAAAAAATAGTGGATTATATTTTTGATATGGGAGGTAATCGCTAATACGGTACTTGAATTGCAGAATTGCACGTATTTGTTTCCTTTTTTAGACGGCTGATAATATAACACATAAACATTATGTTATTCTCGAGTACATATTAGTTTCCTTTGAACCGTAACCAAACTTTGAATTAGACGTGTACGGTGTACTTTTGTCGTTAGGTATCAATATGGCAGTCCGCAAAGTGGCGCCTTCAATAGATTATTTTAGTCACGCCGAAATCGCCTAAATGTTATTTTGAAAAACCGCCGCCGCCGATAATTTTTGTAGTCGGCGCACCTGTTATTCTACATAGCTGCCAGAAACATTTGGTTTATAAAAATAGTTTCAGATACTTAAAAATCTTAAAATCTACGAAAATCAATGAATATCAGAAACAACTGGATTTCTGTTTGTTGGAATTGTGTTTATAAAATGTTTATAGTGTTCGTGACTTAAGTAAGTATTTAAATGGTTACTGAATTGCGATACTGATATCCTCAGGACGGTGCGGCCGTGGATCGTGCTGATGGGGCACCGCCCCATGTACTGTAGCAACGCCGACGACATTCCGGACTGCGAATATGAGTTCTCGCGCACTGGCAACCCGTTTTTAGGACATGGTGCGTATCAGATGTTACTCAAATCAAGTGTATGTAAAATTTTCAACACGCTTTGGGCCAGCGCGCAGTGGGGAACTAAGGGACTACAGCCTAACTCTCGTGCATCAGAGAAAGTCTGTGCTCAGCAGTGGGGTGTGTATAGGCTACAGTGGTAGTGTGGTGGCGTTATACAATATAACAGAATGTGTGCTTACCGTATTGTCGCTCACAAGGGATTGTCAAAATTGTTGAAATGTTGGCGCCAGCAAACTTTTCCTTTGTGTTTCAATACAGTTTGACAAGACTGTCAACATTAAGTAGGTAAGTCACAAATTAAATTCTTTGACTGTACATAATGTGGACGAATATTTTTGAATTAAATACTTTTTAAATGGATGTCATCAATTAATTGTAGGCATATATTTTCGGTCGCTCATTTGATTCTCATAATACGATTTTAGGTACTACATTATATTATATAAATATGTACAAACAACGTCATACGAGTCACCGATTAATTATCAACATTTGTAGTACATGTGTATACCTATAACCATATAACTAAGTACACGATTTCTGTCTTGTTAATAAATCATATTTATGTCGACATTGTCGACATTAGTATCAACATGTGCCGCCTAAGCTGCATGGTAATAATTAGCCAATAAAATAAGCATTCTATAACCGTAAAACAATATTTAAACTACTTCATGGAATGTAGGTACATTTGCGCACATGACGGGTTATGAGCATGTTATGAAAAGTATGTACTGATAAGTGATATCAATAAATAAAAATATTTTTTTTTAATAAAGGACTAATGAAATATGGAAGTTAGGTACTAATGATCATAATTGAAGTTGATGCAAGTTGGCAATTGAAATATCAGTCGATCATCAGCGTTTCTTTTAATATCCAAATATGTAGTTTGTTACTATGAAGTTATCTATGATAAATAAAAACAGTGGCGCCTAAATAAATGCGCCTTTCAGATCACAATAAGGCATAGCTAAAGCCATCTCATAAGAAAGAATAAGCAAGATTTTTTACTTTAACTCTTTAGGTAGAACACTTTCACGAGTTAACAAGAGTGCAAAAACAAGTTAAAATTTGTTTTTCAGTGTCTTCTTCTGACGGGCGTTATTTCCAGCTACGCTTCTCCACCTTTCACACGATCCTGGGCATCTTCTACAGTGGCGTACATTCCAGGCATATAGGCACTGCCTAGTGCCTACGCCCACCCTAGCAAAATAACACCACTTACATTTTCCTTCTCTATAATATTACTATACTAGTGAGCCCGTTCTGGTTTACGTTGGCCTGCGCGATTAGATTCGATGTTGTTTTTCAATATATTTCCATTAATTCCATTTCTTGACTGCTACGCATATCATATGTAATCTCGATGTAATTTTAGTGATAATACAGACCATACTCTCTTGTCCACAGGCATTGAGCCGCTTTTGAAGCAGTACGGCGTGGACCTGGTGTTCTGGGCACACGAGCACTCGTACGAGCGGCTTTGGCCCATCTACAACAACACTATCTACAACGGCTCGCTGGCGGAGCCCTACACCGACCCGGGGTAAATTCCTAATCCTAATTACAATGAAAACTTTTTATGTTTATTTCTATTAATGTAGTCGTTTTTTTAAATGTGACGGCCTAACAATATATATCTTTGTCTCGAATTTTTAGTATGTAGCCAGTGTCATTGAAAAACCGCCCAAGTGCGAATCGGACTCCCCCACCGAGGGTTCCGCACGAATGATGCTCCCCCCATTTATGACCTTAAGTACCTACCTACCTACTTAATGTATATATTTATTTAACAAGAACGGTCAATACCAATTACACTGTTTATTATACATATATATCTAAGTACTAGATAGTAAGTATTACATACGAGTACAATTATATAATTTCTAAAATTATAGTACTTACCTAATAATAATCAGGCTTCTCTCTCAGAATAGTTGAGGCACTTGGACGTTAGCCCAGGCCAGGAATCAATGTATATGTCCACTTGTGGATCAGTGCGCAGGAGTCCATTGAGTGAGTGGAGCAAGTCGCACGACGGTGAAGGCGACGCGCTGCAGTCGCGCGAGCAGCTGTGCCGTGATGCCGCCCCACAGCTGCAGATATGCTCGTCGTCGAGACTTGTTAGCGGGCGCAACTAGGCAATTAAGAATACTGCTGGCACGGAACTCTCAGTGTGCGGCAATTATACGGTTTTCGGATTTTCTACTTACTTGTCCTACAAGTTTTTGCTTTTTGCCAAATTTAATGATTCTAGGTCAACGGGAAGTACCCTATATATTTTGATTCCCATTGCAAATGTATGAGAGATGCGACATAAACGATCTTTTGATTGCGTTGACGTAGAGGTTTAATTTTTTCACAGCTTCAAGCGACCGCAGACTTGTGTATGTGGTATTAATTTCGACTTTCTACCTCTACGCGTCCCCGAGATAAAAGGTCTTGATAGGCAGGCAGACGGACGGACGCACGGACAACGAATTGCTCCTTTAAGATAATCTTAGGCTAATTATTTATTTATTATTTATTTATTTAAACTTTATTGCACATAAAACAAAGTACAAAGGGCGGACTTAATTAATTAGAGGAATTAATTGATGTAATTATTGAAGAATTCGGGTTTACCGCAAACCAGGAATAAAGTTTTACTGTCTGTAGCACTTGAAAACTTCGTTTGCCTTTTGCAATTAAAATAATACATTACTAAACTTTTGGACGTTTAACGTTACTTAAACATCACTCATCCTGTGTGTATTGCAGAGCGCCAGTGCACATCGTGACCGGGTCTCCGGGCAATCACGGTGGCCAGGACCCCTTTACTGGTGAGCTACACGCCCATTTACTCTCAAAAGTAATACAATACAACGTCCTCCTAGCCTAGTTGGTAGTGACCCCTCCTACGAAGCAGGAATTTGAAGTACAGAGTAGACTTAATACGTGTAAGTCTGTTGGTTATGAATAAAGTATCGTTTATCGAATCGTCGTGTTGCAGTTAGTTAAAAGAGATAAAAAAACTTTGAATTTGAGCTAAATCAGTACGGGGTTGCCGAAATTTTGTGGTTATGCGTTCAAATTCTGGGTGAGCTACGATATTAACAACAAATACGAATTTGGTCGGTAAGTTTAGTTGGTGATGTTTCCAGGAACGCATCCGCCGTGGTCGGCGTTCCGGACGGACGACTTCGGCTACACGCGCGTGGTGGCGCACAACCACTCGCACATCCACATCGAGCAGGTGGGTCACAGACGCTCAAGGTTATTTGGAATGTGCGAAGGCGAAGTATGTGGTGGGACTGGTGGGGAGAGCTTAATCGTCTACAGATGCAGAACCTGGGATCTTAACACCGTGCGTTATGATCCCCGGTCCTGCAGCTGTAGACGATTAAATTTGCATTTCTGGATTCTCAAAAACTGTATAAATAAACTATGCAACAATTTTACTAGTTATTATCTCTATTAACTCTTTTTGACAATGTACCTATATTGTATACAAATTTTCAGTTGAATCAAACCAACCTAAAAAGCTCACGGCTAATTTTGGCGTTACCACTTACCAGGCTATTGTATTTGGGCTGTGGGGAATCAATTTACATTCTAGTTTTTATTTAAGTGTTTATACAGGAATTTTTCTTGAGACTCATTTGAATATGAGGTATTCAAATGAGTTGTCGGAATCAGCTGATATGCAACTTTTTTGTAAATTCCTATTGTTTATCGCATAAATGTGAGAGAAATAGAGAATGGCCGTTGGAAGATGTTCATCTCAATACTTAAGGCCTAGTATAAAAATTGTACGACATTAACTTCTCGACCGCGTTAGCGTATGGAGGGGTCAAAATATGAAAGTTGCCGGATGATTTTAAATATACGGCAAACATCATTTGACCCCTCGATACGCTAACGCGGTCGATAAGTTGATGTCGTACAATTTTTATGCTAGGCCTTCTTATCCATAAGAAAGTTGTTAAATGTATAATCATATATCGTAGGCATACTATATAATATATGATCCTGTCTATGATCAGTGATCACAGATTATATATATATATATATATATATATATATATATATATATATATATGATAAATAGATAGATAAAAATCTTTATTCATCCACAAACAATAACATCATCACAAAAAGTATACAACTATAAAGTAAGCATAAACAGTTTGACATTCACAAATTATAACAAGAAAACATGCTTGTAGACAATGTGTTGTGGTACGAACCAGGTGCTGACTCAGCATAATGCTGCGAAAAACGCAGCGCTGATCTTCCGTCAGAAACCATTACTTAAACCTAATACTTAAACCTAATACAGGACCGAACAATCAGTGCAGCACTGTCAGTCTTGTCAGTGTCTTTAAATCTGTATTTTAATTGTGTAAATATGATATAATTTGCGTATATAATGTGTACAACAGGTAGATACTATTCAATAGTGTATGATTGTGATGTGTATAAGTATAGGATAATTTTAAAAACTGGTTATATGTGTTATGTGTGTTTAGGGTACTATGAAAATAAATTTTATAGATTATAGTTAGTATTAAGTGATATTTTAAGAGACTAGTGTATTTAGAGATAACAATGATTAGGAGTTTAGGTATCTTTTTGTATTTTTAGAAGGTGCAACCGTAAATTCGCTTTAAAACTAAATTTAGATATATATATATACTAGCTTTTACCCGCGGCTTCGCCCGCGTACTAAACGTAATTTTCAACCGTCTACAAATAAGGAGGTTCTTAGTTGGGCCCGTATATTTGTATGTACCTACATATGTATGTTTGTCCGCTATTATCTTGCGGTTGGCTGAACGGATTTAAATGGATCAAACTGTAATTATTAATTTTTTTGTGACATGTAAAATACTGTATTTTATGAAATAAATCTTGTTTCCCGATATACAATCAAATCCCACTTCACCCCTTTAGGAGGAGAATTCTAAAAAATCCTAGCTATTTCCCGCAGCTTCGCCCGCGTACAAAATAAATGTTCAACCGTAACGTAATTTCAAAATCAAGTTGGCGGCTTTGATTCGTTATAAAGAACCTCTTGAACCCTTTGATATGTACCAACCGAGTACATATTACGATCAATGTTGACTTCTGATTCCTTAGAAAGAACCTTTCGGATTCTCAGATATTGATTTCCATCACGATCAGATCATAACTGACGAAATTTCAGATGGCGGCCTTTTCTCGCAGTTTTGGCTCCAGATTCATTGTAAATAACCTCTCGGATCTTCTTTCTTATCTCAATTAGAATGTGAATTTTGAAAAATCCTTTCTTAATGCACCCCTACACCTTAATAAGAAACCTACGTGCCAAATTTGAAATTCTAGAAACAGAAATAAACAACAAAACGACACTCATATTGATATTTTGAGATTTCAACCCCATCACACCCCAATAGGGAAGATGGTGTATCATACGTCCACCTCATTGGATTTTAAAATGGTTGTTGTTTTTGATTTCAGCGACCCGATAAACCATAAAAACGATAATCATGATGTTTTTTGACTTTGTTACCCCTTTTTGCCCTCTTAGGGGTTTAATTCTCAAAAAATCAAATACACGTCTTTACTCATTTATCTTTAGAAATACTCTTGTGTAGTTTTGAATAAAACAGTTTAACTAATCATGTTTCCCCATACATAGTTTGTACCGTCATTTCTCCCCCTTTGGAGGTGAATTTTGAAAACTCCTTTGTTTGTGCACCCCTACGCCTTATAAGGAACCTAAGTGTTAAGTTTGGAATCTATAGAACCAGAAATAAACAACAAAACGGCACCCATATTTATATTTTTAGAGTTCGACCCCCTCGCGCCCCAACAGGGAAGATGGTATTTCACAATTGCCACGTTAGATTTTAAAATCGTCGTTGTTTTTGTAATCAGCGACCCGATAAACCAGAAAACGATACCCATGTTGTTGTTTTTTACTTTTTCACCCCTTTTCCCCCTCATATGGGTTGAATTCTCAAAAAACCTGAAACATGTGCTACCTCATTTTTTTTTATAAATACTCCTGTAAAGTTTCAAATGGAATAGGCCAACTAATCTTGTTTCCCCATAAAAATTTTGGACTTCCAAATCACCCCCTTAGGGGGTTGAATTTTGAAAAATCCTTTCTTAGTGCACCTCTAGACTTTATAAGGAACCTACGTTTCAAATTTGGTATCCCTAGGACCAGCGGTTTAGGCTGTGCGTTGATATGTCAGTCAGTCAGTTAGTCATTCAGTCAGTCAGTTTCTTTTTTATATATTATATAGATAAAAACACCTTTTTTGTATTTTGATGAGAAACCTTTACACATAAAATAAAGTCTCTAGCTTAACAGAAAACCTTCCGCCATACAAACTTTCAACACCCTTTTCACCCTTATAAGGGTCGAATTTTCGAAATCGCTGAAATCACTTTTTGTAAACTCTAATGAGGATTCTTTTCACAAAGTTTGTAGTCTATAACTAAAAGGGAAACGCTTCCGCCATACAAACTTTTAACACACTTTTCACCCCTTTTGGGGTTGATTTTTCCAAAACGCTAAAATTACTTTTTTTGTATTTTAATAACAAACCTCTACACCAACTTTTGAGTCTCTACCTAAAAAAAGAAACTTTCTTCCATACAAACTTTCAACCCCGATTTAACCCCCTTAGAAGATGATTTTTTCAAAACCCTTTCTTATTCGTTACCTTCGTTAAACACCTAACGTAATGTGAAAATTTCAGGATCATACGTTTAGTAGTTTCGGCTGTGCGTTGATCAGTGAGTCAGTCAGTCAGGACTTTTCCTTTTATATGTATAGATAATATATATAGATATATATATATATATATATATATATAGATATATATATATATATATATATATATTATATATATATATATCTAAAATATAATATATATATATATAGATCAAAGATATATATGTCGTTTTCGTTAAAACTAAATAGGGAAAGTTTCTTTAACTTCGGGAAAGTCACTTTTGTAAATATATCCCAAGCCGAGAAAGCGCTACGAAGTTTTACTTGTTTGGTTGATTCCAGATGTCAGTGGAACAGAACGGCGACGTGGTGGACTCGTTTTGGCTCATCAAGCACCGGCTGTCCTTCAACTCGCCCGACGACTAACGCAAGTAACGCTACGCAAGTATCGCGGCGAACTGTTGTCGGCGTCGGCGGGGTGGGTTAAATGCTCGGCGGCGGCGCGCCGGGTTTATCATTATTTATTGGGATACATGTATTGTAACATAATTAATTTTTAAATAAAATTATATTCATTAAATTTTTTTTATCGTGTATATACATTGGTCAGAAAGGAAGAATGGGAAAGGGAATATGTTTTTTTATAAGTATAAATAAGGAGAGTTAGTGTGTATGTGTACTTGTGTAGGTAGTTAAGACAACACTTAAACAAAATCAAAACGATAATTATTGTTATTGGCACAATATCACGTTGAATTTGTGTCTCATTCATAGGTAACTTCTGCACCCTAATTAGGTGGATTTACAGTAGTAAATAGGTACCTATTATACAAGAAAAGGAATAACTGGTGTATTTAATGATGTACACTTTAAAAAATGGGAGTTAAAAGCCCTGTAGTTAGCACTGACGACAGAGGAGCAGATGATCCGACCTCGATCGCCCGCGCGCGCGGCGCAACGACAAGCATGCCGAACTTACTATGTCCGTTATACTACAAACTACACTCACTGCCTGCACTAAACTTTTGACTATATGGACTATACTATAGTCCTAGGAAGCTTATTGTGCCTATATAGTATAGTCACTATAGGCACAATAAGCTTCCATGCTCATGCCAGTGGCACCGCCCACCCACCGTCTCTATTTAAAGTATGACTCACACTAGGACGGGACAACGGACGGACCGGGACGATCTGTCAATTTCTATAGAAAGAATCACGTGATAGCTCGGAGCCCCCGGATGTCACGTGACGTTTTCTATAGAAACTGACAGATCGTCCCGTCCCGTCCCATTCTAAACTCTAGAGTCATCCCTTAATCTCCGTCAAGTTTCGCACAATCAAATTTATTCTTACAACTACAATCTAAAACGGAATATTAACGTATGCTTTATCGTGCACACGATATTTCGGCACTGCTGCAAGCGACATGTTCATAAAGTAACTGTCGTGCTGTGAGTTTTAAGTCGTGGAATTTTTTTTTGGTGATCATTATATTCATTATATTAAATTCCGCTTAAAAATATCATTTCATTCGCATTCATTTTATCCGCAGTGTTGCGATAGCCCTATCCCGCAGTGAAACTACTACAAAGCAAACTACCGGATCAATAGACATCATAAGTTTATTTTTATTTGATTGCCGTAATGCCGTGCAATGCCATTAAATTTCATGCTCATTTTCTTATTTGCTGACAACCGACAAGTTAAAGTAAACACGGCGTGATTTGTCGGGGCAATTCGTAGCATCGGCCTGTGTAATCCACGTAAGGAAACCTAGGGAGTCGAGGATGGGAGAGAGGGGCATGGTACCGATAATGGGCCCCGACGGTTCACTCCATTCACTCCATGTAATACCCGTTTATGGGTTGGTCAACCCTTCTCCATTCAGAACTAAAGTCTGTACTTTTAAGTATATAAACAAAAACAAAGTAACTAGTAGTATTAAAACAAAATGTAAACAAACAAAATCTCGTGACTAGGGTATAGGCCAATGACATTGAGATGACGGATACGAAATTTTGTAACGTCCTTGGTCATTGAATTGCCAAGTCATGTGGTGGTTTCGTTTGTTTACATTTTTTAAATAATTACCACCTTATTGATAAAAAAGTTAACAGAAGCTTTAGTTAAATAAGTTAAATTATGTTTTTTCCCATTCTGACAAACGCGATTGTCAAAGTGACAGATAAGGACAAACAATCATTTAGCTAAACCCGTACATATCTTTCTTATACTGTGATATTTATTTCTACATATATGTATATCCCGCTAAAAACGCTAAAAATAAACCGTAATTTCCAAGTTCGCTTAAAGGACAAACAAAACGTATTCCAAGAACAAAACGCACCGAACGTCACGACAACGTCACTCGTGTCAAAGCTGACGTCATTGGGTTTTTACCTCACATCTTCTACCTCTTTCACCCAAGTGGGTACTTCTATCTTTTACCTCGCTCGTTTCTGATATATCGGGGCGGGAAAGTCAATGAAAACGAGACGAGCTGTCGAGCCGAGTCAAGTCAGTCGAGTGAGTAGAGTAGACAAGATCTTCATATTCCAGCAGGCACTAAAGTAGTCCGATTCGGAGGCGCCCGTGTTCTGGGAGTGTTATCGTGTTGTTACGTGAAAAACTGTGTAAATAGAAACTAACACATCTGTAAATTGGTGTAGTGACATAATATTTCACTCAAAACATTTGGATCGAGCTTCGGTCTCATTTTTCATAAGGTAAATACCTAATCTAATACTTTGTTTATGTTTGCATAGTATTGATTGTGTTAATTTAGTCCGGTTTTTAGCCCCTGGCCGTGGGTGGGATGATATCTGTGTTTTTGCCGTTATACATCGCAAAATAATTTAAAACAAATATGAAAGCAGATATTTTTCTGTCCTTTATTTTGGTTACGTTTAGATAAATAGAAATTATTTATTTGATTCACAGGAAAAAAAGCTTTATCCATTTACATCTTGTACAAAATATCAGAGAGAACCAAAATGGATGCCACTCAGCATATGCCGAAATATTAGCATAAATATTAAACATATTTTTCTGCTTCAAATTACTATGTGAACAAGTGACCAAAAAAGTGGCTGTTTTCTTGCGGTTTGTCAGTCTGTCAGAGGGCTCTAACTTTAGAACCATTGTCAGGTAGTGGAATTGACACACAAATTGAATATTATTATTGCTACTACAAAAACAAATGAAAGTTTTAGTAACACATATATGAAAAATGTAGGTTGGAGTAAGGTCAATGTGGCTAATTCTGTCTATTTTGTATAATGTTTGCCTGTATTGAATCTAGCAGTATGCAGCGCCACCGACTCAGTCTATAAGCACGCTACCCTGAGTCCTGAGTTCATCAACAGAGTCGACAGCTGTCTACTGTGCTTATATTCAATTCAGCAATTAGCCACATTCACCTTTAAAGGGGCGTTTCTGAGACTTAGACCTATTAGTAATTGAGATTGTAATATGTATACTGAATTAAATTTTAAGAATATAAAATGTTGTGTTATGTTAACTGTGCCCTTTCTTACAATGAAATAAGGGTGAATTGAATGCATAAGGCTCACCCATAGTCATACCAATGGCATTCCAATTGAATCACATTGTTCAATTTTATACCAATTATACTTGTTTTCCTGTTTGTGAACTTTGCTTGCTTTGTTGTATCTGTGTGCAGATAACATGTGTTATTTATTTCTTTACTTGTTAGCCACAAGATAAGAGGTGTATTCAAAGATTTGGTGCACTGGGCCAATCAGCCTTGTCACAGTAAGAAACGCCCAAGGTGGCAAAGCAGCTTTTTGGCCTGGGCTACATACTCCCTTGCAGAATTTTTGGGAAACCTCTTTGTATCCTCGTGTTGTCTAATGTGATATAAAATGCACTCTTGTTTTGATGGAATTTGAACCTTAAAACAAGCAAAGAAGCATTTCTTTTGATTCATACAATTTGAGAGTTAAGGAAAGCCAACCCAACTAATAAACCACACTCAATTGACCATTTCTAATCCCTATTGCAACAGCATAAAGTCTATTTAAAGTCAGTTAGGTTGTTTGCTGTTTGTATATTCAAGTGCGGAACTATGGCCAAAAATATGTCCCATAGCATTTTATTTTGGCATAATTAATAAGGGTTTAGTACCATATTTAAGAGACTATTTTCCTTTTACTTAACTGTACAAATGTCCTGAGCAATTTGTATGCTGGGCACTTGATGTTGATGTATGTTTACGAGCAAAGCAAAAGAAGTATACAAGTACTAGGATCATAGTATTTGGTGTTCTCCAGTTTTTGTCTACTCTGAGACACAAGCATGAGTATATGTCTGTTTGTATCTTAGGCTATATAACACCTAATAATTTATTCTATCAGATTCATCTAATCTAAGTATTAAATATCAACATGGTCTTTGACTGTAAAGAATTTTGGTAAAATCACAAAAAAAAAACACCACAAAAGTTATAAATGTCAAAGCGGTCAATAGAACTTTAAGCAGGTGATTGCTTGATCAAAATAACATGAAATCACTATCTAAGTATTCTAATTATACCTACTTAGGTCAAATGTGCGCGTATTTAGTAGAAGGTGGACTTCACCTTGTGTTGATAAGGTTCATTCCTAAATTAATCAATATGGCATTAACGTCTTTATCGGCCTGTGATAAGGGGGTAGGTACGTTTTACTAAAAAAAACCCGGCCAAGTGCATATTGGATTGGGCCACGCATAATTGAGGGATGCGTACCGTCAAAATAAGTTCATCTTATCTTCCTGATTTTTTTCATATTTTTTGGTCCTTCCGTTCAAAAAATAGAGGGGGGGAGGGGTTTCTAAAGATCTATCAAATATTTGCCAAATAAATATGCATTTACAAACAACTTCAAACAAGTACCTAATAATTGACTATACTATAGCAGTACATATAGACCAAAACCACTTGAAGTTCCCAAATTTCAATGGTTTCTCATGTATAAATAGATAGGTAACTGCCTACTGGTAATACCTAAACTGCTTCAGCACAATGCAATACTACATAACTCATAAATTGTAATTTAGACATACCAGACCCATCCAACATAAAGACTTGCCGTCTCAAGGTCGAATGTTAATCACTGACAACACGTGTATCAGCCAAAAAAAAACCAGCCTTATTGCCTTGTAATAAAGTGCTGTTAATATAGGAGCTAAGATTACTACGAGGATATCGGCCATGATAATTTCGCCTCTACTGCCTTGTAATAGAGTGCACTTTGTAGAGGTACAAGTTAGTTGCATGGGGTCACATTGGGTAAATGCCTAAGGTTTTGAACTGTTCAAAGTTACTCGTGAGATTTTATTTAATCTTGTTTTTATAACGAAAAATGAGTTGGCCTGATGTACCTTAACTGCTGTTAACGTATATGAAATAAACAAAATTAAATACGAATACAAATCTAACCTGTATATATATTATAGGTTTATCTACCCATCGGTACCTTATATCTTAGCCTTTTATCAGAACATGTGGAAATTTAGAGTGTTTAGTATTCCAGTATATCTCTCTTCCTTATCCTCTGCATGTCTGTTTGCCAGTCGGCAAAGGCCTCCTCCAGCCTTCTCCACTCGTTCCTGCACCCCTACCACGAACATCGAAAATTGGCATTGACGGAGAAACCTCTTTGTCACTCTAATATGCAAGTGTGACAGTGATGGAGATACAAATCCGCAACCATTCGATGTTCGTGGTACTAGCACTGTTGTGCGCCACTCTGTTGCAAGTTACTCCAGCAACCAATCGAATGTCATCATCCCATCTCTTCATATGAGAGCCAACTTTCCTTTTACAACCCCTTGGGTACCATTCTGTTATACGCTTGCTATGGAGTACTATGGAGCAATGAGCTAGAAATGGTTCTCGTCTCCTCTGACCAAGTGACCAGACCGTTTCGGTACCTAGTAGTACCTACCTCCTTATTGAACTCGTCTTCCCAGCGTTTTCCCGGCTTAAGCCACGGCTCAGGGACCCTGGGGTCCGCTTTGGCAACTAATCCCAAGATTTGACGTAGGCGCTAGTTTTACGAAAGCGACTGCCATCTGATCTTCCAACCCAGAGGGTAAACTACGCCTTATCGGGTTTAGTCCGGTTTCCTCGCGATGTTTTCCTTCACCGAAAAGCGATTGGTAAATATCAAATGGTATTTCGTACATAAGTTCCGAAAAAGTCATTGGTAGGAGCCGGCAGGATTTGAACCCGCGACCTTCGGACTGAAAGTCCTTCAACTACTACTAAAATTGTCGTCAATGGAACTTTCCAACAATGTAAACAATAACATGTAATGTAAGTAAGTACTTAGTGACAAAACATGTGACGCTTTTTGTTTACATTGATGAGGTCATCAAACACCACTGAAACCATTCACTACTGAAACGGTCGTATTATCATAACATACAGTCAACCAATTGGAACCCTAGGCCACTCTAGAACCATGTCAAAATGACAAGCAGTAAGCATAGACTTAGAAAATAAATAGACGTAGTGTCACTAAGAAGAAACTGTGATTCCATATTACGCCCATATTACGCCTGTCACCTTGTACCGACAAGAACGCACACATGCACAGACAAAACATTACGCTTGTCATCTGTCAGTGATAACGAAACCAACCAACAACAAACGTCTCCGTGAAAATAATGTGAAAATGCCGACGTGCGTAGTTTTACATTGTGCGTTGTCAAAAAACTTACAGCGCCCTACGCGTCCAATATAATAACGCTTTTAGGATGCTGTTGGGGCTGCCGCGCTATTGCAGCGCAAGCGGTATGTTCGCGGAGGCGCGCACCGACGGTTTTCACGCCATCATGCGCAAGCGGGTGGCGTCGCTGGTGCGGCGCGTACGCGGCAGCGCCAACAGTCTCCTAAACACGATAGCTGACAGAACAGATGGCGCTTTCTGGGAATACTGGAGTGGCCTACATGCATATAAAAGTTAAAATATAATTACGCATACACTAACATAGGTTAATAATAATAAGATGCTAATAATTTATGGAAAAATTTTTTTTCTGAAATAAATAATTATTTAATTTAATTTAATTTAATTTAATTGTAAAAACGCAACCGGTCACAAAAACAAGTCACATGGAATGACCTTTCATCGGTAAAATTATAATTGACGTGTTTATGCAAAAAAATCGAATATTAACTTCATTACGCGTAGTGTGACCAGCAGCTTGAGTTTGGTTATATCCCGAAAGTCGCGTAATTGCTTGCTTCGTCTTGCATATTTCATACTTATGGAAACATAAAAATCCATGAAATGGTACCATTCCTAATATATATATATATATATATATAAAATTTTGTATTTGCATCTGTATTATAATTTGGCTCTTCCCTGGAATACGTTCCAAAGTGTATATTTAAAGACGTGACTGTACTACTACTACCTACCTTCCACATGATCCCCAATCATCACTTGTCGCATGAATGTTGTTTCAACATTGTTTAGAAAGAGAATTACCTACCTTACTGTAATCCGTATAAAATTGTTTACTATACCTATTAAAGTAACTTTTACTTGTAAATTATGTGTATATTACATATTTACGTGTAATTATTTATAAGCACAGAAATAATTTTCATCAAAACAAATATTTAACTTTTCATTGAATCCCCGGTCATCAATTCGATTTGATTATATTCGGAAAAAAAACTTCACATGGTATCACTCGGCTGCACGCACACATATAAATCGGCCGCCATTGCTGGTCACAAGACTATGTATCCGAGTGTTCACTCTTGATACTCTATGGCAGTAAGATATTTCTTACAATCTGATTTATAGCGTCACTATGACATAGTCCTACAGTGGCCTAGGGTTCCAATTGGTTGACTGTACAAAACATATGATAAATAAGTTATTCTCGGAGATTTCATTAAAAACTTAAAAGTTAGGTTATTACGATCAATATGGCGGTTTGTTTACATTGTTGGGAAGTTCCGTTGACAGCGATCTTAACTGTTATTGATCAAGCGAATATATGAGGCGAGTCAGTTCTCCGGATCTATTGAAGCAATCCGCCGTTTCCATGTCGGTATATTTGTAATAGTTTGTATGCCGGTATTTCGAATTTCCAAGTTATGAGAAGAGAAAAAAACTAAACGTTCAAGTGCTTGCCGACATTTGGAGCCAGCCATTAGTATAGAAAATATAAATAAATAGGTAAAACCAATATTAAACCAGAAAAATGATTGTCTCAGCTGTGTACAATTTTTACGTCTGCTGCATTATCTTATCTCTTATCATTCCTTTTTAAAGTGCAGATAATGATGACAACTGTTTAAATCAAGTTCGAGTTCCATTTCCATATCACATTAACCTTTATTAAACGAAATTGAGTGTCATACTTCCTGGCGGTGACATGATGTCTTTAGGAATTCAAAGCCACATTAAAAATTTGTACGTATTCGTACGGTATTTAAAAAAAATTGTACTACACGTACTTACGAGAAAACAACGATCAATCTGTTACCGCTGGGAGGGATCCTTCCTGGCGGGCGCTATCTGTTTCACTATGTTCCAGTCAACTTTTCAACTTTCTGCTGATACAGAAAATTTGTACGTAATTTGTACGAATTTGTACGTTAATAAACAAAAATAGTAACCACACGCATTTACGAGAAAACAACGATCAATCTGTCACCGCTGGGAGGGATCCTTCCTGGCGGGCGCTATCTGTTTCACTATGTTCCAGTCAACTTTTCAACTTTCTGCTGATACAGAAAATTTGTACGTAATTTGTACGAATTTGTAAGGTTAATAAACAAAAATAGTAACCACACGCATTTACGAGAAAACAAAGATCAATCTGTCACCGCTAGGAAGTATCCTTCCTGGCGTGCGCTATCAATTTCTTTATGTTAGGGTCAATGCTCTCATACGTTCTTGTATTACTTTTTACATTTGCGTACAAATTCGTACAAATTACGTACAAATTTTCTGTATAAGAATAATAAAAATAAAAAATAAAAATAAAAAAGCCTTTTATTCCACACTATTAACAATTTCTATAAATGCAATTTTATACTTATATCTAAGATTTGTGGACCTCTTCGCGAGTAAAGGCCTCCCCCAGGCTCCGCCATTTTAAGCGGTTCTGCGCTACATCTTGCCACCTATGCGGGGCGGTATTGGTGACGTCGTCGACCCATCTTGTGGTTGGCCGGCCAGGTTTTCTTTTGCCATGTGGTCCTTTCCATAGCGTCACGCGCTTTGTCCACTTTTGGTCGTTCATCCTCGCTATATGGATATGGCCTGCCCATTGCCATTTCATTTTTAAACAATGTTCTAATGCATCGATGACTCTGGTTTTTTCTCTGATTGTTGTGTTTCTCACTTTATCTAGTCTTTTTAATTTTAATATGCTTCTTTCTTGGGCTCTTTGGCATGTTTGTATCTTATTTTTTATATATTTAGTGTAAGTCCAAGTTTGACAGCCGTAGGTTAGGCATGGTAGCAAACTTGTATCTAGAACTTTTTTCTTAAGAGTTATAGGAAGATTGCTTTTTAAAACCTCTTTTAAGCTCCAAAATTTGTTCCATGTTCTAGTAATTCTTCTATCCAATTCTGTGACACCTCTGTCTTTCTCAAAAGAAATCAGTTTTCCTAAATATATATAGTTCTCTACGTATTCTATTTCATTCTGGTCTATTTGTATTTTAATTCTTTTGCCATTCGTCATTATTTTAGTTTTGTTGAGGTTCATTTCAAGGCCGATTTGGTTGCTTGCTGTGTGTAGTGCTTGTACCATGTCCTGAAGTTCTTCGGATTTGTTAGAAAACAATGCAATATCATCTGCAAAGCAGAGATGGCTTAGGTTTTTCCCCTGGATTGATATGCCTTTATGTTTCCAGCTAAGCGACTTCATGATGTCATGTAAAACAGCAATAAATAGAGTTGGCGAAACGGGGTCTCCTTGTCTAACTCCTCTTTCTATTTTTATTTCTTTTCCTGTATTTTCAAGTTTGATTTTGCTTGTAGAGTTGCTATATATGTATTTAAAAATATCTATGTAAGTTTTATGAACATTGTACTCCGTCAGAGCTTTCCATATAGCATCGTGAGCAATAGTATCGAAAGCTTTTTTGAAATCTATGAAAGCTATGTACAGATTGCTGTCAAACTCCATATGTTTTTCTATTAGCTGATCCATGACTTGAATGTGGTCCATTGTTGAGAATCCCTTGCGAAATCCAGCTTGCTCCACAGGTTGGTGCTTTTCGACAATAGGAGAGAGCCTTCTTTGTAAACATGATGCGAATAGCTTGTATATACTCGATATATAATATACTGTATAAGAAGCGAGTTGAAAATTTGACCCTAACATAAAGAAATTGATAGCGCACGCCAGGAAGGATACTTCCTAGCGGTGACAGATTGATCTTTGTTTTCTCATAAATGCGTGTTGTACTATTTTTGTTTATTAACGTACAAATTACGTACAAATTTTCTGTATCAGCAGAAAGTTGAAAAGTTGACTGGAACATAGTGAAGCAGATAGCGCCCGCCAGGAAGGATCCTTCCCAGCGGTGACAGATTGATCATTGTTTTCTCGTAGGTACGTGTAGTACAATTTTTTTAAAATACCGTACGAATACGTACAAATTATGTACAGATTTTTAATGTGGCTTTGAATTCCTAAAGACATCATGTCACCGCCAGGAAGTATGACACGAAATTAACCCTGAACAGGGTTGTCTATTCAACTCACCTTTTAAACTTTTAAGTTTACCTTTTAAGGATCCGACTTGCGGGCTGCCCATCACATAACGCCCGCCGTTGCACGCGGCCGCCATCATCAAATAATATTACTTACTAATCGTAGGCAACCCTAGCGTTGTGCTGATAACTTGATAAGCGCGGGGCCGAGTGTCAACTGTCAACTGTTTTTGCCATAAGTATTGTTCAAAACGGTTAATATTCGTTTTTTCTACGAGATAACTATCTGTTCTTAAAAACAATTATAATCTGTGATAACGATGCATTTAGGATGCTGTTTACTTTCCCGCGGTATTGTAGTATTTGTAGTGCCTCAGCCATGTTTGCTGAAGCTCGAACAGACTGTTCGTTACTATGAGGAAGCGTTGCGCTACTCCTCACACGCAGCCGAAGCAGCACGAACGGTATCGTGAGTACGCTGGCCCAGCGCCGGGACTGGCCCCAAGTCAAGCAGTAGATATACGAGTATATGTACAGTAAACCCTAGGCCACTCAAGAACCAAGACAAAATGACAAGCGTTAAGAGATTTCTTACAATCTGATTTATAGCGTCACTATGAAATAATCCGAGTGTACAGCCAATCAGCCAACCAATTGGAACACTGGGCCACTGCCTAGGGTTCCAATTGGTTGGCTGTACAGTTTCACTCCCCTGTTACTGTTGCACCACAAAAACTATGTTTTGTTTGTCTTTTAATTCTTCTTATGTTTTTAAGCTATTGCATAGCTTCTATCGCGGGCCTTGAGCGCGGGGACCGAATCCAGAAATTCCGTAACGAAAAAAAACCTGACGCTCCCCACTCCGACGGACCGAAACCGACTTTATTCACTTTGTTACAAAGTTCTTTATCGAGGAAAGGATATATCTCCAAACGAATGTCGCTAAGTGTCATATTCTATACAAAATATTGAGGACAGTAGCTCTTATTACCAGAGATACGGCGATGTCAAACGTCAAAATAAACACTATTATTATAGTCCCGCCAAAATCAAATATGTTAGTCGCAAACTTATGTTTCTTATTTCAGTTATCATAAACCTATAGTTTTAATGATAAATATTCCTGAATAACCAACAGCTACTGTAAGATAATAAAACCCACATATATTGTAAAATAATGTTGACAACTTTTCTATCAAAAACATTGAATTTGAAAATGAATAATGATCCACAAGAGTCTACAACAAAATATGGGACCACCATTGACGCGGTATTTTCTAGGTATTTAGAGGATATTAAGTCGCAAACTTATGTTTCTTATTTCAGTTATCATAAGTTTCAATGATAAATATTCCTGAATAACCAACAGCTACTGTAAGATAATAAAACCCACATGTATTGTAAAATAATAAAAACATTTTAAACAATATTAACTTTTTATTTGTTAAATAATAGAAAAATTTGTTTTCTTATCGGTCACCACGCTCAAAAAGTGTAACTTGAATTAATATCAAAGAAAAAGAAATACTGCATGAATAAAATAAATAAATAATTATAATTGCATAAGTTGATACAAAATGATATGCAATAGCTTTACCGCGGCAGTCCCCGAGTGCCACACGTATTTTATTATTTTGTTTTATTATTTCTTATTTTAATTATTCTTGACATGTGTTTTATGACATTAAAGATTTTGAAACTTGAAACTTGAAATTGTCTATCTTGTATTGTAAATATTTTTTTGCAATACTTACTCTTGATATGCCAGTAATCGATCGTATAAATTAACCCTATGGACTAATGGTTCTAAATAAATTTGATTAACACAGTGACCGTTAAGTTACCTAGTGGTGTTAGTAGAGTGGTGTAACTGGTGTATTAATACTATTTTCAAAAATATGACGATACAGACAGGATGGGGTTATGTGAACTCTCATAAAATCAACGCTATTTCATAATGTTCCTTAGAATCGTCTCTGATAAGCTGTAGTTACTGTTAAAAGAAAAGTACGGTCGAAATAATGAAACAAAAATTACAAAACACTAGCGATTAAGGACTCAATCTTCGCAACCGGCTCCTTCCTCGCCGTCGGTCGGACAGCTACCTTCGCGAGTGGCCCTACTGCTGAGTGCTGGCCTAGCGATATGCCATAGTAAGAAAGTACGTCGAAGCATCAACGTATTAGATGACAAAAGGCGTCTTAGCGCAACGCAACGCTCAATGTGGCTGGGCCCTTAACTTTTGCGGTTGCTGTCGGTATCGGCGCGCCCCTTCGTCGGCAGCCAGTTCTCAATAATGAGATGGGCGGCCTTGAGCCGCGGCTCCTCGTAACGGTACTTAATTGTTGCTAATTGTGGTCCAAGTCACCAGTCACCAGCAGGAAGTACATTCAACAATCGAACAATCTTGCTCCTCCTACCAGCGCTCTCTGCTCGCCGGCGGTCGGACAGTCTTACCATTGCGTTTGCTGTCGGCTTTTCTCGTCGGGAGCCAGTTCTCAATAATGAGACGAGCGGCCTTGAGCCGCGGCTCCTCGTAACGGTACTTAATTGTTGCGAATTGTAGTCCAAGCCACGAGATTTACTGCAGTAAGTTACTGATATTTCTAAAGGCTGCCTATCCAAGTGTCCAGTAACGCGGAACTCGCGGAACGGAGCAGTTCCGCGCGTCGGTCAATGAGACTGCCGAAATCAAGGCTTGTAAATAATGGTAAATTTTGCGCAACGCCGCCGCGTCAATTTACAGGCGACCTAAAGACTGAATTCGATTTGAATAAAATATCAGCTGCATACATTCATATTTCATCAAATCATCAGCCTAAGCGGCAATGTGTTGTTATGTATTTTGGTTCCATCAATTTGAATGCAAATAACGCATTGCCATTGTCTGACTTTAAGCCATTATGCATACTAAATAGTTGTCAGCAGTGACCTCTTGAATGTATGTGGATAATTACGCATGCCAGATAGTAGGCTACTCGACTAATATCAAATTTGGCACAAATAAATGATTATTTTGTATAGTATTTGACTTAAGAACCAAGTAAGTATTAGTTGATTTCGGGTATTATAAGTGTACGACGGCTACATATTTTCAAATAAAAACGTTGTCGGCCATGTAGTGACGTCATTATACTCGTCGATGCTAACTTCATGTTGAACCTTATACGAGAACGTCATACCACAGATAATCTATGGACTATCATGGCTGACATCGTTTTCGCCGGATTACGTAAAAGTAAACTTTAAACATATTTTTGCAGTTTTTCAGGGCATGATAAAATTTAGATATATATTTTTTCTCTTCATTAGTCATTAATTAATAATAGAAGACCAATTTCATAAAGGGTCAAGTAGCCTAATCCGGATGACACAAGATTCCATCATATCAGGGGTTCCTTTTCGATTTCAATTGACGGTGTGCGTGCGACATTCGGGATTCCCTGATGCATTCAGGGAATCTTTGTTTGTTTGCACGTCGCGTATCGGGGTTCTCGTTACCGTGTTTACGTGCTTGTGTTTGGTTCAATTTCCCCGAGATAAATATTTTGCGGCACACTGTTTCCGTCTATTTTTGTCCGACGTTGGTCCGACGTACATGCGAACATGCGCATACGCATCTTGTATCAACATTGACCGTGTAACTTTTGAAACAAATGAGATCAATTAAACCGTTCACGTTTGAATCATTCTTGCAAATTCAATTTGTTTAATTGTCCTTGAATTCTGATTGTCAGTTGGCCACAGCCAATTTGCTCCGTATTACTGGACGGATGGAGCTGAAATTTAGTCAATACCATATATGTATGGATGTCCGATGCCCGTGATACAAAGACATGTTTAAAATATTTTTCTCAAACATGCAATGAAATGTTGTTATAACGTTCGTTATAATAGGCTTCAAAGTACCACGTTTCAGGCGGGGCAACTGGAGAGACACGTAATGAAATTTCATACAAAATTGAAGGCCTAGGCCGGGAAGTAATATTTTTTTAATTTTATTTTACATAAATGTGTGACACTACAACATGGTTTTTAGCCATTATAACAGTTTCATTACTATGGTTCATGATGATATTCTGCCAGTTATGCCAGTACGCCTATTAAAAAAAAACCAATAAATTATATATTCGAATATATTAAGTCGATACTTAATCGAAATGGACATGAACATAACAAATAACACATTATAAATTTAAACATTAGCGGTAAAAGTGTCTACTCAAACCGTGCCATTTTGTTTCATGATAACATTCTGCCACAGTGCCTATTAAAAATAAGAATAAGTAATGATATTTTGAAGTTTTATTTATATAAAATGGACATCGACATGAACATAAGTAACAACACGTTATTGCAAATTTACTCACACAAATATAGGTACCTACATTCCAAATATTAAAATAAATTTAAACGTAAAAGCGTCTACTCAAACCGCGTGTGAAAAAATGCCTATGTAGTTTTTTAATAATTTTGGAGGTTAAGTTAAATAACTTTGATTATTTTATTCAATTTCAATGGTTTTATTGTTCATTGTTATTTATTATAATAATGTTGTCGTCCAGTTTTGAAGCAGAAATGACTATTCATTGAGCCCCACCAGAAGGAAGTGCGAAATGCGAAAATAAAATTGAATGGGCTCTAAATTAATTGATGGCGCAAATGACAAACGAGATGTCGGAAGGCATATGGCTACCCAAAATACATGCGTGTTTAGTTAATATTACGATAACTGTTTAGACTAAATTGGTTTCTTGTTTAAGTGAGAACTGTGTCTGTCTATCTAAGGATAAGTAGGAATTACAAAAATTTGTAAAGAGGTTATAATCTTCATTGTCACAGAATAACAAGTGCTGTTCGTGTTTGGTACATTTTACATTGCGACATATTTATACATCATGAAATATTTATGGATCATCTGTTTTATCGTTATAGACTAAATTCATGTTGGAATCACCAAGAACTAAATAGCAATATTTGTGTTAGATATATTAATTCGTCAAGTCAACTTTTAGTTTTTCTAGAAATAAAACTATCATATTTTTGGAGATTTTTTATTTATTTCATTGCATGTTTGAGAAAAGCACTATACATGCCTTGCCGTGAAAAGGGCTTTAACGGCTTCGTATGGTTACCCGGCCTCGCTGACGCTCGGCTCGTGTATATACATACTCACCCGTTAAGCCCTTCTTTCCCGGCGTCTGCAGTAATGTACTATTAACAGTAGCTTGTACCTAGATATACAAGTAGATTGTGTTATAAAACTATACCTCTTGACCGTTCAGCTCGATGGTTCTACCAAGAATGCCCAACGACACCCAAATCAAATTTCTACTAGCCGCCATATCTAAAATGGCGGGCAAATAACCATTGCTGATTGGTTGATGATAACTGTCAAACCTGACCAATCAGACTTTAGCATCATTCCCATTGGTGAGTTTCACCCAATCAATTTTAAGAGAAGTTCAGTGTTGCCAGTATGATGTCATTTGTGGATTCAAAAACGTATGATTATTATTTTTATGGATGTTGCCATTTTAATTGTGTTTATACTAACAGTTTTGCACTGCGTTCCCAATAAATTCATAACTCGCAAGCTTAAACTCAATACAAACATAAAAATCATGACATTTGTATGACAAGGGCATAATGTAACCCATTTTAGTCCGGGCTATTTATTGTTCTGAATTCAACGAGGACCTATATATTGTCATGACTAAAATGGGCCCGAGATATACCTATACACTCTGCTTTTCACTTCGATAGGTAGGATAATATTAATTTTTTATTCACTTCCAATCGTTGATAATGAAAGGCCATGTTTGAGCGCGGTCGTTGTCACTCGCCCTCCGCCCCTCGCCGATGGGCGTGGGCGCCGGCCGCCTTCGATTTTACTTCATACTCTAGAGCATAAAAAGCGATTTTATGTCGCCTAGCCTCAACATAAAGTCGAACTTTTCGAGCAAGGGAAGTGAAAAAGTATGGGTGCCCTGAAATTCCTGAAAATCAGTGTCGTGGTACACTTAGATGCGTCACGGCTCATGCTGAGTGGCATCCCTTTTGGTTTATTTAGCTGTAACCCTTTATTGTTTATCTTTAACCTTGTAATGTTTTTAAGCCAAATTAACTAGAAATACCTAAATATAAAAAATGAGAGACCGGTTAATTTCGTCTTTCGACAGTAAGCTTTGCAAATCGCTCGTGACTTGGCCCTGGGCCAGGGCCAGGGCCCCTGGCCGAGATAAATGGATGCGAAGGGCCTGCATCTTTTTGTGCAACTTGTATGCATGTATAGTCTACATTACAAAGGAGAGAGATAATTGCCTTGATATAGACACACAGTCCACCCCCGACAATGGCCACTGACGCCAGCCAGTGAGTTTAGTTTTTATTAAATTAAAAAAAAACATAAAAAAAAAAGTTAAGAGGTTTATTTATACATAGATTAATACTTATTTCAAGTTTTCGACTGTCTACTTTGACCATGGAAGTATAGAAATTTTATACCGTGTGTTGATCATAGTAATTTCTATGACCTTGGGATAAAATCCTAATGTCTAAACTGGTGACTCTGAACACTCAACACAAAAAATTTATAGGTACAGAAAAAAAGTATATTCATTTATAACTAGTCTTTTTCTTAGTGAAATTACAATGCTTACATAGGCCCATTAGTGCCAATTTCTACCGTTTGAACTAAATTCAACAATATTTTTAAGTGTTCTAATGATCTGTTGGTGTGTTACAGGGCTCCGAAAGAAGAGGCCATGGGTCTTCCACACATCACGTCGTTCTGCTGGTGCATGGGGCTGGAGGGCGGCTCTAAGGCCGTTGGGGCTCTGCATTTGGTGAGTTCACACCTTCCCTAGTTCTACCAGCCTTCAATAGCCACATCTTTCCTACTTCGCTCTACCTTCAATATAAGTTCACTGTAAGAGTGCGGACCATTTGTATACGTTAAATTCGACATGTTACTTTGTACGTCAATAGAAGCTGCTTCGTTAGTCGCATTCGAAAAAAAAATGGTTCCGTCTTTCACACAAAATAAATGAATTACATTGTAAAAGGTCCTTTAGAGTTACACGAAAGTAAGTGCCAAGTACGACATAGGTGAAACTTTAGACATGACAGCACATGAAAAAACACAGCTTAGTAGTGGATGTGGTTTTGTAACCCTTTACCTACACTGGTTCAGCTAATAAATTTAAATCTAGAATATCTCAAAAACGTTAAGGCACTCCTTAGAGAAATTAGCTCGATTTAACCTGAAGAATCTCCCGTTAACGTAAATAAAAATAAGGTGTGTGGGTCGTAGTTACTGTCCCTTCTGTTCAGCCATAATAAACCGTAAATATTTATGTTACCGATATGCGCAATGATTAGCTCAAAGTTATCCTGGTTAGATACGGTTGAGACGCTGCAGTCGTTCAGGGATGTTTTCTGGTAGCTGGCCGAACTGTAGGTGAGGTGGATAGCGTAGCCCCTCAGGGCCTACGCTAGATGACGCGGGTGCACGCGGCGGGTAGATTTAGTATGGCGCACCCGCTCCATGGGCCCGCTTCACTTAGCGCTGTTCATACAATTTCTTATTAGAAGGGCGTCCGTTTCGGGTAATCCGCGTCAGCTAGCGTAGGCCCTCATTTCGTATCCCTCAATGTGAGCCCCGAGTTGTAGGTCGCTTTCCTTATTAATATGGTGTTCCTGGATACACATAATATCGACGTCATGTTCCTGGGTCAGTCCTTTAGAACATTCTTCTATGTTTAATTGCGTAATGGACTGAAGGCCCCATATTATGGTCATAACTCATGGAGCCTTGGGAGGGACTATTAACATCGGAGCCCTGAAGGGGGCAATTCAGATTCCTATTGATTTCGCAGTAATAGCACGTTGAGGTTTCTACTTTCTAGGTCTTATTTAGCAGTCCGCCCAAGTAACATTGTGAACTGTATAATAGCTGTATTCGCCATTTTTTCTGCTGTATACAGGCTGTATTGACGTACTTGGAGATCGTTATACCCACCAAAAGGGCCCCAAATTATACAGCTCTAAGTGTTGATATAGCTGCTTAACTGCAAATTCTACAGCTTTAAGTGTAGATTTAGCTGGTTAACAGCTGTATTATTGCTGAATAAGACAAAGTGAGGGTTGATTTACAGCATAAATAAATTCCATTATACAGCTAATACTCTTCAACTACACGTTTTATGTTCTTTTATACAGCAGTACGCTGGTAAAAGTCTACAAAAGAGAATTATTTTATCCGCGTTGTGTATTTTTTAGCCTATTTTCTACATTCTATTCTACTTTGCGGAATGTCATACACGTCATATCAATTCCATCTTGTAAAATTTAAGAGTGCAAAATTAATAAAATAAAACAAGTGGTAAAAAAACCGTATTTTGTACCTATTTTGCTTGCGGCTGTTACTTTTATGTGAATGTACATACTAATTGTGAACAAAAAACTCACGCGCCCTCGAAATTATAGAAATAATTCAATAATTACCGTATATTGCGATTTAGTGGATCGAATCTTTTTTTATAGATTTACTTTTTTGTGTTACTGATGCTTCTCTATTTACAATAAAGTTATTGTACTACATGTTTTAAGTAATCACTTAGGTGTTATTATTGAAAAACACTACAACAAACCCTTTTTAGGATTTTAAAAGATTGTAGGTTATGGTTTTAATGGCGTTCGTAATTTAAACAGCATTAGCTCTTCTAGTACTCGATAGTGAAGCTATATGCTGAACTATAGAAAATTTTAAGGTTATTCAACAGCCTCGAGTTCAATAAGTTCTGTGTATTAGCATTTAACTATTCTATAAGCTGCTTTTGTAGTGGACACGGTATTGATATTACAGCAATTTAGGGTTAAATTTTGTTGTAGAAAACCCAATGTACGTAATGTTATTATTTGCATGTAGGTACTGTATCTACGTATATTATCTTATTAGTATTATCTGAGCACAAAAAAAGAAATCTTAATGAATACAGACACAGAAAATTTCACTTCACAGATTGCTGAAATACGGCATACAATTACACTTATGGCGTTAAAAAAATAGATAATTTGTATAATCGGCTACATTTAACATTAAAACTGTATAATGATCTTTTCTTATGCACTATTATGACTATTTGCTGTATTATGTATTAAACCTACGCTTATCGCGTCGGCTTTATAAAATAGTACGAATACGCTATCAAACAGTCTATAACATTACATAAAACTCTTATAAAGGTTATAGCTTTATAAAGGTTTTGTAAAGAACCATTGATCAGCTATTATACAGCTTAATGTGATGGCGTTATAACGGAGTAGGTTTATACCAGTATCCAGACGATAACAACATTTAATATTCTTATTCCACCGTTATAAAGCTTTAGCTTTCAAAAAATGCAATTGGTTTTTTTAGCAATAAATTCTGTATAACGGTTTTTTTTATTATTATTATAAAGCCAAAAGCAATAATTTCGGCATTATACAGCGGTAAATCAGCCTGCATGTATAAGAGAAATCTTTTCTGCGCTAGTTCAGCTTCCAACGTTTTTGTATTCCGCTATTCATCAGTCTTTAAGCTTTAAGCTGTTTATTAGCGGATTTCTAGTATCTTCTTAGCCTGAAATGTTACTTGGGCGGCGAGACTGTGACGCCTGTGTAGGGTTTAGCCTTTAGCCGGATTTCACAGGAATTGCTAATCCGTTGCCCGGGGTGGTCCACGGAAAGGTAGTTCTTGACCAATCTCCACCCCAAATGTCCCTCCTGTGTTAATGACGAAGTATAACAATAGAATGAGTAAACTGTCCATTTCGGCGATATGTAAAAACATTGCCGTTCATCTTATTTTATTATGTTACTTCATTAACACAGACGATAATGCATAAGGCCTGGCATCGTCCATCTTCCACTTTGGTGTAGTACTTAAGGGCCAAAAGAACACATGGAAGTTCAGTTCGATTTCATGTTGTTGTTTGTAGATCCCGAGGATTTCCTAGATACATTCGACATGCGATATGCGTAGTAATGTACCTCATCGGTTAATGAAATGCTAACTAAAGTAAAGACCCTGTTAAAAATAACATCATTGTTGTCAGACCGTCCGATAAATTAAATACACAAAAAACTCGTTCTGCACATGATAATGTAAAGCAAGAAACAGGTTTATGGATTGGTAATTTATTTAAGAAGGATTTACTTAGCTCTGACAAATATTTTAACTGTACAGATAAAAGAGGTTTAGGTATACATACCATACTACATTGAATATCTTCGCTCTTTTATGTATTCAAATCGTTATTGTTTATCACTGTCACTCACATACGAGGCTGCTGGTTATGTGAAGGATATCTGCTTTCTGTGTGCCAATTTAAATCGCGTTTGACGCAATTGTTCCTTATGTGTCTGTCGACGTTTTATTCAAAGAAACAGGTAAATCAAGGCCTTATATAAGGCTCTGGATTTCATCTTATAGACAGAGTTCAAAAAGGGGACATAAATAAAACTAAATCGCCCGGGGCCTTCAGTAGGCGTCCCCTAAGGATCTATTTTAGGTCCATTCTTGTTTCTCATTTATATAAACAACATAAGATCTTTTTGCTAATGATACATCGATTATATTTAAAGTAAAAAGGAAACAGAGTGATTTAAGTGAAATAAATAATGAACTGTCCTCTGTAATTCATTGGTTTACTACTAATAATTTGCTCCTCAATACCAAGAAAATAAAAGTGTTAGATTCTCTCTGCCAAATGTTCAGCATACTAATAACGCGCAGGTTGTTTTGCTGCATGCTGTAAAGGGCTCGAAACGTAGGGTCATGGTGTTAATAAACGCGATTAATCCGTTAGTGTTTAATTTCAATGAATAACAATCACGGTACGTAACAGAAGGCTATATTAAATAACTAAGTAATAATTTTTTTAAAGCCGTTGGGGTTACATAAGCCAAAAAAAACACTCAAAAACTAAGAGATACAGATCGAAGGTCATTGGGACTAGCTGATATCCTGATAATTGCTGGAAAAAACGATAGTTTGTCGGCACGTTCCGACAATTTCTGATAATTTTCAACAGTTCATCAACTTATAGCATCTTATGACATTCGTGGATAACCATCTTAGGATCGCAGGAAGGGCCTTGACCTTCACCTCAACATGATTGATATCCCTCAACAACACTCGTGTATGGTCCTTCCAGATCGCCTCCGGCTGCCTGCTGGTGGTGACGTCGATCATGGCCCACGAGGCGGGCTCGTACGTGGGCACCATCGAGGACCAGGGGGACCGGCTGTACTCCACCTGGTACAAGATCGCGGTCGGCGCGGCGGTGCTGACCTCGGTGCACGTGCTGCTCGCGGTGGCGCTGCTGTACGCCGTCGTCAAGGTATGTTGTATACGACCCCCATTGGCGACCTCTAATAATATATATTACTGGTAAAATTGATTACCATTTTGTTAGGCAGACGTCCGATTTTATTCTCTATAACCCCCTCCTCCTCCTCCTCCTTTAACGGCCTCCTAGCCTAGTTTGTAGTGACCCTACCTACGAAGCAGGAGGTCCCGGGTTCGAATCCTGGTCAGGGCATTTATTTGTGTGTTTATCACGAATATTTTTTCCTGAGTTATGGATGTTTTCTATGTATTTAAGTATTTATGCGTATATATCTATTATATATATCGTCGTCTAGTACCCACAGCACAAGCCTTATTGAGCTTACCGTGGGACTAGGTCGATTTGTGTAAGATTGTCCCACAAATATTTATTTATTTATTTATAACCCAGTATTCAGTCCACAACCTTCACCTACCTAATAGTCCAGTATATTTTAGATTCCATTAAATCTCAATAGCTTATACACCCTGGCGGGTGCTGCCTCTGGGTGCGTCCCACGACTCGGGCAGGTGCAACATCCGCTCGGTGTACCCCTTACATTTCATTAAATTGTCGAAAGGGCTCTGCGTGTTGGCCTCGGCTCCGCGTACGTCTCCCAAAGGTCCGGAACACCATTGTTCCGTGATGGGAAAGATATATTACTGGTATTACAGGCGTCTACGGGCGCCGCTTATTATTGAGTGGGCTGTATGCTTATTTGCCATCAACATGTCATTGAGAAATAAATAATAAGTACTTTTGTGAAGAGCTCTTAACAGTTGTAACAAGAAATGCGACATTATGTCATGTTCACTGGAAGAATCTCGTGTCAAAACTACCGAAAATTCTTCAAAACACTATTATTTCTCGTAAAAATATACTTCACCAAAACATACGTGTCACCAAAAAATACGATTTTATTTAAATTATCCAAATGGTGGTTAACAAGCACTCAAACCGAGCGATGGTGAGCGACTACCGTAGCCTATGGATGCCTGAAACACTAGTAATAATAATTTAGGAATTGCCACTTGTCAGCGTGTTGAAGTAGAGGCTACTGCTAGCTGAGAACAAGTAAATTTCACCCGAAAAGTTGCGCAGCGCACTTCGAAGTCAAATAATCCGAGTTATATTTAGGATTAGAAGGAAAGGACGCTCCCTTTCCTTCTAATCCTTTTCGTGTGTGCCTTGATTGAGATGGTACTTTCATTAAAATTGCAACGGTTAACACTCACGTAATTTTATCACAATAGGCGTGACATGTTTCGACTGCATCGGGCAGACATCGTCGGACAGAGTGGTGTTGTCACCTTCGCGGCTCGGCACTGATGCCCGAGCCGCGAAGAAGATCGTCGAAACATGTCACGCCTAAAATTTTAATGTCAGTATGACTCACGAATGATGGTACAGTCAGCCACACAGCTATGAATACAGCCAAAGTGCCAAAAATATGTATAGACGATCTTAATGCTCAGGCAATAAAAAAATAAAAAAAATCTTTTATTTCAGACACATGATCCATATCTTGTTAGTACCAAAACAAAAAAACAAAAACAACAAAACACTTAAAAACGAATGTTAGTATTCTAAAAAGGAACCAAAACAAAGAGACACTTGTGGTCCTGGCCTACTTGACATATGTCAGTGTAGTCCTGACCTGCTCAATCCAATGCCACAGTATATGACACTGAAATCTATTAGCAATGACCTTCAGAATGCTGTTTCGACTTTATATATAGTCTTACTCTGTAAGTGTTTATTAAAATACATACAAATGCAATATACATAAAATCACTAAACTAAAATAATAACAATAAAAAAAACATATAACTATGTACAACTATTTACAAATAAAAAATGGGAGCTAGCTCAGCGCCAGACGGTAAGGTGCCCCGAAGGCTGGTGGCATTGCCCCGCTGAATAGCGATGCCGATTCGCTGGGCAAGATACGAGCCATATAGTCTTGTATACATATTTTTGGCACTTTGTATTGATAGCTGTGTGGGTGACTGTACGTTTGTGTGGCAGCGTCACTTGACCCTGCTGCGCGCGTACGTGTACGTCATGTGCGTGCTGTACGTGTGCGCGCTGCTGTACATCATCGTGTCGGCGGCGCTCGGCGGGCTCAGCGACTCCGGCTCCGACGTGTTCCTCGCCTTCCTCGAGGCCGTGCTGGTGTTCGGTGAGTCTACCTTCTCGACGCCGCGTCATACACAGCTGTCGTTCACACGCCACGCCGCCGAAGTGTTAATACCTTTGAGAATTAACCTTTTCGACGCCATGTTACAAATTTACAACACAATCGCTTTCACCGAGACGCCACGTTACCGAAGTGTTAAAACTGAAGTTGAACGTTATGAGTGTTCATTAAGGTCTATGTTGCTCTGTGGTATGTGTGACCGATTAATCGGTCTTTGGCGTTGAACCTGCGGTGCCAATATATACGTCTGGCGTGGAAAAGGTTAAACCAGACGGAGTAGCAATTGCCAAGCCTCTGCCGAATGCATGACAAACAATCATACTCATTGTATGGACTGACATTTATCTGACAGCTATTATAAATTGTACTATTATATATTTAAAAGCCCCGCTCACCGGGGGCCTTGATAATTTTTTCAGTAGTTTATGACATCTCTTTCAATTTATATATACAATTTGTAGTAGTGTGACTACTTAAAACAAAAAAAAACATGAATCAAAAAATTTATCATATTTAATAAATGATTTGATTAGTGCTTTACAATTGTATAGCTGTGTACGTTACGTACGAATAGCCAAACATTTGACGTGCCTCCTCCGCCGTTAAAATCGGCAGACTTTTTTGTATAGAAAATGTCAGACAGTTGCAGTGTCAGTCTTTATGCTTATTTTATTTATTAAAAAACAAACAGTTTTATATAAAATTGATTGTGATTTAAGGTCTATGTTGCTTTGTCGTCTGTGAAGGAATAATCCGTCCTTGGCTTTGGACGGATATATTCGTCGTTGGCGTCAAATAAGTAAACCTTCAACACCAAAATCCTTTCGATCTCAAAGATTGATGAAACTGAGCGAGAGTTCTATGCATGTAGGACCCACTTTGCCGTGTTGCCCTGGTCCAGAGGATCAAAAATCCCGATTTTTTTCTTCATTTTATAGCAATGTAATATTGTCAACTGCAGGTTTCTTGGCGTACTGCATCCTGTGCGTGCACAGCTACTACCTGATGCTGCGCAGCGCCGAAGACATGGAGGGTCCCAACAAGGCGTACTAGACACACTGGTGAGGTACAGACAGGATACATCGGACACACATGAGAAGCTACATACAACGTGATTGAAAAAATGACCTTTTCGATTCATCGCATGTCACTCTGACGCGTCACCGAAGTCTCCAAAACTGAAGCGCTTCAAAGTCTATGTTGCTCCGTCGTCTGTGACGGATATATCCGTCGGTGGCATCGAAAAGGTTACAAACTACTCTGTGTTGGTCATACCTTAAAATATAGGAATGAATTCTGATACAAGTTAACTAATGACGCTAGCCACATTATTTTAAATAGAAATTATTTGCCTAACGCAAACCACACCAAGCAAGCAAGCGGGTTGGAACGCAAGCGCACGCTCATGAATAAGGCTCGCGAATCGATCTGAAACATGTCGAGCTATTTTCGACTTCATAGACGTGAACTATACAAGTATTTTAATAGCCAAATATTGTATATGTTTCCTCATAGTGGTATTTACGTGTGAGCCAGTGTCTTGGTAACAAAATACAATTCTATAACACTGTACAAAATGAACAAAGTGTTTTTGGTATTTTTTAACTCAACGGGTGACTAAGTCACGGCTGAAAAAAAAGGGAAAGGAAACACGATTTGATCTATATTATTGTTAACTATAAAGTTAACCTTCGCCATAATTCACTATTCTTATATTCAGATCATAATATTCATATTCATTCCCATTGCTTTTAATTCAGCATTTTTGATGATTTTATGTTTCTTACCAGTAATAACTTTATTTTATGATGTTTTTTTAGTGATTATTCACTTCGGTAGGAGAGAGCTAGAATGTGCAAATTTTCGATGATTGCATTTAAAAATTTGAAGCTAATTTTACAGTGATTTGATAGATATTCTTTGATCTTTTTTATATTCCTCATTAGATGAGAAGATGTTGATATTGATAACATTAGCTGGTAGGGGATTGCTTCTAAATGTATGTCGATATTGTAAACCCATCTGGACTGGACCTACCTTTAGTTCATATATTTAAAATAAGAACTTCATACTTAATTTGTAACTAGAACAACTTGAAATATTTTTTGGAACTTTATAAGGCCCAGTTAGCATAATCTATTTGCTGGGAGTAAATTGGGGTAAAGATGAATGGGGTATGAAAATTAAAATGTACCTTGCCTTTGTGGTCTCACCTCACAGTACCAGAATATTATGTTTATCTTATTTATCATATTCGCTGCATGTTGTAGCGCCATCTGTTTAAACCGAGCAATAATAGTTTTTTTGAACACTTGAAATTACATGACATATTAACAAGAGCCAATAATATAACATCTCTCTTTCATATTGTATACACTATGAAAGGGACGGCATTTTCCGTTTCTTGCAGAATGAAAGACATGTAATTCACACGCTTTAAATGTTTATTACTATAGAAAGTATAGTTTCTTTATTGTCACTTGCAGCGCTGCAATCAGGGATCGGAACCGGTATTCGCTTAACGGTTAATATCGTTCTAATTCCATTTCTTTATTTCGTTCGACAATTAACCGGTAAATTGATGGAACGAACAAAATGAAATCGAAATGTTCATGCTTACCGTTAAGTACAGATAACGTAATTTTTCATCACACCTGCTCGTAAATGGTGATATTATATGCAAGCATACTTACACTTAAAGAGCTGTATTATTCCCATGGTTTTAAAGGATTCTCATACTACTTTACCGCCCGCCCGGAGCTCGCGGAGGACCCGCCCCGCACGCGCTCGCAGCACGTAGTCACTCCGGAGTACTGTGGACTGTGCTACTACACTACCGCTTATCATTATTGTTTCTTTACCTGTATAGAGTTTATTTATTTCCTCGCAAATGTGATGAAAAACATTGTGTGTACCACGGGCAGTAAGGGGATTACTAACTCGGGTCATTTAAAGCCCTCCGCCTACGGCGTCGGGCTTCAATAGACCCTCGTAAGTAATGCCCTTCTTACCGCCCTAGATGCACAATGTACTATTAACGTTCGCACGAACGAAATAATAACGGTTAAACCCAGCCGATCCTGACGTGTGTCTGCGTGCGGCGGCGCTGTTTCGTCGATCGGCGGGCATAGTGCTATTTTAGTTTCCATCATGTAGGGAATATTCTACGCTTCATGTTTATTTATAACACAAACTCGGAAAAATCATCTAATTTTTGTCAAATTTTAGCCCGCGATTTTCGAACTACATTTACAGTTTACCGATTCCGATTTCTAAAAAATTCTTAAGTTCGGTTAAACATAGATGTGATATACAGGGTGGAAATAAATTTTGGGTCAGTGAGGGCAGCTAGCAGATCCCGTGTTGCTAGGCTAAATAGGTCTTAGGAGACCTTCCTTTGATTTCAAATTAATGAAGATTGGCGTTTACAGATTTTGGAAAAAAACAGGGTGCGAGAAAACGGTCATTTTCGACGAACTGTTTTTTTGATGCCGATCAATTCCATTCCTGTCCAGGATCAAAAACTTGTATCGGACCAAAAAAAATTCCGGCTAGAAAAGCCATAAATCGAGAAAAACTTTCCCCATACAATTTGTATGAAAATGAAAGTTTTTTTTACATGTATTTTTTTATGTCAATCGATTCCATTTCTATCCAGTATATTTCTATAGTTTCCTTGGGGTCACTTTCGGTAATGTACAAAAAAGCCAGAAATTAAAGAAAACTGCTTTCATACATTTACTATGGAGTAAAAGTAAAACTTTATTCTTATTCATCTGTCACCATAATTCGTCCTCATATGCTGTATGAAATTTGATGGTATTGCATAGATGATCTCTAATTATCAATATGCCTAAAGTTTGATTTCTATAAATGTTACACAAAAAAGTAAAAACACTTAAATTGAAGTCACGGGGTGTTCAGTGGTGCTAAGAATCTTCGGCAAAGATCCGGCTAACACCACCGACGACTCCTGGCCCTGGCAACTTACAACACGCGTCCACTGCTGACCAACGAAAAGTTAGCGGAACTGGAGGAAGGATTGAGAAGGAAGTTGCGTTGGGATGTCGTGGGGTTGTCAGAAGTCCGAAGAGAGGGCGAGGATACGATAATTCTTAAGTCCGGCAATTTGCTTTATTTCCGGGAGGGCGACCAACATTCCCAGGGAGGTGTCGGGTTCATCGTCCACAAGTCCCTCGTAAACAACGTGGTGAAAATCGAGAGTGTGTCGACTAGGGTGGCGTACCTTATACTCAGAGTATCTGAGAGGTACTCGTTGAAGGTCATACAGGTGTACGCGCCGACTTGGGCACACTCCGATGACGAGGTGGAGGCTATGTATGAGGATATTTCAAAAGCTATGCATAGCTCCAGAACCTGTACCGTTGTTATGGAGGACTTCAACGCGAAACTAGGCAAGAGAGATGGTGACGAGCTGAGAGTGGGGCAGTTTGGGGTTGGACGTCGGAACCACCGGGGGCATTTACTGGTTGGTTTCTTGGATAAGGAGGGACTCTACATTATGAACTCTTTCTTTAAGAAACGCGAGCACAGAAAATGGGCCTGGATGAGTCCCGACGGTGCAACTAAAAACGAGATTGACTTCATCATGTCGACGAAGAGACATATATTCAATGATGTTGCTGTGATCAATACGGTCAAAACTGGAAGCGATCACCGCCTAGTAAGAGGCACATTTAATATATTTACTAAGCTAGAACGCTCTCGATTGGTGAAGTCTACGCTCCGTCCTGCACTCCAAACTCAAAACCACGAGAGCTGTCAGCTGGAACTCCAAAACCGTTTCGATTGCCTAGGCGATGATGTGGACGAATTCAACGACGGGTTTCTGGAAGCTGTCCATAGCGCTGGGTCTAAGTTTTTTAAGACCCAACGGACAAACAAGACCAAAAGGCTCTCAGACTCTACTCAAAAGACTCATCGATAAAAAGAGTAAAATGGTTCTACAATCTTCAGTTGATGCGACTCTATACCGGCGGCTCATCAAGTAGATCTCTAAATCCCTCACTCGAGATATGCGTCAATTAAATACTAAGTGTATTAAAGAGGTCATAGCGTGAAATAAGAGCTCCAAAGTTTCTGTAAGTTGTTCTGTCTTTTGGGCAAAGCCAGCTTGCTAAGTTAAAAACTGAAGATGGTAGAATCGTCACATCCAACCCTGAGCTCTTGAGTGAGATAGAGCTTTTATGGACAGCTATACACGTCTACTAGCAGACCCGAAGTTGGTCTGGCGGAAGACCCTGGAGCTAGACTGACCCGACACTATACCGAAGACATCCCGGACATCACAGCCTGTACGAGATTAGAATGGCTCTTAAACAGCTCAAAAATAACAAGGCGCCTGGTGAAGACGGAATTACAGCCGAACTTCTGAAGGCGGGTGGTAAACCGATCCTTACGGCCCTTCAGAAGTTGTTCAATTTCGTCTTACTGGAAGAGAGAACGCCAAAGGCATGGAGCGCAGGTGTGGTAGTACTGTTCTTCAAAAAAGGCGACAACGCCTTACTGAAGAACTGCCGACCCATCTCACTTCTGAGCCATGTCTATAAGCTCAAGAGTCATTACGAATCGTCTCGCACGCAGGCTTGATGACTTCCAGCCTCCCGAACAAGCCGGTTTCCGAAGAGGCTTTAGTACCGTAGACCACATCCATATGCTTCGTCAGGTTATACAGAAGACCGAAGAATATAATCTGCCCCTCTGTTTAGCGTTTGGGGACTACGAGAAAGCCTTTGATTCGATCAAAACCTGGGCGGTACTACAATCTCTGCAACGGTACCAAGTAGACAGTAGTCTACTATAGCGTATAGCAGTAGCTATATCGAAGTGTTGAAGGGTTTGTACGAGAGCGCCACTATGTCAGTCCGACTCCAAGGCCAGAACTCGAAGCCTATTCCGCTGCAGCGGGGAGTTAGGCAGGGAAAAGTCATCTCTCCTAAGCTGTTTACCGCTGCACTTGAGGATGTTTTCAAGACTCTGGACTCGAGAAGGCTAAACATCAATGTAAACGGCGAGTACCTCCGTAGACCATGGAGGATTTGTGTACGATGCTTGTTGACCTACGAGCGTGTTGGTTTTAAGATGAATATTGATAAGACGAAAATTATGTCAAATGCCCATGTAGCACCAACTCCAGTTACAATCGGAGACTTAACACTCAAAGTTGTAGGCGATTATATATACCTAAGACAAACTGTCTAGTTAGGTAGGCCCAATTTCGAAAAAGAGGTTAATCGTCGAATCCGACTCGGATGGGCAACGTTCGGGAAGGTACGACACATCTTTTCGTCCAATATTCCGCAGTGCCTGAAGACGAAAGTCTTCGATCAGTGTGTGCTGCCAGTGATGACATTCGGTACTGAAACGTGGTCGCTTACAATGGGCCTCATAAGAAGGCTCAAAGTCACCCAAAGAGTAATGGAGAGGGCGATGCTAGAAGTCCCACTGCGGGATTGTATCAGAAATGAGACCATCCGCAGCGGAACCAAAGTAACCGATATAGCTCTCCGAATCGCTAAACTTAAGTGGCAGTGGGCGGGGCACATTGCACGTAGAACCGATGGCCGTTGGGGCGGAAAGGTTCTCGAGAAACGAAGAATAAAAAAATCCCATGGACTTAATCATTTCATTCATACCCCCAAAGTACACTCATGATTTTTTAACTAAACCTAAAATCAGTTCGTATACTTTTCAATCAAAAGTTTTAAATATCTTACTATTCAGTTATCTACAACGTGTAAAAAACAGAGAAATAAAATTAAGTTCTTGGGATTTGAACCTGGGACCTAACAGCCTAATCGCACTTATTAACCAAACCATCTACCACTAAGCTATGTTTTGGCATGAGCGGCCACGAATAAAGTTAAACTTTGTCATGCTTGTCACTAACTTTTGTGTAACTCTAAAGGACCTTTTACAATGTAAAATTTATTTACTTTGTATGGACAACGAAAATTTTTTATTTTTGATTCGACTATAAGCTACCTACAACGCAGCTTCTATTAACGTAACAAAACAAGCAACCTGTAAAATTTAAAGGATATAAAAAACACCCTGTATATTTTTGAATATTCAAGTTAGCAACGAATACATACGATGAGGTAAAAAAATTGTTCTCCAATTATGTCTCGTTTTATAACGAAGTTCACTTACATCCACATTCCAGCACCATTACCAGACCCTGGATTGATACCATTAAGAGACAAAATACTCGCCAAGACAAATTAAACGAGCCCAGACTCGATGGGATTAAGTCGTTTTATTACGGACTTCCTATGGCCATCTTCAGGCTCTATCATCAGACCCTGGATACCAGGCTTTATCATCAGATCAGCTCCATGTCATCATAATATTGCATTGCCAACCGGGAGATGAGCTAAATTTAACTATCAAGATTTCATTACAGATTACAAAGAGACAACGGCACAGTTGAATAAATAAAACATTGCATTTTGTGATAAAAACGATTATAAATATTAACTAGACTAAACATAAATGAACGATAAAAATTGCAAGCAAACAGCAGGATCGGGATAAAATATTCTAAGTCGAGTACAGCAGGTTGCGTACTCACGAGTAGTCGTATAAAAGAGACAGCAATACACGTTCTATCTCGTTTCGAAATTTTCAATTTAACCGATTAATTTCGTTCCACAGGAACGAATTTTTAACAAAATGGGCAAAACCGGTATCTTATTTGAACGGTTCTTTTACCGGTAACCGAGAACAGAAACGAAATCCTTTCCGTTCATGGCGGAGGGAGCGATACCGTTACGGCAAAAATACCGTTTTCCGATCCCTGGCTGCAATCGTCCGCGCCCCCCACGCCTTTCGCACACAGCCAATAATAATGGCTTTTGTGCGAAGTATTTTGAGTATTGAGTATAGTTTCGAGACAAAAAGTACAACAAAAAATTTGCCAAATCACAAAGCAATATATATTACATATGCCTCTGCAAGCTTATAGCTGTATGCTTTGCCGTGGCCCTATTTGCTCAAATACTGGTGTTGCATGTACGAATAATGCGTATTACACACACACACACATTACAACTTTAATCTGGCAAATGGCAAGGTCCATGTCTGATGGGATCTTAATAAAAAGGGAATTATATTGATGCGCAAATATATAAGTAATAACAATATAATGTAACAATAAGCACAGAATGCGTGTTTGTAAGACTGAGTGCAAGATTTGACAAATGTACTTATTTTGTTTGAATTACTTATTAACTATGATAATAAGTTTTGTATAAATTTCGGTGCAGCAAAGTAGAAATAAAAGTATTTCTATCAAAAGTATACGGAGATCATCAATGAAAACTACATATTACTGTTATTCGATTTTAAGCTAACATGGTCATTTGGATTATAACTACAATCTAAAACGCGGTATTTACCAAGTGTGTGTGTTTTAAGCACCCGGTATTTCGGCACTGTTGCAAGCGCCATGTTCACGGAGTAAACTGATCAGCTGCGAGTTTTTATTTGTGATTTACTCACATGCCATAGCGATCTACCTTATTAAGGGTTCGCTTATTATGTGTTGTCACTGGCACTACTACCGCTTTCTCACTTGATTGTAGATTGTAGTTATTTTACTATTATTAACCCTTTTTCCGCTTTCATATTTGAATGAAGTGATCAGTCAGACGCCAAGCACGTGACGATAACCCAAAATGACGAATCTCGTGCTGTGCAACACGATTCTAAATAGATTTTATTCATGGTCGAACTACACCTTAACTGAGACAACTTTAGGCGTTCTTGGCGGTCAAAGGGTTAACTGTAATTAGCTATACCAGATAGAATAAGGCATACAGATGGTTTTAATGCAACAATGCTGCACTTTGATCACCGCTTATTACACGTAAGTACAACATAAGTAGATGTCTATTTACGCGACATTAATGTATTTAATATAAGTGTTCAATGTTGTAAGGAGCTTACCATTACGGCGAGACCTCAACTTCACCTCGGCGACAGGTGCGACAATACTCAACATCATTATTACTGATATTACAGGCGTCTATGGGCTACGGGCGCCGCTTACTATTGTGCGGGCTGTATGCTTGTTTGCCGCCAACTTGTAACGAATAATTTTGTGAAGAGTTCTTGACACTTCACACAAGAAACACGACATATGTCGCGAAATTCCGACACAGGACCATTCTTATGTCAAAAACTACCGACAATTCCTTAAAACACTTAGATCTCGTTACAATTGTCAATTGTCTTCACCAAGAAATTATCTATTTATTGACGATATATTACGATTTTATTTGAATTATAGAAATGGTGGCAAACAAGCACACAGCCCGCGCGATGGTGAGCGGTTTCCGTAAGCTATGGACGCCTGAAACGCAAGTAATTCAGTCATTTTAGGTATTGTTAGCGTAGTGGAATTGGGGCCAGTTGTGCCATTGGTAGCTACACATTAATGTACTGTATACGGTGTAACACAAGACCCGATCGATACTGCAGCCGCTTATAAGGTCAATGACCCTAAGTGAGAGTTTTTTTATCTAATTTTAATTTTTTTACTTGCATAGCACTCGGGTTGCCGTTATCAGCTGTTGAAGTGTCGTTCGGGACTTTTGATACACTGTTAGAATATAAAATAATTCTTATTTTTCTTTTCACTTTATACGCATGTGCAAGATAAGGAGAGATAGCAGAAACATAATAGTCAAAGGAGACTTGACAGATATTAATTTATATAATACTGTAGTATCTTACGTACGTATACCTATATTATTTATGTACTGATAGAAATAGTCAAAACTTATTTGGAAAGTACTTTGTATCTTTGACCAATTAAAAACTTGGCCACTCGGTTACACTCCACAACTATACTGCCATTGCATTTATAATATTATTATATTTCAATTTTAACTAAATTGTCTATTTAAGTATTTTTAAAATAGTTTTTTACCCATCTGTCTACAAACGTTTAGGTATGCTTGTGACTCTGTATATTTAACTAAATCGTTAAATGAACATTTATATGTACGATTTTAAGCTAACGTCAACGGTTTAAGGTCAACGGGAAGTACCCTAAACATTTTGATTCCCATTGCAAATGTATGGGAAATGTGACATAAACGGCCAAATCTTTTCATTGCGTTGACGTAGAGGTTTGATTTTACGACGATATATATAATAGACAGACACATATATGATATAAATACATTGAAAACATCCATAACTCAGAAACAAATATTCGTGATAAACACACAAATAAATGACCTGACCAGGATTCGAACCCGGGACCTCCTGCTTCGTAGGCAGGGTCACTACCGACTAGGCTAGGAGGCCGTTTTTTTACTTATATCGAGGTACTTAAAATGTCATTAAAATGGTACCTTTTCATTAAATAAAGGATAAATTCCATTGCGTCCACTTTCTGCGCCTTTATATAAATATAACAATATATGACTATTAATATATTATTATATTATTAACGACTAGTTATACTATTTACTTATTCTAAATATTCGTATATTTACTCCTTGTTGCATTTATACATTTAAGTGTAAGAGTTCATTGAAATTAAACACTTTTGAACGGATTAATGGCGTTTTTTAACACAATGAACCTACGTTTCGAGTCCTTTACAGCACTCGTTTTCTTAGGGTTAAGACGATGACTGAGAGAATGCGTACTCTCCGCGTCAATCAAAAAAGTACTTGTGCACACTACATACATAGGTACATACAAAAAAATTAAAATAAAAACAAAAAGGTTGCTCTACAATGCCCAGAGGAGCTTATAAAGCTAGTAATACATTACCTGAAGGGCGTTCTACAATTAAAATTAAATATTATAAACCCCTGTGAGAGTTAACATACATACAACTTACGAACGCTTCCCTAACCGGCTTATGGGGCAGCAAGAAGCGACAAGAAAACTACCCCATTTTGCCTCTTTTATCTGTTTTCAATCTTTTCAAACAAAGTCCACACTAAGGTCTTCCAGTCCTGTGTCGGGCTTGATCCTTGATGAGATATAATATAGGATCCCAAGCTGGTGGTACCGAAAACCGAGCCTCTATTGGAATTAGGAACCATCTTGATTTCAATAGCCTCGCGCAGCATCCTGGGAATGTAGCGCTTCTCTTGGGCGAGGATCGGAGGTTTGTCAAACTTAATTGAATGGTTAGGCTTATCAGAGACATATTTATTTATACTGCAGACTTTTGTCGACGATGCTTGACATCGGCCATAAGTTCCTTCACCCTGGTTGATGTGCTACGCTTTATTTGCCCAACGTATGACAGACCATATTCACAGTCAAGCCTGTAGACCCCAGCATCTTGTAGAGGCAAGTTACACTTTACAGGCCTCAGGAATTGTCACATCTTCTTCAACGGCTTAAAGTAGGAGAAGGTCTTGATTGAAGCACGCTTCAAGAAGTATTTAATTTCATTGAATAATAATCGTGGAAACAAGACAATATTATGTACGAGTTCATATTAAAACCATAGAGTTCATATTTTCATCTCGCGCAAATTTATGCTAGACGGCCAAGTTGGGGCTCAAGAAGAGTTGACCAGCGTTTCCCGGTTACAGCTATCCAAAAACATATTTGTATGGCGCCTATTTTCGCTGTAAGCGGTATTTTATTTGGTAAGCCTTTTTTTATTTATTTCCGCGTCTCGTTAGTGATTTGCTGGGCATATACGATCGGGCATATGCCCGATCTGCCAGTAAAAGTATGGGAAATTCGCCGCGGATATACTCACTATGGATGTCTGGCCTGATTGCCCGAACGTATATAGCAAATACCTACGAGCGTTGCAAATAATATATGTTAACCGGTAAACATTTTCATAAACTGCGGATAACACTTACGTATGTTTAGTTACTACGCGCAACATGTTTTGGAATTCTTAGGCTCCATTTTCAAGCGTCAAATACCGTGCGCGAGGATTTCAGTCGGGCGTCTCAATTATGGAATGGGCGGACTTGATAATGGAATCCTAAGATTTCTGAAACAGGTCGCGCGTAGTGACTAAAAATACATATGACTTACTATAGAATTAGAATTCTTAATATAACTAAACAAACTTGGTTATAAATGTAAGTTAGATGGGGAAAGTAGAATATTGACAGGAAAAAAAACCCGCAAAAGGGTTGTTCTTCCCTCAGTGTTTATTCTTACCCCACCTATATTAGTAATATAAATATTGTCAGAGACGTGAAACAATGTGATGTTCTTTGTCATATTATTTTAAGGTAAATCTACAAGATGCTTATTTTTGATTTATATTGCGTTTATTAAAGTTTTTTTGCGCAAACATAATCGTTGTTTTATTTACTGCCGAAGTTGCTGATCAACTACAACTTCACTAATGTTCCCTTTAATTACTGCGGTTCTTAAACTTGAGGGTCACCATTACAAAACGAGACTAAGTTGACCCGAGAGTTTTAAGAACCAATTATGAGCTGTTGCATACGCTAGTTTTTCTACGACCCTTAAAATAGCGAAAAAAAAATCTCGAAAGGTGAGAGAATATTGAAGACGTTCGAGTATATTCCAACTTAAAAAAAAAAACAAGTGTTCATATATTGTATGAAAATGTATAGAGCATCGCTTTACGGTGATTTTATGAAATACCATAGACAACGTTATAATGTCTACATTTTAATATCGCTGTCAGTCACCTAATTAACAGATAGAAGTAGTCGATAGAAGTGCTGTAGTAGAAAAAAAACTGCCTCCTTTTTTCAGAGTGGCAATACAAGCGTAAGAAAAATAAAGTTTATCTCTGACTTGGGTAGCTGTCACTGGCGTCCCTGGCAAGACTGCGTTGACGGCCACAGCCGACTATGGCGTTACGGACGGCTTCTCAGGATCAACGGTATTGAAGAAAAAAAAGGAGACATTATATATAAATAAACTTTTTATTTCTTTGTTATTTCAAGGTAATTACAATTGTAGATTTATTACCTTCTAAATATATTTATATATTTCGTTAATATGTAGGTATTACTGACAGTGTAAAGCCAATTCGATTTTTATTAATTTAGTGTGATAAATATTATGAATAACTTCTAATTGCATTTAAAAAATATGATACATATTTATTATTTACATAACGCTCCACAGCTAAGAGTCAAATTTTAACCTAGGTATAATTAAGTAACAAAAAATTCATAAAAAATATGAAAAAATACAGATCAACTTTGAGTAGATATTAACAGCTCCATATTTCCTTATTTCAAAAGGAAACCTTATTTAAAAATAAAGCTACATTGACTAAATTATACTTAATAATAAATGCAAGATTACATTGAGCCTATTTGGAATTATTTATAACACTATTGTCGTATTTAACACTATATAGCACTTTAAAAAACATTCAAGATTATTGTAGGTACTTATATGAGATTCAGTAAAAAGTTTTGGTGTAGATACAGTAAATATGTGGATCTGTCGGAAAATGCCCGTTCGGAAATAATGGCGAAGCTTCTGGCCCTTCAAATAAGTAAGTACCTATACAAAACTATTCCTTTTCAGCAGAAATGTCTGCAAACGATTTTAAATTTCTTAGGGAGGAAGGAAAAGTGGAGAAATTCATGATATGGTGGAGAAATTCGGGGCCACGGGTGTGGTCTCGGTAGCTCAGTTGGCTGAGCGATGGGCGTCTATCCCATATTCGCGGGTTCGAGTCCCATCCGAGGTCGTGAATGCTTCTCCTTTTCCTTTCTAAGTACAAGTACAAGGATCATTTTTCAAGCACTAAGTGACTCTAAAATAAATTATATATTGCATGTACTTTAAGTACGAGGTACAACTTATCCTAATTTATATCAAGTTTAAATATCATAAGAATAATATTTGCAGCTTTTGAGATTTTACTTGTCACCTTACACTTCTGTCTTGACAACTTACAGTCAGAGATAATGGACAATGGACTCCCTCTGCATACAAACTGTATATGCAGATGACCGTACATTGCAAGTACATTGTATTTATAAACTACCAATACCGTAAGATTTCCAAACCTTAGTAGAGTCAGTCTAGACCACCAACCGCGGGCCGGATTCGACCCGCAACATTGCCAATGAAAAGTGTAAAATCAATACAATAAGGCCGCGAATCAAACATATTTGAGAAACTTGAAGTTAACTCTGCAGTCTGCACTGACTTGCCAAAGACAATAGCACCACTATAAGTCGTATTTTTTATTTAGTTTACTAATAAAATTAATCGTAGTTTGTCAATTTGTCAAGTCGGCGCAAACTTAGGAACTTAGCGTGGCCGAAGTCAGACGGTATGTAGACCGCCCTTGTAAAGTTGTGATATCTAACGTGTATTTCAATGGGGGCTACCGTATTGTCGCTCACCAGGCGGCGCCACTCAAGCTTGGGTCTTGTGACAATATTAAAGAATTGTCAAAGTGAGGTTCAAAAGTTTCCCGCGGGTATGTTCCACTAGCGCTCCTAGCGGCGAATTGACTTACGGTAATCCCGATTGATCATCAAGCGAAGGCGTCTCGAGTTGTATTAACGCGCAGTCGACCCAAAAGGCCATTGTGATACCCAGAGCCCCATCAATTATACAGAGCCGGAGCGCACTGTAACACATAACTTTTAGGGCTAATTTATCAGGCCTATAACCGCAAACCATTTCCTTCGTTCGATCGTATCTTTATCGCTCAAATATCTATGCGGTAGAGAAGTAGATAATGAAATTTATATTTATATTCGACATTTTCGGTAGATCAGCAGAGTAACTTTGGGTGTTTTTATTTTTTGTTGTAGAAAAATCATTTTTTGTTAATTTGAAAATGTTTAATTGTTTTCTATTGAGAATCGCTAGCTCATTCAATCCTAGTAGGAGAAAAAAAGTGTCCTAAAATTTCCATACATTTTTCAAACTTTCCATTGCGCTACCGCCATACTAAACCTATGAAATGATGGTAGCGAAATGGAAAACAAATCTTGGGACACTTTTTGTCTCCTAATAGGATTGAAAGAGCTCGCAAGTCGCAACTCTGAATAGGAAACAATAAAAAAAACGAATTTTCAAAAAAAAACTTTCTACAACAAAAAATAAAAACGTCCCTTTACGGGCTAGCCTAAGACATGTTGAATGCAGACCCTGGATATCGGGTAAAACCTTCTGGTTCGACGAAGCGTTAACTAGCCTGTCCCTGACGTATGCCGCCCTGGTAGCCGCTAGCCGCCGTTGATGGCGCTGGCGGGCTGCGGCGTGGCGACGCTGAAGGAGGTGATGAACACGTTGACGATGGTGACGAGGAACACGCCCAGCACCGTCATGTTGTTGATCTTGTCGGCCTGGCAGATCTCCTTCTTGTCGTTCACGTCGTATCGGCTGTTCATTATCAGACCCACGCCTACTGCTACCTGCAAATATAAAACAAGATTAGTAGGTGAATGTAACTATTCCTTGGGTGTCTTTCAAGTGGTGGACCTGATAATGCCATTTGAGTGAATGTGTCGAAATAATCTTCATAATTACTTGGGAATCTTCCCATCCCCTTTCGAGGTGTAATATATTTTCGACACATTCACTCAGATGGCATTTTGTGAAACCTGGTCCTTCGGACTTCTGTTGAGAAATAGACCATGTAGTGTAGTGTAGCTGTCTGGCATTGCCAGTGGAAAAGTCCACTTTTATCATACGTTGAATCAAGTACATCCAGACCAGGGTTGGTAGTGGAACCCAACCTGCAGTAGGATGTTGATCATTGGGGTAGAAGTAGGGGTGCGTGGTCGAGGACTCGAACACGTAGCGCATCTAGTTCACAGAAGGCCAGGAGCCCAGGGCTGGTGGTATACCGACCTGCAGTAGGATGCTGATGGAGATGAAGGCCAGGCTGGGGTAGAAATAGGGGTGCGCGGTCGAGGACTCCAGCACATAGCGCAGCTGGTTCGCGTTGGCCGAGAGGAGCGCCAAGTCCATCATGCCCTGCGCCAAGTTCTTCTTCTGCTGGTAGGTGTTCACATCGGGGATAGACTGGAACAGGATTTATCAGTTAGCTTAGGTCGTATTACGGCAGGTACCTACTGCAGTTTGTCAGGAACATACTTAAGGATGACTCACAATAGACCGATCTGTCAATTCCTATAGAAAGCGTCACGTGATAGCTCGGAGCCCTCGGACGTCACGTGACACTTTCTGTAGAAATTGAGATCGGGCACGGCTCGGCCCAGTCTACTGTGAGTCATCCTTTATACGCCTTTCCAATGTGGTGCCTGAAGCAGCTCAAAGCCTTGTCACAAAAATGGTTTCGGCAAGGAATGAATTAGTGGATATCCTTACCCCAGGTGGGAACGGCGACCCAGGACGGTCGACGCCGAACCGCGTGTCCAGGCCGTTGCTGAAACCGTGGACACCATCTGTAACATACAACTTCATTTTTGAATAAGTTCAGCAGACTGAAAGCTACATGCTCTATCATGCGTGCTCATCTATATACAGGTAAAAAATGTATAGGTAGGTACCAAAAAACAAGTAGAAAAACTTGTTTTAGCAATAAATGTAAGTTTTCAATTCTCAAAATAATGTCGAAATGTCATCATCATCATCATCATCATTTCAGCCGAAAGACGTCCACTGCTGGACATAGGCCTCCCCCAAAGATTTTCACAATGACCGGTCCTGCGCCACCCGCATCCAGCGGACTCCTGCGACCTTCACCAGGTCATCAGTCCACCTTGCGGGGGGCATGGGCAGCCTTGGGGGGGATGTCGAAATGTAAAAGTATGAAATTAGGTGCTTACACAAAAATATGGGCAAGCGCTTTATTTAAGCCTTAGTCCTACTTTATAATAAGATTCGTTAGATTTCTGCAAATATTTTCAACTAGACTAATAAGTAAAATAAAGATTTTACTTATGCTTCATGCAAAAATATTGGAAACATGCTGGCCAAAATCCATATTTAATAGATTTCACATAACATACTCTAGTGTGTAAATATGTAAACATGCTGGGCATTAGGCATACTTATACTTCCATCGCTGTGGAGCTACATACCTAGGTATAGGTACCGATATAAGATGACTCACACTAGACCGTGCCGGGCCGATCTGTCAGTTTCTATAGAAAATATCACGTCACCTCCGAGGGCTTCGAGCTCGCCCGTGATTCTTTCTATAGAAATGTACAGATTGTCCGGTCCCGTCCCGTTCTAACATCGCTCTTAATGGAACTTCCTAAACAAACCGCCATTTTGATCTTAATAACCTAACTTTTAAGTATTTTAATGAAATTTCCAAGATTAACTTAATATCTTATGTTTTGTATGTTACGATAATACGGCCGTGGTTTAGTGGTTTTTGATGAGGCAGTGTGAAATTATAAGAAGGAACAGTGCCAAAACATGTGACGCCTTTCGTTTATATTGTTAGCAAGTTCCATAGACAGCGATTTTAGTTTAAGTCATCATATATTCGGTGTATGTGCCTGGCGTGCCTGCTACCTAGATACTAAGTCCTCATAAAATTCAACATTAAATGCGAGTAGCGAAACATGCGGCATGCCATGCCAGTAAATATATATACTTATACGAGTATCTATGATACCTAGGAACAATTTAAATCGGCCTACCCAAAAAGGGCATTGCCTAAGTGCATAATTCAAGCTATTTCTCATTCTACAGCTAGCACTGTCTTCTAAAACGTAGGTAATTATAATATTATAAATTGTCAATCTTAAGCTGATTTAGATCATTTGAATTGTTCCGTAGTAAAGTAATCTATGTGGCGCATATTTATAACAGTCAACAATATAGCCAAATTAAATAATCAACATGCAAATAAATTTAACCTACGTGACGTCGACCACAATCCGTGAATAAATATAATGTGATATAATCAGGATATAATGTACCTATGTGTTTAAATGTCATTATTTCCAGCGAGGCGAGTCACCAAACAACGTCGCCCAGGTGGCAATACACTTTAAAATACGACACTGATATTTTTATATATACCTACTTGACATTGGCAAAATTTACCAACTCTCGGACAGAAGCCAATTTTTTAGAAGAAAAGGATATTAATTCCAATGTAATTCAACATCATGGCGATATACACCTGGTTGACCTGAGCCCATCTGCGGCGTAGATACCAGCCAGTTGACTGTACAACGAGTTTACTTTATTCTATTATGTAGGTACTTAATCGATGCCACGTAAGTATTTATCACTACTGAACGATCACTCTGGACTCTCTGGAGGACGCCAAATATGCCTTGGGTCGTTACATTATTGGAAACTTGTAAAAAAATATCGAAAAGTAGAGTTTCTTAAAAATAGGTAATGTTTCTGAAATCTTAGGATTCCATTATCAAGCGTCGAGTACCGTGCACTGTAGGAGTGGTCGCGCATACTGACTATAAATACAGTGTTATCCATAATTTATTGCAAGATAGTATGTGTGTATAAGTCATCTTGTCATGGAATCACAGTCTTCATCTTCGCGGGAATACGTCCCCTTTCAATTAGGCCTCTTTGCAACGCGACCCATCTACGGTTGGCAGTCAAGAGAACCAGGGCCAAGTTCCAGAGTGGTCGTTCACGAACTACATTGTTGACAGTGCGTCCAGTCACCAGGATAGTCGGGCTCGTCGTCGCCGGACGGCCACAGCCATTTACCCTCGTCGTGCTCCGACTCGTCCGGCGGGTCCTTGTGCTCGTGCGAGTCTGCATCTGGAACAACAAGCAGTTGAAGCGTTCATTTTACATTTAGATAGTTCATTTCTGCCTGAATATACTTTTCTATAGAAGCGTATCCGTATTAGCTTGGGAAAAATGCCTGGGCCTAACCATGACGTCTTACGCAATGAGGATTACCGCGAGTCGATTTTCCGCTAGGGGCGCTAGTGGAACGTGGGTCCTGCGGGAAGAATTCAAACGTCACTTTGACAATTCTGTCATACTGTCACAGGACCCACGCATGAGTGGCGCCGCCTGGTGAGCAACAATACCGTAGCTCCCATTCAGTTTAGGCTCAGTTGTATGGAAGCGACTCACTTTAGGTCGTCAACTGTTCTCCTTCGTTTGTTCTCCTGCACCTTTTGGACGCATTTTCAACCGATTCTTGGGATTTTTTTCGAATTGATTATCTTAATTGTCCTTTCTTAGAAATACGTATTAGTTATTAAATGTTATGTTATAGCTATCAATTCATACACATGCCATCGACGTTAAATATATCTCTCGTTAACATTATTCCTATTAGGTAACCAATTCGAAGAACATTAAAATTATTAAGGATGCGTAATTAAAATTATTATGCATAAATTAAATATAATTATCAGCAAAACTGCAATGTTACAGTAAGTTGGTTAAGGACGAAGTTACCCGGCGGGCCACTTCCCGCCGTCGGAGCTATCGCCAACGACGCCAACTACGTCGCTGGGACTTTGTTACAAATGACAAGATTTCCGAAGCTCGCTTGCTTACCTACCTTATGATCTACCTAATATTAACACTTAAAAAACGGTATTTTTTTCTTGTGTGTAGGTAGGTTGCACAAGTAGGTAACTTTTTTGATAGACGGGGAAAATTCGAATTCTCTCAGTTATCATAAAACGAGCGCAGTAAAAGGCCCGAAACGTAGGGTCGTGGTTCTAAACTGTTTAATTTCTATGATCTACCAACAAACACTCGTGCGTCTCGGGTAGCGCAATGCAGTTTGTCCGTTTAGAAATATTTAACGTTCTAAAGGCTAAAATAGCACCCAGAGGTGTCAATAACGTGAATGAAAAAACATGTACTCGTATATTTACCGCTAGATGCAACAAATAAATAACGCCGTGAATATTTAAATAGATATTGAGGTGAGTTCAAACCAACAACGTTATCAAGCGGTTGGTGGCGAACAGATAACAGCTTTGTTTTTAAGTTACATATTGTGGTTACCTATTTAAGGTCTTGAGCGCGGAAGCGGTCAGACACATTTATGACTATGTACAACAAAATTACGTAAGTTGATAACCTACAGGTACCTATACATATAGATATTAGGTATTTCTCTGAAATCTAGCAGCTCGTTTTCATTAACCGACGCGGCGTTGCAATGAGGTTATGAGGACAACCGCGAGTCGTTTTTCCGCTGGGGGCGCTAGTAGAGCGTGGGTCTTGCGGGAACATTTCAAACGTTACTTTGACAATTCTCTCATATTGACACAAGACCCAAGCATTAGTGGCGCCGCCTGGTGAGCGACAATACGGTAGCTCCCATTGGTGGATTAAGAATTTAGCTTCTTTTCGGGCAGGATTTTACAAATTGTCTTCTGCTATCAGTTTCCTCAAAGAGATGACTCGAAGCGAGCTTTTCACATACCTCAATGTAGCATGGAGCAAATGGAACCATCACGATCTCGTACAGAATGCTCCTCTATGCTTACTTAAGTAATTGCGAAGTCTCTTCATACGATAATTTCATATTTTTTACAAAAAGCGACCTCTTTTGATTTGAAAATGGAGTAGATTGGACAGCGAGGTTAAGCCATGCAAATGCCCTAAGTTAAGCCATACAAGAAGAAGACCCTACCTGTTCCAAGGTCAGGTTTCTTGTCTCCAGGTTCCAGCAGGCCGTCGTCAATGCCGGGGTAGGGCGCGTGGGCCGCCGGCGGCTCGTCCAGGTCGTCAACCTCGGGCCCTGCGCAGGAGCAGGAAAGGCAAGCGTTAAGCTAATTTAATAAAAAAAGATTACAAAAAAACAAGCTTAAGCAGTCCTAAACTATATTTTATTTAAAAAAATCTACTTGAATATCATGAGTCCAACTGTTTTGTACCCAAAAAAGTGTACCAATCTAATGTTGACCTAATGTTAATTGTCATCATTTACCTACACAGGGTGACACGACTGGACTAGTCAAATTAATTTGTCCAATTACCTCACACAACGAACCGCGCAAAACATTTGGTACCTAAGCATTTTCAGCAAAAGTGTACTTTGTTTTTAAATAAGTATAGGAAGATTTGGGTTTTCTATTACCAGAATTACGATTCTGTAAGAAAAGATCGTAACGCATTTTTTCATACATTTTGTAATAGGCCGTTACGAACCTGACTCTTTTTTTTTGTATGAAAAATTGAGGAACCATTTTCTTTAAAATGGTAGACGTTTTTCTGAAAATGCCCACCCACGGGCTCCTCCAGAAATCATGTGATCACATTTTTGCAACTTTTTGACCCCCCTCTCCGTCATGGTCATATTGGGTATTTTTCGAGAGTGTCGCACATTTTTGCGCCCTTCGCCGTGCGAGATATAAGTAGGCAATATAATGTTGCAGGTGACTGTACTTCCATTACTTAATGCATTCCTTCGATAAAATCTACATTCTGACCCTAGACATCTAGTCATACCTTTTATTACGTTTTATTACGAGTAGGTAACACTACCATGTGAGCTAGGATATGCTTGCAGCCGTTTATTACAATACCGTGACGACTGCATGACTCACTAACTCTATGTTAATGCCCATCAAGTAATACCAGCCGACCGGCCATAACCGCATTCTTGACAATCCAGGACCAGAAGAATGCACTTAATGAAGCGCATGATGGTTATTGTTGAAACTCTAAGCAGTTAATGAAAGAAAAGAGTTACTTCTGATAGTTTGAAAACGATCATACCTATATATTATATTATATACGATTATGGTATTGACATAATCGTATAGCCTCCGCAAATTCACACTCGGTTACAATAATGAAGCTTCACATTCGAACAATATAGGTACCTACAGTTAAACTTTAAGAGCGTTTGCGCGTTGGCGTTTATAATAAAAATGTAACGAAAAAAACTTAGAAAAACAATTTGATGTCTTACCAGCTAGCGGCGGTTGCGGCTTCTCCCGATGTGGCTCCAGGAGCGGCTGGGACGTCTCCGTCTCTTTGTGGGGCTCGTGCTGGAACCAACAAATGCAATAGTTAATATTAAACACTCTTACAGTTGGTTAGAGAGACGAGCGGTTCAGATACCGCTGGAGTGAAGAGACCCTGGAAGACATGACCGAGCCGTGGGACTCCTGGGAATACCCCACTGGCGTGATGATGCAGAACAGGGCAGAGTGGCGTTCCCTGGTTTCGGAGGCCAACATCCTCTATGAGTGCCTGATCCAGCAAGGTAAACCTCTACTGTTTGTTTTAATTGTTATGTGAAATCGAAAACACATGTTTTTGTTGTGTATGCTAACTAAGTATTATGTACTTTCTGCATCATTGTTTTATTTATTGGTATTTAATTCCGTACCATCTTCCTTCGTAGGTCTCCCGCTGCCGTATGATTGACGCAGGTAAAAGAACAAACGTGGCCTTTTAACGGAACAATTAAAAGAGACAATACCTTGATTATCACGCGATCCTGAAGTTAATTGCAATGAGATTAGCCGTAGGAAATTACATTGGTTGAGAACTGTCTCTTTAGCGCCACTGCATGGGCTGGACCGTCGCTGATTAATTAAATTAATTCCAAGATCCAAGGTACTCGTACAGTCAAGGAATTTTTGTGACCCACTTAAAGGATGACTCACACCAGTCCGATCCGATCCGATCCGAGACGATCTGTCAGTTTCTATACAAAACGTCACGTGACCTCCGAGGGCCGAGCTGTGGCTGTGACGTGATTATTTCTATAGAAAATGACAGATCGTCCCGTGTCGGATCGGACTAGTGTAAGTCATCCTTAAAGGTTGACAGTTTTGTCAAAATGTATTAAAATTCAGAGGAAAATTTTGCGAAGTGAGTCACAAATGAAAGACCGCGACCGTATACGTAAAAGCTTTTATATGCTTTTATTTTTATTTATCGTCATCTGTCCCGGTGTCTGTGTGTCGGTCTGTAATCATTTGATCCACTTGCCACTGCCCGATTGAGGTGAAGTCTAGTGTACTCATTAGGAACCTACACTAATGAGGACAAAGGGTGACCTATACCAACTAAAATAGGTTACCAATAATGAGACATTTTTACATGTCCCTATGGTTAACTGGCATAGAGCCGTTAGGCATTAAGTCCACCATTTGTACCTACACTGTTTTGCAATACCCACATAAAAATTAAAATAAGTAAGTACCTAAATAAAACCTCATTGTGGTGCAGTAATTACTGCTGAAAGAAAAACTACAGTCGGCGATAAAAGCTCGTCTCCTAGAAGTTCCTTATTCTCTTCAAGATAGACCCAATTTCCCAGTATGTCCTACAATTTTTTCCACTGAGTTACGAAATCGTATGGGATTTTCGTAACTCAGTGGGAAAAGTACGAAATGTTTCGTCGCACATTGGGATTTTGTATCTATCTAGCGTAGAAAAAGGAACTCTACCTACTTACCCACCAAATTCCAATCAATTCAAATCTGACGCGAAAAAGAAACGACAACAAAATAAAAACCGCCCAAATAGCAACATACGATTACGCTAGAGTACAGTCACCCACACAGCTATGAATTTCATTTCATTTCATTTATATGTGCCAAAGTGCCACAAATATGTATAGACGACCTTAATGCTCAGGCAATAAAGTCCTGTATACATATTTTTGTCGCTTTGGCTGTATTCATAAGCTGTGTGGGTGACTGTACGCGTGTGTGGTGACGTATTATAAGAAAGTGGTTTTTCCCTGTCGCTAATTTAAAAGAATGGTTATTTTCGCATGTCCACGAATTGATGCATGTCCAGTGCAATTATTTTTGACTCAGTATTCTTTTGTCTTTATTTTTGCCAAAATATTAGTGATGTCGACGCGTATCAACGCGTTGGTAAGTCTAAGAATATTCCCTCGTCATAATATGCCACATTTCTTAGGGCCACTTGTACCACCCCGGGTTAGCCACATACCCGGAGTTAAGCGTTTTTTGTATGGAATTTGACAGCTTAACTCCGGGATAACCATGGTGATGCAAGTGGGCCTTATGTAATACCAGTCCATCTGGACTACGGTACGGTATTTTTCATTGAAATGAATTAAATACCATGAAAATGTAGTGCTCGAAAGTTTAAATTTTTTCAATGTCGAGCGCTGTTATTGTTTAATTGTTTCCCCGCCCCCATCACTCCACTTCGTTCCCCACCTTGAATCTACACTCAAGAGTTTATATAACTGTGATATAAGAACCAATTATGAACTGTTGCATACACTACTTTTTCTACAACAGCAAAAACAGCGAAAAAAGATAAATCTTGAATTGTGGCAGAATGTGGAAGAAGGAATTTATAGTGCGGATATGTTTGTATGAAAATCCATAAGAGCATCGTTTAGTTCTTATGATATTCAACGTTATAATGTATACTTTTTTAATATCGCTATTTGGCAGATAGAAGTGCTGGAGTAGAAAAATACTGGTGCTGCCACTTGTAGGTAGGTAACTAAGTACTTACTCGGTGCCGGTAGTGTCGGTAGATGATTTGGCCCGAATACCTAATTACGGTGCATCTGACACAGTTCACTATCAGCTTCGCCCTTGACACGGTGGAAGCGGCTCTGCATACTTGACCGGAAAACTACCATCGATTGTTCATACTTTAATACTTTTGTTTTTCTTTTCCAAGTAGAGCCGACCTCGCTGAGTTTTTGCGTCACACGTCATGTAAGTATACAACGTGTTTTTGAGCCATTGCTTTAAATTCAAGGGTCATTCTTTAGCTTAAATTAAGTTAATTTCTCAAAGAATACCAGAATACCAAAGAATATCTAATTAGAATACCAGTGGTATTCAAATTAGCTCCATTAAGAAAATAACTACTAATTTAATTTTATCTCATAAGAGATTTGCATGTGTGTATTGTTGTAAACGGAGTATGAGTATTCGACATGATATTGATATGTCATAGTTGTCACTTACTTAGTTAAGTCAATTCTAATGCCCGTTTTACATTAGCGCTTGATGCAACATATAATTATTTTGTATGAGAAATTAAAAAAATAAAAATTAACGAATCTAATAAAACTAACTACCTATGCCATTCTGTTTTCTTATTTATACAAAGCCACATGACGAAGTTAAAGCAAATGCTCCAGAAAATCCTGTATATTGCACTGATACTTGTACACACGCGTTCAAAATTCGAATTTATTCATAAACTGGTCATGCAATTTTGAACGCGATAGTACATGTATTATCACAGCCTTGTAAACGGTGTAAGACTAACGAAGACTGACACTTTGCGCACTCTATTAAGACTTCTTTCAAAGCAAATCATGCAAAAACGTAATAGATAAAATTAACACGGTTTAGGTAGTTAACTATTTTAATTACCATAATAATTCCTATGCGTGTGTTTAACACACGCATAGGAATTATTAGATCTTTTTGAGAAGTGACGAAGTGACACACGGAAGAGGTCACGGTCGGTCGTCTTCATGGCTGAACAATCGCCGAAGTTGTCACAGCTGCATTATGTTCGGGCATAGATAGTCACCGTTTTGTAACCAACATTCACTAGAGTCCGACTAGACTAGGCTGAGTTTGCACATAATTTGATAGCACACACTGTTCATTTCATAGAAGTTTGACGTATAACAGATCACTTTTCTCGGTTTATTGCTTAAAAATTTTAAATTTAATTTAATTTGAATGTCATCTCGCTCAAATCTGGAGCAGAGCCCATCTGGGGAAGTACCTCCACCTTACAAAAAACCGCAGTTAAATAACACTAGACCCTACTCGTAGTGTTGTGTTTCTGTTGGTGAGTAAAGTCGCCAGAGCTCCAAGAGGATTCGCTGTGTTGACAGCTGAGGACCCACGGAGCAAAGCCCTTGGCCCGTTTGGCTGTCAACACAGCGAATCCTCCTTTTTTTTAAGGGTCGGCAACGCGCATGTAACACCCCTGGTGTTGCAGGCGTCCATAGGCTACGGTGACCGCTTATCATCAGGCGGGCTGTATGCTTGTTTGTCACCGTCGTAATATAAAAAAAAAATGCTACAAATTCTTAATTTCTAGTAATTTTAAACAAATTACTCGACATTTTTCAACTACTTTTTAAATCAATGTTAACTCGTGCCGTGCATTCAATCCTGAACTGTTTTATATGAAAAGGTGTTGTATTTCTTAGATGTCGTCCTAAAAAGCTAAGATTTTCCGAACTAGTTTCGGTCCTAATTAGTACGGCTAACCGAGGCTCCACTGTAAATACCTAGCTCAGATTGATTTAGTGTATTTTGGTGGGTGATCCGCAGCAGATCATCGACCCCGCCCACATGTGTCGACTGTTGACTCAACTGTTTATCATCATGTACGGCGGCCTTCGGTTCACTTCACAAAAACTGTAGAAGCCTATTGTAAGTAGGCTTACATTTGTTGCGTCACTGTTTCACATACTTTAGAAATTCGTACTTTACTTCAGGTAATAATACAATAATGGCGTAGGGATGTGACGACCCCATCGCCCACTGGTTTCGACCGGTGCAATCAGTCAACGCAGGGCAGCTTGTGGCGACAATCTGGTGGTGTGGGGGGACAATCTTACACAAATCGACCTAGTCCCACGGTAAGCTCAATAAAGCTTGTGTTGCGGGTACTAGCTATAGGCGACGATATACAATATAATAGATACATATAAATGCTTGAATACATTGAAAACATCCATAACTCAGGACCAAATATTCGTGATAAACACACAAATAAATTTAATGTCCTGACCAGGATTCGAACCCGGGACCTCCTGCTTCGTAGGCAGGGTCACTAACAACTAGGCTAGGAGGCCGTTCAGGTACTTCTTCTTCAGACATCAGGTACTTCCAGACTTCCGGATTACAATTTAAGTCTACCTAATATATTCAAGTGTGCTGAAAATTTAAAACAGTACTTATCTACCGTGTATATATGCAAAATTTGTTGGGAATATGGCCCGTAATTGTGGAGTACTTAAATTATTTTCGTCACATTAATGGTGCGTACACGTAGATACTTATAAGATTTCATGTGGGTGGTACCTACTGCGGCATATTATTTCGGATCGAATCAAATAATTACATCATTATCTGCATATACTTAGTCACAAATCACGACAGTATTCAAATATAAAAAAAATCGGCCAAGTGCGAGTCAGGCTCGCCCACCGAGGGTTCCGCACAAAGGATGCTCCCCGCGCCCGCCCCCCTTTTTATGACCTTAAACTGACTGAAACTTTCAGTGTGCGCCAATTGTAAGGTTTTCGGATTTTTCCTGTACTTGTGCTACATGTTCTTGCTTTTTGCCAAATTTCGTGATTCTAGGTCAACGGGAAGTACCCTATACATTTCGATTTCCATTGCAAATGTATGGGAAATGCGATATAAACGGCCGTATCTTTTGATTGCGTTTATGTAGGTGGAGGGTTGGTTTATTCACAGCTTCAAGGAGCCGCAGACTTGTGTATGTGGTATTAATTTCAACTTGCTGCCTTTACGCGTTCCCAGGGTGTTGACAGACAGACGGACGGACGGAGAACGGAAGGACGGACGGACAGACAAAAAAGTCCTATAGAGGTTCCGTTTATTCATTTTGAGGTACGAAACCCTAAAAATAGGCAGGTACCAACAATTGGTTGAACATGTTCTAAAAACATGCTAATACTCTGTAACCTTCTTATCTATTTTTTTTTAAATCAAGTAAATGTGTAAATTGTCACATGTGTTTATAACTATGTTTTTAGGGTTCCGTAGCCAAAATGGCAAAAACGGAACCCTTATAGTTTCGTCCAGTCCGTCTGTCCGTCCGTCCGTATGTCATTAAAACATGCATGCTTCTGTTACCTCTGTAACCTCCTTATCTATTTTCATATGTTATAATATTATTATAACTAAAGTACTTACCTACACAAAGTCCACAAATGCCATAAGTAAATAATGCACCTAATGCTCTTTATATAATGCGATGCAAATGCATTCTTCTGACCTTACGGACCGATTCGTAGATACTTTACTTACTAACTAAGCAGGAAATAAAATATGTAAGTAAATACTTACTTACACCTGGACACTCGGTTTCAATTGATTACTTTTACTATAATTACCCGGGTTCGAATCCTGGTTAGGGACTTAAATACATAGAAAAAATCCATAACTCATGAAATATTCGTGATAAACACACAAATAACTGCCCTGACCAGGATTCGAACCCGGGACCTCCTGCTTCGTAGGCAGGGTCACTACCAACTAGGCTAGGAGGCCGTTAAAATAAAAAATAGGTAAGTGTAGGTACCCACTACCCACTCTGTATATCCAATTAGCTATAAGTAGGCGAGTAGGAATGCCCCCGCGTCACATAGCAAAGGTTTGGTGCTTAGTTAAATATTTAAATTATTGGTGGGTTTGCGTGGTTTTACCATCGCCGCGTCACGCGGCATGGATTACCGCCAAAGTTTGTGACCGCGTCATGACGCGGTGGCAACCGGTTCACCACACCTGCGATCAACAACGTCGTATTTGACCATGGCTCCTCAGCAACATGTGACATTCTTCCGCAGTTCCGGATAATTGGCGACCAACGAATGAGCTCTTAAAACATACAACCATTATAGCAGGTTTACGTTTCACGAAAACGGTTGGCCTCAGAAAAAATAATGTTCATAATGTAAGACTGAACCCTGACTCCACAGTCAAACTAAATGTTTAGTTTTGATAAATTACACAATATATGTAACCTACGATTGTAATAAGTAAATAAAATATAAAAAAATGCATCCTACATGTACCTAACCATATTTTTTTTGTTTTATGGTTGTTACTGTAACTTAGACATATTATTTGCAATGTGTTTATTTAATTGTCTTTACAATTGTAAAGACAATTATCGTGTAAGTGAATATTGTGTATTCTTATGAGAAAATAAAGATCTTTAAACCCAATTATAAATAAACTGCACCCATAAAAAAATGTATGACATAAAAGAGATTGCCTGCCTTCGTAGACAGGGTCACTACCAACTAGAGAAATCCGTAAAAATCCGTAAATCGGAGGCCGTAAAAATCCTGACAACAACGAACAAGTCCTGACATTTCATGAAACAGAGATTTGGTGCAGCTTAAACGGCTCTTATCTTATGCTAGGGAGCGCCTGGGGTATGGAAATCTCACGCATCCCGCATGCTTAGGTACTTTGTTGACCAGTGAAACCGAGCCTTAGGTAAATGCCCAGTGTCCGATAGTATAATTTTGCTATGACTTGCATTTAGCATTGAAGGTACTTGCGTACTCGCAAGACTCAATCTTCTTTTCACCTAGTACGTCTCACCTCTAGGTAATATACTATTGGAGCACGAGCAGTGCTGGGCTCGGAAACATAACCTAACCTACGTTGTAGAGGTCTGTATTAACGGTCGCCACCTTATATGACCGCAGGTGACCCCGCGGCAGCTATCAGTCCAGTCGGGTGCCATCAAACGAGTCAACATTGTTTATTGTTCCATTCAAAGTTAATGAATCATATCAACTTGCCAACTCATTTCACTGAGGAATACTTCCTTATTGGGAGCTTCGTGTTATTGGGAACTGATAACATTCATGAGACATGGCGAATGACATGCGGAAAGATCTTTGGAAACGACGTATTCACGGTATTTCATTAATTAAACGTCTGCTAACGAGTGGAACAATTCACCGAACATAGGGCGAGATTCGAACTCGCGACTCTAGAATACATACCCATCGCTCCGCAAGCCAAGCCTACTCGTACCTAGTACCGTAGTACCTACCCGGCTTAATATTTTTTAGGCGGTAATTTTTTTTTGGGTCGAAAAGTGGGTGGAGACCACGGCTTGGCAAACGCAGCGTAGGACGTCCACCCGCAAGATGGACAGATGACCTTATGGGGGTCGCCGGGAGACGCTGGATGCAGGTCGCTTCCAACCGGTACATATGGAGGTCCAAAGGGGAGGCCTATTCAGCAGTGGACGTCTTATGGCTGATATGATGATGATGATGATGAAATTTTTCCCAATCTTTCTGTTTCTATGAATTACTCGCTGTGTATCTGACGCACATCCGACCTGTCTTCAGGAGCGATTAAAAGGTACTTACTACTTACAGTTTCGTGTATGATAGTTGCAATTATTATTGACGCATTTTGACACTTTGATAGTGGTGTCACTCACAGACCGTTTATTTTAAAAGCGTGGTGTCAAAAATGCCGTTTGGTCCACGAATGGCTTGATTCCAATGAGTTGAAAGAAAACTGCCAAGATAATAGAGTGGTTTATTATATTTGATTTTGAAACCGTAGTATCACCAGTCCGGAGTTGGTTCTTAATCAATAACAACCTATTTAATTAATTAGCATAATTATGACATCCTAATTTCCTTATTTTATCTAATTAGGGTTTAATTACAATAACGTAGGTATTCCTTATTAAATGTAGGTCACAGCCGGCTGTGGTCAATCAATGATTACCTGCCAATGGACTACAGCCCTTATTCCTAAGTCAATGAAGCGATATATATCCCAACGGTACAAAACCTTCTTGCAGCAATGTTGAGTCATAGTGTAACCAGTAACGACAATGACTGTGGTTGTAGATCTCCCGGAATGCTCCAAGGCTTAAGGAATGATATGAGAAATGACAAAGGACAATGACTATGTATTTCAAGTTTCCATAAGAACGGTTAGTTTTCAGAAGGGACCTAAAACAAATATTCAGGTCTGATTCATAAAACAGTGCTCTGAAAAATTATCCAAATTACATTCTATCATACCACATATACGTAGAACAGTATTTTTCAGATGCTTAGGTATAATAAACACATATTTAAAGGTGTAGATTGAAATATATGTCATATAATAAAGAAAAAGACCAACACCGACGAAAGCCAATCCGAGGATCGAACTCGGGTCTTCAGCTACACGGCTAACGCCATAACCACTAGGCCAACTGGTCTTATCGAAATGCCGACAAAAAGTTGTATTTAAAGGTGTACTTATCCAGTCCATGATTGTTATTTTTCATTGACCTCTACTGTCAAGTTAAGTAAAGGCGACAGCTAGTAGCTACAGCTGCATCAATCATACGAGTGGATATTATATTATGTATATCATTAAGATGGTAAACTCAAGCACTCAAGGGTAAAACAGTGGTTCAGAAACTAAAACCGCTGTGTTAAGCTGAAGCAAGCAAGCAATTCGCACGTTCATCAACAAATCTAAAAGCGACTGTCCATAATGCGATCATACCAGCGCTCTGAAAATACAATGACTTTATACCCTCATTGTCGTTGCAATGAAGTTTGACGAGGTTTATTATTTCGATTTTCGCATAGGAATGAGTAGCTACTTAACGTCGTGTATTATCATTATAGAGTTGGAATAAATCTTCCTCGACTCATCGAGCGTCGATTTCTCGCGGGCAATTTGCCACTCTCTCGATATCGTGCATAATGCGCGGCGCGGAGAAATGGTCTGCGCACGCGCCGGGGATTACTGCACGCACCCGCCATCCCTTACCAACGAACAGTGGACAAGTTGGTAGTCTTGGTACCTACCTGGAAATTTGAACATTCGGAAGGACGCTCGGAGGCTAAGTTCGTAGTTAGAAATATAGCTACTATGTAGTTTATTTATTTGTGCCTCCCCAAGGGTGCGCCAGAAAGTACGGTCATTCTTAACCCTCATCCAACCACAGCACAGTAAATAATGTACAAAAGGCGAACTTAATGCCAGGTGGCATTCTCTTCCAGTCAACCTTTGGCCTTTGGCTTTTTTAGGGTTCCGTAGTCAACGACAGAACATTTGGCATTTCACAGAATTCGCATAAAACACTAACTAAACGAGCGAAAAGCAAAGCGAGCGAAGATTCAAGTTTACGGTAGGTATTAATCTGCAGTGTCATAAAATTCGAGTCTCACGAAGAACATGCCATTTAAGCACTGCGTTCATACTTCATACACAAGCTTAAAGGGATATACTCACTTGATTAGTCATGAACTGAGCAACGCGAAGGTCCAAGGATGATTCACGAACTCAATTGTCCTAATTAATGTATCCAAAACTGAGTCGACTGTTTACGGCGTTAGAGGATTTAACAGATTGTTTAACTGGGGGGGAATATCGGCGCTCTCACTACGTTCGAGCCAAAATACCTGAACTGAAATAGGTGCCTTTTCACCCTTAGTTTTTTTTTATGCTATAGGGGGCAAACGAGCAGACGAATCGCCTGATGGTAAGCGATTAACGTCGTCCATGGACACCCGCAACACCAGAGGTGTCGCAAGTGCGTTGCCGGCCTTTAAGGTGGGAGTACGCTCTTTTCTTGAAGGTTTGAAGTTAAGAATTTACTATTCCTACTTTTTTTTGTCAACTCTGTACTTTTTAAGGCGATCTATACCTGCAACATCATCATCGAATGCGGGGTTTTTAGGGAAGTATAGGGACATATCTTGTAATTAACAATTTTGTGTGCCAAATTAAAGACTAATACTAGTCCGCTTTTAGATAAGCAGTCAGCAAAGTTTATAAATAGCTTCCCAGACAAACACACAGTAGGGTCAAACACAAAACGATTTAATTTAAAACTTAAGGCCTAAAAAGTTTGATTTTCTTATGGAACCCTTATCTACGTTAAAAAGGTACTTCATTTCTATTAAATTGTATGATAAAAATCATGACTACATGTCCACAAACTGTTAATTATTGGCCACCAAAGATAGCTCTACATCTACAGTTCAGTTGAACACACACTTTTTCTTTTCTGTGGTCAATAGTTATGCAGTAAATGATTTTTATCATACCTACAACGCAATAGAGAAGGAGTACCCCTTTATGTAAATAAGGATTGAATAAGAAAATCAAGCGATACGGATGACTTACACTAAACCGGGCCGGGCCATAAAAGCGATCTGTCAATTCCTATAGAAAGCGTCACGTGATAGCTCGGAGCCCCTCGGACGTCATATGACACTTAGGGAATGCAAGCCGGGTTCCTACCCCAAAAACTGGGTACCCGGGTACCCGGCAATATTTGGAGTCGGGTAAAACCCGGGTTTTCAACTCATAACCCGGGTTTTACCCGATATCAATAAATATCAAAAAATAGTAAAAACAAATGAACTTTTTTTTTAATGTTCTGGTTCTGTTACGGCTGTAACCCTAACTTAATAATTTATAACTATTATAAAATATCATCTTATAAATGTTCCAAATTTATTTTTCACATCGCGAAACATTATATTTCTGGACCCTTATATACCTACCAGGTGTTTCCTGCAATAGGAAACCTGACAATGACAACGGTTTTGTAAAACGAAGTCGGGTAATACCCAGGTACCAAAAAAGGGCGGGTATTGCATTCCCTTGACACTTTCTATAGAAATTGACAGATCGCGCACGGCCCGGCCCGGCCCGTCCCGTCCCGGTCTACTGTGAGTCATCCTTTTTAGGCCCTAACTTTTGAGTAATCCACCGGAATGACTCGGAACATTTTTTTAATACTACGACGGCGACAAACAAGCATACGGCCCGCCTGATGGTAAGCGGTCACCGTAACCTATGGACGCCTGCAACACCAGGGGTGTTACATGCGCGTTGCCGACCCTTTAAAAAAAAGGAGGATTCGCTGCGTTGACAGCTAAACGTTGCGTGTATGACCCAGAAATCTAGGTAATTATTAGGTACGAAGCATGGCTATCTCAGACTCTCCCGCAATAAATTATAAATAACTCTCAGACGGAACGGAGTAATCTCGTCTTAACCCGTTATCTCTCAACCCAATACCTTTCTTGTTGAGAATGTTGAACTACTTAATGGATGACGTATATTTTAAAGTTTTGTGTTTAAAGCAGATTAAGTCATCATCATCGGCAAATTATATTTTGATCAACGAAAATATCTAGTAGGGGGGAAAAGAGACTTAGGTACGACATTTTGAAGACAGATTTAGGCAACTTTTTGATTTTGAAAAAAAAAACTGTAGGTACGTACCTACCTATATTTTTTCGTAATTTTTTTTTCGGTTATTGCAACCGCTTCACTGAAATTAAACACTTTAAAGTGCAAAATACTCGAAACGTGGGGAATTCAGTTAGTATACCTACCTACGCGATACAATCCGTTTTAAAGTGTATTCCTACCTACCTACACGCCTCTTGTACAGTGCCGCACATCGGTATTATTTGTAAGTAGTGTAATTTGCATATTTTTTATGTTCTACTCTAGATGGTAGCCATGGTAGGCAATTGTGAGAAAACAATAGGTGGTCTGGTCCGTCTGAGTTAACTTAACAAGCAAAAGTCGTCTCTTCTAAGTTTTCTAACTTCTAAATAAGTACCTATTACTGAAAGTAAAAGGAGGTGAAAGGATGACTCACACTAGAACGGGACGGGACGGGGCGGGACGGGACGATCTGTCAATTTCTATAGAAAGAATCACGTGATAGCTCGGAGCCCTCGGAGGTTACGTGAAGTTTTCTATAGAAACTGATAGATCGTCCCGTCCCATCGCGTCCCGTTCTAGTGTAAGTCATCCCTTAAGGAGCCTCTCATGTCTGCATATATCGCCTAAAACCGGCCTGCCGTAGTTTTAGAGCTTTTATACTCTACCAACATTGTCGATATACTCACTTACACAGCAGCACACAAAGGTATAATAATAAACGAACATATTTGTATGATACAACTCTACTACTACTACTACTAATCACTAAGTACATACATAGTATAAAACAAAGTCGCTTCCCGCTGTCTGTATGTATACTGTATGTATGCATGCTTAAGTCTTGAAAACTACGCAACGCAACGGATTTTGATGCAGTTTTTTTAATAGATAGAGTGATTCAAGGGGAAGGTTTATATGTATAATAATAACCTGTGCGAAGCCGGGGCGGGTCGCTAGTATTATATTAAAGAAACTTACCGAATTCTTGTTCTTTTCATCCTTCCCATGAACCTCCGGTTCTACCTTCGGCGAAGTCGGCTTCCCAAACACCATCTCTACCGCCTCATGGTCAAGCGGACTCACTAACTTCGGCGACCTCTTCTCCGAGATTATATCCAACTTAGTTTCAGTAGCCATATTCACTAACACAAATTATTTAAGTCAATATTGCAATCTTTGATTGGAATTTAGATCGTGTTTTGTTTTGACACGCGCGCGTGCGTCCCGCGCGACTGATGAAGCGACACTGCAGTTTAGTTTTAAGTTTTTTGTTTAAATTTAATTTGACCAACGTGGATGCTGACCGGTGGGCGAGTGTTGTCATCGGTTCGCGAGTCGGACGCTTAATTAAACCCATAATTAGTATGGTCACTTGCACCATTTAGGGTTTGTTAGCTAACTAACTCCTCCGGTAAATCCCACAACTTAGAAACGCTAAACCCGGGGTGGCGCGTGTGTCGCTTAGAAATGTGGAAAAATTACGGCTTTCTCTCAACTAGACTCCAGCGTCTCCAACTCGAGACGCTGAAATAGCACGTAAGTAAAAATTAATATTTTCTCTTTTCGTGCTCGGAAAGTCTAGGGCATCGGCGTCGTGGTCATAAAGTAAGTAACATTAACGCGCGCGGTGGGGAGAACCCAAGCGCGCTAGCACGGATGTCACATTTTCAACGATTTTAAGTGAAATAGTTTAGGTGAGAATAAAAATAATTTATTTGTTGACACACAAAATGTACATAAAACTTAATATTTTCAAAAAGCAGAGTGTATACCTCAGGCATAAATAATTAAATACCCAATTTATTCTCGACTACTATAATTGGTGTTCGTTGCACTCGGACTAATAAATAGCCTCGTCCAAAATGGGTTACTTTATGCCCTTGATATACAATCTACCATTATCGCCCCGGGGTAAGTGAGTGAGCAGTGTAGTGATACTTACTAGGTAGGTAGGTAAGAATCTTGGAAAGAATCCCTTCTATATCGTGCACGAATCGCCTGATGGTAAGCGATTAACGTCGTCCATGGACACCCGCAACACCAGAGGTGTCGCAAGTGCGTTGCCGGCCTTTAAGGTGGGAGTACGCTCTTTTCTTGAAGGTTTGAAGGTCGTATCGGTCCGGAAACACCGCTGGCAACAGTTCGTTCCGCAGTTTAGCTGTGCGAGGCAGGAAGTTTCGGGAAAAGCGCACAGTTGAGGACTGCCAATCATCTAGATTTGTACTCCTCTGCCACAGTCACACTTGCTTATTGGAGTGACTAAGAGGCTTTCCCGAGTTTCCCGTCGATGCCAATTTTCGATGTTCGAGGTAGGCGTGCAGTACCTAGTTTTTACTGAGATATTTACATATATCTTACTGAGCTATAAAATATTAACTAATACTGGTTATGCCGTTTACAAATAGAATAACATAAAACGCCTTGTAAGGCCTGCGGACCTTTGTGCCTTTGTATTACCAGCACGCCTACCACAAACATCGAAAATTGGCATTGACGGGAAAACCTCTTTGTCACTCCAATAGGGATGGAGATACAAATATTACAAATCCGCAATCTTTCGATTTTTGTGGTATAGGCCGCGCGAGAGTGAAGCATCACACTAGTATAATTGTTGATAACTTCACACGATAATGAGCTTTACTCCCACGCGGTAAGGGCGTTGACTCGCATGAACTAAGGTCGTAGACAAGATATGTACGGTCCATTGATTTAATGAGATGATCGCTAAATATAGCTCCAGCGCGTTTGCATTGATGCTTATCGATTCATCCGAGTAAAGCGTGAGTGATTATTTATAAGTATGTAATCAAATGGTAATGAAAACGCATAGTTTTGACTTGATATTTATTATTTTGAATAATTAAGTAATTACTTACAGTAATTAATTAGGCTTGAAGTAATTCGGACTACATACAGGTGACCTTGGCCATTGAACAAACCCTCAAATCCCACATAGGGCTAACTATACCTACCCTTAAATAAATAAAATAAATCACGTTTTGTTTTATAGGGTTCTGTACCAAAATGGCCCGTATAAAAAATAAACCGTTATGGCGTGACTCTGTCTGTCTGTCTGTCTGTCACTTCGTTATATATCTCGAGAACTCGAAAGCTACTGATTTGAAATTTCACATTGAAAGAGTGTTTACTATATATTTAATTTATTTTCAATCAAAAATGCCGGATAAAAAAGGGGGGCAAAAATTAAAAGTTTAGTTTACTATCATTTGAAAGGATTGAGGATAGCTTCTTGATTTGCAGATTGTATTGATTTGTACAGTTTTTTGTATTTATTTATATACCTACATAAATGTTTAAAAAATATCGAACGAAAGCTTTTACACATTTATTAAAGGGAAAATTGCACAGCAGAAAAATCAGAATACACATGAGAATGAGACTAATGTTTTGATGTGTATTTTTTTACTGCGTATGTCAGTATTTCAGTTAGGCTATGCTTATTTTTTTGTGCCTTTAAATACTACTCCTTATTAAAAAAAAGTTAAGGTACGAGTAAGCTTACCGTGTTTATGATACTTCTATACTTCTGGTTAGGTATACCTAGGTATAGGAAAATAAATGGCTGACGTTAACAGAGTTACTTCGCATGTCGCTTATCAGAGTTGGAGAATAAGCATTTTCCTAATTATAGCTTGCATAAGTTAGAAATACTTTAAAACGATTAGCTTTAAAGTACAGCTTTTATGAGAACTAATTATAGCAATTAAACATGCCACGTTTCTTTTAGCCACTTCAGTTCATTTAATACACGGAACCAATATACTTATATGGAAATGCTGGTGGTCATATGGGCATTCTCGAGGGTATATTTTGCATTATTCCGGCAAGCGGGGCTCTGCTGGAATGGACCACATTTTCCCAAGCTTCTCGTGGGACTCACATGAAAGTATCTAAAGAAAAAACTGAAGGTATCCTTGAAGACCTTTACCAGGAAATATTGCACCTGGTGAAAAGCCCCGAAGAATCAGCCCACACATCGATGCAAGAAATGGAGATTGTGGAGGATTCCGACTCGGCTGAAAGGTGCGCTAGCCAAGCAGCCGAACGGAGGCTTCACAACACTCAGGCGCCCTGCAAGAAATTGACGGGCTCTGTAAGAGGGCGCTACAAAGCTCTTAAAGGCCTGGGAGTGGCAAGAGGTGCTGCCACGAGCCGCAAAAAGCTTTGCAGGGCTAAAAACGATGGTATGGTAACGATGGATATAAGTGCGGGCCCTCACCCAAACCCGTGCAAAAGTCGGTACTTAAAGCGGTCCAGCTCGGAGGATCACTAAGGGAAATATACCCAAAAATTCAAGGGTGAGTGAGACCCCCGGACCAACCCCAACCAACACAGTCTTGTGCATTAAAGTTTAAACACAGCCCTACAGTGCGATCCTCGCCCAGACTCGTGTCGGGATCAGGAGTTTCAGCCCGATGTCAGTCGCACAGCTGAAGTCCCTCGGTAAAAAAAACATCCTGCAGAAGATCGCTAAGAAGACTAAAAATAAAACTAGGATATATTTCCTTGTATCATGTATTTGTTTGCGACTGAACATGAAGAAATATCACTTAGACGTTAGGTACACTCATTAAACTCATACATTTCACACTGTTTTTCTGCTACAGACAGATATTGTTTTGTATTTGCATTGTACCTACAGATAAAAAAAAAACAAAATTTGCATCGATTACATAAGGCCGGCACCTCACTAGTTTTTGGCACTATTAAAGAAAATCATTATGACAAACTTACACAATGGTGTGTTGTTTTAGTTGTTTGTATGGACTTTTGATGAATTTTGTGAATAAATGATTTAAAATGGTATGTATAGGATCAATGCTTGCCCCCTTTGAACGCCCAAAATACATGGCCACGGAAAGTCGAACCTTCGGCGCTGTAAAGCCATATGAATATGACGTCAAATTGAATTAACAACTTTGCCAATGTTTTGGTAATACACCATAGAAAAAGTTACAGAGGGATTGAAACTTAGTGTTCATAACAGATTACATTTTAGATAAGTATGCGACAATACAATCAAGATGCCCGATGACTGACATTAAAAAGAGTGTTCTTTCGTATGGAGTGGCGCATCTATTTACATATTGTTAAATCTGTGTTGGCGCCTCAGTAACACTTTTGTCTTTCAAATACAAGACAACCGATGTAATTAAGAAATTTGTAGAATGCAAATGAAGCTGAATTGTATTGTATAATTATTTGTAATATGGAAGTTCATTCTATCAGTTAATCATTATGTACAATTGATACATACTCGTAGGTGTAAATAACATCTTTGTGCCAAGAAAGGTAGGGAATAGATTTTAATACATAGCCAGGATTATTAGATTGCAGTTATCTATTTAAGTTATTTATCCATGTCTTATTGGTTGCATAATTAATTACAAAGTTTCATTTTACTTAAACTTGCTTTTTTTAAACTTAATCACTGGTATCCTTTCCAAAAATGTTAAATAATAGTATTATTTGAGACACATTTTATTGTAATCTTAACAAAAAATTAACATAACTGTATAAGTATAGCCAAATGGACTGTCTACTGGCTTCAAACATGCTTATAATAATTGCAAATATGTTTCAGAGGATAAAATGACACGATTACGTCTTGGGACACTAATTGAACAGCATATTAAAGAGTAGCAACATAAAAGAGTGTCCATAGCCTGACGTTAGACATGCATGCACAAATGACTTTGACTAACCTCTGACCACCACTATTTTTAAGTGAGACACCACACGTCATATTAAACTAAAAAACAGAAAAAATTACAACCCAAAATCCAACGGGTTCAATACATTTTACAAGTTTTATATATAAGTCATTTGTATTAGAACTGACAACAATTAGATAGTTAAAAAAAACTAACAATTAATGGAATTTGGAAGAAGTAAGCCCTTTTTAAATAATTAAATGCAAACCCTGTCTATTGCAGGAAAACTAATTCTATAGCCATTTATATTTATATCACATAAATTACATTTATTATAAATATAATAACATCCTCTTGTCGCATGCTTGGGGTCGCCGCTTAAATATAAACCATAGACCGCGCTTAATAAATAAATAAAAAAGTAATTTTAAAAAGTAGCCTGGACCATAGACAACAATAAATAAAGGGTTTGGAAGGAAGAAAGGCGGCTACAAATCGTTTTGAGATTTATTTAAATTCATTGAGCTCGCTTTTCGTATTAGATACTAATAGTGAATATTAGTTTTCTAAAGTTCAAATATCAAAGTTATTACTCCATCGACTATGCCGTCGGACAAAGTAATTTGTCCAATGTTGCTACAAAAAACTGAATGACTCGAGTGTGAGGGAGAAAACCGATAGATACGCTACCGCTTCAAAGGACAGGTAACTTTGTCGCAGGTACGAGTATAGTCGCTCAAGAAGTCTTAGGCGTTGGTCGGTTCATTGCGCAATTTCAGCACATCCCTCTCTCGCACTATGCAATCAATTGAGATAGACTGAAATAGAGCAAGACTTTAACTGGTCTTAACACGAAAAGCGAACGAGTCCTACAGACTTGGAAGGTAAAAAATAAATTAGGTTAAATTATAAACCTCACTATTATAATTCGGAATGTTCGTCATTGCCATCGCCCAACTGCGGCGGCTCCGTCGCTTCGATCTTCTCATCTTGAACATCTTCTTGATTTTCCTCAACTACTGGTTTTTCTACACTCTCTTCTACTGTCTCCTCCTTAGTGTCTTCTGGGACTTCTATAGTTTCCTCAGTTTTGTTCTCCTTCTTAATTGGCTTCTTAGGCCTCCAAATCTTCATCTTATTCACTAGATACTTAACTTCTCTGTCCAGACCGCTCATCTTCTCTCTAATGCTGTCAATAGTCAACTTGATATCTTCGTTCTTCTTTAACGCGTTCTGTTCTTTGATAGACTTGTCGAGCCACGTTTGAGTTTCTTCAATCTTCTTCTCTAAGACAGTGATTTCGACTTGTGTAAACATGTCTTTCTCCGGGTTGACTTCTTGAGTGAAGTTCTTTGCAGATTTCAAGAATTCGTTGGAAGTGTTGAGCATGCTGCGGAGCGCGGCGACTGCGTCGGGCCGTTCTCTGTGCTCCCAGTGTTTGTAGAAGATCGGATTGGTTTTCTCTTTGATTAAAGCTAGTTTTTCTTCGAAGAGTTCAGTCGGAGCTTCATATCCATCATCGTACAGCCACTCGGAAGTTTCGGAGCATAGTTTCTTGACTTCCTCGATTTGTTCGGGAGTACCGCACTGTGCGAACTCGTCCATGTCTACTTTCATCTGCGCATCGACGACGAAAGCTTCTAAACTGTTTAATGCGGACTCCCTTTCGGCTCGCTTCCTGTCGATAGCATCCAACTCGGAGATTTTAGTTTTGGAAGCCTTGAACTGTTCCGGGGATAACGGCTGGAGGACCAATACTTGCTCATCGGTCTTGATAGGTTCTTTAAGCACTACGATCTTAGGTTTGGGTTTAACTTCAGGCTCAGTAGCGTTCTGCTTATCGGGACCCTCATTAGCATTAGCGGTTTCATTTTTCTCAGGTTCGGGAGCCTTGTCTTCTTTCTCCTCAGTTTTCTCCGCTTCATCGGAGCTGAAGAGCTTGCTGATGGTGCTGCCTAGTTTAGAGAGCGTGCTGTCCGAGTCTTCGGTGACGGTTTTCTCGGCTACGAATTCAACGTTGACCAGGTTGAGGATGCCGGAGTCGTCCATGTTGAAGTGCGCCTTGATGCCCTTGTGGTCGACGCTGGGGCCGGAGTGCCGGGCGAGCGCGGCGCCGACGCCGCTGAGCGCGACGAGCGCCAGGTTGCGCGCGCCGATGTTGGCGAGCTCGGCCGCCGGGATGTGATCCAGTTCCGCATAGTTCACGCTGAAGGAGAAGTCATCCGTGTGCTTGTTGAACGTGATGACTTTCTTCTGCGGGTAGGGGTTCATCGGCCCGAACAGGGTCCGTTTGATCTGTAACAAGATTGAACGTTGAGCGCTCGCGTTACGTTCCGATCCACGACCGACTGTTACTTGTAGCGCAGACTACAAAGAACCTGACCATTGTACGAACACAGTAACAGTAGAACAAAAAAAACTATATCCAACCCTTAGTTAATTAGTTCGTTTTTCTGGACTTTTTTCCGCAACTCACCATCCATTGTGCCTTTTTTGCGTGGTAACAAGGTAGCCCTATTCCAACCATCCCAGCTCTTCTATGAAAGCCAACATTGGTTTTAAGTTGCTAACTGCCTCCTTTAGAATGTTTATAGTTCCCAAATACCTCCTCCTGTATACTTCTACCTGTCTACAGTCTAGTATAATATATTTCGTTGTCTCCTCTTCTTCCATGCAGGCTCTGCACATAGGACTGTCTGTTTTACCCATGTTGTATCGGTGTTTGTTTAGTGATATCCATCCCTTTTTCGGGGTGGTAATACTAGCGTAAGAAAAAGACAGTATGATACTCGCTAAACTACTGTTGCTGCGTTCGTCCGGTGGTCGGACTCTAATTTATACTTATTCTTAGTAAATATATCACTTTGCTGATAAGGTACATTTTGATATGAATCTTTATAGCATTTGCCTATTGGCTTTTACTCACACCGACCACATATGTTTTAAACAAAGGAGAGATTCGATAGAAGTTGAGAAAATATCCTTCACCTATTTAAATTAATGAAAAAACCCCAACCATTTGTTAATAGAAAAATACAATCCACGTGACAAAATAGTAACACTCAAAATTAATAACAGGTGTGACTGTTACATGACGCAAAACTTTATATATTAGAATGATTTTTGATAATAATGATTTCATACAAAAGACATGAACTGTGATGGTTAGTGATAGAAAAATCACACTTTGTTAAAACCACAAACATAACTTCCAAAAAATTCCCTTAGTAAAAAAATAAAGGTAATAATCTTACCCGTTCCTGAAATCAGTAAACGAAGATTTAATTATCTACTTAGAAAGAACATGCGATGTTAAAGTAGTTTATGCAACAGTGATATAATAAAGGTTCTTAAAACTTGAGGGTCGCCGTTACAAAACGAGGCGAAGCCGAGTTTTGTAATAATAGACCCGAGATTTTTAAGAACCAATTATGAGCTGTTGCATACGCTTGTTTTTCTACGACAGCTAAAATAGCGTAATAAGCAAAATTTAAAAACTTGGCAGGATAGGGAAGATATTGTGCACACTATAGAAATTAAAACAAAAAACAACAACAGTGCTCATATATTGTATAAAATCCATAGGAGCAGTGTTCTTATGGAATACCATAGACCGTTATAATGTATACTTTTTAAATATCGCTGGCAGTCATCTAATTGACAGATAGAAGTGCTAGAGTAGAAAAAAGTATTTTAATTTGTGGTCGCATCTGTATTGAAAGTCGTTCGAACACGTGCGCACATACTTTCCGCACTAGCATTGAAATGTACTATTTTCCCATTTAATGGGCAACCTGACCTTAACAACACAGGGAGGGGAGTCGGTTTACGTACAGTTTCCCCTTTGCCGAGGTACAAGCCCAAATGGGCATACGCGGCTGTGTTGTGGCTAGTCCGTATATAAAAATAGATAGAAGTGTGCAAGATTTATTACAGTAGTTGTATCATTTTCTATTTGTTAGTGTCGTCACTCACTACAGAATGGTTTTGTATGTAATGTGTGAGAAGTGCGTCTGTGTGTATTCCCCGCAAGTGACAGAATTTGATTTTGCAGTCAACCCATTGGAACCCTAGGCCACTCTAGAACCATGTCAAAATGACAAGCAGTAAGAGATTTGTTACAACCTGATTTATAGCGTCACTATGACATAGTCCTACAGTGGCCTAGGGTTCCAATTGGTTGACTGTACCATAAGATGTCGCTTTGACGTCTCCCTTTCAACGTATTGAAAGCCGAAGATCAGGGCCTATACCACGAAAATCGAACGATTGCGGATTTGTATCTCCGTCTCTGTCACACTTGCATATTGGAGTGACAAAGAGGTTTTCCCGTCAATGTAAATTTTAGATGTTCGCGGTAATCGTGCGGGTGTGATTAGAGAGTGTCTCGTTACGTCGTAGTCATGAGGAAGAACTCACCAGCTTGTCAGCTCCGTCGACGTGCCTCGTGAACACTACCTGCACGGGCAGTAGCACGGCGTCCTTCACGTTCAGGGCAGCCACTTTGTAGCCCGTCGCTAGGGACGCCGCTCTGGAAACATGATACCTATGTTTACACTCGACCACGGCAATAGCACAGCGTAAGGATGTACTCCATACAGTGGGTTAACTCCGCCGGTTTCTGGGTCATCGATGGGGGGCGCGCGGGGAAGGAGGCGGGGAGGAAACGCCGCCGAATTTCTATGAAAATTCGGCGGCGTATTTTAAGGGGTGTAAAATTGAAATTAGTTTGCCAATCAGACTGTAATATCTTTCGCATAGTTTTTGACAACCCTGAGCCTCAGCACGACCACCGAGCCGCTGGCCGTGTATGAAGTTACCTTACTGTATGGAATACATCCCTACGCTGTGGCAATAGGCATGATGACTGAGAACTCAAATCAGCTTTTAATATAAGAACTCAAAACTATACTTGTATTCACAGGTTCATTATCATGAACCTGAGGTCAAAATTGCTAGAAACGGCCGCCATATTAATATTCTTCAGTTTTAATCTGATCGTGATAAAATCGACATATAAGGATCCGATAGGTTCTTTACGAATCTGAGGTCAAAATAGCGAGAAACGGCCGCCATCTTGGATTTCTTTAGTTTTGATCCAATCGTGATAGTGATAAAATTCGATATCTGAGGATCTGAGTTTTCGACATGACACAGGTCAAAATTGTAGAAAGCGGCTACCGCCTATAAATATCTTTATTTTTGGTCCAATCATGTTGTAAGTTTACATTATCGGTCAACATTTCTATAATACCTAATTAATCTATAGTTATATAATTTAACTTTCGTGAGACATACTGATATTAAATTGCAACGGTTGACACTCACGTATTTTTATCACAATAGGCGACATGTTTCGTCTGCGTCGGGCAGACATCGTCGGACAGACAGAGTGGTGTTATCACCGCGGCTAGGGCATCACTGCCCCAGTCCGGCGTAGGTAACGGGTCGCACGGGACGAAGCGGGGTGATTCGCGCAATCCGGCGTCGTCGTTTAATATTAATAATTACACCCCGTTATCTAACGCTCACTTTGGGGGCAAGCTAAAATAGTATGTATGTATGTATAAGCTTTATTGTACAATAACACAAGAAATACAAGAAACACAGTAACATAGACAATTTGATACAACAAAGGCAAACTTATCCCTATGAGGGATCTCTTCCAGTGAATAGTGATGTTGCTTAGTCGATTCATATTTATTAATCAGTCAAAATAAAATTATTTTTGTATGAATAATCTTGACATAATTAATTAATTGTAGATGCAAGTAATGAGTTATATTTGATGTCATTAGATGTTCTGTATCTATTTGATCGGATAGGAGGACGACCATTATTAAAGAGTACAGAGACGACTTACTAGGTAATTTAGTACGAGCAGTTTAACGTCGGGGGTAAATTTGAATTATTTTTTATTTAGTACACTATCAGGTCACGTTTTGTTAATAATAACGAGCAGTTTAAGTTTTTATAGTCAACTTCATAATTTTATTATTTCAGATTATCGAAACTGCCCCATCCCTTGCCCCGAAAGTGAGCGTTAGATAACGGGGTGTATTAATAATCTATAGTTACGCCCGCGCGCCGCGCCGCCCGCCAGCACCAGCCGCGCCGACGCGCTGGCGCCGCCGGCCGCGGCTGCGAGGGAATATATAGTTACCTGTAGACGGCTCCCATGGCGACGGCCTCGTCCGCGTTGATGGAGCGGCTGGGCTCGTAGCCCTGCTCCTGCAGCGCGGCCAGCACGGCCGGCCGCGGCTGCGAGGGAATATATAGTTACCTGTAGACGGCTCCCATGGCGACGGCCTCGTCCGCGTTGATGGAGCGGCTGGGCTCGTAGCCCTGCTCCTGCAGCGCGGCCAGCACGGCCGGCCGCGGCTGCGAGGGAATATATAGTTACCTGTAGACGGCTCCCATGGCGACGGCCTCGTCCGCGTTGATGGAGCGGCTGGGCTCGTAGCCCTGCTCCTGCAGCGCGGCCAGCACGGCCGGCCGCGGCTGCGAGGGAATATATAGTTACCTGTAGACGGCTCCCATGGCGACGGCCTCGTCCGCGTTGATGGAGCGGCTGGGCTCGTAGCCCTGCTCCTGCAGCGCGGCCAGCACGGCCGGCCGCGGCTGCGAGGGAATATATAGTTACCTGTAGACGGCTCCCATGGCGACGGCCTCGTCCGCGTTGATGGAGCGGCTGGGCTCGTAGCCCTGCTCCTGCAGCGCGGCCAGCACGGCCGGCACGCGCGCCGCGCCGCCCGCCAGCACCAGCCGCGCCGACGCGCTGGCGCCGCCGGCCGCGGCTGCGCGGGACAGTACTGAAGACACGCGCGGCCATAGATCTGCACACAGCTCGTCGAGTTGTGTGCGGGATACCTGACGACAAACGTGTAACTTCAATTTCATCGTCATTTTAGCTACACGCTAACGCTTAAGGAGTATAGCCTATTAGAAGCGGAGCGTAAAGTGCTAGAAAAATCCTGGGCCTGTCAAAACGGACGATGATAATTGAAGGTTCCTCAAAAATTCCGAAATACAAGAACTGGTAGCCGAACCAATCATTGGTGAGACCAGGGCCCATCGTTTTCGCTGACTCGGCCATCTTGGGCGAATGGGAGAGGATCGGCAGGTTGAAGAGAACATACCTTGGTCGAACGACTGGACGTCGTCCGGTCGGTTGGCCAAAGTGTCAGTAGTGCCACTGAATAGATCAGCACGCCTACCACGAACATCGAAAATTGGCATTGACGGGAAAACCTCTTTGTCACTCCAATATGCAAGTGTGACAAAGATGGAGATACAAATCCGCAATCGTTCGATCTTCGTAGTACAGGCTCTGGAGACGGATCTGCGTGAACCCTAAGTCACAAACTGGCGAGAAATTTCACAGGATCAGGTAAAGTGGCGAGCTCTTGTGTCGGAAGCCATCAAGACTCATGGGTCATTGAACCAGCGCAGTTACTAAATTATTTTAGCTGAAAGATATCCATTACTGAACCATGACTACCTACAAAAATTTCCACTAAAATCGATAGTGCGCAGCCCGCCTCCAATATTTCTCCGCGATCTTAAACTATGTTTTAGTGATCTTAGCAACGCAGAGTAAACTCACTCGATCTTGAATAGATGAAAACACCTGAGCGAGCGAACGTGTTTGTTCACTAATGGTAGCCGAAAATCGTCAAACGTCTAACGAATCTGAGGTCAAAATTGCGAGAAATGTTCGCCATTTTGAATTTCTTCAAGTTTGATCTGATCGTGATATAAATCGATATCTAAAAAATCCGATAGGTTTCTCATGACTTATGACGAATCTGAGGTGAAAATTGCGAGCAACCAAGCATATTAAATTTCTTGAGTTTTGATCTGACCGCGATAAAAATTTATAACTTAGAATCCGAGAAGTTCCTTATAACGAATCTGAGGTTAAAATTACCAGAAACGGCCGCCATCTTGAATTTATTCCGTTTTGATCAGATTATGATGAAAATCGACATCAGAGGATCCGAGGGGTTTTTATACCTATAGTGTGGTCAAAATTGCTAGAAACGGTCGCCATCTTGAATTTATTCCGTTTTGATCAGATTATGATGAAAATCGATATCCGAGGATCTGAGGGGTTTTATATCTAAAATGTGGTCAAAATCGCTAGCGATTTTGACCACATTTTAGATATAAAACCCCTCAGATCCTCGGATATAACAACGGTCGCCATCTTGAATTTCTTCAGTTTTTGATAAAAACCGATATCTGAGGTGAGGTCAGACAGAGGTTTCCTATAACGAATCTGAGGTCAACATTGCCATAAACGGCCACCATATTGAAATTCTTCAGTTTTGATCGTGATAAAAATCGACATATAGGGATCTGATAGATTCTTTATAACGAATCTGAGGTCAAAACAGCGAGAAATGGCCGCCATCTTGAATTTCTTTAATTTTCATCCAATCGTGTTAAAAATCGATATCTGAGGATCTGAGAGGTTTACCAATATAGATTCGTTATAAAGAAATTCTCCGATCCGAGGATCGGAGAATTCGAGAATATCGATTTTTATCATGATCGAATCAAAACTGAAGAAATTCAAGATAGTGGTATTTATTAGTAATTTCAAAGTCAGTTTTACTAAATACAGATCAAAAAAAAGATTTAGAGCAATTTATAATTAATAAAAAAAAGATCAATATCGTTTTTATTTTATTTTAGGTATAAATTTCGCATGTTCTTAAGAAGCTTGGTCTCTATAATTTCTACTCATGTGCCGGAGGGCCGGCCGCCGCCTCCGATGAAGTACAATGAATTGTCACTTACCAAGTGTTTAAAATCCTTGTCGTCTAGCAAGCTCTCGATCTGCGCGTAATGCTCCGTGTTGGCGGAGAGCACGACCTTGACTCGCTCGGCTTCCAGTAGCAGCTTCTCCATGGCGCGGGGTGAGGCCCTCACGTCTCCACCACCCTGGGATTCCCACGCCTTGATGAGGTGCTCTCGGAGCCGGAGCGTGATCTCGAAGCCACCGAGGGTTCTATAACAATACACGTCAGCGTGTAATTGCCTTAACCCTTTAACGACTAACGGCCTCCTAGCCTAGTTGGTAGTGACCCTGCCTACGAAGCAGGAGGTCCCGGGTTCGAATCCTGGTCAGGGCATTTATTTGTGTTTATCACGAATATTTGTTCCTGAGTTATGAATGTTTTCTACGTATTTAAGTATTTATATGTATCTGTCTATTATATATATCGTCGGACGTCGCCTAGTAACCCACAACACAAGCCTTATAGAGCTTACCGTGGGACTAGGTCGATTTGTGTAAGATTGTCCCATAATATTTATTTATTTATTTAAAGGCGTCGTGTGCTGTCGTACCCACGACGCGCGCAACGCCTAAACTTGTCTCAGTTAAGGTTTACTTCGATCATGAATATCTATTTAGAATCGTTTTGCACAGCACTACGAGATTCGTCATTTTTGGTTATCGTAACGTACTTGGCGTCTGACTGATCACTTCATTCAAATATAAGCGGTCAAAGGGGTAACTGTTTCACTTCACACAAACAATATGGTGATCGATGCGATAGTGAAACACTTTTCACTATCGCATCGCACACGTTGGCATCATGTCAAACAATTCTTCAGAACATTGTATAGGCGATAGAACACACTTAACGAAGCAGTCTCTCCTTAGACGTCAAGGTTCAATGTTCAATACCGACTATGAGTTTGGGATCGTCGACAATTCGTACAGCGCGCCTCTGGAGCGAGCCAAAGGGTCCAAGCTGGTATCCAAGCGCTCCTGCCCAAAGGTGCTAGCAGTAAGTCTCCATATGGGAAAACTCCCGTGAGTATTAGACATATTATTAATATATAATATGTATACTTAGATCGGGTTACTCACGTCTATAAAGTCGAAAATAGCTCGGCGTGTGCGCAGAGCAATCGCCGCAAGCGCTTCCCACTCATGATTATGGGGCGCGAACCGTCCCGAAACATGTCGAGCTATTTTCGACTTTATAGACGTGAGTAACCCGATCTAAGTATATTAATACTCCATATGGGGTCTGACTTGCGACTTATAACAGCAGTTTTTGTCTCGAAGTATCCCCTCGCTCTATTGAGCACACCGAGCTTTTTGGATGCCAGTGCAGTTTACCCTCCAGATGACAGAGTGAAAGAGGTAAACAACAGGTATTATCACTAAAGAGCGAGCTCTTACAGACAAGCTTAGGGTAATGGGATCCAATTTGAAAAGTTCCATCATAAAAACGCGATTAGTGAGGTGTTTTGACATTTGTCTAGTGAAGTACCTCGCGATGAGGTTAAAAAGTATTGTTCGTCAAATTTAGCGATTATTGACGATTTGGTAGAATCGATAGACCAGATTTTTTTATGCATCTACTTACAAGTATATAATGGTTTGTTTTTTTATATTATAAATTAACCTTTTTTTCACATCGGGTTACATTTTGTTTTGTTTTTAAATATATCTTTTTTATTTTATAATTGTTTTTTATCAACCGACGCAAATGTTAGATGAATCGAAATGGCAGATTCAGTCACAACACTGCTTTAGTAAAAAAATAAGGCATAATAAGTTGCGGTTTGTGTGATGAATTATTATCGTTGAATATGTAATAACTAGGATCTACAAAAATGTACAGAAGGTTAAGTATTTAAAAAGCGTGACATATTGTTATTATTTAAATGCAAGTTCTAGCATTTTACCAGGATTTAATTTATAATTTTTAATATTTCAATGGTTCATGCGCGTTCAAAGTGTAGGCGGGTACATACAGAAAAAGCCACCTTGCGAGAAATCGCATTGCGTCGCATTCTTTCTCGTTCTGTGTGGTTAGGGCTGCCATCCGTCCGGGTTTCCCCGGATTTGTCCTAATTTGGAGCCCGTCTGGGGATTTTTAAAACTGTCTGGGGTAAACCCGGACATTTTTGGGTTCAGGTCAATCCCTAGCAAAAGCATATATTTTCAAATTAAAAATTCATTTCTTTAGTGTCCGGGGAGAGCCCGTGAGTTTAATGAAACGCCCGGGTTTTTTAACTTTTTTGCCCGGTTTCGGAAATTTACGAGATAGCAGCCCTATGTGTGGGCCCGTCTGTCGGCCATTATGAAACCTCACCTGTCGTACGCGACGCCCAAGACTTGCATCTGAGGAACGGTCTCCACGTAGCCGCGGTCCTTCACCTTCACGTTCTTGTACTCGACCAGCGCCGCCTTGGTGGAGCCGGCGCCCATGTCGAAGAACAGCGCCTGCCATGGCGTCTCGTTGATTTCCTGACAAAAAAGATTAATGATTCACTTTAATATTACCACTAATATCACTTTTATTTGTATATTTGACGACCGGTTAGCGCAGTTGGTAGTGACCCTGCCTGCTAAGCCGATAGTCCTGGGTTCGAATCCCGGTATGGGCATTTATTTGTGTGATTAACACAGATATTTGTTCCTGAGTCATGGATGTTTTCTATAAGAATAAGAATAATCTTTATTTACTTAAAACCTAATACAAATATGTAATGTTTCACAATACGCTAACACCTCAAGAGTTACTTATGTATTAGGTTTGAAACAGTTTCACCGGAACTGAGCCTCTGTCTCCCGAACTAGGCGGATGCCTGTGACTCGGAAGTCAGTGATTCCACCGAGAAGATGAGATGACATGATTTGTATGCTTAACTATAAAAGGTTTTTGGAATGATCATGATACAAGGAAAAATAAAGTAAAGAAAAATAAAAAATATAAATAAACACTTTTTACCTGACGTATGGTTGTGTGTGTGTGTGTGTGTGTGTGTGTGTGTGCGTGAGTGAATGTACGAGTATGTGCGTATATGTGTGTGTGTGTGTAAAGAGAGAAGAGAGCGAGAGAGAGAACGTGTGTGAAAGCCTGCAGTGAGCATAATTAAATAGTTATTCATTCTTGGGACGTAATAGAAATAATAGTATAGGATAGGTAGAGTGATTGATAATGGAAAAGGGAATCGGTTGATGATCAGAAAGAATTATGTATGTAGGTAGTGGTAGCCATAAAACGTCTTTATTTCAGACAGTTTAGGAGGTCTTCAGTCGCCGGATAAGTTTGTGATTGAAGCCAGGAAGTTAGTTTTAATTTACAGTGAAAGCGGTTTAATGGATATATATTTAGTTGTTTATTTGCCTTATTATAGATCCGAGCACTCATTGCCATATATTGGCGGCCGGCAAATCCCGTCCGCCGATTTCCTACTGGACAGGCAGTCTGTTTATTGCGCTTACTATTTGCTTTCGCACAAAAAGGTAAGTATCGATGTCTGCGCAGTATTGCACGGAGGACGTATAGCTGTCTAACCGTTAGGACGCTACATTCGGCGTAAAGTTGGGTTGTAGGGTATCTATAAGGTTTAGATATTGCGACCTTTAGTACAGCTCTTTGCGCTCGCTCAAGCTTTAGCATAGCCACCTTGCCAGCAGCGCCCCACACCGGGATACAATAGGTGACTAGCGATTGGCAGAGGGACGAATAAATCATCATCAAAGTCTTGCGATCAGCAGAGTGGCGGAGTTGTTTAATAACATAAATTAGTTTCCTGACTCGAGACGTCAGCGAGTCTATATGAGTATGCCAGTCTAATCTTTCGTCAAGAGTAACACCAAGGTATTTCATGTTTGAGGCTCTGGCGAGAGACAGGCACAGACAACTAGGCGAAGGAAGCTGACATATGTGATTTTTAATAGAAAAAGATATATGAGGTTGTGTTTTTTTTGAAATAGCAAATGGAATGAATTTTGTTTTGTCTAAATTAAGAGTTAGTAAATTCGATTTTAGCCATTGCGTTACGAGTTTTAAGCCATTTTCTGCGTACGTTTTTGTATCTGCCCAGTCGGATCCGTGAAACAGTAAGACCGTATCATCAGCGTACGCTATTATTTTACAATTTTCAAGTGACAGTTGGCACAGTTCATTTACGTAAATCTGGAACAGCGTGGGACCTAAAATGCTGCCCTGCGGCACACCGTAGCCTATGGTTTCTTCTTTGCTTACATGATGGTTAAGTTTTAAAAATTGCGTGCGATTTGAGAGGTAGTCTTGGAACATGGCTAGAGATGTGTCACGGAGACCAATATTTTCTAATGTATTTGTATATTATATATATCGTTGTCTGAGTACCCGTAACACAAGCCTTCTTGAGCTTACTGCGGGGCTTAGTCAATTTGTGTAAGAATGTCCTATAATATTTATTTATTATTTTTATTTATTTAATATTTATCATATTAAAATTCTTATATCGGGTTACACGTCAATAAAGTCGAAAACAGCTCGACATGTTTCGGAACAATCCGTGTCCCTTATTCATGAGTCATGCTGCATGCGTCTAGCCGCGGCGGCTGCTCTACGCACACTGCGAGCCCCAGCTCTGTCTGGTCACGGTTTGGTTGACATTGTAACGGGACGCAATTCCCGTTTACATAAATGATTATTACATATTTATTTGTTACAATTCCCCTTAACTTATTTCTTATTTTTTATTAGAAACGCGCGTATTTGACGAGTAGTGTATAGCTGCCTTAAATCTCTAATTTTGTCTATGCTTCAAAAGTTTTAATGATCTATGCTTTTTAAATCAGCGATATTTGAATTATTTGGAATAATCAGTTGTCATTGACAAACAAAGCTTCTAAGAAAACATGAATTTTAAATTATATACAATTTTAGTTTTAATAAGTTAAATAAAAAGGAATTAAATGATGTTTGATACCAGCGACGAGAAGTTATACTAATTTACATTCTTGGAAGGATAGAAGGATTCAAAATAAGACAAAGGATATGTTTTTATCGCAATAAGGAAACCGAAATCTAAAGCTAAGTATAGACATCTAGATTTGTAAAATATATTTCCTTTATTCCCCCTATCTGTAGAAACATATTAAATGAAATTAATTAAGATCTCCCCTCTAACTCAAAAGTATCCCTAAATAGTATGTTACATTTATCTACTACATTTATCGTTTTACGAGAACTCTGACTAGACTCTCAATGACATACATTATGCAGGCAAGACAGTTAAGGAGTTCGAGTTGAGAGTAGATGAGATAAACAACATTAGAGTAATATGAGCGATACTACACTGACTGACCCTTCCTACAGCTAGACCTCACTTGACTTTACCTGACAACACGTACATCTTCAACAGTTCAATCCCTTCATGTTAGCTTCCAAATTTAGATGAAAGTACTTAGTGATAGTAGCTCATAGCTTCTTTAAAAATACAGGTGGTAGACAACATTACAGAAGGCAGAGTAAATAAATAATGGCAACTTTATCGAATGAAAAGAACCTAGCTTTACTACGCGACACAACGTTTCCCCCTACACGATCACTGGCCAAATTGATATTACAAGGTAAAATTCAGGAACTGTATTTCATTAGGATAGGTAATTTGTAGTATAAATCTGGACCGTTACAACATGAGTAACCCGATATAAGAATTTTAATATGTCTGATACTCACGGGAGTTTTCTAATATTTATTATCACACTTGCCCAGTGGTGATATTGCATGCAAGCATACTTAGACCTAATGAGCTGTATTATGCCCATGGGCGTAATGGATTTTCATAGTACTTTTCGGCACACTCAGTCTCCAGCGGGCCTCGCGCCGCACCCACATATAAAATACGTAAATCAGAGACCTACACTGAAATTAAAGGCCTATTTATTTTTATTTATTTTATTTTATAACCACAAATAATAAAAAACAAATAAAATAAATATTTAAGGCAGCTCCCATACAAAAAATTAAATTTTTACGTGGTTTTTAATTTTTTATAGATAATAGTACGGAAGGCCTAGTATAAAAGTTGTACGACATTAACTCCTCGACCGCGTTAGCGTATCGAGGGGTCAAAATATGAAAGTTGCCGGATGATTTAAATAAACGGCAAACATAATTTGAACTCCCGATACGCTAACGCGGTCGAGGAGTTAATGTCGTACAATTTTTATACTAGGCCTTCGGAAGCCTTCGTTCTCGACTCGCACTTGGCCGGTTATCTTAGTCATTTTTAATTTGATTAAGTCATACTTAAAGATTATCATTTTTGATCTAAGGTTTGTGGTTGTAGATAGAACTTAGATCAAAAATGATAATCTTTAAGTATGACTTAATCAAATTAAAAATGACTAAGATAACCGGCCAAGTGCGAGTCGATTTAAGTATTTCAATGTTACCCCCCATTCTTAACACGCCATCAAATCAAGCAACTGAGTAAACACATGAACACAAGCTGGCTAATTATAAAAGCAAATAAAAAAATATTACATACTCAGAATCAGAAGCATCATACAGATTTTTTAGCAAGTCAAGTCTTGACAGTCAACTAGTGGTACCTTTTCTGAACGACACACGTACAGTGCAGTCAAGGCCTAAAATATCGATGCGGATTCTAAAACAATTTTTTTATGGATGCCACTGCTGAGATGACAGAACTCCCAGTACAGAAAGATCGTATGCAGGGGGTGGACCTTTTTAGGGTTTTGTTTTTTTTATGTTTCCCCTCCTTACCATACCCGTTCTGGCGTAAGCCAAGGTTCTATCCTTGGTCCGCTGTTTTTTATTATAATGGTAAATGACCTTGAGGCTGTAGTTCGCCATTCTAAATGCCTACTTTACGCAGATGACTTAAAACTCATACGGCTCGTAAATGTTGTTACCGATTGCGCCCTGCTACAGGATGATATTAATGCTGTACACAGTTGGAGTCTAAATAACAAATTGCTTTTTAACCTAACAAAATGCAGTGTTATGACTTTTTCCCGTAATCGATGTCCTCTGCACTACATCTATTCCTTGGGAAACTCGGCAATTACTCGCGTAAATTCCATTAAAGATCTTGGTATTGTCTTTGACTCTAAGCTTACTTTCAAGCAGCATATCATATCACTTACAACAGATTGCTTCAAAAGGTTTGGTTTTATTACCCGCAATACTAAAGATTTTCGTGATCCTACCGTCTTCGACATGTTATACACAGCCTTGGTCAGAAGCAAAATTAAATCAGCCTCAATTATATGGAACCCCCATGAAAAATCTTATATCCTTCTTTTAGAAAAGATTCAAAAAGCATTTCTTCGTATCTCATATAGACAAAGGTACGGGTACTACCCCTTCCTCTACCCTACTAAATACCTACTCGGTATTAGGCTTTAATTCGTTAGAAGTCAGGCGAAATACTGAGCTTCTTTCCACAACTTGCCAACTTCTAAGAGGGGAGTCTGATTGTTCAGACCTGATTGCAAGTATGTGTGATAACGGCAAGGTAGACGCGAAATATTTACAGAAAATCCTACTAATATTATAAATGTGAAAGTTTGTATGTATGTTTGTTACTCTTTCCCATAAAAACTACTGAATGGATTTTAATTAAACTTTACAATAATATAGCTTATACATCAGAATAACACATAGGCTACAATTTATAAAGATATTGCGCAGATGAAGTCGCAGGCCCCACCCAGTTTAGTCATATATCGACTTTGGAAAGGAATAATTAAATTAAAAGAAAACAAATAATTAAAGGGGAGCTCCCATACAATAAGGTGACTTTTTTGTCATTTTTATACTAGATACTGGCACGGAACTCTTCGTGCGAGTTCGACTCGCCATTGGCTGTTTTATTTCATCACTTACCTTCCTATAATTTAAACTTTCGTGAGTCATACTGATATTAAATTGCAGCGGTTAACACTCACGTATTTTTATCACAATAGGCGTGACATGTTTCGTCTGCGTCGGGCAGACATCGTCGGACAGACAGAGTGGTGCTATCAACTTATCACCTTCGCGGCTGGAGCATCACTGGCGTAGGTAACGGGTCGCGCGCGACGAAGCGGGAGCGGGGTGATTCGCGCAATCCGGCGCCGTCGTTGCGGGAGTCTGAATTGTCGGATCGTATGACGGGATCAACGACAAGCACACCGAACTACTACGTTACCTTCCTCCTGAAGATGCCGTAGTTGATACCAATGGCGGTGTAGTCATTGATCAACTGTAGGACGGTAAGGCCTGCGAGCCCGGCTGCCTCCTTCATAGCGCGCCGCTCCGCTTGGTTAAAATAGCCCGGTACAGATATGACACATTCGCTGATCTGCTGGCCTGAGAACAAACAATTTAATATGCATTAATCCATTTTTTCCGGGTTTCGTTTTTTCCTTTTGAGGTACGGAACCCTTATAGGACACTTTGTTGTCCGTCTGTCTGTCTGTCAAGAGCCTTTATCTCGGGAACGTGTAGAGGTACCAAGTCTAAATTAATACCACATACACAGATCTGCGGTCCCTTGAAGCTGTGAAAAAATCAAACCTCTAAACCAACGCAATCAAAAGATACGGCCATTTATATCGCATTACATAATAAATACTTTGATACTTTGATTTCCCATAAATTTTCAATGGGAATCAAGATGTATAATGTACTTCCCGTTGACCTAGAATCACGAAATTTGGCAAAAAGCAAGAGCTTGTAGCAGTACAGGGAAAAATCCCTCGGCTGGCGAGTCGACTCGCACTTGGCCGGTTTTTTAGGGTTATGTAGCCAAAATGGCAAAAAAAACCCTTATTTATTTATTTCAAAAAACAGTTTACAGCATAACAGTAAAAACCAAAGCGCTGCAACCATCAAATAAAAAAGCAAAACAGAATAAGCAAACATACATACAAAAAACACAAATAAAACCATAACATATAAAACTTAACACTACTTATGATTTAGGCGACGTAACTACGTGGCTTCGTTGCGTCGATCAGGCGTAGGATTCGGCAGGCTTATAGTTTCGTCCAGTCCGTCCGTATGTAACAGTGGTTTTACTCAGTAACTATAAACCATTTATGGTAATGATATTACAACAAGAGATGTATTTTCTGTGCGCTACATAGTTTTGCATATAAGTTGCGAAAGAAATATATTGAGGGGGCGCGCCCCAATCGCCCCATACATGTAACTGAATGTCAAAAAACTTGTTTTGGTAAATATGTACTTGAGGCACATCATCTGATAGGTCTTTAGAAATAACTTGAAGGTAAATAGTACCGGCAGAGCTTGTCGCTATTTTCACCGTACTTTGTTTATTATTTTATTTCCAATTGGGTTGTCTATCTAATACGAATAAGTGACCTAAATGCATGCATCGAGTGCCAGTGCCACATAAACAGGATAACATAGTTCAGAATATTAGGCAGTTACGACGCTTTTTAAAAGTACCGGTTCCAACCCCTGAATACTGGTACTTTTGTAGGTTTATCAGTATGTTTGTGGAAAAAATACCGGTAGGTATTCAAGCCCGCTTTGACCTGCGTTTATGGATAACGCCATTACACATTTGCATAGATAATAATGTAAATGTATAGTTGTATTCATGACTTTCTTAGATTTTTTATGTTTGAACTTGCTTATAAGTATTCTACCAATAATTGATGTTATTCTGCTTTTATATATGAATTTTCACAGAATTTCAAGAAAGGAAATATGAACGTGAGAAACTTTGAAGCAGTACAATTTCAATAGTCATACACAAAAGGGCTACACATATTGCCTCAAAAGCATGACACTAGGAAATTAGTGCTGATTGTAATATTTATCATTAATATCATTATGCATATCATACAAGATTGTGTCTAACAATCGTTCGTTGACTAGATTGCTTTTATGTTGGTATAAGGAACAAACTTTTACCCAAAAGGATCAATGCATTTAAATAAGAAACAAAATCTAATTAAACTGTAAATTATTTAAGCATTGAGCAAATAAAGCTTTAATAATAACATGGGACAAACTTGCCGTAAAACACTATAATTTTATTATAAACCTCAAAGTAGATAAAAAGTTTTATTTATTTTATTTCATCATTAGCATAGCGTACATACTCCTATAGCTAATGCCACCACCTGTCCATACACTGTTCATCATAAATTCTAAATCAAACCAATATATTCCATTATAAATCAATACATTCAATATAATGAGTAAATTTTAAAATGTTCATGATTTCATATATAAAAAAAAAATCCTTGTTCATATAGTACATCATTTAAAAAGTTTAAACTTACCATGATTAATCTCCGCAAAGTCCTTAGCTTTTCCCAGGAACTGAGCAACCAGTTCCTCGGGAGTAAACCTTGTGTTTTCATCATGGACAAACTCGGGAGTTCCCCTTGCTGACTCCACAATCTCATAATAAGGGAAGCGCTTCCTGAAATACATGAGACAATCTTAATATTGATTGATTCAGAGCTTTGAATCCTATTCAAAATGAACCCGATTAGCGGGTTCCTGGCTGCAAGTCTTATTAAAAAGAAAGCTTACAGCTTTGGCTTCATTTGGGGTGGTAGCTTGAGGACTAAAAATCCCTCCCAATCCCTCATTGATGAGAGGAGACCTATGACCAGCAGTGGGACTTACATGGTGTGATATAACATAGCTTAAGTTGTAAATTTAGATTTAACTCATATAGAGATGTTCCCAAGTATGGTCCCGATTAGTATGGAGAAAGTCCTTGCTTGAAAATATTCCCCATCCAAAATGGAGGATGTCTTAAAAAAGTATTACAACTATGTATACTCATGAAAAATTTAAGATTACAGGCAGTAAGCAATTAGTTGGTTATGAAATATTAAAATAATTCATGGTTATCATTCCTATGAGTCAAAAATGCCATATTGCTACAAGCTAAATTAAAAAAGTTGTTAAATAAAACATACCTGCTTGTATGAAAATCAGTATTTATCTGTATTTTTTTTTAATGAAACAGAATATTCTTTGATAAATGTCAGTGAAAGGAATAGAATAGGGGTTATTCACACGTGAACAATCTATAGTCAGAAATTAAGTATGCAAATCATGAAAGGTCACTGAACTCTTCTCCCAATTAGATGTCCAACAGCCACTAACACTTGAAAAACTATCCTTAAGAATAAAATTTCAATCAAATAGAACAAAATGTCAAAGACACTCACTTGTAAGCCTGCACGAGAGGATGATCATAAGATTTTCCAAGAAGATCCAAAAGGTACTTATAAGAATTCTTAGGGAACCTCACGCCGACATTCACGGCGTCCTCTCCGAATGTCCGCACGCCGTCCCTAAACGCCACGACGGCCGGCGTTTTCCTCTTTGACTCCTTGTTCAACACTATCTCCATCGGCACCCCCGGTGACACGATGCCCACTTTCAACCATTCCGACCCCAAATCGATTGATATCACCGCTGCACCATCCGCAGACGGACTACAGAGTGCCGCCAGCACCACCAAACTCCACACTCCATACATTTTCTGTAAAATACCAAGCTACAATTGAAGCGAAAGGCTAACACCAAAAACATCAGCGATTACACGCATTACGTTCTCTTGAATTTTTTATTGTGCTGAGTGAAGTATGCACTTACGTGTTTTAAGGCCATGTTGTTTTAGTAATTTAACATCAGCCCGCAATATTTCACCACGATTAATCACTTATTAAACAGTAGAATTAAATCTTTTACACATTGTGCCGCTGAAGTTCTTTCTAAAATAGGCCAGCTGCTTTCGTCCACGTCAAGTTTAACGTGTTTTCTTCTTTTTGGTTGAACGAAAGTTGCCAGCATATTCAGCCACATTGTCAAAATAAAATCATGACAAAATCATTTTTGGAATATAAAAAAATATATTAAATATGAATATACTTTTTATTTCTTTAGAATGATATTTATAGTGTTTTGTACGCAGTTTTATCAAAGTATCTTAAGAAGAATACAAATCAGTCCGTGCCATTTCTTTGCCTTCGTTGGATTTGTTATTAAAAAGTTGGCAGCTTTGGTGTTACCATTTTTGATGTTCACAACGATGTAAATTTGTAATTTTATTTATTACGTTGATTAAAACTTAAATACCCATATGTAACTTGTAATCGCTCAACAAAACTTAATAGCCTATTAAAAATAAAAACAATTAATTGATTTACAAAATGTTGTCATGGACTCTACGTTCGGATACTTACTGTAAAGTTTTGTTACAGATTCAATAAGTTTTAACTTTAATGAAATTAAAAAAATAGAAAGAGAGAGAGAGAGTGGGAGAGAAAACCGATCTATCTGGTAAAAGGGAAATTTTCATTGCTTGGTCTTATTGCTGATAATAGTACATTGTGTATTAGTGCGGTAAACAAGAAATTATGAATGAGTGTGAATGTAGCGCCCGAGACACATGATACAATGATTGATCTCATCACATTTGCGTAGAAATGAATAAACTTACCTACTAGGCAAATAAATATACAATAATTATAAGTGACACTGTAGTAGCGCAGTCCACATTACCCTGCAGTAAGCGGCGGCTACGTGCGGCGTCCACTTGGGGCGCAGTTCCTCTGGGGGACCCTTGCGGGCGGTAAAGTGGTATGAGAATCCATTGCGGCCATGGGCTTAATAAAGCACATTAAGTCTATAGTATGCTAGCATACAACATCACCATATACGAATACGAGCAAGTGTGATGAAAATAGTTTTCCTAGTTCGCTCATATAATACAGATACATATAAATACAAGTCCTATGCAGGCTATCCTTCGCTCGATGAGGACTGCTCTGTGGGTTTTCGTGCCTGCGGTACGGCGCCGCTAATCATGACGCACCTGTCCTGCTGGATTGCCTGCCTAACCATATTACAGCTTCGGACACCCAGGGTTATAAATCATATCTGCAAAAGCAGCTTGTTCAAATCCAGTATCTCAATCCATCTAGTAATAAATTAGAATCAGTTCGATCTAACATTATAGAAATGACGGGCTCGATCCCTCAAGGGAGTGTTTTGGGCATACTTATGTATGACATGGTGCAACAAATGATTATGATTATGACTATGATGGCCGTCAACATCGTCTATGAGCATTTCAGCTCAAGTTATGAGAGAGAATCTCGATATGAAAGAAGAAGATCCTTTATTACATGCATGGAAACCGGTTTTTTTTTACTTTGTAGCTTTAACCCACGATTTAATAATAAATTGAAAGATATGTCATATATTACAGAAAACGTGACCAAGGTGACCTCTTAAAAACATGTATCAAAACATTTATTAAAAATTATAAGTGGTTTAATTCATGCTTAACAATTCCAGGATTTAAGTTTTGGGAATCTGTAGATTCCCACTAAAAAACTGGAGGAATTGTTGAGTCAATCTTCCAAACATAAATAATAACTTTATCTTACCATACAAACTAATCTATCATCATTTATTACGAAAAACTACAGAAACATACAGAAATAACTTTATGATAATGTTAAACCATAACTACTTAGGTGAGGTCACAGAGATCCAACCCCCTTTGGATGGCTATACCTAACCGTTGTGTGAGGAACGAGCCAGCTCTACCATTCCCGGCGACCTCAAACAATTCTTTCGACAACTCACCTAAGAGTTTACGGGGCGCCTGAGCACCACGGTGTCGAGACCCTGAGACCGCTGTCGAGACAGCGAAACCCACAAATATATGCTGATTCAAAAGAGCGATATATTTGCAGCCTTTCCCTGTCTCTGCCAGTGCGAAATTAAATGTTTGAGGACCTTTTTTGACATTTTGACACCCTTTCCCATTGCCAAGCACACCAACTGTCAAATTTGACGTTACATGAACATGGTCGCACGTCTGTCACGTGTATCCGAACATAAAAATACAAATCATATGTTTATATGTAGGTTACGCTTTAGTTTATGGTTTGATTGGGTGTTGATTACGAGCTCGGAGGACGCGGAATGCTGCTTTACAGTTTATGTTGTTAGTTCTAATTTGTGTGTGTTTCAAAAGATCCATTTAAAAGGTAAGTGCATTTCGTAGTACTTTGTAATAATGCTTTTTCTGGCTATTACCAGGCTGTCGCGGCACCGATGACATCGTTTCCAAAGGAATTTATTATTACGCATTTCGTATTTTGCTCCCTGAATAACAAGGAAATATCTGGGTATCGCGTTGCACCGGGCAGATTCGCGACGGTCTTGTGTTGAGCGCGCAGTATCGTTTACATGCGGTTCTAAAAATGTGTTAAGACGCATGGGGAGCGTCGGGATAGTTCGGGAGTCGGTCGCGGGCTCCTGCTATAAATGGAACGAGTGTTGGATTGTTGTCCTCGGGGCGGGTGGTCTGCGAGCTCGCGTCCCTGCGTTATGTAACGGCCCTTAGCGTCGCGTCGCACGTCGCACGTGCAATGCACGCGGCGCTTCCACGTCGGACACGACGCAGCGAGCACGCGGTCGCGCAGCGCGCAGCCCCTGTCTCCTAGCAACGTTGTTGACGCTGGTGCCCCAGTAAATACCACCGCTTGGTCTTATATCACCACCCCCTGCAGTTCAGTGAAAAACGCGCGTTGCTAAGGAGTAGAAATCATAACAAAATTAGCTGCCCTATGGTCAGTTTAATTTTTAATTCAGTGGACTTTGATTTGTGTCATTCAGCCTGTTAAGAAATAGTGAGTATAGTTGTTTGCATAAATTTACCTGTTGTTTATCTTTGGTTTGTAGCTTGTGACCTTGATGTGTTATGGTTTAAGCCGTTTAAGTGTAAGCCTATAATATTATATGTTGTTATGTGTAGTATTTTGCTGCAATAATAGTTCAGTATCCTCATACAAATCCTATCTAATTTTATCACTAGACCTTTGTGTGACCTAGTTTACAGATCACTTCCTTGATGTGTTCTAAATTTAATTGTCACTGTGAGGCAATGCTCTAGTTTCCTCTATGCATTGTGTTCGAAGTAAATTGTTATCATCTCAAAGCATCTACAAAATCCAAACTTTAAATTTAAATTTCTAAACAACATTATAATTTTGTTTTGAAATCTAATAAGAAACAGTTACATTTGTAATATGTAGTATCTTTTTTGTTTCTATTTTATCTGTCATACCAAGGCCACTTAATCATATAAGAAAGATTACTTGAATACCTATTTGGTGAAGCATTGTAATCAAACAGATATGCCACCTACAACAAGATTTACTTTTATGTAATGACTCTTGAGTCTTGATATGCATATTATTAATACAACATTGTAACCTACATCAGTGAAAGTATAAATATACACAGAATAATACATATTGAGTCCAAAATTTCACTCTGCAACTTAAATATTCTACTGATATGTCTTAAACTCTATCAAATATAGCAAATGGTGATTAGAGTAAGACAAATACTAGTCTCTCTCTCACAAAAGTCCCTAATTGAATCTTAAAATAAAAAAAAATCAAGCAAACTTGTCACTGTAAACCAGTCACATTCATCAAGTGGTCATTCAACTTTTTGGATTCAGTTATTTTTGGCATTTTACTTTCATAGATAATTTTTATTAGCATAATTGTGCTGTGGTATTTTTATAGTATAATTTGCATCTCAACAGAGGAAGCAAAACAAAACAGCTTAAGGTTCACTCTCTTTTCTCTTGGTTAAAATGGTTGCTGCATATGTAGGTCCAGTACAATCTCAATAATCCGGTGCTGATGATGACACGGAGGTGCTTGATTTGATGAACAAACACTACCGTCCACTGTCTACATGTATTTTCATCTCTCATGCCAGATTACTGGATATCCCGTTGCATCAAAGTGAAAGTCTTCCAGAATTTTGAAATCTCTCTCTTCCAAGTTTGATCCTGAGTCTGAGGATTGTGACCACCACAATTCAATCTATATATTAAAGTGCCATCCATCCTCAGTGATCTTGTCCCTTTGTAAATAAGTCCGGAAGTCCAGTGCATGTGTTGTTGTCCTATGGCATCCCAGAGGCGCAGAGGGCCTTCACAAGCCCACTAACCCTTCCTGACTTCATTACGGTGCATGTGAGTCTTGAAATATTAAAGATGCGATTGAGAAAAATATGAAAATTGCAAACATTTTCATTAATAAACTTTGCAGGGGTTTATTCATACATTTACAAATTATCCAAAAAAATAGTAAACAAATTAATTTACAAAATATCCCATTTCGTGTTATAAATCAAAATCAAAATCAAAAAATCAAATCAAATATTTTAATGTAATAAGCATTGTGTATTGTATTGTGTAAATAAAACACTGTTAAGGAAAAGAAAAACAATGTTTTGGTATTTTTAAGTTCTTACCTGGTTTTCCTTGTGGAACAATCAATTGACATACAATCTCAAAACATTCAAGCCTATTATACTAAGATTACGGATGCCACCATTATAGGATTTCCGAAACATGTCGCGCATAGTGACTAAAAATAAAGTTGAAAAGTGCTGAGTTTTGGCCTATTTCAATAAATCCTTTTGAGTTTGAGTTTGAAATAACGCTTGGATCGGGTAGCCCAGTGGTTAGGGAGTCTGCCGCGAAAACAGGAGGTCACCAGGGGCATGGTCACTTTTTCTGTAGTATATGACATCTCTTTCAATTTATAATTCATATATAGTAGTGTGACTACTTAAAAAACAAAAAACATGAATCAAAACATTTATTACATTTCATAAATGATTTGATTCGTGCTTTACATTTTGCCTATTTTTAATTTTCAATAATCTAATAGGTATAGGTTATCTAGAAAACATCACTCTTTAGCGATAAAACTGATTGTTGTTTACCTCTACTTTTAATCTTATTTAATAGGTACATTTTGTATCTTGTGTTCTATAATGTATCGATAAATATCAGAAGTCGATAAATGAGACGTCCCTAGTCCCTCTGACAGCTCAAAAGTGGCACAAAAATTACGGCCTCTGATTATTATACATGGTGATTGGTGATGGACAGTACAAGTAATGAAAAGGAAATTCACTAAGCCGATTATCAGAAGGTAAACTGCAAACTGAAAATGTAAGATTTAGAAGTTTGCCAGTTGATTCCTAAGGTTTCTTAAGTAGCCGACGTAACATTAGTTGTACGTAATCTTTCGATCAGTTAAATAGGCATACCTATATGGAATTTGTTCTACATTCCACAATACCTAACCTCATTCACTTCCTTATTCTTTTTTAATTATTTAAACAAGTAAATCAATTACCTCTTTGCAGCGTAGTATTAAAAATAGCAATAAAATAATATTTTTTTACTTGGTCATGGTAGGAGCGAGACGGACATACTATCGAGCGCCGCAGTCGCTATCGAATACAGTTGCGTGGAACTCATGGTAAACACATAGGTTGCAAGGTGTGCGCATTGAACACCCTGTCGATGGCGAGCGGTGCGATGGTGGAAAGTGAACGTTGGCATTATGTCAAACATTTCTTCAGAACAAGCCATTGTGCAGACGATAGAGCGTGACAATGCCGCCTGTGAGATTGAAACCGTCGGCAATGAGGATTACCGCGTGTCGATTTTCCGCTAGGGGCGCTAGTGGAACGTGGGTCCTGCGGGAACATTTAACACGTCACTTTGACAATTCTCTCATACTGACACCCGTTCATAGTTTTTTCTATGACAGCTAAAATAGCGTACAAACCAAAATCTAGAAACGTGGCAGAATAGGGAAGATGTTGTGCCCACTATAAAAATTAAAAAAAAAAACAACAGTGCTCATATATTGTATGAAAATCCATAGGAGCATCGTTTAGCTTTGTTCTTATGGAATACCATAGACAACGTTATGATGTATATTTTTTTAAATATCGCTGTCAGTCATCTAATTGACACAGAAGAGCTGGACTAGAAAATAGTAAGTAGTTTGTGCTATAAATAAAAATAAGGAATGATACATTTCCGGCGAGGGCGTACATTGAATTCCGAATGAAGCGATGGATTCTATAATAGAAGGGTTCTAAGGTAGAATCCTGAGCGTAATGAGGGATTCAAGCGTTAACGCCCAAGACGAAAATAGTTTTGATAGCGTGTGACACACTGCTTTTCACACCAACTAAGAGGAAATAAACAAAGCCGAAAACAGCATCATATCAATACCACGATGCCACTAGTTAATGCCCGAAAACGTAAAAATGTGTAGTCCTTGAACAGAAAAGTGCCACTTTGATCCCTCCTAGCTTGAACAGAAAAAGCCCTTTTATAAATAGGTGATGTGAAAAAAACTATTGAACACTAGGTACTAATATCGTGCCTATAACTGACCTATTACTAGTTTATTTATACCAGTGCATATTACAAACATTTGGAACTTGGCATGGACCAGCCGTGATGTAACTAGGCATTGAAGCTAATAACCAATACAAACAATGTTTATTTTGATTTGATATCTGTTTGTTTTGTTTGCGTTTTGTTATTTGTCAGACTTAGCCGGTTTTTCGTGTTTGTTAAAAAAACTTGCGTGTTTATTAAAATGTTTTAGATGTATTGGGTTTATTTTCTGTTGGTATGTGTATGTAACAGCTTAATCGTAATTATTACGTATCTGATTCGTTTTCTGCAGTTTACGTTTTGCTTTAGTTTAAGAGGAAATATTAAGGAATGAAACAAATTCAAGCGTAGGTAAAGAACATTGAAGTGAAACATTTGAAAGAGAGAGAAACAGTGAAATGAGCTCTGTCGAGGTTTTCCCAAAAAATTACAGCATGGGGTCTTCAAAAAAGAGTGCCCTGAAGTTGCAGGCGTCCACTACGTCTACGGTGACCGCTTTCCATCAGGCGGGCCGTATGCTTGTTTGCCACCATCGTGGTATATTAAAAAAACTTGATTAATGCGTATATTAACTGACACATGACCCTACTCTTCGAGCCCTTTACAGCACTCGTTACGAGTATCACAGGGTTAAAATGATGGCTGGTTACTGGCTGGACTGACTAGGTTTGGTCTTCGATGTGATACATACTGTATACATATAATATATAGATACCAACATACATAGAATACATAGAAAACATCCACATAATTCAGTAACAAATACTTATAATAAGCACACAAATATCACATTCGCTTAGTCTCGTGTAGAGAATCACGTGAGACCACTCCCACGAAGCTAGTCCTAAGTGTGTTAAGTGTGCAATTGTCTAATTATGTCACGTATATAATTGCATTCTATTACCCTCCTGAAATGCTAGCTTAGGCGTAATTGTATAGGGATGTTTTGAAATGGTATACATATATAATGTCTTTGGCCACTTTGTCATGCTATTCAGTACTTCTGTTGCCGCTATTACAAATACAAAAAAAAGCATAAGTAAATAAATATATAGGGGCACCCATCGACAAAGGTTTTTTTGTATAATATTGTCTTCTGTTACCGCGATTGTTATTCATTGAAATTAAACACTTTAGAACGGATAAATCGCGTTTGACTGCCATCATCTTAACCCTGTGAAAATGAGTGCTGTAAAGGACTCGAAACGTAGGGTCATGGCGTTAATAAACGCGATTAATCCGTTTTAAAGTATTTTTTTATATGATTTTGCTCGTTTTTTCTATCAGCAACAGGTAGACGATTGAAATATTCACAGAGAATTTAGTTAAATAAATCAGATATTTAAGGGGGGCTCGTATACAACATACTAGTTATTTTTGGTGGTTTTTATAGATAATGGCACGGAACCCTTTGTGAGCGAATCCGACTCGCACTTGGCCGGTTTTTAAAATTATGATACAAATGTGAATCGTGTTTACAATAATTAAGTTGAGAAAAGCAATCTTCCCGGTTGCGCATGCTCATACTGAAACGTGACGTAATGGAACTTGGAAGGGAATTTTTGGGACAATTTTTTAATTATCAGGATCGATTCAGCTCGTGATTCTGATTCGAATGAGCCCACGCAAGTCCAGATCTGGAAGAATCTGGTTTTCAGGTTTTATTATGAAAAACGCTCAGAGACGTATACAGGGTCTTGTACCACCGCGGGTTAAAAATAAACTTGTCCAACCCTTTCCCTCGACCACGAACTAGTACCAAGTGGACGCGACGCAGCACGTTTTGTTTATTTTTATACTTGTTACTGGGTGACGCAAAAACCTGTTTATCTATATAATATGTAGGTAAACAAAGTGCGTATAAAATGTTACGTTATGAGAATAAATACGCGCTTTATAAAGATAAAGCGCGTACGTCTACGAATTCTATAATTGAATGTTATACCTAAATTACGATAGCTAATTAACTTAAGAAAATACTAACAGATCTCAATTAAGATGTATATGTAGAAGGAACGTGGTGTGTTATTAACCTCCTGAGTCAAAATTGTACCAAAATGTGATCATTCTCTCAAAGTTGGCAACGCTGAAGTGGCTCTTAATCCCCGTCCTCCCATCAGGATGCTCGTGTTCCCAATTATGTACATACAAAAATCTATACATATAAAAGGAAAAGTCCTGACTGACTGACTCACTGATCAACGCACAGCCGAAACTACTAAACGTATGATCCTGAAATTTTCACATTATGTTAGGTGTTTAACGAAGGCAACGAATAAGAAAGGGTTTTGAAAAAATCATCTTCTAAGGGGGTTAAATCGGGGTTGAAAGTTTGTATGGAAGATAGTTTTTTTTTTCAGAGAGAGACTCAAAAGTTGGTGTAGAGGTTTGTTATTAAAATACAAAACAAGTAAGTTGAGCGTTTTGGAAAAATCAACCCCAAAAGGGGTGAAAAGTGTGTTAAAAGTTTGTATGGCGGAAGCGTTTCCCTTTTAGTTATAGACTACAAACTTTGTGAAAAGAATCCTCATTAGAGTTTACAAAAAGTAATTTCAGCGATTTCGAAAATTCGACCCTTATAAGGGTGAAAAGGGTGTTGAAAGTTTGTATGGCGGAAGGTTTTCTGTTTAGCTAGAGACTTTATTTTATGTGTAAAGGTTTCTCATCAAAATACAAAAAGGTGTTTTTATCCATATAATTTATAAAAAAGAAACTGACTGACTGAATGACTAAATGACTGACTGACTGACTGACATATCAACGCACAGCCCAAACCGCTGGTCCTAGAGATTCCAAATTTGGAACGTAGGTTCCTTATAAAGTCTAGCGGTGCACTAAGGAAGGATTTTTCAAAATTTAACCCCTAAGGGGGTCATTTGGAAGTCCAAATTTTTTTATCGGGAAACAAGATTAGTTGGCCTATTCTATTTGAAACTTTACAGGAGTATTTATAAAGATAAATGAGGTAGCACGTGTTTCAGGTTTTTTTGAGAATTCAATCCATATAAGGGGGAAAGGGGTGAAAAAGTAAAAAAAAACAACATGGGTATCGTTTTATGGTTTATCGGGTCGCTGATTACAAAAACAACGACGATTTTAAAATCTAACGTGGCGATTGTGAAATACCATCTTCCCTGTAGGGGCGCGAGGGGATCGAACTCTAAAAATATAAATATTGGTGTCGTTTTGTTGTTTATTTCGGGTTCTATAGATTTCAAACTTAACACTTAGGTTCTTTATAAGGCGTAAGGGTGCACAAAGAAAGGATTTTTCAAAATTCACCTCCAAAGGGGGAGAAATGACGGTACAAACTATGTATGGGGAAACATGATTAGTTAAACTATTTTATTCAAAACTACACAAGAGTATTTCTAAAGATAAATGAGTATAGACGTGTATTTGATTTTTTGAGAATTAAACCCCTAAGAGGGGAAAAAGGGGTAACAGGGGTCGCTGAAATCAAAAACAACGACCATATTAAAATCCAATGAGGTGGACGTAAGATTCACCATCTTCCCTGTTGGGGTGCGATGGGGTTGAAATCTCAAAATATCAATATGAGTGTCGTTTTGTTGTTTATTTCTGTTTCTAGAATTTCAAATTTGGCACGTAGGTTTCTTATTAAGGTGTAGGTGTGCATTAAGAAAGGATTTTTCAGAATTCACCTTCTAATCGAGATAAGAAAGAAGATCCGAGAGGTTCTTTACAGTGAATCTGGAGCCGAAACTGCGAGAAAAGGCCGCCATCTGAAATTTCTTCAGTTATGATCTGATCCTGATGGAAATCAATATCTGAGAATCCGAAAGGTTCTTTCTAAGGAATCAGAAGTCAACATTGATCGTAATATGTACTTGGTTGGTACATATCAAAGGTTTCAAGAGGTTCTTTATAACGAATCAAAGCCGCCAACTTGATTTTGAAATTACGTTACGGTTGAACATATTTTGTACGCGGGCGAAGCTGCGGGAAATAGCTAGGATTTTTTAGAATTTTCCTCCTAAAGGGGTGAAGTGAGATTTGATTGTATATCGGGAAACAAGATTTATTAGACTATTTTATTCACAGGAGTATTCCTAACAAGAAATGAGTAAATAGGAGTACGAAATGGGGTGAAAAGGTCAACATGGGAAATATATACAGTACCTAAGTGTAACTTACCTAACGACCTACCTCTACCTACCTTAAATCTAAAATAGGTCCTTGATCAGAATTGCGAAAAGGGGCTCCATCTTGAATTTATTGAGTTTTAATCCGACCTTGATAATAATCGGTATTTAAGGATCCGAGAGATTCCTCAGTAACGATTCTGTAGTAAAAACTGCGAGATCCGGCCGCCATCGCCATCTTGAATTATTTCGATTTTGATCCGATCGTGTTAAAATCGATTTCCGAGGATCCGTGAGGTTCTCTTTATGAATAATCTGAGGTTAAAACTGAGAAAAACGGCCATCGTCTAGAATTTCTTCAGTTATGATCTAAAATCGATATCCGAGGATCCGAAAGGTTCTTTTTAAAGAACCACCAACGCCACCATCAACGGTCACCATCTTGAATTTGTAGAGTTAAGTTCGTGAAAAAGCTCGGTAAGCACATATAAAGGGTTCGAGAGTTTATAACAAATCAGAGGTCAAAATTGAGAAACAGCCGCCAACTTGAATTTTTCAGTTTGATCATTTGCCGACAACCATCCATTCCATTTAAATCCGTTCAGCGAAACGCAAGATAATAGCGGACAAACATACATAAGTAGATACAAATATACGGGCCCAACTAAGAACCTCCTTATTTATTTTGTAGACGGTTAAAAATTACGTTTAGTACGCGGGCAAAGCCGCGGGTAAAAGCTAGTATGGTAATATGAGACTTTGGAAACACTTTATGAAACAAGAACTTGGAATATTACCTAAATGTAACTGTGTCTTTGCCGACATATTATATTTTGCCAATACTTCCAGGAAACCACATGACTATTAACAGTCACATGATGACGAATTCGTGTCGGCCCTTAGTCTTATCTGGCAACTCCACCCGAAGCGGTTCATTTAGATATTGTTTGTAGAAAATATTGAACTTTAGGAGAAAATATTCCGATGTTCCACTAGGTTTACTTCAAAAGAATTGCGTTTTGCCTCTCCGTTGAACTAGTGTACGAAATTAAAAGTGCGATGGAGACAAAACTTCGCGTTTCGGTGTAGGACCTCTATTGCGTTCACTCGTATCACGTGCGTAACAATGAAAATTGTAGGAAACACGTGTCTAGAGCGGCGTGCGTGATCCAAATATGAGGCGTAGTATTTAATTTACACGCATACCGGCGCCTCAATGGGCTTGCATATTAAGTATATTTACATGGCGTTTTTATGGGTGTTAGTGTATGACCGAAACCGATGTTGCTCGAAAATATCTGAGCACGATTCTATTGGCAAAGCGTTAAAGTGCTTGTTCAAATGTTTTTGAACACCTTGTGCGCTCCGATATTATTACTAATGGCGACTGTACAGCAATACCAACAACCTTAATTGACCATGGGTAAATCTTATGGTGTTGTAATAGGAATTGCAAATGGTCAATTCAGTTTTAGCGATGGTATTATATCTGCAGTCCGTTATACTTACTTCGTATGGAAAAACTGTAATTTCAACCGAAACCGCCCTTCATACAAAAAGTTTTGGTATTCCGTAACAAATATAATAAGTAATAAATATACCTACCGGGTCAATCTTACACAAATCCACCTAGTCCCACTGTAAGCTCAATAAGGCTTGTGTTGTGGGTATACTAGACGACGATATATACAATAGATAGATACATATAAATACTTATATACATATAAAACATCCATAACACAGGAACAAATATTCGTGATAAACACACAAGTAAATGCCCTGACCATGCAGGATTCGAACCCGGGAACTCCTGCTTCGTAGGCAGGGTCATTCATTACCAACTAGGCTAGGAGGCCGTTGAATATACACTAAAGTACTAATTATTTATTAGTTTAGGTACAGTCAAGTGTAAAAATATGGTGGTGCACATCTTACTCAAAAATATGTCCCATAGCACCTTTTGCCGGTGTAATAAGAGCGTAGTACCATATTTATGAGTCGATTATGTCGAACCATATTTTTGCACTTGACTGTATTAGGAGGTTCGTTCACCCTTTCAATCCAAAAAAAATATGTACAAATTTGTAGAGCGCTAGAATTCGTCAGAATTTGTTCATGTCGTAGTAGTTTTTCTAACAACTCCGCGAATTCGCTTGAAACAACTTCAGCCGGAACAATACGCCGGTCAGTGTGTCAGTGCGCCGCGAAGAGACGCCACCGCGTATTTAGCTATGCCAAGGCCAACGATATATACGATACGATACAATGATAATGAGATAAAAACGTTCCGTGCCGTTTACGTAATCGTGAATATCGTGATGTTTTGGGGTGTTTAAATGTTCACGGCGCCGGTGAATAAATGGCGCTAATGGAATTGGTTAATTCGACTTACGAGGCTGACAACAGCTAAATCATCGCGCGTCTATTTGTATCAGAGTAAACGAGATCGCACTATCACCGGCCGGCTTGGTTTTAGAAGGAAAATACACGAAAACTACTACTATTAAAATGAAAACCGTGGACTGTTTGTGAAATGTGACTCGTCTAAGTTTTTAGATATGGGTTTAATGGATTTGTGATTTTAATTGCATAAGTAAGTACGCCTAAGTCAAAAAAATAAAGACATATAACCGTTTAATGATGAATTTAAGACCAATCGTAGGAATTTATTTGTATTAACTCTAACGTAGGTATATCTATATTTCTATATTGATTACGTTAAATTAAAAATCGGTTCCGTCTAGGATTTTCGAAATATGATGAATTTTAACGTTTAATGTTTTTGCAGTGTTAAGATACTTAACTAATAATTTTAAGGTACTTTCGATAATGTTTCAAGAAAATGTGCTGCCGCTACAGCGTGCGTAGCCAAGATGCCAATCGCTCACGCTTGGAAGCGTATCGTGTTATCTCTTATCAGTTTATCCCTCTTCCTTATTAGTGCGACAATGACAGTTGCGTTTCGTTCGCGACTGAGAGTTAGCGATGGGCATCTTGGCTACGCCTTCAGGTACCCGGCTTTAAGTTAGGTTGGGAAGCCGAAGGATTGTCAGAAAGCTTACGCTTGACACCTGCATTTTTACCTGACCTATACACATTACATATTTAAATGTTCCAGTGTCCCGCATTTTTAGCAAACACGTTCTATTATTACCTTTCGCCCACGCCACTGACGAACGTGGATGCTGAACGTAGGCCCTTGGCTAAAATATATAATAACTTTTAGAAACGACTGTATTGGAAAAAGTAAATAAGAGTTACTGGAAATTAATTTACCGCTAGGGCATTGATAGTAATGAATATTAGAAAGCATAGGTTGCAGAAAGACTGGCTTTTAAACCGGAGGGAGAGGGCCACAGGCTCTATGCCTCGTCAACAATATAAATAAGGACTCATAATAGATCAGCCTAACCAGAAATCTAGTATTTAATCCGAATACTCCGAATGGCTAAATATATCAGCGTCATTGACTATAATTCTCATACCCTACTCTTGTAATTAGTTTTTGGGATACGTATCAATACTGACAATCAGTATTTATAACTACAAAAAACTAGCGCTGCAAAGAATTCTTCAATATGTAATCGGAAAGCTTATTATCACAAGGCCAATCTAAATCCGGCAGAGTGGTCTTTTCTATGAAAGAAAGTGATTACCTAGGCTGCCAGCGAGCTAGATTTAGATATTACACCAGTCGCGAGTCGATATATTATTGAACACTAGGATTTTAAGAACCACACGAATGCATCTGCACATTTGGCGGTCTTTTATTATTGCGAATAGTAAATGAGTGTTGTAATTCCATCTGTCCCCACGTGACATGTGCGAATCTAGACATGGCAATGTCTTCCCATGCAGCTTTCCTCCTATTTATGCCGGGGATAAGTCAACTAATCAAAATGAGCCTTGACCAACACAAGAGCAAGCCACTGCCCAATCCTGCGCCATCTCTCGCCAGTTGCTGGCTCCACACAGAGCCGCTTCCACGAGATCTAACCAGCGGTAGGTACTTAGATCGCCCGACTGGACGGCCAGACCTGCCGATCCTCTCCCATTCGCTCAAGCCGGGATAGGTAGATGGCAGAAGACGGTAAAACGTGACGTTGCCGTTAGCATCCACTGTAATTTAACGGCGTCCTAGTCTAGTCGGTAGTGACCCTGCCTACGAAGCAGGAGGTCCCGGGTTCGAATCCTGGTCATTTATTTGCGTTATTTGTATATTCCTGAGTTATGGATGTTTTCTATGTATTTAAGTATTTATATGTATGTATTCTTCTATTATATATATCGTCGTCTAGTACCCACAATACAAGCCTTATTGAGCTTACTGTGGGACTAGGTCTATTTGTGTAAGATTGTACCATACCATTTAAAATAAAAAAAGTAATACGACCGATGAGGATGCTTTTGTTTATAATTCCTACGCACCCCAGAGTTCCGAGTGTTCAGACCTTTGGGTCCATCGTCAGACCAGGTTGATATTAAATAGCGAGTAAGCTTATCTGATTTAATGAAGTACCAAATATTAAGAAACACTCAGACAAGTCAGACATCACTGCATCGTCATTAAAATTGTACCATCGGTACTGTCACAAACGATTTAAAACCTTATTACAACGTGTATAAGGTGTATTTCTAACGGGCGTTTCTGTGTCTACGATGTGCTCAAATCGGCTATTGTTCTTGAGGTCACTCTTTGCCCTTGTCTATGTCTATACTTACGTCATCTAAACCCATAACTACGCTGGAAAATGTCTTTGATATTCATACAATGACTTAACTTTGATTTGATTGCAGTGTATTCCGTTAATCGGGAGGGTTCACCAATGTAAATGAAGAGAACCACGTTACTGGGTTGTTTGGGTTTGGCCAATGAGGATAATTTTGTATCTATGGAATGTTGTCATTGGCCCAACGACTAAGTCACGTGATTTTTTAATTACATTATTAACAATCTCGTAGACAACTGTAATAAACCTGAATAATTTTTCAAGATTTGGCCTGCCGACATCATCGGAGGCATTACTTTTGGTTGGACGTCATTAGTGGCCAGGGGGTACGTTATTCAGTCCGTGTTCGACTGCCCCGAGCAGTAATTGTGAAACAGAGAAAGTATTATAGGTACCTCGGGAAAAAGTCCTTGTCTCAAAATTCTGAATTTCCATAAAACTGATAGATTTTCAAATCCACATTTTTTAAATTTAAGTTATTTCTTATTTTAGAATTAACCCTATGCCAACCTGTTGCTAATCTATAATCTAACATTGTTACTAAGCTAAAAAAAGATGAATTACCACATTAAATAAGTATCTGACGTATAAATCTAATCTCAGGCGCTTGCGTTGCGAATAGCATAGCACGATCACGAATAGCACATCAATGTAAAAAATGTAAATAAACTAGGTATATGACTGTATACTTTCGGAAAAGCGAGTTGGCCTAGGGAACACATTTTCTGAACAGTGAAACTACACAACATTTTAATTTAATGAGAGTGTTTTTAATATTCTTCTGTTACATATGCATTCATGAAAGCTGGCGCGGAAAGTGTATGAAACTATTGATACTCTCATTAATTTCGTAGAAATTCCGCGCCAGCTTTAGGGAATCGAAATTAAAATTAACAAATACTTTTTTCTACCAACAGATGGCGCCAATGCGTGGCGAGCGCGGAGGTTCGCCTGCGCGCGCGGCTCGCGCCTCCCTTCCTCTCCCGCGCCGCCTCATCCGACAGATCGCGCGCCATGTGGCGTCTAGCGGGCGAAGTCTACGGCGCCTCGAGGTCTCTGGGAGAGTCATAGATAATTTCGACGATATAGGGGACGCCAGCGATTCAGATCATGAAGTCTCACAGCTAGCGTAAGTGTTAAGCCTTTGTGACCTCCCCTCATGGGTCACCTTAAAACATATCGAAGGACATTGATTGTATGTGTCTCGAGCTATATAAAAATAACTATAATGATATATAAAAAGCGAGCATATATAATGTGCTTGTTGTTAGTAAAAGATACCACTTTGTCGCTTGTGTACCTTTTACTTAAAACAATCACATATTCATACTTTTTTGCTATTTAATAGTCTGGCAAGGATCTGTCCTCATTCTTGCATAGTCAGAGAGAGTCATACTGTCTTTTTCTTCCGCTTGTATTGCCATTTCGAAAAAAAAGGAGGCGTATATATATTTTTTAATCTACCGTCAGATTTTTACTAAGTATACGAGTAAGTACACAAAACCGAGCTAAAAGGACAATGATAGGTCATTTAATACCACTAAAAATCTACTACTATCTTAAGATAACCATGTGGCGCCCGCGCGGTACCTTATCTCGTGACCAAATTGCTACTGACAAATGAATGTCACGATCCCACGTCATACACGGGAGACTAGTTCTTTTTTTATTTAAATTATGGATGGGCAGACGTTTGACCGTGATCCCACTTGCTGGTACATGATGATGCAGTCTACGGTGGAGCACGGTTACCTACGAGATACCTATTTTACACTACATATGGTGCTATATTACCCCACTAGTGCGATAATGAGCACTTTATCTGCCTGCGTCAATAATTAAAAGAGCCATATGTACAGTCAACCAATTGGAACCCTAGGCCACTCTAGAACCATGTCAAAATGACAAGCAGTAAGAGATTACTTACAATCTGATTTATAGCGTCACTGTGACATAGTCCTACAGTGGCCTAGGGTTCCAATTGGTTGACTGTACTTTAAAACGTTGTACAATACACGTGCGAAGAGGTAACTCGCAACTAGAAACACTTGCATATGTAGGTATAAAAAAAAACATAAAACAATAGTTTCGTGATCGCGAAGCGTTGCCATGCGAAAGAAATACCTGGATCACATAGCATAGGACACTTCCATATATATCAATAGTTTGTTTTTTTAAAACGCTTGATCGCGCACTTCCATTACGTAACGGCGGCCCGTAGCCTCCCTCAATGATCATTACAGCGATATATCTACTCTCCTAGCAGCTGAAACAAATAAGATTGGTTTTTTTTCTCTCCTCCTAGTTACTTAAAAAAAAAACACTTTCATTCAGACAAAAGTCAAAGATTGATTTACGTTATGTCATGATATGTTATGATTTACAAATGTCGCCATTGCCATGTTCTGAACAAGATCGCACCAAGTGACCATGATCTGCTTAACTTTAAACAACATGACATCTCGACCGTGACTAGCTGGGACTCGGAAAGTAAATAATATTTGTGATTACTTCAGGATAAAGGTACTGCAATGTGGGTTGTCAATTATATTAGGGGTAATTAACTATTTCTTGTCACTAGTTAAGACGGTTACGGTCTTCGGAGTCACTTTTAAAATCACGGTTTTATGGCATTACAATTCCCAACACATGATTTTTTTGGTAGTTATATTCCTTTTCCATGATGGGCCATCTACCAAGCAGATAGAGATTTAGAGAGGTATGCATATCGTTTAGTGTGGCAGGGCACAGCACAACGAATGTCGTATCGCTCAAATCTGGAGCAGAGCCTATCTGGGGAAGTACCTCCACCTTACATAAAACCGCAGTTTAATAACACTAGACCCTACTCATAGTGTTGTGTTTCTGTTGGCGAGTAAGGTCGCCAGAGCTCCAAGAGGATTCACTGTGTTGACAGCTGGGGACCCATAAAAACGGTTATTCTCGCCCGTTGCAGTATTATCTGGGGGCACGGCAATGCGGTTAGTCGGTAGCGGGGATGTCCATAGAACTCGACTTCCACCGACTTGCCTATTTTCAAATCATAGAGGAACACAGGGTTCAAAAAAAAATTGGCATTATTATATGTGTATGCGGATTTATTTAGGGGTTATAAGCTCCGTTCTGGTCACGCAGGCGGTGTAACCAGCCTTAACACATTCATAGCGATCCGCACCCGGCCACACGCCACAGCACGCCATAGATCCCGCCTATCGGGTCGTCCGGCCTGGGAACAATATCTTAAAATATCCGATAGTACCTATCTTTTATTTCTCAGCTTCCGTCGCTATCCGCGTAATCTTTCGTCATTTCAAGTTCCTCATTCAGGTTGACGTTATCACATAATTTGGGCTGATTCTACATGTACTATCAATCACTGCCATATTGTTGCGAGACTGTTATCATCTTGGTTAGTGGGTAACGCGAATGATAAGACATTAAGGTTATATTGAGGCGCAAATTGAGCTTGGAACGAAAGTTTTATCAGAGTGAAGACGTTTTCCGATTGAGTCGTAACTCGTTTACCTAGGTGTCTTGCTCTCTCTAATGCGCGCTCGCGTTTTGTTTATTATTACCAAACAATCTTGACTCCACCATACTTGTGTTTATTCATGTTGCTTGTATGCAAGTAGGCAAGTTATTCAGAATTAGTTGCTTTGTATTTTTAGTTGGCGTAGAGAAGTAAGAGCGTCGTGTATGAAAGGGCTCTTCTTAAATCGATATTTATTTGAAGGGGAGACCTATGTTCAGCAGTGGACGTCTTATGTATGGCTGATATGATGATGAATGATATTTGAAGGCTTGTCTAAGATAAAACTAAAAAATAATAACATTGAAATAATGTGCTTACACAAATCGACCTAGTCCCACGGTAAGCTCAATAAAGCTTCTATCGTGGGCACTAGACTACGTTATATATAATAGATACATATACTCGTAAATACTTAAATACATATAACTAACATCCATAACTCAGGAACAGATATTCGTGATAAACACACAAATAAATGCCCTGACCAGTATTCGAACGCCTTTTTCTATTTAAGATAAATATCTTATGAACTATTATGTAATCTGTGATAGAACCTAGCAATCGGGAATTGAGCTACATTCTTGTAGGAAACACATTGACCTACTTGTTTCGATGCATAGTTTTATTAACATATATTTTGCTAATATTTCTGTTTTCCTTGCAGAGTGGCGTGCGTAGGGAACGCCGGGAACCTGCCACCAGCGGACCACGATGACGACCTCACGAGTCTGAGCTGGTTGCAGGACAGGAACTTGCTTAGGGGTAACTAACATTTTACATCAGGGTTCATAAGGATACCACAGCGTAAGGATGTATTCTATACAGTGGGTTAACTCCGCCGATTTCTGGGTCATCGGTGGGGGGCGCGCGGGGAAGGAGGCGGGGAGGAAATGCCGCCGAATTTTCATACAAATTCGGCGTTTTAAGGGGTGTCAAATGGAAATTAGTTTGCCAATCAGAGTGTAATATCTTTCGCATAGTTTTTGACAACCCTGAGCTTCAGCACGACCACCGACCGAGCCGAGCCGCTGGCCGTGTATGAAGTTACCTCACTGTATGGAATACATCCCTACGCTGTGAGGATACTACTCTCATCGCGACTTCGAAGAAGTCAATAAGATTTCTAATAAGGAATAACTTAAAACGCTAATTAATTTAGTACTTTTTATTTTTTAGGTGTGATTTGACGCAAATCATAATAAATTCTTCCTTTTACTGTCTTATACATGTTTTGTGGTCTAATGGCATATTATTTGTATGTATTTTAGTGAATTGTCGTATGGCTTGATATTAATTTAAAAATTTAGTTATTAATTTTGCAATATTAAAAAAAAGATTGCCTTGTTACAGGAATCAATCTAACCAAAAGTGACGTTGAGGACACAAAAATGATTGGAAGTCAGGTCATAATAAAGGTAAGTTAACTAATTATTTTGCAAATAAAATTATGAAATCGCTAGCGACCGGCCCCGGCCTCACACGGGGTATTATACACACAAACCTTCCTCTTGAATCACTCTATCTATTGATAAAAACCACATCAAAATCCCTTGTGAAGTTTTAAAGATTTAAGGATACATACATACATACAGCGGGAAGCGAGTACTATAAAAAATATGTTTTTTTAATTCTTATTAAATATGATTTTGTAAATTATACTAATTGCGAACGCTCTCTATGAAATAATATCCAGCACTACGTAAGGCTCACCTTACAAAAATGATCTTCTCTTAAAAGACTTTCAAGGTCCATAGTTTCTATATGTACTCTCAATTGATAGAAATAGAACCTCCCAAACAGTGCCACTAGGTTGCTCCAACATGGTAACCACTCCAGTCAACACATTCCGTTTAGATTTCGTTTACTTCTAAAAGCAAAAACTCCACTACAAATTTGCTTTTTCATAATACATTTTAACACTGACCATGATCAAATATACATTTAAAAAGGATATGTATGTGACAACGCGTAACTTAGTACCTTTTGATGTTGATGTTGTATAAACATGTGTATTGGTACAAGTGTGAGGTGTAACAATTCAATGACGGTTTCAATAAAAGGATCCGTGTAGTTTGGATTATGAGACGAGGTCATAGTTGTCTATGACGTTGGAGTTACAGTTGGGCAACTAAATTTATTAATTTTGTATGTTTATTTATTTGATACGGCGTGCAGCCTGAAGGGGTTGGATGAGATTTTATGAGGCTGTGGATAATTAATATAATTATGTGACTGTAGTGTAGGTATACTAGAAGATTTGAAAATCTTGTTTTTTTATCGATATAACACTTATCATGAACCAAATGTCTATAGAAAATCCCGAAGAAATAAACCGCTTGCTCAGTTTATCCTTACTACAGTTGCGTGGCGTGGCGCCATCTATTGAGGGAAAGTAACACGTAAGCTCTGTAAAAAAAGGACTAGTTAGGTTGCACATCATAGTTAGTTATTATAGTTAGGGCCACTTGCACCAACGGGAGTTAGCAAACTAACCCAGAGTTGAGCATTTCTTTTTTGGAATTTGACAGCTAACCTTCGGGTCAGCGGCTACTCCTGGGTGGTGTAATTTTATTTTCATCACACCTGCTCGTAAATGGTGATATTATATGCGAGCATACTTTAGACTTAATGAGCTGTTTTACGCCCATGGTCTTAAAGGATTTTCATACTACTTTACCACTTGCCCGGAGCTCCCGGAGGACCTGCCTCCGTAAGTCACCGCTCACTCCAAAGTACTGTGGACTGTGACTACACTACTGCTAATAATTATTGTTTCTCTATCTGCCTAGAAAATTTAGTTATTTCTTCACAAATGTGAAGAAAAACATTGTATGTATCGGTCGGTACAAGAATGACGACGTGCTAAAATGAAGCCCTCGTCTTCGATGAGATAAATTCAATGTACTTAGTATAATTTGTGAATGGGGTAGATGACTAAAAAAATATTTAGTCCGTCTTTTAGATTATTAAAAATATTGTATACGTATTTTGTCTTTTGTTCGTCAAAACAAAAATGATGAAATACAGTGCGTTCAAATTTCGCGTAACGTCACTATTAGGTACAATTCTTACCTAGTAGTGATGTCACAAGCCCCCACCCCGGAACTTTGATGCTCTATATCTTCGACAATTTTAGTTAAATTGAGAAAGGAAAAAATACGTGTCCAATCATTTTCGATAATCTCACTGACGGACTAATTAGAATGATAGTTTTTATTTATTTATTAAAATTTTATTGCACAGTAACAACAAGTACAAATGGCGGACTTAATGCCGCAAGGTATTCTCTACCAGTCAACCAATGGGCTAAACAGAAAGATTATTTGGTGCAGGGTCATAATAAAATGTGTAACCTATGATAACAAATTAATGTATATTTCAATAATAAACATACATACATATTTCAATACGAATACACATACATACAAATATATACACATATATAAATTCGGTACTAGTTATGAAACATCATGAGGAAGAAGACTGAACCTTGTCAAACAGATGCTTGCGCACTAAGCGCTTCAAAGTAAACTTGCTTTGCTTTTGACTACCGCGAGTCGTTTTTCCGCTAGGGGCGCTAGTGGAACGTGGGTCCTGCGGGAACATTTCAAACGTCACTTTGACAATTCTCTCATACTGATACAGGACCCACGCATGAGTGGCGTCGCCTGGTGAGCGATAATACGGTAGCTCCCATTAGAATGATAGTTTTTCAACCTAGTCGTCATCCCTATTGTCTAGACGGAGTCGACAACTCCGCCGCCATTGCCCGGCCGCGTGTCTCCGCCGCGCACGCCGGTAAAGGCCCCGCCGTCTCCGGCGCCGGCCCCGGCTCCGGCACCGGCTCAGCCGCACAGCAAGCCCCCCTATTCCTTCTCCTGCCTCATCTTCATGGCCATAGAGGCGGCGCCCGCGAGAGCGCTGCCCGTCAAGGAAATATACGCGTGGATCGTTCGCCACTTCCCGTACTTCCGACACGCGCCGCAGGGCTGGAAGAACAGCGTGCGACACAACCTGTCGCTTAACAAGTGCTTCCACAAGGTTTGTGCTACATAAAAACACACCTGCTGCCTCATATTCATACGTCGTTATCGCGGGTACAATAACCAACTAGATAAACGGCCTCCTAGCCTAGTCGGTAGTGACCCTGCCTACGAAGCAGGAGGTCCCGGGTTCGAATCCTGGTAAGGGCAATTATTTGTGTGTTTATCACGAATATTTGTTCCTGAGTTATCGATGTTTTCTATGTATTTAAGTATTTTTATGTATCTATCTATTATATATATCGTCGTCTAGTACCCACATCACAAGCCTTATTGAGCTTACCGTGAGACTAGGTCGATTTGTGTAAAATTGTCCCACAATAGTTATTTATTTATTTATAAAGAGCACATATAACAGAATGTCTATTTGGTAGAAGCGGGCCTACAGCTACTAAGCATCTAAGAAGCTCTCTACACGTGGAGCTGGAGAGTTTTCCCAAGAAAAGATCTATAATAATTAATAATAATAATAATAATAGTTTCCGGACGCTGAACGAGCACCTAGGACCGCCGGGGGTGTCCCTGCGTGGCAAGTGCGGATCGAGCGACGTATTAACTCATTTAGGACTCTTATTGCAAAGCTGATCTGCTTCAGGGGGGGCAATAATCGCCCCCGAGTAATGCGTTTTGTGAACCAGGCGTTCGCGGGGACGGGCATTGAGCCCCGCGACTACATGGCCAATGTCACAGAACGCATCGACTTTCTGAAGCAGAAAATCTATGCATGGGCAAACCGTATTCGCCGCTACAGAGAGCGTGTGGATCGATTCCAGCAAAATCGTCTTTTCCAAAGTGACCAAAGGAAAGTATACCGAAGGTGGGAGGAAACCAATCCACGTGTGCCCGATGCAGGCCCGCCGGATGCTGCTGCCATGTCTGATTTCTGGCGTAGCATCTGGTCGGTACCCGTTGAGCACACGGAGGGTGAATGGATGAGCGTTGTCGAACGTGAGTGCGAGGCCATCGAACCTATGGGGGCTATTACCATCAGCCCCGAAGACGTGAGTTGTGCTATCCGTACGGTTCAGAATTGGAAAAGTCCTGGACCGGACGGATTGCACAACTTCTGGCTAAAGTGGTTTCGATGCTCGCACTCACGGTTGGCAACGCAATTTCAACAAGCCCTTGAGCTTGGTTCCCTGCCGCCTTCCTTAACAACTGGTATAACTTTTCTGCTCTACAAGTCCGGTAATACCACGGAAGCTAAAAACTATCGACCCATCACGTGCTTGCCCACGCTTTACAAGCTCCTTACATCCATTTTGAGAGCAAAAATTAACGCGCATATTGTCGCAAACAATGTTTTGGCCTCCGCTCAAAATGGATGTAGGGTTGGGTCCCGTGGTACTAAAGAGCTCCTCCTCATCGACATGGCCATTTGCCAACAAGTTCGGCGGAACAAGGGAAGCCTCTCGGCCGCTTGGATTGACTATAAAAAGGCCTATGATTCAGTGCCTCATTCATGGCTGAGAAGGATACTAGAGCTGTATAAACTTGATGCAGCTTTAATATCCTTCCTAGGCGCGTGTATGGGGCAGTGGACCACAGTCCTTTGTCAACCAGGAGGCGGAGATGATCCCCCTGGGCCGCAGGACTTTATAAGGATAGAGCGAGGAATATTCCAGGGTGACAGTCTGAGTCCCCTATGGTTCTGCCTAGCTTTGAATCCTCTCAGCACCCTGTTGAAGGATTCGAAGATAGGTTGCCGGCTTCGGAGAGAGGGTGAAGTCATTTCTCACCTTCTGTACATGGATGATCTCAAACTATTTACACCAAATGACCGAGATTTGTTGGAGCTATTGCAAACCACTGCAGTTTTCAGTAGAGCCATCAAAATGGAATTTGGTGTCGATAAGTGCGCGATTATGCATGTACAGCGGGGGAAAGTAGTAAATTCAACAAATTTACAACCTTCTGAGACAATGTCGTTCAGATCTATCTCTGAAGCAGAAACCTATAAATACCTTGGTATGTCACAGTCGTTGGGTATTGAGGACGCTGGTATTAGACAGGCGACGAAGGAGCGCTTCTTTGGTCGGCTGACAAAAGTACTTAACAGTCTTTTGTCAGGTGGCAACAAAGTGCGCGCCTTTAACGCTTGGGTAATGCCCCTGCTCACATACTCCTTTGGCATACTAAGATGGACTCAGACCGAGCTGGATGCCCTGGATCGGAGAGTTCGCCTCCTGCTCACCACACATCGTATGCTACACCCGCGCTCGTCTGTTATGAGATTGTACATCCCACGGAAATGTGGAGGTCGCGGCTTTTTAAACGCCAAAAACCTTCACAACCGTGAGGTGTACAATCTTAGGAATTATTTCCTTAACAACGAGTGTGGGATGCATCGTGATGTGGTGGCAGTAGACAGAAATCTCACGCCGCTCTCCTTGGCAAAAGAGAATTGGCGCAAACCTGTGGTACTAAGCACCGAGGACCGCAAGACGGTATGGAAGAGCAAAGAGCTACACGGGCGGTTCTACAAGGCCCTCACGGGCCCCGACGTAGATCTGCCCGCGTCGGTGAACTGGTTACGATTCGGGGACCTCTTCGGAGAAACCGAAGGTTTTGTCTGTGCAATTGCGGACGAAGTTATCATGACGAATAACTACCGGAAATATATCCTGAAGGACGGTACGGTCGACATTTGTCGGGCATGCCGCCGTCCCGGAGAGTCACTCAGGCATATTATTTCTGGTTGTTCTCATCTTGCTAACGGCGAGTACTTGCACAGACATAATCTCGTAGCCAGGATTATTTACCAGCAACTTGCTCTTAAATACGATCTTGTGGACCGCGAAGTGCCGTACTACAAGTACGCACCTGCGCCAGTTCTCGAAAATGGTCGTGCCACGCTCTATTGGGATCGATCTATCATCACGGACAGGACTATTGTAGCCAATAAACCTGACATCGTGCTGGTTGATCGATCGCAGCGCCGGGCCGTGCTCGTCGACGTCACCATCCCCCATGACGAGAATCTCGTGAAGGCCGAGAAGGACAAGTCCAGTAAGTACCTAGACTTGGCTCACGAGATAACCGCCATGTGGGATGTTGACTCGACGATCATTGTCCCGATAGTCGTTTCAGCGAACGGTCTCATAGCGAAGAGTCTCGACCAACATCTTGAGAGACTCTCGCTAGGTGGATGGATCAAGGGTCAGATGCAGAAGGCAGTAATCCTGGACACAGCGCGTATAGTCCGGCGGTTTCTTTCTCTGCGGCCCTAACCACCGGCAGCCTGGGCCCTGCCCCGTTGCCGGCGGCACTCTAGGTTAGGTTTTTTATAATATGTTTATATGTATTTTGTATTGTTTTTGTATGTGTTTTTGTATTTTACTTTTATAATCATATTATAACAACCTAACCTAAGATTAAAAATGAATAAAGAGAATAATAATAATAAATATTACAGGACATTCTTACACAAATTGACTTAGTTTACAAAAATAACACTACTTTTGAGTTATACAAGTAGTCCAAAAACGGTCTTTAAAAAGGAAAAAATACTAAAGAGTTTGCATTGCGACTGCATAGTTAATCTATTTAAGTATGTATTGATACTCAAGTCAAGTATGGTGGTTGGGTATTAGAAATACCTAATGTTGATAAGTTTTTAACTCGTACGAATAGGCATAGATGTTCCTCAAAATGAGTTTCGAGTCTGTTAATGCTTGTTTTTCATAATCTTCCTGTACTGTCAAATCGTTTTTGCACCCGCGATAACGACGTGTGCTCATATTTGTCATATTCATGGCTATACATTAGCGTTGAAAATGTCTGGAAAAAATCAGATTTTTTCCCAGACGACTCGTTTTTTTCGGATTATTTAGGAAAAAATCAATGAAAGTTTCCGCTCTATATTTCAACTCTAAATCAATGTATATTAGGTCTAATTTACGCCTACAACAGGGCTACATCCATGACAGTGAGGAAGAAACAATTGAAACAGATGAAAGGAGTGACAGTGATAGTGACATTAAATATTTCTTAAAAAACCCGAAAACTTCGGAAAAAACGGAAAAATTGATTAAATCATGAAAAAAACATTCGATTTTTTCCGGCATTTTCAACGCTACTATAGATAGAGGCAGTGCCAAAAAGAGCGTTACCTTTTTGACTTTTTACTTTTCTAGTTTACACTTTGCTCAGTTATCTAGTAAGTGAAAAGTAATTTTCCCTACAATTTGTTATTACGTTGTAGGTGGCAGCCGCACCAGGTCTCGGCAAAGGTTCCCTTTGGACAGTGGACCCCCAGCATCGGTCTACATTATTACAGGTACATTCAGCTGGAAACATATCCATATCATATAGAGTTAATTTAATACTGAATGTTTCGTGGCTAAGAAGTCGTATGTCTATTTATAATTAATGCAATAGTAATGGGTATTTAAAATATTAGAGTCCTTACATTAAAAAAACTAAGCAAACCTCTCTTCTCTTAAATGGCGGGTATTAAAAATGATGTTTAACGATATTTCAGGCTTATCAGACATTAATAATTTCCACTTAGCAAGCTATATACAGTTGAAGTAGATAAAGGCTATCTTTATTTTTCGAAAACCGTCGGCTCAGCATAGTATTTCTATCGATATTTTAGTTTCTTTTTTTTATCAAAATAATTACCTAATGTGTAAATGTATCATTGGTCGAGTGTGACGTCGTAGTTAAAGCCGGCTGTACACCAGACGTTCGAGAAGCCGAGAGCGCAAATAGCGCAGTACACTCGCGTCTCGGTTTCTCGAATGTTTGTATAGTCGGCGTCATATTATAACGTTGGCCAAGCTTGTCAAAATGGCAGGCGTTTAAGGCAACGAGGACCAATATAGTGGTCGAGGATGAAATGGGTATTTATGCCTGAGACACACTCTGTTTTTCACTTAGATTGTAAGGAAAATATTAGGTTTTATTTCACTTTAAATCATTGCAAATGAAACCACACTCGCGCGCGCGCCGCGGCCTCGCCCCTTGCGATGTTACTTTATGCTCTAGACCATAAAAAGCGATTTTGTGACGCCTCGCTACGACATAAAGGCGAACTTTTCGAGCAAGAGAAGTGAAAATAATTTTCCAGTAGTATAAGGTATAAAAACAATAAGTCAATATTGTGTATGTTTGACAGGCGTTCGGACGGCAGCCCATCCCGCCGGCGGCGGAGTCGCCCCCGCCTGCGCCCGCGCCGGCCAAGAACTCGCCCGACCCCTTGCTGTTCCCCTTCCTCGCGCGCCGCCTCGCCCGCCCGCACCCCGCGCGCCCCGCGCCCGCGCTCCACCCCCACCCCCGCGCGCACCCCGAGCTCGGCGCCGACGACTACCTGGCCGCCGCCACCGTGCTCGCCATGAAGTACGGGCCCGCCGTGCTCGACCAGGTATGCACGCTTCCCGACTCCCTATTGCTTGTTGAAGTCTTGTTCCTAATTCCCTATTATCAATCCCCAAATTCACGTCCCCTCATGGGCAACCAAGCTCCATTACTTTAATTTCGGCAGAATCAAACTGAATGATGTTTGCATTGTACTTTGTCGACGTTGTAACGCTAATCTAAGTTTGTTAATGAATGTTTCCAGCTGCCCCCGGCCGCCCACCACCTGGTGATCTCCCGCTGCGCGCGCGACGAGCACTCGTACTCCGGCGGCGGCGAGGAGCGGCGCACGGCCGAGGCGCTGCTCAACCTGGCCGGCGTGCGGCCCGAGCCCGCCAGCTAGCAACGGTCCCCCAGCTCATGGTATACCTAGCTGTATACATTCCAGCTGCCCCGGCACCAGCACCTGGTGATCTCAACCTGGCCGGCGTGCGCCCCGAGCCCGCCAGCTAGCAACGGTCCCCCAGCTCATGGTATACCTAGCTGTATACATTCCAGCTGCCCCGGCACCAGCACCTGGTGATCTCAACCTGGCCGGCGTGCGCCCCGAGCCCGCCAGCTAGCAACGGTCCCCCAGCTCATGGTATACCTAGCTGTATACATTCCAGCTGCCCCGGCACCAGCACCTGGTGATCTCAACCTGGCCGGCGTGCGCCCCGAGCCCGCCAGCTAGCAACGGTCCCCCAGCTCATGGTATACCTAGCTGTATACATTCCAGCTGCCCCGGCACCAGCACCTGGTGATCTCAACCTGGCCGGCGTGCGCCCCGAGCCCGCCAGCTAGCAACGGTCCCCCAGCTCATGGTATACCTAGCTGTATACATTCCAGCTGCCCCGGCACCAGCACCTGGTGATCTCAACCTGGCCGGCGTGCGCCCCGAGCCCGCCAGCTAGCAACGGTCCCCCAGCTCATGGTATACCTAGCTGTATACATTCCAGCTGCCCCGGCACCAGCACCTGGTGATCTCAACCTGGCCGGCGTGCGCCCCGAGCCCGCCAGCTAGCAACGGTCCCCCAGCTCATGGTATACCTAGCTGTATACATTCCAGCTGCCCCGGCACCAGCACCTGGTGATCTCAACCTGGCCGGCGTGCGCCCCGAGCCCGCCAGCTAGCAACGGTCCCCCAGCTCATGGTATACCTAGCTGTATACATTCCAGCTGCCCCGGCACCAGCACCTGGTGATCTCAACCTGGCCGGCGTGCGCCCCGAGCCCGCCAGCTAGCAACGGTCCCCCAGCTCATGGTATACCTAGCTGTATACATTCCAGCTGCCCCGGCACCAGCACCTGGTGATCTCAACCTGGCCGGCGTGCGCCCCGAGCCCGCCAGCTAGCAACGGTCCCCCAGCTCATGGTATACCTAGCTGTATACATTCCAGCTGCCCCGGCACCAGCACCTGGTGATCTCAACCTGGCCGGCGTGCGCCCCGAGCCCGCCAGCTAGCAACGGTCCCCCAGCTCATGGTATACCTAGCTGTATACATTCCAGCTGCCCCGGCACCAGCACCTGGTGATCTCAACCTGGCCGGCGTGCGCCCCGAGCCCGCCAGCTAGCAACGGTCCCCCAGCTCATGGTATACCTAGCTGTATACATTCCAGCTGCCCCGGCACCAGCACCTGGTGATCTCAACCTGGCCGGCGTGCGCCCCGAGCCCGCCAGCTAGCAACGGTCCCCCAGCTCATGGTATACCTAGCTGTATACATTCCAGCTGCCCCGGCACCAGCACCTGGTGATCTCAACCTGGCCGGCGTGCGCCCGAGCCCCCCAGCTAGCAACGGTCCCCCAGCTCATGGTATACCTAGCTGTATACATTCCAGCTGCCCCGGCACCAGCACCTGGTGATCTCAACCTGGCCGGCGTGCGCCCCGAGCCCGCCAGCTAGCAACGGTCCCCCAGCTCATGGTATACCTAGCTGTATACATTCCAGCTGCCCCGGCACCAGCACCTGGTGATCTCAACCTGGCCGGCGTGCGCCCCGAGCCCGCCAGCTAGCAACGGTCCCCCAGCTCATGGTATACCTAGCTGTATACATTCCAGCTGCCCCGGCACCAGCACCTGGTGATCTCAACCTGGCCGGCGTGCGCCCCGAGCCCGCCAGCTAGCAACGGTCCCCCAGCTCATGGTATACCTAGCTGTATACATTCCAGCTGCCCCGGCACCAGCACCTGGTGATCTCAACCTGGCCGGCGTGCGCCCGAGCCCCCCAGCTAGCAACGGTCCCCCAGCTCATGGTATACCTAGCTGTATACATTCCAGCTGCCCCGGCACCAGCACCTGGTGATCTCAACCTGGCCGGCGTGCGCCCCGAGCCCGCCAGCTAGCAACGGTCCCCCAGCTCATGGTATACCTAGCTGTATACATTCCAGCTGCCCCGGCACCAGCACCTGGTGATCTCAACCTGGCCGGCGTGCGCCCCGAGCCCGCCAGCTAGCAACGGTCCCCCAGCTCATGGTATACCTAGCTGTATACATTCCAGCTGCCCCGGCACCAGCACCTGGTGATCTCAACCTGGCCGGCGTGCGCCCCGAGCCCGCCAGCTAGCAACGGTCCCCCAGCTCATGGTATACCTAGCTGTATACATTCCAGCTGCCCCGGCACCAGCACCTGGTGATCTCAACCTGGCCGGCGTGCGCCCCGAGCCCGCCAGCTAGCAACGGTCCCCCAGCTCATGGTATACCTAGCTGTATACATTCCAGCTGCCCCGGCACCAGCACCTGGTGATCTCAACCTGGCCGTCGTGCGCCCCGAGCCCGCCAGCTAGCAACGGTCCCCCAGCTCATGGTATACCTAGCTGTATACATTCCAGCTGCCCCGGCACCAGCACCTGGTGATCTCAACCTGGCCGGCGTGCGCCCCGAGCCCGCCAGCTAGCAACGGTCCCCCAGCTCATGGTATACCTAGCTGTATACATTCCAGCTGCCCCGGCACCAGCACCTGGTGATCTCAACCTGGCCGGCGTGCGCCCCGAGCCCGCCAGCTAGCAACGGTCCCCCAGCTCATGGTATACCTAGCTGTATACATTCCAGCTGCCCCGGCACCAGCACCTGGTGATCTCAACCTGGCCGGCGTGCGGCCCGAGCCCGCCAGCTAGCAACGGTCCCCCAGCTCATGGTATACCTAGCTGTATACATTCCAGCTGCCCCGGCACCAGCACCTGGTGATCTCAACCTGGCCGGCGTGCGCCCCGAGCCCGCCAGCTAGCAACGGTCCCCCAGCTCATGGTATACCTAGCTGTATACATTCCAGCTGCCCCGGCACCAGCACCTGGTGATCTCAACCTGGCCGTCGTGCGCCCCGAGCCCGCCAGCTAGCAACGGTCCCCCAGCTCATGGTATACCTAGCTGTATACATTCCAGCTGCCCCGGCACCAGCACCTGGTGATCTCAACCTGGCCGGCGTGCGCCCCGAGCCCGCCAGCTAGCAACGGTCCCCCAGCTCATGGTATACCTAGCTGTATACATTCCAGCTGCCCCGGCACCAGCACCTGGTGATCTCAACCTGGCCGGCGTGCGGCCCGAGCCCGCCAGCTAGCAACGGTCCCCCAGCTCATGGTATACCTAGCTGTATACATTCCAGCTGCCCCGGCACCAGCACCTGGTGATCTCAACCTGGCCGGCGTGCGGCCCGAGCCCGCCAGCTAGCAACGGTCCCCCAGCTCATGGTATACCTAGCTGTATACATTCCAGCTGCCCCGGCACCAGCACCTGGTGATCTCAACCTGGCCGGCGTGCGCCCCGAGCCCGCCAGCTAGCAACGGTCCCCCAGCTCATGGTATACCTAGCTGTATACATTCCAGCTGCCCCGGCACCAGCACCTGGTGATCTCAACCTGGCCGGCGTGCGCCCCGAGCCCGCCAGCTAGCAACGGTCCCCCAGCTCATGGTATACCTAGCTGTATACATTCCAGCTGCCCCGGCACCAGCACCTGGTGATCTCAAGCGACGAGCACTCGTACTGGGATCGTAATATGGATGGGCGCGGGGGGAATCGGGCCTTAAATCCTTAAGTTAGCATTTTACTTAAAAAAAGATTTAATAAAGCATTTGAGAACTACTTTGACCCTAACACTTACTAAAAAACTTGATAATAATCGCTGAATGTAACAAAATTAGCTCATAATTTAAAATAATCAAAACAAACAAATGTGAAAGACGCTTGTACGTAGCCTGCGTTCTGATAGGGCGCCGCCACGCCGGGGCGGCCTTTGTGCGCGTGTCAGCGCTTTGATTGCAAGAATGAGACGGAACATGCGCCACTCCCTGCGGCTAGAGAGAGAGAACTTGAACCAGAAGGTTTACATTGGAATATTGTAGCGCTGGCGCATGGGCAGGTTTAGGTCGTATATTTTAGGAACTACAGTAATGTTTACGCGTTCTTTCAATAATTATTATTTACATTGTATTCTGCACCCTGTTTTTTTTTATTTTCGCCAACTAGGGAGATTCGTCAGTCTAAATAGAGTTAATTTCTCTAAAAAACTATAGTGTTTTACCTGTTACGGTGTATATATGTTTTTTGTATACCTGCTCTAATTAACCCAAGCCAATTTCTTCCCCATGGTACCATTACCCATTCTAAATTATATTTTCTCTCTTCCAGACAAAGACGACCCATGCGTCGAGATACGTTGCCGCTACTGTTCCAGCGGGTCGGTAACTTATCGAGAGTGTTTGAGACTCACGCGTCGGTTTAATTTCAAGTGAAACGGACATTTCGTTTCCTAAGTGGCAGCTGTGTTCGAACGATATTAACGATCAAACATCTTTAAGTGTAACAACATGTTAAAACAATGACTCATATGTCAAACATCTTCCGTGAAATTATACTTGGATACAAGTAGGCAACGCGTTAAGTATAGTTTATTTATAATTTGTACGATGGCTCGCGCCTAGTTACGGTGTTAAAGCAATTAATTGTTCTGCTCAAGTTTCGCTTCTAGCAATCATGGGAATCTAATAATAGTAGTTTTAAAGTTTCTCAAAGAAAAGCGCTAGGGCTAAGCTCTTAGACCAAGAATCGTTGGCAAGTTCGTAGAACTAAAGTATTTAAAGCTAAGTCTAATTCGACGATAGTAAATAGATAAAATGTTTACCATTCTCTAGTCCATTCAAGACAAACCATTTAAATTGTGTTCGCCTGTTTTGTTCTAATGGTAACTATTAGGAAAGGCTCACTCGTTAGTTAAGACCTATTTTCCATTCATTTTAAACGTTTTTCATCACATAATCTTACCAGAATTTATCTCGGTAATATTAATAGATAGCTCGACATAAACCATAGTTGCAATATGTTAGTGCTGTTAAGAGAATGGAATACAGGGTGTTTTTTCTACTCCTTAGATATTTTGCGAGGTGCATGTGTAAGTAGTCAGCAACTTTTATTATGAGACGGAAAACGAAAACTCAATAAATGGTGTATGTATGTAACAGTTGAGAATGAGTGGTCTCGGTAAAAGTTGTATAGCCTATATTCTTTTTAGCCTCAATACCTGGGGGTTGAAAAAATACCCTGTATAGTATAATAGGTTCCATGCATTTAGGTTTTCTCCTGGTGAATTTTTATTACTCATTCTTAATCGTAAGAAAATGTTATTATATGATAATTGAAGGTAATTCTAGTGTTACCACATTTCCGTCTATTTTACAAGTATTTTGTTAAATGCCAAATGTTGCCAGTATAGTAATGAAAAACGTTCTGAAGTGTTGCACTTATTGAATAGAAAATATCACGGAAATGTGATAATCGGCATATTTAAGTTTTATTTTAAAATTGCATTCTATTTATTTAGCGTCTTGCAGTTTTATTGATAATATATTAGGTGAATTAAGTTAAGGATATTTAATATTTATTTGAATATTGAGCAATAGGATACTATTTTGATATACCCTATCTTTTTGTGATCGATCTTTAATAGATTTATCTATTATGCTCTTGACTAAATTATTATTTAATGTGGCTGTATTTTCTGGGGTAACATTAACTTTACCTAAGTGTGTATATACTGTGAAATAGTGCAATAACCTTGTTAAATGTTTTGCGAAATTCAACATCTACTTACTTAATTAAAAAAAACATCACATAGTCCTATGGTATTTTCAAATTTTGGTGTTGACAACATTTTACGTGCATTAGATACTTACGTAGTCCAGGTTGTACATATTTTAAATGGCTACTTAATAATCGCCACGAGCATTTACCTCAGTAAGTCAAAGATACGCATTTAGTTTTAAAGGGTAGCGGTCCCATTCTGTACATTTTTAATAGTTAATTTTTCAAATAACAACATAGTAATTTCCTAACTGTGAAACTGTAAATATCTAGGTAAATTCTTCAGCATGTTTTTAGGAGTTGACAATATTAAATAATGTGGATATTTAAAACAGTACCTTAGCCGGATATCCGGTTTTAATATTGTAACGTGAATAACAATCCATATTGTTTAATGTTATACTCTGACGTTGGTGCGGAATCTGCTTCTGAAAGTCAAAGAATGAATATACATGCAGGTATATATCCACCATTATGAAAATATCGGAATGAACTATGTATAAAACTCCCTACAATTATCTCTTACTCACAAAGTTTTATGAAAATCGGTTGAGACATTTGTAATTTAGGAACAATCGTACAGCGCTCTTTCTTATCCTGAAACTGAGACACTTCACACTCGCTCTGTCGATGATATCAATTAAATTACACGATATTTTCACGGACAGTAGAACCTCGATAACCCGAACTGATTGGGTCCGAGGTTAGTTCGGATAATCGAAATCTGGGTTTTTGGGACGAGATTAAAGAAACACAACACCTTTTAATATAAAAACAGCACAATGTGTATATTAAGATTGGCCGCACATATTAACATTTAATTTTAAAAAACTCTTGAAATAGTCTTAATCTTAATGTATTGCTTAAAGTTTCTTCAGTCTGAAATTCGGATTAAAGAAAATACTGCGTTCGGTTAAACCTAGGTAGCATTCGATGAATCGAGGATCTACTGTATGTAGAGTTAAAGTCATTGAGTTAACAACATGCAATCGGATCATTTTTTTTTAACCTTCTTTTTCTTTCAGAAGTAGATGTCGTAAGGATTCTTGGTGTATTTAGAAATGAACATCATAGTAACAGATCAAAGTGCCTATTAGTGCTTCTAATCTTTCTTACTATTAGCGGTATGTGAGAGTGAGATGGGTAATGTTACCGATGAAATTTATACATAATATTTCGCGATATTAGTTTAATAATTAATTATGTTACAATTTTTTTTGACATATTACTGATTAAAAATGATAAATGATTGAAACTATACCTTCTATGGTAAATAGTTTATAGCAGACACAATTGTCCATATACCTATACTACATAATGTCAATAGTTAAAATAATAAATAATCAAAAATAATCAATAATAAAATAAAATTCACACGCAATTTAAAAATAATCAAAAAATAATAAGTTACATAAATTAAATTTAAAATAAACACACTTTTAGTCACTGAATGGCCAAACTAAGTAGTGAACTAATCAACTTTTATCATGGGGCCAATGCCTAGATCGTTAAAAAAAATTGGCTGTCCCATACAAATTGGAGGCATCGCACGCATTTTTTTTCACGAGCATTGGCCCCATAATAAAAGTCGGTCAGTATGACCTATACATTCACTACTGAGAGTTTGGCCAGTGACTAAAAAATCAGTGTTTAAGTCCTTTTTTTTAATTCTCATAAAAAAAATTGTATACATTTCCCCGGTAACATATTGGGTGATAGATAAGACACACCAACTAGTGTATATGTGATAATGATAACAGCTTAGGATTAAATGATACTATTTCACTTTGGCTTACACACTTTGCCAGGCCGATATACAAATGTGTCGTTCACACGCAAAAGTGGCCGATTTTAGATAAAGATTCATTCTAAATCAACCTTACAGACTACGTGGATTTTGCGATAGAAACATGGTTCATCATTACTTAAATTGTAAAAGCGTATTTATTTCTAAATATAAGTGGTTGCGTTTTATAATGTACGTATGCGTATATTTGATTTTATAGTTTTAAGTTTAAATTATGAAAAAATATAAGTTATGCATAGAATAATATTAGACTGAAGCAATGACTGATTTGTGATGAAGCAATATTATTTATTAGTGAAATGGATTTCAACTTTTTTTTCGAGCTCTGAACTAAAATTTACCTATTTATTTATATGAATTTAACAAAAGCGTCTTATAAAAAATTTAAAGCAAATTTATTTGAATTTACGTACAGTCAACCAATTGGAGTCTAGGCCACACTCTAGAACCATGTCAAAATGACAAGCAGTAACAGATTTCATACAATCAGCTAGTCTATGATGGTCGGGTTTTTATCGTTTACCGACGTTGCTTTCACGTTCTAACAAATATGTATGTGCGAAAGTGACGCATAGCGCGATAAGCGATAAAATGGCAACCATGCTAACCCTACTGATGTATAGTGTATAGTCCTACAGTGGCCTAGGGTTCCAATTGTTTGATGCAGTCGCCATCAGATAGTTCGGGACTTCCGAGGTACTTACAAATATCTGAACATGCACTCTAAAGCTTTGACAATAGAGTCGTGTTCAGATATTTTCTGATGGCGACACCAGATGTACCTTTTATACATACTTATGTGCTTGAATATGCTCGACTGATTTTTTTAAACACCATTTAAATAGCACAGGCTTGAAAAAAAATGTTAAGTGGCAGTGTGACTGCCAAGTTCATGGTATATTTGTAAATATTGTCTCAATCCAAGGAAGGGATGGATAAACCAGTAATATATGATACTTTTATTAAAATATAATTTTAATTAACAGTAAATTTATATTGTTTTCTCACATTCGTTCGTCGCTGTGCCAAAATTATCATAGAACTGTTATCTAACAAGCAAATTCAATTAATTTAAATGTATTTACATAAATAAAATATACTATGTACGCATAGATTAGGTTATAAGTGATATATAGTAATATGTTTTAATGCTAAATATAAATACATACAATTTTGCTGTATTTAGATGCGTCTTCCATCTTTACTCATTATTTTCTCATAGATGTGTCGGGGAAGACACGCGTGTGATTTACAAAAAATCAGAATATATTACGCTGTATTTACAATAATTTATTGACTGCCATTATCTCTCCTTAACATAAGAAATAGTCTAACACTGATATTAAATTGCAGCGGTTAACACTCACGTATTTTTATGACAATAGGCGACATAATTCGTCTGCGTCGGGCAGACATCGTCGGACTGACAGAGTGGTGTTATCACCTTCGCGGCTCGAGCATCACTGCCCGAGACCGGCGTAGGTACCGGGTCAAAAAAAAGTCTAACACTGAGTTAAACTTTCACGATTTTCACATATTATAAATTTACTAAAACGGGTATCAAGCCGGTCCCATACGTTCAGGCATATTTACCGGATCTGGCAATCAACGTATGATATAAATTTATCTGCCAGATGCGGCTGACATACTGATTGTGGAGATCGACGGATCTGAACGTATGGCATTTATAGCGTAAAACTTTAAAAACTAGCCTCCGACGTTTCGAGGGCGACATTGTCCCCGAGGTCCCAGAGAAACGGTGCGGTGGGCTAGACGATGTTGATGTCAACCTCAGCCGGTCTTTCTCCGGAACCACGGGGCAATGTCGCCCTCGGAACGTCGGTTAGTTTGCCGCAATGTACAATCGACTTATAAGCTGTCTCCGCTGAAAACTGTCTGATTTAGAATTATTTTTGATTTTGGGAAATGCCCGAAATTTTGAATTACCTTGTCAGTACAGTACACCTGTTATTTTCCTGGTTAGTTACTGTATACTTACCTACATCATTTAACTCAAAACACGGTGACAGAGTGGTCAATCGGAAGGCTGTCTTCACGGTGTTTTCTGGAAAACAAAAAAAAATACATTACCGACATGAAAAGAATAATCAAATAGTATTTATCAAGCACATTTTTTTTCAATTATTTCTATCGTTATCATTTTACAAATGATCAAAAATCCGAAAATCTGTCTCGAACCCACGACTTTAAGATCGCTCGCTCTTCCAACTGAGCTACCGAGACCACATCCGTGGCCCCGAATTCCTTCACCATATTCCTCTTACACTTTTACTTTATTTTCTGTTTCTACTTTAATAATAGTATTTGTATGCAGTGATGGGCAAAATTTATTCGAATGACGGATGACGAATAACCAAATCATTCGCGGATGACGGATGAATTTTCGGATGATTATTCGTATTCGAATAAATTATTCGTCGAATAATTTATCCGCGAATAATTCATTCGCCGGATGAATTGCCACGAATAATTTTTTAAATACCTTATCAACTCAAGTTCATAACTTTCGTTCATTCATAACTCAAGTTTCATTTCAACCGCCTAGTTTCTTCGACACAATTTCTTTTAAACATTATGGCCTTACTAGTTTATATGGAATTAATTTTATATTCGGTTATTTGAATGAGAACTACGAGGCCCTTTTTAGACCGAGATAGTATATGTCATTGAAATGTACAGAAACTTGACAAAATCTATGCCATAGAAATTAGGCGGTTTCTTTGCTCAGATTTTCTTCCAACCCGCATAGGGATTATAAAAGGACTGTAAATAAAAGTGCACTTTAGAAATCAACATGAACTTATTAATAATTCGTAATAAAAATCATACGTCATGATATTCTTTGTTTGAAAACCAGAGTAAATAACATTAACTACATATAGATCATATCGAATAGATCACTAAAGTCTTAGACGATCGTGAACTTTAGTAAAAATTTGTCATTTTTAATATGTTTCTTTTTTAAAATTTAATAAAATAGCCAAAAAACCTTTAATATTGATAGTAAATTTATAGGAGTAATATAATAAGTAAATCATTCGTCAAGTTAAAAACCGGTAGAAATATTTATTCGCCGATAAGTTACTCGCGAATAAATCATCCGCGCACAAATCATCCGCGAATAAATCATCCGCGAATAAATCATTCGCGAATAAAAAATTGGTGGATTATTCGTCATTCGAATGATCATTTAGATAATTTTTTATTCGAATAATGCCCATCTCTGTTTGTATGTCCCTTTCTGTGACTCATTGTGTTTATTTGAATAAAAAAAGCGTGTAATATTTTTATGACAATGTTTTTGAGGAGAGATATGGATAGGTGATATTACATAATTATACCGGTGAGAATAAAATGTTTTCTTTATATATAATAATTATATCCATGCAGTTTATTCCCCGACTGTAGATAACTAGCCTTTCTTTCGGTGGTATAAGAATGTAGATGAAACTTAACAGCAATAATTAGTACCTAATCGTAGATTTTGCTGGTAGAAGCTACTTATATGATATACTATGTGTGATACATTACATTGCGATTTCTTTATAGCGTGCTATATTTCCATTACCTATGTATAAACAATGAAATATATTCAAGTTGTTTAAACACAGGTAATACCTTTTAAAAAGAAAAGTTATATCGATATGATATTAAAATTGTAGCGGCTTATAAATAATCGTGAATAATTTTATCTAATTTATTATATTATTATAATAAGTTATGTGACTCTGTTATTATTTAGTTGTAGTTGGTATTGGTTTTGTGAGAGAACTTTAAGAAAAATCTTCTCGATTATATTTAATTTTATTTAGAATAATTGTTTTGTGGCTCGTGTTGAGGTGTTGCCACTAATTCTGCTTTTATATGGAAGTTTTACAAAAAAAAATATTTTTATTTATATTATACAATTGACATTGACCTAGCAAGTGTGCCACCATACTATCTCGTAGTCTAGACAACTGTCCTTGTCTAATCCGAACAGTTAGAAAATGACAGGCGTCTCTGCCCGCGCTAGTCTTAAATAAAAAGGCTATTTTTTTAAATAAACAGAACGAAATAGCTACTTCGAGTAGAGAAACTGAACAGAATAAAAGTTACCTAATTATAAAAGTAAAGTTTAAGAGCTCTAACGAATATGCAGTATTTAAGAGCATCACAAATATTTGACATAATAATATGATTTTTATGTTAGTGTGACAAGAAATCAAAGGCCATTAATCTACAGAAAATATAATAAAATTCCTATAGGTAATCTGGGTCAAACACAAAACGATGTTCGGAATATTCCCGGTGGATTTTTCAAAAGTTAAGGGCTGTGAAGGTTGATTTTCTTATTGAACCCTTATCCACATTAAAAAGTACTCCTTTTCTATGGCATTGTATGATAAAAATCATTACTACATCCACAAGCTGTTAACTATTGGCCACAGGAAAGATTGGCTCTACAGTTCAGCTGAACATGCACTTTTTCTTTCCTGTGGTCAATAGTTAACAGCTTGTGGATGTAATAATGATTTGTATCATACAATGCAATAGAAAGGGAGTACCCCTTAATGAAGATAAGGCTTAAATAAGAAAATAAAGCTTTATAGCCCTTTTAAATAGTCTACCGGAAAGACTGAACATAGTTTTGTGTTCCACCAACCAACTATGGTCGCACTATACTTAGTAGACAAAACATAGACTATTATTGTGACTAAAATAATAAAAAAGAAACTTATATAGTGGCAACACCGTGCTTGCTTCTAGCTCTGTAGTCTCCGAACTATTTTAAGTAAACGAATTGTTGTTGTTGATATTTTCCGGCTTGTGAAACACCATTTTATTAATATTATTGCTATTGTTGAGAGTTATTGTCAAATTTTTATTTGTCCTAAAACCTTTTTTTGTCTTTGTACATATCCATTAAATAAATGATGTACCGAAGATACGTTATGATTTTTATTATAGGCTTCCCCAACTCACATTAGGGCATTTTCGCGAGAAGAGAACCAAAAATTTTTTTTGAGGTAGGCTGTTTCAAATATAACCGTTTACTTATTTAAAAAAATTGATACGCAAACAGAACAAAAACATAATGTGGGTTAGAATGACATTAGCGAACTTGCATTAATGTTATTTCAAACGGTAATGGTTCGTACGAAAAAGAGCTTAATGACGTAAGCATTAAGTATCAAATTCATACACACAACGACACAACTACCAACACTGTTAAAAGTTTATAGGCTGTTGGCACTTAGAAACGTTCCGTTCCAAACAAGACTAAAAAAACTAGATAGCCAGTTATTTCATAAAAGAACTTGATACCCGATCAGCGGCGAAAAGTGCGGTTGCGACCCTTTTTCATATTATCCTATAGGTATCTATGGATATAACTAAAAAATATTGAAACAATAACAATATACGTCCTTAGATCTAAAATAGGCCCTTAAGGCATTGTACATAGGATACTCGTATCGCGAAGCTGGTACGTTGTGCGAGGAAGCCATCAGCTCTTCGGTCACCAGTTACATCAACCAGACGTTTCGCGATTTCTACAAAAAACGCGTGCGCTGGTACTCCATGGACCTAGTTTCGACCCCAAATGGTATAAAATGGTACTCTGTGGTAAAATGGTACTAGCCAGGTTCTTATATTCATTATGTTTTAAAATTTCGGCGTTATCAGCCACTGCGCCCGCTTTTACATTAGTTCGTTGGAGGTGGGACGGGGCCAGCGTGTCTACGCAGGTAGTATTCCAGATTAGCATCCGACCCAAACTCCAAGGAACCAAGGACACCCCATTGGGTCTCTTGCCATCATCCCAGATAGTGCCAGTCGGCTCAAGGAGAGCACGTTTTTTTAAAATAATAATATGGGACAACCTTACCCAAATCGACCTAGTCCCACGGTAAGCTCAATAAGGCTCGTGATGTGGGTACTAGACGACGATACATATAATATATAGAAAACATTAATAACTCAGGAACAAATATTCGTGATAAACACACAAATAAATGCCTTGACCAAGATTCGAACCCAGGACCTCCTGCTTCGTAGGCAGGGTCACTACCAACTTATCTAAGAGGCCGTTGACGGTGGCAAGAGACCTACATATTTGTAAGGATAATTAAGCGAATTCGTCAAACTTTTTTATGAAATGTCCCGTGCTTGGTGCGAGCCGGCAGGATTTGAACCCGAGACCTTCGGATTGAAAGTCTCCGAAAAGTCCTTGAAAGCGTCGTACCTACCGCCATCAACGCTTTTCACACCTACATCCCTATCTACTCGTGAGTCTCACATGAGATTTGGCCTACAATAAGCAGAGCGGAACGTATAATATTTTCGTTCTTTGTATTCTCAAGTTATGTTATGAGTCTATTCCTTATGGGAACACACTTTTCCTCATCCATTATGTTCGCGAGTGTTATTCTTGTCGCTTCCTGATTTCTTGAGCAAAAGCGTATATTCTGAGGGGAGAATATTCAGTAGGTCTGCCCGATCGAATGTATTTTCGTGGCGCTTACGCCCTTTTACAACGAACGAGTAATATTTTGCTAAAACTATAATTAATTGAAAGCTTACGTGTACTTGTATGTATACACTGTATACAGCGTGATTTTTTAGTCACTGGCACAGAAAGTAGTGAATGTATGTGCAGGCCATGAGGCCATACTAACCAACTTTTATTGTGGAATTGGCTGTCCCATACAGTCCGGCGTATGTGATGCCGCCAATTTGTATGGGCCAGCCAACATTTTTTTCACAATTGGCATTGGCTTCATATTAAAAGTTGATCAGTATGACTTATACATTCACTACTTAGAGTTTGGCCAGTGACTTAAAAATCATCCTGTATAGGTAATATATTAACTAACGAGGAGTAATTATTTTCTAAAATATTTAACTACAAACTATTAACGACCATCAGAGCTAAGTCAGGAACAGACATACAGACAGATGGAGATCATCTTAAAAATCAAGTCAGACGTGCTCACACTTTTTTAAAACTTTTTCACTCCGTATACCTTGAGTATAGTTTGATATCGATTCGAAATTCAAATGTTGTAATGATACTCGTATATCTATCCAAGTATTTCCTTACAGAAATACATCATCTTTATTCATATAATCCGTGTATTTCCCGGTGTCTGGTTCAGACTGAGAACTAAGGTGCAATTAGTACAACAAAATAAACAGTAGGTAAATATAGTAGTAAATGTTGATGACAATAACGATTGAAGATAAATGTTCCGTCCAACTCTTGGAAATTCAGAGAAATCGCTCCGCAAAAATAATTTACTGCAAATTGAACTAACTAAGGTAAGTGTACCGACAAACAACCCGTAATCATTCGGCTTTACTAATAAGTAATTCAGTACGGCATTGTGTTGTAGGTTTTTTTAGATGAATAATAGTCATTATTTTAATTTTTAAGAATAATAAGGTACAGTCAACCAATTGGAACCTAGGCCACTCTAGAACCATGTCAAAAACACAATAATAGCGTAATGGTATTGGTAGGTATATACATAATAAAGGTTTATTTAAGTATACAATAGGTTAAGTAAACAATGGGTGTATTTTCATTCGCCAACAAACTGTTCCGCAGTTTGGCGAAATTTTGTAGTTTTTTATGTTATTTTATTCTGATTAATAATATAAAAAAAAAAATGACAAGCAGTAAGAGATTTAATTACAATCTGATTTATAGCGTCACTATGACATAGTCCTACAGTGGCCTAAGTGATTCCAATTGGTTGACTGTACATAAGGATAGCTTATAGAAATAAATATGACCAATTTTAATTTTTTTTTTGATCGAAGAAAACAAAATTAAGTAGGTATTTACAACCAATAAATGATACCGTTTCGACGTTTATCATAGAGTAGGCATGACTAGTCATGATTTTAATTATAGCTTAATTAATACGTATGATTTTATTTTATTTATAGACGCGAGAATTTAACGTTATTTAATATCTACTTGAATTACTTTTCCGCCCAACGGACCATTTTCGAGCTAGACGCAAAAAACTGAAAAATTTCTTACCGAAAATTTGGTAGTTAAAGTCAAGCTCAACTCCTGGAATTGTGCAAACTCGGTTTACACGTCTTTAGGACCTAATTAAGGTATTAAAATAATACCCGGCTTGCTCGGAATTAATTCCTGGAAATGCTTTTTATTGAAGTTTTATACTTAACTACAATTGAGATGTTAACGGGACGTGATTTCGATTATACGCACTCGTGATTTTTTGCTTGGTTATAAAGTGATGACATCTAATAATCGAATTTATTTCATTAAATACGGTCGTAAGTTCGTCACCAACTAACATTTAAATATGAGGTAGTAGGTACCTTCCCTACTTGACTTTAATTAAACTTGATACATCCCTGCTTCCAGCCTTCCAGTCAAATTATCAGTTCATAATAACATGATATCGTTCCCTTGACGCCGGTCATTAAAACCTCATCTTAAATTTGAAATCACAGTGTCAGGTATGCCCCATTACCAGTTAGCTTAACCACTTGTTTCAGAACTTTTTTTTAAGTCCCGGAGGAAGCGGCGCCCGCGCCGGCCATTGGCGCCTTTCTCCGGGCAAAAGAGATAAAATATCATGCGCAAGAGAAGGAGCGAGATGGAACAAAAGCATTCCGCGCCGATCGGATGGATCCAATCCAGTTTGCTTTTGCTATAGCCGGTGTCAGTGGTGTGTCGCGTGTTTTTTAAATGATGTAAACAAAACACAGTGTTTTTTTTTATATGTTTGTGTGACGGATATGTGGTAGATGTGATTTTGACTTTGGATTTGTGAGGAGCGTTCTTATGATATGAGGTAAGGATAGGGAGGAATGCAGGTCATTCCCTCGCGTCCCTCCCGGAGGAATGCAAGTCGCTCGCGCACCTTGCGCACCGAAAATATTCAACGAAATCTTAAGACACAACACAACCAACAAGTTACTTACTTTAAAAAGATAACCTGTACGGGCTTATGTTGATAAGTAACAATCGAATGGGTACTTACGACTAAGGTCAAGATAGGATACCTGTTAGTGTATGCAATGTACCTATAAGTATGTTGCAGGGTCTTGGTAACAAAGAAGTGAGCTACAGTTTGGCCGGACGAACCTCTCACAAAACATAAGACATAACTACATAGGTAGCAGCTAACTAGTTGAAGAATATAAGAGTTTGTTTTAAGTATGTAGGTTCACTATTAGCACATAAATATTGATGTTTAACATTTTAAATTTGTATTTTAGAATTCTATAAGTAAATCCTTTTAAAACGGTCTTCGAGACAGTGTTCGTGTTCGAAGGACCATTTATTTATTTATTGTGTATAGTAGTTTATGCTACAGTGGTATAATAAGGGTTCTTGAAACTTGAGGGTCACTGTTTTAAGAACCAATTATGAGCTGCTGCATACGCTAGTTTTTCTCCGACAACTAAAATAGCGAAAAAAGCAAAACCTAGAAAGGTGGCAGAATGTGGAAGATGTTGTACGCCCACAAAAAAAAAAACAACAGTGCTTATATATTGTATCAAAAAAACCAAAGGAGCAGTGTTTTTATGGAATACCATAGACAGCGTTATAATGTGTACTTTTCTGTACTCCAGAACTTCTATCTGTCAATTAGATGACTGACACCGATTCAAAAAAGTATTGCCATTAGGTCATTATTCAAAAGTTTTAAAACCACATTTAGTTTTGCAACCACATTGCAGTCAAAGATTCTTAACATAGCTACGTTTCGTAGGTTTGTGTCCGTCATTAGGGTAGTTTACCCTACGCCAGTTCGCACCTATAAACTTTCTTATGCAATTATTAATTAACAATAGCTTGAATGCATGTGACATTTACGAAAGTAAATGTGCCAAATTCTGAAAGGTTTACGTGTTATCAACAAGTCAGGTAAATATAAAGATAACCAATTATTTAAAAAATTGTAAAATTGGTGTCAAATTTTAGTAATTTATGGTGTTGGGTATTTAGATGCAAAATTTGCACGCCATAAAACTTAAAAAATATTAAAACATGTAGGACACTAGAAACTGGAGAAAATTATAAACTTTTACTCTCGGCGACTTTTTTTTTATAAGAATAATACCGAAACAAGAAAAGTTTTTCTACCTTCTTCTTCATAGCATGTTTTCGGCTTGCCACGGCTCAGGGACAAGAGCCTGGGGTTCGCTTTGGCAACTAATCCCAAGATTTGGCGTAGGCGCTAGTTTTACGAAAGCGACTGCAAACTGACGCCCCAACTTAGAGGGTAAACTATGCCATATGATTAGTCCGGTCCTACCGGGCTATCATAGCGTACTTTGATCCCCAATAAGTACCTTCTTTCCTAACCCTCCCTACAAGGGAATGCAAGGTTTCTCATCTCGACGTTAATTCTGTTAATGGGCATTTTCAGAATAAAGTGCACCATTTTAAAGAAAATGGGTCCTCGATTTTCCATACAAAAAAATTGATAGTTTCGTTACGGCCCATACAAAATGTATGAAAATATGCGTTTCGAAACTGACAAAAAAAGGGACACTCTTTTCCTTTTTTTAAATCAATAGTACTCGTGATTCTGGTTAAATAAACCCAAAACTTCCAATATTTTCAAAAAAAAGGAAATGCACTTATTTAAATTTTCACGATTTTCACACATTATAAATTTACTAAAACGGGGCTTAATCGTGTATTTAAACTTTGAATCGTGTATAAATTTTGGGGTTTGTTTTCAAAGTTTATACACGATTAAGCCCCGTTTTAGTAAATTTAAAAAGGAAATGGTATACTTTTTTTTAAATACTCAAATACCTCTATACTCGTATCCATACCTCATGGTTTAAACAATGGCACCCGACATAACCGAGCGGGTTAAAGCATGCGACATTTGAACTTTCGCTCGAGGCTACAAAACTTTTTTTTATTTTTAACATGAAGGAATGCGTTTAGGCATCCCGCCTAATAAGTAGCCCTAGCAATGCCTACCATGGGTTGTACGTGATCGTATTCAATAGGGACTGCGGCGTTCGGGGGCAATGCAACTCATGGTACGCACACAGGGTGTGTGCGCAGAGCACTCGCGAGCGCTTCTCTCATGATTATGGGACGCGGACCGTTCCGAAACATGTCGAGCTATTTTCGACTTTATATAGACGTGAGTAACCCGATATACTTAAGTATATTAATATGTCTAACCCTCACGGAAGTTTTCTATTTAAAATCTCTGTTATTCTCTAAAATTCATTTCTCTATAATTACAAAATACGTTTATAATATGTACGAGTAACAACTAAATCCCACAAAATCAACACAATACGAGTAAACTGGCTGTATTCCATTTCCACGTAAGTAATTGAATAGGCTTTAGTACTAAATATTCCTGGTAATAATTTTATTATTAGGTACTCGATGTTGTAGTCCCAGGAATAATTAATATGAAGGACCATTTTGATTCATCGATTATTCTGGATAGTAGAGTTTTCGGGGAATCACATAAAATTGGGTACAAATTTTCATTGTACGAGTAGGTAATTAAATATTCCTCCGTAAATGTAGTAATTAGGGATATTTTGAGTTTTTGACGCGGAGTATTTATTTATTATGCTTTGCGTTTACTTTATTTTGATGCTATCAGGTTTATTTATTTATTTAGGCGGACTTAAAGCCATAAGGCATTCTCTTTTTTTGGACATATCGTTGGATATAGGTATTTGCAAAAGAATAGGAATCGATCGGATCGGATCGGATAGGATGGGTGTGATTCATCTTTAAATTTATGACAACATTGATTGCATTTTTAAATAGTCTGTTCTAAATGTAAACCTCTGCACAGTCGCGTTATTTGGTCAACAGCTTGCTGTTTTTTTGTTGCGTTCTACATGCCCAAAGATGATTTTTTCACTTTTCAAGTCGTGGCTAGGCGATATAAAATTGCTTTGAATGCTCTAGAGCATAAAGTAAAATCGCAGGCGGCCGGAGCTCGTGGCGCCCGCCGGCCTTTCTTCTTCTTCTTTCTTTCTTTTGTATGACATTTCATACAATCTACCATTGTCATACAACTCAATAGAAAATGAGTACTTTTTATGCGGATAAGGGTTAAAAAATAAGAAAATCAATCTTTACAGCCCTCAACTTGTTGTTAGTCCACAGGAAAGACTGGAACATCGTTTGTGTTTGACCTTAGGCTTAAATATTGTCGGGTATTTAGCAGGACTTTAAGCAGGTACTTAAGTAGGGACTCGGCCCTTCTGCGAAAATCAGTATCTGTCAGCTATTTATATTAACTCCTGTAGCTCCTGGTATCCGGGTCACAAGTCCGTGTCATAATCGTTCTAGAAAACGAGCGTATTTCTTTAATAATTTGGGTCGTCTTTCAATATTTTCATTACAGGTGTAGAAATAAGTAGGATTTATTTTTCTTTACATTTTTTATTATACTCGAATGATATCCTTAGAAAACAATCATACGCTAACGTCGCTAACTCAATAATGATTTTACAACCTAAATAGCTCATTTTGATTTGTATTCCTTGCGTTTATGGCAAATACCATTGGCCTTACATCAATACCGGTGCTGGCCATACACGACATACCGGTATTGCATGTATTTGCGCTCCTGTCAAACCAATGGTTACCATTGGCATTGAATGGTATTACATATCCTATTTGCGCTCCTGTCAAGCCAAACTAAAAGGAAGTGTCAATCGCATTCCTTAATAATTGACGGACGGATGGACTAAAATGGGAAGAGATCCAGGTTAGGAAGGGCTCGGAACGGGAACTACCAACTCTGCATTTGGAAAACGATAGGTATGTATATTTTCAGCCCTCCGGTCGGTAAGCGCCACTTTACGCAAAACTCAATTGCCGCCTGCCGGCTCCGTCGGGCTGAAAAATAGTATACAAACCTCGGCCTGTAAATGGGAAAGCCTCGGATTACATGTTAGTCGACCTCGGCTTCGCCTCGGCCGACAAATACATGAGATCCGAGGCATTTCCCACTTACACGGCCTTGGTATGTAATCTACTATTTTGTGACTGAAGACAGACTCATACCTACATTTGTGCGTATGGTACTTTTAAGAGTTCCTTAAACGCTCATAAATTTGGTAATTTTTCTGGATTTTTCCTGGACTAGTGCTATAAGATCTTGCTTTTTGCCAAATTTCGTGAGGTCAACCGGAAGTACCCTATACATTTTGATTTCCATTGCAAATGTATGGGTCTTTTGATTGAGTTGACGTAGAGGATTGGTTTTTTCACTGATTTAAGCGACTGCAAACTTGTTTAACTTGCTATTAATTTTAACTTGCTACCTTTACGCGTTTCCGAGATAAAAGCTCTTGACAGACAGACTGACGGACGCACCATATAATATCTCCTTAAGGATGTCTCACACTATAGAAAACGTCAGGTGACCTTCAAGTGCTCCGAGCTATCACGTGATTCTTTTTAGAGAAGTTGACGGATCGTCCCGTCCCGTTACCGTAAAGTGTGAGTCATCCTTTATTGTCCCTGATTGTAAGTGTACCTGACCGACAGCCGATGTGCAGTCATTTAAAAAAAAAATTGTTATCATAAATAATCGTAGGCACTAATACACAACGGGATAACCGCAGAATACTGATCGTGAGGCACGTCTCTTGCTTTATCTCCGACCATATTGGGAGCTGCTGATGTCACACTGTAGGTATATACTTACTGATATTATATAATAGCTTGGCACATATTATAACTATCTGGTAACAGTTTGATAAGAAGATGTGTACGTGATTTGAGGAGCATAGACACTTCCTAATTAAAGACCGTTGGTAGACTTGGTAGCCCTGTGGTACGTGCGACATTTAATCTTAGGGTCGCGGGATCAAACCCCGCTTAATATTTACCAATGGCTTTCCAGTGAAGGCAAATGTGAGGAAACCCAACCACCTGGTTTAGTCTCTGGGTTGGAAGATCAGATGGAAGTCGCTATCGTAAAACTATGCCAACTTTGAAATTTAACATTTCAAAAGGAGGATCTATGAGTAGCTATTTTCGGACTGTCTAAGGTGATACTTCTCTTCTAAGTCGTTCACTCTTGACAAAGTGGTTGTGATCAGGTGGAGTCGTCGGATTTCTTTACGGCTGCTTTGACGAATCTTCTCAATTATTCGATTTTTCTCGTGGGGACCCACGGAGCAAAGCTGGCCCCTTTAGCTTCAACATATCGAATCCTCCTTTTTTTAAAGGGTCGGCAACGCGCATGTAACACCCCTGGAGTTGCAGACGTCCATAGGCTACGGTGACCGCTTACTATCAGGCGGGCCGTAAGCTTGTTTCTCACCGTCATAGTATTAAAAAGTTTCTGTTGGTTGCCCGGCGTGCGCATACTGCCACAGGAGTCTCAGTGACAAATTTTATAGTATCTGTCCATCGAATTGGTGATCGAATACTTATGCGTCTGTCCAAAATCCTGTTAAAATAATTGAAAAAATCATTCTTATGAAATTCGATTAAAATGTACCGGAAGAACGAATCTCTAAAACGGCCAACAGAGCAGTTAGCAATAATTGGTGAGTTGAATTAGAATATAAATCGGTGTAACGAATCGGAGTCCGCTATAAACTATAATTATTGTTGACGGCATCCGCACTGTGCCGACCACGGGTTTGATGTAGACAAGATTGATATTGGAATATTGTAAGCAGATTACAAACTATTTTTTATTTAGGTACTCATTAAGCTTGTCTGGAAAGGAACCCTTTTTAGCGATAAGACCACCTGTTGTCTGCCGGTGGTTATACTTTAGTGCTTAATTTATATTGTTTTATTTCCTTGATGGTGAACAATTAGTATTTTGTATTGTATTGTAATTGAATCCTATGTACCTAATCATGGTGAGACAAGTATACTATGTACTTGCATTAAAAAAAGTTATGTTTCACATTAGCTTTTATCACTAAGTACCTAGGTATTTATATTAACTCTTGATTAATTCTAGTAACTTCAAAATTTTTTTTTACAATACTCGTAAATATACCTAATATTTCACTTTTGAACTGAGCCTCTACCCAATCCCCTTTGTTTATTGTTTGCAAACCGCAAGTGCTACTGCCTGCACAAAAAAAAGTTCGGTCACGTTAAGCGTTTCTTGAATTAGGACTCTATGGCTACGGCAATAAGATTCAATATGAACTAATCAAAAACTCAAAGGTTAACTGGAAGAAATCCCTTAAAGGGATAAGTTCGCCTTTGTACTTAACATCTCTGTTTGTTAACTGTATTTTTTCAACTGTGTTTCTGTACAATAAAGTGTTACTTACTTACTTACTTACTAATTGAGAGAACAACATATTTAGCACGGTGGCTCTACGTCAACGTAATCAAAAGATACCTACGGCCGTTTATGTAGCATTTCTCATACATATGCAATGGGATTCAAAATGTTTAGGGTACTTCCCGTTGACCTAAGCTAGAATCAAGAAATTAAGCCATGGATGGTTCAGCATCCTTTGTGCGGAACCCTCGGCGGGCGAGTCCTAGTACCACCAGTACCGAGTAGTAGGTCGCACTTTGCCGGTTTTTGTATAGGTAACAACAGTCAATGCCAGTCCCTTAAACTAGACAGCAAACGGTAGTTACGGTGTATCAATGAATGAACTAAGTTCGTCTTCACACAGTATCCCGAACAGCGCCGAATCCGGTAGTTAGTTCTCCAGCTTTGATTCCCACCTCCTAGTTACACAGGATTGTTAGCTGTAAACTTAGGTGTGAATTTGGTTACCCGAAAATTAATGTTTGATAACTTGGCCAACGCTCTAGTTTGTGCTTAATTAAATTGCATAAAGTTTGGAAACACGTTTTTGACGCAAACATCACTGAAATCAGATCAGCTGCCTTCAAACTATGAACAAAAACGTTAAGCACAGAATTTATATGAATCTAAAGGTATAACGTTATAGTTTTTTGACAAGAATAACTTACCTGTAACTTAACTTTTCTTCAAAGTTCTTTCCAATTCATTAAATAGAAATTACGTTCGAAAATAACTGTGTTTGTGGTCTACGTTTTTGTTGTAGTAAGAGACGCCAATATGAAATTCTGATTTTTGATGTTTGCGGTAAGCTTTCCAGTTTCGTCAGTTACTACCTAAAAGCCTACCATTATCAAGAAATTTTACAGAAAACTGCACGCTGGCTGCTGTAGTTACAACGTAACACGTGCATCTATCTAAATGCATTGTTTTTATACTTCTTGGACTTCATAACTAATATATAATTTTATTCACAAATATAACTAACAAAATCTATAACGTTACCGTATACACTAAGAAAAGTATAATGGCGTTCTTTGACGTGATAGTTTCTTTGTCGTAAAATATAGTACCTATAAATAGTTTCGTTCATCTTATAACTAGGAGGGAACACATTGACATACACCGGTGCATATAATAAGAAAAATAATAAATCGGCACACAGAAATACTAATCCGGCGAATATAATACTAACTGTACTGTGTCAAATAGTGGTATACATTCGCAAAGGTAGTATTTCAGTCAATACGTTTAGTATACGTATACTATCTATTTATTCGATCTAATAATCTCTCAGATATCTATTATGTTTTTATTGTTGTCCTAAAAAATCCTAAATAAATTAATCTGAATACATTTTTGTGAGTTAAAAAAAATCTGTAGTTTGTAGGGATTCAGCTCAGATAACAATAGAATGTTGAAAATATATGGACGTAAGGAAAAAATTTATAACATCAAATAAAATGCACTAAATATCCGTAACTAAACCATTTCAAACCTTAAGGTAACTTGGGTCCCTAGCACAGATACGATGTCCATTTTATCGCCATGTCTCACTTTTGCACTTACTTATTAAGGTGACATCCAAGGTGATAAAACACTCGTAAGACCAGCAGGGTTAGGTATAATTTTTAGTATTCAATGCTCCGGCTTATTTATAGTGATGATGGAATCTACCCAATTTAAAATGTTGATAACGTGGTCATAACTATTAATTTAAAGCGCGAGATGGGCGGAGATATACGGTTGAATGTTACTTGCAATGTTTTCAATCAAAATCTAATGCTTAACATCTTCTTAATCGGTTCCTCAAGGCTGAGGGTCGTGGTCATCAGGAGCGCAGTTCTTCACCACCGCTTTTATGCCTCTTTGTTCTGTGCCAGTTAAATTGCTCCCTGGATGTTAACAACTGTGTTGTCGCGAATCGCATCTGACCAGCTGATACCCTGAAACATCAAATACTTGTGCATAAGTTGTGTGACAAGGCAGTGTTATGATCATCGAGCTGATCTGATGATGGAGGCCGGAGGTAACCAGGGGAACAGGAACTGTATCATAAATCAACGCAACCTCTTTGTGTTTGGATTTATTAGAAGGGGCTCGTTGAAAGATACCTGTACTGTATGCATGCTGTGTATTAGTGTATAGGTAGTGTTAAATGCCTACCAAACCTGTTTTTTTTCCAAAAAAAACTTAATACTTATTTATCTATATCATAACTGCAAACCAAACTACCTAAAATATCAAACGTGACAGCTACACAAACAAAAAATTCAATCTACATTTCGACAGGTGTTTTTTGCACTACAACTCAGACTTAATTAATATGCAAAACGATTCAGTGCTAAATACATTATACATTCACTTAAAATATACAAAGTTGGACCCCACAGCGTGTTGGCACTCTACCAGAGCACGCGCTATTTTATTTTAAAAAGTTCACGAAGTGCCTTAAATAGACTAACCAGTTTAAAAAAGGAACAAACTTCTCATAGGTATTGTAAGTAAATCTAGATCAGAGATACGCTGGTCTTCTCGTCTGATATGAGGTCGTCAAGCAATGAATAAGCAGGTCTTTCAGCACTTCACGGACAAAATTATCAATGCGGTCACGATATCCTAAAATAACACTTATTCTCACCTAGTTAAAAACTATACGGGGATTGGTGTAGGTTGGTAATTTTGGAGATTTCCTTTTTTCACGGAGGTCTTTTAATGAGACGCACTTAACATTAGCACGTGCGTGAGGGTTATGTACTTGAATTAAGAGTTTTCGACAAAAAGTAGCTTAATTTGGAGTGTACGGGTACGGGTGACACGGAAGTACGTAGATGAGCATTTCCCATTGGCAGTTTAAGGGTTGACTCACACTAGTACAAGACGGGACGGGAAGATCTGTCAGTTTCTATAGAAAACGTCACGTGACATCCGAGGGCTAGAAACTGACAGATCGTCCCGTATCGGATCGGATCGAATCGGAGTGTTGTGAGTCATTCTTTAATCGCGTTTATTAACACCATGACCCTACGTTTCGAGCCCTTTACAGCACCAAAGTTTACAACAATCGCGGAAACAGAAGATAATATTATGTTCACCAAATCGGTTACCATTTAAAACAAAAAAAACTTGGGGCATGATTGATTCTGAGTAGAAATAACATACATTTCACAGAAAATATTAAAATTAAGACAATGGGCAAAAATAGCACTAATTTAACTAATTCTAAAATAATCCAAATAAAAGCTATTCTATCCCTACGGGGTAAAATCCCCCAATGCACTAGTTATACGCCGACCAATTGAAGTGCAAGGTATTGGATCCAATTAGGACATAAGGCCTTACAGCGTGCGGCTTTGTCCGAACTCTGGCACCGTTACTAACTAACCCCATCCCTTTAGCGACTGATCAATGACAAGCCAGTAATCCCGTTGCCAACACGAGTCAACCAATCAGTGTGCTTACGAGTTTGTACTGCAGAAATCTAGACTCGTCTACGTCAACGTAATGTCAGTGCAGCTTGCTCGCACGTAGGAGCGAGATGCAACTGTAGATAACGAAACGTAATCGAGACATCATTTATCACACCAACTCAAAGAGGTAATAGGTAGCCGAAATCAATACTAGAAATAGATACGCCCATACCATACTTCGACCGCGCGGATATGTGAGCGACTTCGCTCAATATCTTCTCTAACCGTTTCTTGTCTAACCGTGTGGTAAAAGTGTGGAACAGTTTGCCTGAGTCGGTGATAAGTGCATCATCTGTGAATTCTTTCAAAAATAGACTTGATGAATTTATGAAAAACAAAGATGAAAACACAAGACTTTATTGATTGTGCACGCATCAGCTATAAGCTGCCTGTGCATAAATAAATAAATAAATAAATATAGAACCAATCGTCCTTACAGTACCCAAGGTATCCTTACGTTCGCCATACGAATACGATACGTAGTATGGGACTGGTGTTTGTACTTCTAGTATTGATCTGGGCTACGACTGCGACGCTGACAGCGTATAGGCGGATGATATATTTTCTGTAGTTTAATAGTAGTGTGCCTACTTAAAAATATGAATAAGCCCTGATTATTCCGTGGATTTCTTACAACGATACATAGCGTCACTATGACATCGGTACTTAGCCCTACAGTGGCCTAAGGTTCCAGTTGGTCGACTGTACTGTACTGTACTATAAAGTGTAAGACGATTGCTTGTTAGAGATGTTCCCACACTTGTCCTAGCAAAACAATCGATAGATTATAATATCGATCAATCGATTTCTGTCCCTGGTTGGTTAAAGTGTTCGCCTCGCCCTTGCCCCTCGTTACATTGTAAGCAATCCGTAATCCGAACTCCATCATACCCGGAACCAGTGTGTGGTCTCCGGCAAAGGGGTATTGATCAGGTTTCGGGTTTCACAACAAACTGCTATTGATTAAAGTACGGCCTCGGTACAGAGCGGGTAGCGGCGCGAATGGCGTCTAGGGCTTACCCGATTCAGTTTAGGTTCTTAACTGTGCTCAGAGGCCTTACCATGACGTCTCACTCAACACGATTCAGTTTAGGCTCAGTTGTATGGAAGCGACTCAATTTAGGTCGTCAACTGAATCACGTTAAAGCGCGCGGTTGTTTTATGCGATAAACACTACGTTACACGCAATGCGTTAGACGCAGATCATTTCATATCAGGTAATATAATTATAGACCATTGTTTTACGCGGTTAACGCAGGAGGTGAAACATACGGGGCAAACGCATTCCGTTAATCGCGTCTAAACGCTGCGATTGCCGCACAAAACAACCGCGCGCTTAAGACTCCATGGTAAGGCCCCAGTTGTGGCAGCGACTCAGTTTAAATCCTAAACCTTTTTAAACCTTAACCGTCCTAAACCCTCCTAAAAGGCCATGCAGGCCCGAGATGTCCATGAATGTCAATTGATAATGCCATAAAGCTAAATGCTATAAAGATGCCAATAGCTCACGCTCATGTCGCTAATGAAACGCAACTGTCATTGTCACACTAATTAGGAAGAGTGATAGAGAGAGGTAGCTACAATACGTAATTAAGCGTGAGCGATTGGCATCTTGGCTACGCACGCGGGTGTCACAGCCCGAAACCGCAGCATGAGATGAGACGCAACAGCAATGCTCTTGGGAGCAGAATGTCACCTTTACTAGATATAAATAAATAAATAAAAACATTTATTTCAGACCTTACGATCCATAGATTGTTAATTATAAACAATAAAAGAAAAACTTAAAAACTATGCGCGACGTGTGCAATCAGTGGTTCGCGGAACGTGAACTTGCGACCCCTCGGCAACCAAGGGGCAATTTTTTAAATTCCAATTTAAGGAAATTGGAATTAAAAAAATCTATTTATCTCATCTAAGTACCTGCCATATTTCACAACGATCTGATCAATGATACTCAAGTTATCGTCGAATAAAACATACTTGCTTCGCTCGTTCGACAAACGCTCAGATGAAAGGTTGTTTTTGGTAAGCAATCGCAGCCCAATTTCCCCAGGTTTCACCGTATTTTCCGCGACTATAAGCTTCAACAATTCGCCATTTTGATCACGTCCCGATACAGTTATGCGCAGAATGCATATTGTACCTTTTGTTTGTTATGCAAATGTCGACATGTTAAAAAGTAAAAAGTTGGCGAGGCACAGCTGGCCCTGTCGTGCGCGACTGTATTGTATCGTTAATATGTTTTACTGTACAGTTTTTTTATACTACGACGGTGATAAACAAGCATACGGCCAGCCTGATGGTAAGCGGTCACCGTAGCCTATGGACGCCTGCGACTCCACGGGTGTTACCGCGTTGTCGACACTTTAAAAAAAGGAGCGTTCGCTGTGTTGACAGCTAAAGGGGTAAGCTTTGCTCCGTGGGTCCCCAGCTGTCAACACAGTGAATCCTCTTGGAGCTCTGGTGACCTTACTCACCAACAGAAACACAACACTACAGTTAGCTTACAAATTAAAAATATATTTGGACACATAGTGGTTCCCCCGAACGTGACTGACGACCCCTATATCTCAGCAACTCCTTAAGAGGCCACAGTGGCCAAATTGTTATTATTCAGACGTCTAGATCTCAATATTGATAACAACTAGGTACCTATCTGATATTCATACACATAAAACTTCAACATATTTCCTTCAAACTGGTAAACGTGAAAACATGATTTTTCACAAAAGCCTCGACACTTTTATTTTTCAATCATAGGTCCTTTTTTACATGTTTTTGGTTAGAACGTCGACACCCTTGAATTTATAAACATGATTCTTAGTAAAATAGTTAAGTAATAACTAGTTCTTAAATCTGGTAAAAGCTTTTAACTACAGAAATTGTAGTTAACGTGTAAACAGCAATTATCTGATTATGCAGTGTATTTTGACGCGCCCGCCTACTATCGCCTTTTCATGTTTCGCGTGCTCTCGCAATTAGGTCTATCCCGCTCTATATCTGGTTTTCTTGCTCGCATATGTGGACTCTTAAACGATTCAACTCATATTTGAACTTAAAAATTATATTTATCTCATCTAACCACCTGCCAAATTTCACGACGAATCCGATCAACGATACTCGCATTATCGACAAACATACATAGGTACTTACATACATACAAACGACGGAGTGACCAAGTAGGTTTGGAGCCCTCGCCCGCTTCGCTCGCTCGTTTGAAAAAGGCCATTGAAAGTGTTGTCTAACCTTTCGGCCAGTTACAGTCTTTAATCGATAACAGTTGGGGTAGCTAGTGGTTCGACAAATCAAAAATGAAAACATATTAATACTGTCACTGTCAGATAGGATGACTCACACCAGTCCCATCCGATCCGATACGGGACGATCTGTCAGTTTCTATACAAAACGTCACGTGACATCCGAGGGCTCCGAGCTATCACGTGATTCTTTCTATAGTAACTGACAGATTATCCCGGATCGGATTGGATCGGATCGAACTAGTGTGAGTCATCCTGAAATCGGTACTACAAGACCATGCAGCGACAAATTTACCACACAGCTCACACTCGAATGTCAAGTACAGGAAAATTGCGTAAACCGTATAATTGCTGCACACTGAGAGTTCCGTGCCACAAGTATTTTTAAGTACTAAATGGGGGAGCATCCTTTGCGTGGAACCCTCGGTGGGCGAGTCCGACACGCACTTGGCCGGTTTTTGAAACTATTTTTATTATTTTCGGTTTTTTGACGACCGGTTGGAGTAGTTGGTAGTGAGTGACCCTGCCTGCTAAGCCGATGGTTCTGGGTTCGAATCCCGGTAAGGGCATTTATTTGTGTGATGAACACAGATATGTATTTGTTCCTGAGTCATCGACGTTTTCTATGTATTTATGTATTTGTAGGTGTATTATATAACTTATATATATATATCATTGTCTCTAAGTACCCGTAACACAACCCTTCTTGAGCTTACTGCGGGACTTAGTTAATTTGTTTAAGAAAGTCCTATAATATTTATTTATGTATCTAAAATTTAACGTTACCTTCAAGTAGAGTTCATTTTGATGAAATGAAAGCACTTGTACCTATTTGTGAGAAAGTGACAACGTTGAAGGATAATAGCGCGTCCTTTTACCAAGTGAAGTTTATAAATAGGAGCGGTCAAAAATCGATAGCGGTTCGGCAATTTATTAGCGGTTCCGATCCAGCCAGCATCGTGAGGACACAAATTGCCTAATAGTTTATGCCCCGGGGCTTTACCGATCAATGGGTACCTTCGTGCTAAGTAGAACTCGAGCTGGCAAATACGAGTTAATTTTATCAACCTATATTATACTTAGGGCCACTTGCCACACCCGGGGTTAACCACATAACCCGGTTTAGCGATTTTTTGTATGGAATTTGACAGATTAACTCCGGGTTAGCGGCTAGCCCTGGGTAGTGCAAGCGGGCAACATATTTCGAAACCGGACGGAGCCGATTTTTAACTTACCGAAATCGGCTCAGTGGAAAATAATTGCAAAGATTGGTTTTAAATTCATCATTAAACGGTTCTATGTCTTAATTTTTTTGACTTATTCGTTTGCAATTAAAATCACAAATCCATTATACTCATATCTAAAACTTAGACGTGTCACATTTCACAAATAGTCCACGGTTTTGTTTAATTCAATAGTTTTCGTGTTTATTCCTTTTAAAACCAGACCGGCCGGTGGTAGAGCGAGCTTGTTTACTCTGATACCAATAGACAGTGTACGATAGGGTTGCCATACGTCCCGGTACGCCGGGACATGTCCCGGTTTGGAGCATGATGTCCCGGTGTCCCGGCCGATAAGCAAATTGTCCCGGTTTAAAAATCATAATAGTTATTTACTTTATTTAGTAGGGGACTGGAGTAAATAAATAAAAAATCCTACAATAAACACGACTAACTATTAGGCTAATCGTACGTGGATAGAACGGTTTAAGCGCTGATCCATTTCCGTTCACTTTTTACGAATTTACATTAACAGTGTCAAAACAAAATCTCCTTTTAGTTCCTCGAACTATTTCACGATTTGTTAAAAACACAACACACAACACAACTTCCAAAGTCGCGGGAAATAGCGGACATAAGTTGTATTCTTAGCATCACCAGTAGCCTGTCTTGAATTACTTTTCAACCTATCTTTCATTACACTTAGTAAAAGGTACCTACTATCCCCGAATTTCTGTAAAATTTTCATCGTTCAAATATATATAGAACAGTTTCTTGACGCGTGCGAGCAGAGCTTTGAACAGCTGAGTAAAAGAATAAGACATTGTTTTTTTTAACTGTAGGATCCCTGTCGTTGGCATCATTTTGACACATAAAATATTTATTCGCTCTTTTTTTGTGATTCGTTATTTCGACTAAGATTGTAGGTGTTCTGCAATATTTTTCATTCCTTGTTTAATTTTCATTCAGCGAGTTTGGTGGCCGAGCGTTGACACCGTTAATTTAAATAAAAATTTACAAACTTATGGTGTGACTTAGTCTATCTCGAGAACTACTAACCCTACAGATTTGAATTTGAATAGTGATAAACAAGGTTAACTCAGACACATTGGCAGAGGGTTTATTATTTATTTTAACGTATTTTCAATGTAAATTGCCCGATAAAAGAGGTAACAAAACTTAAAGGTCATGTCGGGTATCATTTGAAAGGGTTTGATTTGCGCATTCTAAAACATTTTTTTTACAGTAATTTTTATTTTATTTATAAACGGTAACGTAAAAATATATACAATCCCCCATATCTACGAAGTTTACGAAGGATAACAAAATGTTTTTTTACACGGCGTTAACATAATGATAAATGTAACAGTAAAAATATAATATTATCCCTATCTCCATTCATATTTTTTAAATAAAATAAAAAATCTCGAACGAACTTTTGAATTTTAGCCGCCTTATATTGTTATTTTTTCTGAATGAATTCATGGTGTCCTAAAAACGATTTAAGTAAGTAAGTAATAAAAAAATGACAAAAACAAACTCGCATACTAACTCTATGCCAAGAAAACGAGTGATACACGGGTCTGACGTCAAATTTCTACTTCGAGTTGCAGTTGCAACTAAAAGTTTGTACGGAACCCTCGGTGCGCGAGTCCGACTCGAACTTGGCCGGTTTTTTATTAAATGTCCCGGTCTGAGTCCTAACATTTATGGCAACCCTAGTGTACGATGATGTAGCTATTGCCAGCCTCAAGACTAAAAGCTCAGCCATGAAGTTGCGTGAACGCGGCAGTGGCGAGCGAATTTGTTTAGCTCTTATGAACATATTACAATGAAAAGTGATATATAAAACCCGCTAGGGATCTAAGACTCAAACTAACTCAGGATTCAAACCTGTGACCTCCACTTTTATAATCCACACTGGGTCTGAACTCCCACGGGATTATCTTGCAAGCATTAGGTAGTGTAATAGGAACCGATTCTCGTCTGAATGGAAAAAGATAATGGCTTTGTTCTAAACTGCATGCGGGCGGGGCTAAATGGACTCCTGTTTAAATTTAATGCCCCGTGGACTTACTTCATAAAGTTCTTCTCTGTCGCACTTGTGATTTCATGAGCACGTGTGACTGAGAGGCATGACTTCGTTCGGGGTAGCCCTCAGAGGATTTTATAGACTTGAAGATGTGAATTTTATATTGCCGGTGCATACGTCGTGCGTTTGTTTTCTTTAATACTGGTTTTAATTACTTCTAATTTTTAATTAGTGACTATAACGGATAAACACATAAAATTTCAATTAATTTTGTTTTAGGCAGAGACGTCTGAGAACGAAATTTACAATTTTATGATTGGGAGAAAAATGGAAAAATTCGCCGCGTCGAGCGGAATTCAAACCCCCGACCTCATGATCCAGAATGTTTTGAATGTTTTTTAATTATTATGCTACTCATGTTTCACGAAGCAATGTCTCACTGTTCTTGATTTGCGCTCGGTGTAAAAACCAATTGGAACCCTAGAGGATTTATATTAAATAGGTACTTGAATCCTGGTTAGGGTACTTATAATTTTTTTGCAAATATTTGTTCCTGTATTATGGATATCTTCTATGTATTTAAGTATTCTATGTACTGTCAAAAGTGCATAGACAATTTAGAAATGCGCAGTACACGTCTTGCCTTTCGCTGGTAGAAAAGTAGGTTAAAACGGTGTTAAGGAAAACTGGGGCATATGAGTTTAAGGCAAATGATAATTATGACAAAAAGTGTTAGGGAATGCACAAATAGGATAAAAAGCTTTAAGCATTTTGATATACTCGTAGATCCCTCGACGGTAATATAACCCGCGAGTCGTCTTATGCTAAGCGTGCTGGACTGCTGCTCCACCATTGTCCTTGTCATCATCATCATCATCATCATTTCAGCCGAAAGACGTCCACTGCTGGACATAGGCCTCCCCCAAAGATTTCCACGATGACCGGTCCTGCGCCACCCGCATCCAGCGGATTCCTGCGACCTTCACCAGGTCATCAGTCCACCTTGCGGTGGGCCTCCCCACGCTGCGCCTTCCAGTACGCGGTCGCCACTCGAGAACCTTTCCGCCCCAACGGCCATCGGTTCTACGTGCAATACAGACATATATTATTCCGAATCCGAAACAAAAACGATTACTGCCACAAAATGGTCCCGACTCAGCATCGAGCAAGCCTGGGTGGCCAGCGCTGGTCTTCCGCCGGGGCCGTCTGTGAGTGGTGTCACGGATTGTGACACTATGTGCCCCGCGCACTGCCAAAGTTTAGCGATTCGGAGAGCTATATCGGTTACTTTGGTTCTGCTGCGGATGGTCTCATTTCTGATGCGATCTCGCAGAGAGACTCCTAGCATAGCCCTCTCCATTGCCCTTTGGGTGACTTTGAGCCTTCTTATGAGGCCCATTGTAAGCGACCACGTATAAGCACCGTATGTTGCCCTTGTGGCATGCAATAAATAGGTACTCTATGTGTAACAGTCATGTATCCCGAACAGCAGATATCCGGCCTGTCAGCTGACACGCGGACGTAGTCAATTATTCGCCATAAATTAGCATTTTATTATGACCAGCGCGGGAAGCTAGCGGGCAGATGTCAACCGTCGGACGTTCTGACACGGCTGTCGACAGTTTTGGTTTTGTGTTGTGTATACCTAATAGTAACTCGCAAAATAATACCAACTCGTCGAAACTCTATTACAAAGTATAAATTCACTTATTACTACAATATGTATAACATGGGCGGATGGGCGGAACGCACCTTAAACGTTTAAAATAAGAAAATTGGGTGCTCCTCGCTAAAGGGCACAGCAAAAGGACAAGGAACACTGTAAACGCCTCTTCAGCAAAAGAAATCCGCATTAATTTGTTTTTCCCCAGACTCGACGCCGCAAAAGGTTGAAAACCCCTGCTTTACAGCATCTCAACACTTTTTCAGACAGCTATCATAGGCCTACGGAGAAATCTATTCCAAGAAATCAATCAGTGCTTTTCCATCGCTGACCCAAATGTCCAAACCAGAAATGCGGTAGAGAAAATAAATTAGGAATGGAGAAACCTCGTTTATTACTTTACAGATTGAAAAACAAGACGGCCTTTTGAGTGTCATAGATAGATATATTGGGATCTATTAGTAGGGTTCGAATCCATGGGCATTTATTTGTGTGTTTATCACGAATATTTGTACCTGTGTTATGGATGTATTCTATGTATTTTTAAGTATCTATCTATTGTATAAACGTCCTATCCACAACACAAGCCTTATTGAGCTTACCGTGGAACTAGGTCGATTTGTGTAAGATTGTCTCACCTTTTTTTTTCTTAGAGTGCATAACAATGGCAGAGCGTCAAAATGTTCTTTTGGGCAAGCCGGAGCTGACTTGCCTTCCTTCTTTGAGTCGTTAAGGGAAAATCTGCTAGATTTGTTCATGCAAGGGAACCCGGCAGGAATTGAGCAGTGAGGACGCCCCGCCGCGGGTGCAAACACACCATAGACTTTAAGAAAAGTTGCACGGAAACAGATTCCTATTATCTTATAGACAGCGTAGCGACCTTTCAGGGACCAGTTTGAAAACCAGCGCTGGGCTGCATGGCTTGGCACAGGGTTCACCCAAATATTTAACTTTTCTCCGAGTTTCATTTTACCGAATATCCCTTGCCAACCAATTTTTTGCTGATGATTCATTTGGCATACCAACGTTTACCAAATTATTATTTGCCAAGTTTAATTGGGCCGAATTTTCATTTGCCAACTAGGTTAGGTTGGATTATGATAATCTGCGAAAAATACGTCTGCGAAACATCTGAAAAACAGTTGGCAACAGCGTGCGTAGATATTTCGACGAAATGAAATTCTGCAATAAGTTGGTTCGGAAGTGACATTCGGAAAAATAGTTTTCGGCGATAATTTAGAGAATCAGGTACGGGTACGATCCGAAAGATTTTTGTTTAAGGTTTATATGTTTGTTAGTTGTAAGTCTTAAAACTAGGGTTTCTGATTTCTCGGCCCATTTGTATTCTCGAGTTTCGAGAAATCTCGAGCCCAATTTCTCGAGTCTTCTCGAGTCTCGAGTCTTTTTTTGGAGGATAGTAATTTTAATGTTTTTCGTATACCACCGTAAGTATTCATTGTTAAAATATTGTTACCCTTTTAAAGCAAAACCTCTTAAAATGAACCAACCTATAACGACATCTTTTTATATGTTTTCTTTATATATAACTTTTTCATAACTATGAATTGGCGATGAGGTTTGAATTAAGCATTTTATCCAGTCTTAACCGCTAAAGAGTTAAGACAGTTATCCATTAAAGCACTCGTTGTCACTGGGCAGAACGTGATCTCCCATTCGATGGGCTAACAAAACGGAGTACCTATTCCATGTGTTCCTTACACATGACATAGCCGATGTCCAGTACAGCCAAAAAACATCGCAGTCTGCCTCCATCGAATTAATATAAGCCATTCAATAAAGTTTGAAAATCCTCTCATTCTCGCCAGGTAAAGCGATACTTCTCTAGGTTCTGACGCGTAGCTATTCAAATCAAAACGTTCCTAATTTAAATAGTAAGGAAGCTTTCCCGTATCACCAGCTTGGGATCCTGTACATTATTACGATTTAACACGAGGATCAAGTTAAGTACAGGACTGGAAGATTGTTACGTCGATTGTCTCAGAATAAATAAAATATAAAAGGAAAAAATACGGAATGAGTTTCAGTGTAGCTTCTTTCACCATCAACATAATCTTCTGTTAGGTACCTACATGCTTTTGTAAGATGTTTTTCAGTGGGCTATTTCTGAACTCTTAACAGATATCATATTTGTTATAAAAATATATAATATTCTTTAGATATTACACGTTGTTTGCAGTTTCAGATTCCAATTTCTGATAGAATTATCATCGTCACCGCCGACTTCATCCGAGTCTTGAATAGTTGACATTTCGGGGTAGTTCAACCATAATAAGTATAATTTTTGTAAGAAAAATTGATAAATAGACAGCTGGAAAAGTCGTTTTGATGTAGAACCACGAGTTGAGCATTAAGGCTGTCACGTCCGAAATTAACTTTGATGTTCCTTCCATCAGAAGACTTGATACTTCTTGACTTCCGATAATTTTTATCTCCTATAAAATGTAGCTAAAAAGTGTAGCTAGTTGTCTTGAATTAAAAAAATCGTGATTAAAAGCCCTTGTCACGACTTTAACACAGAACCAACTTACCCTACTGGGCCTACTGTAATGAAGAAGTATTACTTATAAAAACAAAATAAAAATAGTTCTGTGTTTATTATTCTCAAGTTAATTTTCTTTAAGTCTAGTTGTACGGAGCGAAAAGGCGTGTGCCCGCCGTGCATGACTCGAGAATTCTCGAGTCATGGACATTTTTTTCTCGTCTCGAATGAAACCAAAATTCTCGAGTTGTCTCGAGTTCGAGAAATCTCGATCAGAAACCCTACTTAAAACATAAACACTCATTTCCTGGCGCTTTAAACTTATGTATTTATATCTCGAATCGCGATGATAATGACTCTCAATCAACTGGTTTGACGGCAGGTGGACTGAACATTGGCATTTCGTAATAAAACATTCAACAGGATGTGTGTGATGACATGGCCACGTGCAGAAAAAGCACAGTTGACATATGAGCATCATCAGCATCATTCATTTTGATTGCACAGTCTGTGAGTATTAAAACGTCATAAATTCATAGTGATGTTTAAAATATCACTTGCGCAAAAAACGATGACTTACCTTAGCTTGGTCTGATTCTATATAATATTGTCTTCTGTTACTGCGATTGTTATTCATTGAAATTAAACACTTTAGAACGGATTAATTGCGTTTATTAATGATCAGATCCACCTTTAAGGATGAATCACACTAGAACGGGACGGGACGGGACGGGACGGGACGATCTGTCAGTTTCTATAGAAAAAGTCACGTGACATCCGAGGGATCCGAGCTATCACGTGATTCTTTCTATAGAAATTGACAGATTTTGCCTCTCCTTAGAGCTGTAGAATTTGATTAATTAATTGGCATTTATTTGTCATCACAATTTTATCAGCAGCATTTTCCCATATGATAATTGGTCCCTTGACTTTCCTATTATTTCTTGAAGTTCAAAACTATCAGCAACGAGACCACAAATTATATCCCCAATATATTAAAAATTATGTGGCGACAGTAAAAATGAGTGGCGAACTTACATGAAATCCAGTAGCTCTGTCCAAGGCGGAGCCTCGTGGCTGGTCTGGTGTCTGGTAATGCAGTCCTTCACACAAATCTGGCATCCACACTTATTCCATAGGGTAAAGAACTCGCGATAGTTTTATTCGTTTCACTATATAGGTGCAGCGACGAACACAGCCAGAAACTTAATTTTAGGGCACGAGCGCGGCGCGGTGCATGCCTTTGGTTTCAACGGTGAGAGAAGAGTTTTTTTTACACCAGAGGGCGCTTTTGCGTAGCGCACCGGACAGGCGTTGGGAATCAACGTAAAGTTGCCAACTCAAAATACTGGTCCAAAATATGAATAGAAGGGATCTTTATTAGTTCCAAATTGTGTTGTCTTGTATGTAAGAAATAATTCCTACTCACCTATTACGAAAAAAAGTAAGAACTACAATTAATTAAATCTAATCTGTTCCCACGACGGAACATGCCGCTCACCTTAAAAGCACGTAGTGTCTTTTAAAAGAACGTACGAAAGTGTAACAAACATATCTAAATAGTTGAAACTAGAAAACGTAATAAACCTAACTTAAAGCTAACATTAAGAATCGTAACGATTTCATACTTATTCTAAAGGTAGGGGACAGATTTTGACCACGGGTCGTTTATATAATGTATCCCCACTTTTTAAAGTAACGACACGTACGATTTGATCCGCGCCCGGATGTAAAGAGTGAATACGCGCGAGTTTCCATTGTAACGGCGGCAAGTGGTCATCGCATACCACAACAACAGTACCTTCACGGAGGGCGGGACCGCGATCTTGAAGCCACTTTGTACTTAGGGCTTGTGCACAAATCACGCGAGGTTTTTTTGGCTACTTTTTGACCCCCCCCTCCCCCCTGGTGATATTTGGTGAGGTTCTAAGCTACCCCCCCCTCCCCCACCTAACCTCACGTATATTTATTGAATTTTTTTACTCGACCTAATTTTGAAATTAAATAGTGGTATTCGAAAATCTTGTTTATTTTTCTATTTTCGCAATTAATGTGATGTTTTATTTGCCATATATTAAGTACCCGTTGATGCACAAATGTATTTGTGTAATTTTTAAGGTTCCGTAGTTAACTAGGAACCCTTATAGTTTCGCCAAGTCTGTCTGTCTGTCCGTCCGTCCGTCCGTCCGTAGATAATCTCAGTGACTGTAAGTACTAGAAAGCTGTAGTTTTGTACGAATATGTATATCGGTCATGCCAACAAAGTGATAAAATAAAAAGTGGTTATAATTTTTTTTAGGGTACCTCCCGTACACGTAATGTGGGGGGTGATTTTTTTTTCGTTTCAACCCTAGAGTGTGACATATCATTGGATAGGTATTTGAAAAATAATGAGGGTTTTCTAAAAACAGTTTTTAATAAACTTAATATTTTCGGAAATAATCGCTCCAGAAGTTTAAAAAAATGTGTCCCCCCCCTCTAACTTTTGAACTATGAGTTCAAAAAATTACAAAAGTAGAACTTAATAAGAACTTTATTGGAAAATTATTTTGAACTTGATTGGTTTAACGGTTTTTGAGAAATTGTACAAAATATTATCTGAATAGTTTGTAATTTAACCGTTTATATGCAAACATTTCTTATTATCTTGAGTACTTAATTTATCATCCCGCACGTATTTTCCTTCTACTAAAAAAATAATAATTCAAATCGATTCACGCGATCAAAAGTTACCCTCGAAAACCCAACATACTGAACCCGTCTAGTTTGTATAAATTAGTAACCCAATTCCCCGAGAGATGGCGCTGTACCGTGGTTTACTTAGCGCTGTTAAGATTTTCCCCGTGATCGAAAGTACTATCAAATTGTTAATTATCATAAGCATATTGAGCATGGTATGTATTAAACATTTTTAAGGTTCCCTGTTGTAAAGGACGGTAAACTACGGAACCCTACACTGAGCATGGCCCGACATGCTCTTGGCCGGATTTACTATCTTCATTATGGCGCACAGACGGTTTCCAAGCCGTGCTGCGCAAGCGGGTGGCGTCCCTGGCCGAGCGCGTGCGGGGCAGTTCCAACACTCTCCTGAAGGTCATCGCCGAGAGGATGGACAGCCCTATCCTCATTCACTGGATGTCGTTGCATGTGCACCCTAATTAAAATTATAGTTTTGTTTAAGTTTAACATAGGTCTAAGTAGTTAAGTATTAACTAACATAATATGGATGTAAAATATCCGAAACAAATTCTTTCATTTTCATTTTTTTTTAATTATAGAAAATACACGTGAGGTCTCCATGTACCCCCCCACCCCCAACGTGATCTGTCGTGATTTTGTCGGGACCCCCCCATTCGAACCTCGCGTGATTTGTGCACGAGCCCTTTGCTGTATGTGATGCAAGTACTCCCTACTCCATCGAGACCAGAAGTGCTGGACAGTTTGCTGTATCCAGCGCCAATGAGAAAGACGATTAGGATTTTCGTCGGTCAAAGAAACGTCCGGTAGGGCCGTTAAAGATTCTCCGATTAAGAAATGGGCCGGTGTGAGTGGAAGGGGATCGGAAGAATCGGAACTTAATACGCAGAGGGGACGCGAATTCAGAACAGCTTCAATTTGGCAAGCTAAAGTATGCATTTGATCATATGTTAATGTCCGAGTACCTACTACGCGGTGTAAATGTGTTTTAAAACTTTTAACGGCAGCTTCAAATAGTCCACCGAAGTGACTAGCATAGGGTGGCTGAAAATGCCAAGTTAATCCTTGTTTCAAAGTTTGTTGGTTGAGAGCACTTGTTACGGAATCGTTGCGCAAGAACGCGTACAACTCTTTCAAATAATTGTCACAACCGACAAAGTTACGGCCACAGTCTGTATATATATCCGTGCAATATCCTCTACGGGACGTGAAACGTCGTAACGCGGCTAAAAAACCTTCTGTTGAGAGTTCGGAAACGATTTCCAGATGTACGGCCTTAACGCTCATACATACAAACACCGCAATATAACATTTAATTATAGGTTTTCCCTTGTTGCACGTACAAGTTCTTGATCAAAACATGTAGTGAGAGGAATTTAAATAGCGCATTTGCTACAATGACATCTAAAATGGCTGCCACGTCGTCCTTATATCGTCTATTGACGCATAAAACAATGTGTTTGAATTAAATTATCCGTTATTAAGGTTACATTTTGATTGCGATAGAAGAAATGGAATGTAATCTTTATGTCCATAGGACCAGCTATAATTATATGTGATGTTTGCCCTGGGGCCTTACCATGGCGTCTTAAGAGGCCACAGTGGCCAAATTGTTATAATTCAGACGTCTAGATCTCAATATTGATAACAACTAGGTATCTGATATTCATATACATAAAACTTCAACATATTTCCTTCAAACTGGTAAACGTGAAAACATGATTTTTAACAAAAGGCTCGACACTTTTATTTTTCAAACATAGGTCCTTTTTTACATGTTTTGGGTTCGAACGTCGAAACCCTTGAATTTATAAACATGATTCTTAGTTAAATAGTTGAGTAATAACTAGTTCTAAAATCTGGTAAAAGCTTTTATCTACAGAAATTGTAGTTTACGTGTAAACAGCAATTATCTGATTATGCAGTGTATTTTGACATTTTTGACGCGCCCGCCTACTACCGCCTTTTCATGTTTCGCGAAACTCTCTCTTTTGCTCGCTCTTAACGCGATTCAGTTTAGGTTCAGATTAGGCTCAGTTGTATGGAAGCGACTCAGTCTAGGTCGTCAACTGAATCGTGTTAATACGTCATGGTAAAGCCTCTGGACTGTTCGTTATTACCTAATCATGAGGCCGAATTCGAAATTGATTGACATTTTCTTCCGTTAGAACTACGGATAGGACATCGAAATTTCGTTATCTACCTCTCTATCGGACTAGCTTATTCGAGCGAACGAGACAAAGATAGTAAATATTAGGTTTTTCGATGTTGCAGATTTTTTTAATACGATTATTTTACCTCACCGATCCTGTACGCCGCTGAGGTGTAATTAGGTATAGTCAAGCAATTGGAACCCTAGACAACTGTAGGACTATGTCATAGTGACGCTATAAATCAGATTGTAAATAATCTCTTACTGATTGTCATTTTGTGGTTCTAGAGTGACCTAGGGTTCTAGATGACACGTGCTAAGATTAAGAATCAATCTCAAATTTTCATAGAAGCAATTGCGGACAATTTAAAAATTTATGAAATAAAATATAGGAAATATCAATTATCAAAATGAAATTAAATTTGCTTTTGTTATTTTTCATCAACGGCGTGAATTCTTACTTCTTACTTACAACTTGAGTACCGACTTACTTTACTTATTAACTATAAATAAATGTTACAATGGAACTGCAACTTAGTTATTTCGGTCACTTCAGTTTTGACTGGACACAAGTCTAAAGGTTATCGCACACATTACACACGTATCAACACGTCATCGCGCATCGACTCATTCACTCGCTGTCAATGAATGATACTTGTTAGTAAAGCCACGAAGTGACTGCGCTTAAGAATTTTAATTAGGTTTTTGGTTTTTCTAGCGGAAACGATTAGATTGACATCCATCAGTGCTGCGTGTTGGGAACATTAAATTCTCTAGGTTTTTTGAGAATTGTAAAAACAGTTTTGATATGACAGCATTTTATTCATGTCAAAATGTATTTTAATTACCAGTACATCTCGTAAGCACTACTTAATTGGAATGCTCAATTGCAATATCTAGTTAAATTCTAATAATATTGAATATCAGTCGTCTTGAGGCTCGTGAGACATCTGTGACGTCTCGGATGACAAGTCGAGCCGCGTCTATGATCGGGAAACAAGTCGATAAGTGTCTTCTCTTCTTCGTCGTTATGTTCATTGCTGAAGGTGGTGTAGAAAAGTCTTCACTGAGGTAACACTAGACGTAAATCTAAGCTGTAGGATTGGCGGAACGCACCTTAAACGATTAAAAACAAGAAAGGATTGCATATACGTAAAAAGTTTCGTATTTAGCTGCCGTGATCGGCTAGCCCAGTGGTTAGGGGCCTGTTCGATTTCAGCCATGCTCACCGAGGTCATGGTGACTTTTTCTGTAATATAAGACATCTCTTTCAATTTATAATTTATAAATATTAGTGGACTGCTTAAAAAAACATGAATCATATAATTAATTACAAATAATAAATGTTTTGATTCGTGCAATTGTCTTCACTGAGGAGGTTAAGTCTTAACTATGTTTCGCCCCTCGTTCCTGTCTTTGGCTTTTCTCAAAGCAGTAGTAATAGGGAGACCAGCTATGGCCTTAACTTGGTCCGTCCATAGGGTAAGAGATCGTCCGCATGGTCTCGATCCTACCAGTTGGAGTTTTTTCTAGATTCTGTGTCTCTCTACGTGCAGTGTGTCGATAAGTGAACGTTAACCTTTTATCGTGTTTTGCTGTTTCACACGTACTGATTAACTTTGTAATAACAATGTGTTACTTTTAACAGTTATTATTAGGCTGTATTTAGACTGGTGTACTAAAGAATTTGTTGTTAAGTAGGTCACAGAATACATAAACGTCTCATTATGTAGTGTTTACATAGAAAATGACGTACCTAGTGTACCTACACACATATACACAGTAAATATCTACGATTCTATGAGCATGACCGACTACCACCCTACATTATTTTATACTACAATGTTCCAGGTTCATCTTTAAAATACGAGAATTGTAATATTGTAAATAATTTTAATTTTCACGATAACAGCGGCTTTACCTTGACGTCTTAACACGATTTAGTTGACGACTTAAACTGAGCCGCTTCCATACAACTGAGCCTAAACTGGTCGCCTACCACGAACATCGAAAATTGGCATTGACGGGAAAACCTCTTTGTCACTCCAATATGCAAGTGTGACAGAGATGGAGATACAAATCCGCAATCGTTCGATTTTCGTGGTAGAGGCCCTGAACCTAAACTTTAAATTGAAGAAATATACAAATTGCTTAAATCCGCAAGACTAGAATCGCCTGATATGTTGTCAAAATACACTAGGTAGTTCTGCCTCGAGTTGATGATGAATTTTAGCAATATAAGACCATTTTTTCCTCTATTAGAAAATTTGCTCAAAGTATCTTAATATTTACCTCAAAGTTTATAAGAATTTATCCTTGTTGTATTGTAACCATACTAATATTATACATGTGAAAGTGTGTGTCTGTTTGTTACTCCGTCTTTCACGGCAAAACGGAGCGACGAATTGACGTGATTTTTTAAGTGGAGATAGTTGAAATGGAGAGTGACATAGGTTACTTTTTGTCTCTTCGCAAGCGAAGCCACGGGCAAAAGCTAGTTCGTTATATTTAAATGAGTACTTTTGTTCCAGGGCCGGCGCGGAGTTGTTGTTCCTGGCGGTGATTGGCTGCGCAGCTGCCGGTATGTAAATACGTCCATAAAACGTTAAACGCTGCCGGAATTTTTAAAATATTAACAGGGATTATTTATTAAGTCCCGCGTTTGAGAGATGGCCGGGGTATTTTGCTCTGCAGCGGACAAGCTTGATTTAATTTGAGTGTGCTCACCATGAGTTGTACGAGGCCGTATTCGATGCGGCGTGCAGGGTTAAGTCCGTGTCTCTCTGCCATAGTAATGGTAGGCGCGAGACGGACATTCTTTCGAGCCCCGCAGTCGAATATAGTTGCTTGCAACTTATGCCTAAGCACACAGCAAAGCATGAAACAACACAAACGACACGCGCATACTTACGTGTGTACGCGCGTGTTTTGACTTTGTATAAACTGTTTTTTTTTAATATACTACGACGGTGACAAACAAGCACACGGCCCGCCTGATGGTAAGCGGTCACCGTAGCCTATGGACGCCTGCAACACCAGGGGTGCTACATGCGCGTTGCCGACCCTTTTAAAAAAAAGGAGGATTCGCTGTGTTGACAGCTAAACGGGCCAAGGGCTTTGCTCCGTGGGTCCTCAGCTGTCAACACAGCGAATCCTCCTGGAGCTCTGGCGACCTTACTCACCAACAGAAACACAACACTATGAGTAGGGTCTAGTGTTATTTAACTGCGGTTTTCTGTAAGGTGGAGGTGCTTCCCCAGATGGGCTCTGCTCCAGATTTGAGCGAGACGACATTCTTTCTGCTGTGCCCTACCACACTAAACGATATGCATCCGCTGCGCCCATATGTTGCATACGCAAGCGGTGTGGCTAGGGCTGCCACCCGTCCGGGTTTCCCCGGATTTGTCCTAGTTTGGAGGCCGTCCAGGGAGAGTCCGGCCCTGATTTTTAAAACTGTCCGGGATAAACCCGAAACCCGGGGAAAACCTCTTTGTCACTCCAATATGCAAGTGTGACAGAGATGGAGATACGAATCCGCAATCGTTCGATTTTCGTGGTAGGCATGCTGGTCTCAGTCAGGCCACGTCAGTGCATTTTGCTCGAACTTGCTGGTAGTATAGGGGCGAGATCCAACCGTATATAACGAGACGGAAAAGTTTAATAGTAAGCGTATTTATTCTGAAACGAAGTGTAATTCAAAATTAATCAGACAACAAAAAATACAGAGCAAAATTACACAAATGCAATCTTATTTCCAGGGCATAAAGTCGTAAATTCAAAAGCGCCTCTGGCCGGTTTCCCTACCTAGCTTGTTTCATATTAGTAACGGCCATATTGTACAAAGGTAGCTTGTAATTTCGGCCGACAAGTTTGGGTAAATAGTGCTTGAGGCTCCCCGAGTTTAGGGAGCTGCTGTTCTCAAAGTTTAATAGTTTGGACCGTGGGCGAGGTCTTTTATAGTGGTTTTTCAGAATTGCTTATTTGGGCATGTATTTATGTAACTAGCGACTCGCCCCGGGTTCGTATGGGTTATTATTATACATATACTTCCTCTTGAATCTCTATTAAAAAAACCGCATCAAAATATGTTGCGTAGTTTTAAAGATTTAAGCATTAATACATACATATATACAGACAACGGGAAGAGACTTTGTTTTATACTATGTAGTGAAGTTTACAGCATAAGGAAGCATTGAATCACACTAGATCGGGACGGGACGGGATATTATAATTCGTATTGTAATTCGAGTACGTGTCTAAACAGAAGCTAATACTTAATTTAAAACTAGCGAAAGCGAATATTGCTTAACGCCTACGAAAACTAACAACGGAGTCAGTCGTACAAAATGTTGAGAACCATTGCTTGCGACTGTACTTAGGTAAAGGTGAAGCGTGTGAATGTAACTGAAGGACTTACGACCTTTTGCCATTAGGACACCGTTTGGGTTTGTCTCATAATACAATTATGACAGATAGTGTGCCCTGGCTCCCTGAGCACACATTGTCTCCTTACTACGTCGGGCAAATAACGCATAAACAGCTACATTTAAGGGGTTCCCGACGCCACTGACTTTCGGTCTGAATCCTTTTATGATGGTTTTTGAAGCTTGTCATATTATTGTTTAAACGCCTATGGGGTTTCACACGGAAATCGATGGTACCCCCTTAAGCGGGGGCCCCACTGCTGCGATGTGATGCGACCCGTTCAGCTTTTCCATAGAACAAACGTCACAGCGTCGACGCATGTGTTATAATTCATTTCCTATAACAAAACGTTACGCAGTGCAAGTCAACGCAAACTGGGCGAATTTGTTATGTTATCTGATTCTCTTGCAATAATTGTCCGAGTTTCTCATGAAATTCGATCCAATTTGCTTTTTTTGTGTTATAAATTCTTGTGGTCCTCTGTATTTTAATGCCCGATGATTTTAAGTTCATGTCAAAGAGAATCCCATTGTGGTCCGAACTCGTAAGCCCCTCATCGATCTTCCAGTTGTCCACCAGGTTCAGCACCTCAGATCCACGAAACTGCTGAAACGCCTTCCGCCTCTCACAGTATCGAAGGCCGGAATATTCCCTGTATTCAGCACGTCAAAATGGGTCCACACTTCGTATCGTATACGAGTATTCGTCGCGTATCATGATTGTTACTGAGAACGCAAAGATATTGCGATGATTTCCGTCCACAGTGATGCCCACACTAACGATCATAATACGCGTCAGTGCTATACGCGCCGGAGGTTCGATACGGCAGAATTATACAAGTGTGCATCCAGTTGTAGGGACGATGGTGGAGTAAAAAAAACCGGGTAAGTGCGAGTTAGACTCGCCCACAAAGGATGCTCCCCCCCTCATTAATGACCTTAGGTACCTACTTGAATATACTGATGGTACGGAACTCTCAGTGTGTAATTATACGGTTTTCGGATTTTCTCTTGTTCTGAAAGCTCTTGCTTTTTGCCACATTTCGTGATTCAAATTGCTATTACCTCTACGCGTTCCTGAGATAAATGGTCTTGATAGGCAGACGGACGGACGGACAACAAAGTGATATAAGGGTCCCGTTTTCGGATTTTGAGGTACGGAACCATAAAAATGGTCACATTGCCACACGTCGCATAGTTTGTCATAAAATATCCTAAATCACCTCCCAGACATTTAATTGCTTGATAATTCAAAACTGGACAATAAGTTAACAAAAACCAAGTTCCGAGAACGATTATCAAGCCTACGGGCTGTCAAATAAAAACCTTCATCAAATATGATTTTGAAGCAACCAAAATAGTACATTTTTTGTCCCAACAAGCCCAATGCTCACCGATATTGTATGTGTGTGTGTAGCTACCTGCTATATCCGGGAGCCCGTCACGCCTCAACAAACAAAAAAACTACAAATTATCACTTAGCACCCCATCCACTACCGCTTGTCCACCAACACACATAAAACATGCTTTTAACTGCGCCGCAATGTATTAGACACGCTTGTTAATTCCAATTCCAAAGATATGCATCACCCTGGAATTTACGTAATAGCCCGAGTGTACAGACAGGTCCCATCAATTTGTTGGGTTCAAAAAGATTATCCTACCAATTAAGTTTAATGAGTAAACACGTCTAGTTTTGAATGTTAACGCATTTTTAGTTAAATTGAAAGATGGGGTTAGAGATTGGGCAATTTAATGTATGAGATGGATATTAATGTTTTGGTTTAACAGAAGTCGATTAAGGGGATTTATTACCATGAAAAATAGGATGTTTGAAAAAGTTCGAAATTCCAATAATAAAGGTTTTCCATTCAATGTTTGGATGTTTGTTGCTCCTTATAACGAATAAATAGTGTATTTTGTGATCGTTAGGGTAAAAGTAATCCTTGTAGTCATAACTACTACTTACTGAGAATCCTTTCGTAGAGTTTTTGCAAGGTCACGTCAACTCACGTCACGTCTGCAGTGCTGTGGATAACATGCAGTTTAAGTGACAAACATCGTTCACATGTTATGCCAATCCAATTTACCACATTACTGACTTGACATTTCATTCGTAGGTAATTATGAAAAACATACTTACCTAAGTATGTACATAGGTTCCATGCATTATACAAGTACAACTGGCTATAAAAGCTTGTATCAAATACAAAATGTTTCACTGAACTTAAATGTATAAATTGGATTAATGGAATCCGGTAAATCCGGTCTGGGCGCGTAGGAGCAGAAATGGCAGTGAAGCCGAATCATAGTTATGTTATAACACTCATAAAACAGTGTTTACGATAAGATAGCTCGGATTAAATTAATTTGATGGCGATGGAATTATTTTTATAAAACTAAATTATGAATAAATTAATATTGTGGACAATCTTACACAAATCAACCTAGACACAGTAAGCTCAATAAGGCTTGTGTTATGGGTACTAGACGACGATATATATAATAGAATAGAAAACATCCATAACTCAGGAACAAATATTCGTGATAAACACCCAAATACATGCTTTGACCAGGATTGGAAGTTGGAATCCGGCACCTCCTCCTTCGTAGGCAGGGTCACTACCAACTAGGCTAGGAGGACGTTAAATTGTTCAAGGATCATTGCATGTCTTAAATATCTAGAAATATTGTTTTAAACGTGAAGTTTCTTCTAATTATACTTTACATAGTAGATATTTTAGCACAATTTTTTGATATATGTAGAGTAGACATTTCATTTGACAAACTGTAAGAAGGCAGGTTGGATTCGAACCCCTTATACAGTGTGACAGAAAAAGGTAGAAATTAAAGGTGGCAACATATTCTTACATGTATTGATTTGAAACAAACGACATTACGATGTTGCATGACAATACTTTTTAACATTGTGAAGTTTTTTTAATTTACGGATTTAAGACGATTTAGACGACCGGTTGGCGTAGTTGGTAGTGACCCTGCCTGCTAAGCCGATGGTCCTGGGTTCGAATCCCGGTATGGGCATTTATTTATGTGATGAACACAGCTATTTGTTCCTGAGTCATGGATGTTTTCTATGTATTTATGTATGTTTTAAATAGAAAATTAATATACTTAGACCGGGTCGAGCTATTTCCGACTTTATAGACGTGAGTAACCCCGCCCGGTCTTAGTATATTAATATATTTATGTATGTATTTGTATATTATAATATATATCGTTGTCTGAGTTCCCGTAACACAAGCCTTCTTGAGCTTACTGCGGGACTTAGTCAATTTGTGTAAGAATGTCCTGTAATATTTATTTATTAAGACGGCAGCGGTGGGGCGTCTATTTATTCAGCTGGCTTGGCCAATTTCTATACACAGTAGATTATGAAGAAAATATAAAAATGCAAATAAGCATCATAGAGTGATCTACAATTTTACATTAATGTGTAAGATTGTCCCATAATATTTATTTAATATCTGTATATTTTTTTAGTTTTTAAATGTAAGTATATCCCAGACACTTGCACGTGTCTGTACTTAAATAGAGCTTGACAAGAGAGAGAGAGAGAGAGCTTGTCGTCCTTTGCTTACCATTATTCTTTGAATTCATTGCATCGGGCTAATTGTCTGACGGTCGGAAGCATTCTCAGAAGGTAGACATTAAGATGTCGTCAATAGCGAGTGACATGTGACATCAGCTGTATCTATTAAAAAAAACATTCGTCTCGACCAGGGTTGCCACCTCGTACACCATTGCCGGGGAAAAAAGTTAGAAGCCGTGGAAGTTTAAGCGAAATCGCGTTTTCTCCCCGGACACGAATAAAGATAATTTTTAATTTAAAAAAAATTGGACTCCAAACTTTGGGGTTTCCCCGGATATTTTTTTACAATCCGGTCCGGGCGCTTTCCGGACGGGCAGCAAACAAAGTACAACCCAGGAATCAAATTTCCTTGTTTGTCAGAGATGTTCGAAATTTGAAACAAAATAATATTATCGAATTCGATAATATTATTTAGCTATAATAACATTTTCACAGATAAGAAATTTGTTGTAACAAAAAAGTTTATTATTATGGGGGTCTTTATATGCGGTTTTTGAACGCATTATTGAGGGCAAATGATATGTGGGTTTATAAACAAATGAAATAAAAAACAAATGCCAATTTAAGCGATCGAACATGGCCCAATAATGCGTGGGCCAGTCCAATACGGTCGCACGGCACTTGACGAGTCAAGTACCGAGTTGTTCAACAAATGTGCTATTCCAATTTACTGTGCGAAAGATCGTGGTTGCCTTTAATTTCCGCAAACGAAGAGTGACTCGAAGTTTAACAATTACATATTGAACGATAACCGACGGCAACCGACGTTTTATGAATCAAAGTTTTAAACTGCAAACTCAATTTTACGCAAAATACTACAATGATTACTAATCAAAGTAACATAACTTTATCTGATTTAAGTATCAAGGTAAAATGCGAGGCTTGAGCGCGCTATAGTACCCGTCGCACGCGCGGCGCTCGTCGATGTCTAGCATTGCGCGCGTCTGGTCACGTGGTCGATGCGCGAGAAACCGAAACTTGGGAAGCGCGCTAGGGCGAGAACGCTCTTAACTAAAATAAATAACTAGTGTTTCATGGTCGAGTCGAACGCATATTACCGCAGTGTCAAATGCGCGTTTTTCAGAAAACCGCTAACAAAATAAATTAAGACAATTGCTAAGAGATGACTAACACTAGAACGGGACGGGGCGGGACGGGACGACCTTTAAAAGAAAACATCACGTGACATACGAGGGCTCCGAGCTATCACGTGATTCTTTCAATAGAAATTGACAGATTGTCCCGTTCCGCACCGTCCCGTCCCGTCCTTGTGTGTCATCCTTACATTTGTTAAAGTGGACTCCAAGACGAGGTCGAGGAACAAGAATAACGTACAATACTGACTGTAATGTAAGACCGTGATCCTCTGACAAGAGCGTGACGACTAAAATACCGTGACCGCCGATAATGGGCATCATGTTACAAGCCACAATGGTGGTACAAATGATGACTTTTATCCTGCTAAACTTGCTAAAGGACAATATTCAGATGTACAGTCAACCAATTGGAACCCTAGGCCAGTGTAGGACTATGTCATAGTGACGCTATAAATCAGACTGTAATAAATTTCTTACTGCTTGTAATTTTCACATGGTTCTAGAGTGGCCTAGGGTTCCAATTGTTTGACTGTACATAATAAATAAAGGATGAGGATGACACACTAAAACGCCACTGGACGGGGTGGGACGGAAAAATCTGCACGAATCCAATCATTTTGTTCGTGATCGGAAATTTCGCTTGTTCGATCCCAGCCCTGCTCACCGGGGGCCGTGGTCACTTTTTCTGTAGTATATTATATGATATGTCTTTCAATTTATAATTTTAAACAGCAATTAACTGATTACGCGGTGTATTTTGACGTGCCAACTATCGCCTTCAAATTTTTCGCGTGCTCTTGCAATTAGATCTATCCCGCTATTTGCTCGGACTCTTAATACAACATTCCCATTAGGACACATCACACTGGGCGATTTGAAAGCGATTTCTATACAAAACTTGTACGCGGCGAACACGTCACGCCAAACAAAACTTGCTCTCATATCACATGTGTGATAACGCCGCCGTTACTATTGTGGTCACATGAACTAGACACAGTGTTCTATTCTACAGCGCGAAGTTACTAGTTGCGGTAACTTTACTATTTACATGCTACTCATACTAGTTCAGCGTGCACTATATCCAATTTGCGTGTTCCAAACCTACAGAGTTGCGGGCGTCCAAGAATTACAACCTAAAGACAAAGGGATCTCTATGCATATTGTAAGGCACTTGGATACTCGTAACTTCTTGAAGTTTATTTTAATGGATACTAAATATTATACCGACGTTTTCCTTGACACTATTATATTTATATTTTTTGCCCAACTTTAGTATACTTGTACCTAAATACTATATCTACATACACTACCTACCAATCCATACAAATTACGAAAATTACAAAATGTGGCAATATAATTATAAAACCGACCAAGTGCGAGTCGGACTCGCGTATGAAGGGTTCCATACCATTATTTATAAAAAAAGCAAAAAAACACGTTTGTTGTATGGGAGCCCCCTTAAATATCTATTGAATCATGTTTTTTTTAATATTTGTTGTTATATCGGCAACAGAAGTAAATCATCTGTGAACATGTCAACCGTCTAACTATCACGGTTCATGAGATACAGAGATTACAGAGATACAGTCCTGACGGACAGATAGACAGACAGACGTACAGTCACCATCAGATATATCGGAGCGTCCGAGATGTTCAAAATATCTGAACATGCACTCAAACGCCTTGATAATAGAGACGTGTTCAGATATTTGTGACCGCCTCGGCTGCCACGATATATCTGATGGCCACTGTACAGCGGAGTAATAGGGTCCTGTTACTCCTGTTTTAACCTTTGGATACGGAACCCTAAAAAGCGTCACCATCTGCATCGATGACCGAACCTTAAAATATCTCAAAAATTACAATAAAATAAACGTGCATTTTATGACTCACTCGTGGACACCAATAATTTTGATGGCGAGCAAAAACAAAACGCATTCTTACATCTTAATTTACCTCGTCAGACAAGAATGAATCTTATCACCAGTAGATTAAAGTCGAAATTTTATTTAATAAACTTTATGGTTTTTTATGATGCGTTTTGATATTGGTCGTAAGGGCTATGACTAAGACACATTAATGACTTCAAGTATTTTTGGTTACATTTAACATTTCATAAATTTAACCATATATCAAAAACCCACCGTACCCAGTGGCTGGGGAACTTTGGGAACAGTAGGGGTGGGTGGGAAAATTGTTTGCATTGACATTTGGATTATAAACATTACCATAGCGTGATTAATCAAGAGAATATTTTATTTATTTACAACCATCCTGACCCAACCCGAATCGCCCATGTTCCTTCCCTACTCTCCCAGTTCATGACTCGTCTGCCCTCGCATTCCCAACTCACCCCATTTAATGGTATAGCGAGTAACAACTGCAGTCACAACGGCGCAGCAGCCTTCGCCAAGAAATCTTACCTCAGGAATATGTTGAGACGAACATAATTTAAAAACTGCCACAACATTTTAACTTCTTACGCCGACACTCTAAAGTCGATATTCCGACAGATTTGACTAAAAATATACTTCAAGCCATAACAATGCAGTACTGGAAACTGATTTTATTTTAAAGTATTGGTATGCAAATAAAACTCGCCGTGCCTGTGCACAGGAATTTAAGCCGTAGCATTAATGTGATAGCCAATAAATTCCTGTAGCAAATTAAATGGATCATTAGCGAGAGACCGCATTTATGCTGAGAGCCTAGCGCATAGTAATATCAAAATTTCGTATTTCCCTCCCTTTTACACTCGCATAATTAGAGCGAAATGCATGCAATGTTTGCGGTCTGCGCTCTGTTATGCAGTAAATTGTTGCCTCTAGTAGGTCAACAAACAGCTAAATAGGATACCTATTATACAAAGCAACACCATTTTCCTATATTTTCACGGCTTTTGTCTCGGTCTTAGGATTCTGGGGTCTGTTTTTTAAGAAACTTACTCCCATCCGACCTTCCCCGCCAGAGCGGAAAGAAATCCGGTATCCTCACGAAAAGCGATTAGTTCCGAAAAGCTCGATATGAGCTGGGGTTCGAATCCCCTACCTTCTTAATTGCCGCTTGCCCTACGTTATGCCAACAAAGTTTACGAAAAAGTTACCAAAGAGCTTGTAACCTAACTGCAGAATGTATATAATTATGTGTTCTTGACCGTTTTCGGCCACGGCGACTGTTTCAACTCGTTTGTTGGCGTTCATGTGCTCTCCTGTGGGTAACGTAGCCGATCTTGTTCCTGAAGACCCGTGCGCATAAAAAGCACGAGAGAACATCACCAACATAAACTGATCACCGCCGGTGGTCGGGCTTTCAGCTCATCCCCCGTGTCTTCTACGACGACGGGGTTCAAAATGATCAGCCTGTTTCCTGACCAAAGATCTCCATGCCGGGCGGCTGGCGACCTGCTTTTCCACAGCAGTGGCTCGATGTCTCAGTTCATCATGTGGCGTTTAAGCACATTTGCATATATAGGTATAAGCAAGATTAAGTTGTATTACGAAAATCATATATTTATATATATGTATATGTTTGTATGTTTATTTATTTTTTATTTTATTTAGTTTACTACTATAATGGCTGTGCTATTTCCACTTCTCTTTTTTTGCAACGCCTACTGACCTTTGTTTTTTATTAGTTTCCGCTACCTGAAGGTTGTCTGGAAGAGATCGCTTTTTAGCGATAAGACCGCCTGTTGTTTGCCTCTTCTTTTGTTCGCTGTATTCTCTGTATTTACTTCATTTGAGGTGTGCAATAAAGAGTATTTGTATTGTATTGTATCATTGTGTCTCTGTTCTGCGTGCGTAGCCAAAATACCAATCGCTAACGCTCAGTCGCTAACGAAACGCAACTGTCAACTTCACACTAATAAAGTAGAGTGATAACTACGATACGCTTCTGAGCGTGATGCTGCTAGTACACTCTCGAGCTCTCGGGCGAATGCAACCCACTTAGTACAGTACACACTCGTTCGAGACAGACTATATAGAGAAAATTTAAGCGTTTTTAGGTAGTTTGGGTGAGTTAAAAGGTGTTTTAAATAGCTTTGGTTATTGAAACTATTTGACACCTTTTAAAATAGCTTCACCCAAAGTGAAATTATTTAAGATACCTTTTAACTCACCCAAACTACCTGAAAAAGCTTAAATTGTCTCTGGTCTGGCATACATTTTCTCTATATAGTCTGTCTCGAATGAGTGTGCACAAGGTTGCATTCGCCCGCGGCCGAAACATTCGGCCGAGAGCCCGAGAGTGTAGAGGCACCATGAGCGATTGCGAGAGGCACGCTGGCTTGTTTATGATAAGAACAACCGATAAGAGATTCACGGAACACTTTAATAATATAGTACCTGCTATACAATATATACACTAAGCATCACGGAATTTGCACACCTACGGATTTTTGTAAACCTGACCTGAAAGTTGAATAATCGGATGGTTTCTTAAATTCTTTTTTTCTTTTCAGAATTAGAATGGAAATTTACAAAGTTTCCTGAGCCGGTGACAGCACCAGTGGGAGACGTGGTGAGAATCAATTTATTTTGCTTCCACTTCTCTATGAGCCGCATTCCATTAACTAACGTGACGATCGCGTTAGCGTTAGGTAAGTCTTAATTTATATGAGATTTAAGTTTCTTTGCTGCGATTTCTTGCGCTGATCTAAATTCCTGAAAGTTGAGACAGAAAGGCGATCGTCACGTAAGTTTATTGGATGCGATACCTACATATGGTAAAGTACCTACTAGTGTTTGAGACTGCACTAGTAATTGACATGAGCACTTGTACATTAAAAAAATTGACGATTCAGTTTTGGTGACTCAGATGACTGGTGCTTCTCAAATTACTTGATAAATAATAGATTAATAGTTAAGAACGGTTAAAGTCCCTGACTTCTGTGCTAGTTGTAAAATTCTGATTTGTTTCGAATGCACGAATGTATTATTAATATGATCTTCTTTGCAATAAAAATGATTGCCCAAGTCACATTGGCATTTTGTTACATATTTTTTGATATGTTTTTCATCTTTAGCGTTACGTTTTTGTTTCTTTGTTATTTTTATTTTGACGTTTAAAAGTGTTATATTTATTGAGCCTAGTTGATTAAATAAATGCCTTTGAGTTTGAGTTTGACATACGAAAAGGAAATCAAACGTTTGATGTATCTTATTGACGGTAGCAATCTCATTTTGAAATCTTTGATGAAAAGGGCTATCTCAATAGACCCAAAGTCATTTCTGACAGGTGAAATCCTATTCAATATCAATCGTAATATAAATCCTGTTCGAATAAGCTTCCTAGATAAACTGTTTAAAAAGGTAAATGCGAGATTGGGACAAATGTAGCACGGCCTTTCTTAGCAAGCCAGTAAGTTTATTTTTTGTAGGTCACCTTCGAGTGCGCAATCAACGTGCCCGGCGAGCGCCTGGCGTGGAGATGGCGGCCTGATCGGCCCGGGGAGCCCTGGAATGATGCTGAAGGCAGCACCGACAGGGAGAAGATCACTACGAGGCTACTGGTGGATATTAAGGAAGGAGCTGAGAATGCGTTGTACCAGGTAAGAAGACTAGGTTGCAGATGAAGTTTAAGAGTAAAAAGTTTGATAATTTCACGCTTCAAGGGACCGTAGACCTAAGTATGTGGTATTCATTTCAATTTGCTACCTTTACGCGTTCTCGAGATAAAGGGTCATGGCAGACAGACAGACGGACGGACGGACGGACAGGTACGGAACCCCGTAAAACCAGCCCAGGGTTTTGTTTAATTCTAGGGGTTTTTATATGACACGAGACACAACAATAGTGCAACAAGGTTTTTTTTTATTGCTAAATACGCCTTCTAGAAAATATATCTGCGAGAAATTATACGTAGCATATGCAATTTGTTGCTAATGCAGAGTGCTGTGCAGAGTAATGAAAGTCTATAGTATTTTTCTGGTCTGTGCTTTCAATGCTATCGTAAAATCAGGAAGCGAAGCAGAATTTATTGAGTAGCTGTCACTTAACTGCCAAATACCAAACGCAGGCATCGCCTGAGCGGAAATTACAAATGGTTATTTTTGGCGAAAGCGTCAACTATGTAATTACTCTGGCCATGGCATTTCCTAGCTACTGGGGAAGGAAAGATGTTTTTTTGATTCAATGTACCGTAAGATGGGGTGAGTAGGGATTGTGAGGGTAGTCGGGTCATGAATGTGGGGTAGAGGAAAGGGGTGAGTTGGTATTTTTAGACTAGAGTTGTCATGTTGTTACAAAAGTACGTTATTCTCTCAGCAATATTGTGTTAATTCTTGCAATTGTCCCATCTTACAGAGTTTCTACCCCTCTTAACACTAACTGTGGGGTGGGCTTGGTTTTCGTAGTGTAGGTATTATTTTGTGTGTTAATGAAATGACATAATATTATTATGGAAACACTAAAATTCACAAAAACGGAACACTTTTTATATATATAAATTAACGTACCACATATAAATAATCAACTTTTATCAGGTTTGAAGTTTTGAACTTCGATTTCGTCCCAACTCACCCCATTTTACGGTACCTTCAAACCACCAACTGTAGTTCGGATAATCAATTGGTTGGAGTGCTAAAAGTAACTGATATACTTATTTCTTAGTTCAAGTACGAAGGAGAATTGTGGGGTATTTCATGCGCGTTGCCGACCCTGTAAAAAAAAGGAGGATTCGCTGTATTGGCAGCTAAAGGGGCAAGCTTTGCTCCGTGGGTCCCCAACTGTCACACAGTGAATCCTCTTGGAGCTCTGGCGACCTTACTCACCAACAGAAACACAACACTATGAGTAGGGTCTAGTGTTATTAAACTGCGGTTTTCTGTAAGGTGGAGGTACTTCCCCAGATGGGCTCTGCTCCAGATCTGAGCGAGACGACATTCGTTGTGCTGTGCCCTGCCACACTAAACGATATGCATCCGATGTGCCAATACCTCTCTTAATCTCTGTTTATCGATCGATTCGATCAAACTAACGCAGAAATAGTGCGGTAGAAGTATCATGTCCCCAACAGCCGTAGCACAAAGTGCCGCGACAATATCCCTAACTGTCATTGTCTTATCTGTGTGCGTAAACAAGATGCCAATAGTTCACGCTCCGTAGCGTAGCGTAGTTGGACCGTTCTCCTCTTTTACCGAATGAAACGTGATTTTCTCGGATTTTTGATCATGTGTAAAATTAAAACGATAGAAATTATTTAAAAAACAACATACGAATTTGAATCGTACCCGGCTCAAAGGTGGTATGGATTCCTGTTGAACCTCTCTGAAAGTTACTGATAAAAAGGTGCTATTCCTATCAGGTTCCGCGAGACGGAGGATCATGTATATTAACATATAAATATCTATTGCTTACCTAAGCTCTTGATATATATACAAACGGAAATCGAATCCTGTCAAATCTGTTAACATGGCCGACCCTCGTTTCATGGCGGAAATTGTGTCGGTGGCAAATATTAAATTTGGCAATGGAACCCGGAATCTACATTGAATAGAATACGGCTACAGGTGTGGCAATTGTCAGCATCAATATTACTAGTGTTACAGGCGTGTATTGGCTACCAGTGCTGCAATAGCGTGGGCTGTAAGCTCGTTTCCCACCAATATGTCATTTATAAAATAAAAACATAATTTTACTACTAAAACTTAATAATACTTTTGTGAAGAGCACTTGACAGTTGTCAAGTGACACGACATATGTCACGAAACTCGGACACAGGAAGACTGTCATTATCGAAATTACCGAAAATTCTTAAATACACTATTGTTTCTCGTGACATGACATAAAGTCAACACCGAAAAATGATCTATTTATTGGCGATACACTAAGATTTTAAACTGTGGAACGAACTGTCGCCAGCGGTGTTTCCGGACCGATACGACCTTCAAACCTTCAAGAAAAGAGCGTACTCCCACCTTAAAGGCCGGCAACGCACTTGCGACACCTCTGGTGTTGCGGGTGTCCATGGACGACGTTAATCGCTTACCATCAGGTGATTCGTTTGCTCGTTTGCCCCCTATAGCATAAAAAAAAAAAAAAAGATTTTATTTAAATTATCGAAATGGTGGTTAAGACGCACACATGCCGCGCGATGGTGAATGGTTTCCGTAGTCTATGGACGGCTGAAGCGCCAGTAACTTTTAGGAACTATCACACTTGTCAAACGCTTTCAGAATAAATTCAATAATTCGATTTTTGAAATAGATTTCTTTAAAAGCGTTAATGCTATAGTTGCCGATTTCTAAGTCTGAACTTTTGACACTTGAGTATTGACGTACTTAGTGATGAGGCTAAGACAAATCGTTTGTCAAATTCAGCGATTATTGATTTTAGCGATGAATTATTTGATTCGATTTTACTACTACGGATTTGTATTTGATAAGACCGAGAAACTTCGAAAAACTGCGCATTTGAGATACGATTTTTTCCAAAGTCATCTTAGTATCATTCCGAAATCAATACTGTTGAATTCTTAAAATGTAAGATAAAAAACCTTCATAGTTAATTTGTCTTATTTTAAATAACATTTTTTTCCACATCGTACTTAGTTTTATTTTCGTTTTAATCGTTTTATTTTGATTTTTACTGTATTAGCTATTGATTACAAGATCGATTTTTATCGATTTACAGACAGTTATATGAATTGGAACAGCAGACATGGTCACAACACTAAATTAAAAAAAAAAACGACGTAGACTGTAACTGTTGGCGTGCTAAATTGTTATCGTAAACTTTTCAATAACTAATGTATGAAAAAATGTAACATTCATCACATTATGTTTATGAAAAGTGAAATATTGTGTTTATGTACATGACTAGCTGTAATATCTTTATGGGATTTTGTTTATACTTCCAAAGTGTCTTGCGTGTTTACGTTCTACGGGTATTTCGATGTGTCAAAAGTTCAGACTTAGAAATCGACAACTATAATCTGCCACATGATTGTAATAGCAAAGTTCAATAGTTCGCCGTTCAAAACTGGTGAAAAGAGCCGTTACTATCAAGCAAGAGAAATTCCCTTTATAATTTCAGACTTCATTTATTTGCTACTAGCATTGAATCTAGAGTAAAGGATGACTCTCACTAGAACGGGCTGGGACGTGTCCGGGCCGAGCCGATCTGTCAGTTTCTATAGAAAACGTCACGTGACATCCGAGGGCTCCGAGCTATCACGTGATTCTTTCTGTAGAAATTGTCAGATCGTCCCGTCCCGTCCCGTTTCACTGTGAGTCATCCTTATATCAGAACATCCACAACGATTTAAACTTACAGTTTTTACACGTATTATTAACTAAATGGCACCTTTACGGGTTACTCCTAACGGTAATCTCTACTATCCTAAGGTTGTCTGGAAGAGATCGCTTTGTAGCGATAAGAGCGCCTGTTGATGCTTAACTCTTTTTTTTTTGTTGTTGTATTTTTGTTTCTGTTATGCACAATAAAGAATATATTATTTGTATGTCTTTCCCATCACGGAACAATGGTGTTCCGGACCTTTGGGAGGCGTACGCGGAGCCGAAGCCAACACGCAGAGCCCTTTCGACAATTTAATGAAATGTAAGGGGTACACCGAGCGGATGTTGCACCTGCCCGAGTCATGGGACGCACGCAGAGGCAGCACTCATATATTATTATTATTAATTCCGTTTCTTCTAGTGTGTCGTCTGGTACGGTGCCATCAGCCTTGCATCTGATCCAGCGCGGCTGACCATCGCGCGGATAGACCTCAGCCGCAACTCTGCTGAGACCAGGGTCATCACGGCTCCCCTCCACAACACGGTGGTGCTGCACTGCAAGGAGCCGCTCTCCGAGCCCCCGGCTGAATTGAGCTGGTGGAGGGAAGACAAGGTAAGCTCCAGCGTTTTAACTTTGGAAATATAAAGACAAGGAATATTTTAGATAACATGTAAGGCATTGAGGTCAGATAAACCTCAGCTGGAACTCTACGGAGACCAGGGTTGGCATCACTGCAAGAAGCCGCCGGTGGAGCTAAACTGATGAAATGAAAACATGGTGAGCTGTAGGCTTGATAATTCATATAACATGTTTTTTGTGGTAGTTGTAGTTTGTTTGATGTATATGTTTCAGGGAGTGCAACAGCCGCTTGATACCCCGCATGGCGTCCTTGTCATCCACAACGCAACAACTGCAGACAGCGGCACTTACGGTTGCACAGCCACCAACAACTTGAGCGACGAGCATGTTGACCTCCCGGAGAGGACGTATCTGAGAGTGCAGCATGAGGGCAACGGGGGGCTCAGGTACAAACAACTACACCCTTAACTGGGCCATTTTTTTCAAAGTGTGGGGGGGGGGGGGTACTTTTTTAACATGGGTATTTTTGATGTGCTTGCTACACAGAATCGAGAGCGCTATCTATTCTAATATTAGGTGACTAAAATTGTCTTTCCATGCGGTTACCGCCATACAGTCAATGAAAATAATTATGTCAATTGAAATTAAACACTTTAGAATGGATTAATCGCGTTTATTAACATCATGAGCTTATTTAGTGCTGTAAAGGGCTCGAAACGTAGGGTCATGATGTTAATAAACGCAATAAATCCATTCTTAAGTGTTTAATTTCAATGAATAACAATCGCGGTAAAAGAGGACAATATTAATTATGTCAATTTCATTAAAAAAAAACACAACCATATAATTCAGTCATTTTAAGAGTTTGCCTGTCGCCGTGGTGGTTATATCGGTTGGGTAAAAAAGTTGAACATTAGGCTGAGATCTAGGACGCAGGTGGGGTCTCTACTATATTGAGCCGCTGAATCATGATTGCGAATTCATAAATTTCTCTTACAGGTTCCTTGAGTCAGAAGGCTACGTCGGCGAGGTCACCGACGGAATCCTGACGGTTCCCGTCCGCCCGAACTCAGCGCTGCGCCTCTGGTGCGGGGCCGTGGGCACTCCACCGCCTAAAGTCACGTGGTATAGGGGCACTGAGAGGTGGAACGGCTTTAGACATGACCACGAACTTGTGGTGCAGCCTTTCACTGCTGAAGATGAGGTAATATATCACTTCTTCTTCTTCCCAGCGTTTTGCTCAGGGAGCCTTTGGTCCGCTTTGGCAACTAATCCCAAGATTTGGCGTAGGCGTTAATTTAAGAAAGCGGCTGCCACCTGAACCCAGAGGGTAAAATCATTCCTCACGATGTTTTCTTTCACCTAAAAGCGATTGGTAAATAGCAAATGATATTGCGTACATAAGCTCCGAAAAACTCGTTGGTACGGGCCGGGGTTTAAAGCCGCTACCTTCGGATTGAAAGACACGCTCTCACCGCTGGGCCACCAACGCGGTAATATATGGAGTAAAAAATGAAAGGGGTATTTTGCAGAATTCTGTGGTAAGGTCACATATAACCGCGAATTTCCTCTGACAAAGGAAAAACCTTAGCCGTTTAATGATGATTAAAATTACTATTTATCGATGTCAATAAACTTAGTCGCTTTTAATAATCACTAGCACTATTTTTTTGTTCCCGTCAATCTGAAGTTTGCTTACAATGTAAACAAAAGGCGTCACATGTTTTGTCACTGTTTCTCCTTGTATTTTCACACTACCTCATCAAACACCACTGAAACCATTCACTACTGAAACGGTCGCGTAACATACACAACATAAAATAAATAAGTTAATCTAGGAGATTTCTGATGACCTGGTGAAGGTCGCAGGAGTCCGCTTGATGCGGGTGGCGCAGGACCGGTCATTGTGGAAATCTTTGGGGGAGGCCTATGTCCAGCAGTGGACGTCTTTCGGCTGAAAGGATGGATGGATGGATGGAGGAGATTTCATTAAAAACTTAAAAGTTTGGTTATTACAATCAATATGGCGGTTTGTATACATTGTTAGGAAGTCCGTTAGCTTTTTTGGACATCAACTTTGTCTCCACAGGGTATATACTCGTGTTCGGTCAACGGCAACGGGATGCGCCGCTCCTGGCGCGCCCTGGCCCTGCAGCCGCCGTACTGGGAGGGCGTGGCCAACGGCGTGAACGCCAGCGAGGGTACGCCGGCGCGCGTGGCGTGCGGCACGCCGCTCGGCCAGCCGCCGCCGCAAGTGCACTGGATGTTGAACGCCGAACCCGTCACTGGGAAAGGCGTGAAGGCACAAGGTACTGACATGTTCAACATATATTGTGATTGGTGAAAAATCATTTATTTTCAAAGTATATACAGTATGTGTAACTTAACTAGCTACCTATCTCTACCTACCTTCAATCTAAAATAAGTCCTTGATGCATTGTAAGGTAAACGTCCGAGTGTTCGACATGTCATAAGAATATATATATTTGAATCACGATATTATGCTAATTTATACATCTTCATCTAATATTGTCATGTGTTTTGGGAGAAGAGTATTTTACTTGTGTTTAATAGTATTTGTTTGACATGGTCACAATATCGAAATTCCTCAAAATTAGAACATTTCTCAGTCAATCCGATTGTACATACAAGTAAATGTCAGGTGCTATTGCTGGCAGTCCCAATAGACGTCATTTCAGTACAAAACGGAATGAAAAATATTGGGACTTTGAAATATTAACTGATAGTCCTAATAAATATCAGCCCGCCTTAAAATATATTAATAACTTAACAATAAGCTATTTATTTTGAAATTCCCCAATTTGACAAATGAAGCATCAGAGGCATAAATATTTTTCGTCGGTTAAATGCGGTTGCGGGTGATCTTATCTTATTAATGGCAATTTAAACTGTGATGTCGAACACTGTCACAGTGTCGAGCACTAGGACGTTTACCTTCCCTAGGATATAATGTAATGATCTCCTATGTCCAGGTTCGGAGCTGCGGTTCGCGCGCGTAGAGAAGAAGCACGCAGGCGCAGTGCAGTGCTTCGCTTGCAACGCGCTCGGCTGCGCGCACGACGCTGCGCTGCTCACAGTAGTGCCTGTCCAAATCTCACAGGTTAACCTTTGTAAAACTGGATTTATTCCTTTGCAAAATTATTGAGTAAACAAAAAATTACGAACGAGCGTAAATTTAAGCCCGAGGTGCTGACAAAGGCTTAATTTTAACACGAGCAATTCTTGTACAGCCCGTGATGTATACAATGTTTTTCATCACATTTGCGAGAAAATAAATAAACTTCTTAAATAAATAAACAATAATCCATTTTTAATTAGAAAACTCCCGTGAGTATCAGACATATTAAAATTCTCATAGCGGGTTACTCACGTCAATAAAGTCGAAAATAGCTCGAGCTATTTTCGACTTTATTGACGTGAGTAACCCGCTATGAGAATTTTAATAATCCATTTTCCCATTCTCGCACAGTTTGCGCGCACTATCTGACTAGCACGTTAGAGAGGGAGAATTACGGAAATAGGTTTGCAATTTGTAGAGCGCAAGAATATACGCGCAAATCACCCCAGGCGGCGACAAAAAGCAACTATCACACCCACCGCTTAACAGCTGTCAGGCGCCCTGATTAATTAAAAAATATAGTATGACACACTAACTAGAGGAATATCGTCGCTCTACTAATTGCAAACCTATTTTCGCAGCCAGCTCTTAATCCATTATTATATCGCGAAAGATCAAAACATCTTCGTTATTAAATGGACTTTCGCAAAGTTACGCCTGATTGAATAAATTGATAACGTATTGTTTTATAGGAATACTCGGCAGACAAAGATCCCAGGCCGGGGCACATCGCGTACCCACAGCAGAAAGGACATAACAAGAAGAATCCCAAGAAAAAAGCAAGTAAGTACCTTTAGAGGTTAAATAACATCTACGATACATTCGATTTCTGATTGGTATAAATTCGTTATTACTGTTTATATCGATTTACCATATATATTTGTTTTTGTTAGTTCTTAATATTTCGGCACTTTTACACGCGCCATGTTCACTGATGAGTGATGGCGCTGATGGATATAGTCTTTTTGTTCTACTGTTACTGCAATCGTTTGCTCGTCAGACTATATAACACTAGCACGTCTTGCACACTTCGATCTATTTTTGTGTACGGACTAGTATACATACTAATACCACGTATGCCCATTTGGCCTTGTATTTCGGCAGAGGGGATACTGTAAGTATACCGACTTCCCTCCCTGTATTGCTTGAAGGTCCTGTCTCGTTCTAGTGTGAATCCTTTGAATGCAGTACCGTCACACATTATCTCAAAGAATTTGACAGATGCCCTTGCATGTTAGTTTAACTTTGTGCTTGTCTGACAGAAATGGTGCCGCCATCACGGCCGACTGTAACCCGCATGTCGGATGAGAGCGTCATGGTGTCATGGTCAAACTCCACCTCCGGGATGCCCATAAGGATATTTAAGGTATACCTATTAATAACGAAAAATATTATTTAAGGGCCTCCTATCCTAGTCGGGAGTGACCCTGCCTACGAAGCAGGAGGTCCCGGGTTCAAGGCATTTAATTGTGTGTTTATTTTAAATATTTTTTCCTGGGTCATGGATGTTTTATACGTATTGTAGTTTTTATATGCAACATTCAAGTCTTATTGAGCTTACCGTAGAATTAGATCGATTTGTTGAAGATTGACCCATAATATTTATTTATTTTTGTTAGTGGTCATGCCTGATTTGGATGTGACATATGGTTGATTCTAAACGAATCACAGTTTCTTTCTCTATGTCACTCCATTTCTGCCGATATATGCGCTGTAGGGTATTCGTTAAGAAAATACAGACACCAACATCCTTAACTACTAACGGCAACACCCTTAAATTAAACTCGGAAAGGGATTGATTACCAGATATTTAGTTCCATAAAGCCAGTTCGAAAAGTGAAGGCATAAATGGAAAAAGAGAAGCCATGAATAGGCTATATAAATCCGATTGAGATAGCCTATTCATGGCTTCTCTTTTTGTATGTGTATGTTATATGGGTGTTATATGGTACCTGAAATAAATGACATTTTATTTTATTTTATTTTATCTATTTTTCCATTTATGTCTTCACTTTTCGAACTGGTTTTATGGAACTAGATATCTGGTAATTCTGTGACTGCAGTCACAATTGAATATACATTTCGTGTCGTTCGTCGTTTCGTTGAGAGATTGAGGCATAAATGAAATCGGATCATCAAATTTATGGAACTGTAAAATGCTGTAGGTACCAGAGATCGGGCGACGAATTCATCGCGATTTTACAGGTCTTTGGTAACATCTTCGATTCCCAAGATGTCGTAAAATTGTTTTAAAAAATTTAGTCTCGTCTTATTCAGTAAACTTAGACAGTATTTTTAAGCCCAGTTATAGTTTAATATTGACGGGCTCTGTTCTGTGACGTTACCCTGTTTACTGCGGGCTTATAGTTGCTAAATTATGTTTACTCTAAGTGATTATAAAACTAAGATGATAACTAAGTAGTTAAAGGTTGTTATTTTAAAAGATAGGAACTGGTGACGCAGCTGAGTTGTTTTTGTCAAGTACAAATATTTTGCGTGATATAATTACTATCGAACTATTTGGAGCCAGTTTTGGCCTGTTCTTTAGAAACTTAAAAATTACTTAGGTAACATAAACTGGGAATCTTGTTCTTGTAAAGACCCGACTATTGATTTTATTAAAGCCCAATTATTTTGTGTTCCTGCTGGGCAAATACCTCCCATCTCTTCCGTCTTTCGTCAAGATATCTTTCATTATATTTATCATGGTTGTGTGACTATTACAAACAGCTTCAATTACCAGCCTAAACTTCCACGAATCGATACCAATCACGTGATACATCCACCACTCACTTAGTGCACTCAGCTAGGCTAAAACAAACTAGTCTAGGTTCGGGAAAGGCCTCTGTTCCGATGCTCCCGAGTTATAGTTCAATATTGACGGTCTCTGTTCTGTGACGTTACCCTGTTTACTGCGGGCTTATTTGATTTGATTGTTTCAGTGTGTTATCTAGTAAAGTGATTTGAAATTGAGATTATAACTTCTATGTAGATAGAAGTTGTTTCACACCATGCACGAAATAAGGCACGGAAAAAATATTGGAGACTCAAAAATCATAATGACTGAATTTTTTTAATATATTGGAATTTAAATAAGTAATGCTTTCTTATAATTGCCCGCTGATTACTCCTAGTTTATATGTCAGATAGTTTTTATATTTCAATTAGAGTTTATGTGGCCGTAACAAGGTCTGCGTATCATTATTACTAATCATCAATCATTTGTTTTACACACAATGGAGTTGGTAAGTTGGTATCACGGGTAAATTGTTAGAAAAAACCATTGTTCCAAATCGGCAGTTTTTTTACTTACGGGTACTTCTAATTCAATTTCTGATTGATGTCTTGTCTCAGGTTCAATACCGGGAAGTAACGAATACAAGCAACGGGCCGTGGCAAACCGCAAACTCGAACATACCGCCCTTCATACACTCTTTTGAAGTCGACGGCCTGATTCCTGACAGATACTACAAGTAAGTAGCGTTATCTGCCATCATTCATAGATTGCTCCCTCCTGCTCTTACTACTGAATGGGCTTACCGCATTCTCGATCACCAGGCGGCGCCACTCATGGGTAGGTCTTGTGACTATAATGGACAAAGTGACGCTTGAAATGTTCCTTCTCACCAACGTCCCGCTAGCGCTCTAATGAGGACTACCGCGAGTCGATTTTCCGCTAGGGGCGCTAGTGGAACGTGGGTCCTGCGGGAACATTTCAAACGTCACTTTGACAATTCTGTCATATTGACACAGGACCCACGCATGAGTGGCGTCGCCTGGTAAGCGACAATACGGTAGCTCCCATTGACTCGCATTAAACCCCATTGCAAGCGAATAAGAAGCTACTAAGTTAAAATTTAAATTAACAATGTTTTCTTCAGATTCCGCATAGCAGCCGTATACTCCAACCAGGACAACACGCAGGGTCGGAGCAGTTCTCGCTTCTATCTGCAAAGAGGAGGAATAGAAGGTCCACGGGCGCCGGAGCTCACTGCAGCTGAGGCAGTGTCACCAAACAGTGTGCGGCTTAACTGGACGGTAAGTTGGATTCTCCTCAAAAGCTCATCCAATGATGACCCTGACCCTGAGAGAGCGTGAGAGCCTGGTGAAACTGAGCAGCTGCCATAGACCTGAGCATAGTTAAGGACTTAAACTGAATCGCGTTAGGCAATCGTGGTAAGGCCCCTTTGTTAGTTGTTAGAGGCGTTCCCATCGCGGAGGGGGTTGCCAGAAAACCATGAGTCTATTAGTAGGTATACGACGCCCTCTTCTTCTTTCTGCCCTTATCCCACTTTATATGTGGTTGACACATGTGTTCCTCTCCTTTCTCCTCCATCTCTTGTCATTTCAGCACTCACTCCTTTCTTCTTCATATCCTCTTTCACTCAATCCATCGTTTTCGGCCTACCAATCACTCTTCGTCCATCTACATTCATTCCTAACATTCTTTTGTCTATATTACTTATGGTTTATGGTTTAAGAAATTTATTTCTCTAAAAAGAATATTACAATTCACTTATATAGAGAAATACAAACAATCTTAGCATACATTATTTACAAGTGCACGAAAATCATAAAATAACATTTTTTCCACATTTAAAACTAAAAACTAAAAAGCTATGATTATAATGCGGGTACACACATTTAATTTATTTGTACTCGGCAAACCAGTACAGCACCTAGTGACAATTCAACTAAATTGTCATCGCGCGAGCGCGATTACTTTCGGGTGAAAGTATATTATATGCCCACTCTAGCCTTACATATTCCTCGTCATTTCTAACAACAACAAAGGTTGGTCTACAATGCCCAGAGGGGCTTATAAAGCTAGTAATACATAGCCTGAAGATGAAGGGCGTTCTATAAATAAAAATTAAAAATTGTAAAAAACCCTGTGAGGATTAACGTTAATAAACGCGATTAATCCGTTCTTAAGTGTTTAATTTCAATGAATAACAATCCCGGTAACAGAAGACTTACAGACTTAGACAATATTATAATATACGGAGTTTTTATTAGTATAACGTATTACAAAATTGGTACTTATTTAAAACTTTCGCGATTTGAACACATATTATTAAACGGGTCTAACGCGAATTCTCTTATTTACCTTATTTACCGACGTTTCGACACAGGTTTCACTGGTTAGCCGCGACCATGACCAGTGAAACCAGTGTCGAAACGTCGGTAAATAAGGTAAATAAGAGAATTCGCGTTAGACCCGTTTAATAATTGTGTTTTAAAATTGGTACTCGTTCTAAAGTGTGTAACTTGCAGTGGTCGAGCGGCGGTGGCGTCAAAGCGGAGGGCTTCTACGTTTACTACCGCGCGGTCTCCTCCGCCGGCAAGTACGAGAAGGTGACCATCGAGGGGAGTTCCACCCGCGTCGCGGTACTCGGGCATCTGGCAGCTGACACGGCCTACGAGTGGAAGCTACAGAGCTACACGGCTCAAGCGCCTTCGGAGTTTAGCAAGATAGTTGTAAGTATAAAGTATTGTGGGTATTTGTTAACTGTCTAAACTGATCGCTATGAATTAAAACAACCAAGAAATGACATTAAAGTATTCTTGATTAGGTAGGCCTAGTATATTATTTTGTATATATTTTTGTCCAACACTTAACCCGCACAGTAACCGTGCTTAACAAACCTTAGAAAATGAGTAAATTGGCCAAAAATTAACCGATACTTTTGAATCATCACTTACCATGGCCAATACTGTTAACAACGCAACGGCGTAAGGGCTCGTGTATGTACAGATCACGTGAGGTTTTTTAGGCTACTTTTGACCTCCCTCCCCTTTGGCGATTGTTGGTTAGGTTCGAGGCGTCTTTACTCCGAGACCACAAGGGTGATGTCGCCCTTGAGACGTCAAGGGTAGTGTTCAAAGTTTTACGATTAAGCCCCTCGTGTTAGTTTTATAAAGTGTAAAAATCGTAAAAACTTAATTAAGTGATTTTAAATAGAAAACTCCCGTGAGTATTAGACATATTAATATACTTATATCGGGTTACTCACGTCTATAAAGTCGAAAATAGCTTGACATGTTTCAGAACGGTCCGCGTCTCATAATTATGAGTGAGAAGCGCTTGCGGCGATTGCTCTGCGCACGCTCTGCTTGATTAAGTGTTAAAAGAAACGTTATTTGTCCAGGTGGCAAAGACCCTCCCCAACCCGACAACACCGAGTACGACCACGGAGCCCGCGCCCGAAGAGCCGAAGGACCAGGCGCCCGCGGCGCTGGTGACTGCCGGGGGTGCCATAGGCGCCACAGCGTTACTGGTCATTTTAGTCGTCACGCTACTCTTGTGTAGGAGGGCTAGACGACCACCTGCCAGCAGTAAGTGGATTGGGTATTCTATTTTTTAATTTCACAGGTATTGTGAAGAGCTGCTATCGACGCCACAGCGCCACGTTACTTTTGTGAAGGAGGCTAGAGTCGAACGACCATCTCTTTCAAGCAATTGAACTGACAACTTTAAAATGTAGGAGGAGTCGATGACCTATTTATTTATTGGTGTGTTTATCACGAATATTTGCTCCTGAGTTATGGATGTTTTCTATGTATTTAAGTATTTATCTATATATCTATTATATTTATATCGTCGCCTAGTACCCACAGCACAAGCCTTATTGAGCTTACCGTGGGACTAGGTCGATTTGTGTAAGATTGTCCCACAAATATTTATTATTTATTTATTTATTTATGACCAATAGTAAGTTTTACCCAATTAAGACGAGGCAATTTATGATGTGTAATTCTCAATCTTCCAGAAGAGAAAGGCTCTGGTCCGGAGAGTGGGGCCAACGGATACATTCCTGCAAAGGTGCCCATCACTATCACCGCCAACCCTATGCACGCTGAGGTTAGTCCATATTATTGTCAACCGCTTACGATGTCATCTTACATGAAATAGACTTTTAACCGATTTAGCGGTAAAACTTCATGAATTAGAGAAATATGAAAAAATACATCGAATGTGATCTTAAATGTCTCATGCATGGTACAAAAAATTATAGGTTTTAATTTCTTTGATTCCATCTTATTGTATTGTAGAGATTGTACAAATAGTACACATAACGGAATTAATTTAAAAGAAACTGAGGATTATTAGACTTACCTTCAATTAGGTATCATATGGCAATGCAGAAATATATACGCATTTCTGATACAAAATCCAATACGTTTAATTTAAAACATGATTCAAAAACTGCAAAAGCTTCCGTTTTTCATTGACTGTCTTGTTTTTTAACAAAAATCAGTTTCCATTCCTATAATTTGTTATTTTTAAGATGGCGGTCAAAAAAACGTGATTCCTGTTTTTCGAAGACTTTTAGTATGTCAAAAAGATACCGACAAAGAACTGAAAAATCAATCCCTGTTTTTGTGGGAATTATGATGATCCTTAGGGCAATATCTCGTCTAGTATTACTATGTACTTAGTATTCATAAACGTCTATCAAACCTACATTAAATAATTTAACATTTGCTCTGATCTGTCAGTTTGACGTCTGTTAGAAAGGGGTAATGAATAAATTAAGAAATACAAGTCTATCAAGTTTTTATAAATAAAGGGGTATTAGGAGCAATGTCCGATGTGTCCAGATATCTTAAAGCATCATAGATAATGACGATGAGATTAGGAATACTACGTGGAACACAAGGAAAAAATTTCATGCGCAAAACGCCAATGTTTTGATTTTTAAATATTTGGCGCACATATATACACCGTGAGCGTTTATAACCCGAAAGATTTTTACGGTGTATTCCTGACCGCATTTAAGGATTATAATATCATATGAAATTATCTGGATTTGGCTTAGTTTCAGAGATAATTACATCTTTCTCTAAAGCTGTTTTCATCATAACTTGCGCAAAAATTTAAGACTGCAGTGTTACCACTAGGTTTGACATGGTACTTATTGACTGATATTAGAAAAATCTTAGAAAAAACCTCTACGCAAATAAAAATATTTAAAAATACTTTAATACTTTTTTTTATTATGACTTACTACAGGCTAGATGTAAAAGTACATATTCGCAATAAAAAACAACTGAAAAATATTTTTTTTACAAAATATTACATACGTTTTATAACATGTTTTGCTTCTTTTAACGTCCAGAATACACGATTAAAACCTTTCAGGTTATTAACGCTCACGGTGTATACCTACATACCCATTTGAAGGTAGTTACCTATATGAAGCTAACGCCAGGAGGCATTTCCATATATGTTTTCTATTTCAGAGCGGGGACGGAGGCGTAGAAATGTCGTTCCTGCACAACAACAACTGCGGCAATGCAGCAGGCACCGACGACACGCTGCCGCGGACGCGAAAAAATGCTCCCTCGCGGCAATACGTGTGATCCAATGTGGACTCTATTAGTACAAGCGCAGGGTCGAAATTGTAAATTCTTATGACATGGCTTCAACTGCTCGACTGCGATCAAAACTGGACTTTATTTCTACGCACGTAAGGTCCAAATTAGATTGAGGGTAACAGTAGGAACTTCCAAGTAATTTTTTTAGAATGCCTTGTGGCAATGTGTGATCTAAATTGAACTTTATTACTAATATACGTAGGGACGAAATTGTACATTTTTCTAACTGTTGTAATGTTAAGTTGTAAAGTTAAGAATCTGGAACTATATATTTGATGAACTCAATGTTCATAAGCTAGTTTTCAACTTTCATATTACTTTTAAATGATATGTTGGTTGGAAATTATTATGACATTGGTAGAGAATTACTTGAAATAATTTGCCTTTATTAGGTAGTAAGCAGGGTCGAAACTTGTAAATTATTCTGAGCGGTTTTGATATGTGATATCAGAATATGCATTTGCGGCATGAGGTAGTACAAAATTGTATTTAGTCGCACTAGAACGGGATTCATTACAAAACGAGACGAAGTCGAGTTTTATAATAATAGATCCGAGAGTTTTAGGAACCAATTATGAGCTGTTGCATACGCTAGTTTTTCTACGACAGCTAAAATAGCGAAAAAAACAAAATTTAGAAAGGTGGCAGAATGTGGAAGATGTCGTATGCCCACTATAGAAATTAAAAAAAAAAACAACAGTGCTCATATATTTTATGAGAATCCATAGAAGCAGTGTTCTTATGGAATACCATAGACAAAGTTATAATGTATACTATTTTAATATCGCTGTCAGTCATCTTATTGACAGATAGAAGTGCTGGAGTAAAAAAAAAAGATGTTTATATATCTTGAACTATATCTAACATAGATATAGTTGAAAGAAATTTTCATGAAGTAGAAGTCTCGTAGAACTTAATTAATTTGTGGAAATAGCTAAACTTTAAATGGACGGTAACGAATGAGTATACGGCGCGCGCTGTCTTAAGGCCAGGTTCTTGTATCAATTAATACTATGCGCTATTTTCATGACCGATCCGATGTTTGAGAAGGACATCGCTATATTCCTACTCGTTTCTCGCCTGCAGTAGGGCCTGGTTTTCATTGCCTTCGAAGGTATAATAAAAACGATTTCAAAAAGAGAAATATAAAATGTTCCTGTATGCGCTACCAACTGATATCTTTGAAGTCAGTGCCAAGCCGAATCAGTATTGAATGCGTATGCGCTACCAACTGATACCTTTGAAGTTAGTGCCAAGCCGAATCAGTATTGAATGCGTTTGGAAATGCACTGATAATTTCAATGGTATCAGTTGGTAGCATACAAAAAGGAACATTTTATATTTCACTTTTTGAAGTCGGTTTTCTTTCTTGTTAATAATGTTCCGAAGATCTTCGCCTTAAGAGAATAAGGCCGTGTCTGCACTGCTTCGTGATGTAATGACCGCTTTATGCCTCATACCAACTATTAGCAAGAACAAGAAATGAGTTTGTTCCACAAGAGCTATGAAACGCGTAAGTTTAAGTTTACTATACGAGTTCGGAACTATGTTCAGGCCTAGTTCGTGTCGAACGCTTAGACCAGTGTAACCTGACCTTTGGAACGGCTGATACATCGAAAAATATTATTTACAATGTACACCTATGCTCAGAGTGCCCTATTTCAATATTGCATTGTAAAATGATGTATGAAACACGTGTTGAGATGTATGCTTCTTTCTACTTCGAAAAAGCCCACTTTCTAACTCGGTTACGGTTATTACAAGTTTTTTTATATATTTTCCTTTCTCTTAGTTCCTCTTAGTTAGTATGTGTAGATTGTGTTACAAAGGATCAAAATGATAATTTTCCGGGGAGGACAATATAATCCCGAAGGTAGTGAGGGATTCGAAAGTGAAAGCCTGAGCGTAATGAGGGATTCAAGCGCATAAGACGAAATTGTACATTACGTTACAAGTGCGAATAGGAGAAAATTCGCACATGTATCGTACGACGTTTTACAGTACATACGGCTCCTTGAATTTTTGACGCAGGCACATAAAGTGCTCATTATCACACTAGTGCGGTGTGGCTACCTTTTGACCCGCTAACAACTTAAATCCGATTGTGACTGTGATCGATAATTTACCGATTTACCGGTAATTTCTATTACCAGTTTGTATTTTGATGCTTCCTGGCAGGGATGTTACGGAGATCTGGTTCTGGTTCCGTTGAGTCGGAACTTCCGATTAATATTACACATCCGCTCCGGACCGGAACATAAGTTCCGGTTCCGTTACTTTAGAATCGGAAGTAATATCGGATGTCGAAGTTTAGCGCGACGGCGGGACCGGAGCGGGTGTGTACATGCCACGCTTATCTCCCCGTCTCCGAATCTAGTTCCGGTTCCAGTTCCGTCTCTGGTTCCGATAAACTAAATTTAAAACATCTGGTTCCGCTTTCGGTTCCGATAAAAACACACCCGCTTTCCGGGGAAATGCGCGAGGTCGTTGAGATAGTCTAGGTTTTTCAAACTTGGAAAATATAAGAGTAACTAGTACCTTACGCAATGTAATCGATATACTTATTGTGTCATTTTATACGGTATAGGGCAGCTCATTAATACTGGTTGCCAGAGCGCTCGACTCTTGACACTTAATGAGCGATGGGAATATCACTGGAGCGAAGTGTTTAAGTTTCGTAAGTACCTAATAAAAGTATAATGCGATACGAACTTTGCAAGTCCGTTTGCAATGAATTTTAGGGTTCCTTAACCCATAGGCCACTGCATTATGTGTATCACTTACATCTGCCTCATTATTTTGTTCCATTTTATAATAAACCTATTTGTCAGTCTGCGGTATTTTATTGTAAAACTTTTGAATTATATGACGTTAAAATAGATATTATATTTTGATTGTCCCTAAAACAGCAACAGACGGACAAACGGATCTCTATCAGCAAGTTATTTAGACTTACAGTGTGCTTACCATGAATTGTATTCGATTGCGACTGCAGCATTCGAATACAACTCATGATAAGCATACTAATACACTAATAGCAACAAAGTGACGAACACAGTCATATCGTGCAGTACAATGCTCTTGCAACAAAGTGACGAACACAGTCATATCGTGCAGTACAATGCTCTTTGCTCTAATAGTAATATTTATGCACCCCTACACTTAAGGTACGAACTCCGCCAGTCTGTTTCTAATTTAACCTGGTTTTGCTTCGTTAGATCGGCCTTAATTGTCCGTTAAAAAAATATTTTTACTCAATGCTTTTCGAATAAAACTTGTTTATCGACCTGTTGAGAATCTCTTTAGCTCATAATTAAAGGAAATCTACATGTAATTGGAGAAGTTATAATATGGCCAAGTACTTAAAAGTTTGTTGGCAATAAATTTGTTTTATAATTTTATTTGACCCAATTCGGAAATGATCTGTTGCGATGGATTTATTTAGTTTTATTTGTACATTTTTACGTTATTCATTATTTTGAATTATATTATTTATTTTCTACGTAAGGTTGTGATTAACTTTGGCATTTATGAATGTAAAGCGACTAATGTTTATTTTACATCAATTTATGTCTTTTCGATACGAATTATGCGCAAGATTATTGCTTCGCTTATTTTTTTTAATACTATTGTAACAATATGTTCCGTGAATAAAAGATTAAAATATGTCCTGGCATCATAAGACGATGCCTTTGTATTAAAAGCTGTAGATTATTATTATTGAGAAGCGCAGTCAACCATGCGGGCATATGGTGGACCTTATCAACGTGGCAGAGTTGGAAGTGGTTGAAAGAAATGAACACTGTCATTGTCACGCAAATACATCGATGATGCGACCATCATAATGTCCAATGGGGCTCCTCGAACGGTATTGTAGTGATTTCAAGAACTGTCAAATGGTAGCACGTTACATTGCGCAGTTTGAGACTGTAATAGAGTAAATTCGATAGAAAAAAGTTGACATTTACGAAGGGCCGCGGCGATTACCAAGCGCGAGATCTAGTCGCGATTTACGCGCGAGATCAAGTTGCGTTTTACGCGCGAGATCTGTAAATCTAGAAAATTGACAGTAGGCATAGCACAAACCGCGTAATCGTTACGATTAGATAGTGTCATTAGACAATAGACAGTAATCTTTAGGCTACCATTTGACATTAATAGCCCTTCTTGAAGGCCCGAGACGCTTCTGAAAAATGTACCAATATGTACGAGTATTTTGTGCCTCATTTGGGCCATTTTATTTAAAGTTGCATCTCACTTTTTTAAACATGGGTATTTTTTATGTGATTTTTACCCAGAATCGCGAGATCTTTCGATTATTATATGAAATAATATTGTTCCCAAGATGTCTATACATTTTTCAAACCGATCCGTTCCGTTACCACCATACTTATGTCTATGAAAAAATGGTTACGGAATTGGAAAAATCGAGGGACACTTTTATTCCCGTATTAAGTTAAGATTGAAAGAGCTCGTGATTCTGAAAACCTAAAATTAAAAATTGGGGGTACAACTTTGAAATAACTCGTCGTTTTCATAATGAACAACAAAATGTAATTTTTACATTATTTAGTCAAGTTTATAGTTACTTAAGACATTTTAATTGTAAGATTCTTGCACTCAATCGAAGACTGTATTTATAATATTAAGCTTGCTCCGCTTTTAACATCGATTATCCTAATTAAATATGATTTCGAATAAGAAATTAAGTATTCTAATATTAATTACGTTAATTTCATTCGTAGATAATGACCGCTTGATATTATTGACGTTTAATTATTAAGTTAGTCAGTGCTTTGTTATTATTAATAAGACTGAATTAAAAATGAGTCATGAAATTGTATTGGTGCCATTAGACTATGGAGATATGTAAGTACATTCTGGCAAAATAATTTATATTTTGTGGACTAATAATGATATGCCTGCTTTTGTAAATCCTATGTGTATTAAAAAATGTGCAAAAGAGATATACTTCTTCTTCTTCTTCTTCGTCGGTTCCTCAGGGCTGAGGGTCGTGACCATCAAGAGCCCAGTTTCTCACCACTGCTTTCCAAGCCCCTCGGTCTTGAGCTAACTGGATAGCTCCCTGGATGTTGACGCCTGTGACGTCGCGGATGGCATCTGACCATCGTGCAGGTGCCCTCCCCCTGCTTCTCTTTCCTTCAACGCATCCAACCATAACAAGCTTTTCAAAGCTACTAGCATCTTGACGTGCCACATGACCAAAGAATGTCATAGTTCTCTGAAAACATGTAGTTGAAAGCCGGGTGGTGATATGGAGTTCACTGAGAATTGATGCATTAGTGCGGCGCTGTGTCCAAGAGACGCCCAACATTCTGCGCCAGCACCACATCTCGAATGCATCAATTTTTGCTCTCACGCGTGGCCTCCAGGTCCATGTTTCAGAGGCGTAGAGAAATATGGAGAAGATAAGAGTGCGCATAAGTCGGACTTTGGTGCTGCGGTATATGTTCCTGTTCCTCCATATCTTCTCCAAGCGCTTCACTGCTGTTTTAGCAATTTGAGACCTCCTGATGACCTCCCTCATACAATCTCCGTCACTGGATATCTGTGAACCCAAATAGACAAAATTCTCGACCAGATCCAGGTCTCGCAGCTCCCCAGTCTTTTGCATCTGCCCAGCTCTGTCGATATACATGAGTTTTGTCTTCCTCCGGTTGATATGGAGACCGTATTCCGCATAGAATAAAAAGAGATATAGAGGGGGTATCAAAAATGCTTGTGATCCATGCAAAGGCGTAATCAGTAGCTATACTACGAGTAGCTATCCTAGGAAAAAGTAGGAATAAAAACTACTATAATGACTTTTTTAAAACGGATGGTTGGCCTATTCGGGCTCTTGCCCGGCCACCCTGCGGTGGCCCTGCCTCGTATTTTTTTCCTAATCAGACCGCGATACTGGTTATATTGTTAAATGGATCACAAGAATTTTTGCTACACCTTGTATAAAGATGTAATGAGTACAAAGGAGACGGTCAATAAAATGTAAAAGCGTGCTCAGTTTTTGAAATCGACACCTGTGTTTTAAAATGCAATAAGAATATCAAAAATATATTACTTATGCATGTGCTCGAAAAGTGCCTTTTCTAATGGAGTTAAAACGTGCGGAAAGTTGTGCATTTCCGCACTAGTGCTTTTCTTTCGAACGCTATACAAATTGAATAGTACACAATACACATATCCGCACGATTTGACTCCATATAAAACGAATCAATTAGTTTTTTGTCATGATCTGTATTTTATTTAGTCACACGATGCATAGCAAAACATTGTATCAAGCACAAACGCAAAGATGATTTCCGACACGTGTAGCCTTATACACTCGTCGGAAGTCACATACTTTCCGCACTTGTTGCATAAATAGCTAGTTTTCTTTGAAATCCCAGTAATCACTCTTTTGCCTTTTAACTCATTCACCGTTGAGTATTTCTCGTAGCGCTTGGCCGTAGCTGATAACAAGAGTGCAATGAATGATTCGAGATCTCGTGCGAAAAACCTGATTCGAGATTGGGTGTTTCCTGATCTCGTCAGTTTTACACTTTAGATCGAGATTAATCTCGACGAGATCGATGTTTAGCAATACATATTTCAAAAAAAAAAATCATTGTATTGTTCCCTCTGTATATTGATCTTTTTTGTTTAATAAATATATTTTGATTTTGATTTTTTTTTTGATATTTGCTAAAAACTTGCTTTATTGTGCCAAAAAATGCCTAACTTCAGTATCGACTTAGGACACGCGTTGGGTGTTCTTTTTAAGTATAATTATATAAAGTTGGCACTAAGCAGAGTAAATATCCATTGATATATAAATATCTGATATATAATACCTATGCGTGCCGCTATGTAGCGAAAATGTCTCCTATACAGGCGCAACGAAACCGTGTCGTATTAGCGGTGAATGATTTCAATGACAATGAAATTGCATGCTATTTCAACGATTTGCGATGATGCTTTTCCTAACAAGCGTCATAATTTATTAAATAATAATATGGCAGGTACTATCGCACGTGATTGCAGGTACGACATAACGCGGAGCGTACAGAGAAGAACATTGTTCAATATAAAATACGTGCAGGAATGTGGATGTATCATGTCGTTTATTTTTCCCCATGTACCCTCGACGACCGTGTCCGTATCGCTAGCTACGAAATAATCAATTTCAGAGACCCATAAAGAATAAAGAATATCTATATACAAAATTTAATGTAATGTAGGTCTTATTCAAATTTAAAATGATTTATTTCGTAATAAAGACACATATTACAATAAATCAAATAAAACAATTAAATATATTCTAACCTGGGGCGCGCACATCAAATATTATGAAACCTACATTTTGTGTTTAAAAAAGTATCCGTTTGCGATGATTACTATTTGCGCAAGAAGAAATTCGTGAAAAAAAAACATTTAATTGAAAAGCGATACCTATAATTTATAAAGTCGTTGAAGAGCTGCAACTAAAACTAACTGCGGATTCGTAGTCAGTTAAAATCAGATCATAAATAACATTTTGTTTTACCGTCTCTTAACGTCACTTGCGCCATTTGAATGAAATTTGACAGCTAAAGTTTTAGTTAACTAACCCTGAATGGCGCTAGTGACCATAATGTGACTATACCTCGTTTTTTTAAATTAGAAAAATAACGGTCAATATTGTCTACGTTAACATCAGTTCTTTCAGTCGTCTCTAGAAAATATTAAAATATTTTTTGGAAAATTAAAAATGTTTACTTATCTATTTTCTGCTCAGAATAGCGAGCTCTCAATCCTAGTAAGAGAAAAAGTGTCCTAAAATTTCCATACATTTTTCAAACTTTCCATTGCGCTGCCGCCATGCTAAATCTGTGAAAAAATTGTGGCGAAATGGAAAACGAATCTTGGGACACTTTTTTTCTCCTACTAGGATTGAAAGAGCTTACGATTCTGAGTAGAAACACATAAATATTTTCAATTTAGAAAAATTATATTTTTCTACAGCGAAAAACTAAAACGCGGACCTACTCATTTCCATTGTTAACGCTATGGTGAAGAGAATAAGACGCACATACGCCAGCTGTAAAATTGATTTCCTAAAAATCGCACGACGACAATCGCACCATTTTTCCAATCTTTAAAAAAAACGAGGTTAGATGAAAGACATTTGGAAAAAATAACCACCCTTGAATAATGACACACTCGTTATTGAAAGGCTAACTTTACTGGTCTCTACGTGCGTCTACGGAGTTTTTATTGGCCGTTTCCACTAGTCCAATGTCCCAGTATTTTCGGTGTCTGAAATAACCTCCCAAGTTTTTTTATTCGTAGATTTCAATTGGTTAAAAAACTGCTGTATAGAGTATAAAGCCCTTGTACAGGCAACCAATTGGAACCCTAGGCCACTCTGGAAATATGTCAATAAGTATGACAAGCAGTAACAGATTTCTTACAATCTGATTTATAGCGTCACTATGATATACAGTGGCCTAGGGTTCCAATTGGTTGACCTTTGGAAACGATCCGTTTGTTAATTTGTGTTTTGTGTTAATACCTCGTAAAGGTACGATTCCAACCGCAGCTGCATTGACGCGGGAAACATAAAGAAAAGATACCTATTGATAGAAATATCATCAACGTGTTCAAAATTATTATTACAAATAGCTTTTGTTGTTCTTCTATTTGGGCCCTAAGTTACCCTTTTAATAGTTTTGATTTAATATTTTTCAAATACAAATACAAAAAATACAAATACAAAATGTTTATTTGCGAGAATACAGTGGGTATGCAGATGGTGTTACAAAATCTTTTGTACAGTGTACTCGACTCACAATTGAGCATGCAAAAATTACAAAATTAACATGTCATCCAATCAAAATTAATAAATACATAACTAAAATTAGTTCACATTGCCATCAATTGCCATAACATTGCCATCAAAATTACAAAATTAACAATTTAAAATTAAATTATTAATTAATTGGTTCCATGTTCTTTTTTTTTAAATATTTTGTGTACATCAAATTTTATCAACTATATTGGCTTTTGAACACCAAAGGGCATAACTTAACGATTTTGAGCGCGTTGACATGTTTATAGTTTTAAGTAGGTATTGTAACTGAAAAACTATGCACTATTGAATAAGCTTCAGTACAATACGATACAAGAGTGAAAGAGAGGAATGCGAATTACCTCTTCGCACGTGTATCGTACGACGTTTCACAGTACAAATGGCCGTTTGAATATTCTATGTGTACTGTAAAAATTTAAACTTAGCAGGCATAACTTAAGTAACTTTCCTAAAACGAGATTGTAAATATAATTGAAAACTCTTGTATGGAACAGGTTGTTCTTACACAATAAATTAACACAATTTACGACCCGTTTTATTTACAGCTTTCCCTTTGAATATTAATAAAACATTATGAGAAGTTGCGTACCACGCTCAAGTTTGAACCGTAGCGCGCTGTGGCAACATGTTGTGGGGAAGTGCCAACGTTGTGTGTGCACCTGGTGGAACTTTTAATGACTTTAAAGACATGATACTGAAGGATAATTTGGCAATTCCTGAAGATGTCCAGTATATATCTACATAATTATATTGCTGTGAATAAAGTGTACTTAGTTACTTCTGATGGCGCTACAACAGTTGTGGGTCTTGGCATCCTCCACTATCTTCCTCCAAGAGTCACGATCCCTAGCAACCCTCCTCCAGTGCATAAACTATAGGAATTTATTTTAAAAAACCCTGGCGACAGAGTCCGACCATGCTAAGTCTGAACTGTGAAAATATTAAGTATAGGTTCTTGTGACATCATTAATGCCACAAGAACCTATTTTAGATTTAAGGCAGGTAGAGGTACATAGGTAGTTAGTTAAGTTACACTTACTGTATAAATTTCGAAAATAAATGTTATATGACAGTTACACCATATTTTCGTATAATTTAAATAAATAATAATAATAATAATATAGTCTTATATTATATTCTTATATCCGTCTCATAGCGAAGAGTCTCGACCAACATCTTGAGAGGCTCTCGCTAGGTGGATGGATCAAGGGTCAGATGCAGAAGGCAGTAATCCTGGACACGGCGCGTATAGTCCGGCGGTTCCTCTCTCTGCGGCCCTAACCACCGGCAACCTGAGCCCTGCTCCGTTGCCGGCGGCACTCTAGGTTAGGTTTTTTATAATGTGTTTATGTTTTTTTTTTTTTTGTATGTTGTATTATATTTTACTTTTATAGGCATATTGTAAAAACCTAACTTAGGAATTAAAATGAATAAAGGAGATAATAATAATAATATATTGGCGTAGGGATGTGACGACCCCATCGCCCACTGGTTTCGACACCGGTGCAATCAGTCAACGCAGGGCAGCTTGTGGCGAGCTGTTGGGGAGTAGCGACCCCACGTACCTGAGCGCTCCTGGGGGACTCCGTCGTCCGACTAAGTCCTCCGCCTCTGGCTTGCCTTAACCGGCCGTCCAGAGTGGGGTCGCGAGAGCTGTGTTCTCGAGGGTAGATGTGGAAACCTAAGTGGCGAGTTGGCTATATGTTTAAAGTCCAGTGACACCTCTCTACCCCCAGCCCTCATACCGGTGTTGCCCTCGAGACATCTTAGATGTCGCTTTTTGTGGGGGCCCATCTTATGTGGGCGAGTCACCGTCTGCCGGAAATAAAATTGATTACCATTTTGTTAGGCAGACGTCCGATTTTATTCTCCATAACCCAGTATTTAGTCCAGCACTTTCACCTAATAGTCCAGTATATTTTAGATTCCATTAAATCTCAATAGTCTTTACACCCTCGCGGATGCTGCCTCTGCGTGCGTCCCATGACTCGGGCAGGTGCAACATCCGCTCGGTGTACCCCTTACATTTCATTAAATTGTCGAAAGGGCCTCTGCGTGTTGGCTTCGGCTCCACGTACGCCTCCTAAAGGTCCGGAACACCATTGTTCCGTGATGGGAAAGACATACAAATAATAATATATTCTTTATTGCTCACCAATAATGATAAATACACATACAAAGAAAACTGTTGTACAAGATAAAAAATAATTGGCACACAACAGGCGGTCTTATCGTTAAATAATATATAAATAAATAAATAAATATTACAGGACATTCTTACACAAATTGACTAAGTCCCGCAGTAAGCTCAATAAGGCTTGTGTTACGGGTACTCAGGCAACGATATATATAATATACAAATACATAAATACATAGAAAACATCCATGACTCAGGAACAAATATCTGTGTTCATCACACAAATAAATGCCCTTACCGGGATTCGAACCCAGGACCATCGGCATAGCAGGCAGGGTCACTACCAACTAAGCCAACCGGTCGCCAAATTAATTTAATTTGACGTTTAAAATAACATTTTAAAGTTTTTAATCACATTTGCTTGGACGAGATAACATAGTTTGACTCTAGGTAACCTAAGTTTTCGTGGATTTAGTTTTGTTGTTGAAAAACTATCAACATCGGGGGGAAATACTTTGGCTGTAAACTTACTTTGTTTTCTGTTTTATGTAAGAAGTTTTTGACAACAGCGTTTTAGTTTGCAAGGAATGAACCTATTACGGTTAAATATTTATTTTATTTGAAAAACTAAGAACAACAGAGCTCTAGTGGGCCCTTATAAATCTTAATTTATTACATTGTGTTATGAAAATAAGTCAGTCGTTTATATGGGTAAGTTGTAAAAGTCTCCGATTAGTACGACTCCGCATAAAACGACCAACTGGTTTTAGCGACATTGAACCATACTGTGAGTTACATTGAACCATTATGAATTATAATGCATGTGTGACTATTAAAATCGAGAAACAACTTTAAAATTGACAGTTTGTTTAGTACGACTTCCGGTTAGTACGAAGTAATATTCTCGGTCCCTTCGGCGTCGTTATAACCGGATTCTACTGTACTACTTAGTACCTAGCTCTAAAATGAAATGGCACATTGAGGCTCGTATAAATAAAAGGAAAGATATAAAAATAGCTTCATGTTGCCTTTAAACATTCCAGTCTAAAATGCTTCAAACAATTTCGTGTTACATTGTTCCTATTGTTGCAATAGACCACTTTGTTTCAAGAATTGGTTGGTACGTTTTTACTTTTTTTATCGGGGAGCGGACAATGAAGTCGTCCAACGAATTTATACAGTTCGCTTAACGTTAAATTGACTTGAGTTATCAAAGGGTTCTGAGAATTGATTCCAGAGTCGCGTTTTATAAGAGTAAGGGATGACTCACACTAGTACGGGACGGGACGATCTGTCAGTTTCTATAGAAAACGTCACGTGACATCCGAGGGCTCCGAGCTATAACGTGATTCTTTCTATAGAAATGAACTTTATCTTCCTATCCCCTATTGAGGGCACCACTGGACACTGCACCCTCTTGAAAACACGAAGGGGTTTCCTAAACAAAAAAACCGGCCAAGTGCGAGTCAGACTCGCCCACCGAGGGTTCCGTAAATCATAAAAATGATTAAAATCAGCGATTTTTCAGCGCGGAGACATCATTGTCGCTAAAAAAGCAGAATGGCCAGCTGTGTTTCGTTAGCGATTGGCATCTTGGCTACGCACGCAACTCCTTCCTTATACTGCACTGATAAGGTAAACTAACATTTTGGGCATTTATCTCCTATAAAAGTCATAATAATTAAAATCAGCCATTTTTGAGCGCGGAGACAGATCCTTGTCGCTAAAAAGGAGAATGGCCAACTGCGTTTCGTTAGCGATTGGCATGTTGGCTACGCACGCAGCTCCTTCCCTCGGTGAGCAATCAGAATGACAACCCCTTGAGGGGCGTGGCTAGAAGATTTACGAGCACAACTTAGGCAGCACTTAATTTATGATACGGAACTTTCTTGTCCGAATAACTGTGACGAATTACGTACTGGGGTTATTAGGATGTAAAGGGATGTATGTAGTGTTCTCCAAACGGTTGGTTTTGGGTAAAGGTTCGATTTCAGTTGCGACAGCATTAAAATGGGCATTCACACCACGGCAACAGGTGTGACAGTTGTCAACGTCATTGCCGGCTGTATGCTTTGCCGCCAACATGTCATTTACGCTCACAGGACGTCGACGCTGTTTTCCAGGGTCTTACCATGACGTCTTAACGCGATTCAGTTTAGGTTCAACTGTGCATCCCAGGGTGTGTAGCCAAGATGCCAATCGCTCACGCTCAGTCGCTAACGAAACGCAACTGTCATTGTCACACTAATAAGGAAGACTGATAGAGAGAGGTAGCTACGATATGTTATTAAGCGTGAGCGATTGGCATCTTGGCTACGCACGCTGGGCCCTTACCATGACATCTTTACGCGATTCAGTTTAGGTTCTTAACTGTGCTCAGTTGTATGGCAGCGTCTCAGTTTAGGTCCTAAACTAAATCGCATTAAGACGTTATGGTAAGGGCCCAGGGCATCCAAGAAAACAAAAATAAACAAAAACGTAAGAGCTCTAATCGTAAAAACGATGTTAAGGCCTTAATACGTATTCGAAGTACAGAAAGTCACGTTCTTAGGAGACACGCACCAAGAATCTCATTAAGGGAACACGCTCCGATGGAAATTAGTTGCTAACTAATTGCCGTGAATGGATTAACATAAATAAGCTAACACCGTGACGGCGTTTGTTGAGGCTCCGACGCGGTTTCGCTATACCGCTCTTATAGGCATAAGTTGAGCGTGTATTTATAATATAAATAGTTTCTGGGAGGTAATGTGTGGCTTGGTAATGCGGTAAACATTTATGAGAACTGCTGGCACAATTTCACCAGCTGTGACAATTCCTAAAATAACAGAAGTACTGGCGTTTCAGGCGTCCGTAAGTTACGGAAACCGCTCACCATCGCGCGGGCTGTGTGCTTCTTTGCACCATTTCGTAATGTATCGTCAATAAACGGACTATTACTGGGTAAAGACTTTTAGAAAATTTGTAAAGAGATCGATTTAGTGTTTTAAAATTTTCGTTAGATTTTTTCATGAGAATAATCCTGTGTTGGAATTTCGTGTCATATGTTGTGTTTCTTGTGACAAGTGTTAGAGCTATTACTGAAGGGAAGATTTGAACAAACTTATACTTAAATTAATTTTGTAGTAAGCAGAGACGTCTGCAAAGGAAATTACAATTTTATAATTGAAAGAAAAATGAAATAATGGAAATAAATTTAGTTTGAGGTAGCGCATTTTATCGATGATTTTTAAAATGTCTTAGAACATCGATAGGTACCGTAGAAGTGTGTAACACTTTCGGTAAATGTTGCTACGCGTCTCCCTAAGGCGTGTAACCAAATGAAAGAAATAGTGGAAATATTTGCCCGGGTCGAAGCAGCGATCAGTTAGCAGAGCGATCTGGCCGGTGTTAAGAGGTAGCGGGTTCGAATCCTGCTCAACGCGGGAAATTTTTCCATTTTTATATCAATTATAAAATTATAGATGAAATTTAATCCAAGTCTGTTCTGAAAACTAATCCAAGGTTACAAACAAATTAAGGTCCGACCGAGAGCACTTTTTTTGTCTCGGCCGAGACCGAGATTTTATAATAGGTAATATACGCAAAAACACCCGTTTTCCGTCATTTGGGGCTGACTACTGGGCAAAAGTCCCGTTCGTTGTTTTTTGTTCATTATATCAAAAGTAAATAAATGTTTCAGTATTTTTCTTTTAAATTATAAAAGTTTAATACGTAAATGATGATTTAATGAAAAGTTGTATTTTGTCAATTGGTTCCCGCAAGCACAAATGGGAAGGGTTTGAACTCAAAACATTCGTTAAAAGGCCGACTATTGGTTCCTTTACCCTAATTGGCTTAAGATACTGGTGAGTAGCCACAAAAATCGCAAAAAGCGTCAAGACTGAAGGTTTGGCCAGAGCCGAGAATTTCGGCCCGTTTTGGCCGGGAGCCGAGACCGAGATCTCGGCTCTAGTTTGACCGAGACTGCCGAGGCTGAGACCGAGATCGAGATCTCGGTCGCACCTTAAAACAAATGCATTGCCGTACATTTGTTTGCTACTAACAAAGAGTCTATTTTAGAATATTTAACATTAACTTTGCTTGAACTCCCGCTGAAAGGAAGAACTAAAGCAAACACAATGCCATTTCAAACATACGTACATCTATCCCAGCATACTCGTACGGCAAAAGTTATTAGAAGAGCCTGCCAAAATATAGACGGGAACGTGCAAGAGGCATAAACTACTCTTAGAGTTGGCCGTTGCTGCGCTGGGAATATCGTTTGAGGGATTAAAGTTTTATATTTTGATCAATAATGGTTAAAATTAAGGGTGTATTCGGGTATTTTGAAAATCGTAAAAAATCGTAGGCGGCTGTAGGCGGGCATTTTCAGAAAAAAAGGCACCATTTAAAAAAAAGTGGGTCCTCGATTTACGATACAAAAAAAAAGTTTCGTAACGGCCCATACAAAATGTATGAAAAAATGCGTTACGTAACTGACCAAAAAAACACTCTGACACTCTTTTTCTTTTTTTGAATCAATAGTACTCGTGATTCTGGTTATAAAAACCCAAAACTTCCTATATTTTCAAAAAAAGGAAATTGTACACTTTTTTTAAAAATGCCCAGGCTATAATTGCGGTAGAGTTATCATGGAAATGCAAAACCGGTTATTGTATGGTTATTTCATACAAACATAACCGGTTTTCTATTAATTAATTGGTTATCATCATCTTAAATCTAAATAGTATAAAAAAGTCTACATTCACACAAGGTATTAAAACTAAATATTTTGTAAAATAAAGCGATGAAAAAATCACAAAATAGATAAAATCTCGCACATTTTTACGTATTTTACAGTGGCGGAACGTCAAAATGTTTTTTGGGAATCCATTATTGAATTGTATTTCATTTATCTTTATTTGAGTAACAGTTATTTTTTACAGAGGTTAGAGTAAAAATTGTACGAATGGTGCCAAACTTCCCCTACGAATGATCGTAATTTGTGTCTTACTCATGGGGAGGCCTCCGCCCAGCTAGCAGTGGACTGCAATGTCTGCAATAAGCTGATTGATTGAACTATCTAAACCTTGCAGATTTTAGTAACTTAGTCAATATAAATGTAGACGTAAAGGATGACTGACACTAGACGGGCCGAGACTTAAACGTGTCGGGCCGATCTGTCAGTTTCTATAAGAACGTCACGTGACCTCCGAGGGCCCCGATCTCTGACGTGATTCTTTCGATAGAAACTGACAGATCGTCCCGTCCGTCCGTGTGAGTCATCCTTTACGTCTACATTTATATTGACTAAGTTACTAAAATCTGCAAGGTTTAGATAGTTCAATCAATCAGCTTATTGCAGACATTGCAGTCCACTGCTAGCTGGGCGGCATCCTTAATGTATATTTTATTGGCACATACAAAGACATATAAATAAGTAAATAAAGTAAAAAATAAATAAATGACGCGAATATAAACACGCGGCCATAACTGCATGGGAAATTTATGACTGAATTTATTCATGGCATGGGCAATTTATGAATGTATTCAATTATGAACGCGTGACATAGGGCGAACTGATATCCGTCATAAACAATCCGGACAAAGAACAAAGTAAAATGGCTTGTTACGTTCTTTCCAGATACTGAAAACTTGACTAGAAAAATATGGATATTTTTATATTTAATTAAGAATTCAGCAAACAGCCCCGCCCTAGTAAAGCGTGCATTTTGCTGCAAGCGACAGCTGCCTTTTGATTAAACGATAAATAAGCAACAGCACTCAATTTTCTAAAAGCGACCTTAAAGGCTAATTATAAAGTTCATTTTTACAAACACCTAGAACATATGAAGTTAACGGTTATGTAAGTCGAAGCAGACATTAGCTCTCTCTATTCAGATGTTGAAAATATTGTATTTATATCAAGTATCAACCTACTTTGAGACACATTATGGAAGGATATATCCTAAAAAAAAACGGCTTGCCCAGTGAGTAAGATGGAAGTATCTACCGAGATTAGTTATCTTATATCTTCTTTAAAAATTAAAAAACCCGCCAAGTGCGAATTGGACTCGCCCAAGGTTTCCGCACTAAGGATGCTTGGCCATTGATGCCCTTAGGTACTTAAAAATACTGGTGGCACGGAACTCTCAGTGTGCGGCAATTATACGGTTTTCGGATTTTCTCCTGTATTTGTGCTACAAGGTCTTGCTTTTTGCCTAATTTCGTGATTCTAGGTCAACGGGAACACTATGCTTTCATTCCCAATTGCAAATGTATGGGAAATGCGACATAAACGGTCGTATATTCTGATTGCGTTGATGCAGAGGTTTAGCTTATTCAGAGCTTCAAAGTACCGCAGACCTGTGTATGCGATATCAATTTCAACATGTTACCTCTACGCGTTTCCGAGATAAAGGGTCTTGACAGACAGACGGACGGACGGACAACAAAGCGATATTATAAGGGTTCCGTTTTTGCCTTTTGAGGTACGGAACCCTAAAAATTTGAATACGCCTCTTTCTTGGATCACTTTCTCACGGACGATCTTCAAACGCTGCCCAGCCCAGCCGTATCATTCTGTCTGCTTCCTTTTCCAAATTGTTTTTTACCCAACTGCAAAACTTGTTCGAGGTAGATGTTGTCTTGAACAACTTCAAGAGATGTAAAGAAGTATGAAGATTTTACTTAGTTACATGATTAAACAGGACAAGGGAGGTTAGTATTTTGGAATCTAATTACGGCGCGGAGTATAAGGAAGTCACAGATAGTGTATCTTAAGTAGGTAATGTTTTGAATGATTTACCTATATATATATATTTTTTTTTAATACTACGACGGTGACAAAAAGCATACGGCCCGCCTGATGGTAATCGGTCACCGTAGCCTATGGACGCCTGCAACACCAGGGGTGACACATGCGCGTTGCCGACCCTTTAAAAAAAAGGAGGATTCGCTGTGTTGACAGCAAAACGGGCCAAGGGCTTTACTCCGTGCGTCCTCAGCTGTCAACACAGCGAATCCTCTTGGAGCTCTGGCGACCTTACTCACCAACAGAAACACAACACTATGAGTAGGGTCTAGTGTTATTAAACTGCGGTGTTCTGTAAGGTGGAGGTACTTCCCCAGATGGGCTCTGCTCCAGATTTGAGCGCTGTGCTCTACCACACTAAACGATATGCATCCGCTGTGCCCATACCTCTCTTATCACGTGTCATAACAGTAGCCAGCTCAACGTTTTAAGAAACGCCGAGAAACCGGAGGTCTCCTTTGATCTGATTATCTTTGAAAATATTGATGTTGTAGATGGTTGGGTAGGATTATCTGAGGAGACTATTAAGATTAGGCTAGAGTAAGACGAAGCTCGTGCCGCCCGATGACCTTTAGGGGAAGGTTGCTTTCAATATTCCACTTAAATTCGCTGCCTTGTAATCTACCGAATTCATGTAAGTAAATCAAATCTGTTGATAGACCTCTTGAAAATTGTTTAGCTACTCGTTACCTTCACAAAAATGAAAAAAAAATTATAATAATAACGTGATGTGAAAAGGGTTTTTTGCACTGTTGCCTCGTTTGGACTGGACCGGATCTCCGGTACACTGAGTCACCATAAAAAGACTTAGGATTTTTTTACTGATTCTGGTCCTATCAAGGAGACTTTTGGAAATTACATTTTTATATTAAAAGTATTTAAATGTATGAGCAAGAAAAGAGAATAGCTACCAAACTGTGCATCAAAAGTATGTATATAATACCTATCCAATGATATCACACTCTAGGGTAAAACAAAACATCCCCCACTTTACGTATACGGGAGGTACCCTATAAAAAAATTAACCACTTTTTATTTTACCACTTTGTTGGCGTGACCAATATACATATTCATACAAAATTACAGCTTTCTAGTACTTACAGTCACTGAGATTATCCAAGGACGGACGGACAGACAGGCAGACTTGGCGAAACTATAAGGGTTCCTAGTTGAATACGGATCCCCGGTCGGACATACTTAGATGTGGTCCATTGATCATTGTGGTCATTAAGCATCATCCTGAGTATGATTGCCCGATATTGCTGCACTGCGAGAGTCTGCATTCTACCACCAGTAAAAATACAGTGGTAGTGTTCTCCTACGCCCTAAGGCCCAAGTTTTAAGTTTAAATTTATTTTATTGTTTTATTTGATTTGTTGTACCTAATATGTGTCTTTGTTACACGAAATAAATGATTTTGAATTTGAATTTGAATTGATACTTAGTTACGAAGAAAATCACAAAAAAGTAAATAAAAAAGTAAAACGGATTTATCGTGTTTTAACACAATGCCTTATACGTTTCGAGCTCTTTATAGTACTTGTTTCCACAGGGTTAAGATGATGACCGCAGTCATCCATACTATCCATACTAATATTATAAATGGAAAAGTGTGTGTCTGATTGTTTGTCCGTCTTTCAGGACGAATTGACTTGATTTTTCAAGTGGAGATAGTTGAAGGGATTGAGAGTGACATAGGCTACTTTTACTTTTCTTTTTTGTCTCTTTCTAACGCGAGCAAAGCCGCGGGCAGCTAGTAATTATATACATCGAACCATTTATGCAAAGAACAGATTTATAGTAAAAGCGTGTTAAACTGTAATGATAAATACTTTTCTTTATGTGGACCTGTTTCACATTTCATCAGTCGACGACCGGTTGGCGTAGTTGGTAGTGAGCCTGCTAAGCCGGTGGTTCTGGGTTCGAATCCCGGTAAGGGCATTAATTTGTGTGATGAACACAGATATTTGTTCCTGAGTCATGGATGTTTTTTATGTATTTATGTATTTGTATATTACATACATATATCGTTGTCTAAGTACCCGTAACACAAGCCTGCTTGAGCTTACTGCGCGACTTAGTCAATTTGTGTAAGAATGTCCTATAATATTTGTTTATTATTTATTTATCAGTACCAAAATTTGTTTCTGCAATGAAGTTAAATTGATACTACTGCTACTAATAAAGCAAATATTAATTGATTTCACTAATTTACCTTTGTAAAGTTAAACTTACGCATGTTTAATTTGCAATTTTAGTTTGAAATAAACTTTGTTTAATACCATGAAATTTCATTATATTTATAGTTAATTTATAGTTAAGTTAAACTTATGCATGTTAGATTTGTAATTTCAGTTTGAAATAGGCTTTGTTTAATACCACGAAATATCATTATATTTATAGTTAATTGAACTGTATAAATAAGTCTAGTCTGAGCAACCATAATTAATGATATAAATCCAGTAGTGGTAACTGTTTTGGCTTATGTATGTTTTAATTGTAATTTTTATATGTGGTTTTTTTGGCTGTTTCTTTCCCATTACCAATAAATTAATAATTAAATAAAAATGAATAAACGCGATAAATCCGTTTTAAATTGTATGATTCAGTTTCTGGGCATTTATTTTTATAGTGTTTCATTCAATGAATAATAATCGCGGTAACAGAAGACAATATTATGTCCAGAAACAGTTATTATAACATTGATGATTAATAGATTGCTTACCATTATACGTCATTACACTCAAACAAATGAAAATATTATAATACTATGATACTTCATTGCGTTTTTCTTCCGCGTAAGTTTTACATCGCCGGCGCTCGACACACATGTGCTTACGTCACTCAACACCGAGAAGCGCAGTGTATCTGAGAAAGTGGTGACAGTGCTCGGATAGTCCAATGACGTGTTGTACCAACTTTGACTCGTTCTAGAAAACGTAGGTTTTAAAATATTTTGGTGACAATCAAAGCGCCGGTGTTCAATGTGTCGCAACCTTCCCCTAATAAATAAAAAATTGGGCGTTACTGGAAAATTTCAGCTGTTGGACCGTATTTTTTCTATAAACACCAAAAAGTAAGGTCGCAAACGTTGACTTCAGTATAGTGCTTTTATTTTCTTCATGTCCCATTAAAAAGTTTAAAATAATGAACCGTGTTGGAAAACTTTTAGTCAAGAATTTAAAAATCTACCACTAACATTTTAATAAGTCTGCAAGTTAAAGACACTTTATTTTATAATGAGTTTTAACCACACCCGCTTAGAAAGGCACTCCTAGTATATTGAGAACAGTGGATAAAATCCCTTTTTATCCATGAAAGCGCTGAGTAATTTGATACAGTTTTAGTTCGAGGTAGATCAGCGCAATCTGCTATTTCTTTTCGCGGAAGCTAATCACCAATATATCGCGTACCAATACCGCAAAAACATGTCAGTGAGGTATAAATTCCACTAATAAGAGAACCGGTGCGCAAGGGGAAATCGCGCGCCGGGCTTACTACGTGCTTTTATGGATCCTCAGGTTCAGCCTCTTTCCCTTTGTATGGTAAAGTAATTGAAGGCAAAAAATAGTGAAAATATTAAAGTTACCAAATCCACAGCTGAGGTAGGTTGCAAAACTTGCTGGATCACACAGCTACTCGTATAGTCGAATCCCATAAAGAAGTGATATCAGCTATTCCTGAAGAGTCAATGGGTGATGGGACTTTAATTGGAAAGTTGGGGGTGATGGTAGCACTGGGCAAAGCGAATATAAGCAAAAATGGTGAAGAAATGGTTCTACGTGCAATGTGCCCCGCCCACCGCCACTTAAGTTTAGCGAATCGGAGAGCTACATCGGTTACTTTGGTTCTGCTGCGGATGGTCTCATTTCTGATGCGATCTCGCAGAGAAACTCCTAGCATAGCCCTCTCCTTATACGTAGAACCGATGGCCGTTGGGGCGGAAAGGTTCTCGAGTGGCGACCGCGCACCGGAAGGCGCAGCGTAGGCCCCCCACAAGGAGTCCGCTGGATGCGGGTGGCGCAGGACCGGTCATCGTGGAAATCTTTGGGGGAGGTCTATGTCCAGCAGTGGACATCTTTCGGCTGAAATAATGATGATGATGATGATGGAGCTAGGTGCATTTTCGATCAGCTGTTCCATACAATGGGTTTTTTTCGAATTTCTAAATTTTTCTACTTGTATTTTACTCAGGGTCTTTGACTTTATCAGCTGTTCGGTAGTATCGTTCGGTACTTTCGTTACACTCTGTATTAAGTACTAGCAAATCACGGGAGTAGCTTACTTACTAAAGCCAGTATTCCTAAGCCGTGGCAATAGCCAAATGATGACTACTCTTTATTAATATATATCTCTCTGACAGCTGTTAATAAGCTTCTTATACCCTTGATAATACCTTTTGAACAATAGGGCGCAACGGGCTATGAACGAAACAGTACTGATGAATTTCGCAGAATTTAATCTATGTAGCCCAGACGGGACAATACGCACAGTCAAACCGATTGTGGGGTAATAATGACGAATTAAATGGGTAATTAATTAATTATTCTTAGTTTTATTGCGTTTAACGGCCTCTGTAGTCTAGCCAATAGTGAATCAGCTTATAGTTTAAAACCCCAATTTCATTAATCAGTGCGTTTCTCTTGTACACTTCCTCGGAATCGAATTCGGACGCCTTGTTCGATTCGATATGTTGAAAGTTTTATTTTCAGATTGCCCCCGTGGGACGGAAAGATAAACTTCAGATATCGATGGATCTCTTAAAAACGGAATTTATGACTCCGATACCAAGTTTTTCCGTTAAAACTGAATTTATTTCCAGAGGGCGAACATCGAGAACTCAAAATGAACGTGTAGCATCTCTTTCACTTTAATACGCTAGTGTGATAGTGAGGGGGGATTCAATTTTTCGTTTGTTCGATTTTAGCGGTGCACGGTGGTAGGCGAGTACTGGCCTTTAGCAATATGATTATCTAGAATTTGAGAGAACTTTAGTTGAATATTACATGGTTAGGAAAGTTTTTTAAAGCAGTCTTTTGCTTTTTTGAAACTTTTATTAAAGGGATTTTGAGCATTGATTTATTATTAAAGTAGCGTTTAAACAAAAGTAAAACGTTTTATATTGCAAGTAGAAGTCTGAGGTCGGAAAATATGGGTAAATGTCCATCGGCGGATGGACATTTTTGTACAAGGTAAGAAACGGCCATTTTTTGCGTTTTCCGGATTGCTTCGAGGTTTTTCATAACATTTTACAAGAATAAGAATTCGGGTTCAGTTGAAATTTATCGGGTTATCAGACTTATTAGAGCCCTGTTACTGTTACTTACTACATTTTTTAAACATTTATGAAGGTAGGTATACTTTTTGTAGGTACGTATGAATCCTAGAATCAATAAAAAAAAACGGTCCCCGAAATTAATGAAAATAATACGCTAGAATAAAAACGTAAAATTGTTATAAAGTTAAAAAGCTATATGCTGTCTTCGGTTTTAGGTGTGGCATTTTCATATATATCTTTCTCGCTATCATTCTTTCTCGTATAATGAGCGACTTTAAGCTTCCAATCTTAATTCATATCCATTATCGAGTAATTCTTTTAAGTGTTTTTACACCCACATTCATTAACCCTCTATAATGCGTTCAAAAACCCGCATACGAGTATAAAGACCCCCATAGTAATAAACTTTTTTGTTACAACCAAGTAATGTAGGTAGTACTATAATTGTTTAAATTTACCGGCTTTATCAATACGGTCGGCCAATCCGTCGGATATCCATAGTGGGTACGTCTACTGGGCAATTTTCGATCTTCGTTTTGTGGGCTTATGCCAAACTAGGTAGTGCAGAACCTGTTTTAGCCTATATGCCTCCTACCTCCTACCTACGTTCCACACGTGTCATGTCGTCTCTTGCACCGGAGGGACTGGGCTAGAGTCACTACGCTGGTTTGAAGCGGGTTGAAGACTCAACATACTTCTTTGAATTTCTTCGAATGCAGCTTTCCTCACGCTGTTAGCCTTCACCGAAATGCAAGTGGTAAATATCCCCAATAAGTTTTGACAAACTGATTGGTACAAGCCTGGGTTGGAACCCGCGTTATATCAAGTCTATACCATCTGCGTAACTGTAGACGAAGTCAATATGACACGCATGACTTTGACGTGGGTGTGAAGTTGGAGGCGCCGACAGGTGTCAAAAGCAGATGGTTTCAACATATCTCGGCATATCTTCTGCTGGAGGGGGTCTCGGACTTGTTCTAACTTGAGTGGAACTAAAACTTTGATAAAGTGCTTCTATGCTAAGTTTTCTGGATTTTGATAGCACAAACTGTGACAGTGTTTAGTCAACGTCATAATTTCATAGAAGTTTGACGTTTAAAAAAACACTTTAAAGTTTGATAGTTTGCTTGGCAGAGACAACGTGTTTTGACTCTATGCCTGAATGTATGGGATTTACTACTTAAGATTTGTGGTTTTAAGGGTTCCGTCATAAGGAAAAATACGAAACCTGTGTAGGATCACTTTGTTGTCCATCCGTCTGTCTGTCTGTCAAGACCATTTATTTCGGGAAGGCGTAAAGGTAGCAAGTTGAAATTAATACCATAATTTATAGTAAATAAAGATTTGTATGAACTAACCTTGTTTCAATTCACTCTTTTTAATAAGTTTTTGTGTAGACGTGATTGGGACACCAAGCCGGGTTGTGCAACACAACCCGCCTCCGGCTTCTTACAACTCATGGTAAGCACACAGGGGTGTCGGAATCAGGTAGATATGATTTAGAACATGTCCCCGTTGGATTCCTCTTTCGTCAAACGCATTTTTTTTCAATTTTAGTTCAGTTGCGTCAATAATGACCGATGTGGACACCCTTCATTGAGTCTTTCTTTAAAACTCTCTTACAACTCATGGCAAGCGTAAGCACACTAGTTTATGCAATAAAACGGCCTGCACTATCTGGCCGCTAAGGCTAACCTAATGCGAGTACAAGAAGAAATTTCTCTCCATTCAGTCGGCCTCCTAAATAAATTGTTACAATTTTTCTTTGACGCCTCTGGAGTGTTTCATTTGTGCTGCGTCCCAAGGTATAGGTGGAATTCTTTTACAGTCTAACCTATTTTGATGTTGAATACTGCATTGTTGAATGAGCGAGCGAAGTAAGCGAAGTTTATCCAGTCTGCTTGGACAATCCGTCGTGTGTATGTATGCATGTCTGTGTGTATGTGTTTATGTTTGTTTGAACTTGAGTATCTTTAATTGAATCGCCGTGAATTTTGGCAGGTGGTTACATGAAATTTGGGACGATTCGATCAACGATACTCGAGTTATCGTGAAACAAACATAGTTTAGTTTAGTTTTTTTTGTTTCTTATTGAAAATGAACATTATATTTTACACGTCAAGATAAATAAAATGCATTCACAAAAAGATGGTCAAATATTAAAAAACCAGAACAATCATAATAATTTCAAATAATAATGGCTACGGCCAGGTGTTCGTCAACAAGTGCCTGCGACGGATACTGGGTGTCTTCTGGCCACGTACCATCTCAAATGCCAGGCTGTGGGAGTTGACCGACCAGATTCCTATAGCGAAGGAGATCCTGAGCAGGAAATGGCGATGGATAGGTCATACGTTGCGAAGACCAGAGAATCACATATCCAAACAAGGTCTGCAATGCCAAGCTCCCGGAAAAAGAAAGCCAGGTCGGCCCCGCACCACCTGGAGGCGTTCGGTTGACAAGGAGGCTGCGTCAACTGGCCTGGACTGGAAGGAGCTCGAAGACGCTGCGCAGGATGGAGCCGAATGGAAACTGCTTCTTAGAGCCCTATGTCCCTGATGAGGGAAAAGAGGACATCATCAATGGCTACGTACAAAATAATAGGACTTTCTTTAAATAAAATATTCATTTTTGAGAAGGGCGGGTTCATAAAACGCCGGGCCACGCGCGGGTTTTTATCGAGCAGCGCGAGTCGCCGCGGCACGGGTTGTGTAGTCGGCCGGTCTGGCGGTTTATTCTGCCAGGCATATTCACACGTTTAAACACGGGACGGGACGGGACGATCTGTCAGTTTCTATAGAAAACGTCACGTGAGCACTGTAACCATATGTACTGTAAAACGTTGTAAGAAACACGTGCGAATAGGTAATTCGCAACTCGTGTCGATTTAAAACATTCCCTCTGGTCATGTTTTAATTTATCGCCACTCATATCCTACTATTCGCACTTGTATCGTAATGTACTATTTGCTTCTCCCTTAGACCATTCTGCACTAGTTTTTGTTTTCCTACTTACGTACTCGGAATGTTAAGACGGTAATTTTGAGCGAACAATACAAGCAATGACTGTCATTCTTAATGGCGGCTATTCGTATCTGAGCGTTGTTTGTTCTGAGACACTTGGTTCATGCTCTCCAATTGAGGAAAAAGTGCCTTTTTAGGGTTCCGTAGACAACTACCCTTATGGTTTCGCCATGTCTACTAAAACAGAGACTTTTTTTTTATAAGAGAAATATCACATGGAAGGTAGCTGGTACTTAAAGCACAGGTTATTCCTATTTTAAGTATCAGCGAATTAATTCTAGACACAGACACATTGTAATTTAGTCTTAAGAAAATTATTTGTTTGAAGTGTATACTTTTTGAGCTTAATAATCTTATCTTAGCTTACCTTATCTTATCCTATGTCTGTCTGTAGGTCCGTCCGTCTGCGGCTTAGCTCAGTGGTTGTGAGTAGTAGTAAACTTAAATTTAGTATGAATAATCTGAATATACATATCAATCATGCCAACAAAGTGGTGAAATAAAAAGTGGGATTGTGTTTTAGGGTATCTCCCATACACGTAAAATGGGGGTGATTTTTTTGTTTCGGTTTAACCCTAAAGTGTGAGGAATCGTTGGGTTGGTATTTGATAAAGAATGTGGGTTTGCTTTTAACATTTTTGATAAAGTAAATTTTTTCGGAAATAATCGCTCCAGAAGTAAAAAAAACGTGTCCCTCCCCTCTAACTTTTGAACCGTAAGTCATAAAATTATAAAAAAACCATGAAAATATAAATTTATAAAGAATTTCAAGAAAAAATATTTTAAACTTGGTGTTAAGCAATTTTTTGCAAAAAAAAATTTCTTTGGTGTTGGGGTGTACCTATAAGTCGTAAGAGAAGAGCTGCGAAGATAGGTCCTCCTTTTTAGGTTATGAGCATGGTATCTATTAAAACCTTTTTTACTTAAAACTTTTTTCGCCTATTGTGACGGACGGTAAACTACGGAACCCTACACCGAGCTTGGCCGGACATGCTCTCGCGTGGTTTTTTCTACTGATTTAGCAAATGGTCACATGTCACATTGTAGCCTGCAAATGGTAGTGCTACTCTATAACTGGGACTTATGAACCAGTTTTATCTCTACTTTTACGGACTAGACTAAAAATAAAAGTAACCATAGTTTACTAACACCTATAGTAAAGTAAGTAGTATTAAGGATGACTCACTAGAACGGGACGGGACGGGACGATCTGTCAGTTTTTCGATCGAAATCGGTTTTACCGCGTATATATTATTACAAGGAATAAATTTAAGTTATTAGCTCATTTATGTACCATAAATTAAGATCAGAGTAACATCATCATCATTTCAGCCGAAAGACGTCCACTGCTGGACATAGGCCTCCCCCAAAGAATTCCACAATGACCGGTCCTGCGCTACCCGCATCCAGCGGACTCCTGCGACCTTCACCAGGTCATCAGTCCACCTTGCGGGGGGCCTACCCACGCTGCGCCTTCCGGTACGCGATCGCCACTCTAGAACCTTTCCGCCCCAGTGGCCGTCGGTTCTAAGTGCAATGTGCCCCGCCCAATGCCACTGCCACTGCCACATACAAATAAAATTTTCAAATATTTTAATGTAATAAGCATTGTACAGGGTAGTCTCTTAAAATACTAAAGAACACATAACAGATACATAACATAACAGTTGGTTAAAATTAAATTATTTTTATTATAATATATAAAAAAAAAATATTGCGCATGCGCATGGCATCTTCAATCCGGGTAATGTTACCGAGAAATCACTTTTCACACAGTTGATATTTATATCATTGTTGCAATTAAAAAGTTGAACCAGGCATGAGACAGATAACCCTTTCGTCAATAATCCGTTCAAATACGCGGAGTCCGTTAAAAGACAATGTTTACTTAAATCCGGGTAATTTTACGGATGTTTCTTAGTTTGCGTGGCCGACGGCTGATAAGGGGCTTACGCAGACTCGGGTATTAACTTCTTTGTACGGATTTGTGCGTAAAAAGATCCCTTATTTAGGAGCGATGCTTGTATAAAGGTAAGCCAAGTGATTACAGTATGTATTTGGTTTTTGTAAGTTCACATGAGGTTTGACTGAGATAATATTACAGAAATGAGGATTACCGCGAGTCGATTTTCCGCTAGGGGCGCTAGTGGAACGTGGGTCCTGCGGGAACATTTCAAACGTCTCTATGACATTTCTCTCATACTGACACAGGACCCACGCATAACTGGCGCCACCTGGTGAGTGACAATGACAATACGGTAGCTCCGATTGGTAGCAACATTATTTCTTAATAATTTTTAGAGTTTCTTAGTCAACTAGGAACCCTTACAGTTTCCGTAGTTCAGTGACCGTTAGTACTAAAAGACTGTGATTTGGTATATACATATCAATCATGCTAACAAAGTGGTATAGGTATAATTAAAAGTAAGATAGTAACTTAAAGTGAGGACGTTCTTTTTTAGTTTTAACCCTAAAGTGAAGGGTATCCTTAAATAGGTATTTGAAAAAGAATAGGTGTTGCTACGAAGATTTTTTATATACCTAGTAAATATTATCGGGAATAATCGCTCTGGAAGTAGGTAAATAAAAATGTGTCCCTCTAATTTTTGAACCGCAAGTTCCGCACAATATGAACAATTTTTGAAAATAGATTTTTTGAAGACTTTGAAGAAAAATTATATGGAACATCCAAAAACGTATCTTCTCGGTTAATAGGGCATATAAGTCGTAAGAGCTGTGAGAATACACCTTTTTTATTGTTATGAGCATGGCATCTATTAGAACCTTTTTTAAATTCGCCCGAAAGACGAAACACGTAAAACCGAAAACATGATGATGAAGCTTGACCACATTTGTCTGTCATCGGCATGAAAATCAAGGGCCCTGGTTATGACAGTTCACAGTTCTAAAATATACTTTATAAGTTCTAAAAATACCACAATACCTACCTAACTTTAGTATCTAAAACGAACGCACAATTCAGACAAATATAACCGACTCGAGCGTTTCATAATCTCATCTTTTACGACGAAAACATTATTACAAGCTACCTATAAAAGACGTCATAAAAAAGATTTATGTCTGTCTGTGTGTTACCGCAAATCGAGAGAATGGCCCATCAAAGTATTTTATTGTAGCTTTTATTTTATGCGCGGCTGGACGGACGAATTGTAAATAGGCCTTATTTAAAAGGCTAGTTGCCACAGGCGTTATATAGCTTGCCCACATAAAGAGAGGCGTGCTCCTTGAACCGTATATAGGGATCTATTTTATTTGTCAGTATGTTGACCTTCTTGGAATCAAATCTTTAATGAAAATCGTATTTTATAATGGGCAATTTAATAATGGGTTTAGAATGCTGTTGGGGCTGCCTCGCTTCTGTAGCGCTTCAAAAATGTTTGCGGATGCTAGAGTGGATGGGTTTCACGCCATCCTACGCAAGAAAGCTGCTTCCTTATTGGGCAGAATGCGAGGCAGCAGCAACATTATTCTTAGGATGATTGCCAGCAAATTTGATTGCCCTATAGTCTTCGGGCTGATTAAGCTGGTAAAGTCCAATTTAGAATATAAGTTTTAAGTTTTATGATTTTATTTTACATATATTTTATTTTAGGTACCTTAATAATATTAATTACTAACAACTTAGTTTTAAAACAACAGAATAAATGTATACTAACACAAAATGGACCATGTTGTCTGAAATAAAATATTTGAATTTGAATTTGAATTTATAATATGTAAAACCATAGGCATTGTTGTTTTTATATGGACAAATACGTCTGATATAAATAATATAAATAGTTTCATTTCATTGATGGTCTATGACGAGTGATCTTCAATATGAGGCTCTCGGCTTGAACCCCAGCATCAATGTGTTTTTGAAATTTTATGTGTTTATGTACTTACTACTTACCCAAATATTTTTCGGCGAAAAACAGGACTAATCCCAATAAGGGATGACTCACACTAGTCACACTAGTCCTGTCCTAGTGTGAGTCATCCTTTAGGCCTAGTTTTGTCCTGGGTTGGAATGTGAGATGGCAATCGCTGTTCTAAAAACTAGCGCGTGCTACAAATCTTAGGATTAGGTTGCAATGTGAACCTTGGCCCCTTGCGAAAGACGTAAAAATGCTACAGTGATGGTAAGATTTTTAATACAATTTATAGGTAGCCTAATACAATTGGTATTGTATCGCACTTTATAATTACTGCTGATACTATGTCTCAAAAATTAAGTTCTTCTGCAGAGAACAATAATGTACATCGTATTTAGTAGAAAATAGTCAAAATCCGCTCTATCTGAATTACACTCACCTGCGTCGTCACGTACTACGCCTGATAACGGAATCCTAAGATCTCCGACTAAAAGTACGCGAGTGTTATCCGTAATCTATTATGTATCGAAATCCATGGTGTGTGTATCTTAATATGTTTCACGAGAGTTTAAATTCGATAGATATCTCAATTAGGTTCAATACCCGCCAGCTAATTAAGAGAGCAAGATAAATATGACTAGTTCCGACAACATACGATTTGAAAACATTATAACATTTGTAGTTCAGTTCTAGGGAACGCATTCACGATCACGCGAGAACTCGAGAGAATTTTCGAGATCCAATCTCGAGTTCTTCCATCTCGGTCGAGATCTTGACTGAATTCATTCGTACTGATTCATGTCAAATTATTATGTGCGGCAGATTTTAACAGGTGATCTTCGATGGGTTTTGATTTTTCTAAACAACTTAATAATATTTAAAAACAACTTAATACCAATTGATACTTTAACTTCTAGTGAGTGATTGTGAACGTTAATGGTAACTAAGCTAAGTTACCAGTATGATTAGGCATTTTACACAGGGTGGAAAATAATAACGACCGTGCAAATTCTCCATAGTGAATGTACTGTGTCCATACTGAGCAATTTTTATTATGGAGCCAATGCTTATATAGCGATTTTCTCTGCTCAATGAGCATTCTGTAAAATATCCGCAAATATAACCTCAAATACGTTTCTAGTACAGGCATATACTGAGATTGTATGCAATAAGCAATTTCAAATTTGTCAAATTTCCATGTCGTCAAGATTAATCTCGATCTCGACCGTGAAACTGACGAGATCTCGAAACAAATGTTTCGTACGAGATCTCGAATCGTTAATATCGGTTCGAGATTGCATTCCCTATACAGTTTACCACTTTAAATAGCTATATAAGGCAATTAACACCTCGCTTTTCCGCTGCGAAAATACGCTTATGCCGCAATATGAGAGAAAACGTTTAATTAACCTCCTCGCGTTCTTGCATTTAGACTTCGTTGGGACAATGCAGATAATTGGATTGCGATAATATAAAATAAATGCAAGGCTTGCGCGAAAATCGTATAAAGAGGGCGCAGAGCGGCGTCCTCTGGCGGTTTGTGTTTTATAAAAAACTGTTCCATTTTTATATACTACGTAGTGTCTTTGTTGTAGTGCTACTAATGCTTCAACTTTTTGTCCATATGATATAGTTTTCTACCGGGTGTTGCCTATAATACGAGCAATAAATTTAATCGTAGATGGTACTCCTCAAACATACAACTTTAGTTCAAGAATTTTTAAAAACTATGTGCTCTGTTGGTTTTCACTTTTTCAAAATAAATAGTATTTTCAATGTACTATCACGTTCAAAATTGCATAGACAGTTTATTAATTAATTCATTCATAATGAATATTGTAGTTAGTAGTAGTATAGTAATAGTTAAGTCGACTTAATGTAATTTTATGCATTAATGTAAAAAAATGATCCTTGTTGGTCGAACAATTAATGTTATATATGCTAAAATTTGCCGTTGCACTATTGAATACGTGTGTACGTTACATCATCCTCATTGTCGTCTCATATTGACGTCTCATTGTCATAGTATAAAAATTACTAAATTTGTCGTACCTACTAACATTGCGTCTACTACCAAACTATAAAGTGTAACCAAATGCAAAACTCAAGTTTTTTATTTTAAATCGCTGAACAAACGTTGTTCAGTTAGGGGAGTACTAACTATGATTAAATTTATTGCTCCAGTTTCACATCTGTTAGTATTCATCGTTCCTCGCTTAGCGTATTGGCATTACTATTCAGCGAGGTAATGCAGCCAACCTTGAGGGCACACTACCATATTCAGACTAATGAGCTGACATAGAAGAAATATATAAATATAGGTTAGGCCCCATATATGTATAGGTTAAGATAGTTTTAGTTTTTGTGTATTATCTTTTATACTTTATTTCTTATTTTAACTTCCATTTCTCTATACAATTGTAAATCCCAGCCCTGCTAACTGGGGGCCTTGGTCACTTTTTCTGTAGTATATAACATCTCTTTCAATTTATAATTCCATTTCTCTATTTAAAACGAAAATTAAAAACGTAATAAATATAAGAGCCTGGGCAGAGAGTACCTTTTTGTACCATTCGGGGGCGCACGCAAATTTTTCGTAGAAATCGCGAAACGTCTGGTTGATGTTACTGGTGACCGAAGAGCTGGTGGCTTCCTCGCACAACGTATCAGCATTGCGATACAACGAGGAAATGCCGCTAGCATCCTAGGTACAATGCCTCAAGGACCTACTTTAGATTTAAGGTAGGAGGTAGGTAAGGTAAGTTAGGTAAGTTACACTTACTGTATATATTTCGAGAATAAATGTTTTTACCTTTCTCTATTTTTTGAGTTTGTGTTTTGTTGTTATATGAAAAAAAAATATACGTACTTACTCTACGTAGGCACTATTCTTGCTTCTGCAAGAACAGTTAAAAAGTCAAAAAAAAAGAACAGTTAAAAGCCAATTACTCTAGTAATTTTACAGTTTAAACAATATACATATCAGTCAGTTTACACATCAACACACATGTTAGTAGATATTCAGTACAGATAAAAGTAAATAAATACTTACTTAATACTCGTAAGTGTCAGCATCCAATTTAAATAAGCGCATTGCAAAAATAAATTATTTAAGCGAATTAAATTATAGTTGCTTGATTTAATCAGAATTTCTAGTTACAACTCAAATGGTGGTTGGTGAAAATGATGTTAAAATGAAGTAATAATTTATATTCTTGCTTGATTCGTGGAAAGCATAATTTGGTTTCCTCTTTGAGAGCCTCTCTAGCGGTTCAGGCCTCAAAATGTGAGCCTCTTTAATGATGACATATTTGTTGCTTTTGTTGATTTCTCGTGAAGTCGTAAACTCTCATATTCCTATACGTCTTTTCTAAAAAATGGCTCTTTGATATATTTTGGTCCCGAAGAAAAAACTGCGCGAATGCGCGAAAGATTTCAAATTTGCTAATGATATTTTTATAGGTGGGTGTCACTAGGGAAGCGTCACTCAAAGTTTTACGTTGGCACAAAATCATCCGCCCATGGGTGGTATAAACTGCCAGGGTTTGCACCACGCACATTACCTCACGGGTGCGCTCAGATATATATATATTGACATTTGCATGCTTGATAAGCTAAACGTTAAACGTAGGAAAGAGAAGCTTCTGTACTTTAGTACTATAACTTATTCTGTGGTGCCACTTGCACCAGCTAGGGTTAGCCTACTAACCCGGAGTTAAGCGTTTTTTAGTATGTAATTTGACAGGTAACTTCAGGTTAGTTAGCCAGCCCTGGTTGACTAGGTACAGGTATAGTTCTAGTGTGAGTGATCCTTAAACGGGTGATAGTGTGTTCGGTTAAAGTTATACACGGCTTTCACCGCAGCTAAGCTATCGATTACACCACCGATGACCCCCTACTTGTAAAACTAATCGATGTTCGAACTGTTTCCGTTTCGTCTAGCCTTATTAACTTCGGGCACATATCAGATAAATTTGTTAGAAGCGACATTCATTTCTAGGTTTTTCGATTAAATCTGTAAATGTTGTGTTCATTCACAAATATAACTAATAGTAAGGTACGATCAGGAGCTAGGTAGCTTCTAGTTTAGGTAGCTTAAAACTGAAATAAGCCCTTGAGACATTGTACCTAGGATACTGATACGATCGCAATGTTGATACGTTGTGCGAGGAAGCCACCAGCTGTTTTATGAAACATTATATTGGGAATTTTGTAAGAAAATTAAGCGATAATAAAATTACACTTAACTTTTCTTAAATAAGAAAATAATATTGGTCAGATTTTTATCATACCATTAATTAAAATATCTGAATAGAGCTGAAGCTCTTCACAGCCTTGGCTCTTTATGCTTTGATCTAGGCCTCTCTTTAAGCTAGACCGATCATAGTTCATTAGTTCACTCGAAAATCGTTCGTTAGATAAAAGGTCCCGCTCAAAGGGAATATTTTGTTACGCAAGATTATTAGACTTGAATTTAGTAAACTGTACTTTGTCGTTGGATAGGGTTCATCTCAGAATTATCTTTATGACAGTAGCGACATATCGGAAACTCACAATGTGGTACCTTTTACGGAGTTTTTCGGAACTATGTTTACATTTTAATTTTGTATTAAGCAGTCTGTGAACGAAATTTACAATTTTATACCTAATTGAAAAAAAAATATCCCCGCGTTCAAGCAGGATTCGAACCCACTTATTAACCAAATGAAAGAAATAGTGGAAATATTCGCCGGGGTCGATAGCCTTATTGGCAGAGCAATTTTGAAGAATTTTGAAGTTTAGATATTCTTTTAGATTTCTATTTTTTAGTTTAATTTATGCTGAAATAAATGCATTATTTGAGATTAGGTTATTATGCCTACTTCACAGTCTACGAGTAGTTCATACCGGTTATTATTATTCGTACCAAAAGGTTAAATGGAATTTTCGTGTTAAATATTACTAATGGACAATGGAGGAATAGTAGAGCGAAGCCGCTAATTATAGATCATGCGCGTGTTACCCGATTCAAACAATTTTGTATATTCTACACGGTATACCTATAATCTATACCACATACGTACGAATATATGGGGTATATAGAATATACCACATTCTATATACCCCATATTTTCTATATATGTAGTTACGTCGCCTAAATTAAATTATAAGTAGTGTTAAGTTTTATATGTTTTGATTTTGTATTTGATGGTTGCAGAGCTTTGGTTTTTACTGTTATGCTGTAAACTTTTGAAATAAATAAAATAAAAATAAATAAATATTTCAATAGCAACAATACTTAGTATATAATAAATGATTCATAATTTGTATTATTACACTAGTATAACTTACAAAATATATACAGTAAGTTACAAACTACCTTAAATCTAAAGTAGGCCCTGGAGGCATTGTACCTAGGATACTGGCGGGATTTCCTCGTTGTATCGCAATACTGATACGTTGTTACACTGATACTTTGCTTAGTTTGGTATCTTAAGTACATATTTTTAGGGTTCCGTACCAAAATGGGAAAAACAGGAACCCTTATGGTGTGACTCAGTCTGTCTGTCTATCTGTCACATCGTTAAATATCTCGAGAACTACTTGAGCTACCGATTTGAAATTTGGAATAGTTATAAACAAAGTTAATGCAGACACGTTGAGAGAAGATTAATCACATGTTCTACTTTATTTTGAATGAAAAATGCCCGATAAAAGAGAGGGCAAACATGTTAAGTTTAGTTACTGGTCAGTGTGGGATATCATTTGAAAGGGCTAGATTTGCACATTCTATTTTAATTTATAATCGAATATGTAAAAAATACCATTCTCCCTTCCCTCTTTATCTCCAAAGTTTATATAGAAAAGATATGATTTTATTACACAACCTTTATATTATCATAAACATTACAGGAAAAATATATCATTGATCCTAAATCAATTGTTTTTTTTTAAACTTAATTTAACCGACTTAGATTGTTTTTTGTCTTGAAATTTATGTGATTACACGCTGAAAGTACTGTCCTATGATGGCTAAAGTTAAAAAAAAATGGTGTACGTCATAAAAACATATCAAAGAAAAATAAATTCGCATACTAACTCCATGCTGTACAAACGAGTGACCCGATCTGTCGTAATATGTGGCTAACGTCAAATTTCTACTTCTAGGTGTAGTTGCAACATAAAGTTTATACGGAACCCTCGGTGCGCGAGTCCGAGCACTTGTTTAAATATAATACTGCCGCAGGTATTCGTTAGAGGATGAAGCAATATGACTTCAACAATCATGCTACAATGTTTACCTGCTACGTTCTACGAATTAGTTGCGCAAGATTCCCGGGATGCCAAGAACTATGCTACGGGTTACGGCGTAGCATTTCGCGCGTAGCGTAGAGCTAAATGAACTTAAACTGGTCTACGAGAATTCACCGTCTGCAAGCTACGAAGTCGCACGTAGAACACTATACCTAATTTTTTTAGGATAAGCATAAGCAACAAAGTGCCGCTATTAGGTACTTAGGTATTATATGTGTAATGCATATTTACTAACTTATTTATAATTTTAGTTTAAGTTTTGTCTTGTTGCTAACAACTATGGAGCTATGCTTCGAAATAAATATATTTTAATTTTTAATTTAATAAGCGTGATTGTTGTGTGATTTTTAGGAGAATATCGCCTGTTATTTTCTTCACTATAACGTTAAAAATGAAAATAAGTAATTGTATTTAAAAAAATTTAAGGATACTGACATAATTGGTGAAACATAGACAAAATTAACCGTTATTTTTGTAATCTTTACTTTAAAAAACGAGGTGTAGGTAGTAATAGAAACCCACTGTTGGTACCTACCATCTAAAGAAAAATCCTGTGGGACTTTAATAGCGTCTTGCAAAAAATGGCTCTTACTTTTGTGAAATAAGTAAGCTGGAAGCTACATGACTTTCACATATTATAAATTTATGTGTATAATTTTGAAAACTAACCCCCGACGTTTCAAGCGCGACGTTGTCCCCGTGGTCCCGGAGAAAGACTGGCTGAGGTTGACATCAACATCTTCTAGCCGCGCGGGTTTTACGAACTACTACTTGATCTTGATTATCAACTTGAACATTTTGCACACTGTGGATGTGATTATGGCAACACACTACACTCACGATGTAAGTATATATTATTCGATTACGCTTACTTTATTAAGAAGCTGACAACAGCTAAATCATCGCGCACTGTCTATTTGTATAGAAGTAAACGAGATCGCACTACCACCGGCCGGCCTGGTTTTAGAAGGAAAATACACGAAAACTATTAAAATAAACAAATTCGTGGACTATTTGTGAAATGTGACGCGTCTAAGTTTGAGATATGAGTATAATGGATTTGTGATTTTAAACACCTAGGTCAAAAAATTAAGACATAGAACCGTTTAATGATTTGCAATTATTTTCTATCGAGCCGATTTCTTTAAATTTAAAATCTGCTCCGTCTAGGATCGTCGAAATATGATGAATGTTAACATATTTTTTTTGCTGTATTAAAATCCCTAGTTTTTCTTAAATCACTGCTTAGGAAACATGAATTAGGTGATGTCAGCCCCTTTATGACCGGATTGCATGCAGACGAGATTCTATAATAACCCGGTCGGACGCCTTTTTTCAAACTTTTTCACGATTTAGCCCCGTTTTAGTAAATGCATAATGGCCTATTCTCAGACTAATATTTTAACTTGCTTGTTACGTTAGTGCGCCCAGTAAACGATGATATCATGAACAGATCGTAACATCTTTTCAATTTTATAATCGAAAGGAAAATTTAAAAATTCCCCGCTTCGAACAGGATTCGAATCCGCGACCTCTTTGATTGCAAATTATAGATTTTGTTTGCAAATGTCTGCGCTTAGGACAAAATTAATTTAGAGCGTAAAATTAAAAAATGATAACTTTACAATGTGAATATGGTTCTATGGACTGATCTCATTCCCGGACTGTTTGCATTCTCAGCGGCAAACCCGACATAAGATGGAAAAGCGTAGTTGAGTACAGTTACTGTAGGAACTGTGGTAACTGTAGGATTTAGCGACTGTGCGTTTCTAAAGTATGTCCGTCTCGCTTCTACCACTACTATGGCAGGAACGAGACGGACATACTTCAGAAACAGTTGCTAACGCCTCGGTTACATACAACTCATAGTAAGCATACTAACCCCACCACCGTGTGGGATAGAATATAGCTTGGAAGAAAGAGACTGCTCATTTGCACCTTCACGCAAAAATTTGAAAAAGTAGGTATCCTCAGTTGGATTCTAATTTTAATATACTTTAGCCTAAACCAGAGATATAAAATACGTTTTAACGTCACCCTCGTAGTGTGAGAGTGATGTATGCCACAAACTTAAAATGGCAACCATACTGCGAGCAGTAAGTACACTCGTATCCTGTTTGTGCCCAAACTACGTAACATTCCATTAAATAATTAAATGTGAAGAGAAACTTAGGGGCTCTATTCTGGAAAGCACTATCTGCCTCCTTAAAATTAAATTTTATTAGATATTGAAATTAAACACTTTAGAACGGATTAATCGCGTTTATTAACACCATGACCCTACGTTTCGAGCCCTTTACAGCACTCGTTTATTAGATAGTAAGAATAGACCGGCATTACCTATGTGCTGCCTCTGTTTCCCTATTCCACCCAGAGCCCACGTGGCCCCATTTTTAAACAACAGCAAACTTCTTAAAATGGATGCTAGAAGAAAACTACACTTTGCAAGTTTACTGTTTGGGATTGTCCAGAGTACACAGCCTAGGTACCTTTATGATCGACTAACTTTCTCATATAAACATGTAAGACAAGCCCCGCGCCTCATCTGCCCACGACGTAGAACGGCTAGTTATCGTGGAAGTTTTAGGTACGCTGCCACACGATGCTGGAACAACATTCCTCCACCAATACGTAACTCAGGTACAGTGGCTATTTTTAAAAACAAAATGAAAATTCACCTGCTTACGGAACAAACATCCTCTATCTAGCCGATGATTGAAAATATGCATTTATATATTCTATACATATTTATATATTATTTATTTAAACTACATTATACAAACATTTAAAACGCGTAATACTCGTATATCTAGTTTGGAGTCATGGTATTAATAAACGCAATTAATCCGTTCTAAAGTGTTTAATTTCTTGGTTGTAATCACAGATCAAATATACTACAGATACCCAATCCCATAGTAAAAACGCGAGCCGTCCTAAGTATTATTCTGGAGTAGCATAAAGTAAAGTCAAAATATGCTAATAGATGGCGCCATAAAATTGATGCTACAATGTCGGTTTTCAGCGACATCTATTGTAGCTAGGACACACTCAATCCACCCAATGCCTATTATGCGTTGCAATGTGTCACTAGATGGCGTTGCACCGCCCTCAGCGCTCAAAGTTGTAAGGTAGGTACTATCGCACATCGCACTACGTCTGCAGCGCAGGCGACCTTGAGAGGCCCTGCACTAGGTTGCTTGTGTCGTATTCGTATCGTATTTTATCTTACTGAAACAACTAATGCTTTAGTGATCGCGCAAATAAATGTTATTTCAAATAATAATAAATATTTTTATAGGTACATTAATAATAAGTTAAATGTACCTACATGAATGAATTGACCAAGGAGGTTTATGTTTATTAAGTGTTTAAACATAACAAAAAAATATAACTGACTTCAACAAAAGGAGGTTCTAAGTTTGACCAGTATGAATGTATGTATGTATGTTTGTTTGTTTGTTTCCGATTATTTCATGTTTGGCTAAACCGATTTTAATGCGGTTTTCGGACAAGGATTTGTTACATTTAGGAGACGGTTTCAGTACTTTAACTGACTTCAAAAAAGGAGTTTCTCCGTTTGATTATGTGTGTGGCCGCTATTATCTCACGTCTGGCTGAACCGTAAGTACTCGCAATGATTCCAGACGCGGCTGGTAGTTAGGTATGTCCGCGAATGATTCAGAACATCTTTGCGGTTGTTTTCCTTTTCGAGTCTTCTCTTTCACATATTTCTCGAACATTCCGTAACTTCCGTATAGCTTTCTCTTTCTAATAGTGCTGTCTCTTTCACTCCTTAGAGAAATTACGCCATATACTGAATTATACTTCAGGGGCCCATAAGGGGTCCTGAAAATGCCCGATAACAGGTTTTCAGGTTATTGTGCCATCTGGTACAGGCTGGTCTGAAACGCACTGAAGACTTGTCTCTGGTGCCTGAAAACAACGGCAACCGGGGTCAATTTTAAATCTTCTGGCATGTGAAAGAGGCACCTCTGGAACGGCCCGAAATCACTTCTCAGCCTGCTGAAAACGCTTCTAAAACATTAAAAATCACATATAAAGTTTTGATCGCACCTACGACGTTAACTGTGCTATCTGGTAAGGGGTTGCCTGAAACGAGCTGAAAACGTGTTTGAGGCGCCTGAAAGCAACGGTAAATTGTGAATCGTCTGGTGTGCGAAAGTGCCACCTCTGGAATGGCCTGAAATCACTATTCAGCCTGCTTAAAATGCTTTTAAGGCATGATAAGTCACATAGGTACCTACGGAAGATTGTACCCAAGTACCTCCCTACCTACATAACTAAAAAATGTTTAGGTATATTTCGCATCTCTTAAAAGCATTAATTTGAGTATAAACGGAAGATGACTGATGCTCATAATTGTCATCATGGAAAGTTAGGCCAAACCCCACATACACTTGCAAATTCTTGCACACTGCGGTAATGTGTATGTACACAGTGCATAATAGAAATAAAATAAAATAATACGATTTACATGGTTGTGTAAACGAGCGCGCATTACACACGGAGCGACAGAAATAAACAAAAACATTCATACATGTGTGCAAGCGAGATATCTTTATATCTTACAATCACGTCTGTAAATAAGAGGCCGTGTCATTGCGATTGAAAAAAGTAGATTTCGATTTGATAATAATCTCAGTCCATTCCATTCCTCACGCACGAACATGAAAGAAAGCGAAATGGACTGATCTCAATATCAAATCAAAAAGTGCCATCGTTTTACTCCTGGTACCCAGTTATATCCCTCGCTTACCTGGTGCAGCATAAGATACGATCAATTTAACTATGTGACCTCCTATTGCCAATATCTACAACGGTCATATAGGTTTCACTTATACTGAACAGGTGGTGAATCATGGGTATTCGCGTCTTGAGTCTAATCTAGATAGCGTCAGCAAACAAAGTCAATAATTAAACAATATACTAACTTCATAATGAAACAGAATAAAATAAAATATGGTATTATAAGTTGAAATCTTCTTTGCTATTATTGAAATGTACATGCTCCACAAATAATTAAACATATAAATAATGTTAAATAATATTGAAATTAAACACTTTAGAACGTATTAATCACGTTTATTAACACCATGACCCTACGTTTCGAGCCCTTCACAGCAATCGTTTTTACAGGGTTAAGATGATGACTGAGAGAATTCGAATTCTCCCCGTCAATCAACAACTTTGTTGTTAAGAACGGTAGGGTCATGGTGTTAATACTCGTAAACGCGATTAATCCGTTCTAAAGTGTTTAATTTCATTTTCAATGAATAACAATCGCGGTAACAGAAGACAATGTTAAATACATAATATGTTTGTTTCGATGTGTATCCAATATAAGTCCATTTCAATTATTAACTTATTAAAAGAAATAGACTTAATAGACACACAAAGCAGAACAAAAAAGTCAAGTACGAAAAGGAGCTTATTGTCGCAAGCATTAAGTGTCAAATTTATACACAGATCTACCAACACTGTTAAATCTTTATTAGGCTGTTCGCACTTAATAAATCGTCTCGTTTCAAATAAAACTAGTTTTCATATAGCCCGCATAGTGCCGCAACTGCAGCACTTTTATTGCTTAATATTTTTGGCTGATTGAGTATCCTTATTTTATTTTATTCTATGTTAATGATTTTAATAAACCTAACTGAAACAGTAGATACCAGTTTTTTTAAAGTTTTAAATGTGAGAAATTTCAGTTACGTTTTATGAAATAGAGTTCAATATGACTGTCAATAAATGGAAGCAATGAAATAATTGTTCACCACTGCTATTAACATTTTAATAACAATATCAAAATCAAAACTCAATCACTTTTCTGCTGAGTGAAGTACAACGTTTTTCATCACACAAACGCGAGGAAAATGACATCAAGTAGGTACACGTTCAAAATCATGGGATATTATAAAGTCAGATCTACAAGTTCATGTAAATGAACAATAAAAAATCACGAGACTTTTGTTCTATTCCTTTAAAATTTTCAGCCTTATTACGTATACGTAAAGGCAATATGGTAAACAAACTTATTACCATACCAATTATGATCTAATTAATACTGTCACATTGTCGTGTATACAGTGTGTATCTTTTGCAACCGGCAATATTTAAGAAGGTTATTATACAGTGTGTATTCTGTATATTACCACAAACTTTAACCAGGCCAAGGTTTTAGTGCTAAGAACCCATACAACAAGTAATTATAAGTTTGGTCCTAACTAACAGAGCGAGATTATTTAAAAAATAATAATTGAGCAGCAATGTATTGCACGATCAATCCGTAAGTTATCGCTTGTTTGTGACAGTTCTTACGTCAAGTCAGCTAAACCACAGCGTAAGGATGTATTCTATACAGTGGGTTAACTCCGCCGATTTCTGGGTCATCGATGGGGGGCGCGCGGGGAAGGAGGCGAAGAGGAAATGCCGCCGGATTTCTATGAAAATTTGGCGGTCTATTTTAAGGGGTGTAAAATGGAAATTAGTTTGCCAATCAGACTGTAATATCTTTCGCATAGTTTTTGACAACCCTGAGCCTCAGCACGACCACCGAGCCGAGCCGCTGGCCGTTTATGAAGTTACCTCACTGTATGGAATACATCCATACGCTGTGGCTAAACTAAGTACGACGTATTGAACAAAAGTAAAGTAGCAATACATTGCGTGCTAAATTATTTTGTATAAAAAAATTAAAGTAGTCATATTTAATTGAAACATATGAAAATAGATTCTTTAGGGCTTGGACTAATAACCCTTTACATATGCGGTAATATCAAAAATACACGCTGTATAGCTGATGCAGAACCCAAATAAATAAAATAGTGTGCCTTAATTTTACCCTAAATTTTCATAAATCATCGATACCGAGCGCGCGGCGGTGCATCAGAGTACTTACCTAAACAAAAGGCTTGCAAAAGCGACAATGACCTTGCTGCGAACCGATAACGTCCCGCCCCGCGCCGTCGCGTCCCTTACAAAAAAGGTGTTTCCTACTAATCATCAGTCATGCGCACGCGGCATTATTTCGTGATACTAAAGGCCTAGTAGGTATAAAAATAGTACGACATTAACTTCTCGACCGCGTTAGCGTATCGAGGGGTCAAAATATGAAAGTTGCGGGATGATTTAAATAAACGGCAAACATAATTTGAACTCTCGATACGCTAACGCGATCGAGAAGTAAGTGTCATACAACTTATACTAGGCCTCTGGGCTTGTACCACGAAAATCGAACGATTGCGGATTTGTATCTCTATCTCTGTCACACTTGCATATTCGAGTGACAAAGAGGTTTTTCCGTCAATGCCAATTTTCGATGTTCGTGGTAGGCCCGCTGGTCCCAAATGACCACGTTGTTGACTCATTGGCCGCCATCACACGGCTAATTCAAGTTAGGTCCCAAAACCTGTATTTGATGGCACACGAACGTGCGCCTGGTACCATATCTTCTACTTTTACTTAGATCAATGCTTAAAAGTAAATCAGAATCTTGAAGAACTTGACCGATTTTTTCACATGTAAAGATTTGCTTTAAAATAAAACACTTCTTTTGACAAAAATCGTGTACTTATCACATTCCATTCCCTTGCCGAGATCGGGTGTTTGAGGGCAGTAATTCCGTATAAACGCGGTACCCCATCATGCATAAATATTGCAGATCTGTAGGTCAAGTTATACTAGGCTGACGTGCGCTTGCAACAATACCATACTGCCCGTGCCCACCCGCGGGGGCCCACCGCAAGCCCGACGTTCCAAATATTCCAATCACACATCAAGCATAAGCGAGTCAAACATTCTGACGTTCCAAAGTAAGAAAGTTTTCAAACCGCATGATACTTGTGGCTCCCGAGGTCTCGTAATATTGACAAATGTTCGACTCACCGCGTCACCGCGCACGTTTAGAACACGGTACGGCTGACTAACACAATAGAGTAAAATATTAAGTAAGTTATCTCAGGTGGACAGCAACATGGGAACTGCAAATTGAGTGTAGCAAAAATGTTGGTGATCCCTTTAAGGGCGTTATCATTATGGTATATTACTGATTAGGAAAAAACACATCCGAGTGCACCGAGAGTTCCGTACAAACTCTAGTTATCGCATTCATCCATAAACATGACGGAGAAAAATATTTATTATTTATATATTATTAAATATTTATTTATTTATCTATAGAAAGATTGGGGTCACTCGAATGCACGGCATAGAGTTAGGCTGAGTTTGTTTTTCATTGATAAATCTTTATCACGCTAACCGATATTATTCGACGAGAGAATGAAGCGCGTGAGTTTTCCCGATTCTACTTGGATAGTCCATCGTTTGTATGTATGTATATATGTTTGTTCGACGATAATTCGAGTACCATTGATTGGATCATTGTGAAATTAGGCAGATCATTAGATGAGATAAATATATATTTTTTAAGTTTGAATATGATATCAGCTAAATTGATCAAGGGGTTGCCGGGATATTGGGGTCGCGAGTTAACGATCGGGGCAAACAGTGGTTAGTATGCGGTTGATTTTCAAATTTACTTAGTTCGGAAAAGTTTTTTGAATATAAAAAAAGATATTTCTACATAAACTTCGGAGATAGGTACAAGCCGTGGGAATGTTATATGTCAACATTTCCGTTTATTTGTAAAAAAAATAAAATAATGATAATCAATTAGTCCCGGAGAAGAACGTCTTTCTCCGGGACTACGGGGATAATGTCGCTCTGGAAACGTCGGAGGTTAGTTTTCAATGTTTTACGCGATTAAGCCCCGTTGTAGTAAAAAAAAATGGTACTTATCCCAAAAAATATGTTCTTCCCGCTTATATATTTTTTTCCTCTTTTACCAGAACACACGATACCTAGTAAGTAAGCTCTTAAAAGGCTGATCAGCATTTTTACAGCCTAATTGTTATGTTATTTATTATAAGAATATCTCTTATTTTATATTTAGAGTTAGGTACGTCAAAATAGCGGTTTATTACGATATCTGTAAAAGATATTATATTATCTAGTACACATCTCAATAGAGTTCGACTAAGCTGAGCTTGCATCGATTTTGATAGCACAGACTGTAAAAGTATTAAGTAAACGTCATAATTTCATAGAAGTTTGACGTATACGTACAATAACACATGCGCAGTATGTGCTATCAAAATCATTGCAAACTTAGCTTGGTTTGACTCTACAAGAAAGCAATAGGTATAAACACATACGTACGCGGATACACGTAAAAATGATCAGGCACACAGCAGGCAGGCAGGCAGTTTATTGCGTCAAGACTTAAACATAAACTTTTTGTGAATTTTATTTTAATGCAAATAATACGTTAATACTCGCTCTTAGTGTTACAAGTTAGATATTCCAGAACATATATAAGTTACAATACTCTACTAAGTTATATTACTGTTTTATTGTTATACTGTGGTGAAATAGGACAAGTAGACACTTGTGTCTCGGGCGCAAGGTCACAGCAGTACAAAATGAAAAGTTTTGACGCGTATTTAAACATCAAATCTTGCAATAATGCGTTATTTACACAATACTTCATTCATTATGTAGGATGTTCTTCTGTATTGATTTATGTTTATTATGTTTGGGCGAATATTGACTTATTTCTCGTGCAACGCCATCTAGATTTCGTAATGGGTAACGTTTGTGTTATTAATTTTTTCACAAGTCAAGTAAGATAGCACTGTTGTTGATATTTTTAAATGTGGTAACATTTAGTTTGTGTTTGCATTGACTAAAGATTTGTTTAATGAATGATTTTAGAATAATTATTGCGCCGCCTGGTATCGCTGACGTTTTAGGCGGTCGTATTTTAATGTATGGAGTTGAGCCTAAATATAACTTAATTTAAGTAGCCTGTGCCTAAATATAACAAATGCCTTTCAGAAATCCGCATAAAAATCGGTTCAGTCAAACACGAGATAATCGGGAACAAACATACCTAAATAGATTTATGGGTACGGGTCAAACTGAGAACCTCCTTTTTTTAAAGGTGGACAAAAACGAAACGCAGACATAAACCTGCAGGATTTCCCCGCTGTGTTTTACACTCAAAGGCAATGCAAACGGGTCAGTTTCCTTCCATACACGCCTCTGCGCAAAGCATTCCAGCGGTGGCACCATCTAGTGATAATACAAAATATTACTTAGACAGCTCGTTAACTCCTACGGGCTGCTGCTCGCGAACTAAGCGGCTGCAATATAGGTGAAATTTACAATAATGTACAATAATGCATTGAATTTGAGTTATTATGATATATTTTTTTATTATATGACATCTTTAATTTATTACACTATAAATATCGCGTAATCTTTAAGGGTAAAAATTTCGTAATGGTAAATCGAGACTTATAGCGCCATCTATGGCATCGATTTAACATTAATTATATTGAGTACGGGTTGGGAGGACATGGTTGTAATTGTCAAATAAATCCTAACGTTGGATTATATTGTTCAGATCTGAATGCAGGCCTTGTGTATGTTTCTCAAACTACTGCTCAAAGCGGCGGTGTGTGCTAAAGGTATGTTTATCCACCACTGTGCTAATTAGAGCTACAAATACTGAAACGACTAATTTTTAAAAGAGATAGCTTTTTATCTTCTGCTTCCTGCTTTCATAAGTAACAGTTATTTAAGTAACAGTAGTCTTTAATAAATTAGTTCGTAAGTTACTAACAACTCTGGATTCCATTATCTGAAATAAATGAAATTTATTTTATTATTTATTATTTATTTTATAATACATTATGTGGGTATATATGTTTTCTTTCAGTCTCCCATATCCCTCGTCATCTCAGTACGCACTCATTCCTTCGTCACGTACAATTTCACACAAAAATATAGCTTCTTATAGAGACGTGAACTTATACCTTGTTACGAGTGCAAAAATCTCATACAAAAGTAATGTAACTCCTATTAAATTACCTACTTCGTGTTAAGCAAAACTTAAATAATGTGTATTGCATCCATGCTGTATGTTCTTCGTAAAGATCGAAACATGTCGAGCGAAATTCGACTAAATTACGTGAGTGACCCGCTTTAAATATTATTTAATATGTTCAGGCAACATGTTCAAAACCGGTAAGCTTTGCAGATAACTTTTAAACGCCGGATTGTTCCATTAGACCTTCGCTCGCTCGTTCAACAATAGTATTTTCTATTTCTCAGGAAGAACGGAAAAGTCGAGAAATGAATGACCTCGGGTGGGACTCGAACCCGCGACTCTAGCATAAAAGCACATCGCTTTTCCGACTGAGCTACTGAGACCTCACCCATGGTATCGAATTTCTGCCTATGATCTCGTATGCGCCTAAGGGGGGCGATTAGGGGGTTGAGAAAGGTATTAAGACTTTTCTGCTTAAAAATGATAGTTTAGTATTTTCCATTACCTACAAATAAAACGTGCCACACCAATATCTAGAATAAAATCCATTTAAAGCCTTAGGTGACAAACGAAGATTAAGTGTTTACAGGCCTTGTTCATGTCCCAATAAATCACGTCTTTAACTCTAATTGAATTAGTCTAGTTTGTGTTTCAGGTTATCCGAGGTCAGTGCTGTTACACTAGAAAGGCGAGGTATAGCCTTAGTTAGTTAGAGGTATAACTTTTACACGAATACCACCTTAACTACTAAGTAGACAAGAGTTCTGTTGTGCTAGGACTACTGTAGGCATAAATAACTAATTAGTAAAAATAGTAATTTTTTGGCAAGGGACGGAAAGTAAGGGATTGACTGACTAGGTGGTTGCCGAGCAGGCGCGGCGTGTGGGGCGAGGCCCCCGGGGTCAGTAATCCATACAATAGATAGATTGTATATCAAGGGCATAAAGATAAAGCGAAAAATGCGACCATTTCTGAGCATATTTGAGAAAACTAATTTAATTTTTCAGTCTACTAGCAATCCTTTGATAACAAATGAAGATTATTTGAAGTCCTTTCTTTAGCCTGAAATAAATAATGCCTGCTCAAATTGAATAAGTCTAGTTTATGTTTCAGGTTTGCCGAGGTTAGTGCTATGGCTCAGGGCTTCAGACAATTAGTGCAAGAAGCCCAATTTCATTAGTGAAAGAGGGTGCGACACCGAGGGACGCCGGTGCTTAAGGGTGAGATTGGTTAAGATAATTGTTGAATAAAGGATTATAATATTAATAAATTGAAGGTCTGAGAGTAAACTCAATAATGTTTTTTCTACTCCAGCACTTCTATCTGTCAAAGACTGATAGCGATATTAAAAAGGTATACTTAGGTACATTATAACATTGTCTATGGTATTCCATAAGAACACTGCTGCTATGGATTTTCATACAATATAGGTATTAGCACTGTTTTTTTTAATTTATATAGTGGGCATACGACATCTTCTACATTCTGCCACCTTTCTAGATTTTTACCCATTTAAATACCCATTTTATTCTCGACTACTATATTGGCACTCGTTGCACTCGGACCAATAAATCGTCTCCTCTAAAATGGGTTACTTTGTGCCCTTGATATACAATCTACTATTAAATGTTGAGGTAGACAACATAGAAAAGTTTTACATCATAGGTATATCGCTACGAAGTATATCAAATTTGTCATCGTGTAATATTTGCAATGCATGATTTTAAAATTGACTTCCAGTAGGCGATATTTGAATTACATTAAGATTAAATCGATAGAAATTCCCCTACAACCAATTATTTACTCTAAATCCCTGTACAAATCCTTAATTTTTGATTGTTTAAAGTGGCATACGAAAGCTAAATATTACCGCGGGAAATGTAAACGTAGTTCAACATAAAGTGATGAGCTTCAGCACTTAAATGGTGTTAAAGCAAACTCTTAGATTGGCAGTCGACATAAAACTTCCATTTCCACGAAATTAAGTGCATTGCAAACGATCTACATACCCGACGAGTGTCAAGAGCCGTGATTTAAATAAATCCAATCGGGTTAACAAGCAATATCACTGCACACTGGAATGAACCGCGATACCAAGCCAAATAAAGCATGTGGCTGATTTTAATAATAGAATGCATATTGAATATTTAAATGGTCGCCGGAATATACCTTAAAAGGATGACTCACACTAGCATGGGACGGGACGGGGCGGGACGGAAAAATGTGTCAATTTCTATAGAAAGAATCAAGCGTTAGATCGGATGGGCAATCTTGCATGGGCAATTAATGAATTAATTCATTCATAAATTGCCCATGCACTTTTTAAGGTGAGTGAAGGACACAGTTCACGAAAGAAATCATACCAAATGTTGTGTATATCGTGTAAAACCGTTTAATTTTGTTTATTCTTTTTTTGTCTTTCTGTTTCACTATTTTCTTTTGATATGGTTTCTTGTAGAACCACATATTGTAAATAGTTTTACTACTTTTGTAATTTCTTTTGAAAAAATAAGTCCCGCCGAGTTTCTTGCCGGTAATAATCTTCTCGGGCTGTGGTGTAGGGATAGAACCGGTAGTAGCTTTTTTTTTGACGTTCATAAGTGCATTGTAATGTGCCTCAATTGAAAAATAAAGATATTTATCATTTATTATTTATCATTTAACGCGTGTGTACCTACATATAGCTGTCATAAAAACTTTATGGAACAAACCATTTAATATCGTTAAGCCACTAAATACAAATTTGAAACTAAACCTCACTACGCCTTAAGGAGATGCTTTGTTACTCGTTCCTTATTTAAATTTCTTGCAAATCCTCACAAACTTGTGGTTAAATTTAGCGTAAAGTAGAACTTCTTCAGTTTGTTTTTTTCTTGGCTGCGGTCCTCCGATCTGTTATCTCTGATCAGTTTACTAATTACGCTTTTTCTTTATTTTTTATTATTTGCTTTGTTAGACCAAAAGGTGGAAGAAATAATTAGAAAGAGTAATTTTAAAGTAAACAGCTAGTTAGACGTGGAATTCTTAAAATACAGGGTAATCTTTTACGTGATCTATCTTACTCTTTTACTATGGGAGATCGATTTTTCTTCTGCCGAAAAGAAAAATATACGCTGTCATATATATGACATTTCTTTTAATTTAAGCTTTATAACTTTATAACGAAATTGTTGTAAGTTGAATCAGCGTCGTATTCTTATGAGGAAATGTTGGAAATAAACTTTAATACAACTTAATGTATGTACTCAGAAAGTGCTCATTTTAAGAAGGTGATTATTTTCCGCACTAGTGCGGGAATGGATTTTCAAAGTAATTTTCTACACACCCGCTCGGCCCGGTATACTGTTTGCAGTGCTATCTATATACTACACTACCGCTAATTGTTGTTTATTTCCTCGCACAATGCATAGTTAAATGTTGTATGATACACGTGTCACAATGCAGGCTTTTATACAACTCGTACCGGTATAGTAACTGACACTCGTCGGGAAAAGGCCTACTTTCAACACTTGTATCATAAATAAATATAACACTTTCTTCTCCTCCTGCCTTACTTTTTCCTTATCAGAATACGATGCTGGCAGCAACTTTAAACTGATAACCAGCATTTTTGTTACACTTTCTATCTATTTGTAGGAAACCGTCTTTTTTTCTTTCTCCCTAAAATTTTCGCGAAATATCCGTTGTTCAATATTTGTTTCGCGAGCTTCCGATTCCATAAATCATTTATCTCGCCCAATCAGTTCACAAATTAATCCCCCGCTAATTTATTGCATCCTCGAGAAAAACTTAATTGAATTTCGAAGGCAAAAATAAAATTTGAATCCGCGACAAATTTTATTTAGCTTTTTCTTCTAGATTAAAAACAATTTCGAACTGAAATCTGTATTCCAATTTATACATTAAAATTTTAAATTAAGCACCGAGGGTTCGAGTTAAAGACTGTACGTTTAGACATAGAATATTTAAAGGATTTTCGTTAAGATACAATTTTCGAAGATTTGTCGGAAATATTCAGGAAATGAAATTTAGGGCTGCTTTATCTTGTTTGGATCGAGATAATAATCTGACTTGATGGGTCTTACGGTGTACAAATTATTCAAACGTTTCAATTTCTTACAATTTATAGGTACAAATTCTTGCATAGCAACCGGATTATCTAACTACTGCTGAAGAAATAGAGTGGGGGTTCTCCGAGTATGCTAGATAAACCCGGGTTATTTTTTTTAAACAGTACATAAATAAATAATATTGTGGGATAATTTTACACCAATCGACCTAGTCCCACGGTAAGCTCAATAAGGCTTGTGTTGTGGGTACTAGACGACGATATATATAATAGACAGATACTTATAAATACTTAAATATAAAGAAAACACCCATAACTCAGGAATTCGTGATAAACACACAATCCACTCGTCCGGTTCAGCGCCAAGTTTAAATTTGTAGGTATTGAATCGCTCATAATTATGAAATATTATGGAACGCACATTGTATCTTGCACAAAGAAAATGTATGGCTTACTTTATTGTTAAAAAATCAGACTATATCCTAAAAAAATTACACTATGGTTTTCTTTATCTATACTCCACACGAATCTTGCGAAACAACAGACACAAAATAATACGAAACTGAATCAAATAATGACCAACATTCCCAGAATTGTAATTACTCAGAAACGTACTAAAATAAAGGTCTAAAACAATCTTTTATTCACATAAAAACCTCAGCTTCACATTTTACTGCCTTCTCAAATCTCTACTCTAAAGAAAAAGGCAGTAACTGCTGTTAAAAGTAAAATAATGTTGCCGTTGTCGAGTTGATTAAGCTCGGTTGTTAAACGGGACTTAACATAAAGCGTTTTAACATACGTTTGTTACGTAACGTAGTTTTTATTATAATAATAAAACTGGAATTTTGTCGTAGCTTGTTGGCACACTCTCTCCTATTTAAATAATGGAAATACTTATTTAAAAATAGTGAAAAGGAACTCTTATGGTGCGGCTTAGTCTGTCTGACTGACACATCGTTAAATATCTGGAAAACTACTTAAGCTACCGATTAGAATATTTGCAATATCGCACAAATAAGGAAGAGTGATAGAGAGAGATGACTACGTTACGCTACGATCCATGGAAACTGGACTAATTCTAATAAGGCCTAGTTTACCCTCTCGCTTGGAAGGCCAGATGGCAGTCGCTTTCGAAAAACTTAGTGTCTACGCAAAATCTTGGGATTAATTGCCAAAGCGGACCCCAGGCTCCCTACATAAGGCGTGGTATAAGACTGGATTTGTATAATAAGAGCCGAGATATTCGGTGAGAACTCTAATATATGTAACTTTTCATGGGCTTCTCAAAAATACCTACCACTTATTAAAAAGCTTACAAAGAGCTGAGGGCATCTATTTTTTGCAAAGTGTTGCATATTACATATTAAAGCTTACTTTAGCTTATTTTAAAATTTTAATTTGTCAGCCATGTTTTTCGTTTGAAACGTGTCATGCCTCCAGCGCTGAGTTTCTCTAACGAATCCAGCAAGTTTTAATTCAACTTTTTATCCCCATTTTCTGGGGGGCAGCGATAACATAAACGGTGTATATTCTCGCAACGCAAACAGCGGTTTCAAATTGAATAAGAAAAACTGCGATTTGCTATAATTTCTGACTCTGACTCATTATTGATTAAGTAAGTAAGTAAGTATTAGTAATTATTGCGTTTTAGGCGCGAGTGTATATGTTAAATCGCGCCTTTGTACAATATATTTTACACACCACCTATTCATAAAAGGGTTTTTTCTGTTCAAGCTAGGAGGGATCAAAGTGGCACTTTTCTTCCCTGCTGGGAGGGATCAAAGTGGCATTTTTCTGTTCAAGTACTACACATTTTTACGTTTTCGGGCATAAACTAGTGGCATCGTGGTGTTGATATGATGCTGTTTTCGGCTTTGTTTATTTCCTCTTAGTTAGTGTGAAAAGCAGTATGTGTCACACGGTATCAAAATTATTTTCGTCTTGGGCGTTAACGCTTGAATCCCTCATTACGCTCAGGAATCTACTTTAGAACTATTGTAGAATCCATCGCTTCATTCGGAGTTCAATGTACGCCCTCGCCGGAAATATATCATTTTGATCCCTTGTAACAAAAACTACCATTTCGCTAAGCTGCCAGATAGTTGGTACGAGCGAGATGCAGTCAGGGTAATAAAGAAAGTATATCAGTATTTTAATGATAATGATGCTGTCTTGATAAAATTATACCGAAACTTAATAACAGTCTTTTGCTCAACGCAGAAGCATTGCGATGCAGCGGGGAGATGCTGCTTTTTGAAATAGATTTTTAGTACCTTTTTGTACCATTCGGGGTCGAAACTCTTGGTCCATGGGGTCCCAGCGCACGCAAATTTTTCGTAGAAATCGCGAAACGTCTGGTTGATGTTACTGGTGACCGAAGAGCTGGTGGCTTCCTCGCACAACGTATCAGCATTGCGATACAACGAGGAAATGCCGCCAGCATCCTAGGTACAATGCCTCAAGGACCTACTTTAGATTTAAGGTAGGTAGAGGTAGGTAGGTAGTAAGTTACACTTACTGTATATATTTCGAGAATAAATGTTTTTATTTGTTTTATACTGTTCTCAAGGCCCCCAGTGCGTGCTCAAAGCAGGAATCGAAATATCGACCTCCTGCTTTCGCGGCAGACGCAGCCGGCAAAGCAGGAGGTCACTGGTTCGATACCAGCCCTACCAGCCCTTACGATCGCCTAACGCGATTCAGTGTAGGACCTAAACTGAGTCGCTGCCGTACAACAGAGCACAGTTAAGAACCTAAACTGAATCGCGTTAAGACGTCATGGTAAGGGCCCTGTGCATTGTGGGCCATGGTTATTTCTTCCTTTATATCCATTTAAAAGTATTTTTTTTGTGTTGTCGCAGAACCGAGGCTCCTTTATTTCAACGGTAAATTTACGTCGATTCGATACTGTGATAATTATCAGCCATTTCGGAAGCTCTTATTAAATGAGTTTATGCGTTTTATGCGGAGTAACACTCTTTTCAATACATTTTTTGGCTGTTTTGCATGCGCAAAGTTCGTTTTTGGGAATTAGTGGTTTTTATTTTCCAATTTTTTTTATTTAGTTTTGTTCCAATTCATGTTTGCTTAGCGAAGAGCTTTATTGTTAGTTAACTTTACCGGAACGTAATAAAACTAAACTGCTATTACCGCAAAAATAATAAAAATATTTCATATTTCACTATTTACCTGTCCATCATATTAATGATCATTTATTAAAAATATTAAACATTGAAAACAGTTCTTATAAATCCAAACGGAACAAAGCCTCTCAACGTCTATTGAAGTAGAGGCGTGCAAACATGTTTGAAGGCTGTATAGACATGGTGATACGATTAGTCACATGCGATTTGCAATATCAAGTGTGCTATTAATTATTTTGTTAATGAGAAATAATGAAATAAAGATAGATTATCTTGAAAATGTTTATCTTATCTTCTTTACTTTCTTATTTTCAATCTCCCTCATCATTATTTCTCATTAACAAAACACAGAAACACAGCATGTGTATTTTTAATGAGAAACGCTCTTTTTTTTAATGTAAAAAATACTGATATGTGGTCACTTTTTCTGTAGTATGTGACATCTCTTTCAATTTAAATAATTTATATATAATAGTGTGACTACTTAAAAAAAACATGAATCAAAACATTTGTTATATTTAACAAATGATTTAATTCATGTTTTACAATTATACTGATATTTGACATTAATGATATTTCAAAACAAATAAACCATCCATTCATAAAAAAAACATCATTAGTAATCGTCTTTCAGTAGTCCCGACATTCCAGTGGCAGGCAAACAGCCGAATTATTTTTCTTCCTGTCATCTGTATTGACATAGCGCCATGGCCGTTGGTCATATTGTCAACCAGCCTGTTTGCCTTAGTAAACATAACACAGAGTTACGTTTAAATGTGGAACAAACACCGTGTTTTTTTTTTCGAACCCGATTTTTTTGTTTCATATCATACAAAAAAAATGAATATTACACGGTAAACGGTCCTTTAGAGTTACCCGAAAGTGAGCGTCATGTATAGGCATTTTCAAAAATACCTACCATTTCCCCTTTTTTTAATATAGGAAGTTTTGGGTTTTTTTTTAACCAGAATCAGGAGCAGGTATAGGTAGGTATCAAGAAAATCCTATAATATTTATAATAATATTTATAATAATATGGAAAATCCAAGATCAATTTCATTTTTCTGAAAATGCCCGTATGACAAAGCTGAAACATTAGACATGACAGCAAAACATAGCTAAGTAGTAAATGGTTTAGTAACCTTTTTACTGGTTCAGCTATTCAATCTATTTATTAAATCTCTCAAAAACTGTAATAGAGACACTATACAGTGTGTAAATCTAATACGGGCGAACCTCTTAACCGTGGTTAGTATAGGACATAAGAAATGTAATAAGATAACTTTTAAATGGAATTGCAAATAAATTTTTATCCATAGAAAATAACTCGGCCCGCAATGTAATGCAAACTCACTCCCGTTAAACATTCGTTGACAACGTCAAAATTTTTATAGTACATTGCTGCTGAAAATTATATAAAAAAATAATTATGGGGTCATAATTAAGTGTAACTTAAAAATATGTTTTAATTATTGATAACACTAATGAATTCTATGTTTGGTTAAATTTATCGCCCGTATTAGACTTACACACTATATAGTTTCTTAAAGAAATTGACTCGAGTATAGGATGACTTACACTAGACCGGACCGGGCCGGGCCGATATGTCAGTTTCAATAGAAAGCGTCACGAGACCTCCGAGGGCTTATGCCATGCCATAACTTATGTAATAATTATTTGATATTTACCAATGGCTTCTCGGTGAAGGAAAACATCGTGAAGAAACCGGCTTAGCCTTACACAGCCTAGTTTACCCTCTGGGTTGGAAGGTCCGATGGCAGATGCTTTGGTAAAACTAGCGCCTACGCTAAATCTTGGGATTAGTTACCAAAGCGGACCCCAGGCTCCTTTAAGCCGTGGCATAAATCGGGAAAATGCTAGGGGAAAGATCACCGTTTCGAGCCCTTTACAGTACTTGTTATCACAGAGTTAAATAATTAAGATACAAAGAAGTCTGCCAAAAAAAGTTAATCGTGCAAAGTACCTATCTGCATAAAAAATAATAACAAAAAAAAGAAACATTCTTGTTAGAACAAATCAAATTATTTACTTAAATAAGTATTTTGACTTGTTATTAAAGTAGTAACACTGCTTAGTATATATAAATTATAAATTGTAACGCAATGGCGTTACCCGCGTAAGCTGAAGACCCGGATTCGATCTCCGATGAAATTGGTATTTTCTTTAATATTATGACATCTTTTTTCAATTTACCCAGAGGTTGACTCACACTAGAATGGTACGAGACAATGACAGTGTCTAAACTACTAAACCTTGAAAGAAACGGAAGCCAAGGTAGCACCCATAGAGACTTTTGTCCAGGATACTGAAGTCTACAATATATCAAAATCCCAGGACATTTAACTGAAACCACAATTTTCAATCTGGTTTTGGCAAGATGTATTTATTGCCCTAGTTATGTAGTAACTTTGTTCACGAAAGGGCGGTTTCCTTAAGCTAAGAAACTTTATTTTCAGTAGGTAGGTAATAATATATTGTCTTTGTTTTTTTTAATACTACTATGGTGACAAAAAAGCATACGGTCCGCCTGATGGTAAGCGGTCACCGTAGCCTATGGACGCCGACAACTCCAGGGGTGTTACATGCGCGTTGCCGACCCATTAAAAACTTTAACACTCCTTTTTTGAAGAACCCCATACTGTAGTCCTTTGGGAAAAGGAACCTAAATATATAAAACCTCTATCAAAATTGTAACAGTCCCATTCGATAAAAATAAACGGAGAATATTACAATATATTTTCTTTATAAAGTAACATCATTTAGGCTAATTACCTCAGAAAAGATATTATAAAATAACAAAACGGATACATTATTTAAAGGAAGAAGCTTTATTAAAATAAACATAAATAAATCATTCCTAATAAAGTCTCGAGAACACAGCAATCATAGCATTTCATCTCGAATATTAATATTCATGCCCTTGTTTACAGAGATATGTGTCGCTGTTGCTTGCCAAGCGCTGGCGCGTCCAGTGTCATGACCAAACCTATGAGACACTCTGCGCGAACACGACTCCCGTCTCGCTCCTTCCACTACTCTGGCAGTGAGACGGACATACATTAGAAACGCGCAGTCGCTAACGCCTACGGTTGAGTACAATTCATGGTAAGCATAATGCACAGTTTGCAGGGCGCTTATTACGATACAATATCGTGTCGTACACGACACGTACGGCTATTTCTACGGTATACGTAGAAAAATAAAAATAATAATAAGTGTTGCCCCATCTTATGTGGGCGAGTCACCGTCTGCCGGAAATAATAGTACATTGTGATACACGTGTGCTATGATGGTCATTATACACGAGGCGGTATTGTGCGCGCGAGCTGAAAGCGAGTGCGCAATAAGAAAGCCGATGTGTATAATGGCCATGCACACACGTGTCATACGACCTTTTTTCAACACACTTGTAAATAAAAATCAAAATTTAATTCGAGGTTATTAACTTTTGTTAAATACGTTAACTTAATTGTTAGAATCATGTCAGAATGCCTACATGGTAATTAGCATATGAGTTTCACTAACCTTTATAGACTAGGTACTTGAAGCTTCTAGCGATGCCTTTTCGACGTCGGTTGATGAAAATATTTTTCATTTTCAATTAATAAATCCTGAAGCTAAGGCCCAAACGTCACAAATAAGTAGGTATATTTATCACTACTAAGTACAATAGTAGTAGATTTTCATGATAGCACCCGCGCCGCGTTTTGTAGTTTCAGAGGAGCCTAATCCACATATTGTTAAAGTTTTACTTCTAATTCTATTATAGTTGCATTTTTTCATAATAATAAAGCGAGAAAACAATCAAAAATGTTTTACTTAAATAAGTTACCGCAGCGCGCCATTGGTGTAATTTTTTTCGAATCGCGTTGCGCGCGCAAATTTGAGGCAATGGCCCGCCAAACAGCCAAAATAAAAAATGAAATTATTTATGTTTGAAGCACAAATTATTGTGATTTTTGTATAATTTAATACAATTTCACGTATATTCAATAATTCAAAAGGTTTTAATCCATGTATTCAACTAAATACGGAGATATTGCTTTTTGGGGCATAAGTTATTTTGCGGCTAAAAACAGTGTACTTTGTTTGGAAAAAAAAAACTTTCCAATCCGACAAAATTTGAATGTATTATCTGTGTACGTAACTTAGTCTCGTAGGGTACAAACTTAATTTGACGGGGTTATCTGATTACAACACTAGTGCAATAATATAATGAAAAAGCACGCATGTTTAATATCTAGGATTATGAGCCTAAAAGCGGTACGATAAAAACCTTGTTACGAGCAAGTGTGTTGAAAAATTGATTACTGTTTTGTTAGGCAGACGTCCGATTTTATTCTCCATAACCCAGTATTTAGTCCACCACTTTTACCTAATAGTAGTAATAGTATATTTTAGATTCCATTAAATCTCAATAGTCTATACACCCTGGCGGGTGCTGCCTCTTCGTACGTCCCATGACTCGGGCAGGTGCAACATCCGCTCGGTGTACCCCCTACCTTTCATTAAATTGTCGAAAGGGTCTCTGCGTGTTGGCTTCGGCTCCGCGTACGCCTCCCAAAGGTCCGGAACACCAATTGTTCCGTGATGGGAAAGACAAAAAAAAAGTATAGAAACATACTACAGTATGGTGGCGCCATCTCTCGCTTCTAGTTGAAAATAATCTGTAAAATCTAGAGGGCAGCACTGGACGTAAGTCTGAGCTGTAGGATGTGCGAAACTTGAATGCACTGTATCGTCAATTGGGTTTTTGACAACCAATAGAAAAAATATCTGTAGGTACAATATTTTTAATAATGTAACAGATCGACTAAATATTTGTACAGTACATATGGTGCTACATTACCGCACTGGTGCGATAATGAGCACTTTATGTGCGTGCGTCAAAAATTAAAAGACCCATATGTACTGTAAAACGTCGTACGATACATGTGCGAATAGGTAATTCGCAACTCGTGTCGGTTTAAAATGCTCCCTTCGGTCGTGTTTTATTCTATCGCCCTTTTTGTGAATTTTCTTCTATTCGCACTTTTATCGTAATGAACTATTTTGTCGTCTTATTATGTACCTTTAGTAGGAATGTGTAAGTGTGGGGTTAGCAGTATAGTTTGTCTGGACGCCCGACTGGCCTCACCTCGGTAAGCGATCGAAATAATTCCAGGAAAAACTGCGCCGTATTTTTCTTTACTTCCATTATAATATTCTTTATTTTCATATACCAATTTTTTTTTGTTTAATGACCTAAGTAGGTAAGGTTTGTAGAAAATGAGAGTTTAAAAAATGCATTGATCAGTATTTGTCAGAAGTTAGATTTTTGTCAAAAACTTGGTGACTCCGGTTTTCTTCGAATTTGATGTATATGAATTTGATTTGATGAATTTGATGACTGTATTTAACGGTCACCTAGCCTAAATGGTAGTGACCCTGCCTACAAAGCAAAAGGTCTCGGATTCGAATCCTGATCAGGGTATTTGTTTGTGTGTTTATCAAGAATGTTCCTGAGTTATGGGTTTTTTCTATGTAAGTATTTAAGTATTTATACGTATCTATCTATTATATTTATCGTCGTCTAGTATTCACAAGACAAGACTTATTGAGCTTACGGTGGGACTAGGTCGACTTGGTTAAGATTGTCCCACAATATTTATGTATTTATTTAGCATCACTCTTTGCTGCTGAAGCTAAAAATAATCAACTCGTGACTGAATTTGTGACAAATTTTTGTACGATTGATGTTTCTTCCTCTCATCCTAAATCTGCTTTTGGTGCCTTGAGACACATTACTATAGCGTAATAATTTGCGATGCGCACGGCAGGCTCAGGGAAATAAAAAAAAGTTTTAGATTAAAGCGTTATTTATGACTTTTATTTGTCAGAGATTTTTTTAAGGTCGACGGGACGGGACGATCTGTCAATTTCTAAAGAAATAATCACTTGATAGCTCGGAGCCCTCGGATGTCACGTGACGTTTTCTATAGGAACCGACAGATATCGGCCTGGCCCGGTCACGGCTCGCCCGGTCACGTGCCGGCCCGTTATAGTGTGAGTCATCCTTTATAGTCCCTTGTCACTACGCTGGCCTAAGGCGAGTTACACATTACCATATGATATTCATTGCTAAAACTGGCACTGAAACTGACCTGATTCGTGCGCCCTGCCTAATCTTTTGCGAATACAGGCGTTAGTTTATATACGAGTGTTGGCGACAATCTCGCCACCACTTCCAGAACTCCACGGCATCATGACGAGTTTACCCTCAGCTAGACCGGTCAGCCGCTGTGACGAATCTAACAACGCGACTTGTACCTATAAGCCTTTAATTGTAACCAGTCTGGATCTCCTTTAAGTTAGAATACTCTAAGCACTGGACGCATCGTGTGTAGGCCCTGAAAACTATAAACTAAAAAGCCTTGGCATTCCCAGAACAGGCGAGCACATGTGCGCCATTATCGGTGCGGGCTCGCCGAATCTCTATAAATCTCCCTAAGTGCCTCGTTAGTTCCGTTCCGACCCTTTTTATTCTGTTGCCATGTTTATTTAACTTGCGAATTGCGAATGTATTTATGACAGGTGCGATATTTTTACGAAATTGTGATGTCGGTTTAATGAGTGACGTAAATGTGACAGGTGTAAATATGTATATATGTATATGTTATCACCTTCAATGACACTCAATGGCAGGTGGAATGATATTGCCGTGTGTTACTCAAGATGGTGATAGCTTCTCTGGAATAGTTTTTTGTGTTTTGTTTGCAAAATTTTATTTCATGTGTAATATTGATAGCTAATCGTGCAGTAAACTAACAAAGCAGTATATCTACAGCTAATGAAGAATTAATCCTGAAACGAGTTCAGTCACTCCTTTAGTCATCAAGCGGCAATCTCGGGATCTTAGCCCCCTGAGAAACTATTATCTTAAGTTTTATAGCCATAAACTTAACATATAGCGAGGCCAATTACCGAACAACGTCGCCCAATTGGCATTATACTATTCTATTTATATAATATACTCTAACATTTATAATAGGTGACAGTTTTTTTTTGCAGTTTGAAAGTAAACACTTTAAAACGGATTAATCCCGTTTACCTTTTTTATTTATTTTTTATTTTTAGGACAACTTTAATCTACCATTACAGGCTTTGCCTAATGCGATAAATAAGCGATAACAAATAAAAACATGGTAAACAAGATCATAAACAACACAGTATTTACTTAGCAAAACTAATAATTGCTTAACCTAATACAAACAAAGTGGCCTTTGTAAGATCATTCAAAGAACACGTAAATATGTCCAAATTAAGCGCAACTTTGTTACTAGTGCGTATTAACACCATGACCCTACGTTTCGAGCCAATTGTACGAACGTAGGGTCATGGTGTTAATAAACGCGATTAATCCGTTCTAAAGTGTTTAATTTCAATGGAAATCGCGGAAACAGAAGACAATACTATATTAGTCAATTTGTGTAAGCATATATAATATTTATTTATTTATTTTATTTATTTATTTTTGCAGGTTTAAGGATGACTCGTACGTCTAGACCGGGCCGGGCCGATCTGTCAGTTTCTATAGAAAAGGTCACGTGACCTCCAAGACCCCCGTCAAAACTAAGAACATCATCACCCGTCCTTCACTTCCTCACCAAGTAAAGGAAGTGTCAAAAGAGATGTATATAATTATGTTTGTTATTTCTCCGATTCTGTAGGTTCACAACAGTTTTGCTGATCTCTTTTGATGCAATTCGTCCAAGCAGCCAAATTAAATACATCGTTGTAATTTGGTAGTCGGTATCAATGCATTACAACTTAATTTAGTCGCATATTTTGATAGTGGATTTTTCAAATGTCGTAAGAGGCACTTTATTAGGTTAGACTTACGACATTTGCGGAATCCACTGCCAATTTAAAGGCCGCTCCAAATTGTTGTCATTTGACAGTTTTTGTACTACTTTCATGCTTTAGTTATTCTTCCGTGCTGAGCTCAGACATGATTGTTTCTATAGAAATTGACAGATCGTCCCGTCCCGTTTTAGTGTAAGTCATCCTTTAAAGTGTTTTTTTTTGTGAATTTTGACATTTAAAACACTTATACAAGTATTCAGGACAGGAATCCTTTAAGCGTCCTTTGAACGGCAATAAAAGACGAGCGTCCTGAGGATGTTAAAAAGCATAAAATCAATATCGGCTTGTGATATTTATGTTTCTGCATGCATGTAATAACGGAAAAGCACAACGCGACTATGTAATTTAATATTTATATAACATCAAAAGCTTTCGATACAGGTTGTATGTAAATACTGGTCGTAAAACAGTGTCGTATTCCGACAAGAAAACAGTAAGAAGAAAAAAATTAAAACACATTTTGCAAATGTTAGTAGGGACGTAATGTTACTTATTCTGTGCTACTTTATTCTGTTATACTTAGGCTGCGTTTTACAAATTTTTATTCCGAGAATAACGCTTACTTTCAGATAGTAACGTCAAATTACTAGGGGATTTTGACATTAGTATCCAAGAGTAAGCGTTACTCTTAATTAAAAAAATTGGTGAAATCCAGCCTTAAGTGCACAACTTTGTTATAGTTAGCGGGATTTGTGACTGTGGTCAAAATAGGAATGTAGACAAAATGGGGTATTGACGACATCAGAAAGTGGACGAGTTAGGAAGGTGACGATTTAGGAATTGTAGGGTGACGACATGGCACTGCGCACGATTTAAGGTGACGAAATGGAACTGAGGCCGAAGTGATTCTGAGCCGATCTAATTGAAATAAATGGCGTAAGCGCCGAATCAGGTAATTGCTCATCAGAGGTCTTACCATGACGTCTTAACGCGATTCAGTTCACGACCTAAACTGAGTCGCTTCTATACAACTGAGCTTAAGCTGAACCTAAACTGAATCGCGTTAAGACGTCATGGTAAGGCCCCAGATCACACCTTAACTACAATTTTATAGATAAATGTATGTTCGCCGGGCATCCATCAGGGTGCGTAGCCAAGATGCCAATCGCTCACGCTCAGTCGCTAACGAAACGCAACTGTCATTGTCACACTAATAAGGAAGAGTGATAGAAAGAGGTACCTAAGATACGTTATCAAGCGTGAGCGATTGGCATCATGGCTACGCACGCAGAACAGAATTTATCGGCAGAACCGGCAGATATGCCCGATCTTAAATTGCCAGCTAAAAGCTTTAAGCATATTTAAGAACTAGTTGTTATTACTAAGAATATGTTTCATTAACTCAACGGTTTCGACGTCCTGACCTGTAATGTCCTGACATGTAAAAAAGAAGCTATGTTTGAAATGTAAAAGTAATGCTTTTGTTATTAATCGTTTGTCATGTATAACAGTTTGAAGGAAATGTATAATATGACCGATGCCCGAGCCGCGAAGGTGACAACACCACTCTGTCTGTCCGACGATGACTGCCCGATGCGGTCGAAACTTGTCACGCCTAATATAGTGATAAAATAGAGTTTGAACTGTTGCAAGTTAATGTCAATATGACTCACGATAGTTTAAATTATATGAATTAAAAGGAAATATGTTAATGTTTTATTTATATGAATATCAGGCACGTAGTTGTTATCAATATTTAAATGTAGACGTCTGAATGATAACAACTTTGGCACTGGTTGCCTCCTAACACCTGTAACTCAATATATGTATAAAGAGCTTCTCCTCTATTTACCCACAAACAATTGAAAGGTCAGGCGGTCGTGCCCTAAATCTGAGGGTATTAAGTAAATACACAACTTTCCTAAGGCTGTTGGTTAGGAGTTAGAGTATTGAAGGTATAAGGACGATCATCTCTTATGGCGGAATGGTTGAAAATATTAATTTTGTATTAAGCAGAAACCTGCGACCGAAATTTACAATTATAACAATTGAAAACAAAAAAATGGAAAAATTCTCCGCGTCGAGCGGAATTTGAACCAACTGTTCAGAGAGGTCAGAGAATTTTTCCATTTTTAAAATGGTTGAAGGAGTCTTTAGATGATATTGGTTCCAAATTTGAATGGACACTTTACTTAAATGGACTTAATAGCTAATGGAGGAGTGTGACTCTTTCTTAAAATGAGAATTATTTAGGAATGACTCACGCTAGAACGGGACGGGATGGGGCGGGACGGGATGATCTATCCGTTTCTATAGAAAACGTCACGTGACATCCGAGGGCTCCGAGCTATCACGTGATTCTTGCTATAGAAATGGACAGATCGTCCCGTCTCACCCCGTCCCGTCCCGTTCTAATGTGAGTCATTATTTAATCTGACGGTACCACTCATCTTTTAATCTGTAAAACCGTATTTTGTGCATTGATTGATGTACATACGTCAATATTGTTATTAAAGTATGAACAAAGTAACTCATTCACTTGATGAAATAGGTACGTAAACTGTTCATGACAAAAATAATTTCATTCACACAGCGCGCTAAATTCGTACATCCAATTTGCATTATAATTATACTTAAGCTGATGATACACCACATTGATCGTGACGATTAATACACCACATTAATCGTTTTCTCAAACCTTGTTTTACGGTAAAACGCATAGTTATCTAAATCGCATATTTGACGAAATAATCTGAAACGATTTGCAATACACACGTCCGAAAATCAAGCAGTTGGACTGTTTAGCTTAATCACTACCGTTACAAACTTGTTATTTCTAATTAACAGCTACGTAAAAGCTAGGTTTCAATTTTGTTGTGACGTCAATGAAAAAGCGGCAAAAGAAAATGTCAGTGAGCAGCGTGAGCACAAAAACAACGAGTGTAGAGTTACCAATCGATTAGAATTGCGAGAAAAACTAAACAGCAGCCGTCTATGGTAAGTTTCATGACAGTTTGATAGCACATACTGTAAAAATGTAGTCGTCATAATTCCTTAGAAGTTTGTCGGTTTAAATAAGACTTTGAAGCCGCGAAGGTGACAACACCACTCTGTCCGAAGATGACTGCCCGATGTCACGCCTATTGTGATGAAAATACGTGAGCTTGAACCGTTGCAATTTAAAGACTTTAAAGTATGACATTTAATTTGCTTGGAAGAAATAACGTGCTTTGAAACTATATGAATATCTCTTTCAATAGTTAACTGATTTAATAATAAATACTCTAGATCTATTAGAAATATTAAAAATCAATTGGGGTGTGTGAGGTTTTAAATAGTTAAAATTACACGTTGTAAATATACAAGTGTTCACGATTTCATTCATTCGCCGCTCTCAATATGACAAGACCTACATAGGTCGCGATGGTGAAAATAAATTGTCAGAGTAGCGCGCGAATGAAGGAACTCTTTTATATGTACCTAATTTGAAAATGGAACGCTATTTTGTCGGCGCATGTGACGACGACAAATGTCTCAATATTTTTAAATTGAAATATAGATGTCATATACTAAAAGAAAATACCAAGACCACGCCGAGGAGTGAACTCGGGTCTTCAGCTTACGCGGCTACCGCCATAACCACTAGGCCATCTGATATCCGATAGTGTTTTTCTTATAAGTGTGTTTTTGTTATAGTGTCACTTCTTAACAAGTCAAAATATTTGATTAAATAATTAAAATGTATTGATTTAATAAGAAGTTGTATTAATATTTCTCGGTTACCTATCCCGTTCAGAAAGTCTGTATCAGGCGAGAGCTCTCCCATTTACAGGCTTTGTGGGATTGCCAATAGTTGCAGTGACGAAATGCATGTTGACTTCGACTCGCCTAGTAATTATTCTCAGCTTCCGCAAATATTTATCGAATAGGTGAACATGCAAAAATATGTCCGGCTGCTTTTTCCCTGTCTCTTATTGTGTTTTAGATACATTGTTGTTTATTTTTTGCATGTGTTTTTTTTCTTCCGAGCTGTATAGTTTAACTTAACTCGTACGTATTTCATAGTCCTTGGAGACAATACATCGAATCGTCACTTGACATCGCGGGTTGACCGCATCCGCGTGTAATTAAGATACACACGTGTATACGTACCTTTATTACACGTAGCCGTGTTACACGTGGGAAACGGCCGGATGCCGTGTCACACGGCTACGGGGATGCGGCTACGGATACACGAAACCCGGATACGACCGCGAGCCCTACATTCAACTACCCAAGTAATTACTTAGTGTAATCAATTTCTAATATCTAGTTAATAATTAATATAATTTGAAGATAATTTCTTCTAAAACAGGGTGTAACGGAAATGCTGGTGATTCTTTTAAGGGCGTCATCAGATCTGCGCATTCTAACTTATTTGACATTATCCATATGTGCTAGCCAAACCTGGCTATTTACTGCTAAAATCAATCAAAATTCACTACGTAGTCAAAGGGTCATGAAAAGGAGCTTATTAAATAACAGGAGGCAAGCCAGTAGACGTGCAGCCTGATGGTAAGCGGCTATCGCCACCCATAGACGCAACGCCTGAATGAAATGAGGAGACTGGAGCGTTGCCGGCCTTTGAGATGGGAGTAGGTACACTCTTTTCTTGAAGGTTTCAAGGTCACATCGGGTCGGAAATACCACTGGCGAAAAAAGAACTGATACAAAACCTAAAATAGTACCTACTTCAGTACCTACACCCAATAAAAATGTAATAACTCTAATATAAAAGACATTCCAACAATAGTGCTATTACTTCATCATCATCATCATCATCATTTCACCCGAAAAACGTCCACTGCTGGACATAGGCCTCCCCCAAAGATTTCCACAATGACCGGTCCTGCGCCACCCGTATCCAGCGGACTCCTGCGACCTTCACCAGGTCATCAGTCCACCTTGTGGGGGGCCTACCCACGCTGCGCCTTCCGGTGCGCGGTCGCCACTCGAGAACCTTTCCGCCCCAACGGCCATCGGTTCTACGTGCAATGTGCCCCGCCCACTGCCACTATTTCTGTGCTATTACTTGCACTAGACCAATCACATTAGGGCCATTAATGTAAAATGCGGGCCAAGTTCGATAGAAAACTTCTTAAAATTCACCTGTAAACCTTTTACCTATATAGCCGTTTTCTAAAAACCACAACTTGCCAGTACAACTCAGGGTTCAATTTTCAATACAACTGGAAAGGAAACGAAAGTAATCAGTCGATTTTGTCTCTCTTGTAAAAAGACGTGAGGGCTGTAAATGTTCTTATAAAGTTATGTCCTTTTGGAGCTCAGCAGGAATATTGTCTTTGTTATAAAGTGGTATACTTGAATAAAAGAATACCGTAAGTCGAATTTTATTTTTCTTAAAAAACTTTATAGAAGATATTCTCAAATTATTTTATTTCGTACAAATCACGTTATACTTACATGTATATCAATTACCTACTAAACAAATAGCCCCTTTTAAAATTCTAAAGAACATCCATCATCCCGGTAGGTACCTACTGCGGTATCCACATATTGTTAAGTCTAAGAATTATTATAGCAATAATACAGGACCACAGTCAAATTAAGGGGCCACGTTTCTTTTATATTCAAATAAAAATATGTATATAGTATACATTTTCGCATATGAACTTATCAGTCCAAATCATAACAATGCCATTGTCCGTTCAATAATGCCAATATGTAGTACCATTGTGTTTTTTTGCAGACCCTCGAGCTACCAATTATTTGAGCGCGTGCCTAAGAAACAATATTATATCTAGGTAACGCATATTTTAGATAACGTTGCTTTTGGGTATTGCTATTTTTTTTTTCGAATTTTATATTTTAATACAAGTTTAATGAATTTTGACATTTTGAATGTATTGCAATCTTAATTAAAGTAACTGACAATCACAATATAAAATCCTGAGAATGTACCATCTGTAGTTTTAAGTGACTTTGTATATTGTGAGATAAATAAATAAACTAAACTAAACTAAACTAAACTAAAACTATAATCCCGGCCTATCAAAACACTGAATCAAAATTATGACTCATGAAGGCACGAATATTTAAAATACCGAATAATAAAAAACCGGTTTTTTTATTCCGAATAAAATAATGCAGAATGCACGTTTTACGTTGACACAAAATCTTCCGCCTACAGGTGGCATATACTATCAGGGTTCGCGCAACGTGCTTTATCTCACGGGTGCGTTCAGATATATTTATATGACTTTATATCTCAAACACCGCATAACGCAAATAAATAATCAATAAAAACGTGTTCTTATAAAACAAATAATGTTCCGATACACATTTTGTTCACATGTTTATACAAATTGCTTTTTTTTTAAATACTACGACGGTGAAAAACAAGCATACGGCCCGCCTGATGGTAAGCGGTCATCGTAGCCTATGGAACACAGCGAATCCTACAGCGATTATAAAATTCGGTATTTTGATTTATAGATAGGATATTTTAAAAACTCGGATTATACATTATAAATTGAAAGAGATGTCATATACTACAGAAAAATTGACTAAGGCCCCCGGTGAGCAGGGCTGGGATCGAGCCAGCGACCTCCTGCTTTCGCGGCAGACGCCCTAACTAAATAATAGGATTATACAAATCGGGATTAAATATGAAAATAGGCAAATAATCTTTCCGGATATTTGGGTTTTCCCTAAAATAACCTTAAAACAGTAAAATTCAAGTTATCGTCTTTTACCATTTGGCGTAGCAGCTGAACGACGAAACAGAACTTGTTGCATGCGTTTTAAAATGATTAAATTACTGACGTTTGCAATTTTGTTCCGAAAGTTTTGCTCGCAATCTAGAAAAGTGAATTGTAGACTTGGCTGCTTGAAAGAAATGTCAACCCGTTGAGATTAAATTACATTACCGACTTATACGTGTTAATTAAGCAAATGTATTTAAAATAAGAGTCTTTAGTTATAGTTAACGTGAGACTTTTAAGAGGGCGCAGGGAGGAGCGCTTGGCAAATATAACATGAATTTATTTCGCCGTAACAACTACATAAAACTCTCTTAAAATGCATTTGAGATTAGGGTTCTTTTACATACTTTTATTTAGTTTTGCATTCGTATAAAAGTATTTCTTTGAAATAATATCAAAATACATTAAAAACCGGTCAAGTGCGAGTCGAACTCACCCACCGAGGGTTCCGCATAAGAGTTACTCCCCCCATTTATGACTTTAGGTACTTAAAAATACCGGTGGCACGGAACCCTTAGTGTGCGGTAATTTTGCGGTTTTCGGATTTTTTCCTGTACTTGTGTTACAAGGTATTGCTTCTTGCCAGATTTCGTGATTGTAGGTCAACGGTAAGTACCCTATACATTTGATTTCCAGTGCAAATGTATGCGAAATGCGACATAAATGGCCGTATCTTTTGATTTCGTTGACGTAGAGGTTTAATTTTTTCACAGCTTCAGTGTACCGCAGACTTGTATATGCGACGAACAGACGGACGGACAACAAAGCGATCCTATAAGGGCTCCATTTTATCCTTATGAGGTACTTAGGTATTGTATAAAACTAATATATATGTATAAAAAGAACTAGTGTATGTTCCAGTTTAGGTTGAAGCATTTTAATTTATATTTAAGTTAAAAACTATGCCTCCTACTTCGATTGAATATTGAATCAAGCTAACTCCACAAAACGTCACCTAACGGGTGGCAAAACTTACCAACATTAAGTACCTAATCAAATGTATTCAATGATATCGATGTTGCAGAAATGGTCAGTCGTAAAGAATTTACAATTTCTGTTAAAAAAGAAACCCGGCCAAGTGCGAGTTAGACTCGCGCACCGAGAGTTCCGTACAACCTTTTAGTTGCCACACAATCTCGAAGTAGAATATTAACGTCAGCCCAGCCATGTACCGACATATTGGATCACTCGTTTGCACGTTAGTTAGTAGGTACCTATGCTGTTTTTCCTTGTTTTTTTCATGATGAATGATCTTGTGTCGCAAAATTTCACATTTCAGTAATATTTTAGGAAAAGTAGATAAATAATATTTTGGTAAAATGAAGTTTGGCCATGTACCTTCTGTAAAAAAGTTGTTCCAAAATGTTCAAATCAAGCTCTTTCAAATGGTACCCCACATGACCCAGGTACTAAACTTTTAATTTTTGCCCCCTCTTTTATCGGGCATAGCATTAAAAATAATTTAAAATATATGATAAATAATTTATAAATTAATTCATTTTAAAATACATGATGATTGATAGTTCTCGAGATATTTAACGATGTTACAGACAGACAGACTGCGTCAGGGTTCTTTTTTTACCAAATTGGTACTGAACCCTAAAAAACCAAACAGCCTAAACTTGCGCGTTACGGAAAGTAATAAAAAATCGAGTAATCCTGGGCCTTTGTATTCCACTTGCTGCCTCTGAATTGGCCTCAGAATATTTACCATACGACAAAAACAAATCACAAAGGAAAAAGAGTCACTAAGTGACTATTATTGTTAACACATTGACCTTCAATGATGACGGTTTCACTGTTCGTAGACGCATTCGCTACAACAACGGAATTTGCTACGCGTACGGCTGTAGCGTAGCATTACATAGATTATTTAGTCACTAAACTTTGGTGCAACTGACCCATAGCTGTTCCATTTTTCTCAGTGCTCGGTAAGCAATCCTAACGACAGCCTGCAGTTTTATGGAATGGCGGCCATTTTGATTACGTTAAAAAATGTTAAAAGAAGGTAATAGACGGTGACATTTCAAAGGAAAGCGGCGGCGCGGCTTTTAAATGTCATATATAAGGAAACAAATGATTGTGTAGAAGTTTCCTAGATGATCTAGGTGTTACTTCTACGCCGCACCGCGCTACTTCGCATGCGCGTAGCGTTTGTTCACATGGAACACTTCCATAGGTACAGTCACGAGCTTTAATTTGTGACCCACTTAAGGTTGACATTCCTGTCAAACTGTATTGAAATACAAAGGAAATGTTTGCGAAATGGGTCACAAATTAAAGCTCGTGACTGTACCTATCAAAGGTTTGTTTTTTCCACGTAGCACCGCGCGACAACGCGCTGCTTTGCTACTGCCCACGTGACGCTCAATGCTCAATGTGTATACATTACGTGGATCAGTCACTCAATGTTGGTGCAATTGACCAATATCTGTTCCGTTTCATTTTGCTCAGTGCTCGGTAAGCGATCCCAACGACAGCCTGCAGTTTTATGGATTGGCGGCCATTTTGTTTACCGCGGAAAAAACGTTAAAAGAACACCGATGGTGATAAATCGCGGCAGTTATCTGGAGGAGTGCTATCGCTTCAATTGGACGGGTTAACGGTAATGGCTCGGGGTTTAGTTGTAAACTATTTGGGTATTGTAAATACGATGAAATGTTGTGTGAATTTAAAAACACGGCTGTTTCGTGGGTTTTGTGAAATTATCTATCTGAGTTGTGGTATGAAATATTAGCAACTTGTTTCTGTAGTTATCGATTTAAATGCTACGCAGCTCATTTGCGTCTCGACATCCGATATGCATACGTAACGTTGTAAGCGGGATGTCATACTGCATGCGATTCGAATCGTGCTCCGGCGTGTGAGTGAGACATCACGCTTAGAACCCATTATGAACTGTTGCATACGCTATTTTTTCTACGACAGCTAAAATAACGAAAAAAGCAAAATCTAGAAAGGTGGCAGAATGTGGAAGATGTAGTCTCTAGTAGATATAGATGTATGACTCAAGCAATAAAACAACAGTGCTCATATATTGTATGACATTCCATAGGAGTAGTGTTCTTATGGAATACCATAGACAACGTTATAATGTACACTTTTTTTAATATCGCTGTCAGTCATCTAATTGACAGATAGACGTGCTGGGGTAGAAAAAACATTTTAAAGTAAAATAAAATTGTAATTTTTCTTTGATACATTCACGATTGTTTGGCACAAAGTAATTACTTTGCTAATAGGTATTATACTTTTCTTTTAACAATAGAGCTTTTTAGCTTATTTTTTAAAATAAATTCAGGTTTTAGTTTTGTCGAGATGGGATTTGAGTAATTACTCAATGTTAATAGCTACGCAACACCTTTTTTTAATACTACGACGGTGACAAACAAGAATACGGCCCGCCTGATGGTAAGCGCTCACCGTAGCCTAAGGACGCCTGCAACTACAGAGGTGTTAAATGCGCGTTGCTGACCTTTTAAAAAAAGGAGGATTCGCTGTGTTGACAGCTAAAGGGGCAAGCTTTGCTCCGTGGGTCCCCAGCTGTCAACACGGTGAATCCTCTTGGAGCCCTGGCGACCTTACTCACCAACAGAAACACAACACTATGAGTAGGGTCTAGTGTTATTAAACTGCGTAGTGTTATTGAACACCGTTCTTATCTTTTATTATTTTCAGGGTTCCGTACCGAAAGGGTGAACACGGGACCCTATTACTAAGACTCCGGTGTCCGTCCGTCTGTCATCAGGCTATCTCAGGAACCATTATAGTAAGATAGTTGAAATTTTCACAAATGATGTATTTAAGGATATTTTTATTTTGTTATCGTTTTTTTTCGCGTCAGCTTTGTATGAAGTTTGGTGGGTAGGTAGAGTTCCTAATTCTACGCTAGATAGACACGAAATCCCAATGTGCGACAAAAATTTTGTACTAAATATCCCACTGAGTTACGAAAATCCCATACGATTTCGTAACTCAGTTGAAAAATTTGTGGGACATACTGGGAAATTGGGTCTATCTTGAAGAGAATAAGGAACTCTTCCTACCTACCAAATTTCATTCAAATCGGAAGCGGAAAAAAAACGACAACAAAATAAAAATCCGCCCATTTATGTTACCGCTATGACAACCAATACAAAATAAATGAGGGGGCTCTCATACAACAAACGTGAACTTTGTGCCGTTTTTATAAATAAGGGTAAGGAACCCTTTGTGCGTGAGTCCGACTCGCACTTCACCGTTTTTAAAATTTTATTAGTAATAAAATAAACTATTATTTTTAAGTCTGCGATAACAAATTACTTATTTAGTGTCATTTAGAAAGAAAGGAAAATCGTCCCCCTATTATTATATAAGCATACTACGAGGGATATGATAGAGGCATACTATATCGGGGCCACGGGTGTGGTCTCGGTAGCTCAGTTGGTAGAGCGATGGGCGTGTATCCGGAGTCCCGGGTTCAGTTCCCGCCCGCGGTCATCAATTTTTCCAACTACCCATTCCTTAAAAAATAACATTTTAAAAATACAAATGAACGCAGAAAGATAAAACGCAGGAGTACAAAATACAGACTGTCAATAACGGCTATCTTTCAAAGAAGGAAATTAGATGTTTCATTTGATTGACGCTACGATTGGTAAATGTAATGAGGTAAAGTTTGTACTGATTAAACTTCCGTGAAGGAAAACTGCGTCAGGTAACCAGACCTGACCTTGAATACCGATATTTCCTCCATAAAACAGTACCGGTATTATTTCGTTTCTTTTTCGGTTTTTTTTTTGACATGGAAAACACGATGCTTAATTCATTCTGTATTAAGTAGAGACGTCTGTGAACGACATTTACAATTATATAATTGAAAGTAAAAATGGAAAAAAAATCTGCGTCGAGCGGGATTCGAACTCACGACCTCTCTGAACACCGGTCGGATCGCTCTGCCAATTGAGCTATTGACGCCCGATCGACCCCGGCGAATGTTTCCACTATTTCTTAATTGACAGAGCGATACTCTTCTTCTTCATGTGCCTCTCCATTATTGAAGGTTGGCAGTCAGCTTCTTGAAGTTTTCCTTGTCATGAGCCAGTCTGAGTCTGAAGAGCGATACTACCGGGGTTCAAAGAGGTCCTGGGTTCTATTTAAATATCTCCACATCTTTGTAAGAGGTTTTTCCCATCGTGAGATCTTTCGTACGAATAGAGTTGTTTTTGTATCGCTTCGCGAGTACTCAGTTTTCTCCTGAATAATTCGTAGGCCCCTCACTGCCTCCTCTAGGCTCTGAGTAGCCCCACGGACAACTGTTTCGCTTTCTCCCAGAAGGGCTAAGTCGTCTGCATACCCAATAATTCGGTCGGATACTCCGCCACCAGGATTATGGAAACTGGCAAAAGGACTTAAGCGTCTCACAGGTCCATGGCGCATATGACTAGTGCTTGCGGGGACTACAGCTCACAGAGCCACAGCATATCAATGCAGACTCACATTACTACTGAAACTCATCCAATACAATCACGCTTCATATCAATTTAGATGCAATGTTCAAGAAACCTGAAAACAGCACCAATTTCCCGTCTATTGTATCTCACAAAGGGGCTATGTTGAGCATATTCAATAGCACGGGAAGATAATGCAGATACATTATGTATAATATACTAGCTTTTACCCGCGGCTTCGCCCGCGTACTAAACGTAATTTTCAACCGTCTAAAAATAAGGAAGTTCTTCGCTGGGCCCTTATATTTGTATGTACATATGTATGTTTGTCCGCTATTATCTTGCGTTTGGCTGAACGGATTTAAATGGAATGGATGGTTGTCGGAAAAGTGATCAAACTGAAAAACTCAAGTTGGCGGCTGTTTCTCAATTTTGACCTCTGATTTGTTATAAAGAACCTCTTGAACCCTTTGATATGTACCAACCGAGTACATATTACGATCAATGTTAACTTCTGATTCCTTAGAAAGAACCTTTCGGATTCTCAGATATTGATTTCCATCACGATCAGATCATAACTGACGAAATTTCAGATGGCGGCCTTTTCTCGCAGTTTTGGCTCCAGATTCATTGTAAAGAACCTCTCGGATCTTCTTTCTTATCTCAATTAGAAGGTGAATTCTGAAAAATTCTTTCTTAATGCACCCCTACACCTTAATAAGAAACCTACGTGCCAAATTTGAAATTCTAGAAACAGAAATAAACAACAAAACGACACTCATATTGATATTTTGAGATTTCAACCCCATCGCACCCCAACAGGGAAGATGGTGTATCATACGTCCACCTCATTGGATTTTAAAATGGTTGTTGTTTTTGATTTCAGCGACCCGATAAACCATAAAAACGATAATCATGATGTTTTTTGACTTTGTTACCCCTTTTTGCCCTCTTAGGGGTTTAATTCTCAAAAAATCAAATACACGTCTTTAGTCATTTATCTTTAGAAATACTCTTGTGTAGTTTTGAATAAAATAGTTTAACTAATCATGTTTCCCCATACATAGTTTGTACCGTCATTTCTCCTCCTTTGGAGGTGAATTTTGAAAACTCCTTTGTTTGTGCACCCCTACGCCTTATAAGGAACCTAAGTGTTAAGTTTGGAATCTATATAACCAGAAATAAACAACAAAACGACACCCATATTTATATTTTTAGAGTTCGACCCCCTCGCGCCCCAACAGGGAAGATGGTATTTCACAATTGCCACGTTAGATTTTAAAATCGTCGTTGTTTTTGTAATCTGCGACCCGATAAAACAGAAAACGATACCCATGTTGTTTTTTTTACTTTTTCACCCCTTTTCCCCCTTATATGGGTTGAATTCTCAAAAAACCTGAAACACGTGCTACCTCATTTATCTTTATAAATACTCCTGTAAAATTTCAAATGGAATAGGCCGACTAATCTTGTTTCCCCATAAAAACTTTGGACTTCCAAATCACCCCCTTAGGGGGTTGAATTTTGAAAAATCCTTTCTTAGTGCACCTCTATACTTTATAAGGAACCTACGTTTCAAATTTGGTATCTCTAGGACCAGCGGTTTGGGCTGTGCGTTGATATGTCAGTCAGTCAGTCAGTCAGTTAGTCATTCAGTCAGTCAGTTTCTTGTTTATATATTATACTCGTACCTATAGGTAGATAAAAACACCTTTTTTGTATTTTGATGAGAAACCTTTACACATAAAATAAAGTCTCTAGCTAAACGGAAAACCTTCCGCCATACAAACTTTCAACACCCTTTTCACCCTTATAAGGGTCGAATTTTCGAAATCGCTGAAATTACTTTTTGTAAACTCTAATGAGGATTCTTTTCACAAAGTTTGTAGTCTATAACTAAAAGGGAAACGCTTCCGCCATACAAACTTTTAACACACTTTTCACCCCTTTTGGGGTTGATTTTCCCAAAACGCTAAAATTACTTTTTTTGTATTTTAGTAACAAACCTCTTCACCAACCTTTGAGTCTCTATCTAAAAAAAAAAAACTTTCTTCCATACAAACTTTCAACCCCGATTTAACCCCCTTAGAAGATGATTTTTTCAAAACCCTTTCTTATTCGTTACCTTCATTAAACACCTAACGTAATGTGAAAATTTCAGGATCATACGTTTAGTAGTTTCGGCTGTGCGTTGATCAGTGAGTCAGTCAGTCAGGACTTTTCCTTTTATATGTATAGATTATACATGAACCTATTGTGCTTGACTTTAGGCCTTCTCCTAAGCTTATAACTATACGGACAATTTGTTTCTAAGTTATTAAGTTTTATATGCATTTTAGAGGGTGTAAGGGTGTTTTAGTATGAGAAAAACCCGGGTTTTCGTGTATTACCCGGGGGTTTCGTACTAAAAGAAACCCGAGCTGCATTTAGAGGTTTGATTACAGAGATTATTTGAGAACCCGGTATATAAATTCAGCCGATTTAGCTCAACTTTTTGATATGAATTTTCATAGTTACAATAACATTTTTACACGTATAAAACTCTCGTGAGACTCGAACATATTAAATAATATTTACGTGAATAAACGTATACGTGAGTGACCCGTTTTAAATATTATTTAATATTTTTACACGTTTTCATACAAAACATAAGCCGCGGCATAAGCCGGGAAAGAAGAAATTTTGAACACTACACATTTTTAAAACTACGAGTACAGTTTACTTGCGAAATACCGGAATCGGCCAATCAAAGCAATTTCGGAATTAAAAGCCCTAAATTTTTGTGTCGAGTTTCCCACATATTATAACAACATTTAGCTTCAACTGATTGCAGAATATGAACATGTACTATGTTACATAGGATGTGTTATTTCGTATCCTTTTACCATATTTAGCCCATTATCTCGCATAAAGGGCCATACATTTACCTTATTTGCGGAGGAAATCGCGTCGGTTGAACGAGATGAGAAACCTTTTCCGTTTATCGAAGGTGAAGGTTTGCCACACACATAGATAACTTCCCACTGACTCTGCGTTACGATTAACTGCTCTTAACTCTTGAAATTTGTTTTCGGAAAGTCATTCCTGACTTCCTGGATCCACCGTGATACAGTTTAAACTAGTACGGGGTTCAGATACACTTACTTACCTTTGGTTTTTACCATGGTATTCTAATAAGAATTAAGAAACTATGTAAGTAGCTAAGCACTTTTGTCAGGTCATTTTTTTTTTCTAATTTTTTATTCAAGTTCAGCCCATTTCAGTTCGCTTTTATGGGGATGATATGTAGTATTATTTTAAGATCCTCAATAATTTTAAATGTAAACGCGTAAATCAAGACTTTTCATTCAATACAAAAAATGGATAAAGATAATGTAGGCGGTGCAGTTAGCAAACTCTCTGATTCAATAATTTATTTTTTCATGAGCACGGTCGACAAGGAGCTTGATGGACTTAATATACTGGTGTTAAATGAGAGGGGTTAGTTTCCAAGGTAATTTAAACTTTATTTACCTACTAGGTATCTTTGCCGTTTCAAGTATTTGCAAAAAAACGTTGGCTTAATATCTTCTCAGTATTTTTATTTTTATCACGGCTTTTGATGTACCTAAATTACATTTCTTAGTCAGATATTCAGTTATTCGGTATATGATTGACTATAAGTTATAGTTATAGAGAAATAAGTGATCTGTGGCCGCATGATATGAGAATTACGTATAACACTTAACTCAATTTGTATTCATAATGAAATGGGTAAGGACCCGAGTAAGGACGATTATTTAGAAACAATGAAATAGATGGTCTGATATTTTTGTGTGGGGGTTTTCATACATGTTTATGTCCCAATCCCCTTTTTCAGAATTAATTTTCTGCCGTCCCACCCAACATTGCTAACAAGTCTGGTTTGGACATTAGATAAGTCTCGTATTTTATTACGAAAATGTTCTGTATATCCATTTGTCACCCACAATTGTAAACTTAAATTACTTACAAAAACGTGAAGTCCATAATAAACATCTAAAATGCTTTCATATTTCGACAATCGCACATTCAGCAATGTCAAAAAAAATGCAGCACAAGTAAGCGGTACCTTTACCGATTAAAACATCTGGATATATTTATTAGTTTTAATACGTTTTACTAAAAATATTAAATTGATTTAAATTAAAGAATATTGTCTTTTGTTTCTGCGATGGTTGTTCATTAAAATTAGACACTTTATAACGAATTAACCGCGTTTATTAACACCACGACCCTACGTCCTTTACAGCACTCGTTTTCAGAGGGTTAAGATGATGACTGAGATAATACGAATTCTCCCCGTCAAATAAGAAACTGCATTGCTGCTGACTGTATTCCTACCAGGCATCGTCGTGGTTCATTATTGCTGCGGCTATCCAGTCAGCCAGCAATGTTCGTTATTGATACAACTTTGCTGTTTCAGCGTTGTTCCTGCAGCATTCAGGCCGATCCCATTGGTGCAGCGATTGTCAAACAAGATAAATAGATGACTTTTACCCAGCTATGTGCCATTTCCTGCAGCAATTCTGCACTGCAAAGCTGGGTGTCCCGATTATTACTGTTACTCCCAGCTCCGGCCTCGAAACGTTTAAGGATGACTCACACTAGCATGGGACGAGACGGGACGAGGCGGGACGGGAAAATCTGTCAATTTCTATAGAAAGAATCACGTGATAGCTCGGAGCCCTCGGATGTCACGTGACGCTTTCTATAGAAATTGACAGATTTTCCCGTCCCGCCCCGTCCCGTTCTAGTGTGAGTCATCATTTAAGCTACGAGGGTACGCAAATGTACCTATAATTTATTTTTCAAAAGTGAATGCAAAGTGGGTTTCTGATATAGAAAAATAGTAGCATTATCTGCCTAAGAATATCGCGTCCAGTCTGGGTATCATTACTATTTGGTCATGTCTAGATACTTTATCTGAGTGTGCACTCGGTGGCTCTAGGTTAAATATAAATAGGTATATAAATATTTGGACACAATCTCACACAGATCGAATTAGTTTCAAACTAAGCAAAGCTTGCACTAGACGGGGATATACTATTACATACTCATATAGATAAATACATACATGTATACATAGAAAACGTCCATAACTGAGGAACATATATTCTTGATAAGCACACAGATAAATGCCCTTACTAGGATTCGCATCTGGGACCTCCAGCTGGCAGGGTCAGTCCCAATTATGTTAGAGAGGCCATTAGAGTTAGAGCCAAATGTAGGCAAAGGTCGGCGAGGGGGAGATTCTCCTTATAATATGACTTATGGCATATCAAATTATAAGGTAAATAGTTCACCCCCGCCGACCTCTGTCGGTCGGTGAGCTATTTTGTAGGGGTTCCTCTGAGGTTAAAATAAGATTTTTTGAAGTTTCAGTGAACTCATAAATGGACACCGGTGTTTTGTGTCAAGCGGTAGAAAACTGACAATCTTCAGTGACTGCGGTAAAGACGGCGTCACATGGAGACCGATCTTATTAAAAATACTTGGAATTTAGTTTGAGTGGTGCTTTGCGAAGTAGGATGCATTACGAAGAATGCCCGGGCAGACTATTCCTGTTTAACTCACCTTGGGGCCGCCGCCCGGTGAGCTAGGCTCACTACACACTACTATATGATACTTAAAGTTGAAAAAAGTTATTCTTGTGAGCACTTGTGACTTCGGAGATCAGATTTTTACACGTTTATTTTGGCAATAGGAGGCAAACTAGAAGAGGGAGGTATGGGCACAGCGGATGTATATCGTTTAGTGTGGTAGGGCACAGCACAACGAATGTCGTCTCGCTCAAACCTGGAGCAAAACCCATCTGGAGAAGTACCTCCACCTCACAGAAAACCGCAGTTTAATAACACTAGGCCCTACTCATAGTGTTGTGTTTCTGTTGGTGAGTAAGGTCGCCAGAGCTCCAAGAGGATTGACAGGCTGGGGACCCACGGAGCAAAGCTTGCCCCTTTAGCTGTCAACACATTGTCACACACCGTGCATGTAACACCCCTGGAGTTGCAGGCGTCCATAGGCTACGGTGACCGCTTACCATCAGGCGAGCCATATGCTTTGTCAGCGTAGCAGTATTAAAAAAACTGCTGCCAGCTTCAATACTTGCAACACCCGCGGCGGGGTTATACATGCGTAGCAGCCTTTTGCTGGCCATTACACTCGGGTAATCTATCAGTTCTCCATAATGGGTGTGTGCATCCATCAGACGAATATCCTATACATTTATTGGCAGATCTGGTGGATACGCTCGAACGTATATGGCCCGCTTTTGAGATGGGAGTCTTTAGGTACGCGCTTTTCTTGAAAGGTTGAAGGTCATATAAATCTTGGAATACCACTGGCGACACTTCATTCCAGAGTTTAGCCAAGGGGCAGAAGATTTCTAGTGAAACGTACAGGATCTACGGTATGTAAGGAATATCTGCCATACGGCTGACAGCGTGCTGTGCTCGTCGTCTTGTGTCAGCCATGACGGAAAAAAATACTGAAATCACTAAGCCCAACAGGCGAAGTTGGTAAAGTGGACGAATTCATGGCAAAGACTAGTAGACTAGTAGATCTTGAGGGAGAGAGATGTCAATGCTGCAAATGCCATAGATACCGCTCGCGTTGCGTGCAGTTTTGGTGTTAAGCCATGTTTACACGTTCGTGGCCAACAAAATGGGCTTGCCAGAAAATCAGCGCTGTCCTTCGAGATAGCATTATGCTGAGGCGAGTCCATTTTGTGGTAAAAATATTCTTTGTTTTTTTGTGTTTTTAAATGTTTTCTTGTTTCTATCCTGTATTTCTGATTTTTACCATGAATAAATATGATTTCATTTGATTTAGATAATTGTGTTCTGCATGCAGTGTGCCTGCGGCTCATAAACGCATTAACGGAATCGCGCCATTTCCGTGGAATTTCATTAGTCATCGCCGGCGGCCGCGGTGCGTTCATCATAGATTCCTACCGATCTGGGCGCAGCGTAAGTCGGGAACAGCGGGTGTACTTCAACGTGAGCTCAGCAGTAGCTCTATCTTCATTGGGAACATTTTACTCATAGATTGAATTAGTGGGTTTGGAAATAGCTGCGACGGAAATTGTGCTCGAAGTTGTTACCTAACTATTTCTTAAGACCTTCTTAATACCGTCATAGATTTTGAATGTCACCTTATTGTAAAAAATGTTATTAATTATATTATAAATGTTGCCGAGGGACGGAAAGTAAGGGGTTGACTGACGAGGTGGACATAGCCGAGCTCAGGCAAGCCCTGTTTCGGCCGAGGCAGATATAGTCGTTTTCTCAAACATGCGGAGTTGTCAGCCACCGGCGACTGCAGCGTGTGGGGCGAGGTCCCTGAGGCCAGTTGGCCATTGTTTCCCTAGGAGTAAAATTAACGATACAAATTCCATTATTATCCGCTGCGTCGGCGCTCTAGGCAGTTAGAGAATTGTATACTTTACGTCTTCGTCGTTACGTCGAACAAAATGCGACTATTTCTGAGCATGTTTGAGAAAATACAATTACAAAATAAAGAACAGTAAACAATATAAACAATAGGACCTAAACTATTAAGCAGCGCTAATGATAAACGGACGACTACCCCCGTAGGTACGCCTCTATATGGTCTTTATATATGTTGGATAAACAGTTTCTGCACGAGGAAATTAATAGTAGATTACACCAAGGCCGTTTTGGTGGAAAATGCCCCGGAATCCATGTAATTGTCGACCGAGGCGAAGCCGAGGTCGACTAACATGTGATCCGAGGCTTTACTATTTTTCTGCCCGACGGAGCCGGCAGGCGGCAATTTAGTTTTGCGTAAAGTGGCGCTGGCGCTTACCGGCCGGAGGACTGAAAAGAAACTTACCTACTTGATCCCGCGCAGAAAATCAAAGGCATCTGTGAAGCACCCAACGAATTCTGGGCTAGCGTAGAGGCAAGACGCAAGAGCCTGCGAAGTCACTGGGCAGTGGCCCGGTAATGGGATATAGGCTTTTAGACTTTTTAGTTCGTACAAAAACTCCTTTTTATTATACCGTTAGAGGAGTTCACTCAGATTCCGTCAAATGGTTGATTTACTACAACTACGATCATGAAACATAATGAAGATTCAAAACATTTGCTGGGGCCTTACCATGACGTCTTAACGCGATTCAGTTTAGGATTACCATGGTAAGGCCGCTGTTCACACTTGGTCAAGTGATCTTACTGCAGTAGGCACATATTCTGTACCCGATACCCTTCGATAATCCAAGATACGGGTTGAACTGAATTTTTAATATTCCGGATTCTCACGTTCCATAACACGTGTTTGTTCAAAGTATCCTGAAAATGAGCACAAGAATTCTAAAATTAAGCCTTTAATACGGCTTAGGATCCTTCGCCTAAAATTAAAAATGTTTGGATTTAACGAAGCGGGGGTTATGTCGATTGAAATATAGAAACCATCCGTAATTATGTATGTGAACCCTCTAATTTAGGTGTGTTATATTTTCGCATGGGAATTCGGGTTAAGCATTGAATTTAGATTGGCAATATTTGATCCGCGGATGCCTGATGGCATTAATTTGAAATGGGATGCGTGCATAATTTCGAGTCACCAGGCCTACCTCATCGCATCATCATCAAATCATCATTTGGCATCGAATCATTATTATGAACATAGAAGGGGTCTATCACGAATGTAGGTAATTTACCTTAATATACCGAGGTTTCGACACAGTTTTATGTGTCATGCGGCTTGGCTGATGAATCAGCAAAGTGTCAACGGGAATCTTGCTCTAAATGTTCACGTACCCGACGGAAAGTCACAACGCGTGGGTAGGTAGAAAAGGTTAGGTCTATCCTATTACTAAATGTTATCTGCACGACACACAACACTCACAACATAAGCGCATCGATCCGAAGATAGATCTCGCGGTTTAAACGACGAAGCTGTTCTTCTAAGAAAGGCCATATTCGAGTTTCCATAGTAAGTCGGCCCTGAATTAATTTGACTGGGGTTTTTTTTGTGAGTATCTCTTATGGTGAAGAATATTTATGCTGAGTATCAACTTCCTAATATTTTTTTTAAAGATTTTTCTATAACAATCTAGCGATTTGCTTCAAGTTTTGAAATAATGTTCTTCATTTAGATACTCATAAAACAGATACTATTTGTCATATAAAAAAAATATGTGGGTGTGTTATGCTTATGAACACCTGACTGGTTGACATTGAAATGCCAGCTTTGCAACTAAAAAATACATCATTTTGTTAACCCTTCAGTGGGTAACGGTAAGATATTTGCCGTCATACAACCCAGATATTTAATTTTTTTTCTCAATAAATGTGATGTTAGTTTATATAAATTTTAGTTCGCATTGAAGAATGTATCGTACAAATCTTCAAAAAAAGGCGAGCCCATAAAAGTTATTACATCTCTTATAAAATGTTAATTCTCTGGCCAGATCTTAGACATTTTGATAATATCTACATTTGAACAAAAATATTTAAAAAAAAATTGTTGGACGTGGCGATCTTGATAAAAGGAATTCTTATATTTCAATCGTCAAATTAATGCTTTGAAACATTGGAATAACTAGCTTTCAAAAAAAATTTAAACTTTTCTACAAACTTTCAGTTACAGTATGAAAATGGGTACTTATTGGCTATCAGTGAACGACAATGGCAAAAATATTGGAACTTGGAAATGACAAACGAAAAAAAAACTTTTTTTAGCTGGATATTCATTAAAAAAATTACATAAATCGTATATGCTTTCAAATTTCCAAATTGTTGCTCAGAAAAAAATAATGGTTAAAGGGTTAAAGCGCAGTTTTATTATGTAAAAATAAATAAATTGTCGTAGCGTGTTTGTCTGATAAAAAGGAAAAATTATAGTTGGGACATTTTATTGCGGTGACAACATTGGAGTAATTTTTTGGTCTTGATTTACAGACACGAGTAGTTAAATTATATTTTAAATAGAGAGTCTCATTATTCTTCAGTTTTCATTTACATTAAACGTCTGCTTTTTTCTCCGAGGCGCGTTTCTTTAGTTAAAGAATCCGTTTTTATAACGGACCTTTGTCCCGAAAGCTAATTGCCGTAGTAACTGCTAGTGGATTATTAAAATAGGTAAGGCAGAAAAGAAAAGAAATAAGGAATAATTAATACACTCAAAATGTAACGACGTGGTCGTCTTGCTGGTTGTAGATAATACCAAGTGCTGTCAATGCGTATTATGCCGCAAGGTTAACAATAATTTATGCACGAAATGTAAACAGAATAAATGGCTATATCCCATTTTTTTATACTACGACGGTAAGAAACAAGCATCCGGCCCACCTAATGGTAAGCGATCACCGTAGTCTATGTACGCCAGCAACTCCAGGGGTGTAACATGCGCGTTGCCAACCCTTAAAAAAAAAGGTTTCGCTGTTTTGACAGCTAAAGGGGCAAGCTTTGCTCCGTGGGTCCCCAGCTGTCAACACAGTGAATCCTCTTGGAGCTCCAATCTTGCCTGTGGCTAGTTAAATAATACAGCTTGTGGATTTAGTCATGATTTTTATCATACAATTTAACAGAAAGAGTACCTTTTAATGTGGATAAGGGCTTAATAAAAATCAACCTTTATAAGCCTTAACTTTTGAAAAGTCTACCGAAAATACGTGCAACATAGTTTTGTGTATAAATAATAAATAAATATTACGGGACAATTTTACACAAATCGACCTAGTCCCACGGTAAGCTTAATAAGGCTTGTGATGTGGGTACTAGACGACGATTTATATCAGATGCGTATATACTTAAATACATAGTAAACATTCGACAAATATTCGTGATAAACACACAAATAAATGCCTAGACCAGGATTTGAACCCTGCCTACGAAGCAGGAGGTCCCCTGCTTCGTAGGCAGGCAGGGTCACTACTGACTAGGCTAGGAGGCGGCCGTTATAACGAACGTTATGACTGTAATGTAATGCATTGTGTTTTGTGCTTTAAAGTAGTGGAGTTGTTTCGACCTACTCTACTATTATATTATCGTGTATTTTATCCAAAAATATACCTACATAATAAGTGTTTTAATCAAACATTAATTGTATTGTGTCTGGCTGTGGACTACCAATTTTAGTGGTTACGAATTCGAATGCATATCCAGGATCCGCGTGTGCTTATAAAGCCAGAAGATTTACAGACACTGCTTAAATCACCTGTTAAGCTGTACATGGCTTACAATGATGACACAGCATGATAACATGACACAAGCTCGTTTTCACATCTAGATGCTATAATAGTTATTTCATTAAACGTACGTGGGTAGTTCTTCTTTTATAACGAATATGATCTGTGTCCACTCTGAGAAAGTCCGATTTCGAATTGTATTATTGTGTTTTTTATAGGGGGTAAATGCCCAAAAATTCTTTACCTTATCAGTGCAAAATATTTGTAACTTGCCTGTTCCTGTTCCCTAATACTTACCTAATGAGCTGTTTGTAAAAATACTCAAGGACTTTTTTCTGAAGCGTATTATGATGTCGATGAATTATAATATTAAATTATTTTACTTCGAGCTAATTAATTGTGTGTGAATTTTATTGTGTTATTGATTGTCATGTGTTTTTATTTATTAATTGTCTTTCCCATCACGGAACAATGGTGTTCCGGACCTTTGGGAGGCGTGCGCGGAGCCGAAGCCAACACGCAGAGGCCCTTTCGACAATTTAATGAAATGTAAGGGGTACACCGAGCGGATGTTGCACCTGCCCGAGTCATGGGACGCACGCAGAGGCAGCACCCGCCAGGGTGTATAGACTATTGAGATTTAATGGAATCTAAAATATGCTGGACTATTAGGTGAAAACGGTGGACTAAATACTGGGTTATGGAGAATAAAATCGGACGTCTGCCTAACAAAACGGTAATCAATTTTATTTCCGGCAGACGGTGACTCGCCCACATAAGATGGGCCCCCACAAAAAGCGACATCTAAGATGGCTCGAGGGCAACACCGGTATGAGGGCTGGGGGTAGAGAGGTGTCACTGGACTTTAAACATATAGCCAACTCGCCACTTAGGTTTCCACATCTACCCTCGAGAACACAGCTCTCGCGACCCCACTCTGGACGGCCGGTTAAGGCAAGCCAGAGGCGGAGGACTTGGTCGGACGACGGAGTCCCCCAGGAGCGCTCAGGTACGTGGGGTCGCTACTCCCCAACAGCTCGCCACAAGCTGCCCTGCGTTGTATTATTTATTAATTATTATTAACATCCATAACTCAGGAACAAATATTCGTGATAAACACACAAATAAATGCCCTGACCAGGATTCAAACCCGGGACCTCCTGCTTCGTAGGCAGGGTCACTACCGAATATAATCTTGTTGTTGTAATCTTATCTTTAATTTGACTAGAATAAATATAAACTTACATTAGGTACTACAATAATTGTACTCAAAACATCGTGACTGACCGTCACGACTGAAAGGAAATACGTTTTCGATACGAAAAGAACTATCGAATAATCTACTTGAAACACATTTAGTTCTTTTTATAATACTTTACTACCGCTATGATCAAAAAACACCCACAGAAACTTTGGCCGTATACGTTCGGGCAACCCGATCAAAAAGAAGAACGACCTACTTATGGCAGCTGAGCATCTAGTATTCCGTTTCATTACGCATTCTTCCTGTCTCAACGAATACGTTTGGTTGACAGTGAACTCAACGGGGTGACGTGAGCTAAACAGGTTTGAGTCGGCTAAAGCTGCAAACAGATTTCGCAGTTGTATGTTTTTTTTAGATAGTATCGCAGTTGATTTGTTGAAAGAAACGGGCTCATGTTGAGCGAAGAGTCAGTATGCACTCTGAGGATTTTCATCAAGCATTCTTACTTGTACGCTTATAGTCTTAGGGATGATTACTAGCATGGCTAATAGTGCTGACAGAGATAAAATACACAGTTATAGTTATTGAGAGATCATGCAGCAATAACACTAAGGTCGATGTCAATGGAACATCCTAAAAATGTAAACAAACCGCCATATTGATCTAAATAACCTAACTTAATAAGTTTTTAATGAAATCTCCAAGATTTACTTATTTATCTTATGTTTTGAATGTTACGATAATACGACCGTTTCAGTAGTGAAGGGTCTCAGTGGTGTTTGATGAGGTAGTGTGAAAAAAACAAGGAGAAACAGTGACAAAACATGTGACGCCGTTTGTTTACATTGTTAGGAAGTTTCATTGACGGCGATTTTACATGCTTAATTTGTACCCTGTATTATTAACATGTAAACATTTCATTTTTCATATTTTTTTATAAACTACGACGGTGACAAACAAGCATACGGTCCACCTGATGGTAAGCTGCGTCGCCCACTCTTTAAAAAATAGGAGGATTCGCTGTGTTGACGGCTAAAGGGGCAAGCTTTGCTCCGTGGCTGGAGCTGTCAACACAGTGAATCCTCTTGGAACTCTGGCGACTTTACTCACCAACAGAAACACAACACTATGAGTAGGGTCTAGTGTTATTAAACTGCGGTTTTCTGTAAGGTGGAGGTACTTCCCCAGATGGGCTCTGCTCCAGATTTGAGCGAGACGACATTCGTTGTGCTGTGCCCTACCCTACCACATTAAACGATATGCATCCGCTGTGCCCATACCTTTATCTGTCTCTATTTATCTGGACTTTGTGTATAACTATAATATCTCAAGACAGCATATTGGTATTTTATATCAATACCGCTGATAATTACTTCCATAAAAGCCGAAATATTGTCTAAAGAATCTTAGAGACACATTTATCACTGTCCCTACAACCTCAACACACGGCCAGGTCGCGTACGTATAATTAATGATGGTTTTGATTTATTATGACTGCAATATGAAGAAATGTATCGCGAACATTAGTCTTTATTGTGTGGTTAGTAATAAATAAAATGTTATAGGCCTTTTTGTTATTCCGTTAATAGATAACTTAAGTGTTTTTATATGGAAAATCATTATGAAGGTTTTTGTTTGACCTAGATATGCGATGAAAACAGGCATGTGTAATGTACATACTTAAACGCAATGTGCCGTGTCCAATGGGCCGTTTTTAGATTTAGGATAGTATGTTTTAGACGATGTTTTTTTTTTCCTGTGTTTTTTTTTTGTTCTTAGTATCGCAGGGTTTAGGTTAAGAGTACTTTTAAGTTGACTTTTGTGTATTATTATTGACATTTGTGTATAATAATGCAATGTTGTTTTTCCGGTCTTTTAAATAAAATAAGAATGCTTTGGGTCTCTTACCTTTTGGTAGCGGACTAGGTCTCTTTTGTCTATCAATATAACGCCACTATTTTATATAAGTATTTAGATTTAACGCTGTTAATAAAGAGTAATTAATCACGTTTGCAGCAGACAAAGATGGCCGCTGCAATGAATATTCAACCGCCGTCCATGCCGGAGACAGTGGGATCACCGGCATAGATGGCGGATGGTAGATGATAGTTTGGGACAAAGGAGGTGTATGCAGTTTCTTATTTTTTGAAGTATTGTAAAACATGGTTATTTTGGTCGAAAACTGAGTAACTCTGGCCTATATGAATACAATAATAATAATGTAGGTATAAAACACTTCATTTAATTTTAAATAAAAGTAACTATAAATATTAAACAATTATGTATATCTAAATTAGGCTCCTTAGGCAAGGTGCCCAGCACGCAGGCTGCATTCCCGCGCTGGATTGCTATAGGTACAGCATTTCTTAACAACTTCTTCCCAATGGCTTACAGTCAAACCACGTTATCTCCTCCCAACTGTCAAACTTCAAAGTAATCATTTAAACGTCAAACTTCTATTAAATCATGACGTTTACTTAACATTTTTACAGGAGACCTATTAAAACGTGCTAAACTGACATTAGGCATATCCACTTCATATTCCCTACGTCATTAGAATGAATGAATGAAAGAATGAATGCATGAATGAATGAATGCATGAATGAGTTAATGAATGAACTCTTTATTCGAAGCATACACAATACTAAATATACGCTTAAAAATAACAAAAATGAAAGTTAAGTTTAACAGGCGGTTTCTGAAAAGGATAACACTCAGCACATGTCGCAGCACACAGTGTTACGACGCTGATTTTCAGTGTACCCATTGACACGAAAAACAAACACAAAACGATACATAACATACAAAGAAGCGTGAAAACGATTACCATATATTGATAATTTCCACGGAAGTTTACGTCGAAATGTCATTAAAACACATTTGAATAAGTCTCCAGTATGTGCTATCGAAATATATAAAACTTAGGATAGGCGGACTTTATCGCTATTTTAGACCTAAACATATGTTGCAATATATTCCTTATAATAAAAACAAATATATCCCAACTAAGTACAACGGACAAAAATAACTTCACTATGCCAAGTGCACTAATTTTCAGCACCCATAACATTCGTACAATTACTAACACTGCTTAATGACCATTTATAATCCCTATTTCAACGTCATAGGGTCCACCGATGGTCATTTCAGGGTGTTACTGTTTGTACACTCCCGCCAACTCATAAACATCTGTATGTAGTTGAACTAAGGTTCAAAATGCAGCGGCGAGAATATGGCCAGAGACAAATAGATTGCGGCGTGAGCCTACGCAGACCATTAATAACTCTAGTACCGACGAAGACTGAGTGGCGGTATGTTTGTCTGTTTGTTCTCACCCAACGTTTGTTTGTAGTATTTGTGGGACTGTAAACAAGAGACGCTATGTTTACAAAAATGCTTTTTGCTAAAGCCGGATTAAGACAGTGCGAGTGCTACAGGCGCCTTTTGCAAGAGCGCGCGAAGAGACTCCGCCTGACTTCAGATAATGAGCGCGCGTCCCGGCCCGTCCCGTTCCATTCTAGTGTGAGTCATCCCTAAAGGGGAAGTGGATGGCCCGAGGCCGCAGTCCTCTATCCCATTAAATTGAGCTAGCACGAGCACGAACGTGCTTCGTGCGCTCTTTCAATGGGCGACTGGCTACGACGCACTTACTTTCTTAAGTTGGGCGAAAACCGATATTCACAGCGCCCTTATTAACTGAAAGTCGTGCTTCGCCCGAGTTTCGACGGTGAAGCCGTTTGCAACACCGCGAAAAGCGCTCTGAATATCGGGCGATAATGAGAGCGCCGTGATTATCAGTGAGTAGTGATGGGTTGCGGTAATATTCCCGCTACCGGTATGTTTCTATGAGGGAACATGGTAAGTTACCAATGTTACCAGTAACTTCTAAAAACGTGGTAAGATTGAAAATCCATGATGAAGAAAGTGAGTGAGTCGTAGGTAGGGCGTGAAAACCGGTTTTTAATGTATGGGAAAACCGGTTAGTAACCGGTTATTAACTGTAATTCCATACAAACAAAAACCGGTTTGCATAGGCGCCTTCCTTAACGACATTTAGACGCTACACTGTTGAACAGCCAATTTTATACAATAAAAAATTGGCTGTTCTTCAGTGTCTGAGCCAATGTGACCACCTGGAGTTGCAGGCTACGCTGACCGCTTTACATCAGGAGGGCAGGAGGGCATAGATGCTTGCCACCGGCGTGGTGTAAAAAAAATTGTACTCTTTTTTTATTTCGAACATCTCCAAAATTGTTTACCTCCTTTAATATTGGCTTAGTTTCGTGCACAAAACTCACCCAATATTTAAGTTATTTTACCCATTCGGTTAAAATAACTTTATGTAATTAATAAAGTACGCATGTTTTTCATATAAAATATGAGAAACGTAATTCAGCAATAATGTTATATGAGAACAACAGCCCAGCTACCTAAACGCTGTAATATACGTACAACTTTCGACGGAATCTCATAATCGCGATGAAGAGTAAAAGCAATATTACGTAATTTTTCTCAACCTCGTATCTTCACCAAAAATATATCAAATTCACCCGTCATCCCTCCAAATAAGGTTGAGTTTCAAGTGACAAGGATTTCGTGAAGAGGTTGCGAAGGCTGGCGGCCCGTCGTACGTTTATGAGCTATAAACCGGACAAATGAAATAGTTTGCCGCTCATCGTGATAGTTGGGCGCGGGGCGACTATTTGTCACGGTGGCATTGGTTACATTCGGGAGGAACGCTAGTGGAATAAGCTTTTCCCCTCACTAGCTCAGAAAGCGCTGTTTTATCCTTTAAAACTAGCGTGGAAAAACGCAATCTATCCACTAGTGGGGAAAGTAATTTGTCCTAGCTCTAATTCCTTTCCACTCTCCACTTCCACTATTGCTTTCCACCTGTCCAGTATAAGTGAGTCCTATATGGCCATAGAAAATAATATATGCGCAATCGGAGGTCACACCTTAAATTGGTCAAGTCTTATCCTGCACTCGGTAAGCTCTTGGCAACATATATGACAAAGTTTCGACAAAGACTCGGCGGCAAATTTTGTTCAATTCTCGTGCCTTGAGACCCTTGTAAAGCTCAAGATTCAGACATTAAACCACTCGCTACGCTCGTGGCTCAAATTTGATATTTTTGCTTGCTTAAGTCTTAATATAAGCCCGAGAGTTAAACAACAACTTTGCTCCCTTCTATAATAAATAACTGTTTCTACCCCCGATGGCAAGAGAGGGACATTTTCGGTCACACGCATGTGTCCTTTAGTAGCAATTCAGCTCTCAAGGGGTGAAATAATTACACTACGGTTTTTTAACACGTTCAGTGTTAACCTCCTAAAATCTTAATACATGTTAAAATGGTCAAACGTTCAATTTTAGTAGCATTTTAGTAGGACATTATATATATATATATATATATATATATATATATATACGCCATCTCCTTTGCCCAAGACTCTCTGCCACTCGCTACTTGGAACCAGACGTGTCATCATTCACCCATCTTTTTGGTGGGCAACCACTACCTCGCTGATCTTTCCTGGGTCTCCACTCTAAAGTTTTCCTGGTCCATAGTTCATCCATACGTGCATCATGCCTCATGCCTTGCACATTTTCATATGTATACATATTAATATGTATTACAATATGGAATGTACTGATGTAGAACGTCCCAAATTGCTTAGAATCCAACCGACATGTGAATCGCACATTATGGATAAATAGTGCTCGCGCTCATGAGTGCCCTATTGTCGTAGGTATTGTAAACATATTTTGTATTGCTATTTCATTCTCACTGATTTCTCCTTTCACGAGAACACTAGCGATCCAAATAATCCAAACATCCCACCGGGAATTGGCTGCGTCCCGAATAATCTCACCGCACTTACTGCCGCCACTGATATCTATTTTGAACCTTATTCCATTGTAATAAAGTCAAAAATGTATACATATCTCTGTCCAAACAATCTTGCACGTACAAATGCACCATCTGTCAAAATGATTTGCAACGTAAAACGCGTGCCGTACGCTGAATCCTAATTGGGTAGGCGTGAATAAGACCTGAATTTTAGGTCCTACACCAGCCCCATTGTTATTTGAATAAAAGAAAAATATCTTATGATATCTGCATTATCAAGTACATTTCACCAAATTTGTATTTTTCCAAAACAAATGTTGGACTTTCTAAAAAACTTTTATGATTTTAGAAAGTTTTTTTTTATATATTTTACACTTATAATATTATTGATTCAATCTTTACTTTCAGAATAAAACTTACTTCTTCTATATTAAGCAAATTTGAATACCTACTGTGTAGGTAGCAATGTGCAATGTGTTTATTTTTATTGTATTTAGGTATATACTAAAGTTAGGTAATTTACACTTACTGTATATATTTCGAGAATAAATGATTTTAAAAATTTATTTACTTAATTAAAATATTTTATCAACAAATTAAATAAGGTACTTATTGTTTACTTTCTATTAGTTCAGTATTTTAAATAAATTGCTTCTGTCCAGCTAAATTCGAAAGTTTGTTTAGCAAGTTTACGATTTAATAAGTATATTTGCTCGTTGAAAGCGACTTTGAACGGTCAGAGGCCTTGCATTTTGTAAAGTGGTGCCTAGCTAGATCTTTACAAACAATCACAAAGTGGCCACGATACCAAAGAGTGGTTAATTCTTATTCAAGATGAATAATCAATCTTTTATTAATTACTTTTCATTAGCTGCACATTTCTTATTAGTTCACTGTATAATAAGCTACCAATTAGACAACTTTTAACGAATAAAAAGCTATTTCTGTAACAACTTTTTCATCCTAAGTATCAAGCGAAAGTCCGTTACATTTAGCTTAAATCGTCATACCTATACCACATGAAAATTATCTTGGTACTCATCAAATAACCAACGAGGCAGTAATCTTACCCGGGTTATACAGAGATTAACCAAGTGTTACAATGCTCCAATCTAATCCACGAATCCACGGCTCATAAATATAGAAGCTGGTTCAACCTAATCACGTATAGACTCGACCCGATGGGCCGGGACTGAATTTATACGGGCCAAGTTCCTCCATCTAACTTACACAATCACGCATGGTACCTAACTAGCTACGCATTTCATGTAAGTTTTGTTAGGGACCAAGGATATTAAGCTGTAATGTGAGGAGGAATCGTTGCAGAACAACCAAAATTTAAATTTTTGTTTACCCTTTTAAGAATTCAGCAAAAGTGTGGAACCAATCTTAAGGACCTGTCTAATTTTACTCGTATTCCCGCTCTGGGGCCTTACCATGACGTCTTAACGCGATTCTTTTTTGGTTCTTAACTGTGCTTAGTTGTATGGCAGCGACTCAATTTAGGTCCTAAACTGAACATAATAATAAAGTAATCTTTCGGGAAAACCTGGCAAAGAGCTCACTCCACAGCCGGAGCGTCCGCAAGAGGAAATTCGTCTAAAACCGCACAGTGCGCGACCATTTTGGTTGCCTCCTAAATCATAAAAAAGTCCAGCAACTCTCACTCGTAACCAATAGAAAAGACAAACTCGTAAGAGTATTATTTGCAAAGAAGCTGTTATTGCAAAAAAATATTTTATCAAAAGAGACAATTATTCGAAGGGTGAAATTGAATCGTGTTCACACAAAGCCTACCGCACGCCGCTCATGCTCATTGTTCGTCGTAACTTATTATGTGTACTTGTAATGGGGAAGTCCCTAATCTTAATTGTCCCGATTGGTTAAGGACAATGAAGTTGGCGAATGAACGATTTATGACTGATTTTGGTAGGTAATGAATCTAGTGTGTGTGTTATATGAGATTCACATAAAGGACAGATCGTCTCGTGCTAGTGAGTCATAAATGAGGAATGGAGAAAGGACTGGATGTCGGACCCATCTAGACAGTCACTGTTGAATTTCGAGGGTTTTCCCAGGAGGGTTTTCCGTTCCCAGAATGGAATGGTGCCAGATCAACCGACTTCGGACAGAGCATGGACGCTGTGCCGACTTCATGTTTAAAATGCGGGTGGGCCCTAAAGCAGACTATCCACCATATAATACACGACTGTCCTAAGCGAAAGTTTAATGGCAACCATGAAGACCTGCTCGTGCCTACTGATGACGCAGCCCTTTGGGCAAAGACATTGGATAGGAAACAAATAATACGACTCGAATCTTGTAATTTGCCATACGATTAAATAAATAGAACGAGACGATCTGTCAATTTCTATAGAAAAAAGACCCCAGGCCGTGGCATGAGCCGGGAAAACGCTAAGAAGGATTAACGTACCAGTCGTTCATTGTGTTACCACGCTAAAGAAATAAAGTGTGTGTATGGGATGGAGTAACTTTGGGTCATTATGGGAACAATGGCTCAATCTCTCTCGTGCGACACCACTCCAGCAGTGGGACCACATCTCGATAACAATCCCACCAGAAAAGTGATTATTATCACACTTTTCCTGTTACCATTGCAACGTTGCAGGGCATTTTTATTTTTGGTTGTAAAAAAATCATTTTTTGAAAATTTTAAATTTTTTAATTGTTTTAGATTCTATTCAGAATCGCGAGCTCTTTCAATCCTAGTAGGAGAAAAAAAGTGTCCTAAATTTTCCATACAAATTTCCAACTTTCCATTGACGCTACCGCCATACTAAATCTATGAAATGATGGTGGCGAAATGGAAAACAAATCTTGGGACACTTTTTTTCTCCTCCGCGATTCTCAATAGAAAACAATACAAAAGAAACATGATTTTTCTACAACAAAAAATAAAAACGCCCTGCAACACGTAAAATGTTTAACCGTTGCATTTTCATTATAATGTGCTAAATACGTAAATACAGACGGAAGCACTAACCATCACGATCAACGTTCACATTATACTACCTCTTGCTTTAATACCTCCAGGCTAGCTCACTAAATATTTGTCGAGTAACCCCGGATAGCCCTTTGTGTTGGACCACTAAATAAAAACGTCGTAAGCTACACCTCTTCACAAACAACATAGGATCTTTTTAAATATGTGCAGGGACAAAGGTAAACGCAAGCACACAGATTCCGTTGGCAAATATGTAACGGTTTTGCGATTCGGTGCTTAGAGATGAAGTTAGTGCATTGCATACTCTAAAGTCTATAAACACTCTGACGTAGTTTAACCTCAAGTATTTTGCAAGGTTAATTAATCATCAGTCTATTTGGATGATAGGAAAACGGTGGATTTTTTAATCGCGAGCTATTCCAATATTTAGTACCTTTTTTGTACTATTTGGTACCTAATATCAAAATAATTGTACCTTGCTAAAAATCGAGAAATATTGTAAATAAAGTGTTCAGTCATTCTGACATCAGATTGATAGGACCACCTCTAGTTTCCATGGTTGTAGGCGTTGTGTCGAATCCAGCTTTCGCTAAGATTTAGTACCTCTTTAGTACCTTTAGAAAAGACTTTTAGTATTTTATTCTGTTTTTCCAGAACTTACGGCTAGAATAAGCTCTAGATGAGACCAGTGTATGCTCCGCTACACGGTCATGTAATACGAGTTAACTTTTAAAATTTATTTTAACGTTAACATAACGGCTTTAAATCGTCTGTGAAGGTACTAAGAAGCTATTCAATTTTTAGCAAGGTACTAATTTTTTTGATATTAGGTACCAAATATTACGAAAAAGGTACTAAATATTGTAATAATTCGCGATTTAAAAATCAATCGTGGTCCTATAAAGGATGACTCACACTAGCCGGGACGGGGCGGGACGGGAAAATCTGCCAATTTCTATAGAAAGAATCACGTGATAGCTCGGAGCCGTCGGATGTCACGTGACGCTTTCTATGGAAATTGACAGATTTTCCCGTCCCGCCCCGTCCCGTCCCGTCCCGCTCTAGTGTGAGTCATCCTTAATTCTAAGAATCACCAGTAAAAGTGAAGCTTATTGCAATAGATTGTATTCATTATTTGACATTATCTGTAACTGATTTCAAGTACACGATATGAGAGGTTATCGCTATGTAGATAAGCGACCTTTTTCTAATGAAATATGTACAGGGTGTACCATATTGGCAATATCTTGAAAACCGTTCAACTTTTCACCGACGTCATGTTAGGTTGGTTAGTTACATCTTGGGTTGACCTACCTCTGGTGCCAGGCTGAACTGCTTTTTATGGGACACCATGTATAAACGGCAACGACTTATGTAAATTCACTCGTATAGTAATACCAAGTTAATGATCTCAGTGTCTGTTAAAGGGGTATTTACCTTGGTTTTAGTTTTTTAAGTTCACGATATTTAGTAACAGCTTTAGTTCTGTTTATTAAAAAATATGTCTGCTCTTTTCAACCGACTTCAATATTTCAAAAGGAGGAGGTTCTCAATTCGACTGAATTTTTTTTTTTTTTTTTTTTTTTTTTTTTTTAATGGATGTTCACTCATAACTCCGTCATTACTGAACCGATTTGAATTTTTTTTTTGTTTTCTAAAAGTAGACGGTTCCTGGTTGGTCCCGTTTTTTTCAAAATCCATTTCTGATGATGGGATCCATGAGGAACTGAGGGAACTCCTCAAATTTGAAAGGCACATGCATGCTGATTTGGGTGATTTCTTAAGAAACTCGAGCATTTCTTTACGAAAATCATCAATTTGGTGGAGTGGACCTGATGATGAAGACCAGGGATGGCAAAGTGGAACTGCTTCGTAATTCTCAGGACTATGATCCGATTTTAAAAAATATTTTTTTGTCTGTATATAGATGGTTTCAGGATTGTCCCGTTTTTTTCAAAATCAATTTCTGATGATGGGATCCATGAGGAACTGAGGGAACTCCTCAAATTTGAAAGGCACATGCATGATGATTTGGGTAGTTTCTTAAGACACTCGAGCATTTCTTTACGAACATCATCAATTTGGTGGAGTGGACCTGATGATGAAGACCAGGGATGTCAAAGTGGAACTGCTTGGTAATTCCCAGGACTATAGTCCGATTTTAAAAAATATTTTTTTTCTGAAAATAGATGGTTCCAGATTTGTTCCGTTTTTTTCAAAATCAATTTCTGATGATGGGATCCATGAGGAACTGAGGGAACTCCTCAAATTTGAAAGGCACATGCATGATGATTTGGGTAGTTTCTTAAGACACTCGAGCATTTCTTTACGAACATCATCAATTTGGTGGAGTGGACCTGATGATGAAGACCAGGGATGGCAAAGTGGAACTGCTTGTTAATTCCCAGCTCTATCATCCGATTTGAGACATTCATCTTTTCTTTGTAAAGAAATACCTTCAAGATAGTCCTATTTGATTATAGTTCTATTTTGATGATGGGCTTCATGAGGGATTGAGAGAACTCCTCAAATTTTAACGGCACATGCATTCTGATTTGAGGGTTTCCTTAAGTAACTAAAACAGTGTTTTGGCGGAGCCAAAATTTTGATGAACTTGATCTGATGATGAAGACCAGGGATCGCAAAGTGGAACTGGTTAATAAACCTAGCTCTACTTATTATCCTAGTTGTGACATTCATCTTTTTGATTTGATTTATATTCTGATGATGGAGTTCTAGAAGAATTCAGAGAACTCTTCAAATTTGAACGGCAGGTTAATTGTGATTAGAGGGTGTTCATAATTAGCTTAGGCATTTTCTTACTGTGGCCATCATTTTGCTGGAGTGGACCTGATGTTGATAACCAGGGATGGCATAATGAATATGCTCGTTAATTTACAGTCTGTCATCCAATTTAACACATTGTTATTTTGTTTGTTTAAAGGTCTACAAGGGAGTTCCGTTTGATTATACTTCAAATGTAATGATGGAAGCCCTAGGACATTAAGAAAGCTCCTCAATTTTCAATCGTACACGTGCGGTGTATTGGATATTTGAAAAGTAAACTGGCTAACTCAAACAAATTCTTAATTTCACTTTTACCGGGAACCAAATGAAGTCGGTTTTTTTTTCTTAAAAATTATGTAGGACAACTTTATTAGTATCGAGATAGCTTCCGCTACAAAACTTCGATTGTGTTGCGATAAAAAGATGTATGTAGGTACTGTGCTTTTTGTAAAGTGGTAGCAATATTCGACAAATAGTTACAAAGAAGCCACGGCCAGAGGACTATTGGGTAAAGTGTATGGCATTTCAAATTACATTAATTCGTACTGAACTAACGGAGAAGTGTTTACTTAGTAAACGTAAAAACATTCAGAAAATTCTCATAGGTACGTCGTACATCTGCATATAATATAATGCCTCAAGAACGGGAGAAGGTAGGAGGCGGAGAGGTAGGTAGTTAGGTAAGTTACACTTACTGTATATATTTTATCTGCATTATTAAGGAAATATTCCGTTGGCAACTATAGCAGCAGGAAACGTACGATATTGTGAGGGGATAATAAAAATAATAATAAATAAACGTTATGCATAAATGATAATGTAGCATAGCATACTCATGCAGCCACGACAATGTCGTTAATTATCGAATGTCACCTTTATAAAATTTATCTACTTATTTTTTTACACCACCACGGTGGCAAACAAGCATACGGCTCACCTGCTGGAAAGCGGTCACCGTAGCCTATGGACGTCTACAAGTCCAGGGGGTCACATGCGTGTTTCCGACCCAATTAAATCTTGTAAGTACACTCTTTTTTTGAAGAGCCTTAATCTTTCGGGAAAACCTCGGCGTAGCTCATTCCACAGCCGGAGCGTCTGCGGGAGGAAATTCCTCTGAAACCGCGCAATTAATAAATAGGTACCTAATATAATGAGAACGCCTAATATAATTAGCCTAATCCAATCATTATCAAAGCCAATTAGTCTGACTTTTTTATGAATGTTCTAAGTTCCTAACCACTGGGCTACCCGATCACAATGCCTAGTGGTTAGGGCGTCTGCCGTGAAAGCAGGAGGTCGCTGGTTCGATCTCAGCCCTGCTCACCAGGGGCCATGGTCACTTTTTCTGTAGTATATGATATCGCTTTCAATTTATAATTTATATATAATATATATATATATATATATATATATATTATAGTAGTGTGACTACTTAAATAAAAACAAAAACCATGAATCAAAATATTTATCACATTTAATAAATGATTTGATTCGTGCTTTACAATTGTATGTAACTTTTAAGTTTTATATTTTAATTTTTAGGTACAATGCCTCGAGGACCTATTTTAGAATTTACGTAAGTCACACTTCTTGTATATATTTTGAAAATAAATGTATATGTTTTGACGGCCTCCTAGCCTAGTCGGTAGTGACCCTGCCTACGAAGCAGGAGGTCCCAGGTTCGAATCCTGCTCAGGGCATTTATTTGTGTGTTTATCACGAATATTTGTTCCTGAGTTATGGATGTTTTCTATGTATTTAAGTATTTATCTATTATATATATCATCGTCTAGTACCCACATCACAAGCCTTATTGAGCTTACCGTGGGACTAGGTCGATTTGTGTAAAATTGTCCCACAATATTTATTTATTTATTTATATGTTTATTTTTCTTTATTTTATGTGTAAATGGACGACCTGTCTGAAATAAACAATTTGAATTTAAATTTGATAACTAAGGTACCAAAGTCATACATAAGTAATGCCGTTGCCAGGATTCAAACCTAGAGCCACCAACTTTGTTGTCAGTTATTACCAAATATACAAACTATGAAACCAGAGCCCAATATTTGCATGGAGACTGTATTTCGCACCTGTCAAAATTCCTAGTGCCTTCTCTTAGCCAATCAGTTCCAAGTTCTCTGTAACTACGAAGTCTGTGTACTTAAGTGAGAAATTGCATAAGCGTCTACCACACTGTATTGCCAAATGTAGACCAATCGGCGAGGTAGGCGATGTTTAATTATTTACCTACAATGTATTTCTTTGTCCGTTTCAAGGTATGATAGTGTGACCTGCTCAATTCTATTACGGTTTTTGCCACAGATGGGATGGTTTGGAAATAAATTTAGTAACTTCCATTTTCAGAGCTTTAATTTTCATTATGTGAGTAGAAATGACGTAATCAAATTCGCGAGCGCGGAGCGTCTCCTTGTCAGTTTGGACTGTGTGGAACACAGGTTTTTTTTATGTTACCCCCCCATACACGTAAAGTACCCTAAAGTGTGAGGTATCGCTAGATAGCTACCTATTTAAAAAATAATAGGGATTTGCTAAAAACATTTGTTGATAAAGTAAATATTTTCGCGTAATAATCGCTCTAAAAGTTAAAAAAAATGTCCTCTATCTTTTCAACCGCTAGTCCAAAGACTCTTGCGCTTGGCTGGTTTTTTTTTGATAAATTCGTTTTGTAACCGGGGATTTAAGCGATACGTCAGAATACTGTAGCCAGAGTACCGTTAATCATTTACGATCGAATGTAGCGTCTGAGGACAGTGAAGCCACGTCCGACTAACCATCCGAGTTCTGGTATAAGTTATATCAACTCTTGATGTTTTGCTATTCAAGGTAACGTGAGTCACATTTTGATTGCGTGTTCTATTTATTCATGATTCAAATTAAAGTAATTATTTATTTCTCAATAAGTGTTAATTTCCCTAGATATATATTGAAGCCTCCTCGGTCTCCTAGCCTAGACGGTAGTGACTCGCCTACGAAGCAGGATGTCCCGGGTTCGAATCCTGGTCAGGGCATTTATTTGTGTGTTTATCACGATATGTTCCTGGGTTATGAATGTTTTCTTTGTACTTATTTAAGTATTTATGTATCTATCTATTATATATATCGTCGTCAAGTATCGACAACAAAAGCCTTATTGAGCTTACCGTGGAACTAGATCGATTTGTGTAAGATACAAATAACATTTATTTTCAAAACATATACCTACAGTAAGTGTAAGTTACCAAACTACCTACCTCTACCTACCTTAAATCTGAAATAGGTCCTAGAGGCATTGTACCTAGGATGCTGGCGGCATTTACTCGTTGTATCGCAATGTGCGAAACGTTGTGCGAGGAAGCCACCATGTCTTCGCTCGCCAGTAACATCAACCAGACGTTTCTCAATTTCTGCGAAAAACATGCGTGCGCTGAGACCCTAATATTTATTTTCATATTTAACCATACATTTGAGTCTGTAATTCAAATAAACATGCAATGAAGTCGTGACGTGACTCGCGTTACTTCCACGTGACCCGTTCAGTGTTCGCTTCGTTGACTGGTGTACAACACCCACGCCGTACTCCCGCTATAATTCGACTGTCAAATCCTTCACAAATCGCTGTCCGGGTCCGAACTGTGAGTATTCCCTCATGAGCAAACTGTAACTATTCATCACGTCCGGAATGGCTTTCCACAGTTCGTGGCTATCTTAAAATGCCCGCAATCCTCAGGAAATTGGCTTATGGAAAGGAGATTTGAAAATGGAAAGGAAGAAAGTTAATATAATGAAGCCCAGCATGTTATTGAGCTGATATAAGGATAACTCACACTAGAACGGGCCAGTAATCATAATCTTTATTGTTTGTGAGAAATGGGTTACAATACATTGCCAGTAGGTACGAATGTATATAACGATTTCAATAGATTTTTACCAAGACTACCTTTTCAAACCTTTACCTTTTTTGAAGTGGCAATGGGCAGGCCACATTGCACGCAGAGCAGATGGCCGATGGGGTCGAAAAGTGCTTGAGAGGAGACCACGGCTTGGCAAACGCAGCATAGGACGTCCACCCACAAGATGGACAGATGATCTTATAAAGGTCGCCGGGAGACGCTGGATGCAGGTCGCTTCCAACCGGTACATATGGAGGTCGAAAGGGGAGGCCTATGTTCAGCAGTGGACGTCTTATGGCTGATATGATGATGATGATGACCTTTTTAAAAAAAAGTTTCTGTTCCGTTTCGAGAAGATACGTCTAAAAACGTATCTTCTCGGTTAAACGGCTTGTAAGTCGTAAGAGCTGCGAACATATTTCTTTTTTATTGATATGAGCATGGAATATATAAAAACCATTTTTAAGTTCGCCTATTGTGATGGACGGTAAACTAAGGAACCCTACAGCGAGCATGGCCCGACATGCTCTTGGTCGGTTTTTAAGTTATGTCAGTATGACACACGAAAGTGTAAACTGTATGTACTTTTTTTTTCTATTTAATATCTAAACAAAATTAATACAATAATAATTCGAAGATGCTAGGTTAAATGTTGTATTTAAGGGTGGTAAAGAAGTTTTAATTTCAAGTACAAGAGCGTAGTTGGAAGCTGAACTTAGTTTAAGTTTTGACTTAGTTAACATAACATAGCAAACTTGATCCAGCCAAGCCTTCAACTAGTCCGCAATCCATAATTATTATAATTATGAATTAACTCTCAATAACCGACTCAGTTATACAATACACCTATTGGCATTAAAAATGTACCTATTAGGTATCTATACTAATATAGATACTTATTAATGGGAAAGTGTGTGTGTCTGTTTGTTTGTCCGTGAACAAAGGCCCCAAAAATCAAAGCACTCACATTTGACATACAATGATGTAATAATCAAACAAGGTACAGAAGTTATAAAAAGCTTAAATAGAAGATAGTACCGGCCAGAGGTCATGATTTTAGGATAACTTTTAACACCGCGATGTAGGATATTTGACAGGCGGTACAGCGACATCTAGCAGGTAATTAAGTAACTAAACAAACATTCTTCAACCAAAACTATAAAATGCAAACTACAGTTAGACAGTCCGTCTTTCACGGCAAAACGGAGCGACGAATTGATGTGATTTTTTAAGTGGAGATAGTTGAAGGGATGGACACTGACATAGGCTACTTTTTGTCTTTATCTAACGCGAGCGAAGCCGCAGGCAAACGCTAGCCTAGAATTTACATATAGATAAACATTAAAAAGGGCGCCGACACCTATTCACTGGGGATTATACAGAAACGGATTTGGTTATTACAAAACACAATCCCCCTAATGAGGCCCACAGTGTCAACGACCCTGGAACCTACATCTCACACATTTTGTGTAAAGTGTCTGTGACAGCAAACCAACAAAGTGACGGACATGACACTATAAAGGTTTTTGCAATGGTTGTTTTCAGAGGGCGCCGACACCCACCAACGAGAATTCATTCAAAATCTTTGAAATTACTTAAGTATATCGTATTCGCTTTTTGTTCCAAGATATATTATTGTATATACACGGTGCCCGTGAGCATTGCTAGAGATTTTAACAGCGTATTCCTGAGGCTAAATGAAACAAAAAAGGGCTAGTATTTTTATTTAAACATAATTTTACCGCCAGTCGGTAAATAACGCGTTTTGGAATGTGATAATGCTACTATAGTTGCCGATTTCTAAGTCTGAACTTTTGACACTTGAGTATTGACGTACTTAGTGATGAGGCTAAGACAAATCGTTTGTCAAATTCAGCAATTATTGATTTTAGCGATGAATTGTTTGATTCGATTTTACTACTACGGATTTGTATTTGATAAGACCGAGAAACTTCGACAAACTGCGCATTTGTCATACGATTTTTTCCAAAGTCATCTTAGTTTCGTTCAGAAATTCTTACTGACTGTTGAATTCTTAAAATGTAAGATAAAAACCTTCATATTTGTCTTATTTTAAATAACATTTTTTTCCACATCGTACTTAGTTTTATTTTCGTTTTAATCGTTTTGTTTTGATTTTTTACTGTATTGCCTATTGATAACAAGATCGATTTTTATCGATTAACAGACAGTTGTATGAATCGGAACAGCAGACATGGTCACAACACTAAATTTAAAAAAAAACGACGTAGACCGTAACTGTTGGCGTGCTAAATTGTTATCGTAAAATATTCAATAACGAATGTATGAAAAAATGTAACATTCATCACATTATGTTTATGAAAAGTGAAATATTGTGTTTATGTACATGACTAGCTGTAATATCTTTATGGGATTTTGTTTATAATTCCAAAGTGTCTTGCGCGTTTACATTCTACGGGTATTTCGATGTGTAAAAAGTTCAGACTTAGAAATCGGCAACTATATGTGGTCTAAAGTCTAGACATGATTTTTGACAGACTTCAAAGTGACGCTGTGATGTCTTTGCAAAACTCGGCTCTACCAAAAAAACCACATTTTTTTTTGTATATTAAGCAGGTCTTTTCTAAATGAAATTTACTTACCATGTACCAAAGCATAAAACAAAGAATAAAAAAAGGTTTTTTTTTTTTGTCGAAATGACCAAAACTCATATGACATTTTTTGTTTCTTTTAGCCTCAGGATTACGCTGTTCTCTCTCGCCATGCTCACGGGCACCGGTATAATAATCATTGAAAGTTTCTTATAAAAAGAAATAGACATACAAAGCAGGACAAAAACGTCTACTACCTCTACGATATACTTACGTTTCGTACAAAAAAGAGTGTCAAATTCATTCACAGAACTACCAACACCGTTAAAACTTTATAAGCTGTTGGCACTTAATGAAACGTCACGTCCAAACAAGACTTTTTTTTATACTACGACGGTGACAAACAAGCATACGGCCCGCCTGATGGTAAACGGTCACCGTAACCTATGGACGCCTGCAACTCCAGCGGTGTTACATGCGCGTTGCCGACCCTTTAAAAACTTTAACACTCCTTTTTGAAGAACCCCATACTTTAGTCCTTTGGGGAAACAGCGGCAGGGCCGGAGCGTCCGCGGGAAAATTTTAACCTATCTGCAGACTCCTATTTCTCGTGATCATGGCGCTTGCAATATTGCCGAAATATTGGGAGCTCAATAAATAAATACAAACCGTGTTATTAACCCGTGTATGTTACAATACAATACAATAACTCTTTATTGCACCTCAAAACAACAAAAATAACACAAACTGGTATAGATTACACATGAAAAAGAGGCAAACAACAGGCGGTCTTATCGCTAAAGAGCGATCTCTTCCAGACAACCTTTGGGTAGAGGAGACACTACACTAAGAAAAGTATACATACAGTAGGTGGTGCAAAACTGGAAAAAGTATTATGTGAGAACCAAAATATATGACATAAACAGAAAAAACAAATCTCAAAAAAAAAGAAAACAAACACACACACAATTACATATACATACATATTATATGTTCATACCAAAATACATAAATATATAAATACATATATACAAATACAAACTAATTAAGCGAAATGATGATAGCAGATTACTGATTTTACACAGTCAAATTAAAGGAAAACAATAGTTACATGAACAGGAACTAAGGAAGTGATAAATAGTGCTTTTTAAGGAGAGATTTGAAAGAAGCAACAGATTCAGCACGCCTTATATCAAGAGGGAGAGAGTTCCACAGCCGGGTTGCTTGAAAAGTGAAAGAAGTATTATAAAATTTGGAAGAGGAGGATGGCACAGTCAGAAGCAAGTTTTGAGAGGAACGAAGAGAATTGAGATAACTAAAACGCTGCTTGAGATAGGAGGGGGTTGCAGGGTTGAAAAGAATGCTATAGAGAAGTGAAAGAATATGGGAATTACGACGATAGCGGATATGTTAGTTATTATCACAGAATAGGCATTGTTACTAAAGTACAGAAGCTTCTCTTTCCTACATTTTACGTTTAGCTTGTTAAGCATGCACATGTCAAGATGATAACATTAGGGTTGTCACCATGCTGTCAGGTGCGTATAGTGGTACAACAATTGGATAAATATATAAATAGGAAGAAAATAGCGGAACATTATTTGTATTAAAAGAACACGTTTATACTGATTATTTATTAGTATTGTTATTCATTTGTCTAAGTATAAATAAGTATGGGATGAAATATAAGTATATCTGAACGCACCCGTGAGGTAATGCGCGTTGCCCAAACCCTGACAGTTACCACCTATAGGCGGAAGATTTTGTATCAACGTAAAAGGCTGAGTGACACCCCCCTATTATTATCTACGAACCTAACCCAAACAGGCTACGTAACCCAAAAAATACAACCCGACTGTAAGTTATTGTAGACGAATACCACAAAAGAAATTAGACCTATTTCAATATAAAGAATGCAATCCAATCAAACGTTCAGCAAATTGACTTTTCAATCCCCGGGCATGTTCAAAATTGAAGAATTGCCGAATGGTTTAATCATCGTGAGAGGAAAAGGCAGAAGTGTTACTCTGAACCATTTACCTAGTCGTGTGCTCCAGCCAGCCAGTGTAAAGTCCGTCCATCTGTTTCTTCCGAGCGCTGTCCTGGCTTATTCAAAATTCAAATTCAAATTCAAATATCATTTATTTCGGACACTGGGATCATAATTTGCCACGGCTCAAGGAGCCTAGGGCCCGATTTGGCAATCCCACGATTTGGAGAAAGCACTAAAGACCTGTCCATATCTAAATAAGTGCAGACATTAAAATAAAAAATAATAATAATAATAATAATAATCCCGCAGGGCAGCTTGTGGCGAGCTGTTGGGGAGTAACGACCCCACGGACCCGAGTGCTCCAGAGAGTCGGTCAGGGTCTCCGTCTCCGGCGTGTCTTCGTCGGTCGGAGTGGACCCCAAGGGGACCCGTAGGACTCTCAGCTCTGGCTTGCCTTCATTGGCCGGCCAGAGAGGAGTCGTTAGAGCAATATGCTCCAGGGGTGGAAGTGAAATATGCATAAGACGCGAGTGGGCACAGTGGCTGGCAACAGCTACTGGGTAGAAAGCGGCGCACACCTCTCAACACCCCTGAGCCGTTCACACCGATGTTGCTCCTGGCCGTCCTTGCGACGGCAGTTTCAGGGGCCCATCTAGTCGGCGGCAAGTCACCGCCTGCCTCGATAACTTGTTTTAAACATTGTTATGGCAGGTGTCCGGAACTCTTTGCAATAGTCCATTTCTGATCCACCCAAACCTCAACGCCATAGCCTGGTATTCTTTCCACTTTCTTTACAATAGCTCCAACGCCTGCTGGGACCGGTTCACGGGTATCTATTGATGCACCCGTGAATGGGTTCTAGCAGGTGCACTACACAGCAAAATTCTCCAAAAGGCCTCTACGTGTTGGATCTGTATCCCCACGCAAGCCTACCAAAAGACCGGGATGTACAGGCCCGTGATCCGCAAAGGAGAAACAAATAATAATAATAATAATATCTTATGTGGGCGAGTCACCGTCTGCCGGAAATAAAATTGATTACCGTTTTGTTAGGCAGACGTCCGATTTTATTCTCCATAACCCAGTATTTAGTCCACCGCTTTCACCTAATAGTCCAGCATATTTTAGATTCCATTAAATCTCAATAGTCTATACACCCTGGCGGGTGCTGCCTCTGCGTGCGTCCCATGACTCGGGCAGGTGCAACATCCGCTCGGTGTACCCCTTACATTTCATTAAATTGTCGAAAGGGCCTCTGCGTGTTGGCTTCGGCTCCGCGCACGCCTCCCAAAGGTCCGGAACACCATTGTTCCGTGATGGGAAAGACATAATAATAATAATAAAAAAAAAAAAAAAAAAAAAAAAAAAGCGCCGTTGACACTGACAGACGCATCTATTGAATATTTTATCAAATATTTTTATTTTGTAGTATATATTCGCCGAATTTCAGTTTTTAGAGCCTTTTGTGTTTATATTTACGACCTAAATCATGTGTAGCAACAAAATTATGACTTTTGCTACACCAATTTACACAAGACTGTGAAATGGCGAACATGGCGAACAGAATAAAACAAAGTGAATAAATGCTCACTAGATCGCGTTCGAAAGCGGCCGAACTACAATGCGCACGACCCACATCCTCGCCCGCGCCGTCCAGCTCCTCACAACCGTCGTCAGGCGACGAATACGCCACAGCGCCTGACGCGAACAGCAGCGAGTCGAGCAGCGACGAACGCGGGCAGTCGCCCTCGCCGCCACCACCACCAGCACGACGAGGACGACCTCCGCTGCCGGCACGCTTGGGGCCTGCGGGGCATTCTGCTCCGCCAACGGCTCCCGCTGTCGGTGGTGTAGTGCGCCGCATGCGATGGACTCAGATGATGAATGAGAACTGCATGCGCGCCTATTATGGGGCTACAGAGGGGGGAACCCGGCTATCCGCGTATCGTTCTAGGATGCTGCCCCTGTTTCAGGCTCTTGAACCCACCATCACTGTCTCGGAGCAACGACTATCGGATCAGGTGCGCGTCATTCAGCGGTTAAAGCGGTTGGATGACGCGACGCTTGATCGGCTTCGCCTGGAGGCTCTCACTGCTGCCGCAGTCTCCACTTCGGCACGAGACCCGCCTGCCATATCGCCGATTTCGGTGCCCGCACCCGACCTGGCACCGAGGGCGCCGCGGGCTGATCCCAATGCTGACGAGGAGGTGTTTGCGATTCAGAGTGTGAGTACTTCAGCTAATGAGCAATTGAGGAGGACTTTGGATGAGACGATTACGCAGTATCGCTCCACAAACAATTCTAGGCCGCGATTACCACGTTTGCCAATGAATAGACGTAATCTAGCGCTAATGAGTGCCCTGAATGCTTTACTAGAACCGTATCTACGGACTAGTAATGGTTTAGATGATACACACTCGATCATGTACTGCGGGGCCATCACGGCGTGCCGTGTTGCTCGAGTCAAGTTTCCGGACGCTGAACGTGCACCTAGGACCACCGGGAGTGTCCCTGCGTGGCAAGTGCGGATCGAGCGTCGTATCAACTCATTTAGGACTCTTATTGCAAAGCTGATCTGCTTCAGGGGGGGCAATAATCGCCCCCGAGTAATGCGTTTTCTGAACCAGGCGTTCGCGGGGACGGGTATTGCGCCCCGCGACTACATGGCCAATGTCACAGAACGCATCGACTTTCTGAAACAGAAAATCTGTGCATGGGCAAACCGTATTCGCCGCTACAGAAAGCGTGTGGATCGATTCCAGCAGAATCGTCTTTTCCAAAGTGACCAAAGGAAAGTTTACCGAAGGTGGGAGGAAACCAATCCACGTGTGCCCGATGCAGGCCCACCGGATGCTGCTGCCATGTCTGATTTCTGGCGTAGCATCTGGTCGGTGCCCGTTGAGCACACGGAAGGTGAATGGATGAGTGTTGTCGAACGTGAGTGCGAGGCCATCGAACCTATGGGGGCTATTACCATCAGCCCCGAAGACGTAACTTGTGCTGTCCGTACGGTTCAGAATTGGAAAAGTCCTGGACCGGACGGATTGCACAACTTCTGGCTAAAGTGGTTTCGATGCTCGCACTCACGGTTGGCAACGCAATTTCAACAAGCCCTTGAGCTTGGTTCCCTGCCACCTTCCTTAACAACTGGTATAACTTTCCTGCTCTACAAGTCCGGTAGTACCACGGAAGCTAAAAACTATCGACCCATCACGTGCTTGCCCACGCTTTACAAGCTCCTTACATCCATTTTGAGAGCAAAAATTAACGCGCATATTGTCGCAAACAATGTTTTGGCCTCTTCTCAAAATGGTTGTAGGGTTGGGTCCCGTGGTACTAAAGAGCTCCTCCTCATCGACATGGCCATTTGCCAACAAGCTCGGCGGAACAAGGGAGCCCTCTCGGCCGCTTGGATTGACTATAAAAAGGCCTATGATTCGGTGCCTCATTCATGGCTGAAAAGGATATTGGAGCTGTATAAACTTGATGCAGCTTTAATATCCTTCTTAAGCGCGTGTATGGGGCAGTGGACCACAGTCCTTTGTCAACCAGGAGGCAGAGATGGTCCCCTTGGGCCGCAGGACTTTATAAGGATAGAGCGAGGAATATTCCAGGGTGACAGTCTGAGTCCCCTGTGGTTCTGCCTAGCTTTGAATCCTCTCAGCACCCTGCTGAAGGATTCGGGGCTAGGTTGCCGGCTTCGGAGAGAGGGTGAAGTCATTTCTCACCTTCTATACATGGATGATCTCAAACTATTTGCACCAAATGACCGAGGTTTGTTGGAGCTATTGCAAACCACTGAAGTTTTCAGTAGAGCCATCAAAATGGAATTTGGTGTCGATAAGTGCGCGATTATGCATGTACAGCAGGGGAAAGTAGTAAATTCAACAAATTTGCAACTTTCTGAGACAATGTCGTTCAGATCTATCTCTGAAGCAGAAACCTATAAATACCTTGGTATGTCACAGTCGTTGGGTATAGAGGATGTGGGTATTAGACAGGCGACAAAGGAGCGCTTTTTTGGACGGCTGACAAAAGTACTTAATAGTCTTTTGTCAGGTGGCAACAAAGTGCGCGCCTTTAACGCTTGGGTAATGCCCCTGCTCACGTACTCCTTTGGCATACTAAGGTGGACTCAGACCGAGCTGGATGCCCTGGATCGGAGAGTTCGCCTACTGCTTACCACACATCGTATGCTACACCCACGGTCGTCTGTTATGAGATTGTACATCCCACGGAAATGTGGAGGTCGCGGCTTTTTAAATGCCAAAAACCTTCACAACCGTGAGGTGTACAATCTTAGGAATTATTTCCTTAACAACGAGTGTGGGATGCATCGTGATGTGGTGGCAGTAGACAGAAATCTCACGCCGCTCTCCTTGGCTAACGAGAATTGGCGCAAACCTGTGGTACTAAGCACCGAGGACCGCAAGACGGTATGGAAGAGCAAAGAGCTACACGGGCGGTTCTACAAGGCCCTCGCGGGCCCCGATGTAGATCTGTCCGCATCGGTGAACTGGTTACGATTCGGGGACCTTTTCGGAGAAACCGAAGGTTTTGTCTGTGCAATTGCGGACGAAGTTATCATGACGAATAACTACCGGAAATATATCCTGAAGGACGGTACGGTCGACATTTGTCGGGCATGCCGCCGTCCCGGAGAGTCACTCAGGCATATTATTTCCGGTTGTTCTCATCTTGCTAACGGCGAGTACTTGCACAGACATAATCTCGTAGCCAGGATTATTCACCAGCAACTTGCTCTTAAATACGATCTTGTGGTCCACGAAGTGCCGTATTACAAGTACGCACCTACGCCAGTTCTCGAAAATGGTCGTGCCACGCTCTATTGGGATCGATCTATCATCACGGACAGGACTATTGTAGCTAATAAACCTGACATCGTGCTGGTTGATCGATCGCAGCGCCGGGCCGTGCTCGTCGACGTCACCATCCCCCATGACGAGAATCTCGTGAAGGCCGAGAAGGACAAGTCCAGTAAGTACCTTGACTTGGCTCACGAAATAACCGCCATGTGGGATGTTGACTCGACGATCATTGTCCCGATAGTCGTTTCAGCGAACGGTCTCATAGCGAAGAGTCTCGACCAACATCTTGAGAGACTTTCGCTAGGTGGATGGATCAAGGGTCAGATGCAGAAGGCAGTAATCCTGGATACGGCGCGTATAGTCCGGCGGTTCCTTTCTCTGCGGCCCTAACCACCGGCAGCCTGGGCCCTGCCCCGTTGCCGGCGGCACTCTAGGTTAGGTTTTTTATAATATGTTTATATGTATTTTGTATTGTTTTTGTATGTGTTTTTGTATTTTACTTTTATAATCATATTATAAAATTACCTAGCCTAAGAATTACAGAAAATAAAGAGAATAATAATAGTAAAGCAAAATTGTGCTCCATCCGAGGGAATCATGACGCTCTGTAATGGGGAACTCGATGCGAGGAGAAGAATTTTTGTACAGTCAACAACACAGCTGTGAATACAGCCAAAGTGCCAAAAATATCTATAGACGACCTTAATTCTCTAGCAATAAAGTTCTGTATACATATTTTTGGCACTTTGGCTGTATAACCATTGCTGGTCGTCGCAATAGATATTGTTTTATTTTATTTTATTTATTATTGTCTGGTCCACGCTAGGCAAGTGGAATAATTCGCTAAAGTGGTGCTGTGAGCATTGCCAGTGTTTGGACGCAAAGATAGCCAGCAATTGGAGTGCGTTGTTAGGTAGGTACTATGTTTACATATAGAAACATAATTATATAGATCCATGGGCCTCATGGGTATACTCGTCCTTTATACAGTCGCACGCTCTTATATTAATAAATTAATATTTTGGCATAATCATGCAAGTATTCAACAACATGTATAGTATTAGCAATTCAGGATCATTGTAGTTCTGTGTTTGGTATTATATGTGGTGCAATAAAGAATATTTACTTACTGACTGATAAACAAATGTTTTATTTATATAAAACTTAAATAACAAGAAAATAATGACTAAAATAAGCTTAAATAAACAATAAAGATAAAATACTATTAAATTAAAAAATCTAAAACCTACTACTGCCCACCCTGCATCGCACCCGGCTCAAAGGTTCCCATAATGCCTGCAGCATTCCCCCGCTGCACAGCAATGGAAACCTGTTGAACCAGGTACGACCCTGAGCGAGGGTCGCAACCTTTTTCTCGGAAGCATCGCCCAAGGTCCTTTATTAGGCGACGAGCCTCCAAGCCCCAGGGCCCCGCCGTCTCCACCGCCACCGGCCAAATCTTACCCTGATTCCAGGGCTGTCTTTGGTGTGCTTAGGTACCTACTTACTTATATAAATTCACTTTGTCTTACGGTAAACTTAATGAGTTCACTGGTTGTCGGGACATTTTAATAGTTTTTAACTATAACTTGCATAATTGCTTGCAGGACAGGCAAAGGGTGTTCATGATGCAAAAAAGGGTAATTAGGATTATGGCTGGAGTGCCCTGGGATACACCTGCTCGTAGCTTGTTTCGGGAGTTTAAACTGATGACTGTTCCAAGTCTGTACATATTTGAAGTGGTCAAAGTGGTACGTAAAAATATTAATGAATTTAGAATCAATGATCCTAACGACCGAAACGGACATAAACTCCTACCTAACCGGTACAGACTAAAAAAGTCTGAGCAATGTGTGTGGTACATAGGTCCTAGAATATATAATCGTTTGCCGAATAATTTGAGGACAACTGAATTATCAGACAACATATTTTTTATATTTAAGGAATATCTAGTAAATAAGGCATTTTACACATAAGAAGAGTTTATGGAACAAAATAATGCTATGTGACATTAAAATTACATAAGGTTTTCTTTGCATACTTATAATAAACTTAACACGTTCGCGGACGCGGATTGCATAGCATCCGTTTTTGTACTTCATCTGGTGACGCGCCTGCTATTGAATCCGTTATTTGGTTTAGATTTCTGCGTCAGTATGCTTACCAATCCGCTTGGCCACAGTATAATATTATTAACCAACATTTCCTCTACCATTCACTAAAATCACAGAATGCATACTGTTATATTTCATAGTTTATGACGGTTAGAAATTATCCTGTGACATCTCAAATTGTGCCCCCCTTTCTGTGACGCGTATGCTATAGCATTCGTCTTTGTATGGAAGACTCCTCAGTAGCCCTTCGCGTGCGTCTGGGAGTGGGCGCGTAAAATGTGGCCAAATTTCGCATGCACACGCTATTTTACGGATTTTTTGTAACATCGTTAGTAATGTTTTTTTTACAGTTTATGTATGTTTTTGGTTGTGGTTTTATAAACAAATCTCTTTACTGATTGTTTTTTGTAGTGCAACTTGATTCTGACTACTGTAAATAAAGAAAAGTGAGGCATGTTTATACTTACTATTCTACTACTCTATAGTAATTATTTTGGTCATATAATCGTGAATATTGTGCCTATTCGTAGTCGATGCTGAGCGCTAACATTATGGTAAGCATGTGGCATGTATTTTGTTTGTGTAGGGCCGCAGTTTACATGATTAAATTCAAAGTTCGGATACTTGCTATGTGCTGGTTGGTGAAGAAGGCCCTAGCCGTTAAATCCTATAAGTATTAGATGAAATATTACTTCTACTTTACTTTATGGCAAAGAATTTATCATAGTTGTTGACGTAGCAGCTCACCCGAGTGAACGGTATGACAGACATGCCAACATAGTCGAATGCTATAACATGCGGTGTCATATAAGATCATATTTTGACTAGGTATTATATCAAGCATCCGAATTGTATAGCATTTGGTGTCACATAGTGTAAAAGAAATGGTTTCATAATGACGGGACTTGCATTGCATTCGACTTGTATAGAATTTCGCGTCACATAAGAATCCTGATTTTAGCTTTATTGTGACAGGTATGCAATAGCAGTCGTAAAATTCCCATACAAAATTAAGGTGTCCCAGAGGTGTGACCAAGCGTCCGCGAACGTGTTAAGATGTGAATATAATTCAACTGACATAGAATCTTCGAAAAAAGTGGCGATCCCAGATCAGGTTGCTATTTAGTGCAGCAAATTTCAATCGCTATTCAACGTGGAAACGCCAGTAGCATTTTTGGCACATTTACGCCGGGTACCTGTCGGCCCTAGCTTAAACCCTAGCGTAAGTGTATAGTCGTAGATTTTTTATTCTGGTTATTTTTAAATTATGTGTATTGTTTTTTTAAAGTTATATTTCTATTAAATTTATTACTGACATGTAACATACGTTATGAATAAATGAATTTGAATCTGAATCTAATAATACGAGTAAGTATGGATGCTAGAGTACAGCTATAAGTACATGTCATTTCTAAAAATCAAGATTGTAATTTTGTTATAATCCTCTAGGCCAACAATTCATCCTTTTTTAGCTTCTGCCCTCAGCATTTAATAAATTACTACTTTAATGTGCTTATTTTTAGTAACAGGTACCACTTTGTCGGTTGATAAGGCTAATTTCTAAACGGATCTTTTTGGCAATAGTGCCCCATCGTTGCCAAAAAGACCATAAAATATTGGGGCAATTTCCAAATGAGACTTGGGATGATGGAATTATTGGTGATTATCCTGCGAATCTCGAAATAACCTTTCGTTTTATAATCCCCAATTACTCGAATACAGCCTACAGCTTTTACTGAAAACAATTACATAATTATATTTAGATATTTGGAAGTCCTTAAAAGGGAGGTAGGGTAAAGCCCCCATTTATCGGCATTGTTTGTTAACAGCTAATATTAAGAAGCTTAGGTTAGGAAGCTAATATTAGGGACCAAATCAATAGGGTAAAACATTACCCTCATATTAGCTTCCTACAAACTTTCATTATCATACAGTTAGAACAACAATTATGCGCTATTGCGTAACACAGAAAACCAATTTATGGGTATTATCGTTGCGCTGTAATTATACAGGAAAGTTTCTGTTAGTCACATTAAATCTAAAATAATACTTTTTTAGTTTGTTACGGATTATGTTTTTATTATCGCTTTAACTTTTCGTACGTCGCTGGCAAAAAAGATTGAATTATGAAGTGTAGCTAAAAAACGGTAGGTTCATAAATCATTCATAATCTCTTTGGCAGTATCAAAAACATCGAAAATCGAAAACTTGTCTTTCTATATTCTTAAGTGGCAGTGGGCGGGGCACATTGCACGTAGAACCGATGGCCGTTGGGGCGGAAAGGTTCTCGAGTGGCGACCGCGTACCGGAAGGCGCAGCGTGGGTAGGCCCCCCACAAGGTGGACCGATGACCTGGTGAAGGTCACAGGAGTCCGCTGGATGCGGGTGGCGCAGGACCGGTCATTGTGGAAATCTTTGGGGGAGGCCTATGTCCAGCAGTGGACGTCTTTCGGCTAAAAGGATGGATGGATGGATGGATTATATTCTTGGATATTCCAGCGATAATATAGGCAAATGACCGACGCACTAATCGTGTTTCGTGGTTAAGTCTTCCCTCCTGGGATCGAACTACTAATTTGAAATTAGGGGTTATCTGGTAAGGGCATTTATTTGTGTGTTTATTATAAATATTTCTTCCAGAGTTAAGGACGTCGTGTAGGTATTAGTCTATAATTATATAATTATCTATTATCTATTAGTACGGATATCGGCGTCTAGTACCTAAACTAAGAGCTTATAGTTTGGGACTTGGTTGAGATGTGTGAGATTGTCCCCAAATATTAATTAATTATATCTTCCACGTTTGACAAATGGAAAAATGTCAACTCTGCGGAAATTTGCATCCACGTCTCAGTATTAGCACGTCGAAAACTACTGATTATCATGTCCCATTCGATATGCCATCCTGTACAATTATTACGATCCGATATTTTCAGCAGCGATATCATTGATAATAAGATTGCATTGCCATGAGTGCATATCAGATTATATTAAATTAAATTGTACGCATGTGAATTTCGACTTGATTGAACACAGGAAAATCAGCTCCATTATTTCTTATTAATTGGTATATTGGGTACGTGAGATAAATGGAAGATATTTTCAGATGGATTTCACTCCGCATTTAATATTGTACGAATTAAATAAGAGAGGTATGGTCACAGCGGATGCAAATCGTTTAGTGTGGCAGGGCCCAGCACAACGAATGTCATCTCGCTCAAATCTGGAGCAGAGCCCATCTGTAACCGCAGTTTAATAACACTAGACCCTTCTCATAGTGTTGTGTTTCTGTTGGTGAGTAAGGTCGCCAGAGCTCCTAGAGGATTCACTGTGTTGACAGCTGGGGATCCAAGCTGTCAACTGTTTAGCTGTCAACACAGCGAATCTTCCTTTTTTTAAAGGGTCGGCAAAGCGCATGTAACACCCCTGGAGTTGCAGGCGTCCGTAGGTTACGGTGACCGCTTACCATCAGGCGAGCTGTACGCTTGCTTGTCACCGTCGTAGTATAAAATAAATAAAAATCGGGCCTGGACTATGCGTCAGTTTCTTAATCTCTGGGGCATTATCATGACTACTTAGTGCGATTCAGTTGACGACCTAAACTGAGTGGCTTCCATACAACTGAGCCTAAACTGAATCGGTTAAGACGTCATAAGGCCCCTCATCACGTGGTCACGTTGAGCAATGTATTTTATTGTATAAAATAAGTATTTCATTTTGTAAACATCGGTAGGTACCTGCACAGTACAGTGGTGATCATATTCTACAATGTCTCACTATGTTTTGCCAATTTGCGTAAAAAAACATTGGAATTAAAAACTATGCGTCATATAAACATACAACCATCATGCGTCAATAAATTAAATTTACTCAAAAAAGAAGAAAATAAATAAAAAATCATTCCACATTATTACAATCAAATAAATTAAAAAATCATCAAGATCATCCGCAATATAATAATAACATTTCTCAATTAACAATTTCAATAACGAATGTTCAAAATGTTCAGTTCAATAATACCTACAATGAATGGTACACACTTTTACGCATCGGAAGGCCTAGTATATATTATACCTGAAAGTAGCCAGATGATTCATATGAATAGCAAGCATAATTTGAACTCTCGATACGCTAACGCGATCGAGAAGTAATTGTCAAATACAACAAGTCAAAATTTATAATAGGCCTTCAGAGCTGTTTGAGTTGCCATAGCATGTGACTCTTTGTTATCCATTTATACATTCTTTTAACCCGTATTATGCGATACACCACTATCTACTGCTGACAACCAGACATATAATTAGTTTCGATATTTAACCTAAATTACCCAAGCTAACCCACATTAAACGAACACATTTAAATGGATGTCAGCAGCCACACTACTTGTATAATTGACTACACCGCACCAATGCCCCATTAGCATTGTATCCTGTACCATTTATCATATCCCATGACGTCACTCCTATAACTGTCAAGATAGGTCTAACTTATACAGCAAATTAACATACCAACAATCCTGAAAAATAATCAACGAACGTTAGACTTTAACACGTAGACTTAAGAGCTATTTACTCACGAATTTGCTTAATGAATTGAATACGTATTATGGTAAGGTTATAGCTAGGTTGTCCAAGATTTATCATAATTAAAAGGACATTCCCGATGTCTTTTTAACTCGAATGAAATGCGCATTTTTTGTCGTGTTTTTAAAAGCTTCGCTGATTGCGCAAATGGTTCCATCGCAGAGTACACAATAAATGTTGCAAGCACTTCACGAAATTTAAATGAGAATTAAGAACATCAAGATTGAATTAACAACGCACTTATGTGTTTTAGCGGTGTTTATACGTACGGCACACATTTTCAATGTTTTTACTAATTATGTACGATTACTAGTAGTAGGGGAGGTCATGATGCAAAATGTTCGAATCTTCACACCAAGCTCCAATTGCGTACTCTCACCTGATTATTTAGAAAGTTTGAGTATTTAATAGGTATTAAACTTATCAACCAAGTGAAAATGAAGCTCTTCATTAAATTGCCACGGTTAAAACTCATGTATTTTTATCACAATAGGCGTGACATGTTTCGATTGGATCGGGCAGTCATCGTCGGACTGACTCGCTCAATGATGCCCGAGCCGCGAAGGTGACAACACAACCCTGTCTGTCCGCTGATGACTGCCCGATGCAGTCGAAACATGTCACGCCTATTGTGATAAAAATACGGGAGTGTTAACCGTTGCAGTATGAGTCACGAAAGTTTAAATTATATGAAGCTCTTCGTTTCAAAAATGCTCTTGTGTGTCCGACTGTTCGCCTGGCCAACTGTTATCCTATACATGCTGCATTTCTAATTTGTGTGTAATTTGGTAAAGTCCCGATACTGAATCAGCTGATAAGGTCAGTGACTATGAGTGAGATGCAAGTGGAAAAATTTTGAAAATCTTAAAAAAAAAAAAAAAAAATTCACTTTGTATGGAACAGCTAATCTAAAATGCACCTTCGATTTTTTTTTCTAATTGCATCGCACTCAGGATCACTGATCATATCAGCTGTTGAAGTATCGTTTGAGATTTTATAGACTATATATTTTATTAGGTATTAATTAAGTTTGACATGTTTTTATTTATCATATCTTTTTTCTACTATCCTGCTTTAAACTAAGTTTCAGTTTAGCCCGATAGTTGACTGGTAGATTAAGGCGTTAAATCCGCCATTTGTACATTAATTTGATTGTGCAATAAAGTGCATATAAATGAATATTAACACACGAAACTTAAGCACCATAATAAAGCAGTGAATAAAGCGTTTTGTTTGCTAAAACTGTAAAATAATGACTTTGAATGGAAATTTTTATTTTAGAACTACTATTGGTAAGTACATTAAGTCCGACCATCGGAGATATAATATAATAACCGTATTTAAGAGGGCACATTATTATCCTGCTAAGATTATGTATACCATCTACCGATTAGGTAAACAACTAAATAATCCTGAAGTAAAAATTAGACTACTCAGTCCACAGAGACATTATATCTGTATACTCAGTAGTCTAATTTTCCTTCACGATTCTTTGGTTGTTTGTTCAGTTTAAAAGTCCTTCCTTTAAATCTCTTTGCTTTCTGATACAAACTACTCGGAAAGTTAATTAAACGACTTTTTAATTATTCAAGTCGAGTTTTATTGTTTCGATGTGCATTTAACTAGTTTAATCAGTCACTGTTATTTTTTTTTACTAATATACCTATTTACACAGCATTACAGTTACCACTAACACAATGTGAAATTACAAAGTGTTAAATCTTCCTGGGTCTGTGGTGCAGGGTTAGAGCTGGCGTAGTTTTATTTATTTTTCATTTGACGTTCTAGGAGTGGAATCTGTTAGTGATATTATTAAAAAATACGCCAAAGTCCACGATCAAAGGCTTCATCATCACGTTAACGTCGAGGCCATCCAGCTCCTCGACATCACGAATTTAAAAAGAAGACTGAAAAGAATAAAACCTTTTGAGTTGATTTAATACTTTTGGTGTAGTGAATAGTGAATTTAGTGCAGTGAGTACTACATATAAAGATCACATGAACAAAGTGTCTTCGCCTTAATAGAGACAATAAGAAAAGTGTTAATGGACACATTCTTAGTTTATTCTGTATTCGTAGTTTAGGTTAAAATCAAAATACTTATTAGCCTAAAAAGGCTAGATTGTATTGCCATGTTATACCACTTGTGGAATATCATCTAATAAAAATAAAAAAAATGACGTTCAAAAGTGCACTGTAAGATGTCTACTTGAAAAATAAATATTCTGATTTTTGTGTTTAAATGTAATCAGAATTAAAAACGCATTGGATTCACCTATAAAAAGTGGGCAGAGAGGGGGATATAAAATCTTCCAACAATAAAAACAGTTTCAGTAATAATGTTTTACTTTATACATATTATTGTATCACTTGGCTGTATTTTATACAATCTACGAGTAGGATAAAATCAAAAAAAGGTAATAACTATAAAACTGTACAATACGGTGTATCTTTGTGGTTAAAATATTAGAATTTTCTTCTTAGCGTTTTCTCGGCTTATGCCACGGCTCGCAGAGCCTGGGGTCCGCTTTGACAACTAAACCTAAGATTTAGCGTAGGCGCTAGTTTTACGAAAACGACTGCCATATCTGACCTTCCAACCCTGAGTGTAAACTAGGCTTGGGATTAGGCTGGTCTGGGCATTTATTTGTGTGTTCATCACGAATATTTGTTCCTGAGTTATGGATGTTTTCTATGTATTTAAGTATTCATATGTAATTATCTATTATATATATCATCGCCTATACCCACATCACAAGCCTTATTGAGCTTACCGTGGGGCTAGGTCGATTTGTGTAAGATTGTCCCGCAATATTTATTTATTTATATTTCGTACATAGGTTTCGAATAACTCATTGGTACGAGCCGAAGATTGAACTCGCTACCTTCGTATTGAAAGCCGCACGCATTTACCGCTGGACCACCAACGCTCGTGAAAATAATATAATATACCGGGTGGGCCCCATAACCCGAGCTAAAAATTTAATCATAGGTAGTACTCCCCAAATTGAACAATGTTTGTTTAGCGACTTTTAAAAATAACGTGTTTTTTAATTTTTTTAATTTTTTTTTTATTTTTTAATTTTAAAACTTTGTTTGAATACGCAATGTAGGTACTGCGAGTTTTGGCATTTTTGTACTATGAGAAGAGACGTCAATTAGGCTGACGGTAACGTTTATTGACAATATTATTTAGTTTGTATTAAAAAAACATTTATTTAGTTTGCATGAAGAAGTGAAAACTACGGAGTACATAATAACACTTAAAATAATGTTACTTTGCTATTCCGCCAAACGTGCTAGTCTATTAGTGCCAACCCGTTATACCTACTTGCGTATTTTTTGCATGCAATTAATGTGTATGTTAATAACTTTTAAAAGTTGTTGAAATAAAGTTGTTATCTTTGAGGAGTACTATAAAATACCTACAAAAAAAATTCTTGCTTCTGTCTTGGGGCCCACGCGGTAATTGTAAGTATCTTACAATAGACATCAATTTAATATCGACAGAATATTAACTAAACTTAACATAACAATATCATGCGTAATGAGAGCAAAATTTTTAATCGTGGCAGAATAGGGAAAATGTTGTGCCCTTTATTGAAATTAAAAAAAAAAACAACAACAGTGCTCATATATTGTATGAAAATCCATAGGAGTGTTCTTATGGAATACCATAGAAAACGTTATAATGTTTACTTTTTTAATATAATTGTCATCTAATTGACAGATAGAAGTGCTGGAGTAGAACAAAGTATTTAAAATGCGCCATATACGTATTGTAATTGACTTCATAAACAATGCCTATACGCTGAACAAGTGTACATACAAGTGTCACAATCCTCAGCCCTCGAACAAGGACCCGTCCCGTTTGTTAGCGCAGCCTTGTCACCCTACACGAAGTTTGAGGAATTTATGTGACAAGCGTACCGTGTGGTGTTACGAATTAATTACTGTTAGCTTGGCGGTTAATTAACGTGGTTATACAATACTTTGTGGATTTCAGAGGTGAGAAAATGAAGCTGAGGCAGGCTGCACGTGGAATTTTGGAATTCTCTAAGGGGCTTCAGAGTGTGTTTATAAGGGAATTTACAGTAACTAGCACAAATAAAATTAACCTAATTTCCAATTGGGTTCCAAAAGTGACCCATATTTGACGTGGTAGGAACTTGAGTCGAAATTTAAGAGAAAAAAATATTTGCAGACGTCTGCGAACGATACCTTTCTCAGAAACTAAGGAAAAGTGGAAAAATGCGAGGTCATGCATTTTTCCACTTTTCCTTACTTTCCACACGGAACTTGAACCCGCGACTCTGAGGTACCAGCTCATCGCTCTTTCAACTGAGCTACCGAGACCACACCCGTGGCCCCGAATTTCTCCACCATATCCCTCCTCATGCGCATTCGGTCGCTTAATTCCTTTTTTTTCAGATTATTTACTAACACAACTTCATATAATTACAAACTAGACCTCCAAACAATCATCAAAACAAAAACTCTGCACAAACTCTATTTTGATATTTTACTATGCTCTCGAGAGAAATATACCCTGTATGTTCCAGCATCATCAACATCTGTCAGTTTTAATCGTAAATTAATTTTCATCCGGATAACGTTCAATTATGCGGCAAAAAATTGTTTAACACTACCTCATTCTGCATAACGAAGGTACTTATACAAAATTGCATAAGTACTAGTTTTCGCACCCCCTAAATGGGGTTTTAAATTGCCTTCCAAGCTATCGTGGGGCAATTACGCTCGTGCAGTTTTCGTGGCCCGCCACCAAAATGCAGCACAACTTGCACAAAAGTTTAAAAATTATAGAAAACTCGAGATCGATGCAGCGGACGAGTAGTTTGGTAACTTGCTCCATCGCAACCACAGACCGCATCGAAACTCGAAACTAAGACGAATATCGAGTATCTCTTAGCGCCAAAGAGTGAGAAAGCGTTTATGATAACGTGTAAATGATAAATTGAAAGAGATGTCATTACTACACAAAAAGTGACTAAAGTACCAGGTGAGCAGGGCTGGGATCGAATCAGCGACCTCCTGCTTTCGCGGCAGACGCCCTAACCACTGGGCTACCCGATCACGGCCGTGATAGGGTAGCCTGTGGTCAGCCCAGCCCTGCTGACCGGGGACCTTTGTCTCTTATTCATGTTTCTATAATATGACATCTCTTTCAATTTTAATTAATTTATATATAGTAGTGTGCCTATTTAAAAACATGAATCAAAATATTTATTATATTATATATAATAAATGATTTAATTCATGCTTTACAATTGAACGTGTAAATGATTATCATGCTCATAAGTGGCACGCAAACCATGATGTCTTAATGGATAAACATAGATGCATAAACTCACGCCTGTATAACTGGTGTTTCCTGTAATAGGATCAATAAATCTAATGCTGAGTGAGATTAATCCATTTCGTGGCACTTCTTTTATTATTGTTTCTGTTAAACGAACAATAATAAATTATTTCTATTCTATTCTATTCTATTCTATTATAAAATTTAATCATAGGCAGTGCTCCTCAAACCTAACTACTTTTGTTCAACCACTTTTATAAATTATGTGACGTTCAGTGGAGAGTATTTTCGGTTTGTGCAACTCGATCCAATGATTTACTATTATCCTGGATATTATCGTGGATAATATTAATGAGCCACTATTATCCACGGATACTGAGCGGCGGTTGAAATCAAAAAACATCCCAGAAATTTCAATCGTGAAGATGGTTTATCTTATATATTACGTGATATCCTAAGGGCTGCAAGCATCCGTGTTTTTAAACAGCTCATTAAAAACAATTAAGACCAAATGCGGGTAGTTCGTGAAACCCGCGTGGGTAGAAGATGTTGATGTCAACCTCAGCCAGTCTTTCTCCGGGACCACGGGGACAATGTCGCCCTTGAAACGTCGGAGGTTGATTTGTAAGTTTTACACGATCACGTCCCGTTTTAGTTATTTTATGATACTGTACGTTATTTTGCAAACATAATTAAATTTTAAAACTCACTGGCATTTCAGTAATATTTGCTCACGGATTTTAGTTATAAATTTGATGTAATAAATTCGGTGGAAATACATCCATAGTAGAAGTATTATAAAGCTTACAAATTTAGTTTAAATTAAGTTTAGGTTGTCTGAAATTAATTTTGTTTAAGCAATTTGTAAATTCGGTGTTGCAACGACCGCGGTTTTAGAATAAAACCAAAACACACAACACCCAGAACCAACAGAGGACGGAAAAGAGAACGTAGAGTACAGACGTGTACAAAATAGAGAACCTATGAACTTGAACATCACACTGTAAACTATAAATTGAAAGAGATGTCATATACTACAGAAAAAGTGACCAAGGCCCCCAGTGCCCAAGGCTGGAATTGAACAGCGACCTCCTGCATTCGCGGCAGCCGCCCTAACCACTAGGCCACCCGACCACGGCGACCAGAGTCCGAAATTTCCTAAGTATATGCAATCCTTTCATATTTTTGAAATGCTTAAGGTGCGTTCACGACTTTAGTCACTTTTTCTGTAGTATTAAGACATTAAGATATTTAAGACATTTATTTATATTCACAATGTAAATTTTACAAAAATCATAAAGCATTAGTCCCCGCACTAGGCGACGCCTGTTTCGCGGGAAACCACACATTTTTACTCAAAGGAAAAGGATGAATAAATAACATATAACATTATGTGTGTATGTATGTATATATGTATGAAGTGTGAATGTGTGTTTCATGGTGTATGTGTAATGTGTGTATGGGTGAGCTCTACTTAAGTATTCTCAGCAATTAATAGTAGTAATACACAAACGACGGATTGTCCAAGCAATAAATAAATAAATATAATGAAATAACATTTACCATAATAGGCCGGATCTATTCTCCACAGAAATACAATTTAGCAGTCAATAATTACGCACCCAATTTTCCGCCCACGCGGAGAACATCTCCGGTCAGAAAGTATTTTTCACGGTCCCCGTATTTTCGAAATGTATTTCACGGATTGTACACTTTAACTTCCTTAAGGGCGGAGCGTGAACATCGCTTGGATGAACACACGACAATAGTGGATATCTTTTATTACTGAACGTAACGGATATTTTTGATGTCGATGTAATGGAGTTTCGAGAACTTTGAGTAAAGATGGAAGCTTCCGGGACCTCTGCTTAAGGGAGCAGAGGGACGGATTGTTTTGTGATACTAATAATTGTCTGTTTACTCGTATATTTGTTGAAGTACTTAAATTTATGTTGACAGTCATGAACGAGAAATTCGAAGCTAAAAATCCCTAAATTTGGTTAAAGGCATCATGGCGTTACGATGTATTAATAAACTTATATAGGGTTACTCACGTCAATAAATTCCAAAAACAACTCGACATGTTTCGGAAGAGTGCGACGAATTTCACATAAAGTTGTAATTTCGATTATTGGAAGTCCGAAAATGTTTCTTTTACAATCTTTTATCATTAAGTTTAGTAAACGTAAAGTTTTTTAAACGTTTTATTGTAGTCTGTTTAGCTTAGGTACTAACATTCGATTATAAGCAAAACTAACAAAGTGTATGGACTATTTTTCTGCAATAAAGTTATAATTAAATTATTATTTATAACTATTATTTTTTCACTGCTATCGGCATTTCGTATCATTATATGTATAAATATTTCTAATACTATTATTATTGTATATATGCTTTCTCTGTATAGGTAAGCAGTAAAAAAAAGCGGACGGCTCCTCATGACCACGACCACTCTGTCAAGAGTGAACGACATAAAGAAGTATCTTATATAATCTAATACAGTCGTAAGTTTATGTAAGTGTGTAAGAATCTCTTATTGGTCACATATCCCTCTACCTTTGAAATAATAGTTACAGATACTGAAATTAACTTCATACGCCCTTGGGTTACATGATCATAACTCAACTAAACAACGTTAATATTTGGATATTCATATAAAAGAATACGAAACAACTTCTGAGTAAAATTACCCTCAGGCATTGAGTGAATATGAAAAGTTTTTTAGGCTTCGCTCCGCTCTGAGGGAAATTTAGAGAATATTAGATTGCTCGTTTATAGCCAGTATTACCAAAGTTATATTAAGTATTACGTTTTATTTTGTATATCTTTTCATCCGTTAAATATTAAGATCTAATCTGTCTTATAAATAATATTAGCAACATATTTTTTTTCAATCTAAAACCATTCCGATGACGACCTTCTAGCCTGGTCCTGGAAGCTCCTAGGACTCCTAGGAGGTTCCTACGAAGCAGGAAGGAGGTCCCGGGTTCCAATCCTGGTCAAGGCATTTATTTGTTTGTTTATCACGAATATTTGTGCCTGAGTTATGGATGTTTTCTATGTATTCAAGTATTTATATGTATTTATCGTTCCTGACTTATGGATGCATATGTTTTCTATGTATTTAAGTATTTATTATGTATTTATCTATCATATAATATATATCGTCGTCTAATACCCACAACACAAGCCTTATTGAGCTTACCGTGGAACTAGGTCGATTTGTATTAGATTGTCCCATAATATTTATTTTATTTATTTCGAGATAAACGGCTGTAAATCACAAATATACCCATTTTAACTACTGAAAACGGTACAATTGTAAAGCATGAATTAAATCATTCATTATTTATAATAAATGTTTTGATTCATGCTTTTAAGTAGTCACACTACTATATATAAATTGAAAGAGATGTCATATACTACAGAAAAAGTGACCATGGCCCCCGGTGCCAGGGCTGGGATTGAACCAACGATCTCCTGCTTTCGCGGCAGTCTCGTCTCGCACTTGTCTATTTGGAATCCGGTTCTTAAGAAATGTAAGCGTAATCGAATATCAGCGGCTCAAAAAGCGGACATCCTGAGTGTAGTGTGTCGACAGCCCACAGCCTAGTGCGCAAATCGCACGTAGTCACAGCCCTAGTGCGCAAAATGTTCAGGTTAATAATCAAGACCAAGTGCGGATAGTTCGTAAAACCCTCAGCTAGAAAATGTCGATGTCAACCTCAGCCAGTCATTCCCCGGGGCCACAAGGGCAATGTCACCATTGAAATGTTGGAAATTCGTTTTCAAAGTTCTACACGATTAAGTCCCGTTTTAGTAAATTTTATAATGGGAATCAAAATGTATAGGGTACTTCCCCTTGACCTAGAATCACGAAATTTGGCAAAAAGCAAGAGATCGTAGCACAAGCACAGGAGAAAATCCGAAAAGCGTATATTTGTCGCACACTGAGAGTTCCGTGCCACCAGTATTCTTACTGTCTGTTAGTCAGTAAGAATCAGTTCAGTCTTCTTACGAAGCTTCCCCCATTAATGACCTTAGGTACTTACCTAAGGTCATTAATGGGGGAAGCATCGTTTGTGCTGAACGCGGCTGGCGAGTCCAACTCGCAGTTGGCCGGTTTCTATTAGTATGTAATTTGACAGTCATCGTCAGGTTAGTCGGGGTTAACTAATCCAGAGTATAACCTAGTCCCACGGTAAGCTCAATAAGGCTTGTGTTGTTTATTGTTTATTTGTTTATATTATATGCAATTTGACAGTTGATTGTTGATTGTTGACAGTTGAGTTAGCGGTTAACCCTAGCGGACGTATGGCGATTGCGGTCAGCCAAGTGATTGCGGGGACTTCCAGTTGATGTCCAAGATGGCGAGGACGCATCGGGAGTAGTTCTTTGTTTTTTTATTTGTTAAAAGTTGTTTAGTGCGTAATACTGGTGGCTTATTATACAGTGAACTTACAAGCAAGCATGCAGATAATGAAGAAATAGTCCTGACACATGTCTTACCACTCTTGGGATCATCACCCGGTTGCCCGCGCCACGTGCTATTTGAAATCAGCTACCATTTTAAATAGCAAGGCTTCTCACCGTACAAAGTCTCGCCCAAAGAGCGAATTTATTTATTATAACGGTACAATTGCTAAGCCAAACTTTGACACTGGCGAAATTGTCCCATTGGACAGAAGCCATTTATTTTAAAGAACTGAACAAGTGATTGCGATATTGGCAGTCAAATACAGCCAAATACAGTCAAATACAGCGCGTTCTAAAGAGGAATACCTCTTTAGAACGCGCTGTATTTGAAAGCGAGTTTTCCTCTATCACGTCGATATCTGCATCCATTATTACGGATCTACGCGAATGACCTATTAAAGTTATACGATAATTTGATGATTGTCAAAGCGTCATAACGTGAATGAATGAATGAGAGTATGCAATTTCGATTGTGTCGTCACGGATTATGAACTTAATATACGCTTTGACGACAGGAAAGGATATTATACCAATTTTGGCAAAGCCAATAGGCAACATTCAGAATGAATAGGTTAGTATAGGCAATAGCACGATTAAAAAGTGTATCAAATCATACTTCAACATTAAAGTTTGTTTTGAACATAGTGGCGATAATATTGAAACAAAATTGGAACATTTTTCTGAATTGCGCTACATACAAAAAATGCATTTTCAGGTGCCCGCCAAAATTAAATAATGTATGAATTATTTTCCGCTAATTGGAAAATGAAGAGTATTAGTAACTATATAGGTACTTATCTTTTTCTTTTGTTGATAAAAAAACTGATAACTGTTTTGGTCACTCAGTTAGAATCGCTTATAAATATCTGCAAAATGACCAACTTCACTAGTTTCACTACCGCCTTTAGACGTCTAGAGTGGAAAATATAAAAGAAACATATGGACATGGTAAGTGACTCTTCGTTTTTCTGTATTGAAGTAACAAGGAACTACGGCGACTCAAAATGCAGCTTTTAGTATGAAGCGAACGCAATTAAATACATGCTCCTATTACCTATTAAGAGAATTTAGTTACTAGAGTCTTCAATCTTAAACTGGATTCTGATTAACGGAGAAATAGGTGGTATTTTCCGATGTAGACTGCTCCATAAGTTTACGTCCAGTAAAAAACTCCACACTACAGAGATTAGTGTTAACTCATATTGACAGACAGACCAGATAATATTAGTTTTGTGCTGGTTTAATATCGTGTTTCCTCTAAAGGCCGTCTGCGCAAACCGTTTGTGCAAAAATTGGCGCAAAAACTGTACTTACCTACAGCGATTCGCATGCGGAAACGGTTTGTGCAAAAATTGTCGCAGATTGTTTGGCGTACACACAATAGCAATTTGTATAAACCGCATTAGAGTTTTGTGTAAGTCTTTGCAACGGCGATGGACAGAGAAGCCTGGCGGTCCTTAGTGTCAGAGGCCAAGATCCACTTCGGGTCGCTGCGCCACAGCAGTACCTAAGTAAGTAAGTCTTTGCGATATACCGTTTGCTCTCTCTCGTGTCTTAACTCACATTTATTTGTGCTAATCTAGTTTGCGCCAATTAGCGTAGTTTTCAAGCCATTTGTGCGATATACTGTTTAGTCGTCTTAACTCTTAACGCATATCGAGGGGTAAACGGTAAAACCCAACAAGTCGATATACATTTTCATTCAATTAACAACGTTGCGTAAATTGCACATAGTTCAAATTTCAAAACTCGGTTTGCTCGACTTATCGGATTTGACCGCTTACCCTTCGATATGCGTCTTTGTGGAAATCGGAAGTTGCGCAAGTTTAATTGAGCATGTATCCAGACCGTAATAGAAGTCAATCTATGCTAAGTTTCTATAAATTTAACAGCACACACTGTGTTAAGTAAACATCATAATTTCTTAGAAGTTTGACTTTAAAATAACACTTTAACTTGGAAGAAATGTCGAGGTTTGACTCCGAGGCTGGCTAGTACGTACAGTCGACCGATTGGATCCCTGTAGGACTATGTCATAGTGACGCTACAAATCAGATTGTTAGCAATCTCTTGCCGCTTGTCATTTTGACATGGTTCGAGAGTGGCCTAGGGTTCCAATTGGTTGTACGTGTGTGACTTAACACAAGATTCTTCAAATATTGGGAACTTCGGCTGAGGGCGCGCCCGACCATTCGCTATTCAGCCAAATATCACGTCGGACCATGAGATATTGCAATCCCCGCGCTGGGAATAAAATCCTACAATCTCGTTGCATTCCTTATTCTGAACTTTTTCAGCAAGTGATTTAATATTCACTTGAGACTAGCCATTAGACATGATTCAAATCGCTAGATTGAAGCGATGCCAAACGCGACTGAAGTAAATGTGGTCATTTAATATAGAAAAGTAAGCCACTTTCACGAAAACATGCTCCCATAATAAGCTTGAACGGTTTTTAGATGCTGGAATCTTGACTTGTCATGGTTCTGATACAATCGCTCATTAAGTATGCAGCGCGCCATGTTGAGGTGCCTAACTAATACAAGGTCGGATATAATTTAAACATTCGTGAGTCATACTGATATTAAATTGCAACGGTTAACACTCACGTATTTTTATCACAATAGGCGTGACAGCGCGTGGCTTCTTAGAGGGAACGTAAATTTGTGTGGTAACGATTTGGTGGACACGGTTAGTTCGGTGTACTTGTCGTTGATCCCGTCAGACGATCCGACAATTCAACTCCCGCAACGACGGCGCCGGATTGCTCGAATCAGCCCGCTTCGTCGCGCGCGACCCATTATCTACGCCGTTCTCGGGCAGTGATGCCTGAGCCGCGAAGGTGACAGACAACACCACTCTGTCTGTCCGACCATGACTGCCTGATGCAGTCGAAACATGTCACGCCTATTGTGATAAAAATACGTGAGTATTAATCGTTGCAATTTAATACAAGGTCGGATCATAACGATACAATAAATGATACTTTTAAGTGGCCGATTGTTCACACCTTATCGATAAATAATATGTTTAGCCTCAAGAGCACAAACAGCTGAATTAAGTAAGTCATACAAAGGTACTCAATCTACATAAGGACAGATACAGTGCATGATGTTTTGCCCTCGTAATTTTAGGGTCCCATACCTCAAAAGGAAAAATGGAACCCTTATAAATAGGATCACTTTGTTGTCCGTCCGTCTGTCTGTTTGTCAAGACCCTTTATCTCGGGAACTCGTAAAGGTAGCAAGTTGACATTAATACCACATAAGTACACAAGTCTACTGTCCCTTAAAGCTGTGAAAAAACCAAACCTCTATGTTAACGCAATCAAAAGATACAGCCATTTGAAATGAAATGAAATGAAAATTCTTTATGTCGGACAAACATATGCATCCATAGAATATTATGCATTTATGTCGCATTTCCTATACATTGGCAATGGGAATCAAAATGTATAGGGTACTTCCCATTGAGCTAGAATCACGAAATTTGGCAATAAATAAGAGCTTGTAGCACAAGTACAGGAAGAAATCCGAAAACCGTATAATTTCCGCACACTGAGAGTTCCGTGCCACCAGTATTTTAAATTACTAAGGTCATAAACGAAGGGGGGGCTCCTTTGTGCGGAACCCTCGGTGGGCGCGTCCGACTTCCACTTGGTCGGCTTTTTTTCGTATTTGTCACCCTACATCAATTGACCTCGGTACTTTCACTTGTACTGACTGACACTGGCTGAAGAAGCATGACCTGTTTGGACGTTTGCGTAAAAAAACGCAAAACATTATGGACTATATTCTTGAATCTGAAAACAGTATACCCACGCAGGTAAATTGGTATACCCCGCTTACCCACGATACCTACTTTTATTTTTTAACTATAACTCACCGCTGAACCAAGACTTGGAAGCATTCCTAAGTGCTCATCTGGAAGGAGCCCAAATATGCTGATATCGCGACAACTGAGAATCAGCCGGTAGGCACCCTATCGGAAGAAAGTTGATAAGAATGGATATTTGAAACTCAGTTTTGCATATTTAGGTCATCGAATACATAAGCGAGTGCTTGAATGTAAGAGAGGAAAAGTGAACATTTATAACCTCGGGCGGGGTTCGAACTCGCGACTCTGGGACCATCCCAGACCATCCATTTATTAGATCCATTGTTATATAAGAAAAAAATTACGCCGCAAAAGTGCAGCAGTTGCGGCTCTTTTACATATAGTCTTGTTTAGAACGTGACATTTCGTTAAGTGAAAAACAGCCTATAAACTTTTTAAGTGTCTGAATTTGACACTTAATACTTACTTCAGTTAGCGCTTTCTCGTACAAAACATTTAACGTTTGTCTCATCAATGCAAGTTCGCTAATGTCATTCTGACTTACATTTTTTAACGTTTCTATTCTGCTTTGTGTAGCTTCTTTAAGTCAATGTTTTCATCCCATCAGTTCTCCACCAACCATCAAAACATTGCAAATGTAAGCTCATTCGGGGGAAAAATAGAGCCGGTGAGAAATGGGAACTCACAACTCGCGTGGAATTCAATACGTGATGTTTGAATATTAAAGAACGCGCTCAACTAGAAATATAGGTCTGACATTTGGTTAGCAATCAACTGTGTTCATTTCAATATGTTCTATTAAAAAACTAACGGGTTTCTGTAGTTTGAGAATGGGAGGGCTTTATAATTTACTTTTTGAGCGATATATTGACCCTACAATGCATGACTTACGCGTAATAAAATATTTGATATTAAAATAGAGGTTTTGCGTTTACGAAAAATATTTAAAAAAACCATCACTAGTTGGTGAGAAAATAAATATTTTTCTGTTTCCGATATAGAACTCCATACAGGAGCCCAATAATACCGTAAAAAATTTCTTCCATATCGTCTAAAAGACAATGATTACAAAATATAACAAACTACGAGCAAACATACTCGTAAATAACGCAAAACATTTTTCACTCAATATTTGAACGTAAATGCATGGAGTACCACGTCGGGAACGTATGAAGAATCGGTGGCTGGATTTCGCTGTCTAACGGCAATGTCGCAGTCGTTGCTGTCAAGCAGCGAGATCGTAGTAGCCAAGTATGGCTTGTATCCTTTCACGTCCTTTCCTCATTTGTATCTCCTTAACTATGTACGGGTAGTGTTAAGGAATTAGTCTACATTCATAACCCGGTGAAAAGTCACTTTAAATATTTAGGTAGATAGATGTGTATCGTGCCGAAACAATTAGTAAAAGAGTAGCCCTGACTTTTCCATCTACCCATACGCTAAAGTAACTCTCCGCCAGGCGATCATCTCTACCAGTATCGCCGTTGACACTTCGCTAATTCATCAGTCAAGCTGTTACCACGACAAATGAAACTGTGTCAAAACGTTGGTATATTTACTAAATTTACGATAGACTCGTTAAAATTGTATATTAGGGTCAAATAAAAAACGATGTTCGAAGTCTTTCCGGTAAAGCTCGATTTCCTTATTTAAGCGTTATCTACATTAAGGGGCTATTGCATTGTATGATAAAAAATACTACACGTCCACAAGCTGTTAACTATTGACCACGGGAAAGAAAAAGTGCGTGTTCAGCAGAACTGTAGAGCCAATCTTTCCTGTGACCAATAGTTAACAGCTTGGGGATGTAGTCATGATTTTTATCATACAATTCGATATAGAAGGAGTATTTTTAAATATGAATAAGGGTTCAACCTTCATAGCTCTTCAACAAAAATTCCGAACATCGTTTTGTGTTTGACCCATTAATGTATACAAAACGCGGAAGTTTAATGTGTTATATCAGTCAAGATGGTAGTTATAAAATATCAGCCAAGGTCTAAATGTACTTTAGTGCCTACTCTGGGTAGATAGTTATTGTATTCAATACAATGCCTACTTTGCCTAGTTACAAATAATCTATGACTTTTTCGACATCCTTTCGTTATAGCGAAAAGGTTTTCCTAATGGCACAGCCTCCTTTGACCTTTCATTTCATCGAGATAAAAGGACCTTCGAGGTAGATACTTATTTCAAATGAATAATTGGTTGACCTCGATAAAATACCCCGTGATTCACTGAATGTCTCGTTTTTATTCGCAATATCTTTGTATTGTTTACTTTCTTTTAAAGCTTTCCAACAAAAACGTTATTGTCAGGGTCTATTGTCTATGTCCTTTGTCTCAGCTTTTATCAATGTTCAAGGCATTTTCGACAAAAATAACGAAGCCCAAATGAGCATGTAAAGAAAGAAAATTCGAGGGTGAAGACTTTCATTTAAGGGTTCTAAATTAAGCATTAAAAAAATCTTACAGTGTACAAACGACAAACGTTATAAATATACTCAGAACCCATTTTATAAGTACAGACAGAGAATGTACCTTTTTCAGCACGGGTTAACATGTTAATAACGTCTAATAAATATAAATATAATTGAACATTCAAATATGAGATGGATAGGCTTGGAGGTTACAGAGCGCAAAATGTAATTGCTGAGTTGGGTCCATTTTGTGATGCACACACATTCTCATCCTTGTTTGTCTTTTTCTTTTGTTTCTTATGTTGTTTTCTGTGATGTCACAAATAAATGTTCTTCATTTCATTTCATAATTATGTGTCATGAGGCCTCTGTTCGAGTCGAACTACTACAGTCGTATTAGAGTGGCGGCACTGGACAAGGGACCAGAAATGGATATTCACTCATATTATGAAGAAATGAGGTCCATGCATTTGTTATGTGTCGGCGCCGAATATAATTTAGTTCCTTTCGGCGTCGAAAACTTTCGTCCGTGGGGCCCTAGCGCTCTGAGTCTCTTCAACCTTTTGAAGAAACTCAGAGACGCCACAGGAGACCCAAAAGCAGGCAGTTTCCTCGCTGAACGCATCAGTATATGGTACGAGTAGGTATTTGAATTAAGAATGAAATGTCCTTTACGCCTTAGTGCCTGTCATCTTAAAATGTTCAGAATTGGTACCGCCACCCTAAGATATCGCATGGGAAACAAAATGGTCGACTGAAGGAAACATAAATTAGGCAGTAACCAATAGTTAATATATATAAATTCTTATGCTGGTATCGTTGCTTATAGCTTTTGTTTGATTTGTGAATAGTTTGATCAGTTAAGATTGTGTAAAAATATTTAATTGCTGAGTAAAACATACCTTCATATTGAGAATAAAGGAATATACTAACTAGTCACTAACTCAAACAATAGCGGCTGCCACTAACTTTTATATCAATAACCAACAGATCGTTTAGAAAAAGTCGGCGCAATCCCCAATTCGACTAAAACCCTAATCCGGTCGCTTAAAAAAACCGAGCCTCGTCGCGATCCAACGTGCTGCCAATTTGGACAGGTTCCAAAATCAGGCCACAACTTTACTGTAATCTCTCGTTGTAAATTGGTCGGATTACCCATAGTTTAATAGGAATAGGCAATATGCGATTTAACACTAAACTTTTGCGTTTTGTAAATTACAATTAATTAAAAAACAAAGACGTGCTGTCCGAATTGTCAACGATCCCAAACTCACGAGCGATATCGAACCCTTAAGTCTAAGGAGAGACTTCGCCTCCTTATGTGTATTCTATCGCTTGTACAATGGATTGTGCTCTGAGGAATTGTTTGATATGATGCCAACGGCTGCATTCTACCATCGCACCGCTCGCCGTCGGCGGGGTGTTCACCCGCATACCCTGGAGCCTAAATGTTCTTGTACCGTGCGGTTTAAGAGGAACTTCCTCCCGCGGACGGTGACTCGCCCACAAAAGATGGACCCCCACAAAAACTGACATCAAAGATGGCTGAAGGGCAACAGAGAGACTAGAGATGTGTTTTGGAAGTTTTAACATATCATTATAGCCAACTTCCACATCTATCTTCGAGAACACAGCTCTCGCGACCCCACTCTGGACGATCGCCTAAGGTAAGCCAGATGCAGACAGCTCACCACAGCCTTAATGCTAATCCAAAATAGTTTCCAAAATAATACTATTGCCCTTATCGGTTTCAAGTGCATATTGCCTATTACGAGTAATCTAAAGACTTGTTGACAAGGAGAGGATTGATCTTAGCTTGTAATTATTGCCATTAAGAAAATTTTGCGACAGTGAATTTCAAAGCCGGTATTACGTTGATGGTAGGCAATTTGAACATCGAAAGCAATATCGGGTAAAACATCTTTATTGTACACTTGAGTTCCGATCCTTTAAAGTACCTACTTCATTATTAACGGATATTCGTCGAAGGGCATTTAAGAAAATGACAATCAAGATGAAACGCAAATCTGTAGCAGTGGATCCCACTTATTAGTCATGGTATAATTAATTTTTGTACAATAGCTATCAGATATAATATATGTGAGTTGCCAAGATGCTCTCAAGTATTTAAACGAGAGCTCTAATTAATCCGTTGGGAAAAAACAGGTACTAAGATAATTGTGGGCTTTTCCTTTACCTTTAGATGCCGCTCCTAAGAATTATAATGGCGATTCTAAGGAAAAATTACAGAAAATTCTTGATTCTTCTTGGATAGTACTGTTATATCGTATCGTATAGTATAGTATTTATAAATTGTAATACCACTAGTATATTTATTTACTTACCACACTTATATATCCCTTTTGCATTGCCATATCTTATATTTCCTTAATTTTGTGTATTATTATAAGTTTGCAAGTTTTAGGTTAGGTCATGCTTCACAATGTTTACCCATCTTGCACATTGATACTGCGTCTGCATATTTGTTTGGTGTGTTCAATTGTAGTTTATGTTTTAATTTAAGTTTCTCCATGGAGCGACTATGCCATTTAGATTACCTACTTGCTTAATTATGGTTTGGGCCGTGGCTGGGCGCTAGTTGCGCTTGCGCAAAAAGCACAGATAGCCTAAGCAAGCTTGACAGATGGTATGGTCGCGTTCATGAGAAGTATTTTTTCTTTTTAATTTTTGTTTTGGTTTTGTGATGTTTTAAATGTTGGTAATTTTAATAATTTATACTGTTATGTTTTTAGTCCTTTATGTGTTACTTTTCGTGGCATCATCGAATGGGCCCTACGGAAGACCAGCGCTGGCTTCAAAGCTAGCATTATGCTGATATGGTCCATTTCGTGATGCACACAACAATTCTGTATCCTGTTTTTGTTCTTTTATTATGTGTTGTGTGTGATCGTCACGAATAAATGATTCTTATTCTTATTATATCCTAAGCTTTACCAAAAAATCTTAGATAAATCATCACTTTAATTTGCCTTTTTTACATTTTGCTTAACCTAAATTCAGTGACTTACATAAAGTGAAAATTTCCCAAAAAAAAACAGCTTTTATTTATATGAGTGAGTAAATCTTAGGTTTTACAAGTAAATTTCAATTAAAAATCACGTAACTGGGTTGTCATATTCATTAGATTCACAAAAAAATCACATCAAAGAATTTTCACGGATGTTAAAAACGGAACGACGTAATTTTTCAAATTGATACCTTTGATGTTGCTTGTATTTTGTTAAAACTCTTTTTTATTGCAACAAAGAGTATTTAATATTTATTTTTTAATAATGTTTACCGAATGTTTTTCCGGATTACTCTCAAGCCCAATAAAGAGTCCACAACTAAAACGAGACAACGAGAAGAATTTTCTCTAAAATGACCTGTTTTCATTGAGGTAGGGTTTAGGTGGATTTGTAGATAGATAAAAGAACATTGACCTGCTAAGGCTCAACAAAACAATGAAATAGCGTAGGTTACTTCTAATCTGATTTCAACTCAGTCCTATCAAACGGGAGAAAAAAATGGAGATAGGTCATTTACACTACTTGCAACCTAGATGCTGACCACAATCCTCTGACATGAGGGGCCTACCAGAGAGTGTGTAGGTAGAGTAAATCCTTTATCTAATATTTAACAACTTATTTTATACGGTTTTAAGCTAACATGGTATTTTTTTTTTTTTTTTTTTTTAGAAAACAAACAGCCATATACAAAATAATACACACAAAAGAAGATACATAAATAGGCCTATAGTTTCCTATTTTACTACACTTTCAAAATTACAGATGAATATAAAGATTTAACAGAATAATTTACTCTTATAAATAGTATTTATAAGAGTAAATTATTCTGTTAAATCTTTTTATTCATCTGTAATTTTGAAAGTGTAGTAAAATAATAATTTAATTATTAAATACCTATTAGTTTTGTACCACACGCAATCAAGATGACGTTAGGTAGGTAAAATAATAGTTTAATAAAACATGTAAAGGAGATTTCTATAAAAAAAAATAAGTGAATTTGTTCTAACTATCAAGAGAACAAAATTAGCCGAACTTTATTCTTAAACACCGACAGACTATGAGCGAAAACATCAGTTTCATTGAGCGATTCATTAAACATTAAACAAGCACGAGTAAAGAAAGAATTTTTGGCTTATATTATAACTACAATCTAAAACGGGATATTTACTATGTTTATAAATCGAAAAGAGACTGATCCGTTAAGAAATGCACGGATTGATACTGTAAGTGTGGTGTATCGTGAATGTGATCTAGGTTCAAGTGACAAAGTGGACGGTAGTAGCGCCAGTGACTACACGCAAAATAAGCGAACCCGTTAGAGTGTAGTGTTGGGTAGATCACAACTAAACACACGCAGCACGACAATCACTGCATGAACATGGCGCTTGCAACAGTGCCGAATATCGTTCTCAGAAAAATAAATATATATGGCCTATTTTATTTTTATAAACTGTATGAGTGTACGCAACTTTCGGGGTACGATTCCGACTCACTTTTGTTTTTATTTAAACACAGATATAACCTGTCAGATCTTCAATTACGTCAACTAGTAAAATTACCTGTATACATACCATACAATAGTTGGCAGATCCGGCAGATTTGCTCGAACGTATATGGCCACCTAATCCGATAAGGCCTAATAGTGATTAGTTGCCAAAGCCGACCCGGAAGAAGCAGATTTACTTATAATAATTGGACGTTGATACGCATAAACGTTTTAATTTACATACATTGTACATAAATCAAGGGCATAAAGTAACCCATATCAGGCGAGGCTGTTTATTGGTCCTCGTTGCACTCGGACCAATATAGTAGTCGAGTGTAAAATGAGTAATGTATGTACTTATGCCTGAGGTATACACTCTGCTTTTCACTTCGATTGTAAGGAAAATATTAGGTTTTATTTCACTATATATCGTTAAAAATGAAACATCCATGCTCGCGCGTGCCACCTGCGATGTTACTCTATGTCCTAGAGCATGAAAAGCGATTTTATGTCGCCTTACGACTTAGAGGCGAACTTTTCGACCAAGAGAAGTGAAAAGTATATATGAAAAATTTACCTATAAAAGCCGAATAGCAAAAATACATATTTATTATTTAAACTAGGGCCTACTAATCTTTTAATTAGTTGCCAACACGGACCCCAGGCTCTCTGCATGAACTGTGGCAAAAGCCGGGAAACGCTAGGAAAAAAAAGTATGAAAGAAGTCACGCCTCCATAAGAAAAAAAAATATTCGCATAATTTTTTCCTTATTTATCAGTCCATGATACTGATAATGGCCTTAAACGGATCACTAGCATTTTTATTACATGATGTGTACGAGTATAAGGGATGACGGGACGGGGCAGGACGAGACGATCTGTGAGTTTCTATAGAAAACGTCACATGACATCCGAGGGCTCCGAGCTATCACGTGATTCTTAATATATAAATTGACAGTTCGTCCTATCCCGCCCCGTCTCGTCCCGCCCCGCCCACGCTAGATGCGTTGAACATTTTAATATTTACGTGTACAAGTTCAAAATTGAGAATAACGCCCGTTTTGTTAATCCGGACACCAGCCGTCCCAATTAAGCACTCAAGGGGCCAAAATTCGTTGCCAAACTAACGGCTGAGACTAGTAAAAAACAACGACTGTCGTTACACGCCAAAGCTTCTTACCGTACAGGAACTGGGGTCACGCTTATGGCCGTAGTGGTTTATATGATTTTCACATTGGAATGGTAACATGCTGCGTTAGCGGTATGCAGTTACCAACTGCAGTAACTTTAGTATTCTAATGTTGAGGTAGCAGCGGGAAGCGCAAGATGGTAATTATAAATTCTAAGCAATTTAGGATTTATTGCGTTTATTTACACCATGACCCTACTTTTCGAGCGCATTACAGAAATTGACAGATTTTTCCCGTCCCGCCCCGTCCCGCCCCGTCCCGCCCCGTCCCGTCCCGTCCCGTTCTAGTGTGAGTCATCCTTAAACTAAAGCACTTTCTTATCCCCACTCCAAAACTCCAACGATACCATTAAAAAACAAAGTAAACCGACGTTACAGACGCAGAAACCAAAAGCTTAACTTAAAATCAACGTCCTTCTGCATCGGTGGTTAAAAGTTTCGCTAATTTCGTACGGAAAGTTAACTAAAATAACTAAACAACCCGCATCCAGTGTAACCAAGTTTAAAAGTTAGAGAAGCTTCACTGTCGATAAAGCTAAAACTAAAAGTATCGATCGGTTTTTAAATTATTTTTATACCCTGACGGGCAAACATGCAATGATGGTGAATCTGGTCGTTTTATTTGTAACTTTATTGAAGTCATTGAATTAAAACACTTTAGAACGGATAATTAGGGATTATTTACATCATGAGTATGACCTTACGAGCCTTTTAACACACTCATTTTCACAGGGTTAAGATGATTGAGAGAATGAAAATTCTCCCCGTCAATCAAAAGAGTTACTGAAAAACTACCTACATCCAAAAAAACATAGGTTGGTCTTTAATACCCAAAGGGGCTTGTAAAGCTAGTTAAAATTAAATGAAAATTCCGATAAATCCGTTTTAAAGTGTTTCATTTTAATTAATAATAATCGCGGAAACAGAAGACTAAAAATGAACAGCATATCTTGCGTATTAATCTCCCCGAGGATGTTTACAATTAGCTACAGATCTTGTTATTACGCACAGTCAGTCAAACAATACACAGAGTCAATAAGCTAAAAGCCTTGATATCTATTCTGTACGTACATGTCTATGTGACTTTTACAAAAAGCAAATTATATATTTTATTTATTAAATGATTTGCAACTTACAGCTAACACCATAGCGTCACAAACGTCAATTAACCACAGTTATTAACAAATTCATTCTTCTCAAGCATTCTCTTACATTCATCAATCAAACTTGCCATCCCCGATGCGAACAAATCACACTGAAGAGCCGCGCCGAGCATGGAGTTGAGCATGTGGTGTAACCACTATATCTATAATAAGTACATGTATATAATAATAAGTAATATCATATTATTTACTTATATACATAAACATAAATTATATTACAAATTATTTATAACACTATATATAAATAATAAGCATGCATATATAAAATAATGGAAATATAAATACATAAATAAATATATAAAAACATTCACTTTCACAACACATACTATATACATAAATAAACATAGTAAAATATACACGGACACAAAACAAATCTTTAGCTAGCCGCTGTGTCAACCGCCGCGCCGTCGGACGCTGTGGACGGGCGCTCGTGACGTCTCTGAAGCAAAACCGGTCAGGCGACTATCGCGGCGCGGACGCGCTCGCGCCGCCCGCTCGCTGCCCCGCCAGTCAGGCACCCAACTTGACGGCGAATGCATGCCTCACTGCGCTGCGCGTGTACCCCGCTTACCGCTTACGATTTGTTTACATTTCTGCTACTTACGCTTGAGACTGTTGTACGCTTTGCCTCAATACAGCTGTGAAAGTGATCCGGTTGTTTTATTTGGAGTCAGAACCCGTCCACCACAAGCATAAACAGTCCGTGCAGTAGCGGTGAGTAGCGGTCGAGGCCGGTGCGCGCGCCCGCCGGCGCCAGCAGCCGCGGCGCGCGGCGCGGAGCCTGGGGCCTTACCATGACGCCTAAACGCGACTCAGTTTAGGTTCTTACGCGTCTCAGTTGTATGGCAGCGACTCAGTTTAGGTCGTCAACTGAATCGCGTTAAGACGTCATGGTAAGGCCCCTGCTCCGCGAGTCGGGCACGAATAGGCGCACCACTTCCCCCACTAGCTCGACGCTATCCACTTTTTGGTGTATGATACCCAACACAAATTTGACTGTCGCTAGGGATCGTCTTACTTCGAGGGATTCGTACCCCAGATGACCTAATAGAAATTGCGTTGGGTACAAGAACGGATAATAGTAGAATTGCTTTTTGTAGAGTGCCCTTAAAAACTTTTTTTGTACTTTCTCCAGCATTAATATATTATATTTGTTTTCAGTAGGATTCCATACCACCGTATTTGTTTCTAGAGAACTCCGAACAAGTGCCGCATACAGAGTTCTAAGGGCAGATGGAGTAAGAGCCTGGGAATTGCGTATTATGAAGCCCAGCTTTTATAGTGACATCTAATTTTTTTTACACCAACGACAACTTGTCTCTAAGACATTGATAGTCTATATTACTTAGATCGTCTATCCTAACAGTAAGGTAACTGGCGTATCTTTAACGGGATTGTTAATTTCTTTATTTTGGCCAATTTGCTGCTGGCACGGGGCCAAGATTCGAACCCGGATCAGCACGATAAAAAACGAAGAGGTGACCATTATGACGACGCTTTACGAAGGCAGAATGCAGTGTTAGAAAGGGTTTGAAAGATCGAGCGAGATATTGAGATATCTACTTGGACCAACCGTCGTTTGTATTTATGTATGTATATTTGTTCCACGATAATTCGAGTATCGTTCATCGAACGTAGTGAAATTTGCCAGGTGGTTAGATGTGATACATAGGTATATTGTTTATGTTTGAATATGAGCTGAATCGGTCAAAGGGTTGCCGAAATAGAGAGGTCATGAGTTCACTTTGGATTGTGCTCCGTGCTAAATGTGCTGATGAATTGCTTGATATGATGCCAACGGCTGCATTCTACCACCGCACCGCTCGCCGTCGGCAGGGTGTTCACCCGCATACCCTGGAGCCTAAATGGTCTCGTACCGTGCGGTTTAAGAGGAACTTCCTCCTGCGGACGCTCCGGCTGTGGAATGAGCTCCTGTCGCTGTTTTCCCAAAGGAGTACAATATGGGGTTCTTCAAAAAAGGAGTGTTAATTTTTTTAAAGGGTTGGCAACGCGCATTTAATCTGATAATGGAAGTAAATTGTGCCAGCAGATTGTAAAATTGGACATCTTGCAATCGTAAGGATTATTGATTCAAAGAATTGTGTAAACGAATATAATGTCAAAGAATCTGAAAATGCTTTTTTCCTAAAGGTGCGTAAATGACAAGATTGATCACAGTTATGTACTTACAATCTTATTCCGTTACACACGCTAAATAAAATTGAGATTACATTTCTTTTTCTACTAGATTTTCCCTGCGATTTCCTCGGCGTACTATAAATGAATGATTTTCGTGACCAAAGTTATCTTATGTTCTCTCAGAAGTCAACAGTCCCTGTACCATATTTAATTTCAATCCATTTAGCGATTTTTAGCGTGAAGAGATAACACACGGATAGGCAGTTAATTTCGCATTTATAATAATATTAATTAGTATGGATTACTCGTAGTCTGAAAAGATGGATTCGCTTAATTCAATGAAAATACGATTTTTTGACTTCAACATTATTTCTATCAACGATAAAAATATAACCCATTTTTGGCAAAACAATAACGGATTAAAGGATGACTACCACTAGGACGGGGCGGGGCGGGACGAGACGATCTGTCAATTTCTATAGAAAAAATCACGTGATAGCTCAGAGGCCTCGGATGTTACATGAGTACATGACGTTTTATATAGACTGACACATCGTACCTTTCCGCCCCGTCCCGGCCTGTTGTAGTGTGAGTCATGACTTATTCAGTATGTTTGTTAGAAAACCGCGCCTACACGAATTGGAAATTTCAGTCTTTATTGATGACTATATTAATAATTCTACCTAGGTTTCTCGATGCGAAATTATTCTCTTTACAGCTCTTGGGGCCTTGTAGACTTTCCAACCATATTGGCTATATCTTCAGCCCAGCTCGTGAACTGTCCTCCAGGATTCCGATGTCCATGGCAAAGTCTCCAAATATATCAGTTTGTCGCCTCTATCTGTCGTCTGTTGTATGTGTGTAACCCAACACCACACTGGGAAGTAAAATGTTTTTTTAATTCATTAAAGGGTTTTTTCAATCAAAGGTATAAAAGTCGATCAAATAAGGGATAATGGTTAAGGGATCAAAGTGGCAGTATACTACACATTTTTACGCTTTCGGACATTAACTAGTGGCATCGTGCTGTTGGTATGATGCTGTTTTAGGTTTTGTTTTTTCCTCTTAGTTGCAGTGAAAATCAGTATATATCACACGGTATCAAGATTATTTTCGTCTTGGGCGTTAATGTTTGAATCTCTCATAATGCTCAGGGTTCTACTTTTGGATTGTAGAATCCATCGCTTCATTCGGAATTCAATGTAAGCCCTCATCGGAAATATTTCATTTTGATCCCTTGTAACACTATTTTTTATGACATGAGGATGTACATAACTGTACATGTACTGTTTAATAAGTAGCCAACGTTAAACTTATATGGCAAACTGTTACCAACCAAACAAAATTTTTGGTGAAACTAGTTTAGTCCTAAGCCGAATTATACCCAGGCGAAATGAAAGAGTTAAATAGATGCTTAGTCTGGGACAGTCTAGTTTGGCCTAGTTGTTTATAACTTTGCCTGATAGTTTTATCGTGTGATGTCGCGGATGGGTCGATTTTCTCCAGGCTACCATCCCACATCATAGTCCGTACGCTCCAATGCTCAGTGCATGGAGCCACCTGCCAGGTTCAAATTTTTTATATTAAAATATTTTAATACCGTGGACCTAGAATCTTTTATAATGTAAGCAGAGTAGAGTGATAACGCAGTGAGATATTATTATGTAAATATTTATTATATTATAATAAATTGTACATTGTGACATACATGTTTACAAAAAGAAAATCATAGAGACAACAGAAAGAATACGGGCCTTGACAAACTCAAATTCAAACTTTATAGATGGCCAGCGTTATACTTCCAACAGAATCACGAAATTTGGCAAAAAGCAAGAGCTTGTAGAAAAAATCCGAAAATCGTATAATTGCCGATCAGTGAGAGTTCAGTGCCACAAGTATCTTTAAGTAGGTACCAAATGGGAGGGCTCGCACTTGGCCGGTTTTTTGATTGATAAAAATACCTATCTTTTTAAGCACTTATTAAAAAAATCTTTATTTACCACAGACGATTGTTTATGACAGCTTAAATTGAATGCCTTGGGCGAGAATTAAATATTTATCTTATGCCGCCGCTGTTTATAAAAGACTTGCCTGTTAAGGAGTCAATACGAGGGGGCGGGTTATTATTTTATTTAGCGCTTTACCTGGAGTTAAGCTGTCAAAATATATTAAAAAAATCTTTAACTCCAGGGTAGCGGCCAACCCTGGTTGGTGCAAATAGTCCTTGGTAGTAAGTTTGGAGTACGAAGTTACTTGCATATGGATGTGTGTGTGTGTGTGTTCTGGTTTTCCCGGGTTCGTATCCCGTTAAGGACTTGCTGTGTGATGAGTGCGGATAAACTACTTGTCCTTAAATTTGTTGACATTTTTTATGTAGTATTTAGGCGAAGCAGGGACGCAAGCAAGACGCGTAGCGACATTTACCGAAAGTGTTAAACACTTGTACGGCATCGATGTTGTAAGACATTTTAGAAATCATCGTTAACAATGCGATACCCCATACTAATTACTAAATAAATTTTGTATTAAGCAGAGCCGTCTGCGAATGTAATTAACAATTTTATAATTGAAACAAAAATGGAAAAATCTCATGCTTCATACAAAATTAATTTATATAGAAACTGTTGTTTGCGACGTGATAATTTGCCGATATATCAGTAAACCCTGTTCACAGCATAATCCTAATTAGTAACATAAACTGGTTGTTGTGATAATCAGAGACAGACGTGCGGGAATCTAATATCCTTTGTTATCTATTATCGACGCCTCGTCTGCGGAATGAGCTCCCTGACGAGAAGGACTACAGTATGGGATTCTTCAAAAATAAGTGTACAAGATTTTAATGGGTCGGTAACGCACATGTGACACCCCTAGAGTTTCACGCGTCCATAGGCTACGGTGACGACTTTCCATTAGGTGGGTCGTATTCTTGTTTGCCACCAATAAAAAAACATCATTATTGGCCACATATCCTATTTATCTTAGATAAAGATAAAAAAAAAGATAAGATAAAAAGTCTTAGTAACAACGTTTCATTTCCTTCGAAACAACCTTTTGGCTATGTGCAATAATCACATAATGTTTATTATTATATTTTCTTGGTATTCCTTGTTGAGGGCTTTGTAGGCATTTGTCACTTTCTATCAAACTGTTACTGTTTAAATGAGGGATTAACAATTGTATGTGTGACCCCCTACGCGACAATATTTCCACTCTCACCATTTAGATGGTTGGCAGTCCTCAACTGTGCGCTTTTCCCGAAACTTCCTGCCTCGCACAGCTAAACTGTGGAACGAACTGTCGCCAGCGGTGTTTCCGGACGGATACGACCTTTAAACCTTCAAGAAAAGAGCGTACTCCCACCCTAAAGGCCGGCAACGCACTTGCGACACCACTGGTGTTGCGGGTGTCCATGGACGACGTTAATCTTACCATCAGGCGATTCGTTTGCTCGTTTGGCCCCCTAAAGGCATAAAAAAAAAACCTAATACAGCTCCTTTAATGGTATTGCTAACTTTTTTGACTACAATAATGCCAATATACGATCCAAGGCTGTTTAATTTGTACATCGATACGTAGCGATACAACGAGGAAATGCCGCCAGCATCCTAGGTACACTGCCTCAAGGATCTATTTTAGATTTAGATGTACCCGGTTAAGTACCTCCGCCATATATGAGTTCCATCTTGTCAAAAAAGTATACCTAGTCAAAAATACTCCTACGATATTCAGGAATAGTGGATTAATTACTTGTTATAAAATTCATATTTCAAAAATCTGCCAATTTGGATGAAGGAGTGTGGCAGAGTCACGAAGTTGTAACAAACAAAACCTTACCCTGACTTATTGGAAAAGGGTAGATTTTTTTTTATTTTTTTTTGGAAACGTTGCACAATCTGCATGTTTACCACTGTAAGGATTATTTAGTTAATGTAAGATTTTTAGTTCATAATTTAATTAATAAAAACATAATTCGAGAACTACTAAGTTGACTAGTTCCGGTGGCGCCACTAGTTGCCCCCACCATTACTGATGCCGGTGGCACCACCGGCTCTGGGAAACGGGAGGCATAGTGTATTCAGTGACTGTTAACGCTAGAGAGTGGTTGTTCTGGCAAAAGCCTAGTCGTCACTATAAATTTTAAGTATAGATAGTACAATAAAGTGAGCTTCAAAGTGCAGTTATGGGTTTTTGTTAAAACACCCCGAAGGCTCTTCTAACACCACGAACTTCGAAAATAGACATTGACGGAAAAACCTCTTTGTCACTCTAATAAGCAAGTGTGACAGAGATGGAGATACAAATCCGCAATCGCTCGGTTTTCGTGGTACTAGCCCTGCACATCAACAAACCTGACACGCTCGAGTATATCCACGTGATATTTTTTTTAATACTTTAAATAAAGTCTCTAGTCGCTTCCCCACAACTAAAAAAGAAAACATCATGTAACCTTCCATTCTTCCTATAAAGCAATCTTTCGATTCAAATAGGTCCCTCCCTACGACGCTCGAGTTACAAGAAATTTGCACTTGACCTCACCCACTACAGCGAATTGATTGAAAACAAAAGTAGAAAATAAAAAGATACAAAAAATGGTGCACGTCAAGTAACTGTCAGATCCCGATGTTACCCTTACCAAACTGGGCCGCGGGGCGCGCTCCGGTCACGTACAGAACAAAAACTTAATATTTAATGTGTACGCGGCTGCCATTTACATAAAAGCAAGATATACAACGCTTTTAATTCAAGGGTGCATTCTCTAACTTAAATTAAGTTAATTTCTCAAAGACACTGGTACGAGTATTCTAATTAAATTAGTAGTTATAATTAAATTAGTAGTTATTTTCTAAATGGAGCTACATTTAGAAAATAGCTACTAATTTAATTTTATCTCATATGGTATTTGCAAGTGTGTAAACGGAGTATGAGTATTCGACATGACATTGATATGTCATGGTTGTCACTTACTTGGTAAAGTTAATTCTAATGCCCGTTTTACATTAGCGGTTGAAGCAAAAACTTATTTTGTATGAGAAAAAAAAATACAAATTTAATAAAACTAAGTATGCCATTCTGTTTCCTTAATTATACCAACCACATGACGAATTTAAAGCAAACATTCTGTATAATTAGGGTCGTTCTTCTTTTTAGCGACAAGGATCTGTCTCCAATCTGATAAGCGTCTGATGTAGAATTGTATTGTTTACAGGAAGTAAATGCCGGTGGGTTTGAGGTACCTTACCACTACAGACTACTTATCACTTCCCTGTTTAGTAAATATAAACTTACCTAGATTATTATTTCTGACACCGTGACAGAGTGGTCAAACCAAAGGCTGTCTCCATTGAAAGGGCCACTTTAATGTGTTTTTTTTGGATTTGAGGGGGAATGATTGCTTTAAACTCATTGTTTGAATATTTGAAGGATGATTCATAGTTTGGTTTTTAAACTCATTATGTGTAGGGCATTTTCAGAAAAAAGTGCACCATTTTAATGGACATGAGTCCTCGATTTTCCATACAAAAAAATTTGACTTGACTTGTTTGATTTGAGTTTTGTAGCGGCCCATACAAAATGTATGAAAAAATGCGTTCCGAGACTGACCAAAAACACGGGACACTCTTTTTCTTTTTTAAATCAATAGTACCTACTCGTGATTCTGGTTACAAAAAAACCAAAACAAAATATTAAAAAAAAAGGAAATGGTACCTTATTTTTGAAAATGCCCCGTATGTGGTTTTTTCATTCATCATTTTAAAAATTGAGACTTAAATTTGAGAAAAAAATAAGAACACCCCAAAAATATTACCACAACTTACGACCCTTTTTAGGTCAGTTTCAAAATTGCAAGGTACGGTTACCTAAGGAAAGGATTCATCCTTTCAATTGGAACCTTTTTGGTACTAAACGGCCCCGCAAAATTGCTAAGACTTATTCCCTCAGGACGATTACTTCTTTTATAAAAACGAACTTCTTTTAAGACGATGTCCGAAGCTTTTCTTACGTATAAAAGAAACAACTTTAAAAGTCTCTAAGAGTGAACAATTTTTGTTTCACCATAATATTTCTTCAAACTTATTTGCAATGTGATAGAAATTTTATTTAAACACGAATTTCTTTTTTGGCCCAAGAAACTCAAACAATATCAAGATATTTGAATACAATCTTTACGTCAAAATGACTGATTATAAGTTTTTTGTTCAACCAATCTTGGGCAAATAAATGACTGTAGGTACTCTGTAGGTATAGTCAACCAATTGGAACCCTAGGCCACTCTAGAACCATGTCAAAGTGACAAGCAGTAAGACATTTCTTACAATCTAATTGATAGCGTCACAATGACATGGTTCTACAGTGGCCTAGGGTTCCAATTGGTTGACTGTACAGTAGTATGAATGAATACATACATAAATTCAATAAATTACAAAGTATCATAAAATAAATGTATAACTAGGTCTATCTAAAAATAAACTAATCTCAAATAAATCTAGAACTAACTTTAAAATACAAACATTAAAACTAACATATAAAAGAAATAAAATAAAAACTATTCCTACTCATAAATAGTTAACGCAATTCTACAAGTGATAATAATGTACTACACTATGTATTTCAAACTATTTTTATTACATTAGTACACGTTACACGCAATAAATTGCTCTCTTTATAAGATGGCGATGTTGTTTATTTAATTTGTGGATGCTAGGCGTGCTCCTGGTACTGCTTTTCTATATAAATTCACTGGAACTTAGAATTTCCGGTTCTCGCCATAAAATTTCAGTACTGCGAGCCTCCCCAAGTCGATACCCTACGTGAGGCGACTATATAGACTTGGAGTTTCTACATAATTTTCCCTTGATATCTGTTATAACAATATTTTATATCACAAACGTAAGCTCTGGACAGGTAAACTAAACAGGCCTTGAAATATAGGTACAGTCAACTAATTGGAACCCTAGGCCACTCTAGAACCATATCAAAATGACAAGCAGTAACAGATTTCTTACAATCTGATGTATAGCGTCACTGTGACGTAGTCCTACAGTGCCGTAGGATTCCAATTGGTTGACTGTACCTACACACAAGATGGAACCGACACGAGTCAGATTATTAAATTATTATTTTCAGCCCTTCGTCCACATGTTTCATTGGTCACAATAAGTAATCAGTGACAGTCTTTAATGTCGTATTTCGTCCATTTGCAAGAAAACAATAGCTATATGGAATGTATAGCTGACACAATTGTAAACTAAAATAGATGTCATATACAAATAAAAGTGACTAAGCCCTCCAGTGCCCAGCGCAGGGATCGAGGGAATTTCTTTAAGACAAACATTATAGAGGTAAGTATCTATAAATTTACCAGGTTAGCTACGCTTTTGCACAAAATAAGCCTGATATTTCGCATCAAATATTAATCGCATAATATTACTTTAGCAATATTTGATCAAACCATTTTGCATGAGACACGGCTTAAGCCGCCTGACCTGCCGTAGGATAGGTACTATAACTTTATTCTTTCTTAAGCTTTATTATATAGCTAGCTTAAGCTAAAGTGTAAATAGGGTTTCTGGTGGAATAAAATAACATTTTATATTCATCTCCGAGTTTGGTTGATTTGCTTCGGGTAAATAAACAAATAATCGTAACCCGGCCGTACTTACTTGATCGCAAGAATCGATAGATAATGTATGGAACTCCACACAATTGGTACTAGACTACTGTGAAGACATACTTTGTAGTTTAAATGGAAAACTAGACATTGGCAAAAATTAACATCGTGGTGCTCTTTAGCTAAGCTAAAGTGGGACTTAATAGTGTGTAATAAATTTGAAAAGCGGATATTAGCCGTAGAACCGAAAACCGTTGGGGTAAACGAGTTCTTGAGTGGAGACCGCGTCTCGGCAAGCGTAGTGTAGGACGCCCCCAGGCAAGGTAGGGTGACGATTTGCGCAAGATGATAACGTACATTAACACGCACTGCAGTAACTTGCCGCGGAAGTACAGACGAAGACGTCGACAGCAGAATGAAGAATGCAAATGCTGGCAGGAGCTGGATGCGAGCAGCCGAAGATCGAACACGGTGGCGTGAGATTCCTATGACCAGCAGTAAGACTACGTTAGGCTGATGATGATCTTATATCCGTCTTATATATATATCCGTCTTATATATATATCCGTGATCTTAAACGACGTACTCCGTGGGCAAACGAAGGGGTCAGACGTCGCGCAGTACAGGAACACGCCGAGGAGGTACAGACGAAGACGTGGAGAGCAGAATGCAGAATGCAAAACCTTTGCGATTCAAACATGCTTAATTTGGCACATTTAAATCTTCATCTTTGAATGCATGGTCAACTTCGTGCTGCTCTTCACTTACTACTGCTCGAAACGTTGACATAAGGGCTGATACACTAACTACAAGTGTTAATTAATCATTGTCTTCGGTCGACCCTCCACGTCTTCTGGCCAAAGATAATAAGGAACGAGGATTTGTGGAATATATGCCGACAGTCTCAAACCCCCAGGACGTAGAACTACGTATGTGAAGATGGATCGGCATACCCTTCGAAGAGGAGCAACGAACAGCGCCAGTATCGCATTTGAGTGGAAGCCTCAAGGTGGAAAGCGAGCTCGTGGACACACGTGGCGATGGAGCGTCGAGCGCGAATTGCGAGCCGCAGGACTGAGCTAGAGGAAAGCTAAGAAGGTTGCTAAAGATAAAAAGGCGTGGAAGGATCTTGAGGAGGCCCTATACAACTCCGGGGTGCACTAGGATCTACAGCAAAAAATAACAGCGGATTCCTGCTTCATCTTCGTATTCACAGGCCTTGATAATGTCTTCTGGGGCCTCTAACCCTTATGGAGACTGCTTGTATTCCTGAAATTTGTATAACTTTTAATCAAACAAATGATTGCGAGTATGTTTTTCCCCATTCATTGTTTAATTTGGATGCTGTTCTTTTCAAGAAATTGTTACATTCAGTCCCTTAGGCTTCATCACATGATGTGACGAGGTGTAAACCTGGCTCATAGATCTTCAATAGCTCGTTCGTATTTTAAATGTTTTTCTCGGCTGTGTCTATATGCTGTTTTAAGGATGACTCACACCCATCCGATCCGATCCATTCCGGGACGATCTGTCAGTTTCTATAGAAAGAATCACGTGATATCTCGGAGCCCTCGAAAGTTACGTGACGTCTTCTGGTTATAGAAACTGACAGATCATCCCGGATCGGATTGGTGTGAGTCATCCTTTAATGGCGACATCTAAAAAAATAACGCCTGTATAAAAAGACATTTCAAACTTAATATACACAAACAGCCCAATAATACAGTTTCTAGTATTCGTAAAAATATGTTCTTACATACGCAATGGATAGACGACACAATGTCCCATTACCAAGTTCACTATTCAGTTTAGATACGTTTCGACACGAGCGTTCTGAATCCCCCGAAAAATGTATAACAAAACTACCTACCTACTGTCGAGTTCTTACTAATTGAGATGGGGTTTGAACCCGCAGCCTTTGGACTCAGACAAAGTCGCTCGCCTTAACGATATTCAAAAGAGAAATCGCTTACAAGTAAGCGCCTATCTTGCGGCATACCAAACAGCTAGTATTTTTCTGTGTATACTGAACAAAAGCACTTTTAACTCAATTTTCTTTGAACGTAATTTTATAATGTTTTATTTAATTTATTAGTTATATAATTTGTAAATGTTTATTTTTAATTTAATTTTTAATTTTAGTATAATTTTGTTCTATTTTTCTCTTTTGTATTTCTATGGGTCTAAGTTATCCGAAATAAATTGATTTTGATTTTGATTTTTTTGATTTGATTTTTTGTAACCTGTGTTAAAAAGAAATAATAATTAAGATGTTCGTTTGCAGTTAAAGATCCTGACTTGGTAGGATGAGCTGACAAACACTAATAAAAAAAAAACTACTTCAAAACATGAACTAATTCAGTTTTTTTAATATTTATTTTAATACCAAATTTCAAAGACCGTAGTCGCAGTCAATTTTTAATTTATCGAAGACGATAGAAAATTGATGCAATTATTGAAATCATCATTAAATATGTCCATACTTAAGTCTTTATTTTTATAACTTAGACTTGTGCTAACTAAAATCCCAATTTCATTGTACTCATATATTTATCGCGAACGAATCATATATATTTTCACAAAGAGCCCAAGGTCTTTTTTAAACTAGATCTCGTGGTTTTTTTCCTGTTGAAAACAGCATTATACCAACACCACAAAGCCACTAGTTAATGCCCGAAACGTAAAACTGTGTAGTCCTTGAACCGAAAAGTGGCACTTTGATCCCTCCTAGCTTGAACAGAAAAAAACATTTTATGAATAGGTTGTGTGAAAAAGCGTTTGTTTAATCTTCGCTAACAATTGGATTTGTAGCCCTCCAATCAAACGAACTGAGTTAGAGGATAATCTTAGATAGCAAAGTGCAAACGTTTTCATCCGATTTCTTTGCGAGAATGAACATGGACATAAGATTTCGTCTGTCAAATCAGGTAATCACTCACCGGGTGCAATTGGATCGGCAAAAGTGAGAACAAAGCTTTCCGTTTTATTATATTTTACATCGTTAAAACGACAATAAAAAAATATAGGTACAGGTTGAATAAAAGAGAACCATTCAAACTATACTTAGCGAATATATTGAACAATTGTAATACCTAAAGCATGAATGAAATCATTTATTATTTATAATAAATGATTTAATTCATATTTCTAGATAGTCACACTACTATATATAAATTAGAAATAAATCATATGGTACTACAGAAAAAGTGACCAACGCCCCCAGTGCCTAGGGCTGGGATGGAACCAACGACCTACTTTCGCGGCAGACGCCCCAACCCTAATATATTGTAATTAAACAATTTACAACGGATTAATCGCGTTTACTAACACCTTGACCCTACGTTTCGAGCCCTTTACAGCACTCCTTTCCACAGGGTTAAGATGATGACTGAGACAATGCGAACTTCATAACTTTAGCAGTTCGACAGGTCGTATTAATAAACCACTTTTTGTGAAATGCCAAATTTCACAAGAATTAACCAGTGAATATTTTAAGCAATGTTTACACGAACCGATGTGACTTGGTGTCTCGCTATCTCCCGACTTCCGGATGAAAGCAACTTAACGTGTACTCAAGTGAGTGTGTGCGGGTGACAAGCGAGATTGATAGGCTTCGAGATGTAGAGATGCTGGAAATGAACAGAAATCACTGTTAACAGAACTTCGTCAAGAGAAATTAGAAAAATAGCGGTCGAAAATTCACTCACGCTTCTTTATTTTTCTTAATTTTATCATCATCATCATTTCAGCCGAAAGACGTCCACTGCTGGCCATAGGCCTCCCCCAAAGATTTCCACAATGACCGGTCCTGCACCACCCGCATCCAGCGGACTCCTGAAACCTTCATCAGGTCATCAGTCCACCTTGTGGGGGGCCTACCCACGCTGCGCCTTCCGGTACGCGGTCGCCACTCGAGAACCTTTCCGCCCCAACTGCCTGACCGAGTCTCAATTTTATATAGTATACGTATGTAAATAGGCAAGGCGACAAAAAAAAATAAGTCCGTCTATTAGAGTATAAAAAAATATTCGACACGTATTTTTTCTTTTGTTCGTCAAATGAAAAACGACGGAAATACAGTGCATTAAAGTTTCGCGTGACGTCACAATTAGGTAAGATTCTTACCTCTAAGTGACGTCACTAGCCTCCACCCCGGAACTATGATTTTTATTTGGCATAATGACTATACTGATTATGCCAAATCGAATTTGCGAAGACAATGGGAACCGTTATATTCAAATACATCCTGCCTCTTCCAGAATCATTACCCAAAACACTGATCTGGCACTGAACAAACCGCGATCTGTAAATTAATCATCCAACAAATCTTAGGAAACAATGGGCCCATTAGCGCTGCAATAGGATCAGGTTTTCAAAAGGATTCGAAGGTTCTCAAGAAGCGGACAGTGTGAAAAAATTGTCGCGTGGGAGTCGAACTCGCGCCTTAATGATTCTGTACCAATTTTTTTTAAGGCCAACTCGCGCTTGGCCCTTGCGATTTAACTTTTTTTCTAATTAAAACATTTTCCTCTTCATTTGCCACTTTTAATTGGAAGATTATCTGGAAGGCAGCCATTAGACTTAAGTATAATAAAAAATAAAAATAAATATTTTGGGACAATATTACACAAATCGACCCAGTCCCAGGGTAAGCTCAATAAGGCTTGTGTTGTGGGTACTCGACGACGAAATTTGAACTCTGGCTGCTGCGGTCGAGTGACCAAGTGGTTACGGCATCTGCCATAAAAAAGGTCACTGGTTCGATCCCAGCCATAGGCCCTTACCATGACGTCTTAACGGGATTTAGTTCAGTTTAGGCTAATTTGAATGGAAGCGACTCAGTTTAGGTCATCAACTGAATTGCGTTAAGACGTCATGGTAAGGCCTCTGAGCACTGGGGGCCTTGGTCACCTTTTCTGTAGTATATGACATCTCTTTCAATTTATAACCTGTAGCTAGATAGATAAGATATTGATAAGATAACCACGATTCTGTATAAATTACAGTTACCTATCTATTTATTACGGTTAAAGAGATAAAAGCTTGTGATACAAAGACAGACGGACAGCTATACAGCATTAGCTTAGAAGAGTTTCCTTTTACGTACTGAACCCTGAAAACATTTAACCACGGCGAATTCTAAGCGTGAAAGGAAAACATGCTTTGCTCACCGCAAACGGGACGACCCAACTTGTTTAAAAGGGTTGCCCATTTTAATTTTTAATCGGCGGGGTTTTTTTTAAATACCTGTTAACAGCATTTTAGTAAGCCGGAGTCACTGTAAAGAAAAGGTGACAAATGGCATGATAAGTAACTATTACATAGAGCATCTAATCATTTCGACTCTCATTAGGTTGCACGGGTCTGTATTTAATCTATTCCATTTTTTTGTTTATTGCATACTGGAACCACATAAAAATGTAAATTACTGACTATTAATAAACTATTTTAAAAATAAAAATAAAAATATAACCTACAATAAAATAAAAACTACATTAACAATAAAAAACTACCTTTAAAAACTGACCTTAATAAGAATAAAAATAAAACAACCTAACTTCCATGTATCGTGACATCATCTTCAACCTAAAATAGAAGTCTACTGAACGTTCTGTGAAACAAGCTTAATTTTTGTATGATTGTACAAAGTATTTATTTTCATAATGTATATTATACTGAGCAAATTTCAGGTGCAGGTCCTTACATATTCCGGTTCTTTAGATATAACCCTGTGGCACAAAGACAGACAGGCTAGCATAATAGGGTCTCAACTTGTCATACTTATTTTGGGTACAGAATCCACAAAAAAACTGAAGTAAAATTCTAACAGGGAGATAATACAGAGCATTTCCTAAAAGATTGGATTACCTAAAAGAGGATCCTAATGGCTGAAGTGAAATTAATATTCTTAAATCCGCTCTTTCCAGAAAAACACAAGGCTATAATGCTGTTAAGAAAGAGGGTAAACGCTGAATTTTTATAAGAGGCAGAATTAAAAGTAGGTTTTATAAAACCTTTTCACCAAATATCGAAATAATATTAGAAGCTGGGGAGCATTATTTATTTATAGGTAAGTTTAATTTTAGTTTTATTTAAGTTATTTAGTATTATTTGTTGTTAAATAAAAAAATATTTATTTGGCAGAAATATAAATATATAATTAAATAGACACCACAAAGTAATACTAAATAAAGCTAAATCAACGGCATGGAGCCGAGGATGCTGGCAGCATTTCCCCGTTGTATTGCATATCGCCTTGCGCGAGGAAGCTGCCAGCTTTGGTAGACGGGCACTGGCAGTGTTGCCAATTTGGCATAAAATATGCCAGATCTGGCATTTTTTCGCCGCACTGGGACCCCACGGACCAAGGCTCCGAACTGGATGAAATAGTAACCGGAGCCGAGACCCCTGCATTTCGTACCCTTAAAGTAGTTATAGTTATGACGGGAAAAAAGTCTATCACAAATAATAATCTCCCTAAATAAATGAATTTCGTTCCATGAAATTCCCTATATTGACACCCGCTGCGGGAAATTTTGAATCTTATTTCATTGGAATAAAATAGAAATTATACATGTTTATTGAGCGTAATCAAAGCTGAAGTCAAGGGGTTCCTTATCTACTTATTTAGAACTAAAAGGGCTTAAGTTATATACAAAACGAGGCGATATTAACGTTTTCTTAGAAGTGGTTATTTCTTCGGAGAATTTAATCGGAAGAATATAGGTAAGAGGATAGAAAGCAGTCTATATCGTAATCGGCTTATAAAATGGAGAAAGTTTATGGAAATGTACCTTCAGCCTCGCTTGAGTAAGCTTTACTTAACTTTGTAACCCTTTTTAGGGTTCCGTGTCCACAGGGTAAAAGACCCCTAAAGACCCTATTATTTATTTATTTTAAACTTTATTGCACGTAAAAAAAGTGTACAAAAGGCGGACTTAATGCCTTTGGGCATTCTCTACCAGTCAACCATAGGGCCAAACAGAAATAATTAAGGTGGGTGCAGTGAAAATAATTAAATTACACAACTAAGGATAAAAAGACAAATTACCTAATATCACTACTATATTACTACCAATATATACCTACAACTAAATATAATTACATAGGAATACTAGTATTTAATATATTAATAAATATCTATAATATACATAAAATTGCATGTGCGTTAAGGGATCCTTACTAATCCTACTAAACCTGATCAAACAGGTGCTTGAAAAGGTAACGTTTGAAAACTAATTTGCTTGGGGCTTGTCTAATCCTCAGAGGGAGCGCATTCCAAAGACGGATAGCTTGGACGGTAAAAGATGAAGAGAGAAAACCACTATGGTGAGGGAAAACTGAAAGTTTAATGGAACGAGAGGAACGAAGTTCACTACCCGGGCGAGGGGTGACGAAGCTAAATTGGCATTTAAGGTAACTGGGAGCAGAGGGCTCAAACAGTATAGAAAAAAGCAAACAGAGAATTCTAAGAGTCCTGCGTTGACGGATCGGGAGGCAGAAAGTGGCTGCCTTGAACTTCTGCAGCTCTGAGCAAAGACTTGTGACAGTTTCAGTCTTGCTGTCTGGAGCCGCAGACTGTAGGGCTGCCTCCAACTCGGCAAACTTGCGGGACGCAGAGGCCTCTAAGGAGTTTTGCTCTGCCATAATGGACTCTAAATTCTCCATGGTGTGGTGTGATTTGGCAGTGCTTGTGTAGTGAGAGAGTTGTAGCCGCCGGTAGGTGCAGACAGGTATTGCTGCTTAGAACTGCATGAACAGCGTTGCCCACACAGTATGTATAATTGCACTATTATTACATTAATTTAACACTAAAAATAACTTTTATTTATTTAAAATAAAATAAAATCAAAATTAGCTCCAGAGATGACTTGTCACTTTTTGACAGCTACCCACCAAAAAAAGGCTTTTACTAAGACTCCGCTGTCGGTCTGTCTGTCTGCCACCAGGCTGTATCTCATGAACCATGATATTTAGACAGTTGAAATTTTCACAGACGATGTATTTCTGTTGCTGCTATATCAATAAATATTAAAATACAGTATAAAATAAATATTTAAGGAGGCTCCTACACAAAAAAAGTGATTTCTTTGCCGTTTATATAGATTATGGTACGGATCATTACTCTGAGCGCATTTCGTTATCGCACATACTTCTGCCTGAAACACACTAGTAAATCTGCCCAGTGGTATTGACACCCTCTCAATCTTGGGTATAATAATACCGGCTCCTGCTAGTTGTGTCGAGCTCTTTCTAGAGTCATCCGTAAAATATATTGTCGGTGGGTGCTCGACTTCCACCTTCCAGTCATCTTTCTCCTATATGTATTCTGTATTTCTTGTCGAATATCTCTTTCCTCTTTATTAGGTCATTCTTCGATTTCATCATTTCCATATTGAACAGCGCTTTTGTCTGTATCTGTGCATGCCTTTTATCCACACAGCTTCTTCTCCATTCTTTGCATGCTTTCATCCTGTACCACTGCTCTGTGGCTCTTTTCTTCACCTCGATGTGCAGTAGATTCATTCCTAGCATCATCTTCATCGCGTGCGTAGGGGTGGTTCTCATCGCCCCTGTCACCATTAGACATGCTAGTCGTTGCACCTTCATGAGCTCTTTTTGGTATTCTTTGATATGAGTCATGTGCCACCAGACAATGGCCCCATACAGCACCCTTGGGAGTATGATTGCCTTGTATATCCATCCAATCATCCTAGGTTATAGCCCCCATTTTCTTCCCACCTTCTTCTTCACTGTTGAAGAGTTCTTATTGCTTTGGCTGTCTGCTCTTTTATGTGGGTTTTATATCTGAGTGTATATTATATTTCGTATGTAAGTCCCGAAAAACTCTCTGCTACGAGCCACCAGGATTTGACCCTGCAATCTTCGGATTGAAGTCGCAGCCGTAAGAAACGCTGGGCTACCAACCCTTATGGAACATACCTTTGTCTTGAAATTTCATATGGGTCTTATAACCAAAGCAAAATGTCAAAAATATTCACCACAAAATCTATTAAATTCGCTTTGTAAACCTTATTGATTACAGGAATAATAAAAATTTTGTTTAGCATCATCTCAAAACGCAGACCCTTTCTCGGCAGAAATTGAGCAGGAAAATGTTGTTGGAATATTTTTGAAATCGAATTACGTCTGACAATTTGAACGTTGCTCGGAAATAATCAATTTTTGATTATTAATTTGCAAGAGGCGACATAGCTTTTCGATTTAGTAACTATCAAGAAGATTACAAGTAAAACAGAATAAAGGATAACTCGCACTAGGACGGGACGGGATGGGACGGGACGGGACGATATGTCAATTTCTATAGACAGAATTACGTGTTAACTCGGAGCCCTCGGATGTCACGTAACGTTTTCTATAGAAACTGACAGATCGTCCCGTCCCGTCCCGTTCTAGTATGAGTCATCCCTAATTAATCGCTTTGACCGGGATTAGAACCCGAGACTTTGAACGGTGTCGCTTTACCTCACCTTTTGTGAATCAAGAAATACACCAAGGATTTCTTGAATGTAGGAAACATAAATTACAGAAACAAGGCCTAGTTTTCCCTCTGAGTGTGATCAGTATACTTACCATTAGTTTAACAGTCATTAGTTTGTAACGACTGTTTAAATTACTCTGCGAGTGACGTTACGCAGTTACTGACGAAAACGTGGTACCACAGATTACATAATAGTTCTTAAGAATTATTTAAGAGAGGTAAGGGCACAGTGGATGCATATCGTTTAGTGTGGTAGGGCAAGATCCTAAAGATCCGATGGTCTGATCGTGTTCGGAACACCGAAGTTCTGCGTAGAGCAAATGTGGCTGGGATCGAGGTGTATCTCATGCGACGCCAGCTACGGTGGTGCGGTCACGTGTCGCGGATGAACGACCAGCGTGTCGCTAAGCGCATCTTTTATTCCGAACTTGAGAAGGGCAAGCGTAAACAGGGCGGCCAGTTCCTCAGATATAAAGATGTGCTTAAGCGGCACATGCAAAAGTGCTCCATAGAGCCTTCACAATGGGAGAGGCAGGCTGCCGTACGGACGGAATGGCGGACTGTAATTAATACCAACGTAAAAGACTTTGAGTCTCGGCGGCGCTTAGAGCTCGATACCAAACGTGAAGAGTTGAAGTCCCGACCACCTGCGGCAATATTTTACAATTACGTTGGTGGTGTGCTTGTATGCTCGCAATGTTCGCGTTCGTTTATCAATAAGATTGGCTACGTCAGCCACATGCGAGCACACCAAAGACAGCAACGGAGTTGACAGCAGTCACCGTGGCCGAATCGGCCGTGGAGTTATTATTATTATTAGGGCACAGCACAGCGAATGTCGTCTGGCTAAAATCTGGAGCAAACCCACGGAGCAAAGCTTGCCCCTTTAGCTGTCGACACAGCAAATCCTCCTTTTTTTTAAAGGGTTGGCAACGCTGGAGTTGCAGACGTCCAAAGGCTACGGTGACCGCTTACCATCAGGCGGCCCGTATGCTTGTTTGTCACCGTCATAGTATAAAAAAAAAATACAATTTATATATACTTTCGAGGTTAGTTAGACGATCTAACCAACCATGTATGTCGTCAACTAACCATAGACGAATGGAGGGTGTAAGTTAAAAATACATATTATTATATACTACTTGTTTCTGATTATTCTGTCTATTTAAGACGTCAGGGCTAGTACCACGAAAATCGAACGGATTTGTATCTCTATCTCTGTCACACTTGCATACTAGAGTGACAAAGAGATTTTTCCGTTAATGTCAAATTTCGAAGTTTGTAGGTAGTATTGTAGGCCCGTAGGCTCATTTAAAATATAGTTTTACTAAAACTAGATTAAAAAGAACTTCGGTCACGGGTAGAAATATTTATTACAACAGAATTACATACAATGACATGGTAAATGACAATTGATATGATGAAATCTAAATCATCAAACCTTTAAACTTAATGACATAATACGAAGACATTAACTATATCAAGAAATTAATGGTAATTTGTGTACCTTTCGGTCTGTATATCCATTAATAAGTCAGCAATAACAGTATAATGCATTAAGGTAATAATATCAATATAATGGCTGACAACACCCAAGTCAGCCCACGCTGTATTTATGTATAACTATCAACGACCGTCCTGGTTTTAGGAGGAAAAAACACGAAAGGAATATAATCAAAACTGAAGTCTATTTTGGGAAATGTAACTCGTTGGCGGTTTAGGCATAAGTGTAATGAAATAACGTTTCAATTCAAAAAAATAAAGTCATAGAACCTAATGGTAAATTTACCAATCTTTGAAATTATTTTCTATCGAGCCGATTTCTTTGAATTAATCGCGACTTTGGTTATGGTTTGAAATATGATAAATATTAACATATATTTTAAATAGAAAACTTCTGTGCGTATTAGACATATTCATATGCATGTATTGGGTAACTCCTATTAATAAAGTCTAAAATAACTGTGTTTCTGAACAGTCCGTGTCTCTTAGTAATGTGTGAGCGCATCTCAACTTTTTTTATCCCTCTCAACAATAAATGGTGTTTCTTAATAAAACTGCTTAAAACAAGAATCAGGTGTTGCCAGCCCCTTGAGCATCCATGTGAATAATGTATCTGACTATTTAAGATATGGCCTGACTTTTCTATTTTCACTTTACTTCAAAGCTTTGTGGCGTTTATGAAGTGATTGCACTTCAGTACCGTCGAAAACACAAATGAAGGCCTAGTATAAATTTCGATATACTATTTTATATAAACATAACCGGTTATAACCGGTTTTTTTTACAAATCATAAGTTTTGCATTCCCAAAATCTTGCAGCAGTTGCGAATGGAAAGTTGCCTTTACTCACTCTGCGTGTGCCCTATAGCTTCATTTTAATAAAATAAAAAAACCTTAAATGTATTCCATGTTTTAGTCACTAAACTAAGAGATTTCTTGCGCCTGTATGATATGTACATTATATTTTTGGGTTGTGAATCATGATATTTAATTTTCATTACGATAATACGACAAGATAAGAATAAAACAATACCTGAAATAAAAAAGCTTACATTAAATACATTGATTGTATTAAAATTAAGTCAAGTTTGAATGAATTAACAGTGAAAACATTAACATGCCTAACATTACCATATAATATGTATTCTTAATAAGTACATAGAATGTAACATTAATATTTACAAGGGTTAACGGGAGAATTATAGGTCAAAATTCATGTCCCCATTTGAGCCTCATTATTGCGTATTTTACCATAATTATTTGTTTCTTACATGATTATTATTATACCAGATCGAAATTTGTAACTTTGATGCTTTAGCGATCGCCAGCAGACGTTTATATTTTTTGTTGTTCCCCAAAATTTTTTTAAATTGTTTTTTTTAATTCAAAGAGATGTCATATATTACGGAAATTTGGATTTTTTTGTTGGGATCTATGCAGAATCGCGGGCTTTTCCTATCCTAGAAGGAGAAAAAATTGTTCAAGTTTTTTTTCCATTTTGTTACCAACTCACAGATATTGTATGCATACGTATACGCAATGAAAAAGTTTGAAAACGTATGGAAATTTAGGGACACTTATTTTTTGCTTGTAGGATGAAAAAACTCGCGACTTTGAGTAGCAAACACATCAAAATTTCCACAAAAAAAGACTTAACTCACAAAATTCATCAGGTTGCGCACACGTAAAACAGCAATGTCGTGACTTCTGGAATATGTTACATTAAAACAATAGTTCTGAAATCAAGGATACATTACATACTTTTGATGTTCTCACTGTCAGAACGGTATAAGTATTACCCTAAATGTCAGCCCAGGAAAATTAATATCAGGGAGCAATAAAATATAATATCTACATACTCTGTTAAACTGTTTGCCAAGCTGTTTCACTAACAAGACGGATTTTGTAGCATTCTAACTAATAAACACGAATTATTATAATTAAACTACGTATTTTTAGTCACTATCCGCGACATGTTTCGGAAATCTTAGGATTCCATTATCAAGCGTCAACAAGTTCAACAACCGTGCGCGACGACGCGTGCGAGCAAATACGTTAGTGTTTTTTGTAACTTTCTTTATAATAATAATACCTATGTTAGAAATAAGATTAATATAAGATGATATATAAATGAATATAAATATAAGAACCTGGGAAGAGAGTACCATTTTGTACCAATTGGAGTCGAAACTCTGGGTCCAAGGGCATGCAAGGTTTTGTAGAAATCACGAATCATCTGGTTGATGTAACTGGTGACCTCCTCGCTGGCTTCCTCGCATCGCACAACGTCTGCGAGGAATGAAATGCCTCAAGGACCTATTTTAGATTTAAGGTAAGTAGAGTAGGTAAGTTACACTTACTGTATATATTTTGAAAATAAAGGATTTTCAATGGTGCCATAAAAAAATAGTTTCACAACAGTTTAAATTCTATTATAATGGAACTCACGATACCCGTCAGAATCCGCATTTATTAATAAGAATGTTAAATAACCGCGATAGTTTAAAAAGGGTATAGGGTTCGCAGCTCTCCAAATGGCTAACCATTCCCAGGAAAGATTAGTTTCCGTCTATAACAATTACTGTCTTGATCCGCCCGCGCGACCACATGTGTTTCGTTGGTCTGTATCGTTTGAATTCCAAATCTTGGATGCAACAACTGCATCCTACAACTTCAGGCTAGCGTGGGTCGTCACTTGTTATTTTCTAGCAGCCCGTATCTGTCCTGTAGGAATATTATACGCAGTGCCGCAATTGAATATGTTTAGAACATGACAATTACAGAGACAGCTGATAAAATCACGTCCCGACTTTCTTAGGACAACTGCAGTCAGCGGTGATTCATAAAAGTTTTATGACATAAAATAATAAGTCTTGTAGCAGTTGTAGCTGACTTGGCTATTGAAAATATCCTCTAGACATCACGCTTTAAAGACCCGGAAATAATAGAAAAGTATTCCATTTGTCTTCATTTGCAGATGGACTACTCTGATAAATTAAATACATTTTTAATCAGAAACATTTTCGCACGATACCAAATTTCTTAGAAAGAAAAGGGTCGGGCGAGACTCAAACTCACGATTCTAGAAAATACGCCCACCGCTCTACTGAGCTGCTGGAACAATCCCGGTGGCCGCGTATATCTAATATATACAACGTTTATTGTAAGAAGATACATAATTCTTATTCGACAAGTGGAGTCTCAAGTTACATTGAGAATTTACCACTAACAATGCGCTATCCGAATACTAAATTTATTTTGAAGCAGAGCGTTTGCGAGCGATACCAAACTTCGTAGTTTACACTAGGCCACTAGTTTTTTGACTTTTACTTTTGTTTCTGAAGGCTACTCTGTTGCTATTGAAATGTAATGGACTATTGAAACATTAGGTGGAACATAAACTTTACCTAATTCACACTATTAGCATTAAGTAAATGCTGCGGTGTGTGTGACAGATAGTGGATAGGGTAAACCGTTAACTTAAGTTTCAAGATTAGTTAGTTAGCTAATTAACCTCTGTTATAATCTGTTGTTAGCATCAAAGGTAGATTATCTTCGCAAGCGGTTCTGCCGTCGGTGAATGATTAATCATTTGGGGGCGTTTAGTGGGTTTAAACTATACGGCTTATTTAACTAAAGCTGGTTTAAACCAGTTGTTACAAAAATAGTAATGGTACAATCGTCCATATAGATAATATACAATAATAGTAGATTACGTACCGAGGCCCGTAAAGTAGGAAATGTCTCAGATCTCGTGAAATTGTCGTCCGCAGGATATAATAGAATAGAATTGAAATTTTTTTTTCCATGACACACACAAAACAGTATAAATATCAGAAAAAACTAAAATGTTATAATAAAAGAAGTGGCATTGGACTCATCTCATAATGCCGGTGACTTCCAGCGCTGATCTTCCGATGAGCCCATAACCGACCGAGGCGAAGCTGATGTCAACAAACATGTGGTTTGAGGCTTTCTTATTTACCGGCCAAGTTCTGTTTACTAATTTTCCGCACAACGCAGTCGGTAAACGGCGAATTATTTTAGCGTAGCGGCTCGCAATTGGCTGCTTGCCGGCCGGAGGGAAGACATGTACATTTTTGCGATTTTTTTCTTCTATCTGGTTCTTATGGACGCAATACCGATTACGCTTTAGAACTAATCACCAATGCTTAGTAACAAGAAAATATAAATATTATATAGTAATATCAGCAACGTACGAGTGAGTTATACAAATACAAAATTTGGTGGTTTTGATTGTCCTTAAAACATTCGGGTTGGTCAAAGAGTGAACTATTCGCATACTCCGTATTTTTCTTTTTTTTTGTAATTTAGACTATTTTCTGAGACATAAATGGGGACAATGATCCAATCTGACACGTTTAATTTACACCTACTCGATTACAAACATTGATATTGATCACGCTGTTCAGTGACGCAGAAAGTACTCAAATCGTTTTCATTCAGAAAAGCCATTTGACGGTCTTTAATGGCGTATGGCGCTGTCGAGCGCTGTTGACTCAGTGTAAATACGCCCTAACGATCAAAATGGGCAAGAACAGTGAAAATATCGTCTAATATCACAAATATTTTTGTTTCCTTATTGTGACATTGATACATACAGCAATAAACGTAGTTGTTCAGTATTACTATTTACGTACATCTGTAAATTGTTTGTTTCTACGTTACCTGTTTGTTTTATTAATTCGCTCAAAAAATCGTAGCAGCTATTTATAATTACGATTTGTGCTGGTTTAAAGTACTCACCAAATTAACCACTTGTCAAGTTGAACCCCAGAGAGGCTTTTGTTAAGTCGAGAGTTCCGTGATCCAAATTTTAAAACGGGCACAGTTTTTGATGTTGAACTACTTTCTGTTTTAATTATTTGTAACTGCTTAACGACTTGCCTCTGAGTCAACCATGTAACTTTTAATTACCTTAATAAATATATAAGTTTGTATCAGTGTCACAAAAAGAAGCAATTCCAATCCAGATACAATAATACTCTTAAAATGTTTAACTATACTAATAATTTAATTTCTTAATTTATAATACCAATACCAATAAGATAAACATCAAGCTAGGTGCGACGCAACGCGCTTTCGAAAACGCTTTCAATCTAATTTCATTCTGGATCGGATGCCCATATGATTCGTCTACGGTCTGCAGTTCTTTTGGACATGGAAGCGTTTCTAGCGGAATATCTGTAAGTTTGGTAAACTTCCCTTTTAACTTTTCTTTATTAACATAATCCTCATTTTTATCGTAGTATTCTTCAGCGTAGTTTTCATCAGCTAGCGTATTTTCGTCGACTTCATTTTCTTTTTCTGGCCGCTTCTCTGCGTCGCTGACACATGATATTTTTTCGAGGGCGTGCTTGAGGGTACTGTCCTTGGTCTCGTTTCTTAAATGGTATATCCAGGAGAGTCGGCAATCGCACCGGAGAGGGTTCCCTGGAAAGAAACAGTGAATTAGGGTTGAAGGACAGTGTAATCAAAAGACACTTTAGGGAAGGTTTCTACAGAGGTTAGGACGTCGTTTTCGATTTTTGGGGCTATGGTGTTTGTGTCTTAGTTAAGTAAATTGTTGAAATAAACTATTTTACAATTCATATTTGAAATTTTATCGCTTTCTCTTTTTGCATTAGGTATAATAGTATATTTATTTTGAAATAATTAAAATATTTCGGATTATAACATAATAATTAAAATGGAAGTAAATTGGTTTTCACTGCTTACTCAGGCCTTTGCCCTGATAGATAATTCAAATATTCTCTACAAACAGTCCTTATCCCTTTGAAGGACCTTTCCCAGTTTATCAAAAAGCTATTAAGAGATGGATGTTGCCAAACAGTTTTACTTCCGAATACTTTATTCGATAGATTAGAGACGATCAAAGACCCGGCTCCCAGGCGGCCAAGAAGGTTGGAAATAAAACGTTGCAGTTAAAAAGCTTTAGCTATTCTACTTCAGAAATTTAATGCGATCGTCGAGAGAACTAAGAGTATTTTTCCTAATCGTCTGCGTTCAGCTTAACTGGGTCATTGTCTTTGTGTCTGCGTCGTCGTAGCTTCAATCACATGGTCATGTATGACCACAGGCATAAAATTTGACAATGAAACGTTTAAATAGTGTTGAGTATGTGAAAAAAAATTGGCAGTTCTAAGTAAAGTCATCGCATAAAATGCGTATCTACCGCTGCGGCATGTGAGCGACCACACCATGTACACATGGACCATCTCTCACACTTCGGAAACGTGTAAGAAAGCCTCTGTGCTTTAACACACACGTTAAGGGTACGAGTGCTCTTAGGGAGTGTCGGTTAAAACCGGTTAAGTACGTAGGAATAAGCAATAAAATCCTTTTGAGGGACTCGCGAAGTAACGACTCGCGCCGTAAGGACTTATTACGGTAATGGATGTGAAACTTTTACTGTCTTTGAATGTTGTGGGTTGACAGTGGTTTTGTAGGCTTTTCTCTAATTAATTACACTTAAAAAATAAACAAACTACTTCGCTAAGTTTAAGCGAGGGTTTACCGAGAGGCGACGTTGAGGCGAACTAACTACAGTTAAATAACATGTTTCATGAATTTCTACTTATTTACTATAAGTAATCATATATTTAACTGCCTTAGATCTTTGAAACGTTTGCGTAAAATGGAAACTGCTTCCTAAGTAATTTATTTAATCAGGCGTTACTTTGCGGAATCCCATATTAACAACGAAAATAATGTTACTTTGCAATTTCGTCAAACGTGCTAATCAATTAGTGCCAACCCATTATACATACTTGCGTATTTTTTGCATGCAATTGATGTTCCCACCATCCCACCAACAAGCCTGGCTGACCAGTCTGGGCATGTCATTCACTTGTCGGACGCCAGTACGACAAGATCTCCTGAGGATGCCTCGTAGAGGCAAAACACGTGTCGAGTTTTGTATTATTGGTGGTGGTTTGTTGTATCTATTTGCATACCTATTTATTTTTTGCGGTGGGAGGGTGGGAACATTAATCGCATGCAAAAAATACGCAAGTAGGTATAACGGGTTGGCACTAATTGACTAGCACACTAGCACGTTTAGCAGAATAGCAAAGTAACATTACGTTCGTTGTTTAACTGCTTCCTATCATAAACCATTTGAAATTCTTAGTATCTAAGGTGTACATTCAATCAATGAGGATTACTGCGAGTCGATTTTCCGCTAGGAGCACTAGTGGAACGTGGGTCCTGCGGAGATATTTGTAACGTCACTTTGACAATTCTCTCATATTGACACAGGACTCATGAGTGGCGCCGCCTGGTGAGCGACAAAATGGTAGCTTCCATTGGAACCCTAGACCACTGTCCACTAATCAGATTGTAAGAACTCTTACTGCTTGTCATTTTGACACGGTTCTAGAGTGGCCTGTAGTTCCAATTGGTTGACACACTAGTATAAAATCACATCCGAATTTCACTCAACATTTAGTGTAAAAACCAAAACATTTAGTGTAAAAACCAAATTGAGCACAAGCAGTACCCACGTAGCAAATAACTAATAGTTATGTGCCTTAATACTATTTTAATGGGCGTTCATTTGAATTCCGATTCCGACGCGTTCGAAACCGTTACAAACTAGGGTTGCCAAACGTACCGCCCATACTTAAACAATTTTCGTGCTTGTAATACCGATGGGTTGAATTTGCTTAGTCACATGTTACTTGCATTAAAGGGTTACGAGTATTCTCTGTTCTTTTCTACGAGAAATAAGTACTATTTTCCTACATCCATTCAATGCAGTCATATTCATATTCGTTGTAAGGTATTTATACGAATGTAATCTATTTCTACTATTTAAAAATGAGAGAATCTTAAAATAATCTCGTCATGGGTCTCTAAATTTTGCAGTCGTTAAAATATAAAGACAGTGAGCTCTTATGAAAAAAAAATTGAACTCTGGTTTACCAGTATTTTATTTGCAAACCGAAATAACAGTATTATTTTGCGCCACGAATCTGACCTGCTCCGAAATCGAATTAGAAAGATAATGACGTGCTCTTAATCAACCGTATTGCGTAACTGTCGTATTCAGAGGCTGACATGCATATCTGACCTAATAAGTATTGTATTGTATGTAACCAGTTTTTGACCCACTGCTCAACTGGGAAAATAAGAATATGACATTCCTCGCCTTAGTGTTGTTTTTGAATGTATACAGTTGTCATAAATGGATGCTGTGGATCAACCCTAGTAATCTGTAAATAACTTAAATATTTATTGAAATAATTAAATATGTATCAGATAAACGTGGATTCCTGAAATAAGTTACGTAACTATTTGGATTGAATATTAGCACGTTTATTTTTATAACATTATTCATTAATACAGTAATGTTATGATTAAGCTTTAAATTGCTCCCGTGCTCACGGAAGTTATAGAAGCCACAGCGAAATGTCGCATATGCTCAAATCTCGAGCAGCAGCCCTCAATAATTATAACAAAAAAACTGGCCAAGTGCGTGTCCGACCACGCATAATGAGGGTTCCGTAATAGTTTTTTGCCAAACTCTAAGAAACGGCTCTCTTTCAACGGCGTTTTAGACTTTAAGAGTCTAAAAATATTCAATTAATCAAATTTTTGCTCAAAAAATCTTAATGTTGTTTCTAAAGACCTATCAGATAATGTGTCACAAGTAGATATTTAGCAAAAATATTTTTTGCCACATTTAGTTTAATGTATTTTATCTATTTGTGACACATTATCTGATCTAGCTGAAGTGATACTTTTATTTATTGTTATGATGAAAGCTGCGGACAGCATTGGATGATGTCTGAAACATGTTGGCATAGTGACTAAAATACGAGTGTTGTCCGCAGTTTTATTATAGGTTTTATTATAAGCGTTGCTAAGTTTAAATTAAAACCCTAAATTTCCTATTCTTCTGTTCACATTTAGTTTAAGGCATGACACCACTGTTAAAACTGGTCTCCCGCGATACAGGCCTTGCCTAGTGCGGGGACCCCTGCAACTTCTGTACACTCACTGCTATGCATAGCCCTCGGCTAAATTAATTATTGTACCTAAGTTGATAATGCAATAAAGTTCTTTTTATATTTATCTTATCTTATCTTATCTTTATTACATAATAATATACATTGTTTTTCACAATTTATTTGCAAATCTAAGTAGCGGCAGACAAAATACACCTCTAGCTGTAATATCATTTTAATATGATTTATAAGTATGTACTGAATAAAACCGCTGTTTTACTCAGTACATATAATTCTGTACTGATTTAATTTAATCTAATTAATATTTAGAGTGAACGACTTCGGAGGAGAAGGACTGTTGATTCGTCACTATAAAGTACTATTAAAAATGTGACAGGTATAGACACACAGACTGAGTCACACCTTTTTTACCACTTTAAGTCAGAGCAGTAGGATTGGCGGAACGCACCTTAAAGCGTTTAAAAATAAGAAAGGATTGCATTATACTTAGGAAATTTCGGACTCTAGTTGTTGCCGTGATCGGATAACCAAGTGGTTAGGGCGTCCGCGAAAGCAGGAGGTCGCTGGTTCGATTCCAGCCCTGCTCACCGGGAGCCTTGGTCACTTTTTTTGTAGTGTATTTCTTTCAATTTATAATTTATATATAATAGGGTAACTACTTCAAAACTCAATAACCTGAATCAAAACATTTAATACATTTAGTAAATGATCTGATTCGTGTTTAAATTGTATTGTAGGTACAAGTTACTTTTTTAATTGATGGGGAGAATTCGCATTCTCTCAGTCATCATCTTAACCCTGTGAAAGCGAGTGCCCGTCAGGGTATAAAAACAATTTAAAAACCGATCGATACTTTTAGTTTTAGCTTTATCGACAGTGAAGCTTCTCTAACTTTTAAACTTGGTTACACTGGATGCGGGTTGTTTAGTTATTTTAGTTAACTTTCCGTACGAAATTAGCGAAACTTTTAACCATCGATGCAGAAGGACGTTGATTTTAAGTTAAGCTTTTGGTTTCTGCGTCAGTAACGTCGGTTTACTTTGTTTTTTAATGGTATCGGTGTTGGAGTTTTGGAGTGGTAATAAGAAAGTACTTTAGTTTAAGGATGACTCACACTAGAACGGGACGGGACGGGACGGGGCGGGACGGGAAAAATCTGTTAATTTCTATATAAAGCGTCACGTGACATCCGAGGGCTCCGAGCTACCACGTGATTTTTTCTATAGAAATTGACAGATTTTCCCGTCCCGTCCCGGCCCGTCCCGTCCCATCCCGGCCCGTCCCGTCCCGTCCCGTTCTAGTGTCAGTCATCCTTTAAACAGAATGTTCGCTTATAGCGGTCTTAAGGCTAAGCTTAAGAGGCCACAGTGGTCAAATTGTTATCATTCAGTCGTCTAGATCCCATTATTGATAACAACTACCCTTATGTACCTGACATACATATACATAATACTTCAACATATTTCCTTGAAACGTGAAAACATGATTTTTAACAAAAGCCTTACATACTTTTATTTTTTAAACATAGATCCTTTTTCATGTTTTTGGTTAAAACGTCGAAACCCTTGAATTTATAAACACGATATTTAGTTAAATAGTTGACTAACAACAATATATTAAATCGCGTAAAAGCTTTTATCTACAATAGTAGTAATAAACACCAATTATCTGGTAACGCAGTTTATAAATTTTGAGGCGCCCGTCTACTATCGCCTTTTCATTTTTCGTGTGCTCTTGCGCATAGATCTCTCCCGCTCTCTTTTCTCGAGCATGTGGTCTCTTAACTAGTTGTAAAATACATGATTTTACACATGCAGAAATATTTGATTAGTCACATGCAGAGCCTTAATGTAAAATACTCACTAAGTATAAGGTAAGCAATGCACATTATCAATAATACTCGTATTTAATTATTTCACAGGTACAGGGCAACAGAAAATTTTGAAATTTATAGATAGCCTCTGAGGTCCGAGTCCTAGCATGCGACATTGTATATTGTGGATCTCATTCTGTCGCTGTAAGTTTACTGTTTGAGAGATGTTTGTCTTTGAATTTTTTTACATAATCCACACTAATATTATAAATGGGAAAGTGTGTGTGTCTGTTTGTTTGTCCGTCTTTCACGGCAAAACGAAGCCACAGATTGACGTGACTTTTCCACCCATCCAGTGAAATCCATCTAGTGTGTCGTGTGTGTAGTGATAACCCTACCAGGCTTGATTTATTATATTTTCTGTACTATAGCAAGACAGTAGCAATTAAAATTATATCTGATGTGACTTTGGTAATTATAACAAATTGATATACTTAATTGAATCGAATGGCCCACGTCGAAAAATTGATTATAATTTAGCTGTTGTGTAGGTATACCTAAGCGTGTTAATATGAATTATTTAGGTAAATGATAGTTCGATATTATTCAATGATATATAAGTCATAGTTTGTAAGTTAGTTTTTTATATAAAAATGGAAATTATAGTCCATTGACAACCAAATGCGGGATCCTGCGTTTTCGTCGAATTTTATTTTGCCGAATATCGCTTGCCAACCAACTTTTCGCCGATGATTTACTCGGCATATCAACGTTTACCAAATTATTACTTGCCAACTCACATTTGGCCGATTTTCATTTACCAACTAGGTTAGGTTAGGGTCGGAATATGATATTCGGCGAAAGATAACGGTAATCATAAAGGGTGACTCACACTAGAACGGGACGGGACGGGACGGGAAAATCTGTCAATTTCCATAGAAAGCGACACGTGACATCCGAGGGCTCCGAGCTATCACGTGATTCTTACTATAGAAATTGACAGATTTTCCCGTCCCGTCCCGTCCCGTGCTAGTGTGAGTCATCCTTAACTGTTTAGGAAACTTCTCTACGCAACGTTTATATAGTTAATATTATTTAATTATATGTTAATCATTCTTTCCAGAGTGCGCGTGCGTAGCGAAGATGCCAATTTGCTCTCGCTACGTGGGGTATCGTAGATATATCTCTCTATCACTCTTCCTTATTAGTGCGACAATGACAGTTGCGTTTCGTTCGCCACTGAGCGTTAGCGATTGGCATCTTGGCTACGTACGCTAGAATGACTACACACATTTAAATCGACTATTCAGAGCAAGTTAATTTAATAAAACAGTTGTTGAATTGAATTGAAACACTGTAAATTGGATCGTATCGCGTATACGTATAACTTCTACGTGACGTTACAACTCAATCACAGCCAGTCGTTTTCATATCATAGAATGACTACTGATTTCCGTTTTAAAGCGTTTGGTTTCGAGAAACTGATCTACTGCGGTAAAAATAAAATACCAGCGTAGAGTGCCAACGGCCTTCTAGCCTAGTTGGTAGTGACCCTGCCTACGAAGCAGGAGGTCCCGGGTTCGAATCCTGGTCAGGGCATTTATTTGTGTGTTTATCACGAATATTTGTTCATGAGTTATGGATGTTTTCTATGTATTTAAGTATTTATACGAGTATGTATCTATCTATTATATATATCGTCGTCTAGTACCCACAATACAAGCCTTATTGAGCTTACCGTGGGACTAGGTCGATTTGTGTAAGATTGTCCCAAAATATTTATTTATTATTTATTTATTTATTAGAGTGACCCACTGCTGGGCAAATGCCATTCCTCTCCTTCCACGTATCCTGGTCTTGACCCGGCTCCCACCAGTTCCTATAAAAGGCATCCAGGTCGTCCCGCCATCGCCACCAAGGTTTGCCGCAGCCCTGGGTTCTATTTTGTGGCACCCACCTGATCGCTGTTATAGCCCACAAGTCATCGAGCATGTAAAAAGATACCTAAATTTAATTAATTAATATACAAAAAAATATATTTGCTATATTGGAAGTGACAACCCTAGAATCATTTGCCGCACTGCTGCAAGATAGTTTGAACTAAGAAAAATGGGTTTTATCCGAGCGCGGACGCGTCCGTCCGTATTCCGGCGCACCGACAGGATTATGATTTATGATCGCATAAAAGTCGTATTTGCAGCTTTCGAAGTCTCGTTCATAAAGATAAAAATGTGCCAAAAGGACAATGTAACTTACTTTCACTCGGTAGTATAAATGCAGTTCACTCTTTATTGGATCACTTGGTTATTGTGTATTCAAAGTTAAGATATACAAAACAAATATACAAAAGACGGTGCAAAATAGCGAACAGTATCCAGCGCAACTGCAAGTTGAATAAATTGAATGAATTGAACAAATAGAAGAAAAAATGTGCTAAGACGACAATGTAACTCGTTTTCACTCGATATTTTTGTAGTTACGTACAAGTTTGGGTCGCGTGTTGTGGAATCACTTTGGTATTCTTTTTTTATTGAATATACAAAACAAAGAATATAAAATGGTAAATGGCATCCGACATTATGATTTATAATAACATTAACGTTTTATTTGAAAGCATTGGAAGTTTTTTTCATGAAGATAAAAATGTGTCAAAACGACAATGGAACTCTCTTTTACTCGATATTTTTTAGTTACGTAGTAATTCAGTTGAACTTGATTGTGCAAACCAAGGGAAATTACAATTAATGAGAGATTTAATGTAAAATGGCGATGGACGCTCAATTGGAACTTGATCTCATAAAATTAAGCAAAAATACACATGGCGGATTTAACCCTTAAATGCATGAATTAACAGTATTGATCCTAAAACATCCTAAGTGACAACCAAACTCATTTCAAATGGATTAAGTAATGCCATAAGATTCAGACCGTTAATAACAAGTAGACAATCGATTAGTTAAAAAAACTCGTACAGGATGAAAAAGTTTAGAGCACTCGTTTTCACAGGGTTAATATGATGAATGAGAGAATACGAACTCTCCCCGTCAGTGATTCCCGTCATTCTCTCAGTCATCATCCCATAACCCTCATTTCATAACCCTGTGAAAACGAGTGCTGTAAAGGGCTCGAAACGTAGGATCATGGTGTTAATAAGCGCGATCAATCCGTTCTTAAGTGTTTAATTTCAATGAATAACATTGGCGGTAACAGAAGACAATATTAAATTATATCATACTTAGGTAACTAAAATATTTATAAAGACAGCGTTTGATTGCTATTACCCTTGCCTACAAAACATCTGTTATTAGTGTTTATGATAATATGTTAATATGTTTTATGTATGAATATCTCATCCATTATTATTATACACTAATAGTTTTTGGCTATGTCACCAGCACAAAATGATTACAAAAGTTTAAGCGCATTATAAAAAAATATCTATGGGTCCTGCCCGAAATAAATGAGTATTTAATTTAATTTAATTTAATTTATAATGAAACATTTAAAAGTTTTTGATCCCTTCTCTCAGTAAACATCGAAGCAATATTAATATTTACAATGATTTTGATTGTTATTCAAGTAATCTAACTCTGATGGAACTTGTTCGATTCGGGACTGTTGCTTGATTAGATTTGGTTGGTGTTGTATGAGATAGAATTGTGATTCAGATATACCGCATAATCTGTCAAGCGGCTTAGATAAAAGATAAATTAATTTTACAAACATAATTATAACACTAAATTTATGGTATTTTAAAAATGCTTTCACTTCAATAATAAAATTGTCGAAAAGAAACGTACATACAAATAAGGTAAATAACTTGTTCAACCAAATCTGAATTAAAACAAAAAAGCAATGTTCGTTGGCAATGAAGTATGAGTAGAGATCAGCAATTATGAAAGCGAAATACATAATATATTATTCTAAATGATAAGACAGTGGAATACAGATTTCTCCTGTCCTACGGTTTAATTTAATCAAATTTTAACCAACCAAATTTGTTCAACGAACATTGTCCCCGCAGTTGTCAATAATTATGTCAGAATGACTCACGAAAGTTTAAGTTAAAAGAAATATAAACCAATATATTGATAAAATATATAAATGAAAAGAAAACAGTAAGGTCTCCTTTGCAAGATTCAACTTAGGGTTTCTCCTATTGTTTCATCAGACTGTTTTGTTTGTGTTGTCAGTATACTTAGCGGAATTTATATGGATTCATGTTTCAGTTGAGCTTTCAATTGGTTGAGTTTTCTGTCCTTTATACTTTAACCCCGTAAGCTTTCTCAAAGTTACAAAAACACAAAATATTTGTAGGTAACACAAATAACTCACTTAACGTAATGTGAAAAGCAGGGTCCTATGTTTAGTTTTGGCTCTGCGTTGATGAGTCAGTCAGTCAGTTAGGACTTTTCCTTTTATATGTATACATACATAAACATATTAAATTGCAACGGTTAACACTCACATATTTTTATCACAATAGGCGTGACATGTTAAATTATATCATACATAAACAAATCAAATTGAATGAGCAAGTCTGTGAATATTTTATTTCACATAGCTAAAGCTGGAGCTAGTATTCAGATTGTGTAATCTTTGTTTGTTACGATTATTATATGGTTACGACCTCTAATAGGCGTCCATAAAATACCAACAAAGTTAATAAGTAATGGACATTTTGAAAGACATTTAGTTATTGAGAAGACGATTAATAAGACAGAATTTTTAAATGCATGAAAGGCTCTCTGGCCCATTTTATCCAATAACAAAACTAAGACCGTTAAGGTGTTTAGTCCCTATAAAAGCTTCGAGAAAGATAAACATATCGGACAAAAGACATTGTATACATGTAGCTACAACAAGTATACAATGGAACTGGGCTTTATACAATTAGGGAGCTACAAAGGACATTTTTATTTCTCGTGCTCTGAAAGTTTTTTGTTTGTCTATGAAGCGGGTGGAAAATAATACGTCGCGAACTGCAAAGTGATATATTTTTTATTAGTTTTCACCTTGTAAACATCAAGCAGACGTGCCAACAATATTCTAATTTATCCATGTCAGAAACAAATCCAACGTGTGTACGTGTGTTTACTGAAATAAAGAATTTTGTATTTTTTTTTGTACGCGTGTAGTTATTTTAGCAATTATCATAAGTACACAATTATGCATGTTTTTAGTAATTGATTATTAAAACTGTTAGATAATTTATTAAAATATTGATATTGCATGTTTATAGCTAATTATTTTGATTAGATTACTATTTTGGAGGCCGGATGGCGGATAGAGGGAATTTGCCTGCCATTCATTGGTACAATCTCAGAGGTAGCAGAAAACTGAAATAATTGTAAGAATATAATACACTTTTTGGTCCGCATAGCATGCAAAAAAAAAATATTTACGTATTTGCACAAGCATGCTGTCGGTATTTTCGATAGTTCAGAGGCTATTTGTATAAACTCACCTCGAACACTCTCCTGAAGGTCATCGCCGAGAGGATGGACAGCCCTATCCTCATTCACTGGATGTCGTTGCATGTGCACCCTAATTATAATTATAGTTTTGTTTAAGTTTAACATAGGTCTAAGTAGTTAAGTATTAACTAACATAATATGGATGTAAACTATCCGAAATAAATTCTTTCATTTCATTTCATTATAAATGTGTGAATTCCCTCCTCAAAGTGTCATTCACTGGGTCGTTTACCTTATCTCGTAGGTAAACGTGCTAAACCGTAGATTGCATCATTAATTACCAGCAAGTCATATTTTAGTCAAACGTCTGCCTATCCATAATCCCCAGGTCCTCGCTTGAGGCCATAAGATTTAAAAAAATCTCCTGTGAAATGTCAAACCAGCTTAACAAGTTTGCACACATAGAACGTCTACGAACGAAACTGTCAACCGAATAAAATATACACCGAGTCTCAGATGGCCAATCAGCGATCAGTGCGGCTAAGAAAGAAATCTTAATAGATTTTTTCAATAAATATAAGTTTTGCCAGACTCGATACCTCATGGATACAGTAGAATAATTAAAAAAAAACACGGGTGAAAACTAATTTTAAATACCAGGTGTAACAAAAATACAGTTAAGGGCGTTATCAGTATCATCCTTATATGGATCACTTGCATTTTTGTCACAATCTTATATCGCCACGTGAAACCACCGCAGTTTCAAATTAGTTAGATGGTATGTTTATTTAGTTTGTTAGCTCAGCGCTGGTTTTGGTAATTTATTTGTCAGGTACCTACATATTTATTAAGCTACTGTCTTTGTTTACTTTTACGATAATATTCCATGTAGCGGTTGCAGAGACAAACGATTAGTGGACTGGTCTCCATTTTAAGCGACAATGATCTGTCTACGCGCTGAAAAATGGCCAATTTAGAGATATACGCCATAACCACTGGGCCACCCGACCACGGCCACCAGAGTCCGAAATTTCATAAGTTAATTTATTATACGGAACCCTACACTGAGCATACATCGCCCGACATGCTCTTGGTCGGTTTTTATTCGTTACTTACGCCTCTCCTACAAAATTATAAATATTCGAGTCCAACGTCTAAACGTAAGTCTTCTTTAGTGCTTTTGGAAATAAAACTGATTTAATACCGTGTACCGAAGGACTTGATTTTTCCAAGTCATATCAATAAATCTGGCTTTCCATTTGGAATGAGAACGCGTATTTTACAGTTTTATAGTAAAATTCAAAAAATATATATATCTGAGTAACTTTTATGACTCCATATTTTTTTTATTAAAATAATGTTTAATTTTACAAACGTTAAGTATTGAAATTAAACACTAGAACGGATTAATCCCGTTTATTAAAACCATGACCCTACGTTTCGAGCCGTTTACAGCCCTCGTTTTCACAGGGTTAAGAAGATGACCATCATCATCATCGAGTTCTATAAAGGGCTCGAAACGTAATAAACGCGATAAATCCATTCTAAAGTGTTTTATTTCAATGAATAACAATCGCGGTAACAGAAGACAACGTTAAGTACTTAGTAGAAGTGTTGATAACAGGTAAAAACTAGAAGACACTAAAACTGGTTCAAAATTTTGGAAACTAACCTACGTTTCTACCTACTGGAAATACTTATTAAAAAATTAAACTATAAACATTTCAATAAAATTTCACCCTTCTGAAATCGATAAGTGCTGTGAAACTAAACAACTGCCTCCAAAACGATTACTTAATTGACTTGATTACCTGGTTCTGTCCACATACGTACATTTACGAAACATTTTGGTAAAGTATTGATGGATTGATGTACCATTTTGAACCTAGTCAGAGTGACAATGTCATCTGATAACTTATGTGTATCAAGAAATTGTTTGATTTTATTGCGTAAGTGCATAAAAAAAGAAATACGATATATTATATCCGTTACGCTAAAAAAATCTACTGTATTATTTAATTAAATAACCGTCAGTTGAATGACTTGATTAGATCAAAAGTCGAACGTTATACTGTTAGAGCATCAACACTGCGAATTACCGACTAAACTTAGTTAGGTACTTCATTTGTGTGTGTAGCTGTATTATACTAACCAAAATATATTTTAAACAACAGCAAAACTAGGACAAGGATACTTAATTTTAAATGTCCAAACAACCCGGGCGATGAGCTCATTCATGAATACCCAACAGAAACGCTGTAAAACAGCTAATAAAGAAACGCTGTTCGCAAATAAAACGCTACTCGATGGCTCCCGAAAATTTATAGGGACGCTTTGTGAAATATACGAATGAGCTGAACCAGGGATGTGCAAGGATCATTGGGAAATTGCCGGCGATTTGGTAAACTACCGCTTGCTATCGGCAAAGGTCGATTCACGAGTAAATGAATCAAATGATTGGAAGCCTCCTAGCCTAGTTTGTAGTGACCCTGCCTACGAAGCAGGAGGTCCCGAGTTCGACTCCTAGTTAGAGAATTTATTTGTGGGTTTATCATGAATATTGTTCCTGAGTTATGTATGTTTTCTATGTATTTAAGTATCTATATGTATCTATCTATTATATATATCGTCATCTAGTACCCACAACACAAGCCTTATTGAGCTTACCGTGGGACTTGGTCGATTTGTGTTAGATTGTCCCTGAATATTTATTTATTATTTATTTAATTATGTACAGTCGCCATCATCTATTAGAGCGGTCTAGGTGTCCATAATGTCAGAATATGCACTTTAAAATCTTTACAATAAAGAAATGTCCCTTCGATCAATGTATCTACTGGCGAAAGAATAGTAGTTTATGCAACAGTGATATATATATAAGGGTTCTTAAAACTTGAGGGTTGCCGTTACAAAACGAGACGAAGTTGATTTTCGTAATAATAGACCCGAGAGTTTTAAGAACCTATTATGAACTGTTGTATACGCTAGTTTTTCTAGGACAGCTAAAATTGCGAAATAAAGTAACATTTCGAAATGTGGCAAGTGGAAGAGGTCTAGAGGCCAAATATAGAAAAAAAACAACAACAATAATATATTGTATGAAAATCCATAGGAGTATCGCTTAACGGTAGTCTTATGGAATACCAACGTTAACAACGTTATAATGTATATTTTTGTAATATCTCTATCAGGCATCTAATTTATAGAATGATATAAGTGCTGAAGTAGAAAAAGTGTATTTTAATAACGATGAATTGACGTAAAATGAGGTTTAAATATACGTAAGATTCTTATTATACACCGTGTTTTTGAGCAATTGCTTTAAATTCAAGGGTGCATTCTTTAGCTTAAATAAAGTTAATTTCTCAAAGACACCGGTATTCAAATTAGCTCCATTTACAAAATAACTACTAATTTAATTTCATCTCATTTGGGATTTGCATGTGTGTACAGAGTATGACTCTATTCGACATGACATTGATATGTCATAGTTGTCACTTACTTAGTAAAGTCAATTGTAATGCCCGTTTTACATTAGCGGTTGATGCGACATGTAATTATTTTGTATGAAGAATTAAGAAAATAAAAATTAACGAATTTAATAAAACTAACTATGGCATTCTGTTTTCTTAATTAGGTATACCAAGCCCCATGGCGAAGTTAAAGCAAATGCTCAAGAACACCCTGTCTATTTTTTATCACAATGCATACAGTGTCTAATTGACTACCTGAACACTTCTGAGGTTTTATGTATCCCTAAGGAACATAATCAGTTTCCGAGTAATATTTGTTGCGAATCGGAATATTACATTCAGATTCTCTCGGTAATATGAACAATTTCCCGGGACTGGAATGGTACATCACTTATCCGAGTCCCGCAGAGTGATTTATCGCGAGACATTCACCGTACGGAATAACTGGATTATACACGCATTCTTTGCCTTGTTATGCTTATATTATTAGCCAAAACCGGAAAAAATACTTACAAATTACGTTTGGCACTGGAAAACAAGACTTTATTTATGGAATTGTATCAAACTTAATTTTTTTGTAAGAGTAAATGATGTAAGTTTACTTTTCGAAAGTGTCCAATGTATCGTTGTTTGAATTTCGGTTGCTTGATCATTTAATTAAGTATTTGTGGAGACTGTTTGACACGCTTGTATTAATTAAATTTAATTAATATAAAAGATTAAGCTAGTAAAGCGAGTCTTATTGGTTGAAAGAATGTATAAATCATAAAATTTACAATAGACTATTTTCTTTTCACAAAAGAACATTACGATTATCTTTTAGCTTTGTATTATTCAGTGCAAATGAAGCATAAACAGATAACAAACATAATATAAGTAAGGCACTATGTACCTACGCATGCGTTGGAAATACGATCTTTTGGATAAACATTGTGTATAACTTCAACAGAGCAAAAACACACAAGTCACTTTCTACTCTAACATAAAAAGGCAATATGTTACTGTACATTACATTGGGATAGGACCTTTATTACGAGCAGATTCAGCAGAGATTTATTTCAGTGCCTTAAACCTTTTTGCAAATTGTTTGTATACTGATAAATTTGGATATTTAGGACGCTTTTAGGTATTAGGGTTAACCTACCTTTTTCGCCATTTCCCGCCGTGAGTATTAATCTTTTTTCAATACTGGCAGTAGGTATTGAAAAAAGATTAATTAGTCTTAGTTTTTAAGTAATTCGTCTATTAAGAAAGTCTTAGTCAAACCTACTGCAAAAAACTCTCGGGTGCTAAATAAGGAAGATTTACCGATACGATTCAAAGTATTAAATTTGAACTCACCGTCCAAGTAAACCGCTTTCGAAGCAGATTTCCCGTTCTCGACGACCGGCCTAATGGTTTCATAAGACATCGTCTCCAGGAGGTTGTCCCTCATATCTAATACTATTAGGCTCCTTATGTCTTCGAGAATGTCCTCGTAGAAGGCCGTCAATTTGTTTCCGGAGAGTGTCAATTTCCGCAGCTGTTGCAGACCTCCGAACGCGCGCTCTGACACATATTCGATAGCGTTGTTGTCCAACATTAGATCTTTTAAACCCCACAGCTCACTAAATGCCAGATTGCCTATCATTGTCAATCGGTTGCTCCTTAAATTTAAGCGAGACAGGTTCTCCAGTCCTTCAAACATTTCCCTCGTAACTACTGATATGGAGTTCAAATCCAGTTTCAGCTCTATTAGATTGTTGAGATGTTTGAAGCATCCTTCGTGGATCAAACTTAGATTGTTATTTGATAAATGTAAGACATGTAAATTGGGTAGGTTGAAGAAAACATCCCGTCTCAGCTCCATGATTTGATTATCGTCCAAACTTAGATTGGACAGCATCATCATTTGTGCAAACGAGTGTCTTTCCAGGATGCTAATCTTGTTGGATCTTAAGCTGATTTGTCTTATAGTTGAAGAGTTTGTGAATGCGTATGGTGGTATATTTTGTATAGTTCCATATTGTATGGATATGTGTTTGAGTCTTTCAAGTCTAACTATGGCTTTAGCGGGTATGAAGGTTAGAGCTTCATCAGAGCGGACGTTGAACATGAGATGTTCTATTTCAGATTGGGAGGAGAAATTTGGCCAGATGGGGTCTTCAGGGGTGATTCCACCGGTGAATATCCAGCAGTCGGCTCGGGTGGCCATCTTTGGTTTAGTGCTGTCACAGTAGCAATGGACTAGGGATCTTCGGTCGACAATGTCGCAGACGTTGGTGAACACCGGCAAGTGATAGTATTCTATTTTGTGGTCGTCTTTGGCTGTGATTGCGGGCTGGGCGATCGTTAGCGCCGCCATTATTACGAGGTGTTTTGTTATCTGCTCCATTCCGATACCAGTTAATTGCTACCTGTAACAATGAATTAACGTTAGTTGCATAAATAGCTATATTTTGTAAGAAAAGGTACAATTTTGAGGATTCTTTAATACAACTAATTATTGTATCTTATTTATTGTAATTTTATTACTACTCGTAGTTCAACTTCGAAAAAAAAACTGATGACGACATGTCGGAATGAGCTAATATCTACTATAGGTTGTTATAATGAAAGCAAATATAAATGTACCGAGATGGGAAATTCAAACCTCTGTTAGGTATAACAACTGAGTTACTAATCTAAAATACTCATAAAATACTTCATTACATACTGTGGTTTTAGGCTTGTTTAGTTTATACAATAAATCAAATTGCACCGACAACCTCTCCAAAACTGCGATTATAAAATAAGAATATGATACTGTCAATTCGACGTATACATGACAGAACTGTCAACACCTTCCCTTCTGATCAAGGCAATATAATATTCTCGACATTTGGAAGAAACGGGACAAAGTGAAATCATTTTCCGACATTTCGCTGTCAGTCAATCAAATTACTTTCGCCTTCAGGAACTCGCTTTTTATATAGCCGTTTAACTGTTTCCACACGTGTATTCTATCGAATTTAATGAAAATGCTATAAATGTCAGAGAGATGTGAATTAATTTTTTTCAACCGACTTCAATATTTCTAAAGGAGGAGGTTCTCAATTCGTCTGAATTTTTTACTATTTATGCAGTGGGATTTGTTCATTCATCCATTAAAATCCATTAATATAACAACTGTCAATTTCACAATATGAGAATTATGAGGTGTTGCATACGCTGTTTTTCTATGCTAGCTAAAATAGAGAAAAAAATAAAATCTCGAAAGGTGGCAGAATGTGGAACATGTCGATTCGGCCCACTATAGAAAACAAAATCAACAGTGGTATATTTTATGGAAATCCATAGGTGCACTGTTCTTATGGAATGTCATAGACAACGTTATAATGTATTTTTTTTAATATCGCTCTCAGTCATCTAACTGAAAGATAGAAGTGCTTGAGTAGAAAAAATATTAAACTGACATCATCGCAATCTGTAGCGGTATTCAGATTTTAAATGCTTGCTCTGTTATGGATACATAATACTAAAGTTTTTTTTTCTCTTGTTTCATAATAACTTCCCGCACCTATAAATTTTGATCTCTGTTTTGCCCAAAGGTTAACTGGTAGAGAATGCCTTCTGGAATTAAGTTCGCGTTTTGTACATTATTTACTGTGCATTAAAGTTTAAATAAATAAATATAATGTAGTTATGACTTATGAGCTTATGACACATTTTCGATTCGTGCGTGAAAGCACGCGTGTTTTGCTTGGCTTGTTGTCACTTGGCACCTTGCTTGCGCTTACTGTCATCACAATGGTAAACCTGTTCAAGTTGTAAAGTAAGAATCAGCTCCTTAAGTGAAGCCGACGGCAATACCGTTTTCTATGTAATCCCGACAATAACACAATTCTTCTTCTCCTTTGCGTCGTCCCGATTTATGCTGTGGCTTAAGGAGCCTGGAGTCGGCTTTGGCAACTAAGTAATCCTTAGATGGTCTAGATGTAGAAAATGTGGCAGTGGTAACACTTCTCGCTGAAGCCATTACATACCCCTATTATATTTTGTAGGAAATGTATCATATTAAATATTAGTCCTTCATAGAGACTTTCGGATACCTTCGGATTGAAAGTGACACACCTTTCCGCTGGGCCATCAAAATTAAACAAACATTCCAAAATTATATTTAAATAACTATAGATACAAATATATGCGTACGAATTTAACTTGCTTATTTACTATGTGACGCATGGATCGACCTGCCTGGAAGTTTGTTCTCAGGTGGGCACTAAACTTATATTGAAACAGCATGAGTTGATAAAACTCCATAATCTAAACAAAAAAAAAACTACGTACATATATAATAATTAGCTAAAGTATTGCCGCTTAAATGATATATATTAGATATTTCTTGCGATTTCGTTTGAGCGGAATTTTCCTAACTATTTTTGTGGTTGGATTATAAAAAAATCCTAAAAACTAAGAAGGGTGCTGAGTAAAAACTCAGCTTTTATGAAAAACAAAGTTTTGTAAGATTATCAAGTTACATCTTCGTGATAACGAGTATTTTTTTCTGTTATTCACTTTTTTGTATATTAAAATATTGTTGAATGATTGTGAAATGTACCAAAAATTGGTATTGTATTGATCATAGTAATTATTTTTGGTATACGGCCTTTCATTGTATTAGATAATTTAAATATCTAATATTACTGCTGTTTCGCCCCTAATACGATATTTTGGAGTTTATAACCCCGTTATTAGTTCAATTTATTGCTGGATATAATTTATCTTAATTTGTTAGTAAATAGAGTAAATAACAGTCGAAAAATATCAGAATTACTTGGCTTACAGCTGTACTGTAATAAAGATAATTTTGTATTATCTTCTGTAAATACTGATATACCTAATACGTGGGACACGAAATTGTGCTGTGTACTGTCAGCTTCATAAATAGATAATCACCTGCATTACATTTTGAACCTGCTTCCCCAGTCATAAGTTCCGTAGTGCAAACATATTTATAAACGTCACTGTACTTAACACATTTTAGTAGTTGAAGTAGTCGATAGAGCTCTAGAAGATAGATTAATTGCCACAAATCAAAATATGCTGATAAGTTATTTTCGCGAGAACAATGGGGTTCTATTTACACTTTATATCATAACTAAACAAACGCTGGGCAGGGATTATACGGCCATATACGTTCGAGCATATCCGTCGAATCTGCCAACCATGTATGGTAAATTTATCTGGCGGGTGTCCGTACTCCTCGTACCCGCTATGAAGATCCAAAAAATTGACCGAAAGTATATTGCCGGCTATTCGTTACAAATCCTAGAATCTTAATACAATTTGTTTATATATATTTTAGCTACTTAATATTTTACCTAACCATATTTCATTACCATAAAGAAATATCATAGCGGGACCCGATTATGGAACATCGTCAAAATCTTATGCTTATGAAATATTAATTTTGTTAACAAACATATATTCATTTATCAAATAATATTTGAAACTCAACGCTTACGGTTTGCTAGAATTTCAAACAATGATACTGAGTGCTCATATTTATTGCAAAGATAATAAATTATCTGTAATGTGCCACAACGTAGAACCATCAAACTATTTTTGCCACCTTTCAGCAAACTAAATATTGTCATTGTGCTTAACTCGTTTTTCTTTCCATTCTTTATCCAACCTTGGCTTTCAAGGGAAGAGTGATTAGGCGTTTTTGTAAAACGAGCAAACGTTTGGCCTTGTTCTGCCGTCTTAGTTTAGGTATTGGGTTTATGTAAACGAAGCCAAAATCTAATCTTTCTTTAATATATTTTACATTTCAGTTTTTTTTTACGGTTAATTGATTAATAGGGATTATCCGGCCTATACGTTCGAGCATATTCGTCGAATCTGCGAACCATATATGGTAAATTTATCTGGCGGGTGTCCGGCGAACATACTTATACCCGCTATGCATATCGGAAAAATTGACCAAAAGTATATTGCCGGCTATTCGTTACAAATCATAGAATGTTATTACAATTTGTTTATATATATATTTTAGCTACTTAATGTTTTACGTGACCATATTTCATTACCATAAAGAAATATCATAGCGGGACCCGATTATGGCACATATTAATCGGCAAAATCTTATGCTTATGAAAGTTTAAGTTGTTAATGTCTGACTTTTACGAGTTTATTTTCTGTGCAAATTACTGAACTTTACAAGGATAATTCCATCTCCTTTATTTCTGTCCATTCAGTAAGCAAACAGGCCTACCTATACTATTTTTTATAATTGAAAGAAAATTCCTGCGTTGAGCTGGATTTGAACCCACGACCTCTCTGAACACCGGTCAGATCGCTCTGCTAATTGATCTATCGACGCCCGGTCGACCCCGGGAATGTTTCCACTATTTCCTTCATTTGGTTATACGCCTTAGGGAGACGCGTAGCGACATTTACAAAAAGTGTTAAACACCTGTACGGCATCGACGGTCTAAGACATTTTAGAAATCATTGATAACAATGCGCTCCCCCTTACTAAACTAATTTTGTATTAAGCAGAGACATCTGCCAACGAAATTTTCAATTTTATAATTGTAAGAAAAATTCCCATTGCCGTGCGGGATTCGAACCCACGACCTCTCTAAACATCGGTCAGATCGCTCTGCTAATTGAGCTATCGAATTGAGAGGTCCTGGGTTCGAATCCGAATTTCTTTCAATTATAAAATTGTAAATTTCGGTGGCAGACATCTCTGCTTAGTACAAAATTAATTTCGCTGTACCTTGTACAAATTAAAATGATTTAAACTAACAAAACGACGTGCTTGGTCATTCGGCCAATGAGGTTGCAATATTTCGTATCTGTCATTATTGGTCCGTGGTTTTGATTGTATACATTCTTTCAATTTGCCAAAAAGTGGTATCTAAACCATTATAAAATTGCACACCACTTCTCGGCTCACCTACGTCGACATTTACAGAAATTAGTACATCGGTAGTCTAATGCAAATATAATGTCAGCATAGTAACTCATGCCGTGAATTGTTAATGCCTATCCTACTGTGGAAGCCGATCAATACTCACAAATAATTGATACGCTTCCGTCGTTGAGATAATTTCTACGTGTGCGGATAGTCTGGTCGCCCTTTAAGTGCCTATCGTGTGACACTGGCACTTAAGTACCTACATAGTTGAGTTGAGATGATACCGCCGTGACCGACGATACGGTGCAAATGACAGTATACGTCACTTTCAATCAAGCAGTGACAAAAAAATTGAACATTTTCTTCATGTCTAAAAACTGAGACAATGGCAGGCAAATCAACATTGCTGATGCAATAAAGACTGTACACGATAAAATCTGGGCATGCACGATCCGGTCTATTTCTAAAACCACTGCTGATTGTCAAGCCATAACTTTACACCAATGAACGCAATATATAATACTAAAGAAAAACAATAAAACCGTACTAAAACCTCAGGGTGTGGATAAAATTTCGACTAATAAATCAAACAGTGCCTATGATTTTTTGTCCAGCAATTTTTGAAAATATTTAACGGTTTTCTTTGACAAATGCACAACAACATTTACAATGCCAACAAACTGGTTTCTCAGTTTGGCGGGTTATAATACCAATTAATGTAACTATGTACACCTTTTGAATAATAATAAAAAAAAAAAAAAAAAATAAAAATAAATAATAAACGATGTTTTATTCTTACCAGGATTTCCTAGTACTCACAAATATTCTTACTTAATTTAAAAGTTTTTTAGTGTAAGTATATAATTATAATCTAATATTTCCCCTATTTTGTCAATGTCTCGAAGAAGTTGCTTCTAATTTTCTTTATATAGAGAATGCCGCCAAAATGTATCCTCTGAACTAAATTCCTGGGCCTTTGATGTGAGCGGCCTCGGGCCGCATAGCTTATTTTTCCGAGCATTTATCAATAGCTTATAAAGATCTTGAGAGCGTGCATCAAAAACTTGAGTACATTTAAGTACCGTCCACTGATGCCCTCATTGAGGGGATCGTGTTTTCTAATAAACTATTCCATACATTTTCTTCATTGAAATTAAAAAAAAAAAAACATTTATTTTTGACTTAGGGTCAATAAAATTGTGTTAGTGTGTGCAATATAGAAATAAAAAAAATCTCAGCTCAATGTCGAGGTCATCGCTTACCGATTGAGTGACCCAGTGCCCCAAGTGCTTAAATTTTTTGGACTCTATTTAGTGGTATCACCTTAAGCACTACTGGAGGAACAGAATCATATGTTTTACTGCCCGCTTTAAAACCCAGTTGTTCACCCTTATACGCATTGTACTTAAGTCCGAGGGTAAATAAAAGAGTATCGCTCACACACACTTAACAAATTCCTCAATGCACAGATCGATCGGCTCAGCAGTAATTATATCATCAGCGGCGTTACTAATCAAACATTTTTCACTGTAAAAAATAATAAAAAGTGTTTTAGAACTTGCATACCAACTCCACTCAAATAATACCCCACATGACCCAGTTACTAAACTTTTAATTTTTGTCCCCTCTTCGGGCAGTTTTCATTGAAATAAATTAAAATAGGATATAATAAATTATCTCTCAATGTGTCCATGCAATGATATTTGTCTGGCAGAGGGGAAAATAGTACATCGTCATCTCCTTGTACTGAAGTGAATGTTACGCGGTAATTAGGTAAGCAGGTACATAATTAATGGTATATATAGGTAATTTAATATCGCTGAACCTGTGATAATGGGATGTTATTTAGCTAATTGGTACTTATTAATATTAGGTATCGCTGAAGCAAATTGAGCGACTCGTATTGGATAATTAAGAGCATATTGTAATCAGTAAATATCTTCTAAATACGGATAAAAAGAGCTAGCGAGTTTTTTAAGCTACACACGAAGAAGTATTAAAATGTTAAGGTAAAACATTGCTCAAAAATCATGTTATCGTCACTAATGATAGTACACATCAATACAATAAACTATACGTAATTTAACCTTGCCATAATTATAATTATCTTTTATCGTATCTACCATCAAAGCGACCGATCAAAAATCGACTTTTGTAGTCTACGTTTACATGGAAAACAAATTGTAATAATTTACCTCGGTTTACCCTATTGTATCCATAAAATAAAATATGATATTATTAGTTTATGTCACTTATGCATTGCAAGAAAAATACTGCAAGTAACAGTTTACGACTAGGATTGAGCACATTATCGTTTAGAGGTCGCATCGTTTACGCAGTAAAATGGGAGAAACACGACTAATGTGTCACTGTAGCTTGAATGGAGACAACTTTCTAGTCAATCGACGTAATTCCCTTCGCGTACCTACTCAAGTGCAAAAGGAGAGTACAATTCGAAGAATAAGATTTGTTATTGATTTGATTTATTTATGACATTTGTGAATACAATGATCGTGTTTTTCTGTTCAAAATGTATGTATGACCCAGTATCTCTGTTTTATGGATAAATCATTGTTCATTTACTTCTTCTTCTTCCTAGCGTTTCCCAGCTCATGCCACGGCTCATGTAGAAAACCTGGGTTCCACTTTGGCAATAAAATTAATCCCAAGATTTAGCGTAGGCACTAATTTCAGAAAAGCGATTGCCATCTGACCTTCCGAGCCAGAGGGTAAACTAGGCCGGGATTGGGATTAGTCCAGTTTCATACCCCCTGGGCAGTTGGTATATTAAATAAAGTAGTGTTGCAAAGAATCGCCTCCGCTTAGTATTCTTGTGTTTTGCAAACTGAAAACATTCAGCCACACTGGTTCACCAATGCTCGCTTAGCAGTACGAATACACAGCACCACACCATTTTGGTTTCGTCTCAAAATGGTCGGTCGGTACACAACTTGCACAATAAAACTGATGTGCAGAAGCATTAGGAGGAACATTAAGGTGTTAAAGGGCCGAACTTTCAACAAAATGTGAAAGGCTTGAGAACGACAAATTAGAAAGGTTATGTTAAGAGCTTGAAACAAACGATATGTATAAAATGATCCTGCTAAAAGTATAGACGAGTATATAATGCAGTTTTATTGAAAAAGGGTACAAGTCAAATTGAAAAAACAAAATGAAAATGTTTTTGTTACAATTATGCTCAATTATTCCAAACATGAAAAAGGTTTTAGTGTGCTGGTATGATGAAACATCATTTTTAAATATTTTCTATAAAAATATGACAGGTACATTAAGTGAAATATGTTAGATAATTAATTTTCCCGTATTTTACACCAGATAAGCTGCCCGTAATGAATCAGATGGTACGTATATAATCCCGGAGTTCCCGGGCTGAACGGCCCTAAAATCTGTATTTAGATTGACAAGGGCGTAAGCCACTGTATCCTTAATCTAAGATAAGATTCTTTAATATTGACAGCGAAATCTTCAAACAAAAATGTAATACGAAAATAAATAATTTTACTTCTCTTAGTTTCCAGTGTTGGAGGAAAATTAAACTAAGTTGCAAATATTTCCTCTGCGTACATAATAATATTTGATTTCCTTCAGAGTCGTTATGTTAATAAAAGTTACATTTTAAAATTAAAGATATTGCCGTGAGCATGTTTTAGCCTGCTACATTGACGGACGAAATGTCAGTCATTATTCTTTGCATTGAAATTGCTACAGCGTTGCGGTAGACATTTTTAAAGAAATCTATATTTCATGCAATATAATTCAGCAAATTAAATACGATCACGGCAATAATAAATTACGTTGTTAGCTTTTGATTGGCACTCTAATGCGATTAATATTTAATCCTACTTAAGTACTTCCTAGTAAAAATGGCTTCCAATGTTGAATTTATTCCTCTTGGATTTATAGGTACTTACGCACCAGACCGCACGTACCATAACGTTCTTGAAGGTGTCTTACCAAATTTTTATAAAATAAGTAAGTACCTATCACTACATAGAATAAAACAAAGTCGCTTCCCGCTGTCTGTATGTACAGGGTGTAACGAAAATGTAGGTGATCCGTTTAAGGGCGTATATATACACGTGGGTAGTATCCATAAAACATATATTAAAAAAAATTCGCCATAGATAAAAGAACACGAAGGTTTTTTTTGTCGTTTTGCCTATTGTCAAGGAAATTGACAGGTTTTCTTTGGCAATGCTGATGCGATAGCGGAATATCACATTTATGTAATCCTATAGCTGGACATATACGTTTGGGCATATCTGCCGGATCTACCGAACATGAATTGTCCGAACGTATATGGCCGGCTTATAGCTTTTTAGAATACAGTTAAAAAGAACTTTCTTTCACGCATATATTAATAACGCGCTTTAATAACGTTTTTCAAGATAAAAAGTATAAACTTCATGAAAACTTTTAACTAGAACGTTGTGAAAATGAAAAAGAAATTCTGTACTCTACTTTTTAAGACTAAGAGTATTAAAAAACGGGGGAGAAACTTGTATTTTGCTTTGAAATTGTTTTAGTATGCACTAGTTATAATCTCGGGCGCGTCTCAACTTCCAGTTTTTAATCCTAAAAGCCGACAGTGGTTTACTGAGGTTATTAAATAGATAAAAAATGGGTCCATAACACCAGTGAAAAATACTTGTGGTGGTAGTGGGAATCTTTCATCATCATCATCATTATCAGCCCTCTCAGTCCACTGCGGACATAGGCCTCCCTAATTTCACGCCACTGTATTCGATCTTCGGCTGCTCGCATCAAGCACCTGCCAGCCATCCTGCGCAAATCGTCACTCCACCTTGCGTCCTACCTACGCTTGCCGAGACGCGGTCTCCACTCAAGAACGTAAAAGAAAGGGAATCTTTCATTTTACCTACGTTAATCAGGGTCACAGAACTACATCGAGAGAGAAAACAAAATACACCCATTTGTAAGGTGACCGACCGTGATTTAGAACTCGTCCGTCAGATTTTTCATTCGTCAGATCTCTTATTTTTTCAGCTTTTTTTTTGCCTTGTGGAAGGCCTTTGCTACTGCTGGGCAAAGGTCTTCCCTCTTTCTCGAAATTCGATTCAGTCGTGTGCATACTCCTGCCACTCCCAGTTGAATGTGTCTCGGTTTCCCATGTCAACATTTTGGGGGAGTGGACCTGATGTTGAAGACCAGGGATGGTTTATTGAAACTGCTCGACAATTTTCAGCTCTATCATTCAACTTGAGACATTGTTATTTTATTTGTGATTTTGGAGGTCTACAAGGTAGTTCCATTTGATTTTACTTGAGATGTCGCACTCGCCCACCGAGGGTGCTCCGCACAAAGGATGCTCCCACCACTCATGACCTAAGGTACTTAAAAATACTGGTGACACGGAACTCTCGGAATATACGGTTTTGGATTTTCTTCTGTGCTACAAGGTCCTTTTGACAAATTTTGTGATTCTAGTTCAGTATACATTTTGGTTCCCATTGCAAATGTATGCAAAATGCGACATACATGGCCGTATCTTTAGATTGCGATGACGTAGAGTTTTGGTTTTTTCACAGCTTCAAGAGGCCGCAGACTTGTGTATGTGATATTGCTACTACTGCTTGATACCTTTACGGGTTTCTGAAATAAAGGGTCTAGACAGACAGACGGACGGACGGACAACAAACGTTTTTTCCTTTTGAAGTACGGAACCATAGAAATAAAAGTAGGACCTGAGATTCCATAGACACATTTTCAACTCATAACCTTCTTTTCTCTCTACAATCCACACACACACAGCAATAAAAAAAGTGTCTCGACAAAAGAATGTAATTGTGCAGTACTCGGCTTCATGTGAACCGCCGGCAAAGTGCACGGTATTTAATAAAACACTAGTACAAACAGGCGTATAAAGTAATTCTTGTATTTACGAGTATTTCAGCTAGCGTGATTTATTTTTAGATCGGTGAAAAGCCGTGTTATTCTCAGAGTAAAGAGGATTACGTTTTGTTTGAACAAAATACTCCGCGGGCGGCGCGTCGATAATGTTCATTGGTAAACAAGAGCTAATTAGGCCGTCCTTAAAGGTATTACCTGTTTATTATATCCATTAAAAATATATTTTAAGAAGAAACATCTGCAAACGATTTCACATTTCTTAGAAAAAAAGAAAAGACTTAATTTGCCGATTAAGAAGCACTTTCTTACGGTAGAAGTTGCTAAGTCCCTCTGAGGCGCATACAAGTACAAGGGATATGGTGGAGAAATTCTCGATAGTTCTCGGTAGGTCAGTTGAAATGAAATGAAATGAAATAAATTTATTGCACAAACATGGTATACAAAAGATGGTACATTATAATTATGTGACAATGCATGTTTAGCCACTAATGGCATGCAAATGAAGACCTATATCTAAATTGTTTCCGTGCAAAAACTTGTCTAATGACAATGGCATGCAATACGATTAGAAAACTCTATTTACACTTATAATTACATTTTCATTGAATTAAATTATTAAGTCCGCCACTTAAGTTCTAAAAATAAATAAAGAAAATGCATATGTCAAAATATCCCAAATATTAAATTTTCCACAGTAAATATGTCAAGAATCAGTAATCTAAAAATTCCTTTATTGAATAAAATGTCTTTTCCTTTAACCAATTAAAAAGTTCAATTTTAAATTGATTTAATGGCCTTTCTTTAATGTTTGATGGTAGCTTATTATATATGCGTATAGCCATTGCATAGCAATTTCGACGACACAATTCCGTTTTTATTCTTGGATAGTACAATCGGTTGACAGAACGATGGGCATATATCCCAGAGTTGTGGGTTCGCGTTTCGCCCGAGGTCATGAATTTCCCTGGAAGAATTACCTGTTTTTTTAATGGAACAGTATAAAGGGATTACTCGTGTTTATTAACAGCATGCCCCTACGTTTTGAGCCCTTTACATAGTTATCAGGATTAAGTGATGATACATGTTTTGTTTTTTTGAACCTGTACAGCTGGGTTTTGGCACGAAAGGTGGGTGCGAGGCAGCCGTCCATGCCCTAAGGACCTACCTTTCCTCTGATGATTGCGAAATTGTAGTCAAAATTGACGTTAAAAATGCTTTCAACTCGGTTAATAGGGACACTTTGCTGACAGAAATTAGGGACAAAATTCCTGAACTGTACAGTTACCTTTTCTTTTGCTATTCGGACTCTTCTAAATTAATGTACAAGTCAAATGAATTATCTTCTGAGGTTGGATGTCAGCAGGGTGACCCTCTCGGCCCAGCAATTTTTAGTTTGGCTATAAATCCAATCATCCAAAAATTGAAATCAAAATTCAATGTCTGGTACCTAGATGACGGGACCCTAGGAGGCAACGTAAATACTGTGCTCTCTGACTTGTCTCTCATTAAGAGTAGTTTCAAAAATATTGGTTTAGAACTGAATTTTGCAAAATGCGAACTCTTCATTCAAAATTCATCTTGTATTTTTGCCGATTTAAAACACAAATTTGACGATCTGGCTCCTAATATCAAGTTAGTAGACAAACGTTCTCTTTGCCTCTTAGGCTCCCCTATATTTGAAGAATCTTTTCCCGACTATATTTCTAACTCGATATCAAAATTCAAAAGTCACACGAATCGTTTACTCGAAATTAGCCCTCATTATGCTCTTGTGATTCTTAAATTCTGTCTTTTTGTCCCTAAATTTACATATGTGCTCCGATGCTGTCCTTTTTGGAAATATCTAAATTTACTATCATCCATAGATGATTTGATCAAAATTAGTTTAGAGATGATTCTAAACATTCAGCTCAATGAGCCTTCCTGGTCTCAGGCGTCCCTCCCTATTCGGTTCGGGGGTTTAGGAATTCGCAAAATTTCCAGTGTGGCATCCCCAGCCTTTTTAGCATCCACTCATAGCACAGCCGGTCTCATAGGAAATATTTTAAGGGCTTTGCCCACAAACTATGAGATCGCAAGCTTTGAGGATGCTAAAAATGCTTTTAAAATTGCCTGCCCGGGCAAAGACTTTCCAGACAACCCAAAATCACAAAGGAGTTGGGATAATGTTTACTGCGATTTAACTTACAATACTCTTTTAAATAACTCTTCAGGTCCAGATCGCGCGAGGCTTTTGGCGGTCGGATCCCGGGAAGCTGGTTACTGGCTTCATGCCCATCCTTCGCCCAATACTGGTACTTTCTTGGATCCGGCCTCCCTTAGACTGGCGACTGGTTTGCGACTGGGGGTTTCGGTGTGTGCGCCACACTCATGTCCTTGTGGCACAGACGTGGACCGACTGGGACACCATGGATTGTGTTGTAAAAAAAGTGCAGGCCGTTTTTCGAGACATGCATCTCTTAATGATATAATCCGTCGGTCTCTTGCCACCATCAACGTGCCTGCTCTCCTTGAGCCGACTGGCATTTTCAGGGATGATGGCAAGAGACCTGATGGGGTGTCCTTGGTTCCTTGGAGTTTGGGACGGATGCTAGTGTGGGATGCTACCTGTGTAGACACGCTGGCGCCGTCCCATCTCCAACGAACTAATGTAAAAGCGGGCGGAGCGGCTGAATGCGCCGAAATTTTAAAACGTAATAAATATAAGAGCCTGGGCAGAGAGTACCTTTTTGTACCATTCGGGGTCGAAACTCTTGGTCCATGGGGTCCCAGCGCACGCAAATTTTTCGTAGAAATCGCGAAACGTCTGGTTGATGTTACTGGTGACCGAAGAGCTGGTGGCTTCCTCGCACAACGTATCAGCATTGCGATACAACGAGGAAATGCCGCCAGCATCCTAGGTACAATGCCTCAAGGACCTACTTTAGATTTAAGGTAGGTAGAGGTAGGTAGTTAGGTAATTTACACTTACTGTATATATTTCGAGAATAAATGATTTTAAAAATTATAAGCTGCAAAGTGTTGGAAAACTATGAAAATATCAGGTAGGCATATAATTTAAACTTTCGTGAGTCATATTGATATTAAATTGCAACGATTAACACTCACGCATTTTTATCACAATAGGCGTGACATGTTTCGTCTGCGTCGGGCAGACATCATCAGACAGACAGAGTGGTGTTATCACTTTCGCGGCTCGAGCATCACTGCCCGAGACCCGGTAGGTAAATAATAAAAATACGTGAGTATTAACCGTTGCAATTTAATATCAGGTAGGCCTTATGTTTGCTCCTGTTTGTTACTTTGAGAAATATTAATTCTCTCATAAAGAAAGTAAAAGTGTAAAAATACTCGAACTCCGGTGGGAATCGAATCCGCGACTCAGCCGTCAAATTCCATACAAAGAAACACTTAACCCCGGGTTATGAGGTTAACCCTGGGCGGAACAAGTGTTTTCAATTAAGGGGCTATATCTTTCAAGATACATTTTGAACACTCAATAAATCACAATAATATATTTGGAGCTTTATTTAATGTTGAACACGTCGAGAATGATATTTAGCTAGCAGTATTTATCTACAGCAAGTCTAAGCACAAGTAAACACAAGTCATGTATCTGGTCATAAATCTCTTCGCTTAGGCCACACAGTGGTTAACAGACAATTAGTGATGTGCTGTCCCGAGGAATATTCCCTGAGCAGGGAGTTTCTCTCATAGATTTTTTTTTATGATGACGCAGGAATATTCTGAGTTAAAGAGGATATTAAAGTTTACGGTGATGACGTCAAGTGTAAGTTTAATGATTTCAAAGTTAATAAATAGTTATATTCTTGTCCAGTCGACATGTTTAGCGTAGTAAAAGTGATGAAGATTACTGTTGTATTTCAAAGGCTTCTCGAAAATAAAAACCATTCAGCGTTTGACATATACCTAACCGAATTTAAATTCTACCTATCGTTCGTCATCGTTTCAGCCGAAAGACGTCCACTGCTGAACATAATTATACCTAACCGAATTTAAATTCTACCTATATCATTTTTTAATGCAAAATTTATATGTCACTGTGTTTTTCTGTACACAGAGCAAAACATTGCTTGATATTGTAAATTAAAAATATGTATCAAGACTAAGATACGGAAGCACTTTCGATATTTGAATTATATGTAAAAGGTCAATAAATTAAAACCATAGTCATAGTGATACTATAATTCTGATTGTAAAAAAATTGCGAGGTAGTAAATCATAGTATCTGTAAAATCAAGCCGGGTTTGGACCAACGCGTGGACTAAAGCCCAATCTCTGTCGTGCGTGAGATGTGGCTAGTTCCCAGCAGTTGTGTCAGCAAACAAACAGGCAAGTGAAATGGGAAAAATAATAAAAATTAACAAAATACTAGACTATTATTACAGAGAAGAAACCGGAAATCTGACAAAGTACAAACAGAGTGTTTTAGATTCGTGCACTCATTACTTCCTGGGTGACTAATGAAAATCAAACATCAAAAAATTATTCTACAAGTAGGCCGCAAGGGCACTTTTATAAGTCAAACATTACAAGAAATGTAATAGAAAACTACCGAACGCTGATATCACATCCCTACGTCGTTAACACTATTACTTTTGCTCCCAACAAGAACATTTCCAGCACATCACTAGCCGACAGCCGCTGCTGACTCACCCGGGAACGTTAAATATCGCCGACAAGGCTTGCTTACTGGACAGATACTTCACAACTCCCCACTTCTGAATTTAACTGCATTTGCGGGAGACGTTTGAATATATGAATTCGGGGCCTGCTTAATGCGGGCAAGCGGAATATTTGATTTGAACCGATTTTATTTAATATTGCCGGCTGTGTAGGGCTGCATTTATCCTATTTAATTTAGTTTACGCCGAGGATGTTGCGGATAGTCTGGATCCGCATTTGCATCCGCCTCCGCATCAAATCGATACGGAGCTAATGCAGATACGGATGTAGATCAAGTCGGTACAGGAACGTCTCCGTGCTAGGTAATAGGTAAATTCACAATTAACCAATAGGAATATTGTTACGTATTCATGATTCGTCGATTGAGCTCTTACGTCGTTGCCGGATAGCGACAAAAATGAGTTTGTAGTTGAAATGTTATTGAAAGGCGAAGGGTGATATGATTATGATATGAGTTTGATCTTCCTGTCATATAACTCCATAATACGTCGTTCTGTCCCGTTCGCCCTGTCTCAGCGTGAGTCATATTTAAAGGTAACAACACAGAATAAGTAATAGTACTCCAAGTACTCTTCTCTTTGCTACATTTACAAAATTGTTTTGTATTAATGAACTAACAACGTGGTCTGTTAGCGCTCTAAAACTTAAACGGGAAAGAGGAATGAATATATTATTTCAAATCTAGTTTCAATGCGGCTGCATTAACTTAACTAGACTGCCCGCGACTCCGCCTACGTCAGTATCGACTAGTAACTGTCATACTATGTAAAGTAAAACAGTTTTTCGAAAATTTAAATTTGATACTGACATGAATATTGAAAAATCGGTTAATACCGGTTTTTTATTACAATAGGTGTGTCGACGCCGGATTGCCCCAGCTTCATCTGCATCTTAAAACAACGAAACGTTTGAAACATTTTTTATCTTTACACCCTTATCTAATAGGTAATCGGGCAATCCGACCTTATATTTTACGTGGCAAAACCTTATTTACTTTCGTGAACTCAGCCCGACGTAGGTCTCGATAAAAACGGCAGGATTCTATTTTTTGCCCACTTTGCTGACAATCCAGACCCTATCCAGCGCTTATTACGCTCATAAAGCATTCATCTCTCCAGTAGTGTACATAATAAGGAATAAGAGTTTTATGACAACGGCGTACTTAAGCTTGAAGGTTTTTTCATCAGGTAAGTAACATCTGCAATGGTGTGAGCAAAGTTCAGAACGACGCTTCAACAGCTGATTAGGACCCTGAGCACGAAGTAAGTCGAAAGATTTCAAGATAAAAAAAATATTTTGCAATACAGTTGCTCAAAAAGTGCTCATTTTTTGGCTGTTTTGCGTGCGCAAAATTAGTTTTTGCGAACTAGTGCTTTTTACTTTAAATTTTTTTTTTAATTTAGTTTTGTTCCAATTCATGACTGCTTACCGAAGAGTACCTATTATTGTTAGTTAACTTTTTCGAGACGTAATACAATTTAATACCAATTATTAACGCAAATATATTAAAGATATTCATATTTCGTATTTCACTATTTACCTCTTCATCATACTCGTAATAATGATCAGTGATTTAAAAATTACCATTGAAAACAGTTCTTAAAAACCTGTGTGTATGAAACGGAACAGCCAACGAAACGTCTTCTCTGTCAAAGTAGAGGCGTTTTTCAAAGTAAACAGTCAAATGCAGAATGACAAATAAAAGCATGTTGTTTAGAAATGTTTTATCCCGTTATTTTATTTTGTATATAATATTTTTTTAACTTTATTGCATGTAAAGAAAGTGTACAAAAGGCGGACTTAATGCCCTTGTGCGTTATCTACCAGTCAACCAAAGGGCCAAACAGAAATACTTAAGGTGGGTGCAGTGAAAATAATTAAACTACACAACTAAGGATAAAAAGACAAATTACCTATTATCACTATTAAATTACTAACAATAGGTACATAGTACATACAGATAATATACAACTAAATATAATTATATAGGAACACTAGTATTTAATATATTAATAAATATATATAATATACATAAGATTGCATGTGCGTTAACGTCACGGTTTTTATGATAAATATTAATTGCACAGCTGAAATCGAATGAATCCGAAGTTGGATAACTCTTTAATTATTTAGCGGAGTCCATCAGAGAATTCAACGCAACACAAACACGAGTGGTTTTATCGACGGCGGTGCCGCGGCTGTCTGTTTTTGTGGCCTGAAGTGCTCCAATATCAGCGGATTAGCGCGCTTGCAAAATAGCCATTTTTTTGCGCAATTCTATAAAAGTTTTCTATTAACTTCCATATATGGGGAATAAACTATACATTTGCTGCGTACTACTTTTCACTTGTTTTTGCTTTTGTTTCATTGCGCATAAATATTAAATCAAAACCCTAAAATATTTAATGCATTTACAATTGCCGATGTTATATTCATTTCGTCCATTTCTTAAAATACATCATTAAACATTCCGAGGCGATATCTTTCTTAAACTTTGAGTTTAAATGCATTTTAAAGAAATATACACTTTTTAGTATTATTACAACTACTTTTTTTTGCTGTAACTAACGACACATTTCATAGATAAAGTAAATAATTTAGACTTAGGTATTACGGCACCACGTCTATTTGACTATAAGGCATTATTGAAGAGAAGAAGGCTTCGATAGCTTTTTTTGGTGGATCATAAAGGAAACCAGCAGTTGAATTGAATGCGAAACGTTAAATAGCGTATTTTTTATTTACATTTTATAAACTACTTACCCACAGTACAAAAAAGAACAACAAAAAGCAAGAGACACTAAAAAAGTTAAAAAAGTATAAGTATACAACCTCAACATTAATATTGAGAATATAATTATATCTTGAGAAAAAAAGGATTTATAGGAACCATGTAAAAATTCTGACATTCAAAACAAAGAATTAATTTTTATTTATCGGAAACAACAACATCAACATTTTTTGTAGTTTTGTAGAAACATTTGTCTATTTACTTAATGTATTGGGTAAATTAAAATAAACGTGCAATGAAAACAAAAAATTATGTTTTAAGTGAACAAAAAAAATTGGCTTAAATATAAAAAGAATAATTTTTGTTTTACTGTTAAAAATCAGATTTATACATGATAAAATCGGCATATAGCATTTTGCTTTGCACTTATACACGTGTACGTCACTATCAATACGCAGCACAGGATTAAAACTGCGAGTCTGCGGCCTGCCCGAAAGCCCACAAAAATCAGAGCCTCCATAACAGAGATAAGCCGGCTTAGCGGTGAGTGCGGCTTAATAATTCAAAATACCCACATTTCGCAGATAACCGGAGAACTTCAGGCTACGGTTTAAAATAGACCCTGTCCAGATTTGGACAATTTCGACAGCTAGAGACCGCGGTTGCCCTCACTAATAAATCAATACAAGTCTATGATGAACATCGAAGATTGGCATTAGCAGAATAACTAACCTCTTTATCGCAAGTGTGACAGAGGAAGATACATTTTCGATCGTCGATTTTCGTGGCCAGAAATCGTCCGTTGTATTTTTAGGATGCTTTATTTGCAACACTTTCATAACATGTTTAGAGTAAATGTCCCAAGTGATAGAGGTCCTTGAATAAATGAGACAAATCCTTTTAGATAGTAACTTATATTCTTCGTGATCTCATCAATTACATCCACGTTTATTTTATTTTAAACCACTCAGTACAAACTTGCTGGCACTCGAGTTCCATTCCGATCGTCTAATGGCCGCTCCCGCACACCCTACCTTCATATTTCAATAATCATCCCAATCCCTTTAATTGTTACAATTAGATTAAGTACGTTTATTAGGAATGGTAAGGGACTGATATTTTAAACAGGTCTAATAAAGAATGACTCACACGAGTAAGGGACGGGACTATCTTCAAATTTCTATAGAAAGAATCACGTGACAGCTCGGAGCCCTCGGAGGTCACGGTCATGTGACGTTTTCTATAGAAACTGACAGGTCGTCCGGGCTCGGTCACGTCCCGACTTGTTCTCGATGGAGTCATGCTTAAAGGCAATGATTTGAAAGCAAGCTGAGACTGTGGTTGGTAGCTCATAGGTACAACGAGGACTTGAATACCGGTATTTTCTGTATACAAAGGACCAATATTATCTCGGTTCTTTTTCGGTACTTACTTTTTTTTTTGTTAACAACGTTAGTAATGTTACTTTGTTATCGCTAATGCGTGGGAATTGCATGCAAAAAATACGCAAGTAGGTATAACGGATTGGCACTAATTGACCAGCACGATTGGTGGAATAGCAAAGTAACATTATTTTCGTTGCTAATATGGAATTCCGCAAATTAACGCCTGATTACAATACATTTTACTTGCATTTAAGTAAAGATTGAATCCTTCATAAAGAGCATAAAATAATTCAGGATATTGGGAAATTACGAGGTTTTAAAAAACGGTTCCAAGCCCTGCATTCAACTAAAACACTTTTCTAACGCTTTTTAAGCTTAAGCCTTACCGTTCAACATTTAAAACTGTAGGTAAGTATATAAAGTTTTATTCTACAAACCTGCAAAACTGTGTTATGTACCGTTTTATAGAAGTTTTATAAGCTCGATGCAGGCTAAACAAAGTTTTTTCTTTTACTTTATCTACGCAGCTCAAATTAAAAGTCACAAGAAATATACAAGTCATTTTGCGCATAATCCTCAACGCTGTGTCATTAAGACTCAACTTCCAGGCTTAACTGGTTCTATCTGTCGCGAAAAGTCATTTAAACCCCTCACACATAACCCTACTTATTGTAACTCCTGTTATTCACTTTTGAAGAGTGCCGGAGGTATTCTTACTCAGCACAGGGATAAGAAACACTCTAAAAATACTTAAAAATGCTTTTGATTAAAAAAGAGATAGGAAGATCCTTTATAAAGATAAGTAAGCTAAAGCCTCTATTTTTTATCGGATTATGCTTTATAAAATGTTTATAAAATTATTTGAGATAAAGACAGAGAAGTTTCATAAACGATCATGGAAACGTGACTGTGCTTTTTTATGAACTACCTACGTTTTTAATTATTTCAGGCTCGCGTTTCTTACGGTACCTTCATATTTTTCTTTTTTACTAAGTTACTTATTTTTTGTTACTTTGATCCTTCGCTACTTTGCTAGCAAAAAATATGTTTCACATTCATAATATTCCCTTACTACGCAATTTACATATAATTATGTTTTACCCTTTTTTTATGATGTAGGCGGAAAACGAGCGGATGAATCGCCTAATGGTAAGCAGGTGTTGCAATTGCGTTACCGAGCTTTAAGGTGGAGTACGCTCTTGACGATTTGAAGGTCATATCGGTCCGGGGATTCCGCAGTTTATTCCACAGTTTAGCTGTGTGAGGCAGGAAGTTTCTGGAGAAATACACAGTTGAGAACTGCTAACCATCAATGAGGATGGAAATGTCGTCGCTTAAATCAATGGCGGAAAGAAGCGGCAGGGATTAATCCGAATAATTCCTCGGAGCACTCCCCGTTATACATGCGATAGAAGATGCAGTTGACGCTACATCTCTACGCAACGCCAAGGGGTCAAGCCGATCAGAAATACGTTGGCAGCAATTCAATTCGCTCTCCATTACATGCGTTCTAGAGGAAAAAGCTGGTACTTTGGTCCCCGATCCAAGAGATGAGAACCGTACTCCATGTGTGGGTGGTTAGGGCGTCTGACGCGAAAACAGGAGGTCACTGGTTCGATCCCATTCCTGCTCACCGCGGGTCTTTGTAAATTTTCTGTGGCCATAATGACATCTCTTTCAATTAATAGGTATAAATCGTTCTTGGTTTTAATGAAGCTTTCACTTCATACGTATATTTACCTACTCTCTAATACGGCTCAGAATGGGAAGGTAATTCGAAATAATTTCATCCTATTTCTACAAGTTCCAGAGCAAAGTAAATTTGTCTACGTCGACGTCTAAGCCTCACTTAACGTAATATAGTAATGTTTGGAGCTTACAGAGGCTGTTTCCTTTATTAGAGCAAATGTTCGCCCTACGTCAAATATACGTCGACAATTTTGAATCTTATTCCGTTATGATAAGGCGAATGATGTGGAGATGTTTTTGGCGTGAATTGTACGATTGCCTCGAGACGTGGGAGGTAATATTTTCATTAGCAGGATTACGTCTGTGGCGTTTACAAGGAATTTGGGATAGCGATGAATAATAACTGGATAAGCTGCGTATTCACAATTACGCGTATAATAATGTTATATTTGAGAAAAAAGAAATACTTACCTGGACGATAATTTTACAGTCAACAGCTTTTTGGGGTATCGAATGGGTGTTTAGAACCCCTTCCTTGGGTTTCGGGATCAGATGGTATAAATGGCAAAAGATGGTTGTTTCGGAAAGCACACCTAACCGTCTATCGGGCTGTCACAACCGTTTACTCGATGCGACGGTGTTATACTTATACCAAACTTGAAATAGAATAATCTTTTCACTCTGTTGATCGATAAGTTCGACCGCGCTCCCAGCCGCCTGCGAGAGGCGCGCGCGGCGCGAAGAACGCAAGCATGGGTGTTATATATTCAACGGTCTAAAGTAAAACCTTATAATCGAAGTGAAAAGCAGAGTATATACCCCAGGCATAAATACCAATTTTATCCTCGACTTCTATATTGGTCCTCGTTGAACTCGGGCCAATTAATAGCCTCGGCTAAAATGGGTTACTTTTACTTTATGCCCTTGATATACAATCTACTATTAAATACCAGTTCCTTCCTACAGGATCCTAGATGCGTAGTTCACTCTTCCGCCAATTATTTATAAGAACTAGTCATGTTTGTATCTAATTTCTAAAGAAAGGAGAAGTGGAGAAACCCATAACCTCGGGCGAAACCTGAACTCGTGACTCTGAGACACATGCCCATCTCTCTGCCAATTGAGCTACCGAGACACACCACACCCAGTGACCCTGTATTTATCCACCATATCCCTTGTATGCCTCTTAGTGGCAAAATAAATAAAGAACCATATGAAGGAAAGAAGTTTTTTCACTCTTTCTTCCATTCTAAGAAATTTGTTCTCGTTCGCTGCTTAAAAGTAATAATTTTTGCCTTATCATCATCATCATCATCATCATCATTTCAGCCGAAAGACATCCACTGCTGGACATAGGCCTCCCCAAAGATTTCCACAATGACCGGTTCTGCGCCACCGGCATCCAGCGGACTCCTGCGACCTTCACCAGGTCATCAGTCCACCTTGTGGGGGGCCTATATCCACGCTGCGCCTTCCGGTACGCGGTCGCCACTCGAGAACCTTTCTGCTCCAACGGTCATCGGTTCTACGTGCAATGTGCCCCGCTCACTTCCACTTAAGTTTAGCGACTCGGAAAGCTATATCGGTTACTTTGGTTCGGCTGCGAATGGTCTCATTTCTGATACGATCTCGCAGAGAGACTCCTAGCATAGCCCTCTCCATTACCCTTTATGTCTTATATTTAATGAAAATTAAAATAGAAGTACTAATATTATCCAGTAGCATTTCATGTTCCATTGTACTTTTCATTTTATTAAACTTTTGAGTATCTTTAATAAAACCTTCATACAAATAAATGTATTCAAGCTTAAGTGTTTAGGTGCTTAAAGTTACAAAGCTTTTAAGAATGAAATAAAAGTTGGGAGAAGTTGTGTAATAGAAAGTTTCACATTAGCACCACATTATTGCCCCGCTCCGTGCCTACGTGCAAAAACTTTACTTGTATTTTACTAGAGAGGTAAACATTACTTTCTATAACACGTCTGAGAACTTACTTGATGGGCGGTATCTCAGACGGGTCTCCCTTGAGATCCCTAATTACGTTTGTCCTAAAATCACTTGCACTAACTGTTTTGTCCTAATGATCAACGGTTCTAACGATTATTTGCCATAATCAAATTATTGCGCATTAATTACTTCACACAGAACCGAATCGCTGTTAGAAATTTCGGCTAGGTTAGGTTAGAACTGTGACACATAGACGAATCGCTGCTAGAAAAGTAGGTTAAAGCGATTTTAGAGAAAACAGTATTAGGACATATGATCATTATGCCAAATAGTCTTAGGTAATGCAAAAATAGGTTTAAAAACTTTATGGATTCCGATATAGATCCGTCCCAGACTAAGTATACAGTATAGGCATGAGAAGCATAGTGTTCTTATGAGAAATAAAATGTCTTTAAACTGAAGTACTTGATCACCGATAAGCCTAAGCCATCCAGTGTCTTTGGCGACCAAATTAGGTGTATAATGTGTATTTATTTGTGTTTAATATATTTTCTTTTAAAAACCAACCGGTGAAACCCGTGGTTCCCGTGCCTCCTTCTAGGTTGATTGTAGGATTATTTTTTATAATTATACCTAAAGACAAACTTGTTGTAACTGCCACTTATAAATCAAATTTAAAACCTAGAAATATAGACGCATATTAAGCAAGGAAAATAAAACATAAAAAAATAAACAATTATTTTTTGAGCCGAAACGTCTTCGAACGATTACAAATTTATTAAAAAGAATAGAAAAGTGCAAAAATTCGTGACCTAATTAAGAAACCGATTAATAAGTTCTTCGCGTCCCCTTAAGGCGTATAGGATATGGTGGAGAAATTGGCGGTCTCGGGTGTGGTTTCGGCAGCTCAGTCGGTAGAGCAATAGACGTATATCCCAGAGTCGCATGTTCGAGTCCCGCCCAAGGTCTTAAATTTTTCCATTTTTTTTTTAATACTACGACGGTGACAAACAAGCATACGGCCCGCCTGATGGTAAGCGGTCACCGTAGCCTATGGACGCCTTCAACTCCAGGGGTGCTACATGCGCGTTGCCGACCCTTTAAAAACTTTAACACTCCTTTTTTGAAGAACCCCATATTTTTTTCCTCCTAAGAAAAAAAATTGGTATAGAAAATTAAAGAACCTCACAAAATTCGACCGTGTAACAAAATTAACAAATTTACTTAGATTCACACATATTCAGAAGCTGACCTTCAACACAGATGTGCCCAATAAGGGTCCTAATTCCTTGTCAACTGGCCCCAGCTCACAAAATTTAATATGTGTGATTTATACTCAAATAGGACCACCCTAGCAACCGACAACTATATGTTTGCGTTACCGATTGCCTTTACGTCTACGCGTTAGAGCTTAATTTTGAATAATTTGATGGCTTAAGTTGATGTGGAACTTATGTGCTGTTTGTGAAATTTACAAGCAATTTCCCATATCAAAGCGTTTCGAAATGAACGGGGGCGTTATTGGAGGCTCTGTCTATGTAGGTAAAGATTTGGCTAAATTAAGGAATGTAGATTATTAAAATTTAATGTTAAAAGCTTATTTTGTAAGCACCTTTACTTTTACAGCCTTGATGAAGCTGGAAAACAAAATTAATAAACAGATTACGCAAAGTAAGTAATCCTCAACGTACCTACGTAAATTATTTGGTTTTATTAGCAATGGTGCCAAACTAAAGTATACCGAGATTGTTTGCGTTAAAATGCAATACAACTGGGCATTGCGTGTACGAGATAGCTTCGTTAGGTAGAGAGAATCCTGACATTACATTGTGACTTTTTTGTTATAGAAATTACCCACAAGGTATAGTTTTTTTGCGAGAAAATGATAAAAATCTGCTTCGCTCTTTTTGTTTATTAGTATTTATTGACCTTCTTCAACGTTCCAGTACTATGTCAAATTCCTTCATATTAGTGAAGGAGATTCTTTATGGGACCCTCTTATTGATATACGATAAGCATAGTTTAAATAAATAAATAAATAAATAAATATTATGGGACAATCTTACACAAATCGACCTAGTCCCACGGTAAGCTCAATAAGGCTTGTGTTGTGGGTACTAGGCGACGATATATATAATAGACAGATACATATAAATACTTAAATACATAGAAAACATCCATAACTCAGGAACAAATATTCGTGATAAACACACAAATAAATGCCCTGACCAGGATTCGAACCCGGGACCTCCTGCTTTGTAGGCAGGGTCACTACCAACTAGGCTAGGAGGCCGTTAAAGTGTTTAATAGTAGCATTCCACTGGCAATCAAGGAACGATGCTGTTACGTTACGACGTGTTGCACGGGAAATGTACGATAACGGGTTACCCCCCTTATCCGGAATTGTATTAATTTATATTATTTGTTAGAAATACACTTCGCATAATACATATCGCAGAAAAATATTAGTCTTATATAATAGTCGAATGATACTCTCGCAGTAATAGCCATAATAATAGTCATTTTGCATAATATCCATTTGGAGAATGCAGAAAATGGGTTAGCTTAGGGATTTCTGCAGCCGCCATAACGAGGACCTGCGGGTGATGGTGCGGGAGTCCCATTACCCGCGGCGTAAAGAGGTCCTAAGCTGGATGGCCCTCCGCTGTGTTCCGGAGGGCCTCAGCGGAGATGGCTTTCATGCCAAATTTGACGAGCCTTAAAGGCAACGCCGACAGGGTTTCGGTTGTAAGCAACTGCGTTCCCGCGACCCTGTCCCAATAGCGTTTGTGGCGGAACACCCCAGGGGTTTTAGTCCGTGCGAGTCGGACATACCCACTCAGTTTCTCCCGGCTGAGTGGGATCCATAACGGATTTCCCCTGGGTAAAAAAAAAAGGGATTTCTGCCAAATAATATTAAACCGTGCAAGAACACTTATGAACTGCATTATTGTCGGGTTTGAAAATTTCATTGCGGTAAGCATCAAACAATCAGATCTGTTGCCATTGGATTGGGCATAAAGCTCCCAAAAATTATCGCGTTTCCATTGGCTGTCACACGTATCACGTTATAACAAGTATGATAGTGTGAAAATAACGCCACGATAGGCTATAAAATCACAACCGTACTATCCGCGCAGAATTTGTTTGCTGTTCAGCGTTGTATTTATTTTTGCATGCGGTTTCCATAGTATCATAAAATGGGGCGTAATTCTCAAACGTGCATTACACATATCGAAAAGGCATCAGATCTCTCCGCTTCCTTTTATTTTTTGTAGATACTCCGCAATATAAATAAATAAAAATAAATAAATATTATAGGACATTCTTACAGAAATTGGCTAAGTCCTGCAGTAAGCTCAAGAAGGCTTGTGTTACAGGTACTCAGCCAACGATATATGTATATAATATACAAATACATAAGAAAATATCCATGACTCAGGAACTAATATCTGTGTTCATCACACAAATAAATGCCCATCTCTCTTCTCCATCGCTCCCTCATTGCTGAGGATCGTGACTCCTTTTCAGCTTGTCAACTGCGTGCTTCCATCGGTTACGGTCAGCTGCCTGACGTAGTGCGGCGTTAATCGGTCCGTTGGTCTGCTCTGAGATCTGGTCAGACCAGCGTTTCGGGCTCCGGCCTCTAGGACGCTTCCCTTCGACTTTTCCTGTGACCATCAGGAGTTCCAAGTTATCCGCCCCTTTGCGGGCGATGTGGCCAAAGTAACGCATTATGCGCTGTAGACAGGTGGTGGATAGGCGTTGAGTGTTCTCCATTTTGAGCTGTTTTAGGACCGAGATGTTCGTGCGGTGGGCTGTCCATGGAATCCTCAAGAGGCGGCGCCAGCACCACATCTCAAAAGCGTCAACTCTGTTTCGGTCAGCTGCTTTTAACGTCCATGTTTCTGCTCCATAGAGAGCGATTGGAAAGACCAGTGAGTGCATCAGATGTATCTTAGTTCTATTGGAGATGTTACGGTCCTTCCACACTTTCAAATGGGAATAGACTGGATGCTGGGGCCATCGATGCACCTCGTAAAATGTGGTTTACTGCGAAAATGACTGCTAATGTTATAAATAAAATGCAAAAAGGTAAATCACCAGGACACGATGGCCTCAGTATCGAGCATTTCAGGTATGCGGGAGTGCATCTGCCTAGAATTCTTTCTATGTTCCTAAATTTATGTGTTACTCATGCTTACTTACCTAGGGCATTAATGAAGACCATTGTTGTACCAGTTGTTAAGAATAAAACGGGGGATTTGTCGGACGGGGCTAATTATAGGCCGATTTCACTTGCCACAACCACAGCCAAGATACTCGACAGTATGCTCAATGCCACACTTGATGAGTACCTTATACTTCATGATGCCCAGTTCGGTTTTAGGACTGGGCTGTCTACAGAAAGTGCTATACTCTGCTTGAAGCATGCTGTCGCGTATTATACGGACAGAAAAACACCAGTGTATGCCTGCTTCCTGGACCTGTCCAAGGCATTTGACAGAGTCAACTATGAGCTGCTCTGGCGGAAACTGAGGGAGGCAGGCATACCTGACGAGTGTGTAGGTATTCTTGATTACTGGTACAATAACCAGAGTAATCAGGTGAAATGGGCCGGGGCCTTGTCCGATGAATATAGGATGCAATGTGGTGTTAGACATGGAGGCCTAACGTCCCCGAGGTTGTTTAACTGGTATATGAATGACCTGATAGCCGGACTCAGTGGCATGCATGCGGGGTGCTATATTGAAAACATGTCTGTTAATAATATTAGCTATGCCGATGACATGGTGCTGCTGAGTCCGTCTATCGGGGCACTTAGACAGTTGGTAGCCAGGTGTGAAGAGTACGCCACTAGTCATGGCCTTGCGTACAACTCCAGCAAGAGTGAAGTAATGGTATTTAAGGCAGGAAGAATTAAGCCTTACTTTATTCCGCCAGTCACTCTTGGTGGAGTGGTATTAAGGGTAGTGGAGACTTTTAAATACTTGGGTCACATAGTATCGAGTGATTTATGCGATGATGGTGACATAGAGAGGGAGCGAAGGGCGTTATCAGTTCGGAGTAATATGTTGGCCCGCAGGTTCGCTAGATGTTCTGCTGAAGTGAAAGTAACTCTATTCAAAGCGTACTGCCAATCATTTTACTCTAGCGGCTTGTGGTTTCGATATACGAAACGAGCTTATAACGCCCTTCGAATTCAATACAATAACGCCTTTAGAATGCTGTTGAGACTACCAAGATGGTGTAGTGCCTCTGGAATGTTCGCGGACGCTCACACGGATGGGTTTCACGCGATCATGAGGAAGAAAATTGCATCGTTGATGAACCGTGTCAGAAAAAGTCAAAACAGCATTTTGAAGGTGTTAGCAGATAGGTACAATTGTCCTATTCTTTGTCACTGAGTGGCACAGATCAGGACACTTGTTAAATATATTAAATAGCCTTGATCTGTGTCACACCGAGCTCTTGTGTGTTCTTTTTAGTATTTAATTAATTTAATTAGGTAATTTATAATATTTTATTAATTTATTATGTAACCTCACTAACATAGATATAAGTATATAATGTAACTAACCATATGGATGTAAATCTGAAATAAATAATTTGAATTTGAATTTGAATTTGAAATGCCCATATCGGGATATATTATTGTGAACTTTTACTGGATAACCCGATAGTTTCAATTAAATTAAACACTTTAGAACGGATTAATCGCTTTTATTAACACCATGATCCTACACACAGAAGACAATATTCCGATAGTTTCAAATTAAAACAAAACAAAGGTTTCTGGGTCTGAGGAGGCCATAAAGCAGTTATGTTTCTACTGGCATTGTGTACGCATTAAATACTATTATTTAATTCATTTTCTCTGTTGCGCTTGAGAAGAGGCCTGTACCAAACAGTGGTACGTAGGTATGTTTATTATTTGCTTGTGTACTTTGGACGTCACAGTATACATGACGGTCTTTTGATATGCTTGCGTGTTATTAAGTATTTATGCCTTTGTTTTTGTGTTCATCTATAAGTACAATTAACCAATTGGAACCAAAGACCACTCTATAACCATTTCAAAATGACAAGCAATAAGAGATATCATACAATCTCATTTCTTTCTTCTTTGTCGGTATCACTCTTGACAGAGTGGTCGTGGTCATCACTTCAGGTGTTGGTGGCAAGCTTCATAACACGCCGCGCCGCCACTCTTCTCTGATGGCCGCCTTCCTCGTGCATTCATGTAGTCATAATGAGCCATTTACTGCCGTTTCTATCTGGTCAGTCCACAACCTCAACAATCTCATTTATAACGTTCAGATTGGTTGACTGTAGGTACATATTGGCCGTTATGTAATCAAAAGTGTCGGTGACAAGTTTAACCTGAACTATAGACTACTGAGTATACTTGAAGTTATTTCAGGTAATTTCTCTTCAATCTTGTGCATTAATGTATCGGTCGGCTCTTGCTGATCTGCCTCTTGGTATTCTTTAAAAGCTTGCCTTCATTATTTCCTTGAACCACAAGTAATGATTTAGGTCACAAGATCACATAAGTTCCAACAAGCACGGGCATCTTTTATTGGTAAGATATCTCCCAAATAGGATAGCAGGTAGTCATTCGTTTTACTCTTCGGCACCAAAATATCGAGCTATTGTTTCCGAATACGCCCCCAAAGTATCATAAACTGTCTGCGTCGCGTATTTACTCGCGTGCTGGTTCCATCGCCATTGTTCTGTGAGGACTTGTTTTGTGGCCAACGTTTGTGAATTCGGTTATATTTAATTGTGACCAAGTTTTGATAGAATGCTAGTAAGGTTGGAAAATTATAAATCTTTGTTTTCCCGAGGATTGAGGATCCCGTACCTCAAAAGGAAAAAACGGAACCTGATAGTATCACTTCGTTGTCCGTCCGTCCGTCAGTATCCACTGTCCGACCCCTTAAGAACGCGTAGAGATAACAACTTGAAATTAATACCATATACTGAAGTCTGCGGTCCCTTGAAGCTATGAAATTAACAAACCTCCACGCTCACGCAATCAAACTATACGACCGATTAAATGTCGCATTTCCCATACATTTGCAGAGGGAATCAATTTAAATAGGGTGCTTTTCGAAATTTCATCACGAAATTTGCTAAAAAGCAAGATCGACAAATACAGGGGAATATCCTAAAACCGGAATATTATCGCGTACTGAGACTTCCGTACCACCCGTATAGGTCACGTCGGGTACAGAACCCTTGGTGCGCGAGCTCGTCTCGCACTTGCCCGGTTTTTCCACGAACAGCGATTTCCTTATGCACTTTAGTCACTCAATTTCTCAAGAGAATTGACAAGTGCATCTCACGATTCCCGTTGCACGTCGCAATATACGGAATTTCACATCAACACACACCGTCGCCTAGAGGGCCGTAATCCTCGATGTATGCGCGCCAGCGTCACTCACACTTTTACCTCTCGCATAAAGGACGACTCACGCTAAATCAGCCAGGGACGTGTGAATTTCTATAGAAAACATCACGTCTCCGAGCCTTGCCCGGCGTGGTCTAACGTGCGCTATCACTACATAGTGTAAAACAAAATCTCTTCCCGCTGTCTGTCTCTATGAATGCTTTTTTTTAAATAGCCTACTATGATGTGTCCCACTGCTGGGCAAAGGCCTCCGCCACTCGTCACGGCTTAGTGCATGCTCACGCCAATCGGTACAAATGAGTCTATGTCATCCCACCATCTCCTTTTTGGACTGCCCCTGCTCCGTCCGCCCTCCGGGGTCCAATTGGTAGCCAATTTATCCCATCGCTCCGGGTGCATGCGGCAGATCTTTAAGACTACGCAACGGACGATTTTGATGCGGCTTAAGATAGAGTGATTCAAGAGGAAGTTTTATATGTAGGTACATTGCAACCATGCAAAACCTCTCGCTAGTACTTACAGAATTAATATATGATTCCGTGTACTTGTTTTCTATAACTGCCGCTTTGTGTTTTAGGTAAAAGGTACCACTTTGTCGCTAGTCAATAAGGCATTAATACCATAAAAAACTCATTAAGGAATTAACCATATCAACAAGAAACAAACTGCTTTTTCCTAAAAACAATCACATGTTTTCTTTACAACCTAACATGAAGCTAGCCTAAAGAAGGAACATAGCAAACAAAGAGGAGGTCTTCCATTGATTGGTTGAGTAATTCAAATGTGTGCGTATGTGTGTGTGAAGTCTCCAACTCGATTAGCGCCGGCGTGGGGACTCTAGGGTCTAGGCCAACACGTCTCGTAAATGAGAGGAAGTCTGCACCCAGAATTGGATTTTTTACTATTGGAAATAAATATAGAATAAAAAAAGACAGTAAGAACACATGCATTTAAAAAAAACAAAATTGTTGCTGTGAGACGGATTGGACTAGATTTTCAGCCAAACTACTACATTAAAGAAACAAAAAAACAAACCAAGTAAATTGGATAAAACTTAACTGAATAAACTGGCTAACTGGCTGGTTAGTAACTAAATTGCCTGCTGTGCAGTACTGTACGAGCGGTATAAGGCAATATTTATATTTATTATATTACTATCCCAGATGTTAATAAATACTGATTTTTTTTTGCCACTTTTGTGAGTAAACATTTATTTTCAAAATATATACCTACAGTTAGTGTAACTTACCTACCTCTACCTACCTTCAATTTAAAATAGGTCCTTGAGGCATTGCACCTAGGACGCTGGCGGCATTTCCTCGTTGTATTTTACTTCTAATGCATTTTCAATCGGATTTTCACCTCCGTTTTCGTTATTAGTTCCGTGCAATAGAAGCACACATATTACTACATATATTGCTTTAGTTCACAACTAATTTAACGAGATCCCTTTTAACTTAATTAAAATACTCTCCATTTTCATTATGCCTGTAAAGTTTTGGATTGCGTGAAACAACAACTAAAAGTCTGTCGGGTTCTTGACGTGTATTAAGGACTGACGTGGGTTCAAGGACGGTAAACACCTACCATTAATTTCAGTTATGATTTCCTGGTACTTGCCTTATTGAAACGATTAAGTTCTCACAAACAATTTGGACAACCCGTCGTGTAATGTGTTTGTATGGTTGTTCGACCATAATTAGAGTATCGTTAGTTGGATCGTCGAGAAATTTGGCAGTTCGTTAGATGATAAAAATTAAATGTTGAGATTCAAATAAATGCCAAATCCAAGGGGATACCGAGATAAAGGGGTCACGTGTTCACAATAGGGGGAAACCACTAGCAAACTGTGATGTGCGTTTATAAATAACACAATTAGTAACTATATCTTCAAGCGGTATTCTCTTATTGCTGAAAATAACATTCATCTTTCTTATGCTAGCGCATGTTTTGTCACTGTTTCTTCTTGTATTTTCACACTACCTCATCAAACACCACTGAAACCATTCTTTACTGAAACAGTCGTATTATCGTAACATACAAAACATAAGCTAAGTAACTCAGTCTTGGGAATTTCATTATAAACAAAAGTGAGGTTTTACTTGCGTCGCTCGCTCCTTCAATGATTACGATATTTGGATGGATGAAGGTAGACATACGTTATTATATCTTAGTATAATACAGTTATTCTGAGTTATAAGCCGCCACCCACATCAGGAACTTTGGTTAAAACTGGAGCAGCAAAAACTCCCAAACTAAACTAAAACTAAACCAGTAATTATAAGTTTACGGACAGGGTATCGATTCTGTTACATTTAGAGCTAGTTTCACAATCTCGAAATAAACGGTATCTGTCAGATAAATGTTAGCTGTCATTGTCATTTAAACGTGTGATGAAAGGAATAGTAATAATTTTATGTGAGAGATATCGTTATCTAGCGATTGTGAAATAGGATCTTAGAGTTGTATTTGTCTTATGAACTTGTGTTATTACACCTCGTGTGTTCATAAGTTTTGAGACGAGAAAAACACTTTAAAAAAATACATTTTAATTTTAATTTAGCCTTTATCCTTATTTTACTTGATAATAAGCAATCGTGTGACGGATAACAAACATAGGGCAAAAATTCTGCATTTAATAAATAAAAAGTAAATAAAATTTACTCGACATGACCGCCTCTTTTTATGCCTTTAAGCTTGCTTACCACTCTTCAATAGCGGCACGCACTATAGAGGTTCGCTTCGATTCTCTCATTAGCGTGCGTTATAAGGATTTAAGGTTAAAATGTGTTTTACAGTACACATGTTGCTACATTACCGCACTAGTGCGATATGTGCCTGCGTCAAAAATTCAAAGAGCCATATGTACCTACTGTAAAACGTCGTACGATACACGTGCGAATGGGTAATTAGATAGATAGATAGATAAAAATCTTTATTCATCCACAAACAATAACATCATCACAAAAAGTATACAACTATAAAGTAAGCATAAACAGTTTGACATTCACAAATTATAACAAGAAAACATGCTTGTAGACAATTTGTTGTGGTACGAACCAGGTGCTGACTCAGCATAATGCTGCGAAAAACGCAGCGCTGATCTTCCGTCAGAAACCATTACTTAAACCTAATACTTAAACCTAATACAGGACCGAACAATCAGTGCAGCACTGTCAGTCTTGTCAGTGTCTTTAAATCTGTATTTTAATTGTGTAAATATGATATAATTTGCGTATATAATGTGTACAACAGGTAGATACTATTCAATAGAGTATGATTGTGATGTGTATAAGTATAGGATAATTTTAAAAACTGGTTATATGTGTTATGTGTGTTTAGGGTACTATGAAAATAAATTTTATAGATTATAGTTAGTATTAAGTGATATTTTAAGAATTCGTGTCGATTATATCGCCACTCATTGCGAATTTTCTCCTATTCGCACTTGTGTCGTAATGTACTATTACTTTGCCAAGACGTAATAAAACTAAAAACCTACTATTAATGCAAAAAATTTAAATATTGTTATTTTATCTTAATAATTATCATATATATAAAAACTATTGAACATTTAAAAACAGTTCTTATTAAGTTGTGTAGTCATAAGCCCCAAATCTTTTTAGTTAGAATCGTCATTAACGTCATTTTAGTCTCCAGAACTAAAAATAGAGTTTAGATTGAGAGAACTCACTAGCTTCGCTCGCTTGTTCGATAAACAGTGATTTGGTGACATTGAACTATTGTTTTAGCGCATAAACTCGTGCATTTGACTTACCCTTGTTCCGTGAAAACTTGAAATGCCATCAAGTAAAGTTTCGTCAGTAGGCGTAATTAGTAGTTTCGGCAACTGGCTTGAAAACGGATTAAGACGTGGGTTCTAGCCAAAGGGGGTTGGTGGAAGTTTGCAAGCAAGACGAGCGGACAAATAGTAACGAAAGTAACTAACGTATGTGAACTGTGGCCAAATTAAAATGGGACTGGGTGGGACATTCAGTCGTATGTCGGACGACCTGTGGGCGAAAATAAGCACATTGTGGGTCCCACAAAACTAAATCCAGCGTCAAGGCAGACCACGAAAACGCTGATTAGCAGGATATTGCTCAAACCCGTGATACGTGGAAGAAAGAGAGGAACGCCTTTGCCCGGTGGGACACTTTAGGCATTTAAATTAATAAATGAAACAAGAGACAAGCGGACAAAGATTATACAATTTAAACTGCTGTGAGTCGTACTAAGATTTATACTAAAACAGTTAAAACACTTACTTAAACTGGTGTGGTATTCAGATTTTTAAATCTTGAATTGTTTCGATTATGTTACGATCGTTTATCGATGGGTAGCCCAGTAATTATGCAAGTCGCTTGGATTTATTAAGTTTTAAATTCTCTTCATAACCAAATCAAACCCTGTTCTAATTTTAAATTAAAAATCTGTCACTTATGTCTGGACAGGTATAACCTGTGTGTTTCATAAAAACCGCCCATTGCTTACACTTATTTTGATTAAATGCTTTTCTTTTTTAAGGAGTGCAATTAAGATAATTTATGTTATGTTCCGCTTATGTAGCGACAAATTGTACTTAATTAAACCTTTATTCAGTGGTTATTCGTAACCCAATTTCGTGTTATTCAGAAGTTATGAGTATTTTATAACAATGCTTAATTTCCGGCTCTAGGGTTGCCAGTTCCGTAGGCTTTGTTCTCAAAAACAAGTTTTTCTTTGTACTAAAAAGCAATTATTATGAAAGTAACTTGTCAAAATTAGCTCTCCTTAATACCATTAAGGCAAATTTAATTATGTTGCGAGTGAAAAGTTGATTGGTATTTGTAAACTAAGATTATTATATATTTCTCTACTCCAGCACTTCTATCTGTCAATTAAATGACTGACAGCGATATTAAAAAAGTATACATTATAATGTTGTCTACGGTATTCCATAAGAATACTGCTCCTATGGATTTTCAAAGCTTTGCAGTCGAGAATTGACGGCAATGCGATGGGGATCGTCACTCAATGTATTACCGTCTTTTGATATTCCCATGCTGATTAATAAAATTGAAATGTTAACTGGCAATGTCGTTAGACTTGGAATGTAACCTTAAATTTCACAAATGTCCTCTTTAACCGGAATTATACAGCGTTGGAAACCCGTTAAGTGCAGCGCATAATATTGTGGAGCTTTTTGAATTAAATGCATCGCGCCGGTGGCAGTAATGGCGGACAGAAGTAGCTTTGGGCTTTATTTAACACGTGCCAAAGACATACGGCAAATAAGATTGCAAAAAAGTTAACCTAATAAGTATAGTTAAGTTAATATTAATAGGATATACAAAGGATATTATCCTTTGTATATCCTACTAATATTATAAATGTGAAAGTTTGTATGGATGTTTGTTACTCTTTCACGTAAAGACTACTGAATGGATTTTAATGAAACTTTACAATAATATATAGGTTATACATCAGAATATAAATTGTAGCCTATGTGTTCATAGGCTACAATTTATAAAGATATTGTGCACACGAAGTCGCGGGCACCACCTCGTTTATTATATTACGCAATAAATGGATGTTCATTTATCCATCATAGTTAAATAATAATAGGAAAAGATAGATAATTAGAAAATATATAAAAGTAAATACATATGTAGGATTTATTTATTTAAAAATAAGTGCACACGATGGCGCCGCGCCGAATTGCTCGAATAAGCCTGCTTCGACGCGCGCGACTCGTTACCTATGCCGGTCTCGGGCAGTCATACCCGAGCCGCGAAGGTCAAAACACCACTCTGTCTGTCCGATGATGACTCCCCGATGCAGTCGAAACATGTCACGCCTGTTATGATAAAAATACGTGAGTGTTAACCGTTGCAATTTAATGTGATATTTGCTGCCATGATATATTAAGTAACAGTAGCAAACCCCTGAACCGCAATGTTGTTAGATTTGAAATATCACCTTAAGTTTAGCATTGTAGAGCTTTTTCAATGAAATGCATTGTATATTGCGGCGATGGGTGTAATCGCGGACAAAAGTGGCTAACGCGGACGCATTTAAAAGCTTTTGAAGCCAATTTTAACTTGTATTTTCATGTCAAAAAACTCTCCCTTGCGTCTCGCTTGCGCTAACGTCCACGATAAGTACAAACGAAACAAGGCATTGCGTGAAATTTACATCGATACTGAATTGAAAAACTTTCTTGATAAATAAAGTAGCAGTAAACCAGTCGGCCATGTCATTAGACTTGTTTTTTATTTTATTGTTACCCTAAAAGTTAAAATCTCACAAATGACCACTTCAACCGTAATTATACAATGCTGTAAAGTGCAGCGCACAATATTGTGGTCCTTTTTGAATTAAATGCATCGCATATTACGCCTTTGGGAGTAATTGTGGACACAAGTGGCTACGGGGTTTATTAGACATGTGCCAAAGTTATACGGCGAGTGGATTTGCTTTTAATAAGTTTAGTGCGGTGGTCACGGTTTTGTGAAAAGTTTAGGTGAAAAACGACGAACCGTCAAATCATAATATTTGCGAAGTAATGTGTAATTTTTCTTGTGATAATATTGAAGTTTTAGTAAGTAACACGGCATGATTTTATCGTAGGTATTAATATATTTTACTAAAAATGGGCAGATTCTTATCAGCAGTTCGACTGCACTAATTTTGCATCACGCGGGATTCCGCTAACACAGAGAATTCCATACAAAAAACATGCTTAACTTTGGGTTAGTTGACTAACCCCAGTTAGTGTTAGTGTATCATCTTTATTAGAACAGAAATAAAAGTAACAATAAAAAGATTAATACGCTTGCCTATATTGTTTAAACACTTATACAGCATTCGTTTTCCTCGTGATTTCATCGGAAAACCCTTACCTGGAACAAAAAAATATAAAATTATAAAAATTTCCCAGATAAAGAATGGCTCAAAATGGGACGGGACGTAGCGGGATGGCATGATCTGTCAATCTCTATAGAAAGAATCACGTGATAGCTTGGAACCCTCCCATGTCTCGTGACGTTTTTTATAGAAACTGACAGGCCGTCCCGTCCCGCCCCGTCCCATCCCGTTCTAGTGTGAGTCATCCCTAAGTCAGATAAACAAGATCGGTGACGTCTAAGAACTATCTCTGCAGTCTTTGACAGACAATTGAACACAATTGTAAAGCAGTGTGGGTTGTTTTAGAGGTAGGTATTAGTTTTTTTAAATTTAAATGTATTTTCTTTGTTTATTTAATTTTATTTTTAGTCATTATTTTCTTGTTATTTAAGTTGTATGTAAATAAATATTGTAAAGCATGAATTAAATCATTTATTTTATTATTTGTATTAATGTTTTGATTTATGTTTTTAAGTAGGCACACTACTTCATATTAATTATAAATTATACATCATGTCATGTCATCTCTTTCAATGTATAAGACATTTGAACATTTGAAGACAGAACCAGCATTCAAATCGTTTCATTCATTTTAAGTTTTATTTTATTATTACTGAAAGACCGACAATATACTACGCGTGTCCCATCCCTAAGGCGCATCAGGACATCCCTACCGCGTCCTCGGGGCTGTCATAATCATCAAGATGGCGTGGTCGCGCGTACAATTACTTCCCGTGTTATTTATTCAAAGTTGATTGTAATACTTGGCGTACGTGATTAAAACATGTATTTAAGTGGTGTCTGGTGTTTTTATCCCTTTCAGCTCAGAAGTGAGATCTGAATCAATAGTGCCCGCGATCATATTCATGTAAGATCGTCATCGTGCTTCCGATGTTCAATTGTTATATAAAAACTATTAATTATACCGGTTAAACTTATTCTACGAATATATTATTGTATCTTGGGGTAAATACACGAAACACCACTAATACATATTCAGTAATTTGCCAAATAAGTAAGTTGTTGGATTTTGGTAAGTACGCGTACGACGCAAGTGAACCGTGAACAAAGTCCTAAAGTTACAACAGAGGCAAGACATAAAGGAAGACTTCTAGTTACTTATTATACTGTGTGACACTGTTGGTAAGCAAAGCACACAGTACAGGTTTAGTGTCAAAACAGACAGGTAAGAAGTTGTGCCACTTGACAAGTAGGTAACTGATATACTCTTACCAAAGAGGAAAATGCAGAGGTGTCACCCACCACTAACATATTCTCTGATTTGCTTGCCGTGTGTGTATTCTGTGATTACAGGATTCTAAATACTGATATTACAATACCTACAGTGATATTTACCAAATGTATGAAAAAGGATGACAATGCAATTTCACTAAGTTTGTGTGTCAATGGAGATCAGAGATAAAATCTACTCTGAACTAAAACAACCATCACTATCCTCTGACATTAGCATGGATAAATCAATGTTTCAGACAAGTATGTATTCAGTATATTAATTACATACAGGTAAAAAGGAATGGATATTGAACGGTAAGTTCTTACTACAATGTTGTGATAATTTCAAGTTTGATGAAATAGTAACAAATACCAGTGTTTAGCCTTTGAATGGTACTTTATAATTAATGGTTTTACATTGTGTGTGTTATTAAATACCTTGATTTTAAGCTTCAATCATATAATGACAAGTCAACCTTAAGGTTTGTTCTATATACAGCGGAGTGTTTAGCTGTATTTGACAAGGGAATGAATTGCTTGTACTACTGTGTGTACAACATACAACAAGATGATTTGGTTGGTGTGTTTTGTTTGTGTAATTTTCAGACATTTCAGAGTAAGGAATATAACATAAGATTCATAAGTCAGATATCCAGGCTGGACTCAGTAGTACTGAAAGTTAACTGAATAGGTACTGTGGTTAGGACATGTGTTTTGTTTATTATTCAGTACCCACCAGGTATGTTTAAGCCAGTCATAACACTAAGAATGCATTATACAGAAAGAAAGAAGATTATATTCAACAGCCATATTCAAGGTGATGTATTTGTTCAAAATTTAGGGTATGTGACTATGTGTTACATGTTTTCTGCCAACTTGACACACTGTACACTAGCTGCCAATGTGTAACATAACAATACACTTTCTAAGTAAATAAACACAGCAATGTGCTAATGAGTTCAATGGTTGTTGTCTTCTGACAAAAATTAAAGCTAACTAGTTCAGCGGTAACTTACAAACATGATATTGTAATAAATGGATTTGATGTGTCCTAGGAAAATCTATTTAGACTCGATGCTACTATAATTATGACATAAAATCATTACATTTACTAAGGAAATGCAGCATCAACATTTTATTCGTTGTAACCTTCATATGAAACTTGTCATGAAATAAACTAGTATATGATTAATATATGACTTATTGTGACATGTGGCCAATGTTCTGTTACATAAATGTAGGCTTTGCAGTACTATAAGAGAATAAAGGTTTTATTGCAATCATTTTGGCAATATATTGTTATCAGTGTACCTTATCACTGTTATCAATTGACCAAAGACAGATAGTTGAATAGACAGCTTACTGAACTAATAAAATAAAGAATTGTTTGTTATTGATGACCCATCCATAACTATGATGAGGATGAGTTGAAAATTATAAGGATTTGTTAATTCTTCATTATTTTCCAGATACATATTGAATGTTGATATAGAATTATTGGTGAACCTGTAAGCCGTTGTATAAAAACCACATGCATATGGATAAAGAAATATTTAAGGCTTACTGTTTCGAAATACACAAAGAGAAATAAAAATACTACAGTGAATCCATAAATATACAAGTAAGACCAGCTGTTGGTAATCAGGATAAGCAGGTATGTTTCAGCCAATCTCAATATGCACTTGACACTCTGCATATCATGCATTATATGTCTTTGGCATTCAAATGACATTAAGACACTAATATATTGGTAAGTTGGATGGATGCCTTATTCACAAAGGAAAATAGCTTATTAAAGCTACTTAAATTATTTTGACCCCTTCACTGCTGTTAATTATTTAAAAAAGAACAAATCATAACCTTACATGTCATGTAATGGGCCAATGTTTTACTGTGTTTGAGACTTTTACTCTATTCATTAAGAATTTATCAGTAATTTAGTAAGCACTGGGTGTAACAAAACAAATGACACCGTATAGTATTTATTAGTTCTAAAGAAGTCAAGAATAACCTTGATCAAATTGCTGTGTGTTGAGATAAATACTCACAACATAATGTGCTAATATGAAATCATTTTATCTTCCATATGTGTTAAAGTCAAACCATGATATCACGTTTAGGAAAGTGAACTGTCAAGCTATGGAGTGTTATTTTGAGCGCCAAACTCCTATGAAGTTGTGACGATCGCTTGACACTTTGTCTGTGCTGCTAAGATCAAGGGAACTTAGCATAGTCCGACTCTAGCATGGTATTTCATAAATTATTTTAGTTATGCAGGTTTGAACATGTTGTTACACATAAAATGCACTCACGAACGAGGTGTGATACTGTTGGGTGTTGGTGTTATAGTTTTTCCAGGTTTGTGGATAGACTTTGAAACGTCCTGTCAGAAATGTATATGTTCACAATATTTGCAAACCACAAATTGGTGAGTGCACATCTTTGCTTAAGCGAGTGTAATATTACATCACTGCTGTATATTGATGGTAATGCTGTTTTATGATAATCACACACATATTAAGAAAAATACAGTGGGACCTCGATAAGACGAACTTTGATAAGTGAATCGTCGGTAAGTAGCACTTTCTCAGCCTCCACTGCATTTCAATTGTTGTATGGTACTTTGTATTTCCTTGTGTATACCCTTCTACTTGGGGGCACGGAAGAGTACAGCCAAGTTGCACATGATTATACTTTTGACTGTGTGTTAAGAGATCTGGCTTAAGCGAGATTACAGCACTGTTATAAAATGTGATAGTGTTCTAGAATAGTCTCAACTCATGTGTTTTATTTAAATATAGTTGATGTTTCCCTGTTATGGGGAGATTGCCGCAGTTCTATTCAATATTTACTGTATTTTAATGGGTGTACTGCACAACGTGTTTCCTTTTGACTTAGGGACACTGAAGAGTACAGCCAAGTTGCACATGATTATAGTGTTGATTGTGTGTTCAAATTTAACCTTAATGAAATTACAGCACTGTTTCGTTTATAGTTTCGAAATCGCAATTGTGTTCATTAATTTGAGCCTTTGTGAAATCGAAAAAAAAAAAATCAAGAGTGCCCTTTAAAAGGGGCCTGTTTTATTTATGATTTCGGTATTGCAATTGAGCTTATTAATTTGAGCCTTTGTAATGCCGATAATCAAGAGTGCCCTTTAAAAGGGGCCTGTTTTATTTATGATTACGGTATTGCAATTGAGCTTATTAATTTGAGCCTTTGTAATGCCGATAATCAAGAGTGCCCTTTAAAAGGGGCCTGTTTTATTTATGATTACGGTATTGCAATTGAGCTTATTAATTTGAGCCTTTGTAATGCCGATAATCAAGAGTGCCCTTTAAAAGGGGCCTGTTTTATTTATGATTACGGTATTGCAATTGAGCTTATTAATTTGAGCCTTTGTAATGCCGATAATCAAGAGTGCCCTTTAAAAGGGGCCTGTTTTATTTATGATTACGGTATTGCAATTGAGCTTATTAATTTGAGCCTTTGTAATGCCGATAATCAAGAGTGCCCTTTAAAAGGGGCCTGTTTTATTTATGATTTCGGTATTGCAATTGAGCTTATTAATTTGAGCCTTTGTAATGCCGATAATCAAGAGTGCCCTTTAAAAGGGGCCTGTTTTATTTATGATTACGGTATTGCAATTGAGCTTATTAATTTGAGCCTTTGTAATGCCGATAATCAAGAGTGCCCTTTAAAAGGGGCCTGTTTTATTTATGATTTTGGTATTGCAATTGAGCTCATTAATTTGAGCCTTTGTAATGCCGATAATCAAGAGTGCCCTTTAAAAAGGGCCTGTTTCGTTTATCAAATGTGCCCATTAAAAAGGGCCTCTACTACTTATAATAAGGTTACGGAAGAGTGCTCATTAGTACGAGCCCTTCGTTGGTTCTATTTCAGATGATCACAGTGAGTTCATTCAGACGAGCCGTCTGCCGTTTATTAATGCCTTTTATAGCAATGGGCTCATCGAGCCATCTGCTGTTATGTTCCCAGTAATTTGACTGCGCTCATTGGGATGAGCTGCCTCCTGGCCATACTCCCGTTCGCTGCGTTCTAGTGAGGCTCCGGTCCCCCGGCATGTGGAACGTGCGCCTGTTCTGGACGACGAGCCAGACGAATGCGTGCATGCAACAAGTTTCATGCAGATATTGACATGAATGCGTCGGTGTCTACAGGCATATAGGTGTATGCTGATCTCCACCATAAGACTGAGGCGGTTGTATAACCGTGGTCTAAACGGTAATGTTTGTTTTCTATCAACTAACTGTCGGTGAATCCCGACAATGCCAAATATCCTTGAAACCCTTGAGAATGATGCTAAATGACAGTATTGCAGTTTATATGAATGAGCGCTGCATTAAGCCCTGCATGAATCGGTATGTAATTAAAAATATAGATTTGTTTAGCCGTCCTTATGTGCTATGTCAATGATCTAAACATGAGTTAGTAATGTTACCGTTATTGGCTTTCTCGTGTATTGCACTCGAGAGTGAATTGTACGCTTTACTGCGTTGTTGTACTGTCTATAAGTCAACTGTAAATGTTTTCCAAGTCTTTACCATTAACCAAAATACGTGATTCATAATGTCTATGTTTGGCTGACGTATAATAGCATACCAATGATTGTTGAAGATGAGATTTGATTGTATGAGAACTCAACAATTTTATTAGTATTAACTGGGTCTCAAGAAAACAATGGTATCTATCAAATACTGTACAATCCATTTCCAGTATATTTTAATGGCACTAATATGTAAATATTTGCTACTTTCGTCGAGATGGCGTTGTACAAAAATAAAGTCTTATCTATTCGCCACTAGATGTCACCAGGGACCGGCCCGCTATCCCTTATAAAGGGTTTTGTATGGGTTTTTAATAAGGCTTAACTCACCATACCCTTACGCGACAAAACCCTTTCATATTGCTTTTAAAGCCCTTATCTTAGCGGTAGCCCTTATGAGTAATCAATATCCCAATACCCTTATGAAACCCTTATGACTCGCTCACCAATACCTTGCATATTGGTTAGCCTTATAAAGGGCTACCCTTATAGTAAAGGCGTGCTAATTTAAACCGTCTACCTTGTGCATAAAACGCACATTTATTCGTACATGATAGCAAGCGATCGTCGTCAGCGGCGGCACTCTTTGATGTTCGCCCGCTTCCGAGTGATAGAAGCCGCAATAGATGAAATAAGGTTTAATTTTCAACCGACTTTTAAATTTCAAAAAGGAGGTGTTTCTCAATTCTTGTGTGTTATTTTTAGATGTTTATTACCTCAGAACTCCGTCAATACTGAACCGATTTTAAAAATTCTTATTTTATCTGAATGTAGATAGTTCCAGCTTGGCCAAAATTAATTTCTGATGATGGGATCCATGAGGAACTGATGGAACTCCTCAAATTTGAAAGGCACATGCATGATTATTTGGCTGTTTTATTAAGACACTCGAGCATATGTTTACGAAAACCATCAATTTGGCGGAGTGGACCTGATGATGAAGACCAGGGATGGCAAAGTGGAACTGGTCGGTAAACCTCGCTCTACGTATCATCCGAGTTGTCGTACCATTCATCTTTTTCATTTGATTACTATTCTGATGAAGAACTCCTATTCTTGAGGAATTCAGATAACCCTCAAATTTGAACGCCACGTCCATCGTGATTCATAATTAGTTGCGGCATATTCTTACTGAAGCCATCATTTTGCTGCAGCGGACCTGATGTTGAAGACCAAGGTAAGTAGTTCCATTTGATTTTTTGAGATCTAATGATGGAAGCCATGAAACATTAAGAAAGCTCCTCAATTTTCAAAGGTACTCGTATGGTGAATTGGATATTTTTGAAAGAAACTGGTTAACTTAAAATAACTCAAAATTGAATTTTTCAGAAAGGTTTAAGAAAGCTCCTCAATTTTCAAAGGTATACTCGAATGTTGAATTGGATATTGTTGAAAGAAACTGGGTAACTTAAACTAACTCAAAATTTAACTTTTACCGGGAAGGCCACTTGAAGTCGGTTTTTGTTTTTCTTAAAAATTATCATTGATTTATTTTAATAGAATGTACAAATATTGATAGAGTAGGTAGTGTGTTTCAATAATTGACGGAAATTGATTGATTGATATTTGTTTAGCAGGCCATAATTATAAGTACGGACATGTCCGCCGGTTCTACCTTGCTGCTATGCCCGGCTTTTTCCCGTGTGTTCATTTTAAAATTTGACATATTCACTATACCTACAGTATGTATCCAAACGAAGAGCAAAATTTAAAACGGGTTGACGGGCAACAGGAGTATATACATATATTATGAGCGTTTTATGGGCTTAAGTATATGGTTTATGTTATGAAATTGGTACACTGGCGTCATCTATTTTCAAACACAAATCGGCTGACAGTATTTGGATTAAATTGTGCACTCATTTAATTTAATAACTTAATAGGACAAATGAATACGGACGTTTAAACTACATTTTACCGTTTATATTGTGTTTATTACACTGCCATCTTTATATTTCATTCAGAATTACTTAATAGATGTGTCTAACTCTTTCGTTCTTGGGAATCATACTACGCTACGAAGTCTCCTAAACTTCATAGATGACGCTCTTAACAATTTAGTTGGTCAAATGGGTAAATCAACTATTTATTGTTGTTATTTTGTTCCGTCAGCCAAAGGACGAATGCAGCGCCGTTTATTAGAAGAAACGTTGTAGTATGTTCTGCTGACATGCTTGGTGGATGGCCCATCATGGAAAGGGAATATAGCTCCCAAAAAAAAAACATGTTTTGTGAATTTCAATGCCATATAACCGTGATTTTAAAAGTGGCCCAGGAGACCATAACCATGGCAACTAGTGACAAGAAATAGTTGATTAACCCTAATAATATGTAAGAAATAAAATAGATGTAGATGTATAGTAGGTGTAGGGACGCCCGGCCGGATACAGGCTATCTATTCTAAAATAGATATTAAATAATATTTAAAACGGGTCACTCACGTAATTTTAGTCGATTTTCGCTCGACATGTTTCGTGAAAATTACGTGAGTGACCCGTTTTAAATATTATTTAATATGTTCGAGTCTCACGAGAGTTTTATGTCTAAAATAGATAGTCAAGAAATTTACATACCTACATTCGGACAATCTGTCGGATATCCATAGTGGCTATGTCCGCCGGGCAGATCCGGCGGATATGCCCGAACGTATATCGCTAGCAATTTTCACATTTATTTTTCACATTGACAACATTTTATGTAGGCATGCATGGCATTAACGTCATCATATCATATTTATTATTTTTCAGAGAGAATGCTGAGTTTTATTATTGTCAGAAATGTGTTTATTTTGCTTGGCACCGACTTCAAACGTATCCACCACCACCAACCACCTTCATGTATTTGCTTACTCATCCTTTCCGAACCTTACAGCAAATAAAAATTTAACATTAAACATTTTAGTTTTCATTTTTTGAAGTCGGTTTTAATTTATTGTTAAAAAGTTTAATCTTTCTATTTTAGTTGGTAAGTACTAGTATGAGTAACGCAGTACTACTAATAAACAGAAAAAAAATAGTCAAATCAGACGGCGGAGTTCGGAATTATCAGCTTAAGTACCTATGTAAAGTCCCACATACCACCCCTGGTCTTCATCATCAGGTATATTGCACCAAATTATAATTTTCCGGAAGGTAAAGGTTATGTCACTTAACAAAACACCAAAATTGCTAATTTGCCTTTGAATATTGAGGTGTTTCCTAAATTCCTCATGGATTCCATCATCAGATTAGAACCAAGCTCTTATGGAACCAACTTGGAGGTAACTTTTATCTAACAAAAAAATAATTGTTCAAATTGGATGACGGAGCTCGGAGTTATCGGCTTATGTATCTAAAGTTCAACATGCCATCGCTGGTCTGCATCATGAGGTCTATCGTCCCAAATTTATGATTTTCGGAAGAAATTGCTTAATTGCCTTAAGAAAAGACCGCAATCACTAAACATGTGCCTTTAAAATTGAGGAGTTTCCTTAATTCCTCGCGGATCCCATTATCAGATCAGCACCATATCCTACATCCTATATCTTGGAGGCAACTCTTTTCGACTAAAAAAAGACTGCTCAAATTGGACGTATCTGATGGATGTATCTGAAGTTCCACATGTCATCCCTGGTCTCCATCATCAGGTCTACCTGGCCAAATTTATGGTTTTCGCAAGAAATTGCTTCATTGACTTAAGAAAATACCGAAATTACCATAAATGTGCCTTTGAAAGTTAAGGAGTTCCCTTAATTCCTCATTAAACTCATTATCAGATCAGCACCGAATTGCTACCAGACCAATTTGGAGGTGACTCTTTTCACACATAAAAATAATTGCTCAAATTGGACGACGGAGCTCGGAATTATCGGCTAATGTATCCTAGGTTCCACTTGTCATCCCTGGTTTCCATCATCAGGTCTACCTTACCAATTTATGGTTTCGCATGAAATTCCTTCATTTATTTAAGAAAACACCGAAATCATCATACATGTGCATTTGAAAATTGAGGAGTTCCCTTAATTCCTCACGGATCTGATTTGAAATCGGAGGTAATCTTTCGTAAAAAAAAACACCTAAATCGGATGATGGAGCTAGGAGTAATCGGTGAACATACATTTAAAAAATAATTTTAAAGAAAAAAAAACCGACTTCAATTGGACTTCCCGGTATAAGTTAAAGTAAGCGAATTATTGCTAATTTATGTTTTTATTTTGTTAAATTTTTCTCAAATCGTATTTAAAACTTATTACTACCAGGGTTCAGCATCAGCTCCATCTTGTGAACTGCTCTCCTAATTGCTCGTTAACATGAGTCGATTAACGAAAACAGCACACGCGTATGTTTCACCAAACCTGAGTTCCATTAGGTACTGCCAGGGTTTAGCATCAGCTCCATCTTGTGAACTGCTCTCCTAATTGCTCGTTAACACGAATCAAATCATGAGAACAGCAGTCGCTTATGTTGCACCAAACCTGAGTTCCACTAGGTACTGCCAGGGTTCAGCACCAGCTCGATCTTGTTAACTGTTCTCCTAATTGCTCGTTAACATGAATCGAATCATGAAAACAGCACTCGCCTATGTTGCACGAAACCTGAGTTCCATTAGGTACTACCTGGGTTCAGCATCAGCTCCATCTTGAGAACTGTTCCCCTAATTGATCGTTAATACGAGTTGAATGACGAAAACAGAACTCTCGTAAGTTTTACCAAACCTGAGTTCCATGAGGTACTGCCAGGGTTCAGCATCAGCTCCATTAATTCCTCATGATGATGGATCATCGAAATATAATTAAAATCAAATAGGACTACCTCGAAGGCATTTCGTAACAAACAAAAGATGAATGATACAGCTGGGGCCCGCGAATTATAGAGCAGTTCCTCTTTGACATCCGTGGTCGTCATCATCAGGTCTGCTCCACCAAACTGGTAGGTTTTGTAAAGAAATGCTCGAGGTTCTCAAGAAAATACCCAAATGACTATGCATGTGCCTTTCAAATTTGAGGAGTTCCCTCAGTTCCTCATGGATCCCATCATCAGAAATGGATTTTGAAAAAAACGGGACCAACCTGGAGCCATCTACTTTAAGAAACCAAAAAAAATAATTAAATCGGTTCAGTAATGAAGGAGTTCTGAGGTAACATCCATTAAAAAAATTAATATAATAATAATAATAATTCAGCCGAATTGAGAACCTCCTCCTTTAGGAATATTGAAGTCGGTTGAAAATACAAACAGATGAATAGGTACATAACCGTCTCCGTCGAATTCTCGAAGTCGATTAAAAACATTCAAACATTTCAAACAGCGCGAGTAGCGCGACGGACGACAGGAGTTGGAAGAAAAACAGCGAATTTAAATGTAAACCAAAAATGTGCTACACCGAACGAAATAGTTACCTACTTAGAGCACATACTCAATAACTGATGCTGATTGGCTGCCGCTGTTTGGCGGCATCGTCATAAAGAATGAAATTGCCAAAGGGAAAGCTTTATAAAAAGCGCTTAATTATAAGGGTAACCCTTATATAAGGGTAACAAGACGTATATGTTAGCGGTAAGCAATTGCAAAGGGCTAGCTTTATTGTTCGGTCAGTATTTTGGTAAGGGCTAGTCAAATGTATGGGCTAGCTGTTCGAACGGCTAAGTCTTATTTTGGGTAAGTCGTTTTAAAGGGACGCCGTTTGAAAGGCTTTTAGCGAGGAAAGGGTTGTCCGGTCCCTGGATGTCACACATATCAGACATCATTACTATACTACTAATTATAACTACGGTGATAAAATTTAAAGTGACTATCTTAGTAAATCATTACTTGTTACATTTGTCATATCAAGGGTGATCCAACTCTTATATTGGTGATTGCAATCCTACATTAAATTGGACTAAATATGGATCTTGGTCTATAATGGCGTAAAATAACGTCAGCGGTATTCAACAAAGTGTACCCAAAAGAATCAAGGGTTGTATGTGAATCATGCACATCTACAATGGGCTTTTCTGATTCACAGAATACCTAACAGGTGGGGCTACCGCCACCTGGGATTGGTTCAGCCTGTGGGGACTGCGTAACCTGCTGCAGACTACAGCGGAGCATTGGAGAGTATGACCTTCGGGACGAAGCTCAAGGTCAGAATGGCCGAGATGAAAGACCGACAATATACTACGCGTGTCCCATCCCTAAGGCGCATCAGGACATCCCTACCGCGTCCTCGGGGCTGTCATAATCATCAAGATGGCGTGGTCGCGCGTACAATTACTTCCCGTGTTATTTATTCAAAGTTGATTGTAATACTTGGCGTACGTGATTAAAACATGTATTTAAGTGGTGTCTGGTGTTTTTATCCCTTTCATTACCTATTGTAAAACATTTATTTTATACAATTTCTGGCTCCTGGTTTTTCCCACCACGACTTTATTTTCGCATCTTATAAAATCAAACCGCCAAAATGTAAACCTACTTTAATTAGTATGCGCAGTTTCTCAAAAATTGATTCTGGATGTTTGTTGAGAGATGCTGCCGCTGTTGACTGGTCGCCTGTGCTCTCGACTTCATCGACTGACGCCAAAGTTATCCTTTTTAATGCAACAATCCTCAAACTCTTTGACAAGCATGCACCCGTTCACACAGTCCGTGTAAGACGACCACCTGCACCTTGGATGACGGAAGGTGTTCGTATGGCAATGAGAAGAAGGAACCGCTATTTTAGACTTTTTAAGCGTGATCGTACTGACGAGAACTGGAATCTTTTCAAAACAGCCCGTAACCGGTGCAATCAGATGGTGCGTGCAGCGAAGCGGCGGTACATTCACAATAATGTGTCATCTTCTTCTATGGCCGATGTCTGGAAATTCCTGAAGTCACTAGGCCTAGGTAAACCTACGATTGGTTTCAATGGCACTTCTTTTTCTCTTAATGACCTAAACAGACATTTTTCTTCCGCTCTCTCTGTTAATAGTAATATTAAGTCATTCACTATCAGTGACATTTCCGCTCTTCCTTCTCCTGTCTCTGACAGCTTCTCATTCACCCCCGTCTCTGTTTCGGATGTTAAAACCATCATAAAAGCCATTAAATCAAAGGCTGTGGGTTGCGATGATGTCAGTCGTCACATGATAGTATCAGTCCTTGACTGTGTGCTTCCAGTGATAGCTGATATCGTCAATTCCTCTTTGGTCAATGGCGAATTTCCCTTACTATGGCGTAAAGCATTTGTTATTCCACTGCCCAAAGTAACCAATCCCACAGCTATGAGCAACTTTAGGCCAATTTCGATTCTCCCTTTTCTGTCCAAGATTGCTGAAGCGGTGGTACATAAACAACTTTCTCGTTACATTTACTCGCATAATCTGTTAAGCCCCTTCCAGTCTGGATTTAGATCCGGCCACAGCACATGCACGGCACTTCTCAAGGTGACTGAAGATATTCGCCGTGGCATGGAGGATCAAATGGTCACAGCGCTTGTATTAATCGACTTCTCCAACGCCTTTAACACTGTCGACCATGACATCCTCCTTGCTCTTCTTAAACACTTGAATGTATCTCATTCAGCCCTTGACTGGTTCTCTGCTTATCTGGGGGGTCGCCAGCAAGCAGTCCGTGTTGACCGGTCCTTTTCTGACTGGTGTGATCTTGCGACTGGCGTCCCTCAGGGTGGTATTCTGTCTCCTCTCTTGTTTTCAACTTTTATTAACTTCATTACGCCTGATCTTTGCTGTTCGTACCATCTGTATGCTGACGATCTGCAACTCTACGCCCAATCTTCAGTTACTGACTTTGCGGCTGCCATTCACAAGCTTAATAAGGATCTTTTACATATCCAGCAATGGTCTCAGAAGTTTGGCCTGTTTGTGAATCCTTCGAAGTGCCAGGCTATTGTTTGTGGTGGTAGTAGACAACTCACTAAATTGGACCTCGACTCATTTGCACCTTTAAATTTCAATGGCACGTCCATCCCTTTTAGTCATAGTGTAAAGGATCTTGGCGTGTACTTGGACAGCACTTTGAGTTGGAGGGCACAGGTTGCTGAAGTAAGCCGGAAAGTAATGGGCTCCCTCCATTATCTTAATAAGCTCAAACACTTTTTGCCTATTAGTACGAAGGTGCTACTGGTCAACACCTTAGTTTTGCCCATAATCGATTATGGTGATGTGTGTTATCCGGACTTGAACGAGGAACTTCTGGATAAGCTGGATCGCCTTCTTAACAACTGTATCCGTTTCATCTTCTGTCTTCGGAAATATGATCATGTGTCTTCCTTCCGTTCTCAGCTTGGCTGGCTTCCTATTCGTCAGCGACGTAATATTCGCATGCTTTGTACGCTCTTTTCTATTCTCAATGACCCGCATTCTCCCACATACCTCAAGTCTTTATTTCATTATTACGGCGTGTCTCGTGATCGTCAACTTCGTTCTTCTGGAAATTTGTCCCTTTCCATCCCTGTCCACCACACTGGTTTTATGTCAAACTCCTTCTCTGTTACAGTGGCGCGCCTGTGGAACACCCTTCCCCTTAATGTCAAGGAATCACCTAGCAAATGTGCCTTTAAAAGGTCTGTCCGTGCTCTTATTGCTAGCAGATTGAAAGTTTAGAGTTTATTTTCGATGAATCTCGTATTTATCTATATGTATGTATGTATGTATTTATGTATCTATATATACCTAAATGTATTTATGTTTATATAATGTATTTACTGTAATAATACATTTACTGTAATTAATATTTATAGATTGACTTGTTCTTACTATTTCGGTTTTGACTATTACTAGCACCGCCCACAAATTTTCTGTTTTGCCTTAAGGTTGACTGGTAGAGAATGCCTTCTGGCATTAAGTCCGCCTTTTGTACGTTAAGGTTTCTTTTGTGCAATAAAGGTTAAATAAATAAATAAATAAAATATTTTCGAAAAATAAATGTGTATTTTAAGTTACTACTTATTCATAACTGTATCGAGTTTGATCCAAAAAGTGTATGAACCACGAGTGGCAAAAAATACCAAAACAGCGCGGTCAATTTCATGTCTGATTTAGGAGAGAAAATGACCCGTTTTTCGACTATTAATTGCTCAAACACCACCATTAAATTTGGAGATGGTTTTCGTATTCCTTTATGTACCTCTAAGTACTTAACTTTAAGTAGTCTTAAGACAATGCATGACTCTTTTTGCATAAAAATATATACGTATATGATATAAAAGTAGGGGTTCAGGAAAAAAATATCAATTAAATACTTAAACAATCGATAGTTTATGAGAAAAATCTATTTTAAATTTTCGTGAGTTTATGACATTAAATTTCAATGGCTAACACTCACGTAATTTTATCACAATAGGCGTGACATGTTTCGACTGCATCGGGCAGTCATCGTCAGACAGACAGAGTGGTGTGGTGAACACCACTCTGTCCTATGCCACCCCTATCGTTGGGATTTAAAAATAAAGATGCTCACAAATTGAGACCCTCATTAGAAATCTCTTCAAATACAAACTGAGCTGTTCTGTTAAACTCGATATGAGCAGCTGAAGGGGCACTATTCTTAATTCTTCTGAGCGTTCTGGGAGCGCTCAAAAGTTTATGTTATGGCTGTGTTTTGTTCGCGTTTCTGAGAATACAAATATTTTCTGAGAATACAAGAATTTAAATTAAAGTTTCGCTGAACTGTGCGGTAAGTTTTATGATGCGGAAGGCAAAAATACGAGCTAACGTATCGCTTGATGGTAAGTGTTCGTCGTACACGGAAAATCACAACACGACAGCCGGGTCAGTGCGTTACCGGCTTTTAAGATAAGAATTACGAGAAGCTACGCTCTTATATTGAAGGTTTGGTCTGAATGCACAAAACGATGATCTATGGAACCGATACGGTCTAATCAACAGAAGGGGAAATAGACACTCTCCATAGACTAGGGCTCAACACCACCAGGGTATCGTTGGACGCCGGCCGGCAGCGTCCCGTCGACGCCGAGCTGCGGGCAGCCGGACTCAAAAGGGAAGCGGATGGCAACGTCTTACGAAGGCCTTCACTACTACCACAGCGTAGGGATGTATTCCATACAGTCAGGTAACTTCATACACTGCCAGCGGCTCGGCTCGGTGGTCGTGCTGAGGCTCAGGGTTGTCAAAAACTATGCTAAAGATATTACAGTCTGATTAGCAAACTAATTTCAATTTTACACCCCTTAAAATAGACCGCCGAATTTTCATAGAAATTCGGCGGCATTTCCTCCCCGCCTCGATGACCCAGAAACCGGCGAAGTTAACCCACTGTATAGAATACATCCTTACGCTGTGCTACTACTAAGGTGTTTCCTCTATGTGGCATTATTTACTAAATTGAATATGCCATACGGAATTATTAATAAAAAATAAGGCAAAACAGGGTGAACCCACTGGGGTAACATAACTCCGAGGGCTAATTGACAGATCGTCCCGTCCCGCCCTGTCCCGTCCCGCCCCGTCCCGTCCCGTGCCAGTCTAGTGTGACTCATCCTTAAACCATTAGGGCCTTATTATACTTGAGCGATTTGAAACTTCTACGCGGCGAACTCGCGACTCACTCGCAAATCGCAAGTGTGATAATGCCCTAACTTGTAGAACCGTGGCCTGTGGTTCAAAAAAAGTTCCTGAGGACACTGCACGGGCGGCTGACAGGGAAACGCTTATCTTTTGTTAAATTGTTACACCATTACAAGCTGCACTCATTAGAGACTAGCCGTAAATGCTGTGATGCAATTACCCTATACAATATCTGCAGAGGGTAATATAATAATATGGAACTTGTGGAGCGAATCCGGTACAGAGTCCCCGCTTGTAGCAGTTCGCGCTCCAATGACCAATTCTCTGTTGCCACCGCCTCCACCAACGCTAGTTTGCGAGCAATTACTTCGTATTTGTAACAATTATAACAAGGAATTTACGTCCATCGATATATTTAAAAAAATCCTAATTACCGGAATCAAATACCGAATATGGATAATAGCGAACCTGGTGATTGTTAGTCGTGCGTCTTCATTATCGCTCTTATCCCATTGACGTATTAAAAGGAATAGGCACACAAAGTAGAAAAAACGTCAACCAATGTGGGTCAGAACGACATTAGCGAACTTGCATTGATAATGATACAAACGTTAAATGTTTCGTACGAAAAAGAGCTTACTGAAGTAGCTTTATGTGTCAAATTCATACACTTTAAAAGTTTTAAGGCTGTTTGTCTCTTAAGAAAACGCCACGTTCTAAACAAAAGACTATATGAAAAAGAGTCGCAATGCTACTCTTTTACGGCGTCATTTTTTTCGGCTGATTGGGTATCCAGTTCTTTTATCCTATATCTGTATTACCCTTTATCATTCTAGTTATTGTTTGTTAGTGCATGTTTAAATACTTGTTAGGAATGTATGTTCACATCTGAGTCCGTTTATTTTAAGTATGTTTTAGTGAGAGCATGTCCAAGGAAGTAAGTGTACTCTTGGAAACATAATGGCCTCCTAGCCTAGTTGGTAGTGACCCTGCCTACGAAGCAGGAGGTCCCGGATTCGAATCCTGGTCAGGCCATTTATTTGTGTGTTTATCATGAATTTTTGTTCCTGAGTTATGGATGTTTTCTATGTATTTAAGTATTTATATGTATCTGTCTGTTATATATATCGTCGCCTAGTACCCACAGCACAAGCCTAATTGAGCTTACCGTGGGACTAGGTCGATTTGTGTATGACTATCCCAAAACATTTATTTATTTATTTATATGTTTCATAATGTAAAATACTGCTGTGTCACATACTTCTGTTGTTTCTCCAATAAAGAAAAAAAAACCCGGTTATTTGAAACGTGTATTCCCCAAATACCGCTATTGTCTACAAAATAACAGCGAAATTTTAAGCTAATGTTTTCAGTTCACAGAGTTTACTTTTGATACAATAGCTGGTATAATAATATTATGTTTATTATCTTTCAACTTTTTTCGAGTAGGTAAACAGTCCAAACTAAATTACAGGCGAAAAATAAAAGGCTTCAGTAAAATAATTTTTCTTTTCATCTAATAATAAATGTACTTTATAAATTATTATATAATATAACAAAACACCGGCTAAGTGTGACCCAGACTTGCCCACCGACGGTTCCGCCCAACTGATGCTCCCCCCCATTTATGACCTTACGTACTTAAAAATACTGGTGGCACGGAACTCTCAGTGTGCGGCAATTATACGCTTGTCGGTTTTTTGCCTCTACTTGTGCTATAAGTTCTTGATTTTTGCCAAACTTCGGGATTCTAAGTCAACGGGAAGTACCCTATACATTACATTCCCATTGCAAATGTATGGGAAATGTAACATAAACTGCCGTATTTTTTTATTGCGTTGACGAAGAGGCTAACTTCAACATGCTACCTCTAAGTATTCTCGAGATAAAGGGTCTTTATAGACAGACGAACGGACGGACAATAAAATCGATTAACCATCCCTGTCTTGGGAACAGCTATAGTTAGCTTAGATCGCGCGGACCCGTTGGATGTATCTTTCGATATGAAGGCATAATACATAAGATATTTTTTCAAATAAGTATTTCAGATATAACTAACAAATAAATACAGTAGGTTTCAAGCTACCTTAGATCTAAAATCGGCCCTGGAGGCATTGTTTAAGATACTAACAGCATTTCCTCGTTGTATCGCATGCAATGCTGATACGTTGTGCGAGGAAGCCACCAGTTACATCAACCAGACGTTTCGCGATTTCTACAAAAAACTTGCTTGCGCTGAACCCGGATAGATGTTTTTGCTGCCTTCATAGTGGAAGATACTATTGGTAACTGTACAGTCTAATATTGCAGAAATTCTTTGTCAGCAGTGGAATTTTTCGACTAAAATGATGGGAGAGTTATATTTAAGCGTACTTCAAAACGCTGACCCTATTAACCATGTTTTAGTTCCATTTTAAAAGCACTCCCAAAGTATTAGATTACTTAGTAAGCGGACTTTTCATAATTCTGTTAATTTGCTTGGTAGCAAATATTTTTATATTTTTTCTTGCCGGCAGCGGATGTTTACTGAACGAAAATTAACGTTGGGGAAAATTTGTACTGTTGACTTGGAAAATACACTTTATTGTTCTGAGGGTCCTTGGACTCCGGGATAATAATGGTAACTCGTGTATCTTTTTTATGGAGGTCAAGGAAAACATAACTAATACTGTTTTTTATTTCATACTCTTGTATAGCGCCGTCTTCTTCAACCGGAATGGGATGTTGATTATGCACCAGTGCAGTGTGCATTCTTGATGGTAAAGATTGATTATATAATATTATAATATTTATAATGAAGTTTAGGGCGTCTTCCACCACCCGGGGTTATCCACATAACCCAGAGTTTGGCGTTTTTTGTATGAAATTTGACAGCTCAACTTCGACTTAGCGGTAAACTATGGGTAGTGCAAATGGGCCTTAATGTCGTACCAACGTTTAACCAATTTCTTTAACTGGCAAACAATCGTGCTGCTCGCCTGGTAATGTTATAATCTGATACAACAGCTGATGACCGCCTAAAATTCAATTAGGTTCATTTGTGTGTATTGTATACCTTCTATATACAAGCAAGGATTCACCGTATTGAAAAGCCCATTCACTGCTAATGACGACACGTTGTTGTCACCCCTCTACGCGCCATTTTCGCTACATAGCGGGAAATGCAAATTATCGGCTACGGCGTAGCGCTACGAAAAATCCTTAGCGGTGAATGGGTCAGACACATGCTTAGGGCTTCGCCGAACTTAACAGCAGTGTGAGTCACACTGCTGTTACGTTCTTACATATCACACTGTGTGATATGTAAGGTAACCCCTCTTCCTTATTGGACATCTTCTGATAGAATACATTAAATTGCTTCTAATTTCGCATACGTCTTCCAAACTACTCTCAAAACTTAGAAAGCACCAGATACTTTAGAAACACTTGCGGAGTGAAACCGTTAGCGAAGCATCTTCGAAATTAAATTTAGCTAATATATAATGTAGGTACCTATACTCATTGCTTCTAGTTGATTTAATTTATTCCAATTACATTTCTTATATAAATTACAAAGCTCTATTATTTAAGTCCGTTGTGTTTTACTTTGTTAAATAATACTGATACTATTTTAAATATTACGTGCGACCGTTCTTTTAAAACCAAATTCGGTTTTGCGAGCCATATCAGAGCCCATCACAGTTAAAGAAAGCCGGTTTAAACATTGTTTTGGAGACGCCGTCACCGGATACGGTGTGGACGACATGATGAATATGAGCTTCTCGATTATGGGCTCTCGGTGAGGATCTATTTACCACTGGCTGCGAATCATTAATAGAAGAACATTTTGTTGACTTTATTGCCTGTACGTATTCATTTGCAGAACATTTCTTTCTGCCAAAAAATGTTAAGTGGTACTTTTTCTTCCTTCTTCCTATCGTTTATTCCCGGCTTACGGCACGGCTCAGGGAGCCCAAGATTTGACGTAGGCGCTAGTTTTACGAAACTGCCATCTGACCTTCCAACCCAGAGGGCAAACTAGGCCTCATTGGGATTAGCCCGGTTTCCTCAATGTTTTCCTTTACCGAAAAGCGATTGGTAAATATCAAATGATATTTCGTACATAAGTTCAGAAAAACTCATTTTTACGAGCCGGCAGGGTTTGAACCCGAGACCTTCGGATTGAAAGTCTCACGTCATACCGCTGGGCCACTAACACTCTAATTTAGTGGTACTTTTACAGACAAATTGCAAACCATTGCTCTCGGAATATTTTATGAGGTAGGAGGAAGAATTTGAGATTCAGGATAAAATTGGAATTTTAGATCGGACTATGTGCCAGCTCTCATTGTTATTAAAACCATAAGTAATTGAGTACCTTATAGTAAATTACTCAACTGTTCAAACTTATATCTATGATATGCCACTTATATGTTAATTATGGTTTACTTTGTGATACTCAAAACTTTGAGTTTAACAGATTTAAAATTTATCGAATAATATGTTTTTGAGGTTTATAAATCTAAATAGTTATAGATTTTAACTTTGCAAAAAAAAATATTATAAGACATTACACAAATTGACTAAGTCCCTCAGTAAGCTCAAGAAGGCTTGTGTTACGGGTACTCAGACAACGATAATAATATATGATATACAAAAATATAAGTTAGTACATAGAAAACAGCCATGACTATAAATAAATAAATATTATAAGACATTTTTACACAAATTGACTAAGTTCCGCAGTAAGCTCAAGAAGGCTTGTGTTACGGGTACTCAGACAACGATATTAATATAATATACAAATACATATATACATATAAATCATCCATGACTCAGGAACAAATATCTGTGTTCATCACACAAATAAATGCCTTTACCGGGATTGATGGTGTAATCAAAGATTGTATAGGAAACGCGAATTGAAACAACGACAATCTTGTAAAACAATGACAAATACCTATACGTGAATATATTATGTGCATATGTGTACATACAGGAATCGATTATTTACTTACTTTAAAGATATCGGAAACGACTCTAATTGTTTCGACGTTTGCTGTGTAGGTTTTCTGGGCCAAACATCCGACCTATTTTGGTTTTATCTCTGAGAAAATGCTTGTTTTCGAAGTATCACGTGTTGCCCAGGTATTGCATCTCATATAAATAAATGATTTAGAATATGTAAAAAAAAGGTTTGATGGATATACATTTTCTGTTAACATGTAAGTAGATCCTCATACAGATACAGCAAATGTATAGTAAGTATCTAAGATTTTAATAAAATTTTACTTAACTGCCATGTATCACCGTATAATTATCATTGTTATTGTTTTAATTAAGTAATCCAACAATCCAGCGAATCTTCCTTTTTTTTAAAGGGTCGGCAACGCGCATGTAACACCCTGGAGTTGCAGGCGTCCATAGGCTACGGTGACCGCTTACCATCAGGCGGGCCGTATGCTCGTTTGTCGCCGTCGTAGTAAAAAACATATTTCTTTTGACATACTAGATTAACACTGAAATTCAACGCAGTTAAAAGAAAATCAGAGAAACCCAAATAAGATAAAGATTAAAACCGATTAACTCAATTTAATTTTGAATAGACTTCCCGTTTTACGCTTCTGTTTAGCCCTTCTGTTAATAATATATTTAATTAATAAACAAATGTTACTTGCTCAACAAATATGTACCTTTTCTCAGGCCAAGTTTCCACGGTTGTCGTGTTAATAATTAACTTTAAATCTTGCCCAGCTTTGAGTTGGGAGAAGCTTAACTTAAGTTCTTGTTAGAAGTTGCATTCATTCCGGAATATTTTGAATACTTTCCATTAATCTGTGGAAGTAGGATTGCGAAATAATTTCACTAATAAATAACAGTCAATTTATTTTCTTGTAGTATAACCCGGTAGCTGATGATTCTAGTGAAGTTTGATGGAAGAAGGCCGAGAGGGGAATTCCCCATCAGATGGTCCCACCAAATTCGTTCAACTCTGAACACCAAGCTACTTGATACCCTCCATAAAGACAAATAAAGACACAGATAAACATTGACATCCGCGGGAATTAGGACCTTCAGTAATAAGGAGTAAACCTTGGAGGTATATACGGCCACCACATGACCTTTCCACGCTATCCTAAGATCCTAAGTCATCTTGGACTGGTTCCTGCTCAGTCCTCTGACTACTCGCAGTTGGCTTTCCATACCCTATTCGTCCGCCATTTTGTAGATTTTGTTTTGGCTCGTAAGGAATTACCTTTTCTATTTTTTATTTTATTTTATTGATTCATATGATAACACAGCATAACATGTCAACCACACCACTGTGAAATTACAGAAACCTAGACAAACTAGACAGACAACAGTGGTGACCCCATGTCAAACAGAGGAGGGGCGAACATCCATCTTCTCAGTGAACCTCAGACATTCATCACGCACTGACGCACATCCACTTGCGAACATATCACACTCAGGCGCTAATGCGAGGTGTAAAGCTCAAACCAAAGGTCCTGCGTGACAAAGTTCGAGAAGTGGGCAACGCCAAGATCAAAGGCAAGAGAGGCATGGGCACAGCGGATGCATATCGTTTAGTGTGGTAGGGCACAGCACAACGAATGTCGTCTCGCTTAAATCTGGAGTAGAGCCCATCTGGGGAATTACCTCCACCTTACAGAAAACCGCAGTTAAATAACACTAGACCCTACTCATAGTGTTGTGTTTCTGTTGGTGAGTAAGATCGCCAGAGCTCCAAGAGGATTCGCTATGTTGACAGCTGAGGACCCACGGAGCAAAGCCCTTGGCCCGTTTAAAGTTTTTTTAAAGGGTCGGCAACGCGCATGTAACACCCCTGGTGTTGCAGGCGTCCATAGGCTACGGTGACCGCTTACCATCAGGCGGTCCGTATGCTTGTTTGTCACCGTCGTAGTATATTAAAAAAAAACGCCAGAAGGCAGCAATCTTGCGACCGAAACTCAACCCTAGTGGATGTAGGGACAGACAGACGCATTACTTGTATTGTTAATACGTTCACTGTCCCGATTTAACATATAAACCATATGGATCTTGAAATTAAACACTTTAGAACGGATTAATCGCGTTTATTAACACCAATGATCCTACGTTTACGGTTCTGTAAAAAAAGGGCCGTGCCCTACACGTGGGGCAACTCAACGCAGTACGTCACCGAATAATATCTTACAAATGGTACCAAGAAGCGCAGAAGGCCAAAAATTTTATTGATCTAATTATGATGCCCGTTAGAAACAGGAAGAAATTCTTTGGAAAACAAGGTTTTACTAGGAAAACGTGTTTTCAGGTAAAACGGTTTTCTTTTTTGTTATTTCCAACTTACATTTCAATTGCCGTGTTAAGCATCGTTTTCACTATCCTGCACGTTTTTTGCAGTATACCTACGTTTTAACGTATAAACCTAGAACCAAACTGTACGTGTATTAACTCGAAAAATTGAATTTTTTAGTTACCCCCATATTGTGGTTCTACAAACGCACGCGCGTCAGTCAGTAAAACAGATTAAATCATGTTGTAACTACCCGCCAATATACGGCATTATACGTCCGTGTATCTTAACCTTAACGAATAGGAACATTTTAGTCCCATCTAAACAGTGACATTTTTAGTTGTTGCTTGAACTCTTGACGTTGTGTATCCATTATTAATTTAGTAAAGAGCTTTAATTCGACTTGCAACAGTTTTTTACAGAAAACCGCAGTTTAATAACACTAGACCCTACTCATAGTGTTGTGTTTATGTTGGTGAGTAAGGTCGCTAGAGCTCCAAGAGGATTCACTGTGTTAACAGCTGGGGACCCATGGAGCAAAGCTTTCCCCTTTAGCTCTCAACGCAGCGAATCCTCCTTTTTTTTAAAGGGTCGGCAACGCGCATATAACACCCCTGGAGTTGCAGGCGTCTATAGGCTACGGTGACTGCTTCCCATCAGGCGGGCCGTGTGCTTCTTTGTCAGCGTCGTAGTAAAAAAAAAATACATATAAATCCGCGTTACCCATGCGCTTTGAGCTTATATAAACGTGCCAGATATGTATATCTGTATAACTTGACTATACAGCATGTGTACCGCGCAAACAGACCGTTAGTAAACGCATCGGCTGTTTGTTGTCTCGCCTCGCATCAAAGGATATTTGCATACGACAGTAAACTTTTAGCAAAAAAGGGTAGCTTTTTGCTTTTGCGAACCGTTTTTCCATGTACTATTTTTCAACTGAGTTGCGCATTTTATTTATTTCTATGTATAGAAGCAGTCTTCGTCCTAGCGTTTGCCATGGCTCAGGGAGCCACAGGTGCGCTTTGACAACTAATCCCAAGATGTAGGCGCAAGCGACACCATCCGACCTTCCAACCCAGAGGGTAAAGGATGACTCACACTAGCACGGGACGGAACGGGGACGTCCCGCGCCGTCCCGTCCCGTTCTAGTGGCGCGAAGCCGACCACCAAAGGGGGGGGGGTTTAAAGGGTTGACTCTGGAACACCATAAGGAAAAACCTAAAAATACACAGTAATATAGAATAATTTTAAGGCTTAATATAAGCTATTTAGTAGCCTGTAAATTATCTGTATGAGTAACTCGCTTTTTTTTTATGCTATAGGGGGCAAACGAGCAAACGAATCGCCTGATGGTAAGCGATTAACGTCGTCCATGGACACCCGCAACACCAGAGGTGTCGCAAGTGCGTTGCCGGCCTTTAAGGTGGGAGTACGCTCTTTTCTTGAAGGTTTGAAGGTCGTATCGGTCCGGAAACACCGCTGGCGACAGTTCGTTCCACAGTTTAGCTGTGCGATGCAGGAAGTTTCGGGAAAAGCGCAAATGCTTTCATTACAATTGTAAAGCAACCAGAGTCCGAAATTTCCTAAGTATACGAGTATGTAATCCTTTCTTATTTTAAACGAAGAGTACGTTCCGCCCATCCTACAGCTCAGACTTATGTCCAGTGCTCACCGGGGACTTTGGTCACTTTTTCTTTAGTATATGACCTCTTTCATTTTATAAATGTTTTAATTGTTAATTTATTCTTCGCGAGTGCCGGTGCCGTTTAGTGTGGTAGGGCACAGCACAACGAATGTCGTCTTGCTAAAATCTGGAGCAGAGCCCATTTGGGGAAGTACCTCCACTTTACAGAAACCGCAGTTTAATAACACTAGACCCTACTCATAGTGTTGTGTTTCTGTTGGTGAGTAAGGTCGCCAGAGCTCCAAGTGGATTCACTGTGTTGACAGCTGGGGACCCACGGAGCAAAGCTTGCCCTTTTAGCTGTCAGCACAGCGAAACCTCCTTTTTTTAAAGGGTCGGCAATGCGCATGTAACACCCCTGGAGTTACAGGCATCTATAGGCTACGGTGACCGCTTACCATCAGGCGGGCCGTATGCTTGTTTGTCACCGTCGTAGTATAAAAAAAAATACCTAAAGGGTTCTGTGCAATCTGGACAAGATTGCGCGAATTTACGACTCGGGTAGTGCACTGCTCAAGTGATCATAGAGTGAGTGATTACTTGATTGATTATCGCAACTCGTGCAAGCTTCCCTTTATTCACGCAATCTGAAGCTAACGCGACTACCTCGCGAATGCCGTGAGTCCACTGGGTGGGTAGACGATCGTTAACGCTCAGTAGCGCACGAAACTTTACTGTCTTTGTCACACTAATAAGGAAAAGTGAGAGAGATAACTACGCTACGCTACGGAGCATGGGCGATGGGCATCTTGTCTAGGCACCCTGTCCTAATTCTGAGGGCCTCCCATGAACATCGAAAATTGGATTTGACGGAAAACCCTCTTTCACACTACAATATGCAAGTGGCTAGAAAGGGAGATACGAATATTCGAACGTCAATTTTCGTGGTCCTAGGACCACGGACTAAAATGGAGGTGAATTACGGGCAAATTGTTAGAAAACCAGTGTCGCCAGCAGTTTTTACTTACTGGTGAAAATAATCCATGGGCTTCTTTTAATTCTAGAGGCTTCTTATACGACACGACAATAGCGCAACACGGTTTTTTTTATATATATTTATTGCTGCAAAATACGTTTTTTAGAAAATACGTTTGTCAGAAACTCTGTAGCATATGCAAAATGTTGCTAAAGCAGTGTAACGAAATATGGAAATAGAAATAGAAATAATTTATTCGTTGACACACAAAATATACAGTACAATTAACAGAAAAAAATAGAAACAATAATAAAAGAAGTGCCACGCAATGGATTTATCTCAGCATAATGCTTCCAGCGCTGATCTTCCGATGAGCCCATCCTGTGAAAAAACACGAAAGGTAACACAAACACTGAGATAAAGAACAAAAAAAGAAAAGGAAACAGAAAGGAAGAAACGAACGAAGATGCTAAATTCAGTAATCTGATCTAGATTATACAACAAACGTTTTAAGGCAATTTTTATCATTATCTCGTCAGACAAAGCACACCTTGGCCGTGCATTACGCGTGCCCCGCCTAGTCAAGAGTCTATAAGTATTTGTCTGGTCTGTGGCCTGAAGGCCTTAGTATAAAATTGTACGACATTAACCTCAGAGTTCAAATTATGTTTGCCGTTTATTTAAATCATCCGGCAACTTTCATATTTTGACCCCTCGATACGCTAACGCGGTTGAAAAGCTAATGTCGTACAATTTTATACTAGGCCCTCTGGACGCACACTTAGTCGCTTCCGCGACTAGTGGATGTAACTATCTAGTGTTCTCTCAACACAGTTGCACGCAGCTAATGTCTACTCTGGTCAGCTCAGTGCCCCAGTATAGCCCGGACATCCATTATTCACCGGCCGACGACAACCAGTATGTTCTAGTATGTTAGGCGGTGCTCAGTTAGATACTGTGTATATTGATTCTACGGAGGACAGCTTAGTTGAGTTATAAATAGATATTAAAGTACAGGACGTTAAATAGAATATAACCAATTTTAAGAACACTGTTAAATTAATGTTTAATAAAAAGGGCCAAAGAACAAGCCTTTTCTAAATTAGATTTTTTTTGTACTCCAGCACTTTTATCTGTACAATGATGACTGACAGCGATATTAAAAAGTATAGATTTTAACGTTGTCTATGGTATTCCATAAGAAAACTGCTCCTATGGATTTTCATAAAGTATATGAGCACTGTTGTTGTTTTTTTGTAACTTATATAGTGGGCATAATATCTTCCCTATTCTGCCACTTTTCTAGATTTTGCTTTTTACGCTATTTTAGTTATTTAAGCTATTATTATCGACCTAGTCCCACTGTAAGCTCAATAAGGGTTGTGTTGCGGGTACTGGACGACGATATATATTATTCTTCTTCTTCTTCTACCTAGCGTTATCCCGGCTCTTGCCAGGGCGACGATATATATTAAATACTTAAAAACATAGACAACATCCATAACTCAGGAACAAATATTCGTGATAAACACACAAATAAATGCCCTGACCAGGATTCGAACCCGGGACCTCCTGCTTCGTAGGCAGGGTCACTACCAACTAGGCTAGGACGCCGGTTATAAAGTTTGTAACGCCAGTATTTGATGTTCCGCGACATGTGCAAAAACATTTGAATCCCTGAATAGTTGCTAAGTGTTATCTCTGAAAACGAAAATTACTTAAATTTTTACACGTCTTTGAAATTAAACACTGACAAAACGGATTAATTGCGTTTATTAACACCATGACCCTACGTTTCGAGCCCTTTACAGCACTCGTTTTCACAGGGTTAAGATGATGACTGAGAGAAAGCGAATTCTCCTCGTCAATCAAAAAAGTTACTTGTACATAAGACACTTGTGTTGTGTGTTACCTGTCAAGTAACTTTTTTGATTGACGGGGAGAATTCGCTTTCTCTCAGTCATCATCTTATTAATTTCAATGAATAACAATCGCGTTAATAGAAGACAATATTTTTTACACACCTATTCATTGTAATCACTATTATAACCACTCGGCTTAGCTTTGTCCTTAAGATGGTTCAATCAATTAAAAGCCGTGACCCATTTCCTCACTCTTCCCGTTAAATATTAACAAAGTGAGTAGGTATCTAAATGTCATTGTTAAGAACTATTTAAACGTCGACAATTAATCGTCGGCCAATGCCGATGCCGTGAGTTATTATACTTAATTATAACGTTAAATTATTCAAAATCGATATGCTAATTAATACCTATGTCGCATGTTTCCGTAACCCTATTATTAAATATTTTCTCCAGCACTTTTACGTTTCAATTAGAGAACTTAATTACATTATTACGTTGTTTAAGGTATTCCATGCGACCACTGTTAGACGATGCTTCTATTGATTTTCATACAATATATTAATTGTTTTTCTATAAAAGGCATACATCTTCCACATTCTGCCACCATACAAGATTTTACTTTTTACGCAATTTTTGCTGTCGTCGAAAAACTAGTGTATGCAACAGTGATATAATAAGGGTTTAAATAAAAGGGTAATATAATAGACCCGCGAATTTTAAGACCCAGTTATGAGCGGTTGCATACACTAGTTTTTCTACGACAGCTAAAATAGCGAAAAATGCAAAATATATAAAGGTGGCAGAATGTGGAACATGTCGCATGGCCACTATACAAAAAAAACAGTGTTAATATATGGCATGAAAATCCACAAGAACAGCGTTCTTATAGAATGCCAAAAACAACGTTTAAATGTATATTTTTTACTATCGCTGTCAGTCTTCTAATTGACAGATGAAAGTGCTGGAGTAGCAGAATTGGTATTATAACACCAATTACAGAATTATATTTTGCTTGCATTCACAAATACATGAATGTACGCAGAGCAATCGCCGCAAGGGCTTCTTATTCTCACTCATGATTATGGGGCGCGGACCGTCCCGAAACATGTCGAGTTATTTTCGACTTTATAGACGTGAGTAACCCGATCTAAGTATATACATGAATGTAATTACTAAGTAATGATAGCCTTAATAGCAGTTTTCAAATATTAGAAACTTACTTTAACAATTTTATTAGCAAAGTACCCCGGAATACCTACAGTGAAAATAAAACTTCTTTCCACTATGCCCCGTACTCGACCGTAGTCAAAGTAAAAGTACTTAAATTCAGTTACCTAAAGTACCACACATCGTTCATCAAACCTCTTCATAAATAATTCAGAGAGACGACGTGAGGCTAAACTTGTTAGAGTGAGGTACTTTACCTAGTTGGTTTAGTTGCCTTGCCTGGAGGTAGACGTAACAGTTGATATCAATGTACAATATGCATCTTATAACAATGGAGTATGGCGCAAACAGGGAAGACGAAAAACAGGTATTATTATGATGCACGTTTTATTTACAATCCATCGTTTGTATTTCATTAAAAACTAAAACATTTATTTGGCATCATAAACAAACAAACGAAAGTAACAATACAATAAACTAATACTAAGATTTAATATATATAGTATGTAACAACCTCAACTTGGGCTATTAAGAGAAAAAGAGTAAATAAATTTAGAAAATGAAGTTACCTGGAAGAGGTGCAGAATGCCCAAAAATATCCTACTAATTTTTAAAGTGACAAAGTTCTAACTAAATGTTGAGAGCATAAATAAAATAAAATAAATTACCTCAGGGTCAAATGGGAATCAGGCCACTATGCAAGGTATGTGTAATCTAGCAGCGACATTTAAACTAAGGACGCCTCACTGCTAAATCACGATATGGACATGTTCAAACAAAACAACAGATTCAAGTTTCAGTCATATCATTATTATTTTATAATACCTCCCTAGGGTTAACTGGTTAGGTTACAAAATATGTTCCACAGTTTTATCGGAACCAGTTCAAGTTGTGTTTTGTTATAATGGTCACTTAAGTTCTAGTTAACACACGCCCACGGTCTCCTCATGTAGCTGGTAGCTTACATGGAAATGATGGCACTCGGCCTTACAAACAATTTATTTAGTTCACAAAGAATAATCAGAAAGTCCACTAATATGGTTCACTGTATCATTAAGCAAGTTTATATCACTCGATCAACCACTTTAGGTATAAATTTTAGTGGGCACTAGAAATATGGAAAGTGTACATCACCATAATTTCACCAGCGGGGATACTCAAATATTCTTCTAGGGCAGATGCCAGCTAGTAACGAGAAGTAACACGACGAGTAGACCGTTTAGAGACTCATACCTCCACTAAAACCTCATTATAAAAAATAAAAAATAAAAAAAACCCCTGTGGACAAAGAGAATATCCTAATTAGTATCTTATTCGTTTTCATAATTATCTAGGACCTTTCATCATCACAGTCTTTATCATCAACATATTAAACAAGTAACTTACCAGGGTTTAGTCTGGGGTTAGTAGTTCAAATCAACCGGGACATTCTTATTCTCTTAATAGTGCTTGTCCGGGTGATTGGGATATTCTTTGTGGACCTGAAAATACAAACACCCAGTAACAGCCATTGCAAAGAACCAAACCACGTTTTGAACTTGCAGTCGCCTCATAATGGCGTCCACGACAACTTACCATATAAACTGTATAAAGGATTAGGGTTTTATCCCCTTTAAAGTTTCATTTTCATCTCATCATCTGGACGTCCTTGTTGACGCTGAAAAGACACAAACTCTAATATTAACCAGTCTTTGAGATCCACCACGAATAAAATGCCACGTGCCATGAGGCCTACCATTTTGTATCTAAATTCCCCTATCCAACGTCTGTGTGACAGCAGTACCGGAACACCAATGAATCGACGAAATCGCCTTCCATAAAGACAACGCGCCATAAAAGACCTCACACACTCAAACCTTTACAATCAACCAAATCTATATCTCAAATTGTAGTAATGTAGAATTTACTTTTCCAAATAAAACTATTTCTTTTTAAATCTAGTATTTTAATAATGAATGACCATTTGAAGGTTTGAAGACATAACAATAATCACCATCCATCTTAGACCTGAAACGAAGTAAGTGTGAACGACCTTTTTCTCCGTGTCACTATTAGGTGTCTACCTTATCTATGGCCAGACTCCGGCAGACTGACAGTTCTTTTGTCAACAAGTTGAATGCTTTATTATTGTGAGATTGAAAAGTTTATTCTTAGTTTAATTATGGATGTATGCATTTATCACTAGTGCCAGAACATAAGTATAAACGTCAGGCATGTAAATTTATTATTAAATGAGTGAGATTTGGCCCTGAAGAGGCATATTGTAGCTACAAAACAATGTCGGATTATTCCTTATAACAGTGAGTTAAAACATTAATTTCTATTCAAAATTTTAAGTTAGGACATGGTCCTAGCAATTAGATATTATCTTAGGTTTATATTTTATTGTTTTCCTTCAGATTTCCGTACTAAATACTTGAATTCAGTGTTTTACTAAACGTCCAAAGTTAGTGTAATCTTTGGCGATTTGAGGTTACAATACTATCTCCAAAAACTTAATTGGGTACTATAAAGTGTTACAGTTCATCTTTAGTTGGGTTAAAAAAAAATTAAAAGAATTTTAATTTTTTTTTTAATTTAAAACCTAGGGAGGTGAGCAAATTAAACTACTCTACCTTAAAGGAGAAGGTCTCTAAGAATTAAATACTTAGTTTCTAACATCAACTATTCTACTTTATTGGGGAGTGATCAGTTCGCCCAATTTTATACTACTAAATTATATCTTAACTATTACTGACGATAATACTATCGCGTTTAAACTAGTAATACTATTTAAACAACATTACTCTACTTGGTTTCCTAACATTACTTTTAATCAGGTGTCCTAACATTACTTGGTTTCCTAACATTAATTTTAATCTGGTGCACCGAATTTGTTAATACTAATTATGGCAAAGAGAGCTTTTACTTTATTAAAGGATTGCCGTACTATTTACAACCGAGGTAGTAAGAGAACGGCTAATCGGTTTAGCACATTCTTCAATACTAGAATCTCGAAATAAAGGTTCGATCGTGAAATGATCCTGGCTAGAAAGAAACTCTTATAGATTAATTTGCTTTCAGCCTATTTTCTACTCTGAGAGTCAACGCGATTCACTAATGCGTTTTCTCCGCTAGAAATTAAGTGTTAAACATTGTTATCCCTAACGAAACGAAAGAGAGTTCATATCTTTATAAGGATATAAAAAAATATCTCTTAAATTAACGAGCAAGAGGGTCGTCATAATAATGTGAGTGTATATCTTTATTAGGATATATCGTATACATTTTAAAACCAACATAGGGTAAAGTATTCTATCCAAGTGTCTTTATAAGGACAAATGTAGGAAATATAATGCCAATGGTCCGTATGCATCCAGTACCAAGGGTAAAGTAAATATAATCACTAGGATTTATATTTTATAATATAAAAGAGAAGTAGTTACGTCCTAAGGGGAGAAGACGATGACCGTGAAGTAGACGGCTCGGCTTCACCAGGTCGCACAATATCTTTTATATGAAAGTTACCTAGGAGTTTTCCTGCTAGGGATTTTAAAGTATAAACAAGTGGTCCTAGTTTTTTGTGTATAACACATTTCTCGTAACGGGGAGCTAATTTAGCCGAAAAGTGTTTAGCGGCATTCGACAATGGGAAACATCTTTTGTAAACGATCTGGCCTTCTTCCAGTTCTACGTGGCGCTTCCGCATGTTATAATATCTAGCGTTACGTTCATGGGAGGCGACCAACGAGTTACGCACCTTTTGAAATATAGTTTTTAACTCTTTGAGTTTGTTCCGAATGAGACTCACAGCGACATCTGGTATCGGAGCACCGCAGTTACGTATGTCGCGTCATACATATCGCGGCCAATACGGAGCGCGATATACGCCAACGTCACCCTTACGTCACGACATATTGTCCTCATACCCCAACTATCCTCGAATTATGTTACACGTAGACTAAGTTTTGCAATAGAAGAATAAGCACGTTAAAATTTGCATTTTTTTATTTCACCAATCCAAGAAAAGTCGAATTCTCTTAATTAATTACGCTAAAAGACGCCTAATCACGAACATATGGTCCTTCGAACCGGATATCAACGACTTCTTCGCCAATCGTCGAATCCGAGATGAGAGGTCATTGAGAATCAGCACCTTCGGAGAAGAGAAAGCGCACGTCGACATTTCTTCTTGGACGGGAGGCGCGTTTGCAGCAGAAGACCCAACTGCGGATACCTATAGGACGAGAACTGGACCATCCAACGATTTTAAACGCGCATATTTCGGTACGGACATCCAGCCACCCTATACCTAATCCTCGTTGTCTTCAGTTGCTTAATGCCGTGCTTAATCAATTTCAGTGAGAGCCCGTGACGAGTTTGCATTGTGTAACCAGTACTAGGACGCCTTTTCGCCGCTACACCACGCGGAGTTGCATCAGGGTCCAAAGTTCACACGTGAGTACTCCAGCTTTCTACGTATACTGAATCAAAATGGGAACCGATCTAGATACCGGTAGTGGAACTAAAACACGCGATAAATCACCGGCTAGGCTAATCTGTGATGCCTCGATTGAACCTCATATTCGCGACTTGGTCAAAAAACGTGGCATTATAAAGGCTAGACTCACAAAGTTCTCAACCCACATTCAAAGCTGTAGTGATAACTTAGGTGCTTTAACTGAACCTTCTAAAATAAATTTAAAATTACGCGTACAAGGAGCGGAGAGCCTGTACACTGAATTTAACGAAATTCAAACTCAAATTGAAGCTAACGTATTCGAATCAAATCTCGATGAACAGTTAACGCAACGAGAACAATTTGAGGATGCTTATTTCAGTGCACAGTCCCTCGCGGAGTCTATACTTAATAAATTCAATTGTACAGATTGCATAAGTCCTAATGTTTCGCAAAATACGACAATGAAAGCTATTAAACTGCCAGTTTTATCACTCCCTTCTTTTGACGGCACCTACGAAAACTGGCTCGCGTTTAGGGATATTTACTTATCACTAGTTCACAACTCGAAGGATCTCTGTGACATCCAAAGATTTCACTATTTAAAATCATCGCTGACCGGTAGTGCTGCGTTAGTTATAGACGCGCTTGAGCTAACAGCAAGTAACTACGAGTTAGCATGGGAGCTCCTTCTTAATCGCTACAATAACAATAGGCTGCTTATCCACAATCACGTCAAAGCACTATTTTCGCTTCAGTCGCTGCCTAAAGAATCGCACATACTTATAAGAAAGCTAATTGACACAACAACGAAAAATTTACGCGCTTTAAAAGTCCTAGGTGAACCTATATCGTCTTGGGATACTTTAATTATTTACATCTTAGTGTCGAAGCTCGATAAAACCACTGAACGCGAGTGGGAACAACATAAATGTACTCTTACGAGCGGCGACACTCAGATGAAGATTAAACTGGATGATCTAATTCAATTTCTTACTAACCGCGCAAATATGTTAGAAACATTGCAGGCATCACAAAGTACGAGTGTACGCGATAAACACGAAGTGAACAAAAAATATACCACTCCTAACGTCACTCACAACAATAAAGTACACTGCAATGTTTCTACCAACAGTAAGCCACTAAAATCACAGCACAAATCAAAGTTCGCGTGCCCTATGTGCAAATTGAATCATCCACTTTATTCTTGTGTCAAATTTCTTGAGACTAACTATGAATCTAAACTTAAGTTTGTCGCGGATAATAAGTTATGCAATAACTGTTTACGAGCTGGTCATTCCGTGGAGTCATGCGTATTCGGCCCGTGTCGCAAGTGCAATAATAAACATAACTCAATAATCCATCCTCCTAGCGATGAGTGCACTCGCGTCCCGGCCCCCGCTGACGTCACAACCCCCGCTGCAAGTACTTCGGCGGCCGCCGTGTCGGTCAATGCGCATTGTCAGCGAATTCCTTCGCAGCTGCCGGTTTTAAGGCCAGTCTTGTTGTCAACTGCTGTCATTGACGTGATAGATAAAAATAATAAACCGCACACGGTCATCGCTCTTCTTGACGATGGCGCGCAACGATGTTTTATAAAAGAATCATTACGTGATTTACTAGGCGCACCGTTAATACAGTCCACTCATGAAATAAGTGGTGTAGGCGGTATTGTGACGCAGAGCACGCAAACCTGCAATGTACAAATAAAATCGCGCGTTAATTCCTACACTACAAATTTATATTGTTTCGTTTTACCGCAAATAAATACATCAATGCCAGTTGTTTATGAACATTGCGCAAAATTCGATATTCCAGACAATATTCAACTGGCAGATCCGCAATTTTTAGATTATAAAGATTTCGATATCTTAATTGGTGGTGATAAGTATTGGGATCTATTTACTATGGAAAGAATACATTTACGTAACGGCCCTTACTTATTAAATACCGAATTAGGCTGGGTAGTAGCAGGTCCTATCAATTTAAACGCACGCATTGAAGGCCGCATCCAGTGTAACTTTACGCAAACATCAGACTCGTTATTACGGCGATTCTGGGAGATTGAGGAAGTACCTACCAGTCGGGACGCACTGTCTGACGAGGAGAAGGCTTGCGAGGAGCACTTCGTTCGCCCCACTACGCGCGACAGCGAAGGAAGGTTCTGTGTTAGCATGCCACTCAAGCAGCCACCCGAACTGCTAGGGGAAACTTATCCTCAAGCTGAACGTCGTTTGCTGGCGCTGGAAAAACGATTACAGCGCTCAGAAACGTACAAAAAATTATATACGGACTTTATTCATGAGTATCGCGATTTAGGGCACATGAGTAAAGTTTCCAAATATAACTCACCGCATTTCATTTTGCCCCATCATGGCATTTTTCGCGAATCCAGTACTACGACACGCCTGCGGGCAGTTTTCGACGGCAGTGCGGCATCTAGTTCTGGTACGTCTGTGAACGATCTTCAGATGGTAGGTCCCGCCATCCAGGGCGATCTTTTTTCCATCCTTCTACGCTTTAGGCAGCATCGTTACGTAGCATGCGCGGATGTGGCTAAAATGTACCGTCAGGTATTGATGACCGAAGATCAACGTGACCTTCAGCTAATCCTTTGGCGCGACAGCCCCGACCAGCCCATAGAAATATATCGTATGAATCGCGTAACTTACGGCATGGCGTCGGCGGCTTTCTTAAGCGTTCGTTGTTTAAAGCAATTAGCCACTGAATGCACCGATCCCGACGTTAAAAGAATAATAAATGAAGATTTTTACGTAGATGATATGATAACTGGGTCACAGGATAAACTAGAATTGTTACGATTATGTAATGAAACCGCGCGCACATTACAATCGGGTTGTTTTCCTTTAAGAAAGTGGGTATTTAACTTTAGTGAGCCGTCATTAGAGTCTAACTTCGCACTACTCTCTGACGCGCAAACCCAACTTACGTTCGATAAAGACTGCAATTCAAAAACATTGGGCATTGGATGGAATAATTATTATGATCAATTTTATTTTAGCTCGCGACTTGATACAATAAAAGGCGACAATAAAATAACAAAACGCATTATGTTATCACATATTTCGCAGATTTATGATCCCTTAGGTTTACTAAGTCCGACAATAATGCTAGCCAAAGTTTTACTCAGGCGTTTATGGATTTTAAAACTTGATTGGGACGACACAGTACCCGCTGACGTCATGCGCACCTGGGATGAGTTCACTAGGTCATTATCAGCTGTTCTAAGCACAATCCGAGTGCCGCGTTATGTAATGAGTAGCAATAATTATACGCGCATAGAAATGCATATTTTTACAGACGCGTCACAGGTTGCTTATGGCACTTGTATTTACATTCGCACAATAAATGATGACTTAGAAGTATGTTCGCGGTTGCTATGTTCAAAGGGAAAACTTTCTCCCATTAAAGTCCTAAGTATTCCCCGCTTAGAACTGTGCAGCGCATTGCTAGGTGCTAAATTATATAACAAGGTCATAAATAGTATAAATTGTCAATTTGACGACGTCGTATTTTATTCCGATTCGACTTGCGTTTTAGGCTGGCTGCGCATGTCACCTAATTTATTAAAAACGTTCGTGCAGAATCGGGTCACTGAAATCCATGAACTGACAAAAGGGCTTCCATGGCGCCACGTCAGCGGTAAAGTCAACCCAGCTGACTTAGTTTCAAGGGGCGTTCGGTTGGAAGACCTAGCTGGATCTAGTTTATGGTGGGAGGGACCTGAGTTTCTGCAGGATGCCAATTTTGACCCTAAAACCATGCCTGGAACGCCAAGTTCGGAAAACACGGAGCATTTATTGCCTGAAGTCAAATCTAACGTCGATTTGGCGCTTACCGCTACTACGGAACCGTCAAGGTTTCCGTTCGAGCGGTTCTCTCAGTTCTCGCGCATGATACACGCCGCTTCTTACGTTTTACGTTTTATTCATAACGCGCGCAATAAGAATAATAAGCGTACGGGCCGTATCAGCGTCGAGGAATTGCGGGAATCGACAAATTTATTAGCCAGGCTGTCTCAACTAGAATCTTTTCCAGATGAGTACAAGCTATTGGCTAATAAACAAACGTTAAAAATAAAACACAATTTAAGTAAGCTAAACTTATTTATTGATGACGATCGCGTAATGCGCGTCGGCGGTCGCCTCGGTTATTCGCAACACTTTGCTTATGGAAAGAAGCACCCGATTTTAATAAATAGCAAGCATCATTTCGCACTATTATTATTTCGCCATCAGCATAAAAAACTTTTACATGCTGCGCCTCAAGCCCTTCTTTTTGAGTTGCATGATGCTTGGTGGCCGCTAGGTGGTAGGAACCTCGCGCGAAAGGTTTTCTATGACTGCGTTGTTTGTAAGCGATTAAGAGGGAAAACCCTTACTCCTTTCATGGGAAACCTACCTGAGGAGCGAATAACGCCTACATATCCATTTTTCTCTTGCGGCGTCGACTACGCGGGGCCTGTTTTTATATTAAACCGCAAAGGCAGAGGTGCTCAAACTGTCAAGGCCTATATTTGTCTGTTCGTTTGTTTCGTCACGCGAGCTATTCATTTAGAACTTGTCAGCGATCTGACTACTGACGCTTACCTTTTAGCTCTCAAGCGCTTTATAGCTAGACGCGGTAAGCCTAATGAGATATTCTCTGATAACGGCAGGAATTTTGTGGGTTTAATGCACGATTTTGCCCAGTTTTTGACCAAATGTAGTCCCGAAATCATAGATTACGCCAATAGTTGCAATATTAAATTCCGCTTTACTCCACCTTACACGCCCCATTTTGGTTCCTTATGGGAAGCTGGAGTAAAATCGAGCAAATATCATTTACGCCGTGTAGTAGGAAACGCACACCTCACATTTGAGGAACTAAGCACGGTGTTATGTCAAATTGAAGCGGTCCTTAATTCCCGCCCTTTGTACGCCATGTCATCGGATCCACACGACCTTCTTCCTCTGAGTCCTGCGCATTTTCTCGTCGGTCGCACCTTAACGTCGCCTGCTTCGGAGGACTTTCAGCACGCACCTGCTCATCGACTCAACCGGTACCAGATGGTGGAGAAGATAAGGCAGCATTTCTGGGCCCGCTGGTCCAAAGAATATGTCTCCGAGTTACAGACGCGATCCAAATGGAGGAGTCATTGCCAGGAGCTAAAGCCAAATACCCTGGTGCTCATAAAGGATGACAACCTGCCTCCATTAAAGTGGCATTTGGGACGCATCGTCAAGACCATTCCTGGCAAAGACGGAGTGTCAAGAGTGGCAGATATCCAAACCGCATCCGGCATCATCAGACGCGCCTACGTCAAAATCTGCCCCTTAGTATCTCAGCCAAACGAAGACGCAGAAGCTCAAGATTCCTCTTGAAAGCCAGATCTTTCAAGGCCGGGGGCATGTTCCGAATGAGACTCACAGCGACATCTGGTATCGGAGCACCGCAGTTACGTATGTCGCGTCATACATATCGCGGCCAATACGGAGCGCGATATACGCCAACGTCACCCTTACGTCACGACATATTGTCCTCATACCCCAACTATCCTCGAATTATGTTACACGTAGACTAAGTTTTGCAATAGAAGAATAAGCACGTTAAAATTTGCATTTTTTTATTTCACCAATCCAAGAAAAGTCGAATTCTCTTAATTAATTACGCTAAAAGACGCCTAATCACGAACAGAGTTTATCAGAAAAAGCAAAACTTGTATCCAGCTGAAGGGCGTTTTGGTCTAATGGACCATCATCATTATACAACGAGCCCTCTAGAATCATCTGACGACCATGTGTTAAGAAATACGGAGTGTGTTTGGTAACCTCGTGAGTGGCAGTATTTAAAGCACATTGGATCTCCGCTATGTTCTTATCCCAATTACGGTGATCTGAACGTACGTATGATGCAATGGTCCTTACCAATTCGCGGTTTACTCTTTCCGTTTGGTTCGTCTGGGGATGATATCTAGGGTTATAAAAAATATGCGGAACGCTATATTTGACCATAAGGTCTCTGAAATCTTTAGAAGTAAATTGAACACCATTGTCACAGAAAATATATTTCGGTACCCCGTGTACCAGTAAGATTCCTTTTTCTACGCACTTAACTATCGCCTTCGCGGTTATGGTACGCAGAGGAAAAAGAGTTACATATTTACTAAAATAATCAGTACACACAAAGAGGTATTGATTTCTTAAATATGAGGGAGGAAATGGACCAAGAATGTCACAAGAAATTGCTTCGCCTGGTGACGACACGCGTCGGGGAGAACCCATGAGACCAGGTCTAGCTAGATTTACAGGCTTATAAGTCCTGCAAATTTCACAAGTATGAACGTATTCTTTTACATCGGAGAAAAGTGTAGGCCAAAAGTATATTTCAGCAATTTTAGAATGAGTCTTGGCTACCCCAAAATGTCCTGCAGTAGGATCATCATGATACCTCTTTAGAATCTTTTCCCGTTCCTCAAAAGGTAAAACCAACTTCCAGCCAAATTGGTCTGTCAGGCGATATTTATTCTTAGAGTAACGGAAAAGTTTATTGTTCTCAATTTTGAAATTGGGATACAAAGATGGTTTTTCCTTGACCTTTCCGTAAAGGTCTTGATACCATGGATCTTGAGAAGTAGACACATCGATCTCATTTATATGAATACGTGACAGGCAATCAGGAATGATATGTTCTTTACCCTTCCTGTGTATAATTTCAAAATTAAACTGACTTAGTCTGCACGCCCAACGGTTTAGACGACCAGTTGGATTTTTCAAGTTGGTAAACCATTTTAACGACGCATGGTCAGTTACAATGTAGCATTTTCTACCTTCTACGTATGCTCTATACTGCTCTAATGCATATATAATACTCAAAAGTTCGCGTTCGGTAGCCGAATAAGAGACTTCTGGCTTATTTAGAGTACGACTACAGTAAGCTATAGGATGATCGACACCGTCAAACTTTTGCATCAGTACCGCACCGATGGCATACGAAGAAGCGTCAGTATGTATGTAGAAATCATTATCGAAGTTAGGGCATTTAAGAATAGGTGCTGACACTAAGGCAGATTTCAGTAAGTTAAAAGAATCATTGGCTTCATTTGACCAAACAAATGGAACCTTTTTGCTAGTTAGCCGTGATAACGGACGAGCAATTTTAGAAAAATTATTTATGAAACGCCGGTACCAACCGCACGTTCCCAGAAAACGTTTCACTGCTTTTGCATCTTCAGGAATAGGAAAATTCAAAATGACATCAATCTTAGACGGATCTGTTCTCAGACCGTGTTTATCAATAAGGTATCCTAGATATTTAAGTTCACTTCTACAAAAGAGCGATTTTTTCATATTAATAGTTAAGTTAGCAAATTTTAGTTTTTCATATACCGCATTTAACAAACGTATATGTTCATCAAAATCAGAAGTACAAATGATGATGTCATCAATGTAACAGAAAACTTTATTATCGAACTCAGCAGTGAAAAGATTATCCATTAAACGTTGCATAGTTGCAGCAGCTCCGACCAAACCAAAACACATAACATTGTAATGAAATAGGCCCTTTCCGGGTACAGTGAAGCTAGTTTTTTCTTTAGAATCATTACTAAGAGGAATTTGATGATAAGCGGCACTTAAGTCCAAGGAAGTTAAAAATTTTGCATCGCGTAAGTTATCTAAGATATAGTGAACGTATGGAACTGGGTAAGCGTCTGATTTCGAAACCGAATTCACTTTCCTACTGTCTAAGCATAGTCTCATATCCCCGTTAGGTTTTTCCACCATGACGACAGGCGAACTCCAAGGTGAGTGAGATGGTTCTACTATTCCCGCTTTTAACATACGATCCACTTCTTTCTCTAAAGCTTGTTGTTTTTGAGGACTAAGCCGATAATATTTTTGTTTAATAGGAGGTGAGTCTCCCGTATCTATAATATGTTCAATTAAATGTGTTTTTCCTAAACCCACTTTATCAGTATTAATTTGGTCGAATTTTTCTTTCACCGCTTCAAGCTGGTGTTTTTGTTCATAAGTCAGAGAGTCAGAAGTTATTAAACCCGTATCAGATTTAGATAAGTCGAGACTAGCCAAGTGGTGTTCATCACCCTTGGGAATATCAGTAATAAGTCCAGGTGCTAAGTTAAATGCTCTCCAAAAGTTTAAACCCAAAACTATAGGTTGAGCAAGTTGTGGATGAATATTGAAATGAACTAATTTAATTTCTCCTCTATAATTAATAGGCAAAACCATGAATTTTGTGCATATCAGGCGATTATCGTTGGCTACACGAATAATTACTGGCTTTTTGTGAGATTGGATAGCAATCCCACCTGTAGCAAAAACTAGATGACTATCTTTACCTAAAAAGCTGGTACTAGCACCAGAGTCTAACAGACCTCTAAAATTTAAACTTAGTATATTTAAAAGAGCATAAACTCGGTCATCTCCCTTTGGAGGATTAAAGAAAATTGTCTTTTCTGCAGAAAAGGGAGCAGAAGGGTTATAGTTGTTATTTTTAGAAAAGACAAACTTATTTAGTTTTTTGGCGGAGTTTTACATTTAGAGCATTCGGGAGTGCGGACTCCTTTTTCCCCACAACGAAAACATACAATGTCCCGAGAAACAAAACACGACTTAGTAGTGTGGTTAGTTTTCCCACATCTGAAACACTTAACTCCAGACGAATTCTGTGACATCGAAGCAACGAACTGCTTTGAAGGGTTATAAGGACATGAAGGATAACGACGACGATCCTGATTATTATTGGCAGCAACATCCGAAGTGTTAGGTTCCGGCTTCTTAGCTATCACCGGTTCACGAAATGTGCTTGCTTTAACCTGAGCCAGTTCTATCCGTTTACATAACGATTTCAAGTGTTGAACAGAGTCAACATTGTGTAAAGCCAAATCCCTAGAATATTCAGGACGAATATTTCTCATCAAAGTGTCAAGTTTTTCCTGCTCTGGAACCTCCTTCGTCAAACGCTCGTACATGCCCAGAACAGTCGAGACAAAATATACAATGGTTTCAGACTTGGCCTGAGTCCTTGAACGGATCTCCTGCAGCAATTGGTAATCCAAGTCTGGAATATCAAATTCTTCCCGTAAAGCGACGGTGACCTGTTGATAAGTTAGAAGTGTATTACGCTGGGATCGGAACCATGACAACGCTGGACCCTCTAAGATTTCAGGAAAACCCCTGTATATACGGTCTTCTGAAATACGTCTTGCGTTCCGCAGCTCCTCCAACCTAGTAAGGAATGAACGCACACAAGTGTCACCCTTAAATCTCAAATTTAAAGAGTTGATATTAAAAGTCTTGTCCGGTTTGTACACAATTTTCCTAACCACTTGAGTTTGGGCCGAAGAAAAGTCCTCATCATCAGAATCAGGTGATGATGCAGCACTATCCTCCTCTAATCGTTCCAACAAAGAATCTAACATGGCTTTAAGAAGCTGTACCTCATTCGACTCCTGTAATCGAGAGAGACGGCACAAAAGATATTTCACCCGAGATGACAGGCGGTCTCTAGCAGACGTAGACAAATCCTCCGAAATCTCTTGCTGAATCTCCTCCGCTTTGCGTTGACAGATCTCAAGTTCCACGGCAGGATTGCTTTGAGCCATCTCCGGAAATTTTAAACTACCCTTCTTGGCGAGAGCAGATGTTTGTTTCAGCGCCTGACACAAACTAGTCCTACGAGATTCTGGGTTAACGGGAAGCTTCCGTATCGCCAGCTCATGTGTGATCTCGTCTTTATGTAGGTGAGTGATTTTACAACCCGCTTTTAAGAAATCCATGTTAGGTAATGTATCTTGTATGTACCTTAGTCAATTCAAGAATATTCAAATTATTCGAGTTATTTAAACTTACTTAAATTTTCTTATTCAGATTTTAGTCACATCCGGTAGTTGAGTAAAACTCTATTTATAATCACTTAAGCTAAGCCTCAAAGTTTGCAAGCTTAAGGGCTGCTTAAAGAAAAAGTTGACATACAATTTTAACAGTAAGTGTTCAATATGAATATCATAACACTATTTCAAAGTGTAAGGTATAAAGAATATTTAGAATTCTTATAGATAACACCAGTTATACAACAGTTGCAAATGCAGAAGTACACCTTACAAACTATAAACAGGTTAGTTGCTTGAACATGTCCTATATACCTTGCGCCTACTAAATGAACAATAATTTAAATGTTAATATAGGCCAAACGTTGGGTACGCTACTGTAACAACCTCAACTTGGGCTATTAAGAGAAAAAGAGTAAATAAATTTAGAAAATGAAGTTACCTGGAAGAGGTGCAGAATGCCCAAAAATATCCTACTAATTTTTAAAGTGACAAAGTTCTAACTAAATGTTGAGAGCATAAATAAAATAAAATAAATTACCTCAGGGTCAAATGGGAATCAGGCCACTATGCAAGGTATGTGTAATCTAGCAGCGACATTTAAACTAAGGACGCCTCACTGCTAAATCACGATATGGACATGTTCAAACAAAACAACAGATTCAAGTTTCAGTCATATCATTATTATTTTATAATACCTCCCTAGGGTTAACTGGTTAGGTTACAAAATATGTTCCACAGTTTTATCGGAACCAGTTCAAGTTGTGTTTTGTTATAATGGTCACTTAAGTTCTAGTTAACACACGCCCACGGTCTCCTCATGTAGCTGGTAGCTTACATGGAAATGATGGCACTCGGCCTTACAAACAATTTATTTAGTTCACAAAGAATAATCAGAAAGTCCACTAATATGGTTCACTGTATCATTAAGCAAGTTTATATCACTCGATCAACCACTTTAGGTATAAATTTTAGTGGGCACTAGAAATATGGAAAGTGTACATCACCATAATTTCACCAGCGGGGATACTCAAATATTCTTCTAGGGCAGATGCCAGCTAGTAACGAGAAGTAACACGACGAGTAGACCGTTTAGAGACTCATACCTCCACTAAAACCTCATTATAAAAAATAAAAAATAAAAAAAACCCCTGTGGACAAAGAGAATATCCTAATTAGTATCTTATTCGTTTTCATAATTATCTAGGACCTTTCATCATCACAGTCTTTATCATCAACATATTAAACAAGTAACTTACCAGGGTTTAGTCTGGGGTTAGTAGTTCAAATCAACCGGGACATTCTTATTCTCTTAATAGTGCTTGTCCGGGTGATTGGGATATTCTTTGTGGACCTGAAAATACAAACACCCAGTAACAGCCATTGCAAAGAACCAAACCACGTTTTGAACTTGCAGTCGCCTCATAATGGCGTCCACGACAACTTACCATATAAACTGTATAAAGGATTAGGGTTTTATCCCCTTTAAAGTTTCATTTTCATCTCATCATCTGGACGTCCTTGTTGACGCTGAAAAGACACAAACTCTAATATTAACCAGTCTTTGAGATCCACCACGAATAAAATGCCACGTGCCATGAGGCCTACCATTTTGTATCTAAATTCCCCTATCCAACGTCTGTGTGACAGCAGTACCGGAACACCAATGAATCGACGAAATCGCCTTCCATAAAGACAACGCGCCATAAAAGACCTCACACACTCAAACCTTTACAATCAACCAAATCTATATCTCAAATTGTAGTAATGTAGAATTTACTTTTCCAAATAAAACTATTTCTTTTTAAATCTAGTATTTTAATAATGAATGACCATTTGAAGGTTTGAAGACATAACAATAATCACCATCCATCTTAGACCTGAAACGAAGTAAGTGTGAACGACCTTTTTCTCCGTGTCACTATTAGGTGTCTACCTTATCTATGGCCAGACTCCGGCAGACTGACAGTTCTTTTGTCAACAAGTTGAATGCTTTATTATTGTGAGATTGAAAAGTTTATTCTTAGTTTAATTATGGATGTATGCATTTATCACTAGTGCCAGAACATAAGTATAAACGTCAGGCATGTAAATTTATTATTAAATGAGTGAGATTTGGCCCTGAAGAGGCATATTGTAGCTACAAAACAATGTCGGATTATTCCTTATAACAGTGAGTTAAAACATTAATTTCTATTCAAAATTTTAAGTTAGGACATGGTCCTAGCAATTAGATATTATCTTAGGTTTATATTTTATTGTTTTCCTTCAGATTTCCGTACTAAATACTTGAATTCAGTGTTTTACTAAACGTCCAAAGTTAGTGTAATCTTTGGCGATTTGAGGTTACAATACTATCTCCAAAAACTTAATTGGGTACTATAAAGTGTTACAAGTAAATATAAAAATAAAATCCTAAACTAATATAAATTAAATAAAAAATGCCCTCCAGATCGCTGCCGATGGGTAGCGTGCCCAGAAAGGTGGCCGCATTGCCACGTTGTATGACAACGCTTATACGCTCAGCGAAGTATTGACCAGCCCTCTGGTCATCTGTGGTATCGATGAGACGCGTCGCTAATTCTTGCGCCCACGGCCTCAACGTTTTGACCCCAAACGCCTCAAATAAGTAACTGCTGCCAAGGGCTGCATACTTACGGCGTTTGAGATCTTCTGCTGCGAAAGCGGCATGGCCAGCAATAATGCTGGTATCAGGAAGATGGGATGAAGCGATGGTATCTACACATGTAGCATCCCAAACCAGTGGTCTTCCCGTCTTACAACTCTTCCAAGGCAACAGCGTCATACCATCGGGCCCCTTGTCGTCGTCCCTCGCCAGGCCAACAATCCAGGATGGCTGGGACTTTGACGCTGACAAGGCGCTTCGGATGACATCGTTTATACTGGCATGCCGGGGTATGCGCCCTATCCTTCAGGCAAGACCATGGTTCCCCAAGGTGTCCCACCATGGTACCACATTGGCAGCGATGTGGAGCGTTGGTACCCACCAACGCCCCAGCACCCGCCCCTATGCACAAAATCGCCGCCAGCCTAAAAGTAGAGTTATCAATATAATACGTATGTATGTATGTTCGTCGATAACTTAGTATGGTTATAAAAGTGAAAACCAAAAAGTATATACAAAAACAATGTAAAATAGATAATTACGCTACATACAACGCACAAACATGAAAACCTCAGCTCAAATCCATTTCTGTCATCCGTTGTCAAAACACATCGTAAGAAAAACTTTTAGATATAAGTTGGACCGCAAGCCCTCAAAGAAATATCAATTTTATTTGCCTAACCTTTATGGAAGGAAAATGCTACGTAACTTCAAAGGAACGTTTATCATTTGCCAACTTTCCGAACAATATCGAACATTGCAGTGAATATCGGAATAGCTTTGCGACTTACACAAGAAGTGATTGTGATGAAAATTTGAGGCGTTATATATTTCTGTACGAGGCACGGTTTCTGTAAAATTTTATGTTGGTCGGTACAATCTGCGATACAATTACCTACTGAATTTCCATATAAAATGTAGGTAATATTATAAAATTATTGGAAATAACATAAAACTTGATTTCGCTTCGATTCGCTTTAAACGCCCACAAATCCACGAGCAGGTAATAATATGAACAATTGTCGTTTTGTATAACCATTGCCCCGTGTGGAAATGTTGAGCTGACTGTACTATCATCAGGTGTTGAGTTTATCCGGTCAACTGCTAGGCGAAATATTGTCTAACGAGTTTCTTCAACAAAACATTTTTTTCAATACTAGCGACACGCCCAGGCTCGGCACGGGTTATTATTATAGGTACTTATAAACCTTCCTCATAAATCACTCTATCTATTTATAAAAACCACATCAAAATCAGTTGCGTAGTTTTAAAGATTTAAGCATACACACATACAGACAGCAGGAAGCGACTTTGTTTTATACTATGTAGTAGTAATAGTGGTTTTTATCGTGCGAAACAATTTACCATTTTTTAAATTGTTTTCCTTGTACGGAATCGGGATTCTTTATAGGTGCCATGTTGATTTCCAACATTTTTTTATTGTTTTTTAAGTAAGTATATTATTTTGAGAAAACAAAGCGTTAACTTATTGATAGGGTTACAATTTGGTCAAAGAACCCTAAAGAGTAAATTATCTATACGTACAGCTCTATTCACGAAAGCTGGCGCGAAAAATGTATGAAACTGCCATTAATTCAGACATTCCGCGCCAGCTTTTGTAGATCGAGCTGCACTTAAATGTGCTCGTTTTAAAACACTAATCGACCGCATGGTCTTAAGATAAAAAGTCCTAAAGCATTCAAAGCACTTAAAAACTTCCAACAACAAATACTTTTTCTTCCCTTGTTTAATTTTAACAAGTTCGCAAGAAAAATGTACGACTCTCATTTCGCGAACTTTATGACCGTGTCTGAAATTGGGGACATACTAAAAGCGAGCTGGAGCAAACATTGAAGCTTCTGTTGAGTTGTGAAACGCTGGAAAAGTTGAAGAAAGGAAATGTGTAGGATTTCACACCGTCACCACTCCGATACGGCGCGGATGTTACATCTGTAAATGTACACACGCGTTCAGAATTGCAACTACTACTATACGCTATAGTACAATCTGCAATGCCTAGGTACAATGCCTCAAGGACCTATTTTAGATTGAAGCTGGGTAGAGGTAGGTAGCTAGGTAATACTTACTGTATATATTTTGAAAATAAATGTTCCTTAATCGACAATATAAAGAACGTATTTCTACGTACAGACATTGTTAAGGTGCGATATACTCAGACCTATTTTGGTGCTAATGTATTTTCGATGTGATTTTCAAGCCGGATTCAGTTGAGTTACGAGTTTTCTTTTAAAATTCTGGTAAAGATTGTAGAAGCGAACCGATGGAAAAATAGAGCACGTTAAACAAGTATAAACTCATTTACGTAAAAAGTGATAGCTGAAATAAAAGTACTTATTTACTCCCTATTTAGTGCTAGAAATTGGAATGTGGAACTTATTTAAGTATCTTTTGGATCATAACTGTTTGAAGTCACTATCAGTTCATAAGAATTAAATAACAGCCATGTAACTCTTGCTGCTCCGACAGGCCTTATTACCTTAAGGTACCTTATTTATAGAACCCGTTTATCTGCTACTACATTCGTTGTTAAAGTGAAATTAGATTCAATTCGATTTCGTATTTACCCAACGTTGTAGTGGTACATATGTTTAAATACAAACATTCATTATTTAGTTACGGGACTTCGAGTAACATTACTAGGGGCCGACATCACGCAAATCAGTGCACACTACGAATATCCTTTTGTGTCGTAAAAGAGATCGCTCTATCACATGCCGCCCTGGAGGATATAGGAGGATAAAACATGAAATCTTAAAACAAAAACGTGTATTATTTGTAAACTATTTATGAACTCGTTGGTGGTTTGGATACGAGTATAATTAAATTGTGATTTTAATTTCAGACGCCTATCATAAAAATAAATACACAGAACCGTTTAATTACAAATTTAAGCCAGCAATAAGTAGTAGTCAGTAATTCAATTATTTTCATATAGTAAATAGTTGTCGATTATTTTCATATATTAATATTAAAACAGTTTTTATGCAGTACACTAGAATGGTCGTTACCGGGTCTGCTGGACCCTGTGGCCTACATTTACAAATGTAATTTATTTGTTACGTATTGTACGACGATACCATTGATATAGTGAATATAGTGAATCTTCGTCGCATCGATTCGTATATTCTCTAACTAACCCGGATAAAAAATAAATAAATAATAATAATTTTTAAATCTATGCTTCAAGCTGAATGTGCGAAGTGATAATTTGAAGAAACATGCTTCTGGAATATACTTCATGCTAGACATAGAACATTTGCCTTATAATAACTTGACGAAATGAAATAATACCAAATTATAATTTCACCAAATGAATAAATTGCGAAATGTAATTTTGCTAAACGTTGATTTGGGAAATGAAACTTTTGTCAAATTATATTTGAGTAGTGAAATTTTGCGAATCATTTTTTCCGCAAAAGGGCAGGATACCCGTTTATTACGATCATGACTCTACGTTTCGAGCCTTTTACAACACTCGTTTTCACAAGGTTAAAATCACTCATACAAGTTACTTGTGCGAACCTACATATAAAAATAGAAAATAAAAACAGAAACAAAGGTTAGTTTACAACGCCCAGAGGGGCTTATCAAGAATGATACACGATGAATTCGCTCTAAAGTGTTTAATTTGAATTTGGAATGGATAACAATCGCGTTTACAGAAAACAATATTAATTTAAGAAAAGTTCACATTCAAATTAAGAATACATTCCGATTACGACCGCAGGCAGCCGGAATGGGTGATAACGCTGACAACACAATGCTTTCACAATTGGAAATTCCAACCCTCCTTTTGTTTCGTGTTTTACATAAACGAGACGTTCGTGAGATCATTTAACAAGTACATAGGTAGGTAATTATTTCCCGCGGTAATGCATTTCTTTAAACGTTAGTAACTATAGATGTACAGTCAACCAATTGGAACCCTAGGCCACTCTAGAACCATGTCAAAATGACAACCAGTAAGAGATATTTTCTAATCTGTAATCTGTTTTTTAATTTATAGTTTCACTATGATATAGGCCTACAGTGGTCTTGAGTTGCAATTGGTTGAATGTACATACTACTAGTCGATATTATTTATATTCCAGTACCTAATTTCCTCGACCAAACCAAATCAAACTTATGAACGTTTCAAAGCTATAATTTGAATTACACACACACACTCACACACGCTTTACTCTACCGTGGCAAAATCCCAATAGTATTCATTGCTACGATTTTCTAGTACTGTTATTGCACAATGGCAATACGATTACAATCGGAGGCAGCAATTGGGACAATGGACATAATAATATACTCAATACAGGCACAAAGGCAATGACTGATTTGACTGGCAGATCATATGGCCCAAATAGGCTACGATACGAGATGATATTTTAAGTAACTAATTAAGAAAACCAGCTGGAAAAATATAACAACGTAGCTAGCGAGGTAAATTATTGTCGACGGATTGTTAGATTTCAAATTTAGACTTTAAAAAACATCATCGGATCAAAACTAAATCTGGGGGCACCGTAGTGCCCCCGCCAAGTCGAGCATACAGAGGCACGACCGTACCATCCTTTTCTCGAAGCCATTCAGGCCATTTTCGACCTCTTGTAACTTCACGGTGGTTAAGCCTAGTGCCTACGGTGGTTAGGACATCATATGAATTAATTATATTCTCAATATCATTTAATTTGAATTTGTAGTTTAAGAGCAATCGCTCGTCAATGTTCCTTACTTTTGTCACTCACTTACTCACTCACTCATGATCATCAATAATCTAAGGTATTACTTCTTTTATGAAACTTAGTTTTTAGAAGACGCAATGTACTAAGTTTGACCCATTTGTACTATGACAAAAGACGTCAATTAAACTGATGTTAACGAACTTTGTAAATATTAATTAATTTGTATGAAAAAGTAAATACATACAAATTCCACAATAGTGGTTCAGTTTGAGGAGTTGAACCTACGATTCAATTTATTGCTCTTATTGTAGGCCACACCCGGTATATTTATTATACTATAAAGAGTGAAACTGCTTATACTTATCTGCCAAACTGCACAACACTTTGAACTCCTTTACTGTTAACTAAATAATTATTCAGAGAATAGTAAAAATGGATTGTAATTTGTTGTCATTTGACAACTTTGATCTGTCGAGGAAAGCAATAAAACGGATATGCAAAAGCATTTTGCTAAATCTTAAGTTGAAACTCTTTGCTCTCACTAGGTCGAAAAGTTAGAAGCAGTCGTGCAAGTGGATAATATTAATCAAAACATAAATTTGACAAGTTTTGAGATTATAATTTTTTATTAACCATCAAACCAGTTACTATACAAAATACCTACCGCCCATAAGTAAATATAAATAATACTATGTAGGAATTTATTTATTTCTGTACATGTCATGTTTTTATTTTTATCTTTTTGTACGATGGTGAAATAAAGCCCACTATAAATCTTTCCTAAGAATACTGCAAAAGTAAGCACCGGAACTTAAATTCAGGTAGTTATAGAGTTAAGAAACTTATTTTTCACAAAGTTTTGTCAAGAGCTCCGTAAATCCTCGGCCGTCCAAGTCCGCTCGCGGCATGATGTATTATTTAGTTAAAGTGAAAAGTGGGTCACGAATTCGAAATTAGCATATCCGAGTTTTGTGAACCTCACCCTGTAGGCGGGCCCAAATTGCTCGTAGAACCAATGGCCGATGGGGCAGAAAGGTTCTTGAGTGGCGACCACGTCCAGGAAGACGCAGCGTGGGAAGGCCCCTGACTAGATGGACGCTTAGATGGACCTTTGGCCAGCAATGGGCGTCTTTCGGCCGAAATGGTGATGATGATGAGTTTCATTAATGCAACATTTTTCATTGAACATGCAAACAAACTGAGTTTGAAGTTTACAGGAACAATCCGACCGACGTTTGTTTAAAATTATGTTTGTTCGGCGAAAACTCGAGTATCATTCATCAAATTGTCGTGGTTGGAAGGTTAAATGAGATAATATTGTAGATTGTATGACAAGGGCTTAGAGTAACTCATTTTCATCGAGGCTATTTATTAGATATATACTCTGCTTTTCACTTCGATTTTGTGGAAAATACTAGGTTTCATTTCATTTTAAATCGTTGAAAATAAAGATGCAATTAAACATGGCAGCGGGCGACGGCGAGCTCCGGTCGCCTGCAATTATACTTTATGCTCTAGAGCATAAATAGCGATTTTATTTCGCCTAACCTTGACTTAAAGTCGAACTTTTTGAGCAAGTGAAGTGAAACAAATAATTTCAAATATGAACCTAATTGAACAAGTTCAAGTTTGGGGCAAACTATTAGAAAAGATAAATTAATTAATTAATTAAGGAGTATAAATTAATTAACTAATTAAAGAGTATAATTAAATAAAATATAAAAACCGCTGACAGACTGGTCATTTTGAGGTCTTCATTTTGTAAATGATTGGTTACCACAATTTAATATCCTAAAGTGTTTGATTTAAATGAGCAAACTCATTAGTAGGTAAATATTAAACTCAACAAGCAAGGTTTGTAGGATGTTTTATGAATAACGCTATAAACTACATCTAAACAATAAAAAAGGGAAATTATATGTTCATTTTAAACTTAAGTCGAATCGAATTCAAATCGGAATGTCAAAGATCATTTCAGACAACTCTTTGAAACATAACTGGTAATACGGAAAATAAAAATAATGTAATGTTGTTGCTTATGCTATGAATTTTTATAAACGAACAAATTGTCGTACTTATACCAGAATTAATGATAAAATTCTTGTGTTTTAATCTAGATTATGCTGGAAACATGCGGGATAAAGTGCAATTTACATAGATTTACGTATGTACAAATATGGAAACAGTAAATCCGCTACGTACAATAGGGACAATTGCGTTATGGAAATAATTTTGACCACGAAAGAATAACAAAAACATGGAAAGAGTACCAACTTCCAACTATCATTGGAGCCTCCAAAGTGTTTATGGTAGAGATCATCGGGAGCTCATTAAAACAGAGTTTCCTACTATTCCACTAATATTAAGAACTGCCTGTGTGTCTCGAGGACAACAGCTAGAAGTAAAAAGCATTCCTTAAGTTAACACGGAAATCTGCGTCATCGGTTTTCAGACAATCCTGTTTTATCCCCAAGTTTATGAGATTGGCCAACTACTTTTTAGTATGTCATAAGCCCAAGGATGCAACTGAAAGACTAAGCAGATTTGGATAGCGGCCTTTCTTTTAGCTACAACACAATGTAGACCATTCGAAACTTGGACGATTGCCGTCGCAAAATGCAAGGATGTAAAACTTCTTAACTACTTAGCTGCAGTTTCATTTAATTAGGTTTGGTTTCAGCATTATAGAACTTAATTTGGTGAGGTAAGTTCTTTAGCAAAGAATTTAACTTATCCTATTCTGCGTTTGTAAACTAGTTACTAGCAGTTAAGTTATAATTAAAATGTGCTCGGTTGTATGGAATTTAAATTTATATGTAGTTGAAGTCTAATTTTAATTTTGTTGTTATTTTAATTACCTTTTGACATGTTTTAGGCTAAGTTCTTTTGGAAATTGTTATATTGTATTAATGAATTGATTTAAATAAATAAAAATTTTATAGTTATAATTTTTTTTTTAATAAATATTTTATGGGACAATCTTACACAAATCGACCTAGTCCCACGGTAAGCTCAATAAGGCTTGTATTGTGTGTACTAGGCGACGATATATATAATAGATATATACATATAACTACTTAAATACATAGAAAACATCCATAACTCAGGAACAAATATTCGTGATAAAACACACAAATAAATGCCCTGACCAGGATTTGAACCCGGGACCTCCTGCTTCGTAGGCAGGGTCACTACCAACTAGGCTAGGAGGCCGTTGAGCTAATTTAAGCTGCAAGTGTCTTATTTAAACTTTTGTGAGCCGTACGGACATTAATCCAATTTAATAATGCTTTTATAGTGCGGTTGAGATTACAGCGTTTCTGCAGCGCGTCGTCAATGTCCGCCCAGGCGCACACAGTGTGGTTAACATGAGTTGTACGTGTACGTGGCCTGATTTGATAACGACTGCGGCATTCGGGGGTTGGTCCGTCTCGCTCCTGCCAGAGTAATGGTAGCAGCGGCCAGATATACCATCGAGCGCCGCAGTGGCTATCGAATACAGACGATCATTGTCTAATCCTAACAGGGGCCTTACCAAGACGTCTTAACGCGATTCAGTTTAGGTTCAGTTTAGGCTCAGTTGTATGGAAGCGACTCAGTTTAGGTCGTCAACTGAATCGCTTAAAGACGTCATGGTAAGGCCCCAGTTAGAAAATGACTGGCGTATTTCTCTACCGCGAGATCTTAACTATTATTTATATACTCAATTCAGATTCAGATTTATTTATTTCATAATACAGATTACATTATAAACTGCAGGCATGTCAATCTACAAGTATTCATATTATGATCGTCAGAATAGGTATAGAGTATAATCAATAGAGTGAAATTAAACACTTTAGAACGGATTAATCGCGTTTATTAACACCATGATCCTACGTTTCGAGCCCTTTACAGCACTCGTTTTCACAGGGTTAAGATCAGAGTTAGGGTCATCTTAACCCTGTGAAAACGACACCTGTGAACGTAGGATCATGGTGTTAATAAACGCGATTAATCCGTTCTAAAGTGTTTAATTTCAATGAATAACAATCGCGGTAACAGAAGACAATATTATCAATAGACTGATCATTTCAAAAAATGAAATCAAATCATTACAAGATATAAAATTTCATACAATGTCACAATAGTATCTCCTGTAGTGGATCGTCGAAGTCTATGCATCTTTTATATAGTCATTCATAAAATATAATGGATTATCAAAAAAAAAATCTCTTAATCTGCGTTTGAATGTTTGATCACACAGTTCACTTCTTATAGCGACCGGAAGTCGTTAATAATACGTAGGCCCTATGACACGAGGGTTTTTTTGAGCTAAGGCCATACGGCGGGGTACTGTTCTTAGCCGTCTCGCCGAACGCACATTTATACCCTCGACATGAACGCGTTTAAACTCAGCTAGATTGCTCCTCACATACATTATAACCTCAAAAAGGTATAGGGAAAAATGTGTCATTATGCGGTGCTATTAAAGGAATGGAAGGAAAAATGTGTCATTATGCGGTGCTAATTAACGGATTTATAGGTAAAACGTTTGTATTAAAACAACACAAGTACTTATTTTTGTAACACTCTGCTGTATTCATGCTCACCATTCGGCGCCAACCGTGCATGAAGTCACATCAAGTGAAAATAATGGATGGATTTGGCGCGAGCTAAAATCAACATTAAATTTTCATTTATTTTAATTTTAAAAATTATCCATGATATGTTTTAGTATTTTGATTTTTTGTAAATCTCGATCAAATCGTTTTTATACATACAGGGTGTAAGAAAAGTCCCAAACGATACTGCAACAAGTGATGAGGTCAATGACCCTGAGTAAGATGAGAGTAGAAAAATTTCGAAATTCGAAGTTTTTTTGTATGGTGCTTTTTCGATGACCCTGGCGCCCGGTTTTTTTTTAATTAACACAACATTGCACTTTGACACCAATTGAATGCACTGTGAAAATCATAAATTATACATACAAAATATAAAACACAAAAGAGAGACAAACACATACAAAAATCACATATTTAGTACTACGCCGATTTTCATTTGTATGAAATTTCGGTTAATAACCGGTTATTAACCGGTTTTCCATACAAGTAAAAACCGGTTTACACGCCCTATATGCAATGCCCAAATTCACGATTATACGATAAAATAGGTCAAGACACTCGTATTTGAATTAACACCGCTTTCATGTTTTGGTTATAATTCAAAACGGTGCGGCCCATTGAAGCACCTGTCACTGCTATATGCCAAGCATAAAGGTTACATTCCAATCGCTAATGTTTGCCTATCATTGGATGAATACTCTGGAATGATTTCGTATCTTTAAAGCGTATTAGTAATAGTATTGCACCTGTTGGCAAACATTTATCAATAAGTAAAAATAAATAAATACATTTGAAAGAAGAAGGATTATCACCGATGCGAGTAAAATATGCAAAGTAATCATTTCTTAACTTATTCATTCTTTTTATTCATTTTATAATAATTTATTCACCTAGTGTGTTTTTGCAGCATCCAAATAATTGTTTTATCTATCTATCAATACTAGATATCGAGTGAACGACAGCAACGCAGAGGCGATTACAATTTCCAATCTCCAATTTTTATTTTATATAAAATCGCTACTCCCGGAACATGACCTTTACCCTAAAATGGGTTAGCACGTTAAATCATTAGCATCCTTCACTATCCGCGAACATTATAAACGACATAGTCATGGATATAAATTATCTTTCCACCACGCTTGAGAATTCTATATTTGGGTCCTTTTATTATATACAGGGTAATTTTGCGGTTTTCTACAAATTCGTTTCAGATGATAAATAAGTAGAAATACACAATTGTCTTACAAAAATCAACAAACAATTGTCTTAAATTTAAATTTTGTTTGAGTCAATTGATTTCAGTTTTGTTATTTGACTTGTTTCAGGCTAAGTTGTATTAAAAGTTATTAAAATTAAGACATCATAATTAAGATGCAATTATTTGTATAAAAATTAAAAAAATAAAGCATAGGTAGAAAAAATATATTTTTAAATAAATTTTTTCGCTTCCAATACAATATTATCTCAAAAGTCATATAGCGAAAAATAAAGACAGTGAAGTATATTTCTTTATAGTATGAAAAACTCAGGTACAGAGTATAAGAGTCGTTCTGGATCACGATCCTAAAGTCACCCCGTATAGGTTAATATATCTGAAATTGAGCTATCAATCAAAATGGAGCGACAAAATAGATCGACCGGTTCATGGACTAGTTTGCGGCCGTTTGATAGATTCGATACCCGCGGGGATGAACGGATATCAATTGCCACGTATTAAGTGTACGGGGCGTTTTTCCCTTAGCCATATGGTGTCAGGTAATTTGAACTCGCGACCTCTCTGAACAGCGGTCAGATCGCTCTGCCAATTGAGCTATCGACACTTACTCGAAGCGGGCGTAAACAAATGAAAGAAATAGTGGAAACATTCACCACAAACATCTAGTAAGCATCGATAGCTCAATTGTTAGAGCCATCTGACCAGTGTTCAGAGAGGTCACAAGTTCAAATCTTAATCTTAAGTTGACGACCGGTTGGCGTAGTTGGTAGTGACCCTGCTATGCCGATGGTCCTGGGTTCGAATCCCGGTAAGGACATTTATTCGTGTGATGAACACAGATATTTATTCCTGAGTCATAGATGTTTTCTATGTATTTGTATATTATGTATATCGTTGCCTGAGTACCCGTAACACCAGCCTTCTTGAGCTTACTGCGGGACTTAGTCAATTTGTATAAGAATGTCCTGTAATATTTATGTATTTACTCGACGCGGATAATTTTTCTATTTTTCTTTCAATTATAAAATTGTAAACGTTCGCAGACGTCTTTGCTTAATACAATATTCATTTTCACGTTAGCGATACTCCGGTACCAATATCGAATCGATAGTACGAGAAATCCAATGAAGGAAAATACCCTGTCTTGCTACTTCCAGCGTTACCAATAAGCGCTCGGGAACAATAAACTTTTATTACAAAACTAGTTCCTTAATACTGTTTTAGTATTTTGCAGCTGTACCTACAGTACCTAAGTGTATTTATTAAATAACTTTGAATTAGAAATAAACTTAAAAGTAAATCATATTATTCAATACCATTAAGTATGAGAAAAAGCTGTTATCGAGTAGCCTCGCCCTCCTCTTCCCTTTGTTAACGAGGAACTTAAGTCTGATGGCTATTTAACCTTTTTTGCACAAAAGAAAACCTTAACGTACAAAAGCGGACTTAATGTCAATAGGCATTCTCTACCAGTCAACCTTAAGGCATAACAAAAAATTTGTGGGTGGTGCTACTACAAGTCAAAACCGAAATAGTAAGAACAAGTTAATCTATAAATATAAAATACAAGTATAGTAAATACGTTACATAAATATAAATATATATAGGTATATATAGATTCATAAATATATACGAGACTCATCGAAAATAAACTCTAAACTTGCCTCTTGTAAGGCAAGTTTTCCCAGTACCAGGGGTCTTACCATGACGTCTTAACGCGATTCAGTTTAGGTTCAGTTTAAGCTCAGTTGTATGGAAGCGACTCCGTTCAAGTCGTCAACTGAATCGCGTTAAGACGTCATGTTAAGTCCCCTGGATTAATTGGTGTTCTAGCGCTGAAATTAATATAAGGTATTAATTTTCAACATAAAAACAAAGAAATTTTCCACCTCGTACTGTCAAGAAAACAAAAGAAGAAAATTGAGAGTTAGTGCCTTTCTAAATATTACCTATGGAAGGTACTCGTTTTCGCGTGTCATCTATTTGCGACTTTCGCATCTGGGAATTTCCATGATAAATTGGGTTTGGGATAGCCAAACTGTGGAATGAACCGGCACCAGCGGTATTTTCGGACCGATATGACTTTCAAAAGGTAAAAAAAAGAGAATAAATACTTCCTTTTTAGGCTCCGTAGCCAAAATGGCTAAAACGGAATATTTATAGTTTCGTCCAGTCCGTCTGTCCGTCCGTCCGTATGTCACGGCTCATTTACTCAGTAACTATAAAGCATAATTATGGTGTGCCGCTACTTAGTTTTGAAAAAAATATATGTTTGGGGGGGGGGGGGGCACCATACATGTAACTGAATGTAAAAAAAAAATGTTTGCCAAATATCTACTTTTGCACATTGATAATAGCATTTGAAAATAACTTAAATATTTCATGAACAAAATTTTGATTAATTAATCATAGCATCTCACTATTGAATTAATTAAAAGTCAAAATTTAACTGAAACGAAAAACCACTGAAGACATGGTCACCAAACACGAAGAAACTACGATGTACTCGTAGTCGTAGTAGTTTTTTTTGACGAAAATTTGACGGATCTTAAGTCAATAATTAATGCTTATGACAATTATTACAAGTTATAACCAATAAATATCAGTTGCCATTTAGTTTGTGAAGAGGCTGTAAACTCATAGAAACCGATTAGTAGAGTGACAAAGATTTTACAATAAAATTTATCTAAATAAAAATTATGTAAAAAAAAAAGTTTGTTTCCGTACAATTTAAATTTTCGTGAGTCATACTAATATTAAATTGCAACGGTTAACACTCACGTATTCACGTAACATGTCACGCCTATTGTGATAAAAATACGTGAGTGTTAACCGTTGCAATTTAATAATATTAGTTTATTAAGTTTGTTTCCGCGTAGTTACGACTTCAACGTGATTCCCATCAATTACTGAGTTAGAAAAAATGGTACATGATCACGGATTCAAGATCATACCATTTTCTGTGACTGATTGTTAGCCTTCGTTCTGTCCTTAAAGAAGTGACATAGGATACGTGGATACCATCCATGTAAACAGACTTCTACTATTATTTGTTTTCGTCTGTATTGTTTTCTTTTACTGAATGTTTCTAAAAATATAGCCTCCTAGTAAAATAAAACAAAAGGTTCTTATTTATTTAAAAGACAACTGAAAATCTGCACCCGGACCGCGCCCGAACCGAAAATAGAAACATTATTTTTGCAAATAACTTCTAACCGCAAAATGTTGGCTGCCAGTAACAAGCAAAATGTAATGGGAGCTACCGTATTGTTGCTCACCAGGCGTGCCACTCATGCGTGGGTACTAAGGCGTGCAAACCGGTTTTAATTGTATGGAAAACCGGTTCATAACCGGTTATTAACCGAAATTTCATACAAAAAAAACCGGGTTGCACGCCCTAGTGGGTACTGTATCAATATGAGAGAATTGTCAAAGTGACGTTTGAAATGTTCCCGCAGGACCCACGTTCCACTAGTGCCCCAAGCGGAAAATCGAGTCGCAGTAACCCTTTACTTGACGTTGGAACAAAGTTCACGGTCATGATTCGCATAATACAGGGGTGTATAGAGATATGAATCTCGTTGTATACAGGTATTGGCGTATTGAAGGGTATGATTCACGTTAAATACTGGTAGCACACAGGTATAAACCGCTATTTATACATTGTGGTAGGCTTAGCCAAATTCCACTATATTTTTAAGCAGATCCGTCTGCGAACTTCTTAAAAATAAAAGTTGAGTATGTGGTAGCATTAGTGGTGAAATCTCAATATAACTTGACACTCCACTTGCCGATTAAGAAGTACTTTCTTACGGTAGATGTTGCTAAGTACCCCCCTAAGGGATATGGTGAAGAAATTCGGGGCCACGGATGTGATCTCGGTATCTCAGTTGGTAAAGCCATGAGCTGGTTAATCAGGACACTTCTCTTCGTGCTTGACATGATCATGGTATGAACAAGTCTAGTGGACACACCTTTATGATTATCTCTCTTACAAAACGGTCTTTTCTACCATTTAAGCCGCAAATAAAATTCGAAGAACAGTAAACACATCAAATTTTCAGCACAGTTCCTTGAAAGTTTCCTAAACAAGCTGTAAGTTGAACGTAATATTCTCAACGCAGATTATAGATTGAACTACCTAGATGCCGTAAGCATCTAGCAACTTTATTACTATATTTTAAACTAATCACTTATGAGATTTTATATTGTACCTAGAATAATCAACTATTTTTATCGCTAGTTGCCATGGTTACAGTTTTCTGTATCACTTTTAAATCATGGTTTTATGCCATAAAAATTCTGAATATATGTTTTTTTTTGGTAGTTATATTCCCTTTCCATAATGAGTCATCTACCAAGCATGTCATTAGAACATAATACAACGTTTCTTCTAACAAACTGTGTTGCATTTGTCCCCTGGCTAAGACAGAATAAATTCAAGAAATAGTTGATTCACCCAACTAATAAGAACAATTGTGGGTTACCCTCATCTGGCAGAATATATATTGGCAGAAATACACTTCGCATAACACGTATCGCAGCAAAACTTTTAGCAGAAATACATACATGCATAATTATATATTTCTGCGAATATTATTTGGCATAATATTAATTTGGCAGAAAGTTTTTTCTGCCAAAAAAAATTGCGGAAAGATTAATTCTGCAAATCAATAGTATGCGAAAAGCAGTATGCGGAGGTTATTCTGCCAAACGTTACCTCAGCTATAAATTATTCTGCGAATCGAATTTATGACAAAAAAAAATCTACAAGACAATTATAGTGAACCAACATTGTAGGTATATCGAAACAGCATGAAATCAGAGCGCAATTGAGTGATGTCGGGATCATCTGTCTCACTAACATATTCATAATTGTGTTGGGTATGTATTTACGCCATCGGAGTGTTCGTAATTTGTCATCAAAAATTGCGCATTGCGTTGCGTCTCTCTTGATAAGTCCTCTTTTTACCGACCAAAGCAAATAAAGTATTTTAGGCACACAAATTAAAAAAAAAAAGTGTAACAAACTACCAGAAGACGTACCGCACTGAATGTCAATCAGTTTAAGAACAGACTAGACAAACACCTTACCAGCGTAAATAATGCTCGCTAAGTTCAGGCCATTTGGATAAAGGCAACTATCAGTTGTCTCAACTGACTACCTGATAAAATAGATAATAATAATAATAAATTAACACTTACACAAACGATTACGCTACGTAGGCAGTGTGTTGCATCAGTACAAAAAGACACGCAAAATTCAGTCAACTGTAAAAGAGGTAGCTAACAACTTGCGAAAAATGTTGCCTACAAATAAAACAAAATAAAAAGGTACACACATTCCGCGCGTAACCTTTAGATACAAGCATTTGCTTCGTCTAGTCACATTTGGTCTGTGATACTCATGCCTCGGCACACGTTTGTCTTGTCTGCATTTTTAAACGGCTGCCACAACTTCCACGTCTCGGCCATTTTATTTACTGCCATGAACTTGCGTTTTACCAGTTGTGAAACGGTTTAGAGATGTTAAGAGAAATTCTTGAGTGTCGAGTTGGACCATAATATATACATGTTTAAAGTAGTACATGTAGTAGTTCGTATAGTTATATTAAACTAAGTTCGTAGCTTACTTTAGAGTTAGTTCAATAATTAAGTTATAGTAGAAGCGCTCTCCCAGTCCAGATAATAAATCGACTTCGTTTAATATTCAGTACAATTGGACGTAGATACGCAAAAACGTTCCAATCCATATGAATCTGCCATTTTAATTACTGTCTTTTACTTGTCATTATTATGGTATTAATTAGAATGAAAAAATCATGTGTGTTGGAACGTTTTTGCGTATGTACGTCCAATTTTAACTGAGATTTGTGGAATAATATTAACATATTGATGTGCGTAATATTGACACTAAACGTATTTAGGACTGAACCTACATTTTAGATGGTTAATATTGGACGTATTTTCAACACTACGCGCGACATGCTTTGGAAAGCCTAAGTCCCCATTCTCAAGCGACGAGTACAGCTCGTGACTCCGCCGTGTACGCGTACGATAGGTTTAAAGATACAGGATACATTCCCATTGAAACAATATTTCAGTAGAACATTCGTGGGAACTGCGCAATGTTAATTTCAATATCCCAGATATATTGAAAACCGGTGACAGACTAGAGTTCATGACAGCAACCCAATTTATCAAGGGAATTAACAGTGACACCCCATCCATCCTGGCCGCTGCAGTGCTGCGTACAATGCTGTACAGAATCTGAATCAGAAACATTTATTCGCGACAATAAAAAACTATTCAGCCAAACGTAATTACGACTCCGATGAGTGCCAGCCCGTTATACCTACTTGCGTATTTTTAGCATGCAATTAATGTTAGCAACCTCCCTCCGCAAAAGATAAATAACCAAATACATATAACAAACCACCACCAATAAATAAAAAAACTCGACACGTGTTTCGCCTCTCTACGAGGCATCCTCAGGAGATGCAGGAGATCTTGTCGTACTGGCGTACGACAAGTGAATTTCACTTATCGGTCGTTTGTTCTTTTTCGCGGCCGGAGGGTGGGAACATTAATTGCATGCAAAAAATACGCAAGTAGGTATAACGGGTTGGCACTAATTGACTAGCACGTTTGGCGGAATAGCAAATTAACATTATTTTCGTTGTTCATCCTAGGCTTACTCAGGTATAAAGCTAGGTAGGGTTAAGGTTAGCTAGGTAGTGCTGGCTTTAAAACCATCTAGGTTTTAAACCCTCATCAAGCCTTGTCATGGAGTTTTGGACATAAATTGTAGGAAATTTATGGAATTTGTGCCAGTAGACGTTCTTCAATCATCAATGTTGCTATACTTTGACTACTAAGTTTACGTGTGTTATCACAAATCTGTAGAAACTTATTTTATTTTATATAAAAGCAACGTTAATATTACTGAATATTATAAAGCAAATCCTAGATGTCAGTCTATGGTGAGTCCTTGTCATGTATGTTTAGTTTTTTAAAGACAGGAACGTAACAATACGACCTGGATTTAAGTATCTAAAATCTAAATACATATGTATATATATATAGATAAATATGTTTATAATGTTTCTATTAATATTAATATAAACGCAAATTTTATAATATGTTGATGTTAAGTAAATGTATTGACAATTAGAAATGTAAAAACTTTTTGATGTTTAGTGTGCGCGCTTTGGCGCCAATTTGGATATTAAAAAAAAAGTAAAAAAAAAGATTGACAGATACGCAATTTATGTTTGGTTGTAATAACATGTATGAATTCATACAGATTGAAACAAAATGTTTTATTAATTATCAGCGCACATTTATTTTTCTTTCACTGCTAAAATTCGATTTTGAGTAATTTTAGAGGTCCGTAGCCAAAATGGCTAAAACGGAACCCTTATAGTTTCGTCCAGTCCATGGTTTAGGGTTTAGTATCAAAATCAACCCTTATAGCCCTTAAATTTGAAAGACTTGTAACATTTTTTGGTGTTTGACACAATTAGCACATTGGCTCGGCCCTGGCCCGCTTGATCGGTCGAGCCGATCGGTTTAGCATGGTTCATCCTATATTCACATCAGTTACCTTGTTACTATGTTTGTATATCCAACTTCATCAGACAACCATTCCATTTTCACGGTTTCCACAAACGCTCCGAATTACATAATATTTTCTACACAATACCTCTACTAATAGTACTTTCGCTGTAAGGATAATCCTCCATTTAAATGTATGGGCCTAACGGGCAACGATACGAAAGGTCAAGCTAAGCTCAGCCTGATTTATAAGGAAGACGGTATTAGACAATTGTATACAAGATTAAACGAAATTCTCCCTCTGTTTCCTACTACTTACTTGCGAAAAGACATATCTGAATGTATAAGAACGGCGATTACGACCTTTTTGTATTGGCAGTACTGATTTCAGCGATTTGTATTTTTTTGTTCCTCATAAGACAATAGGAAGGTTTTGAATAAGTTGAGAGGCTCTTTAATTTGAGTTTTCAGTTGAAAGTGAAACCATTAAATGCTTAAGTACGGATTCTTCTGAACAAAGCTTTTGGTTATTTTTAATATTTAGCGAAGTTGTGAAAATCATGAATTCAATCATGTATTAAGTAAGAGTATAATAAATGTTTTGATTCATGTTTTTAAGTAGTCACACTCTACTATATACCTATAAATTAAAAATTGAAATAGATGTTATATACATCAAATCGGCGGCTGCTTCTGCCGCGAAAGCAGGAGGTCGCTGGTTCGATCCCAGCCCTGGGCACTGGGGGCCTTGGTCACTTTTTCAGTAGTATATGACATCTCTTTCAATTTATAATCACGAATTATCAATTTCGATCCTATGACCAAATTCCAATTCCATTCCAAATTCATTTTAAATTAAGAACTTACGACGATATGATAAAATCTTCATTTCAAAAGAACTTGATTCACTTGATTGTCACTTGTCTCGTTTTGGTATTGTAAATGCACCATTATGCATTTAAGGGTTAAGTAAGAGTTAGATACAGAGCTTTTATGGGACCAACTTGGATATTGCAATAAAAAATTGCGCTTTTTTTCAAACTTTAGGTTAGTTCTTGCATTAGGTATATATGTCCAGAGTTTTCTTTAAAATTTATAAATAATTGCAGGAACGTTAATTTAGGTAACATTCGAGTGATAACCAGTAATCTGCTATAATAAAGGATGACTCTCACTAGGACGGGACGGGACGGGACGATATGTCAATTTCTATAGAAAGAATCACGTGACGTTTTCTGTAGAAACTATTCAGTGTGTCACCCTTACCGTGACAATAATCAATTTTGCATGAAGCATTGAGACAGAACGCCTACTGCAATGCCGTGGTAATTTCCATACCTGCGCCGCCACGCAAATCGAACGATTGCGGATTTGTATTTCCATCTCTGTCACGCTTGCATATTAGAGTAACAAAGTGGTTTATCCGTCAAGGCCAATTTTCGATGGATAAGCGTGCTGACCATAATACCGTTCGGAGAACTTTGTCAAAGTAACATGCAGTGTAGGCAATGACGAAGACTATCGGCGTAAGTGAAACTTACGACCTAATTAGAAGATCAAAAGAATAATTGATGATTATAATTGTTCAATTCCAACTAAATGCCTCGCACGTACGTGTGTACTATATCAACTCAGGTCCTATTTAATTAAGCATTCATTATTCAACGGACTTTACTACATTTACCTAACGTAGCACATTTCAGACATGTTTGCGACAATGAGCTCATTTTATATAATTCTTAACGTTAGGTATCTCTGGTAAAAATAGATGCGTAAGTTACGCAATGCAACTGAACTAAAAACCAGAGTAAAGTAAACTGGTTGTTGTCTCATGACGTCTTAACGCAATTCAGTTGACGACCTAAACTGAGTCGCTTCCACACAACTGGGCTTAAACTGAACCTAAACTGAATCGCGTTCAGACGTCATGGTAAGGTTCCAAAACACATTTAAGAACTTACACTGAATCGCGTTAGGACGTCCTGGTAAGGCTCCTGAGTACACTTAAGAACCTAAACCTAAAGTCGCCAGCATTATGCTGAAATGAATCCATTTCGTGGCACTTCTTTCATTATTGTTTCTATATTTTTTTTTCTGTTAATTGTACTGTATATTTTGTGTGTCAACGAATAAATTATTTCTATTTCTATTTTTTCTATAAACTGAACCGCGATTAGACGTCATGGTAATAGCTCTCAACGTTTGTTCCCGCTTTCAAGACGTTTTCTAATTCTAAATTGAGTAGCTAGACGCTGCACATAATTAATTACCAGGCACAACAAATTATTCTGCCAACGCTAAACCTCATGATTTAAAGCCTCGTTTTTTTTCAGCCGTGAAGTGTCTTGAACAGCTGTTTGTTCCTTACACAGTACTGAGTCGAGTGCTTAAGTTAATATCAATATCAATCTAAATATATTAGTATTAAATTAGTATAGTATTATTGATTTACGGACGAACGGAGGATCTCGCAAGCCTTAAAGAGAACGCCATCGAGTACCTGAGAAGGAATAACCTGAATCTATGACTTTTATTTTTTTATATATGATTGTATTTTTACTGTGTACCTATCTAAATATCCAGTGACTGTAATGCCATACGATAAATAAATAAGTATACTTACGGAAATTCTGATGGTCTTAATTAGGGCGTAATACGTATCGTGGATCGTGGACTCATTAAGAAAAAAATCCTCAGCAAAACATTTTTTCCGTTCTTAATGGGGCCGGTCACCCCTATGGACAAGGTAATACAACAAAAACTTGGGTTAACATATTTCGTCCTACCCAGAATACGATACTGAATATACAGATTTTAACGGATCATCCTGAACCAGTTTGTCATCGAGAGCCCTTCGGGCGGCGAGGCGAAATGCTTTAGTACGCCCGCTTGCATCGTCACGCACGTTATTCGGCGCTTGATAATAACATTATAGGATGTGCGAAGTATGTCGCTTTTGTGCGATTTTGTTACACCTATAATTGTTCTGTAAGTAAACAATCAAAGGTGGCTATTGAGAGATAAAACTTAAACGGAGCCTTTATAAATAACCTGCTTACAGAGTCTAATCAATCCATCATTGGGAACCTGATCCGTAACCCATCGTTTCATAAGTTGGTAGAGATAAAGAAAGAGTAAACCTATTTTGTGAAGTTTCTCGCAGAAAGTTCTGCGATCCGGTAAAATATTTTCTGCAGTGCATTTACTATACTTAGGAAACTAATGAGCATACCTGGAACGTTTCGAGTGGAAAAACTTCTCCAGTAACGTTCATTGTGAATAAGTATTTTTTAAACAAGTAACCTGTTTGCTTGTTTTCATGTTCGAAATTTAAATCTTAGCAAATTTCAATTTACTTTCAGACGCGTAGTTACTTGTTTACGTTTGCAGGATGCATGGTATATGCATTTTATACCCGCTATTATGCGAGGATATGAATTTTGAATCATCAGTAAATTTTAACATTCATAAGCAGCGCTAAAAAAATCTCTACACAATTAGGGCTTATACTCTTTCCTTTAACCTATTTTATAATTACTGCAGCGAATAGTTGGCCACAATTTCACCGGCATTTTTAAAGCTGGAAGCTGTCAAGCTGTCAACGCTGCCTCGCGATGTAAGATTAAAACTCGGAGCGTCACGGAGTTGCTAGCTATTACCAAGCGCTCTGAGCGTTGAATTTACCAATTCAACTGTGACTCTGGTTTTCTGTTTCAATCTTAACATTGGTTGGATATAGCAAACCAGTGGTTATATCCAAGATTATAATTGTCTGCGCAAAACTTACTTCCTCTCTTTCTCTCCCTAGTGATGGGATCTGTCCTCCGTACCTTCCTTCTTATCTTTATTCACCTCACCATATCCTTACCGTTGCTTTTAGATACCTTGCACTCATTAAATGTAGCTGATTTATCTACTCTGTTAGGATAATACCCAATTTGATAATAGCATTAGCAGCGTAAAATGAATCTCCACACACAAGCCTTAGACACTATTCTTTTACCTATCTCATAATTACTGCAGCGTTTAGTTTGCCACAATTTTACCGGCATCCTTAAAGCTGGGAGCTGTCAAGCTGTCAACGCTGCCTCGCGGATTTAAGATTAAAACTCGGAGCGTCACGGAGTTGCTAGCTATTACCAAGAGCTCTGAGGTTTACCAATTTAACTGTGACTCTGGTTTGCTGTTTCAATCTTAACATTGTTTGGAAATAGAAACCCAGTGGTTAGAGCCAAGATTATAATTGTTTACGTAAAACTGTTTCTCTCTTTTTCTCTGTCTCTCTATCTCTCTATCTCTCTTTCAGGATATAGCAACCCAGTGGTCACTTAAGTGGTAGCTATTACCGATAGCTCTGTGGTGTACTAATTTAACTGTGACTATGTGGCTTGCTGTTTTAATCTAGTATTGATCACAGTTATATCGCTGCTTCGGAGCCTTTATCATCTTGACTATAGCCAATGGGCTATAGTCAAGATGATAAAAGTATACAGGAATAATTATATCTTTGCAAGCCATATATCCCATATGTTGATGGTCTGTCCGAGCCTTTGGTCTTAACTTCGCCTTATCTTTGACGTCTTTTTCAGATACTTTACAATTGATCATGTCTCTTAGCGACAATTCCTGCCATTTTGTTTTTTTCTATACATTATTTGTCGACAAAAGATTGTCTTCAAAGACGAATAGCATAGCGCTGATTTCATTGTCTACCAATCGTGCATGTGCGTGACAATTACTGTCTGCTACACTACACGACATTATCAATCCACGCAACGTTTTCCTTTAACGGTGAAAAACCTAAGTAAATATTTTAAAACAATATAAAACACATTGATCTAGCTCCACACTTAAACGTGTACTTGTTGCACTAGGTAAGATATAAGTATTTATAGTCAACCAATTGGAACTACCCTAGAACCATGTCAAAATGACAAACAGTAAGAGATTTCTTACAATCTGATTTATAGCGTCACTATGATATAGTCCTACAGTGGCCTAGAGTTCCAACTGGTTGACTATATTTACATAAGACAAGAAACGTACATAGACTCACTACTTATGACCAAAATTTGTGATAAACACGCAAATATAGTCAAACTGTTTGTGTGTTATCCTTCCGAGCAAATCAACTGTCAAACTTTGAAGTGAGTCGCTAAACTTCAAATTCTGGTAAATCCATCTGTCAGATTATGTGATTTTGGCATTAAGAAAAGGTAATTTGGTAGATATTTGCTGAGACAATCGTTTGAAGTAATGCGACTTAAGTGTTATTTTTTAGACGTCTAACTTCTTTGTAATCATGGCGTTTACTTAAATACTTTCACAGTCTGATATCAAAATCAATGAAACTTAGCATAGAGCACTTATAACTTTTACTAGTATTCGAAACATTCTAGCGCTTTTCTATCAAGCTGCATTAGAAAGCTAACGACATTTTCGTAGCCGTTTTCTGTCTGATAAATTATCGTGGGAAAAGAATTTTTTTGTCAAAGTCTGCTAAATTGTTTATTTGAATATTTCACTTTCCAATTTCTTAAAAATCTTGATATTCTTGCGATATGGCTTTAATTAACAGTATGTACGATTTTCAAAGTTTTTTTTTTAAGATTTGAAATACACTGGTTATACCTATTTGTTTTTATTAAACATAAAAACAAATAGGTATAACCGGTTGGCGTAGTTGGTTCCTGCCTGCTAAGCCGATGGTCCTGGGTTCGAATCCCGGTATGGGCATTTATTTGTGTAACGAACACAGATATTTGTTCCTGAGTCATGGATGTTTTGTATGTATTTATGTAGTTGTATATTATATATATCGTTGTCTGAGTACCCGTAACACAAACCTTCTTGAGCTTACTGCGGGACTTAGTCAATTTGTGTAAGAATGTTCTGTAATATTTATTTATTTAATAATATCAGCAACTGCATTAGTATAAACTGTGTCGCGGCTCTTACGCCCACCTCGGGACAAAAGGGGATGTAAAACAGTAGTAAGAATAATTATAAATTCGAGTTTGTGTGAGCTGAGACCATTTTATATTGGACGGTTTCGCATAAACTGGATAAAAGTGAATAACACAGACTTCCTCGTTTAATTGTGTGTCCTCTTTACAAAACAGAATATTTTTTAAGCATTCTTTGCTTTACATTGTTAGATACCGAGGGTTTCTCGAGGGGCTTGAGCATTTTTATCTTCAAAAGATTAGTGTAGTGAGGTTTTTAAGAGTCAAAAACGTACTTGAGATATGAAAACCTTCTGGAGTTTCATATGTAGGACTTAGATCTAGGCGCCTACTCGTTTGATTTTTTGCCTCTGTCGCTCAAATATTTGAGAGCGATAGAGAGGTAAACAGACGAACGAAGTGACTCGTGGTATATCTTCCGCCTGTTTAGGAAGCTGGGAAGTTGAGAATACTGTTTTCTTTGTTTCAGCTGCATCTTTAACGTTTAATTGCTAAAATTACTAAACAAAGTAACGGGAACAACATATTTGTATTGGTCCGTTAATATAGTATACTATATTAGTATATTACTATAACCTTATTGCAAATAATGACCGTATTTTTATTTTTGCATCAGGTGAGATTGTAGTCAAATGCTTACCTATTCCTCAATAAAAAAAAAAAACATCTGCAAACGATTCCAAATTTAAATTGCAACGGTTAACACTCACGTATTTTTATCACAATAGGCGTGACATGATTCGACTGCATCGGGCAGTCATCGTCGGACAGACAGAGTGGTTTTGTCACCTTCGCGGCTCGAGCATCACTGCCGATGCAGTCGAAACATGTCACGCCTATTGTGATAAAAATACGTGAGTGTTAACCGTTGCAATTTAATATTAGTATGACTCACGAAAGTTTAAATTATATGATTCCAAATTTCTGGGAAAGACAGGAAAAGTGGACGAACTCATGACCTCGGGATTGCGACTTTGAGATACACGCCCATCGCTCTACCAGCTAAGCTACCGAGACATTCCCTGCGTAGGGTCTTATTATACTATTGTAGAATGATCCTAGTATGCTTATTGCCACCGTTGGGGTATTAAAAAAATTAGTCATTTTATCTGTAAAAAAAATAGATTCGAAAATCTAAATAATCCTGTGTTACTTTTTGTGACGAGGCTTATCCAAAATGATAAAACAGCGAATACACAATACTAAATACTTTTTCATGATAATGTATACCAGCTAACAAAGAATATGAATATTAATATCCCTGTCACAGGCGGGATTTAGGCCATATCCGATTCAGGTCATTTGGAATTAATGTTGTTTTATTTACGAAGTGTTCTCGAGTGATAAAATATTATTTTAGTTATAGTCAATTGTTCCTACAGTCAGCAGTAATTAGTAGTAACATATATTAATATAAATTGGGGGAAACGAGGGATATGGCGTATTTGGGAGGGGTATGGCTTAAAAATATTTAGTAAATGCCTTAACGGAATCACATTTTAAAGAAATAAATAAATATTGTGGCACAATCTTATACAAATCGACCTAGTCCTACAGTAAGCTCTATAAAGCCTATGTTGTAACTAGACGACGATAAATATAATATATAGATACATATGAAAATGAAAATGAAAATGAAAATGTTTATTTTGGTTACGAAAAATAATTTTACAATTTGATATTGCATGAGATCTCCCAGTAAGTAATAAATATACTTGTATCAGAAGACCCCGCTACATTCTAGTGAGGTTTGTTATACAAAGTAACCGAACATATCTTTAATTAAAGGTAAGTGAAATAAGTTTGAACTTGACAAAATTAAAGTTAAACATATGAATACTTAAATACAAGGAAAACATCCATAACTCAGGAACAAATATTCGTGATAAACACACAAATAAATGCCCTGACCAGGATTCGAACCCTTCGCAGGGTCACAAATAACTAGGCTAGTAGGCCGTTAAAATATTATGATTAGACAATAGTAGTATTTTGTTACGCTTTACTTATTGATTAGAATGATACATATTTTTTAGACGCGTGCAGCGTACCGGCTTAAGTTGTGCTACTATAGAAAGTGCGACTTGATAAATGGACGCGCTCCTGTCCAGTGAAGTTATAGTAGACTTGCTGGGGTGCCGTATGACAAAAACGATATTAAAAAAAAATCCGCGTAAACAAAACAGATTCCATATTCTGCCTCTGCAGCTGTGGGACGGCACAGCTCCTCGCGCGACTGCAGCGCGTCCCCATTCACCGTTCTGCGACATCGACATGCTAAACTCACTCAGTGGACTCCTGCGCACTGATCCACAAGTGGATTATTATTGTGACTGCCCCGAACTAGTCGCTCAGTTGTTCCGCCTGTATGTTCCCTCACCGTCCAGAATTCTTTTTAGGCCGCGTTGTCGGCATTTGTTAGCGGTGCCTCCAGCACGTACTGTGTCCCGCCGGAAATCACCGCTTGTTCGGGCACTGCATCTAATAAACTCACTCCTCGAATCAGCACCACGCTGTGATGTCTTTGCGAGTAAATGGATAGATGTATGTGATGAATGCCTGAGGTTCTGCGAGATGACGGATGCACGGCCTTCCTCAGTGACAAGTTAGTTTTTAGCTAGTACCTTGTTAATTTTTATTTTTGTATATACAATATTGTATTCTTGACTTCACAGTGACTTGGATTTCTGTAATGCTGTGAAATTTATTGAATAAAATATATATATATATATATATATATATATATATATATATGTATACACATATTCATAGATTCCTGGCCTAGGCTAACGTCCAAGTACCTTGACTATTCTGAGTGAAGCATGATTATTATACGTTCTTGTTAAATCAATAAATAAATAATTGGGTATTGACCAATCACCGCTCACGATTTGTGAAATCGTGCCTGTTGTAGAATAGAAACACAAAAAAATGCTGTACAGCTTCCAATTGTGTTTTTCTCTGAACATGTATAAAAACTCGCAGCTCATCAGTTTACTCCATGACCATGACGCTTGCAACAGTGTCGAAATATCGGGTGCTCAATAAAACAAACATACATGGTAATTATCCCTTTTCAAATATGAGTAGCTTCAATACAACTGGGATCCTAAGAGAGAACCTAAACTGAATCGCGCTAAGACGTCATGGTAAGGACCATGACGTCTTAGCGCGATTCAGTTTAGGTTCTTAACTAAGGTTTTGGACCCGGGTATGTCCTTAAACTACGTCCAACAAGTGAGGTAGGGCACAGCGAAACGTCATCTCGCTTGAATCTGGAGCAGCCTGACTGGGGAAGTACCTCCACCTTACAGAATACCGAAGCCATAATAACATCACTACTTACTTTGTAGGTATGTGGTGTTGTGTTCCTCACGGTGAGTAAGGTTTCCAGAGCTCCAATCCCCCCAACCTCCCCCTTAATGACGATGACAGCGCAGATTAATAAGCTACCCCAGGAGGGTACCAGCTGCTCTAGCGCTGGAGAATCCCTTTCTGGGCTTCCATGCTCAGGTACTGTCGTGCCTGAGCGTGGACGCCGAGAGCGCCCCGTTTCGTACTCTGGGGGGGGCAAATCCGCACTCCGCCATCCGCCATCCTCCCGAGGCAAGAGCAAGACGGCTACGGCAGCCCCTGCCACGCTCGCTGTGGATTTCTGCAACATCAGGGGTTTGCATTCTAATCTTAATGCTGTCCATCATCACCTCGAGACAGCTAAGCCGGCCTTGCTTTTTCTGACAGAGACGCAGATATCGTCTCCAGCGGACACAAAATACCTCTCCTACCCTGGGTACGAACTAGAGCATTCCTTTCTGCCTAGGGCTGGAGTGTGTGTGTACGTTAGAGGCGATATCAGTTCTCGTCGCCTCAGCAATCTTGAAGGTAGGGACCTTTCCACCTTATGGCTACGTGTTGATTGTGATGATCATCCTCGCGTCTATTCGTGCCTCTATAGGTCCCATAGCGGTGATGCCGAAACTGACCGACTCTTGGAGCAGATTCAAACGGCTGTGGATTCAGTGCAGCAGCAGATCCCATCCGCTGAGATCATCGTTCTTGGCGATTTTAACGCCCATAATGCCGAATGGCTGGGCTCCAGCAAGACTGATCATGCGGGGAGATCTGTTCACGACTTTGCTCTGACCTACGGCTTGACACAACTGGTTACTGCGCCTACGCGAATCCCAGATGTGGAGAGCCAGGAACCTTCCCTGTTGGACCTTCTGCTGACTTCTCACCCGGTTGGCTATGATGTATCCGTTGCAGCCCCTCTCGGTTCCTCGGATCATTGCCTCATCCGGAGTACAGTGCCTCTCACGTGCCCGCCGCGTCGGCGAGTTGCTTGTAGCCGCCGTGTGTGGCACTATAAGTCAGCAGACTGGGACGGGATGCGGGTGTTCTTTGCGTCTTACCCGTGGGGGCAGGTTTGCTTCACGCCGGATGATCCTGATATCGCTGCTGACTCTGTTGCTGACGTGGTGCTTCAGGGAATGGAACTTTTCGTTCCATCCTCTGCGGTACCTGTTGGTGGCAAAACCCAGCCTTGGTTTGATCGCTCCTGCAAAAAGGCGTCTCGCCGAAAGCTGGAGTGCTACCAAGCCTGGGTAAATGCAGCGGCGGTACAGGATGTAAAGACCAGCGCTTTAAAAAAGGAGTTTAACTTTGCCTCCAGGTCCTTCAAAAGAGCCATTGCCAGAGCAAAGTCGTTGCACATTGGTAGGATTGGCGAGAAACTAGAGCGTCTCCCCTCGGGAACTCGTGCGTTCTGGTCTCTTGCCAAAGCTATCCAGGGGAATTTCTGCACGCCGTCTTTTCCACCTCTGCACACGGGAAATGATTCGTTGGCCCACGACGCAAAAGACAAAGCCGATCTACTGGGTAAGCTTTTTGCGTCCAACTCGACTTTGGATGACGGGGGACAAGCGCCGCCGACTATACCGCGGTGCGAGAGCTGTATGCCAGATGTACAGTTCCGCCAAAGCTTTGTGCGTAAGGCTCTTCGCTCCCTCGACACCCATAAGTCCAGTGGGCCTGATGGAATCCCTGCAATTGTTCTCAAGATGTGTGCTCCTGAGTTGGCGCCGATCTTAACGCGTCTTTTTCGGCTCTCCTACTCTTCTGGCGTAGTCCCGACTTCGTGGAAGTCAGCTTTGGTGCACCCGATCCCTAAAAAAGGCGACCGCTCAAATCCATCCGACTACAGGCCGATAGCTATAACCTCCCTTTTCTCTAAGATTATGGAGTCCATCATCAATCGTCAGCTCCTCTGGTACCTAGAGGATCACCAGCTGCTGAGTGACCAACAATACGGTTTCCGTAGGGGTCGTTCGGCTGGTGATCTTTTAGTTTACCTGACACATTGCTGGGCACAGGCGATAGAGAGTAAAGGTGAGGCACTGGCAGTTAGTTTGGATGTAGCGAAGGCCTTCGATCGCGTTTGGCACAAAGCACTTCTTTCGAAACTTCCATGCTATGGGCTCCCCGGGAAATTATGCGAATGGGTCAGCAGTTTTCTAGCAGACAGAAGCATTAAGGTCCTAGTTGACGGTGAATGCTCAGACTCAATGTCTGTGAATGCTGGTGTCCCTCAAGGCTGTGTGCTATCACCCACGCTATTCCTCCTGCATATCAATGACATGTTGCAAACTAGCGGCATTCATTGTTATGCTGATGATAGTACGGGTGATGCCTCCTACACCGGCCGCGCCAATATTTCCCGGGAAAACGTCATTGAGAGCCGGAACAAACTTGTGTCCGAAATTGAGACCTCCCTAAAAGAAGTCTCAGATTGGGGTCGACTTAATTTGGTCCATTTTAACCCTACAAAGACACAGGTTTGCGCGTTCACCGCAAAAAAACTTCCGTTCGTCGCGTCACCTCGTTTTGAGAGCACTCCCCTATCTGCCACAGCCAGTATTGGAATCCTTGGCGTTGACATCTCGAGTGAAGTCCAGTTCCGCGGCCACCTAGAGGGTAAGGCCAAATTGGCCTCGAAGAAGCTCGGTGTGCTCAATAGATCGAGGCAGTATTTCACGCCGGCCCATCGCCTACAGCTTTATAAGGCGCAGGTTCGCCCGCATATGGAATACTGCTCTCATCTTTGGGCAGGGGCACCTAAGTACCAGCTTCTTCCTCTAGACCGCATCCAACGGAGAGCAGCTCGAATTGTCAACTGCCAACGTATTTCTGATCGGCTTGATCCCTTGGCGCTGCGTAGAGATGTGGCCTCACTCTGTATTTTCTATCGCATGTATTATGGGGAGTGTTCCGAGGAATTGTTCGGATTAATCCCTGCCGCTTCTTTCCGCCATCGCCCTACGCGACAATATTTCCACTCTCACCATTTAGATGGTTGGCAGTCCTCAACTGTGCGCTTTTCCCGAAACTTCCTGCCTCGCACAGCTAAACTGTGGAACGAACTGTCGCCAGCGGTGTTTCCGGACCGATACGACCTTCAAACCTTCAAGAAAAGAGCGTACTCCCACCTTAAAGGCCGGCAACGCACTTGCGACACCTCTGGTGTTGCGGGTGTCCATGGACGACGTTAATCGCTTACCATCAGGTGATTCGTTTGCTCGTTTGCCCCCTATAGCATAAAAAAAAAAAATAATAATAATAACTGTGCTCAGTTGTATAGCAAAGACTCAGGTCGTCAACTGAATTTTTTTTAATACTACGACGGTGACAAACAAGCATACGGCCCGCCTGATGGTAAGCGGTCACCGTAGCCTATGGACGCCTGCAACACCAGGGGTGTTACATGCGCGTTGCCGACCCTTTAAAAAAAGGAGGATTCGCTGTGTTGACAGCTAAACGGGCCAAGGGCTTTGCTCCGTGGGTCCTCAGCTGTCAACACAGCGAATCCTCTTGGAGCTCTGAATTGCGTTAAGACGTCATGCTAAGTCCCCAGAACCTAAGTCCCATAGAGCCTTATTTAGCCTAATTAAGTTCACAATTACTGGCATATTTAAGAGAAATTTCGAATTACGGAAATCACACACTTAACTGCGGACTTTGTTCTGACAGGTGTGCGGTTTCCATGACGCATAGTAAATTAGTGGTTTACGAAAGTACTTTAGTTACTAAAATCATAATATGTATCTTTCTTATGAGTTTTGAAAAGTTGATAGTCTTTGGGACCACAAAGTTAGCGCAGAGGCTGATCTCTGACCAGATGAACCGATCAACTATAGGACACTGGCTCTTCCAAGAAGGAAAATCATACACGCTAAATGGACTATCCTGTGATGATCACGATTTTCAGTCATGAGGTAACAATCAGATAGAGAGAGACGAGCGAGAGAGAATGACGAGCCATTCAAGATTTAAAGAGTTGTTTTTGTTCTTCAGAAATTCAATCCGCCGATTGGAAACAATCTAACCAGACAGATGGTCTCGTTAAACAAACAAGAATCAACAAAATTAAGTCATACCTAAATGACGGTAAATTCTTTTAAACGTAACAAAAACAGCTGAATAAAGAAACTCCCTCCCTTGAATTCAATAGAAAATTATACTTATCATAAAATATGAAAAGTATTATAATTTATAACATAATTATTGAGCAAACCTAAAAATAGCTAAGTTACCCTTAGGTCATCACTTTTATTTAAATAGCGATTATCCTACATACTTGCTGGTTGCTGCATGGCATGACTCTTCAAGAATAAGTCATCACTAGTGAACGGAAAATATTCACCAATTTCGGCAATTAAGTTTAAATAATAAATAAAGGCAACGTGGAGACATGGCAGAAGAAGAATATCATGGAAAAGATACATAAGAGACTGGATGGACGTTGATAGTATGGAGGAAATAATTCGCATGGCTTCAGAAAGAACGGCATTTAGACATAAGGTCGCCAACCTCCGGGATGGAGAAGGCACATGAAGAAGAAGAAGAAATTTAAATTACTATTCCAGCCAGATTAGGTCATATGAATGGTTTTAATGCAACATTGCTGCATATTGCTGAAAGTTTGACGATTCATTTGTCGGTCTGCGTCTTTGACTCTACGACACGTTTACCGCAACTTTTCTGCTGACTTAGTGCCCTTCTGCTCAGTCATCTTACGGTTTCTACCTTTTAAAGATACTCCAAATAATTATTGTAGAAAATACAACATCGGGCAATCATCGTCGAACAAAGTGATGTTGTCGCAGAGGCGACTCAGACAGCACTGACTGACTGTCTAGTCTATACTGCTGTAATTTTAACTTCAAAACTCTCATAATATTATGTTTCCGCGATTGTTGTTCATTGAAATGAAATACTTTAGAACGGATTAATTGCGCTTATTAATACGATGACCCCACGTTTCGAGCCCTTTACATCACTTGCTTTCACAGGTTTCAGATGATGACTGAGAGAATACGAATTCTCCCCGTCAATCAAAAAAGTTACTTGTGCAAACTACCTACATACAAAAATATACAAAAAAAAAAGCAAAGGTTGGTCGACAATGCCTAGAGGGGCTTATAAAGCTAGTAATACATTACCCGAAAGGCATTCTTCTACATTAAAAATTAAAAATGATGAAACCCTGTGAGATTTTACATACATACAATTTACGAACGCTTCCCTAACCGGCTTATGGGGCAGAAAGAAGCGACAAGAAAACTACCCCATTTTGCCTCTTTTATCCGTTTTCAATATTTTCAAATAAAACAACAAAATCAAGAATAATTAAGTAATATTTAAAAGGGTCACTTACGTCATATTAGTATACCAACCGTAATTGTCCACATGATGACAATATCCAACAACATATTACTGAAATATGTAGGTCAACCCATTACACACGGTGCCCGAAATAGTGCCTGGATATCGGTAACATATGTCACTAAATTAGCATGTTGAATACTCTGCATACTAAGTTCGTAATGATACCTACTTATTAGTTGAATGCTCTAAATTTTCGCACTACACCGAAACGAAGGTTTATATGATTAGTTCTGTTAAAGCAATATTTATTTACATATTATTTGTTCAGCAACTGTATTTTTATTTATTAATATTGCTTAAAATCTAAAAACACTGCACAAAAAACTTTTATAAACTTGATTTGAATTTTGTTTATTATTTATACACCGAATTTCATAATTATTCAGGGCCTACTTAATATCAAATTTAAAACAGAAGTTTCCACTATAAAATACACCTAAACCCAACACTTCTGAAAATTTAAAAACAAACGGTCAAAGTTTAAGCAGCCACAATTTCCAACGCAAACCACAAAAGGGCAACTTACCAAAACGGCGGAACAAATATCCAAGACGTTTGATAATTCACTGGGGTCTATTCGGAGTTGACTGACGCGAAACTTTGCACCGTTGGTCGGAGCGCGGGGCACGGCCTTACCCCGCAAGGTTCGCACTCAACTGACTATAGAGAGCCCTAGATACTATTCCCCTTGGTAGCTTCCGTCGAATTCTCTTGCCAACCAGTGTATCTTGACTTCAGAATCCGGTACAATTACACGCGTTCAGAGATTGAGTATAAACTGGTTACGACACTTGACAGCCCTAGCTATCAGGGTAGTAACGCGTTCATGCGCGCTGCCTTGTATGAGCATATTGCGATGTTTGGTTTCCATTGCTCTGTATTATAGCTTGGGCGATAGAACAGAGGAAATATAACCAGCAATGGATTATAAATGTGATTCAAAAAGACGTTTTTGATCATGCTTGATAATTTTACTGAAAATTTTTGCTTATAATGAAACAATAATCGGGTCGTAGGATTTTTTTATATGTAGGAGCGTGTTAGCAACTGATGAAATAAATTCAGTTTCAATCATCATCATCATCATTCAGCCGAAAGACGTCCACTGCTGGACATAGGCCTCCCCAAAGATTTCCACAATGACCGGTCCTGCGCCACTCGCATCCAGCGGACTCCTGCGACCTTCACCAGGTCATCAGTCTACCTTGTGGGGGGCCTACCCACGCTGCGCCTTCCGGTACGCGGTCGCCACTCGAGAACCTTTCCGCCCCAACGGCCATCGGTTCTACGTGCAATGTGCCCCGCCCACTGCCACTTAAGTTTGGCGATTCGGAGAGCTATATCGGTTACTTTGGTTCTGCTGCGGATGGTCTCATTTCTGATACGATCTCGCAGAGAGACTCCTAGCATAGCTCTCTCCATTGCCCTTTGGGTGACTTTGAGCCTTCTTATGAGGCCCATTGTAAGCGACCACGTTTCAGTACCGTATGTCATCACTGGCAACACACACACTGATCGAAGACTTTCGTCTTCAGGCACGCGTCAGTTTCAATAGACGATGTTTATTAATGATTTTAATTGATTTAAATGTACTTACATCTATGTTGCTATAGGTACTAATTTAATTATCTAGGATATTTTTTTATCAGATTTTTTTACATAAACGTTATTTTACGGTTTCAAAGTTAACCTTCAGTCTGAAAAACCAATTCTGACCGTAATTAGATTCTTATTTTATTTACATTATGCCACCTTTTTTTACTCCGATAAAAGGGAGGTATGTAATTTAGAAATCTATTTTCAGACTTGGACTCACAGACTATATTTAGCAAATTACAGGAGGTGCTCAAAGATATTGAACTCCTGAAAAAATAAATTTCGTTTGCGAATGGCGTTATAAATAAAATAAATAAAAATTATTTATTTCAGAATAGGTACTAGTTGCATATTTTATTAGTATCACTTACAAACAGACTACGTTAGTATGCTACGCTTATATTTACAACAAGCCCCCTCCTCCGCTTCATCGATCCCCTCTCTTCACATGCAGATCTATGAAGCGGTCAAGGACGGGCGAATCCTTATGGGTTTATTGTAAGAACTATAGTTATTGTCAATAAATTATTTTTTATTCGTGAGATTTTTGCCCAAGTGAGCGAAGCGTCTCTGTGTCATCATCATCATCATCATCATTTCAGCCGAAAGACGTCCACTGCTGGACATAGGCCTCCCCCAAAGATTTCCACAATGACCGGTCTTGTGCCACCCGCATCCAGCGGACTCCTGCGACCTTCACCAGTCCAGGTCATCAGTCCACCTTGCGGGGGGCCTACCCACGCTGCGCCTTCCGGTTCTCTGTGTCAGCTTGGGCAAAAATGCTTTCGTGTGTGTCCTTGTTCTCGTCTACAGGTCGGAAATTCGTACAAAGGTTCTAAGCGCCATAGACCTAAAGGCACTTAGGACCTTTTTGCCAATACCTCTCCCATCTCTCTCAGACCTACTAGTCTTACGTTTTGTAACAATATATAATTAATATTTCAGTAACACCGCTTGTAACAGTGCCGAAATATCGGGAGCTCACAAAACCAAATATACACGGTAAATACCTCGTTAATTATAATGTAGGTAGGTAATTGTCCATTTTAGCTTAAAATTGTATATACCTAATTATGATGTGATACAATACGAAGTTTATAAAAAATAATAGTGAGAAGTCGTGTTTTGTAATAACAGACCCAAGAGTTTTAAGAACCCTTATTATATCACTGTTGCATAAACTACTATTCTATTAACAAATAACCTCTAGGGGTTTCAAAACTGTCCGAGAGATAATCATCTGTTTGAGGCATTTTCGATAGGTAGGCCTAGCGCGTATACTGAAGGATTTACGTCAAAAGAGAATTGTGTGGGACCGCTCAAACAGGTGCACCTGCCACTTAAGTTATGTTTTACTTGCGTCTGCCGACTGCTTTTTCCATCCCGGCTGAGGATGAATTTCAGAATAAAAATAATTGAATGTTTGAATTCATAAATTTGAATTCCGAGGATATCAAATCCTGGTAAGGGCATTTATTTGAGTGTTTATCATGAGTATTATGAAATAAATACTAACATCTCAATGTTATAAGACGCTTTTTTCGGTTATAGAGATAAAGTGATATGCACGTATATACTCGTAGAGATGTAAGAAGCTGCTGAAAGGTGGGACTTGTGGTCAAGGCTGTCACTAAATGTCTCAAGGAATTTGAGAGTACGCGGTGTATATACCCACGACAATGTTATTAGCTTTCGAACGTCACCTTAAAACTGCATTAATCAATTTATATTGATGGTATGAAGTCAAATAAACGTTTTGTAAATAAAGCTTTTATTTAACTTCAATTATTGCAATTTTATACCTACCGTTTTGGTTTCGCCATAATTAAATTGTATTGATTACTAACCACCGATATTAATACTTGATACGTTTTCGACGGTTTTATAAAAAAATAAGCAAACTACCTTATGTGACATTTTTAGATTAAAGGTACTACTTAGTCTGTTGTCGATAATATATATAAATGAACCGTATCAAAAATCTACATTTACTAAACTAAATAAACAAATAAATATTTAGGGTCAATCTCACACAGATTGATTTAGTCCCAAATGCAAAGCTTGCACTATGGGTACTAGATGACGATATACTTACATATATAGAAATACATACATATGTACATAGAAAACGTCCACATCAACAAATATTCGTGATAAACACACAAATAAATGCCTTCGAGGCAAGGTCACTACCAACTAGGCTGGGAGGCCGTTGGACCATAAACTTCAGGGTCCATGACCTTATACAAATAAGGCCATGATATTAATGAAGCCGACTATACAAACCCCGGATTGTCTCGAAGGACTCAAAGTCTCCGCACACTGAGTCGTGAATGTCGTAATGCACTGCTTGATTTATCTTCCCAAGACGTTGAATAAGCGGTTTGGGACCGTTGGGGACGTAAGGGACAATTAGGAAAATGGCGGTTAATAGAGGTGAGTGGTTTTATTATATGATATTGCAGGTAGTTTCGAGGCTTGCTGTCGATTTTATTAACGAATAATAAATAGGCTAGACGACAAATAAAATCTTATGAGTTCGTCTGTTAGATTATTAAAAAATATGCGACACGTATTTTTTCTTTTGTTCGTCAAATGAAAAACGACGGAAACAGTGCATTAAAGTTTTGCGTGACGTCACAATTAGGTACGATTCTTACCCCTAAGTGACGTCACTTAGCCTCCACCCCGGAACTTTGATGGCCTGTATCGTCGTCAATTTTAATTAACTTGAAACAGTAAGAAACACGTGGCTAATAAATTTGGATATTAAGGACTAAATAGAATAATAGTTTTCAACCTAGTCGTCATCCCTGTTAGAGACAGTGTTTATTCAAACGATGTTGAAAACTATCCGAAATAGTTTTTTCACCTTACTTTCTCAGACAGAAATCTCTTTTAATTTATTATTCAAAAAAATATAATACATTAGTTAGGTTAGTAAAGGTAGGTTAGGTAAGTTAGTAAAAAGGTTGAGTGGAGATATAACTTCTGAAGGAAATGTAAAATACCGTCGCCTCTGCTTTATTGCTTACAGCGGATGGTTGTAGCGGCGCGGGGAACGACACGGCGGACTTTCTACCCTCGTTCTCAGTATCATTTTTGTTAACCGGGTTGCAAACAACACTCACTACGTCACTCGTTAAGGGAATGTTCACACAGTCCACTGACGCGGTACCCAAAACCGTTTTCCAACTGGGGGCACTAACCAACCACAATCACGACTGAAATTCGGATGAAGAGTTTAATTTTTTTATATTTAGTCGTTTAGTAAATTATAAATAGTGATAAGTTTTGTATGGTTTTTTTTGTGTTTGATGGTTGCAGTTTGCAGTGCTTTGATGTTTACTGTTATGCTGTAAACTGTTTTTGAAATAAATTAATGAAATAAAATAAAATATATTTGTTATAAGTAAAGAGTGAGTAAGTATTAAAAAAACATTGTCTCGCATTATTTTTCTCGGCACAAAAAGAGCAAGGCATCGTATGTGTCCCCAAATATCCAGCCGTAATGCACTGCTTTATCCATCTTCTCGACGTTGAGTAAGCGGTTTCGGACGGATTAGGGGCGCGGCGTATGGGACAATTAGGGGAAAGGGGGTGACATCCGAGGGCTCCGAGCTATCACGTGATTATTTCTATAGAAATTGAGAGATTTTCCCCTCCCCCCCGTCCCGTCTCGTCCCGTCCCGTGCTAGTGAGAGTCATCCTTAAGCCACCAGCTCTTCGGTAACCAGTTACATCAACTAGACGTTTCGCGATTTCTACAAAAAACTTGCGTGCGTTGGGACCCATTTACGTAAGTAATTGAGTAAAAACATAGTGGAGTAGCTAATTCAATGACCATTATAACTACCATGTATGTTACCGGAAGCCGGATGACATAATGGTGAGTTTCGATGTTGAGTCGCTTTTCCCCAATGTTCCCGTTAAGGAGTGTCTTGAAGTTGTCAGGAAAAAGTTGTGCGAGGGTGGTATATCGGAGTCGGTTATGGTCTTGTTAAGGAACTGTTTAGAGGGCAGCTACTTTCTATACGGTGGGAAACATTACCTCCAGATTGATGGGGTTGCCATGGGTAGTCCTGTAGCACCGGTTTTGGCAAATATCTGGATGGAACATATCGAGGCCAGTATGAACCTGCAGTCTTGGGGAGCGAGAGTGTGGAAACGATATGTGGATGATGTTTTCTGTATCATGAAAGGTGGCAAGCAGGAGGTGGAGCAACTCCTCCGGTATATCAATTCGATTCATCCTAAGATACAGTTCACGTATGAATTGGAAGCCCAGCGCAGTTTGCCTTTTTTGGACGTAAAAGTGATTGGTCGAATGGACGGAACCCTGACGCATACTGTTTATAGGAAGCCGACGCACACAGACCGATATTTAAACGCTTTGTCTCACCACCGTCCCCGCCATCTACAGTCAGTGGTCAGCTCTTTAGTGAATAGAGCACACGATCTTTGTGACCCTGAAGTTTTAAAGAGTGAGATGACACATATTCAGGAGGTACTCAGATGGAATGGGTATTGGGTATAAGGTGAAGAAGTGCCAGCCCAGACGAAAAGCAAGAGAGAAGCGTCCTGATGTTTCGAGACAACCGGCATTTTTGCCTTATGTGAAAGGGGTGACAGACAAGATTGGCACAGTGCTAGCGAAGTACTCCATAAAAACTGTGTTTACCCCTTTATCCAAGATTTCGGGCAATCTAAGATCGCCGAAGGATGTTATCCCGTACCAGTCACCTGGTGTTTATAAGATTGATTGCAGTTGTGGTAGTTCCTACATCGGCCAAACGAAGCGTACCATGGCGGAAAGAGTGAAGGAACATATCGCAGCTGTCAGAAATCGCCAGGTACACAAGTCTGCGGTTGCCGAACATTTGTTAGATTCTGGACCAAACCATTGGATTGAATTGCATAACCCTAAAATCCTTTCAACGGATCGTCGTTTCCATAGTAGGAAAGTACGGGAAGCCATTGAAATCAAGAAATACCCCAATTTCAATCGGGATGACGGTTTTAGAATCTCGTCTACATGGAATCCAGTAATTGATAAATGTAAGCGTAATCGAATATCACCTGCTCAAAAATCGGACATCGTGAGTGTAGTGTGTCGATAGAGTCACATCCCTAGTGCGCAAAATGTTCAAGTTGATAATCAAGACCAAGTGCGGGTAGTTCGTAAAACCCGCGCAGCTAGAAGATGTTGATGTCAACCTCAGCCAGTCTTTCTCCGGGACCACGGGGACAATGTCGCCCTTGAAACGTCGGAGGTTTGATTTCAAAGTTTAATACACGATTAAGCCCCGTTTTAGTAAATGTATAATGTGTGAAAATCGTGAAAGACCTTCGGCAGTTGAAAACCATCTTCTTGGTTAAAGTTTTTAAATTTAAGGATTTCAATGTCTTCCGTCGAAATAATCTGAGGGTTAACTCAATCCAGTGATTTGTTCCCGCTTCTAAAACATGTTCAGCGATTGCCGAGTTTCGAGGTTCGTTATTTTTTTCAACGCGCGAATGAGCTCCTTTATACGCCCGTAAGAGAGTAGGTAGATCGCTATGGCGTGTGGGTAGATCACAACTTAATACTCGCAGCTCGTCAGTTTACTCCATGAACATGGCGCTTGCAACAGTGTCGAAGTGTCAGGTGCTCAATAAAACAAACATACATTACATGGTATCATGGTAGTTATCCCGTTTTAAACATTACACATAATGCAAATGACCATGTTAGCTTAAAATCACTGAACATTATTTAAAATTTAAAAATAAACTGACGTTTAATTAAGTGTGTTGCTATTTACCTTATCTTATGTGAACACAAAGCAAATTAGGGATTAAATTACCCTACTTTTTATTTCACACTCGCCTTCCATAATCCGTGTTTCGAATTTTAAGTCGGCTTAGCCGCGTTCCGAAATATGCAAAGCAAATTAATGTTAACATCCCTCTTACTCACACAACTGTGATTGCGTTGAGCACAGTTCACAGTATACTTTTCACTGTTCATTTAACAGTGAAAAGTATACTGTGAACACTTTCGTTCGTATGTCTATGCGTCTTTGTCACTCGAGTACCTAAGCAAGTGCGACAGAAAAAGAGAATTGAATTTTCGATCATTCGATTTGCGATCTTAGGCCAGGCATTCAATGCATGTTCGATGTGCCAAACGCATATTTGAGGATAGAGCCACTTTAATCAAAATGTTCGTATTGTTGCTACAGAAGTATGCAGTCTGGATTTTAATTAGCAGCGATGAAGCTTAATCAGCCCAGATGGAATTTGAAAAATGTCAAACGAAAATTTGAAATGACTGGGTACTATGTTAAAGCTACGAATTATTCGGCTTGATTAGGCAGAACGTAAATATTTTACCTACTTCAAATTACAGCTAAATACCTATACCAATAATCAATATAGTTACATTAACTACTTTTAGGGTTCCGTATTCAACTAGGAACCTTTATAGTTTTGCCATCTCTGTCTGTCCGTCCGTCTGCTAAGTGACCGTTAGTACTAGAAAGCTGTAATTTAGATTTAGTATACATATCAATCATGCCGACAAAGTAGTGAAATAAAAAGTTGAAGAACTTTTTATTTCAGGGTACCTCCCGTACACGTAAAGTGGGGATGATTTTTTATTTCGTTTATAGGATGACTCACATTAGTCCGTTCCGTTCCGGTCCGATACAGGACGATCTGTCAGTTTCTATAGAAAGTATCACGTGATAGCTCGGAGCCCTCGGACGTTACGTGACTTTTTGTATAGAAACTGACAGATCGTCCCGTATCGGATCGGAACGGAACGGACTACTGTGAGTCATCCTTAAACCCTAAAGTGTGAGATATAGTTGAGTAGTTATTTGAAAACGAATAGGGGTTTGCTTAAAATATTTATTGATAAAGTGAATATTTTTGGAAATAATCGCTCAGGAAGTCGCCTTCTAAGTTTGAACCGCTTGTCCAAAAAATATTAAACAAATCATGAAAATAGAGCTTTATGGAGACTTTCAAGAAAACAATTTTTAAACTTGGACATTAAGCCATTTTTGATTTTTTTCCAAAAAAACGCATCTTCTCAGTTAAAAGGGTGTTACATGCCGTCTTAAGAACTGAGAAGATACTTATTTGTGTTTGTTTTGAGCATGGTATATATCAAAACCCTTTTTAAGCTCGCCTATTGTGACGCACGGGAAACTACGGAACCCTACACAGAGCATGGCCCGACATGCTCTTGGTCGGTTTTCATGTTTCTTTTATATTGGACTACGAGTACGTTACGCAATAACGAATCAAGCAACAAAATTGCCAAAAAGTTATGAAAGCAGGTCGATTTCAATCAGATCATCTCATTTTACTCAGACGATCGGGGTCACAAAACTCTTTTGCATGGGTGAATGTTGCATAATATTGTAAAAGTGTAAACTCGACGGCTTGGTTTGCAGATGGAAACTGTAAAAAATTACTGCTGATAATTATATATGACTCTGCCTAAACCATAAATTGACATATTAGGGAAATATAGTAGATTACGTACCGAGACCTGTTAAGTAAGAAATGTCTCAGATCTCGTATAGTTGAAAACATGTGATTCGAGGCTTTATTATTTACTGGCCAAGGTTAACACCCTATTTTTATGCTCGACACGGTCGGCAAGCGGCGATTTTGTTTGGCTGCTTGCCGGCCGTAGGGCAGCAAAGCTTTTATGGTTTTATAACGTCACATAAAATCTCGGAGATTTCGTGACGCTTACTATAGAAATTGACACATCGGTCGGACATGGCTAGCCTAAATTATCCTTAAGCAGCGACATGTATTGCACTTTGCATCTTTGTGACGTATTTTTGTTTTCACCTTTTTTTTATTCATTTTTCTATGAAAACAGACACCCAGATCTTGATCAGGAGTTAACAATTGTAATAGTTGTAATACTAAAATGCCGAATATAATCAATTTTATTCAAGAATCCTAAATGTATTTTATGTCCATTGAAATTATGTCTAACCTAATCTAAATCAAAATATTTATGTTTCAAGTAGGCATGTTGCAGTGCATTTTTGAACTTCAAATGAAAAATAAATATAGCTACATCGGCTTTAACCCTACACCACAGACCCAAGAAGATTTAACACTTTGAACCGGCAAGCAACTCGGCGGGACACATATTTTCGAAACATTACATCTTATATCCAACATGCATTACTTAAGTTGACTATAGGTCGGCATGTTAGTAACACAATATTCCACGTACCCTTGGTATTTAACATTAAATACAGAATATTCAATATGAATTGTCAGTTACCAAATTGAATGCCTGGCTATGGTAGGTATGACGCTGTCCAAGGATTGTGGCGTCGAACAACGTAGCTGGTTGCATCGGACGTAACATGAATAAGTTAATTAACTCTGATAGCTACCTAGACACAATACAATATCGGAACCAGATATATACTGTTACAGCATGCCTACCACGAACATCGAAAATTAGCATTGACGGGAAAACCTCTTTGTCACTCCAATATGCAAGTGTGACAGAGACGGAGGTACAAATCCGTAATCGTTTGATTTTCGTGGTATAGGCCCAGATTATGTTCATCAATGTGTGTGTGTGTGTGTGTGTCGTTAATGTGTGGACCGGCAAGCCAACAATACGAAAATGTTATAATTTAAGGGGTTTAAGTTTTCCTTTTTTTACCGACATTGATCTGTATCCGACATTGACTTATTAAAAAAATACACAAAGCAGAACAAAAACATCAAAAAATATGGGTCAGAATGACATTAGCGAACTTGCATTGATAAAGATACAAACGATAAATGTTTCGTACGAAAAAGAGCTTACTGAAGTAAGCATTAAGTGTCAAATTCATACACTTTGAAAATGTATAGGCTGTTTGGCACTCAACAAAACGTCTCGTTCTAAACACCTACCGAATTCACTTAAAGATATTACAAAAAAAAATTAAGAACATTCCTTATAAATAAATGTTCTGGGATCGAACCAGCGACCTCCTGCTGCCGCGAAAGCAGGAGGTCGCTGGTTCGAGCCCAGCCCTGCTCACCGGGGACCTTGGTCACTTTTTCTGTAGTATATTTCTCTTTACATACATACATCTCTTTCAATTTATAATTAATACCTATATAGTAGTGCGCCTACTTGAAAAAACATGAATTAAAACATTAATTATAAATAATAAATGATTTAATTTATGCTTTACAATTGTATATTCATAGTTGTTTCTAATCACTGACATGAAAAATAATTACGGCGTTAATACGACTTACGAAATAATTCAATAATTTTGCAGTTTCCAAGCTTAAATCCTTTGATTTCATTGTACATGTTATAATATTTCCTGAAGGAAAGCGTCTTACAGCAACCCCTTCTCTGAATTTCCGCATTTGCAAGTGAGAGGCAGTAATTCCTTTATCCGTTTAACGCTTTCTGCCTGATTTCCGTTTCTATCTATACAAAACGTTTGAACCCGTCTGTTTTACGCGATTGAAGAGGGGGTGTTGTTCATGTACCTATGTATAAATATAATTTTCTCGCGCAATCAGGACCCTTAACCGAGGAGCGATCGAGATTGATTTGTTTTATTGTTCTTTGAGCAACACAAGGGCTACATATGTGTTAAATTACGAGAATTGTTACTATTTGAACCTGTTTTCTTTTTATGTATATCGCGGCCTCTTCAGATACGACACTGAATGGATAGACATGGGCCAGAGCGGTAACAGCATCAGCATGGTCAGGATTGTGCTGAGATACTTACACGCACTATACTTACTGTTCAGGATTACAATACTTACACTCCAGGATGTCAATACTTAACCTCAGAAATACACACTACGACGTGTCGCATGGACACACCCCAAGCCAATGAAACAACTAGGGGACAATGACTTTATTCAAACTCATAAGAATTAGTTTTAGAACTAGACTGATAAAATAATTAGGCAGTTGCGAAAAGACCTCTTACTGAGAAGATCCAGCACGAAACTCAGCGGGGCTGATATTATTTAACTAGAAAATCATTGGAATTACTTGAGCAGATTTAATTACGACAGAGTACACGCATTACTGTAGATTATAACAAATTACAATCTAAAAGCACTTTTCATTTCTCATGCTCTGAAAATGGGTTGTTGTTTATCTATGAAGCGGGTGGAAAACGATGCATTGCGGCCCGAAGGTCGCAAACTAATAATCTTGGTTCTCTACTTGTAAGCACTAAGCAGAATAAAATGTCAATAATATTCTTATTTACTCGCGCCAAAAACAAATCAATGAGTATAGTTCTTTCTCTCAAAATATTGTAATTTATTGTTGTGACTCTCTCTCTCTCTTCCTAGCTATTAATCCCATATGGTAGTGGGGTCAGCTTTCTTTATCTGGCTTTTCCACTTCACTCTATCCTTGACATCGTCTACGGAAATCTTGCACTCAGCCATGTCCCTTCGCACTACATCCTTCCATCTTGTCTTTGGTTTTCCTCTAGATCTGGTACCAGGGAGGGAAAGTTGTAGTTACCTACGTAATCGAGTGGTCTTCTTTTTACGTGACCATACCATTGCAGCCTACTTTCTAGCATCTTGTCAGCGATGTCACGGACGCCCAGGCTGCCACGCACGTACTCGTTGCGGATTTTGTCGAGCCTTGTGACGCCGCACATCCACCATCCATCTTCATTTCAGCAACTTGAACGGTACGGACGTGCCTTTGGGTTCGTAGCCCACGTTTCGCTGCCATAAATAAGTTAATTAATACATTGTTGTGACTATCATACGTTAAAGATGTGAATTCGTTAAACTATTTTTCCCCTCACTAGCTCGGAAAGCGCTGTTTTGTCCTTTAGAACAAGCGTGTAAGAACGCATTTTATCCACATGTGGGGCAAAATAATCTAATTTTTTACTTTAATAAGTGCAGGGAAGCACTGGCAAAAAGTTATACAGTCACACATTAATTCATACTTCCTTATTTATGCAAAATACAAAATATTAGTCATACTATTAGAACAACCCAACTCTACTTGTAGAAGAACGCGGCAAATTTAAAATATCGTGGTTAGCAACACAGTATTTGAATAAGTAATTCGAAAATTGTGTTAAGGTAATCTAATCTACCTATGTTTTGTCTGTGGCATGTAACTTTAACAAAAAATTTGCTTGTGGTTGTTTACAAATTTTACGTTAGGATTAGATTAATTTACGATTTACTAACATTCAGCACTGTACTTAATTCAAAGAAAATAGCAGCTATTACTCAATACAATAGCTGGTGTAACATTATTTGGTGATAATATCCATATGTGATGTTTGTTTTGCATATTTTGAGATTAGGTTTTAGGTTTTCAAAGTTTCAAAGTTAAGCGAACATATATCGATATCGAATGAAGTTCTTTCTTTATTTCAGTATTACATTACATGATAAACTCGAAAAAGGGTACTGAATGGAGTTCAAAAAACCGCTTACGAGTTTATTACCCGGTCAAGGCAATTGCTGTAGAATTTTGTAGAATTTATTCTCACCACTTTTCAATAGATAGCATACCTGAATAAATGATAGATAAGAAGAAGAAATAATAGTAAACAGTGCAACAAAGCGACCTACTCGTATGTTTGTTGTAAAATAGTAGATAACATACCAAGGCCGGCCGTTTAAGTGGAAGATGCCTCGGACCACATGTAATTGTCGGCCGAGGCGAAGCCGAGGTCGACTAACATGTGATCCGAGGCTTTCCCATTTAACGGCCGAGGTTTGTATACTATTTTTCTGCCCGACGGAGCCGGCAGGCGGCAATTTAGTTTTTCGTAAAGTGGCGCTTACCGGCCGGAGGATTGAAAAAAAAAACTAAATATATTGTGTTAAATATTCAACACTTTTGTAATGCTTCCTTCAAGCTTTTTCAAAGAAAATCTGATCTGATATAGCAATTCCATGAAACAATTTTGCCTGACTAGACGATCCTGCCCAACGGGTGAAATCTCGCTGTATCTGAACGTATTGCGTAATAATGTTGATACGTGCGCCTTTTACTGATAATGTGGCTTATTGGATCGTAAGGGCTTATTCACGGTATACAAAAATTACCGAAATTTAGCGTGATTGTAAAAAAAAATTACAACTTACATTTACGACAGTATTTTAAACAATATATGAATTAAGTATAATGTATACATTCCAAAAGAAGAAAGCATTTAAAAATTTAAACATTACTGCTCATGCCACAATAAGGCAAGTACTGATATATATTTATTTTATTATTTATTTATTTCTTACTTTCATTGCAGATACATATTGACGAAAATTTAATCGTTCTTTCTACATACTTGTTGTTAGCATATTTTTTCAGCTAAAAGTAATTGAAAACAAATTGGTGGTCCTAGTTCTAAAGTTTGGACATCTAAATAACAATTTGCTTACAAAATATGGGGAGATACACATTTTCCAAGATGGCGGCGGTTCCTCGAGGTCCCCAAACGTCAAATAGTGTGGACATGATAACAGGTTAGGATCTCCAATCTGAGGAGTGTTGGAGAGATTTCGACCCTTGGTTTAATTAGACGGTATTACCTGTTTAAATGGCTTTACTAGGTTAAGCGGACTTATACTTAGCCATTATTTAATATGCAAAGTTAAAAGGCAAATTATATTCAAAACAATGTTTCAATAGTTCATTTTATATTATAATGTATTCATTTAATAATCAATAAACTTAATTACAGAAACGCCAAACGCATTGGATTGATTATTCACAGTACATTTGTACAATTAAGCTTTAACATTTCTAATATATGAAACAAACGAATAGAGGATTTGAAGTCTCGCAACCCCCCTTTCGTAAGCAGAGACCATTCACACAACACATAAATGTATACATATATAAACACGTAAATGTATACAGGGTGACAAGGGACGACAATTGTCGAGGTCGAGGATTTGTGTGATTTATTCTTTTTTATGGTTTTGAAATACTTTGATTTATGTATTTTTGGTTTTATTTGTAATTAAAATGGCGTACTGAAAGGTCGGTTGTTTTGCTTTTGTGTTTTTTACCAGTCAAAAGCAATTAAATTAGTGTTCTTACTTTTCTTCCACCAAACCAAGGATCAAGATTCGACATAGCTCAAACAATTGTCAGACTTAAGTGCCAGTGGTTCACATTGTTTATAGAACCGATGGCCGATGAGGCAGAAAGGTTCTTGAGTGGTGACCACGTAGCGGCGTGGGAAGCCCCATACTAAATGAGCCGACGATCTTGTTAGGATTGTAGGAGACCGTTAGTTAAGGGCGGCGAATTACCGTTTTATGTAGAAACCTTTGGGGGACGTTTTTCGGTTGAAATTGTGGTTTCTTTTCTTTTCTGCCATTTTTTGTTTACACTTTTTACGCCATAAAATAAAACAACAATATATGTAGTCCTAGTCCTTTATATATAAATTCACCCAAACAATGTTCTATCAATAGTTCACTTTATTACAAAATATGAACCATTTAATAATCATATGTACCTACTTAATTACGGAAACATCAAATGCATCCATCATTTATTCACTGTACTTTGGTACAGTAATTAAACAGAGCTTGAACATTTCTAATATATGAAACAGACGAATAGAGGATTTGAAGTATCTTATCCCTCCCTTTCGGAAGCAGGGGCCACTCACATGTTAAAGTTCATACATACAGGGTGACATGGAGCGACAATATTGTATTCTTATATTGTTACTTTCCTTCCCCAGTTTTTCGTAAGCAGTTTTTATTTAAATACATAAGTGAGCGCAGACTTTGATACGTCTACGCACGTAGGCTTGGTCCATATATGTATAATTTTTAGCACAATAACATTAAAGGTTTCTAGGGAATATTTATATTTTTCAACAAAATGTACCTAGGTACAATTAGACTTTAATGGCTAACTGAAATATAAGTTCAACTTAAGATTTGAGCATCTTTTAAAAACTTATAAATTAGAATAAATAAACACTTATTTAAACTTTCACGATTTTCACACATTATAAATTTACTAAAACGGGACTTAATCGTGTATAAACTTTGGAAACAAACCTCCGACGTTTCAAGGGCGACATTGCCCCCGTGGTCCCGGAGAAAGACTGGCTGAGGTTGACATCAACATCTTCTAGCTGCGCGGGTTTTACGAACTACCCGCACTTGGTCTTGATTATCAACTTGAACATTTTGCGCACTAGGGATGTGACTCTGTCGACACACTACACTCACGATGTCCGATTTTTGAGCAGGTGATATTCGATTACGCTTACATTTATCAATGACTGGATTCCATGTAGACGAGATTCTAAAACCGTCATCCCGATTGAAATTGGGGTATTTCTTGATTTCAATGGCTTCCCGTACTTTCCTACTATGGAAACGACGATCCGTTGAAAGGATTTTAGGGTTATGCAATTCAATCCAATGGTTTGGTCCAGAATCTAACAAATGTTCGGCAACCGCAGACTTGTATACCTGGCGATTTCTGACAGCTGCGATATGTTCCTTCACTCTTTCCGCCATGGTACGCTTCGTTTGGCCGATGTAGGAACTACCACAACTGCAATCAATCTTATAAACACCAGGTGACTGGTACGGGATAACATCCTTCGGCGATCTTAGATTGCCCGAAATCTTGGATAAAGGGGTAAACACACTTTTTATGGAGTACTTCGCTAGCACTGTGCCAATCTTGTCTGTCACCCCTTTCACATAAGGCAAAAATGCCGGTTGTCTCGAAACATCAGGACGCTTCTCTCTTGCTTTTCGTCTGGGCCGCCACTTCTTCACCTTATACCCATTCCATCTGAGTACCTCCTGAATATGTGTCATCTCACTCTTTAAAAATTCAGGGTCACAAAGAGCGTGTGCTCTATTCACTAAAGAGCTGACCACTGACTGTAGATGGCGGGGATGGTGGTGAGACAAAGCGTTTAAATATCGGTCTGTGTGCGTCGGCTTCCTATAAACAGTATGCGTCAGGGTTCCGTCCATTCGACCAATCACCTTTACGTCCAAAAAAGGCAAACTGCGCTGGGATTCCAATTCATACGTGAACTGTATCTTAGGATGAATCGAATTGATATACCGGAGGAGTTGCTCCACCTCCTGCTTGCTACCTTTCATATCGAAATATCACCTGCTCAAAAATCGGACATCGTGAGTGTAGTGTGTCGACAGAGTCACATCCCTAGTGCGCAAAATGTTCAAGTTGATAATCAAGACCAAGTGCGGGTAGTTCGTAAAACCCGCGCAGCTAGAAGATGTTGATGTCAACCTCAGCCAGTCTTTCTCCGGGACCACGGGGGCAATGTCGCCCTTGAAACGTCGGAGGTTTGTTTCCAAAGTTTATACACGATTAAGTCCCGTTTTAGTAAATTTAGAATAAATAACTTATCTAAAATAAATTGAAGAACTCGATTAATAAACTTATTCAAATGCACACTTAAATTATTGATATTTTTAGGTTTTTCTTTAAATGTTATACAAGTTTTTTATTTAATATTTAAGCCATGTGTTGTATACCACGTTTGAACAAACAAATTAGACTGACACTTAAATTGTAACACTATAAATATTTGTAACGCTGTAATTAAACCTGTCATGCAAATACTTTTCGCTAACATTTTACTCCCGCAAACGTACAATAAAAAGCATTCGATCCATCGTATATCGTATGATATATTTTGGTCCCTCATGTCATCCTACCCTGTATATATCTGTACAAACGATGTATTATAGGTACGTCTGTGGAGCGCTCTAATTTCTCGCGTATTTGAGGACGCCTTAAGCTCGAGGCCCAAACGGGAGTAATCTGCTAATGTTACAGACCCAAGTATTTCTAGTAAAATTATATTACAGGATGTGATGCCCGGGCTGAGTATTTAGTGAAAGAACTAATATTTAGCAAGTACGTCTGTGAACAATACAAAATTTCTCTGAAAGAAAAGAAGTGGAAAAATTCATGACCTTGGGGGGATTCGAACCCGCTACTCTAGGATATCGCTTAGTGCCCATAGTACAAGCTTTCTTGCTGCACAATCTGGACCGGGAATTCAGGGCCCTTTCCATCAACCTACGTCAAGTATGTCGAAATGCGGAAACAGCAGAGTGATCCCCGCCATCCTTTGCACGGCTATGAACTGCCCCCTGTTCGCCTCAAAAGCCGCAAAAGTTTTATCCGGAGCACCAACCCTCTGATGGGTGAACCCCCCGATGCGCGCTGCTCACTTTGGCGGAGCAAGTGTCCACCACCGGATGATTTTGTACCAGTCTCGGAACGGTTGCCACCCGGCCATAAAGAACCATGGCCCACCTGGAAGTCACTAAATAGGCTAAGGACCCAGGTCGGGCGTTGCAAGCACAACATGGCTGAATGGGGAATGCTTCGTGGGCACTCGACGGAATGTGGATGCATACAGCTCCGCAGACAATGGCCCACCTGCTGGCGTGCCCCGCATGCCCGTACTCCTGCTCGGAACTTGACCTGGGGGACGCGACGGCCTCGGCCGTCAACACCGCTGTTTATTGGGCGTCAACAGTCTAGGAACCTCGACACGAAAGAAGAAGAAGAAGAAGTAAGTCGTGAACCGGGCACGCTAGGCCCCTACGAGCAGCCTACCTTCACCTGCGGCGTAGACCGGGCGCGCTAGGTCCCTTCGACTAGCCACTTGTGACGTAGACCAGGCGCACTATTTAGGCCCTTTCGACCAGCTTTCAACACACATGCGCTCATAGCGTGGACCAGAGACATACTTAGCGTCTGTATGACCGACCATTACCTAGGCACCTCATCATAATACATACATCCACGAACTCTTATGTCTGATAACTGTAACGAATACATACTGAATGTACGGGTCCTATCAAAAATCGTCAAAGTTTTTATAAGTCATAAATAAAATGTACAGCTATTCTTACGTAGCGTACAAATAGCTAGTCAGATAAACGTTAGTCCATAAAATTAGTATGAGACTATGTCATACCCATTCGGCAGATCTGTCAATGGGAACTACCGTATGGGTGCCATCAATTTGGCATAATTTGTTTTGTCCGAAACGCTTTTGTAACAGCCTTGGCATAATCGATTTTCGCCGAATCTTAATGCAGCATAAACATAATTTGGCATAACGCACAATAATACTATTTTGTCCGAAAATATATTGGCATACTAAAAAGTGGGTTAGGTTTGGCTCGGACTGTGTCCGAATATTCGGACAAATTAAATTCGGCCAAATAAAATTATGCTTAACTCGACTATTCCATAACAGTATATGCGTAAAACCAATTATGACTATACTGGTTATGCCCAATAGAATTATGCATAAAAAATAGGCGAAGACAAGGGGAACCCTACCGTATTGTCGCTCACCAGGCGGCGCCACTCATGCGTGGGTCCGTATGAGAATGTCAGTATGAGAAAATTGACAAAGTGACGTTTACAATGTTCCCGCAGGACCCACGTTCCACTAGCGCCCCTAGCGGAAAATTGACTCGCGGTAATCCTTGCTACTCCATCTGGTTAAAAATTCAAAAATGCCATAACGCTCTCTTCATAAACCAATATTTCAATAGGAAACACGTAGGAAAATAAATATCACATACCCTGTGGTTGTCCCCTGTCTGTTCCCTAGTTCATAGTCTCTTTATTAAAGATTGTAGTCGCTACGTTAGTACGTTAAAGTCGCGAATCTAAACAATGTATGGAGACAAAGCGGCGAGTGGCCCTCCACTGACGAGCCCTTCCTTTGTTCTGTGACCCTGGTAGCAAGAAAATGGTCCAAGAGAAAAACTTTTTATCATTAATGCTACGCATCTACTTGAATAGACGAAAATAGAACACTGAAATCACTTGGTTTTGCATCTTGTGTGCCTGTCAAAAAAAAATTAAACAAAAAACAAAAGTTATCGCATTTTCTCCTGTACTTGTGCTACATTTTCTTTATTTTTGCCGAATTTCGTGATTCTAGGTCAACGGAAAGTACCCTATACATTTTGATTCCCATTGAAAATGTATGGGAAATGCGACATAATGGCCGTATCTTTTGATTGCGTTGACGTAGAGGTTTGAGGAACCGAAGACCTATGTATGTGGTATTAATTTCAACTTGGTGCCTCTATGCGTTCTCGAGATAAAGGGTCCTGACAGACAGACGGACAACAAAGTGATCCTATAAGGGTCCCGTTACATAGAACGTACAAGTTACATAGAACGAGGTTATTCGACAGAGACCAAACTAGGCTGAGCCTGTATCTTGTCCACTAAGAGTGCGGTTAATAACATATATTTATCAAAATGTTTTGTTTCTGTAATACCAATACTTCATTCTGTCTTAGCAATAGCAATGTATATGCGTTATTTTATAATAAACGATTCGATTATTTTATTACTAACCCGCTACCTCTCACCCCTCATCGCCACGGCCTACGTGTGCAGGAAGTAGTTTCTCTTTAGACAACCGCATGAGATTGCTTTTGTGTACAACAATGAAATGCCCCGTCCACCTCCAAGGTACATCCTTCAATGCCTATTTTATTCGCCGCCTCAGGCTTAAAGGAAAATTTTCAACTGAAATTTACAAAATGGTGGAATATGCACTTTGAAGTCCCCTTTGTTATTTTGTCGGGTGTCACGGTAGGCTTACAATTGTGTGGTGACAGTGCTGTCATGAAATAAATTATGCTTATTAAGCTCCCCATTGGCCTTGTCAATGTAGACTTTGAAATACAAATAATTATATCTACGTGTCACAAATGGGACACGTAGTTTATGGCATTTTCATTTTATTTCAATTTCCATTCGTTATTGAAATAAAATACTTTAGAACGGATTAATAGCGTTTATTAACACCATGACACTATGTTTCGAGCTCTTTACAGCACTCGTTTTCACAGGGTCAAGATGATGACTGTGAGAATGCGAATTCTGCCCGTCAATCAAAAAAGTTACTCATGCTAACTACCCACATACAAAAATATAAAAATAATAAAAAACAAAAACAAAGGTCGGTATATTCATTAAACTTTCGCGAGTCATACTGATATTAAACTGCAACGGTTAACACCGGAGTGGTGCCCGAGCCGCGTAGGTGATAACACCACTCTGTCTGTCCGACGACGACTGCCCGATGCAGTCAAAAAATGTCACGCTTATTGTGATAAAGATACGTGAGTGTTAGCCGTTGCAGTTTAATGTTGGTCTACATTGCCCAGAGAGGTTTATAAAGCTATTAATACATTGTCTGAAGGCCATTCTATAAATAAATTTATAAATTATAAAAACCTTGTGAGGATCCGTTCGATTAATGCGTTCTAAAGCACTCTAAATTGTTTAATTTATTGTGTAATTTTTTCTCCTAATACTAGTATCGAAAGAGATCGCAATTCCGTTTAGTTTAAAATTTCCCAAATAGAAACTCTCAACTATTAAACTTTACATTAAGACACAGCTGACTTGAAGTTGAAACATTTCAAGTTGACGCTTACTGTGCATAACTACATCGTCTTGTATACATATTAAATATTTACATATTAACTAAACAAGCTCAGTTCACAAGCAACCCAATTAAGGCCTGCATTTTCACAAAGCCATTCCCGACTGCAACACTCTAAAAATATGTAAACAACAATACACCTTAGAACTTAAACATAAGGCTCAGAATGGTTATAGTTGCAAGAGACCCATTTGCAAATTCCCTCACCTAATTTTTGCTCTCAAAGATACAGCAGGATTAAAATAAACTTGCGAACTCGTACGTGCTGATGGAATAAAAGTGTGTTAAAAATTCTTCTCTTAACTACTAGTACTGGATATTGTTCGAAAGGAACCGGTATTTAATATTAGTAAAGGTTATGAAAAAAATATATAAGAACCCTTTTTGTCTGGCTTAATATACTCGTAAAGAAATATATAACATTTTTTTTTAAATACTTCGACGGTGAAAACCAATATATTGAACTAACTAACTTAATAAACCTGAACAAATTTTAATAAAATATCCGTAAAACTTCCTTTTTTATTATAAATTGAAAGAGATGTCATATACTATAGAAAAAGTGACCAAGGCCCCCGGTGAGCAGGGCTGGGATCTAACCAGCGACCTCCTGCTTTCGCAGCGGTGTAGGAGGTCGCTGGTTCGATCCCAGCCCTGCTCACCGGGGGCCATGATCACTCTGTTTGTAGTATTTATATGACATCTCTTTCAATTTATAATTTACTACCCGCCCCGGCTTCGAAAACATTTATTACATTTGATAAATGATTTGATTCGTGCTTGACAATTGTATTGCATTTTTGTGTATAACTTTTTTGATAGGATTTTATTTGAATGTATTAATATCACATATTACAAACTTCATTTTCATTTTACTTAAAAATATGTTCATATATACCAAGCAAACCGGACTTACTACCACAAACCAGCTTCACTAGTCAATTTAGACATTTCAATTGACCTAGTGCTGGGTGACTAGGTAATCTAGGCATATCGAAGGTCGGAATATTCATGAGCACGACAAAGCCAGTCGGTGTCCGAATCAAATAGGGGACGGATGCATAATGTTTATCGACGGTTTTCAATTCAATGATTATGATCGAACATCAATTGACAGTAGGAATATCATTTGGTCCAAACGGTAGTAAAACAATCTACCTATTTAATATAGCACTGAGTTATACAATACAATACAATACAAATACTCTTTATTGTTCACCAACAAGGAAATAAAAAAACAATAAACATTAAACACTAAAATATAAACACTGGTAGACAACAGGCGGCCTTATCGCTAAGAAGCGATGTTATGGATGTTTTCTATGTATTTAAGTATGTATATGTATCTGTTTATTATATATATCGTCGCCTAGTACCCACAACACAAGCCTTATTGAGCTTACCGTGGGACAAGGTCGATTTGTGTAAGATTGTCCCGTAATATTTATTTATTTATTTTATTTATAGCAACAAAAGTTAAAATTCAGATGTTTATCACAATTGACCTGATATGTTTCTGACTCGAGCGTTAGTGCGGTATGACGTGAGACTTTTAATCCGAAGATATCGGGTTCAAATCCTGTCGGCTCGTAACAGTTTTTGGAAATTATGTACGAAATATCATTTGATATTTACCAATCGCAAGTGAAGGAAAACATCGTGAGGAAACAGGAATAATCCCAAAACCTAGTTTACCCTTTGGGTTGGAAAGTCAGATGGCAGTCGCTTTCGTAAAACTAGCGCCTACACCAAATCTTGGGGATTAGTTGTCAAAGCGTACCCCAGGCTCCATGAGCATAAGCCGGGAAGAATCGGCCGGACATGTTTCGTTTGCGTCGGAAAATCATTATTCAATCTACGTCAGTAAAAATTACGAGAGTTTGAATGACCCACCGCTTTATTCTGGATGGGCCTATTTACTATTTAAACCATATAGTTTCAATCTAATATGAAGAAAACAACAGAGAAGTCATCACTTATATGCCTAAGAGATCGATTTACTGTTTCATACATATTTATTTACCAGAAAAAGCAACTGTTAAAGTCATATATGTCACGAAAAAGTAAGAAGCAAATAGTTAAAGTGTACATCTGGAGTATTGCTCTCTACGGAAGCGAAACGTGGACAATGACACAAAAAGACAGGAAGAGATTGGAAGCATTTGAGATGTGGGTCTGGAGACGTATGGAAGGCATAAGTTGGAGAGAAAGAGTAACGAATGAGGAAGTGTTGCGTAGAGTAGACGAAAAAAGAACGATTCTGAATACCATTGAAATGAGACGCGGAAAAATGATTGGACATTTGATACGACATGACCCCTTTTTTAGAGCTATTCTGGAGGGAAAGATAGAAGGCAAGAGAGGTAGAGGCAAACCAAGACGAAGCTACATGGACCAAGTGAAGGAAAAAGTAAAAGCCATGTCGTATCAAAAGGTCAAAGCGCTGGCGCAGGACAGAGAGAGCTGGAAGATACTCCACCGACAAGAGTGAAAAACTCTTAAGTTTATGATGATGATGATGACATATTTATTTATTTAAACTTTATTGCACAGTATACAAAAAAAATGTTAATTTTTTTTGTATTTTATTGCACAAAATACAAAAAAAAATGTTATTTTTTTTTGTATTTTGTGCAATAAAGTATAAATAAATAAATATGTATGAAACAGTAAATCGTTATATAATATATTGTACATAATATACGATGTACAACCAATATACTATAAACATATTTGTTGAGTGTTGTACATTTCATCAAATAAGTTTTATAAAAGAGTAAACACTAGTCAAATGATTTATAAAAAAAAATCCAAAAACTGCATGAAATATTCTACATCATTTTAAACAGACGTAAGCAACGTCCTAAGTGTGACCTCACATGATTTACAAACGAAATTCTAGATAGTCAGAAACTAGGAAACACTAAACATTTTTTAGTCAAGCAGAAAAGAAGCATTGCTTTGCGGTTTTCGCTCGCTTGGTCAATTATGCATTTCCAGACAAATGAATGTTACATGTCAATTTATAAAATAATAATAGTTTGCTCATTAATATTAAACACCGTGCACCGCAATATGAATTCTCTTCTGAATCAGCCTAAATTGCATTATAAAGATTGACGTAAAATGAAAAAGCACTTCATTGCAATAAAACCTAAATCGGTCGGACGTATCTGCCATGTCTCAATTAAGGAATAAATTTCGATTGTTTTAAGCTCGAATTTTAAGTTTCCCGTTTGACGGGTTAAGAATTTCATTTTACTTTTCTTCTTGCGAGCGTCGTACTATCCCACTGCGGGATATAGTTCAGCTCACGCTCCACAAAACACTTGGAGTACAAATTATTTAATAGTTCTTATGAACAGATATTTATATCTCATAGAAGAAGCGAATACGTTTTGAACACTACGCAAAAAACAACTGACGCTCTTCCCCGCACAACGCTTTGCCTACGATTAAATAGTACATTGTGTATTATGGGCGGTAAATAAGAAAGTACGAACGAGTGTGAATTTAAGCCCTCGCCTTCGTCTCGGGCTTAATTATTATAGCACGAGTTCGTAACTCTTGTCACGCCCGTGATACATCTAATGTTTTTCATCACATTTGCGAGGAAATAAATAAACTTTCTTAGTAGATAAAGAAACAATAATTATTAGCGGTAGTGTACAGCCCACAGTTCTCCGGAGTGAGCGGCGACTACGAGCGGCGAACGAGTGGGGGGCTCCGCTCCTCCGGGAGCTCCGGGCGGGCGGTAAAGTAGTATGAGAATCCGTTAAGGCCATGGGCTTAATACAGCTAATTAAGTCTTAAGTATGCTTGCATAATATAATATCACCATTTACGAGGTGTGATGAAAAATATTATATGATCTTCAGTAGTTTCACGTTCTCTACCTACCCCTTTTGAAAATACATGCATGAGCATATTACGAATGTGATGTAATAATAAACTTGGTTCGTTTTGTTGGAATATAGTGTAAAAGAGCAAATAAATAGTCTACCTAATAGGCTTTGCAAGTCATTAAAATAGCACCAATTATTTTGTAACAATAATAAATATCTCTCTGTATTATTTAACGTAGGCACTTTAAGGCACACATGTCGAGTTTTGTATTATTGGTTGTGGTTTGTTATATTAATATGCACTTTTTTGGCGTGAGGGTCGGCCTCCTAGCCTAGTTGGTAGTGACCTGCTTACGAAGCAGGGGGTTTTGGGTTCGAATCCTGGTCAAGGCATTTGTTTGTGGGTTTATCACGAATATTTGTTCCTGAGTTATGGATGTTTTCTATGTGCATATTTAAGTATTGTATGTATCTATATATTATATTATCTATTACAAGCCTTATTGAGCTTACCGTGGGACTAGGTTGATTTGTGTACGATTGGCCCATAAAATTTATATTTATTTATTCATTACTGCTATATATAAGGGGCTACCCGGCATATTTCACTGTTTTTAAAGTGAATAGGCTTTGTTCAGCTCCAAGCACAACACTTGAAAAAAATATATAATGTAGCTAGGTATTTGGTCTACATTTGGTTCTACTAAATTGTCGAAAAACATAACACATCAAGAGAAAAATAACCGTAAACCCTTTTTTCTACCTTAAATCTGTATCTACTCCCTTATTATGCGTCGTTAGTACAAGAAACTAAGACAAGCAGTATATATTTATGTTTACTTTAAACGCATCTACTGATTTTTGGATAGGTTTTGTACTTTTCGAGAAAAACCTATTACATGCATTTTTCCGAAAACGCCGGCTCGAGATGCCTGCGCGGGCGACGGGGGCCAGTCGTGTAAGATGGCACTAGTAGTTTATAGGGTTGCGTCCTAGTACAAGTAGCTCTTCCTAGGTGGCGACTTATACTTATTGACGTATTGTATAACCGGTGAGGAAAGGAAGCGGGAGGGGAAGAAAGCTCAAATCGCCGAGGTCATTGGGATAGGGGACGGCCTTAAATTAATAGTTATAGAACTCGGTACCAACAGCCATAAATATAATTTTTGGTTCATTCACACATTGGTATTATCCGCTCCCTCGAGATTACAATTTTATTATCTTGGATTCACAGTATGCCTCAAGTAAGAGTGCGTTTAAGCGGATGCTGCGTAAGCACCTGCTGAAAGAAGAGTTTCCATAGTGTCCATCATTATTGTATAGTGTGCATGTTGGAAATATGTAGTAGTGTATTATATTATTTTATCTATGTATTATATATAATAATATATATAATGTTCTTCAGTTTGCTTTGCAATTATTTCGATATTATTACCTTGATTCTCCTTTGCACCATTTTATTCAAGTCTCTGTTTGGCCCTATGGACCCTATGGTTGACTGGTAGAGAATGCCATTGGGTATTAAGGCCGCCATTTGTACATTTGTTTTTGTATTTTGTGCAATAAAGTTTAAATAAATAAATAAATAAATAAATATGTTTTACAGATTGAGTGCTGGAAACCCGCTAGGGGAGTTCTCTGTGGGTGGTTGCTTTCCGCTACAAAGCGGAAAAACGACGGAATCGGCTACGAGCGTAGCGCGTAGCACTCGCTAGCAGTAAATGTGTTTAGGTCGCTGCGGGCTACGCCGTAGCGCTACAAGTCGTCACTGCGTGCCACAATCCGCTACGCGCTACGCGCGTAGAAGAACTCCCCTTTATTTCGCTTTGGTAAGGAAAACTAGAAACGAGAACCCACATTGCGGGTTTCTGGCTCTGGCTTAGTTCCTAATATTAAGTAAGTAATCAAAAAAATATTGCACAAAATAGGATATGCGTTTTCAAAAACCGGCCAAGTGGGAGTCGGACTCGCCCACCGAGGGTTCCACACAAACGTGTATGCGGCAATTATACGGGTTTCGAATTTTCTTCTGTACTTGAGTAGGTATTTATTGGGCACGCTGCTCCACCAAGGCTTCGCTCGCTTCGCTCGCACCGCTCGCTTCGCTCGCTCACGCCTTGGTGTTGCGAGTGCCCAATAAATAAGAATGAGTGCTGCTGTTTACGTTGATGCTCTAGGAAGGTGATAATCAACGCTCGCTCGCTCCCGCTCCTGGCACGCCGACTCTATAATCTTAGAACTATTTTATATATATATATACCCTCAAGTTCATAAAATATATTATTCACATATTTAGTTCCTAGTTTGTTACACGTGGTAACATGAAATTCGTAAAACAACCTCAAAAATTGCAATTGGATGTCGTCTGTTCTTCACACAATAAACGGTATTACCGCCATGGTTTACTTTTACCTGATACTATTCGCTGTATAATTTGCGGTCCATCCAACTGTGGAAAAACTAATTTGATTGTCGGTCTACTACTACATGAACAAGGGCTACGCTTTCAAAATGTATATATATATTCTAAAACCTTGTTTCAACCTATGTATCAATATTTAGAACAAGTTTTAAAACTGGTACCTTCAGTAACATTTCAAAAATATAGTGAAAATGAAGAAGTACTAAGTCCTCATACGGCAAATATTAATTCAATCATGATATTTGATGATGTTGCATGTGAAAATCAAAATAATATACGAGATTATTTTGCAATGGGAAGACATAAAAACATAGATAGCTTCTATCTTAACCAAACGTATAGTAAAATACCTAAGCAATTGATAAGAGACAATGCTAACTTAATCGTTCTTTTTAAACAAGATGATGTTAATTTGCGACATGTTTATGAGGAACACGTAGGAAGTGATATGTCATGGAATCAGTTTCGTGAAATGTGTGGTCAAGTATGGAATGAACCTTTTAATTACTTAGTAATAAACAAAGATTGTGGTAGAAATTCAGGATGTTATAGGAAGGGCTTTGATACTTTTATAATGCTAGACTAAATGAATATAAAGAATAGTGTGAACATAATGAACTTATTCTTTAATATGAAATCATCTAGTTCGCACATGAATCCTGAAATGTACAATGAGAAATTTTTTAAAGAAAAAATACTCCGTACTGCTGAAGCGATAAGGAAAAAAGTCAAGGTCCTTCGTGATTTTAAATCTACCAATAACATGATGTTGGAAACAATGTTAAAACCAATCACAGATCCTCTTAATGAAATGGTGAGAAAAAATGATAATAACCTAAACATTAGCGATGCTGACTTTGTTAATGACAATAATGAATATAAGTGGAATAAATCAGTAAAAACATTAAAATATAGTCCTTCTGAAGATGAAAGCAAAGACAGCTTTGCTAATAAAACACTATTAAGAAAATCATCAGAACATGATTTAGATAATAGTGAATATGATGACAATTCGGATGATACAACTGATACACCAAATAATGTTTCATTCAAAACGTTAGATTCTTTTGCTTCTCCTCGTGAAGATCCTATGTGGCAAAAACAATATATAAACATAAACATACCTTTTGGTGTACGAATGGAGCGTGGTAAGCTAATGCTGGGTTCTTATCCGATTACTGTGAATGATAATGAAGTCAAAATAGATGGAGAAAAATATTGTTTAACACAAGGGTTAAACGATTTATTGTTTAAAAAAAAACCTGATTTACAAATGGTAACTGATGAAGATAAGCGATTATATAAAACATTATTATTTAAAACAAATGCACATAGACGTGACTATGATCCAAATAAGCCTATAAAAAGCAACAAGGGTGTGAAGTATTTATATATCATAAAACCACTATTCAAATTAACTAGAGAACGTTCAGTGAGCGAAGAATTACGTGTAACCGGTAATGGTTTACCGGTAATGAAAAAAGTCAAAAGAGACATCTCTTACGTGTATTGGGATGACCCGAATGAATTAGTAGAAAGATTGAAACTTCTTATAGCATCGCGTGACGCTGGTAATACAGGATTAGATAACGAAATAATATCTATTATCGAAGAACTACGTGAATCAGGCTTAGTAAATAATGTATAAATATAAAATAATCTTATATTTTTATCAGTAGTAGTTTGACTTGCGAGTCTCAACAATATAAAATGAATATCGATAAATTTGGTCATCATGTTCATAAGCGTTTGCGTGCTAATGAGGTTTCTGATCTCAACTACAAGGCTTTGCTTCGAACAAACGGAGCATGCTTTGAAGGAAGTTTACAGTTAAAGGGAGTTGCAGAACCTTCGTTACCTGATGATGCAGTAAACAAGCAGTACGTTGATCAACATATTCAAAACATATATGACAAGATGTATATAGATTCATTGATTAATACTATAAATAATCAAATTAATCAACTTGCATCTCAGTTAAAAATATACTTTTATACAAAGAAGGAGATAGATGTTATCATCAACAATTTAAAAAATGGAAAAGCAACAAATAGTGAACGAGATCCATCGACCAGCAAGAAAAAACTTTAAGCGACGTTCGGTTGTACTAAAAGGAATTGATGATTTATGGCAAGCTGATTTGATCGATTTACAGAAATTTCACACTGTGAACCAAGGAAATAAATATATACTAACTGTCATAGATACATTTTCGAAGTATGCGTGGTGTGTAGCTATTAAGTCTAAAACTAAAACGTCAGTAAAAAATGCGTTCGATATAATTATAAAAACAACTAAACGCAAACCTAGAAACTTACAGACGGACTTAGGAAAATAATTCTATAATAATGAATTTGATTGCTTCTTAAAATCCATGAAAATACATCAGTATTCTACATATTCGATTAAAAAGGCGTCTATTGTTGAAAGGCTGATAAAAACGCTTAAGATCAAGCTCTACAAATACTTTAGTTCCGTCGGTAACTATAAATGGGTTGGTAAACCCTTAGATGATATTGTGAAATCATATAATTGCACAGTACATCGTACAACAAAATTGAAACCTATTGATGTGAATCCAAATAATGAAAGAAAAGTAAAACAGAACATTAAAAACTCACTATCCAATGCGTGTAGTAGTAAATTGAATAAATTTAATATCGGAGACCGTGTGCGTATAAGCAAATATAAAAGTCACTTTTCTAAGGGCTATACACCTAATTGGTCTACAGAACTTTTTACAATTAAACATGTGAATCACACCCGACCCATAACATATTATATTGAAGATCAACGGAAAAACATAATACTAGGCACCTTTTATGAAGAAGAACTTCAAAAAACAAAGTATCCTGATATTTATTTAATAGAAAAAGTGATCAAGAAGAAGGGTAGTAAGCTGTTTGTTAAATGGTTAGGGTTAAGCGATAGTGAAAATAGTTGGATTGATATAAAAGCCGTTGTTTAATGTTTTGAATAAATTGACTTTCTTCAAATTAAATTTATCATTATCATACGTGATATGAAAGGGAGAGGACTTTTAAATAGTGCAATAAATAATTTACCATTTGAATTACACTTACCTGGTTATAATTACTGCGGCCCGGGAACAAAATTGCATAAAAGGTTACAGAGAGGCGACCAAGGAATTAATGTGTTAGATGACGCGTGTATGAAACACGATATAGCTTATGATAAATATCTCGATTTAGCTGATAGACATCGTGCTGATTTTGAACTTTATAAAATGGCAAAACGAAGAGCTAAGTCAAAAGATGCTGGAATAGGAGAAAAAATAAGCTCATGGTTAGTGAGTAAAGTTATGAAATCGAAACTAAAGGCTGGCGCAGGTATAAAATCATTCAAAAGATTTGTTTCCAAGATACGCACTGAGTTAAAAAGGAACCCTAAAATGAAAGGTTGTAATATCATGAATCGTGCACTTGTTGCTGCTAAAAAAGTTTTTACTGATAACAGCAAAATACGGTTACCTCGTATAATACCGATTCCTAAAACTGGAGGTATATTACCTTTGATACCTATTTTTGCTGGACTTTCTGCGTTAGGTTCATTAGCAGGCGGAGCTGCTGGAATCGCTAAGGCCATAAGTGATTACAAAGCCGCAAGAAAGAATTTAGCAGAATCGGAACGACATAATAAAATGATGGAATCTATTGCATTAGGAAAAGGATTACATATTAAACCATATAAAAGTGGTAAAGGTTTATGTATAAAAACTTCAAAAAACTAAATGACAGGTTACCTAGACGTGCTCTTACAAATATCGACATATTAAAATACTCTTCCGAGATTCCACATTTTCGAGGAGTTTATATGAGAGACAGTTTACCAAAGCGATCTAAAAGAGTAGAATGTGGAATTGTTAACTTAGACAGTTCTAAAAATAATGGAACTCACTGGGTAGCCTATGTCAAAGACAACAGTTATTGCGAATATTTTAATAGTTATGGCGACCTTCCACCTCCGTTAGAGCTAAAGAAGTATTTAAATAACAAGGATATTTACTATAATTATAACACTTACCAAAAGTTTAACACAGTAAATTGTGGTCATTTATGTCTTAAATACTTAAAACAATATTGGTGTAAACGTTTAAATACCTTCGATCAATAAACAAATTATCATTCTCAAGATGTCTTTCACTTTGTCTATAACTGGATCATCTTCAACTCTGATAACAAACCATTCACCAGCTCTTCAACTGGATGGTGAATATGAGTGCGGTCTGTTGTATATATCAACATTTAATTCAATACCTAATATAGACTACAGGAATAATAAATTAAATTATGGTAACAACAAAGCAGTTGAAATTCCTGAAGGTTCATATGAACTTCAAGATATTGGTGACTACCTCAAGAACCATCTTCAAGGATGCACGTTTTCACTAACTTGCAATAATAATACCTTAAAAACATCTATTTTATGTTCTCAAAATATTTATTTCGATAAAGAGAGATCTATTGGTAAATTGCTTGGTTTTGGATCAGAAACAATTCAAGCAAATATATTAACAGAATCTCCTTACCCCGTTTCCATTCTGTCTACAACCATAGTCCGCGTTGAATGTGACATAGTGAGCGGTTCATTTGTGAATGGAAAACCTAGTCACATAATTCACGAGTTTGTGCCTAATGTACCACCTGGTTATCGACTTATAGAAACACCAAGAAATGTTATTTATTTTCCTGTAACTCAAAACAGTTTAAGTTCAATTACTGTAAGAATATTAGACGTTAACAATAATTTAGTTAATTTACGCGGTGAGGAGATTCAGATATATTTACACCTTAGAAAAAAATGATAGACTTCAATAAAACTTCAGTCCCAATGAAAATCAGCGGTAGTACTCATCAAGCAATCAAGAAAAGAACACCTAAGCCGCGGCTTACGAAACAAAACAAACAATTCCTTCAAAGCATAGGTTTGTTAAAATGAGTATTTTAAATCTAACAGAATCTTTTACCTTAGACAACTCAATAGAGAGCTTTGAATATCATTCGTATAAGCCGTACGTGACAAGTTTTAATTTAAATGATGAAATACGCATACCTATTAATCAGCAAGACCTTTACGTACTACCATCAGCAAGTTCTTTATACATAGAAGGTACTATAGCTGTAATCAATAGAGAAACGAAACAGAGGGTGATGAGTGTTCTTTTTACGAATAATCCAATACTCCATCTATTTCAAGATATTCGATACGAACTCAATGGAATTGAAATCGATAAAATTAAAAATGTTGGGGTTACAACGACTATGAAATCTCTTGTATCCATGAATGAACTTGAAGCATCGATGTCTAAGTTATGGGGCTGGGATGTCAACGGTACAAAAAATTTACATGGATCATTCTCAGTGTCTATACCTTTAAGCAGGATTCTCGGGTTTGCTGAGGATTACAACAAAATAGTTATTAATTGCAAGCATGAACTTGTTCTTTTAAGGTCAAATACTAACTTAAATAGCGTTAAATTAAATCCGAATGAATATATAGATAATATAGCTATCACAAAAATAGTATGGCGTATGCCACATATTAAGGTATCTGATAAAGAAAAACTGAACTTGATCAAATGCTTGGAAAGAGATCGTGCAATTCAAATTGCATTTAGGAACTGGGATTTGTATGAATATCCACTCTTGCCTGAAACATCCAAACATTCTTGGGCTATCAAAACTTCATCTCAAATCGAGAAGCCACGTTACATAATAATTGGATTGAAAACAGAACGAAAAAATTATGCTGATAAAGATATGACGCACTTTGATCACTGTAACTTGAGAGATGTTAAAGTTTTTTTGAATTCAAGCTACTTTCCTTACGAAAGTTTTGATGTTAGTTTTTCTAGTGAAAAGTTTTCTATATTATATGAACAGTATGCTAAATTTCAACAGTCTTATTATAACCGAGCTCAAGCACCGTTGCTAAGTCCGCAAGATTTTAAAAATATTGCTCCTTTATTTGTTATTGACTGTTCACGTCAAAACGAAACCTTAAAAACCGGTACGGTCGATGTGCGAGTTGAGATCGAGTGTGAATCAACTATACCTAAACAGACTTCCGCTTACTGTCTCATTTTGAATGATAGTATTGTTGAATACAAGCCTTTAAGTAATATTACGAAAAGGATATCGTAAATCATAATGTATGACTCCATATTTGTTGACCTTCAGGGTTTTAAATGGAGTACCAATGAATTCATAATAAAAGAATTTGCTTTCGCCACAAATGAATATACACAAGTTTTTTCGATAAAGCCTCCATTCCCGTTTTCTCGTCTATCAGCAAACGAAAAAAGACAAGTTACATGGTTAGAAAACAATTATGGTTTTTTGTGGTGTGAAGGATATATTGACCACCGAGAATTTAAAAGAATCATTATAAAGTACTTAAAAGACAAAAAGATTTTCGTAAAGGGAGCAGAAAAAGTCCAATGGGTTAAGCAATTGTCCCCCGAATGTACTGTGTTAGATTTAGGTGAAAAAGAACAATGTACTTTTAAGCATTTGTATGAAAAATATTGTATTGAGAGTTGTGCATATAATTGTGTGCACCACAAAAAAATATGTGCTTTAAAAAATGCAATTTGTATAAAAAAATGGTATTTAGACAATTTCATGTGATGAAATGTAAAAGTTCAGTTTTGAAATGAATGAATTTGTTTTACGCTTAGTTTCAGATTTTAATTTAAAGGTTAATTTTAATTATTCTTGGATTTAGGTTTTAATTGTATTTTAATCAAATATAGAATTGGTATTACTCAAACAGTTGTTGTATTTTATCAACCATCCTGTAATGTCCCTCTGTAGCACCATCCACGAAAGCACACACCACCATAGCGCTATTGGTAATACCTATCATTTGGTAGTATGAACTTCGCTATTGAGTGTGCGTTGCCGTGCATGACACTGTATGTAAACTATGAATGAAACAACAAAATATTTAAACAAATTTATTCACATCGAAAATAATAAAATTATTAGTAACCAACGCTATATCCACACAGTTTTTTTGATATTTTATTTATTACGCTCTCCGTACTATCGATAATTTCGTCAAAACCATCGTCTGCTACGTATTGAGCGCTTAACATTACATCTTCGTTCTCGGACTCTTCTTTGTATTCATTTTGCAAGTTAATTATTTGGATTTTAATTAACCTGCCACCCTTTCCAGGCTTTTTGTTAATCACAAATGATGAAGGCTGCCCTGGAACACTGCGTTTTTGCACCTTGTTTTGAATTTTGTGTTGACGTTTTTTAGGTTTTGCTTTCATTACCTTGTTTACTAGATCGTCATTAACATCATCATCATATGGGTTCTGAGCAAACACCTGGGACAAAAATAGAGGAGAACTTTCTTCTACGTGTTCCATTTTTCTGTAACAAAAGAAATAAAAAAAATGAATAACATATCTGGACGATCTCTCAAAGATCGAGCCTGAAACTATGCAAAGCTTCTACTCAGTGAAATAAAGGAAAAAAATCTGTTCCTTGTATGCAATGTGTGCTAAAATATCTCTCAAATACATTTCCAACATAGTCAACGTTTAAATCTTATAAAAATAACTGAAACTTACCAGCAAATATCAGCAGAGAAACTGCGAATTGTTAGGGTCCTTAACTGTATGATATTCTTCGTATCGTTTACGAATCCGTAAATGAATCACCTAATTAGTGCGGTTGTTTATATACTTAAATAAATTTCGATGTCTTCAACTATAAATAATCGTATTTGCTCAATTTATTTTAAATGAAACTAAACCCTAACGAAAGCAGATAGGTATTGTTTTATTATACCTGCATTGCGCCAATTTAAATTTTTGCAAGCGCATAATATGAACTACGGCGCGTGTTAAATATGCTTTACTCATGATATCATGTTACATCTACTACGTTTGCTAATTTGTTAAGCAATTAAAAGTTGCAGGTCGTAACTTGTTTTTATGAAATACTGTTTATTGAAATGTACAGTCAAGTCAATAATAAAAATAAATGTACATATCATATTGTTTAGACTTGGTACTAAAAAATACGGTTTACGGTTAAAATGGGTTTTTAATTGAAAAACATAAAATTCTAAGTTCATATTTATATTCATAAATCACATAATAACAAATATAGTGCATCGTTTATTACTATACAGAAATAACGAAAAGTTTATAAAATAAAATAGTTTGACAAACATTTAAAGTCAAACAGTAAATAAATAATGCAGGAGCACATAAAATAAATGCTCACATTTGAATACACTTAATATTAACGTATTAAGATATCTTATGATCATACAATAATACATTATTTCCTAATAAACATACTAACCATGAACAGTGAAAGCTGTTTAGGAATTTAAATATTAAGTATCGTAGTGTGTCCCCATGCTCGTGTAGATACTTTGTCAGCAGATATCAATCGTTTGTCATCATTAGATGATATAGCAATTTTATTAACACTTTGGGTAAATATTTCGTGTTTGATCGATCTAAATAAAATATTTTTCTTTTTAATAACATCACCTTGAAACAAAGATTGCTCATAATCAAACACGTCTAATTCCTTTATAACAGCCTTTTTTACACCTTTAGCTTTTTTTATGATATCGTCGTTAGTTTTAATACAGTAAAGTTTAGATCGAAGACCAACAAATTCAATTATGTATTTCCCACCCATTTCATCCTTGAAAAGTCCTGGTACTTTTTTGTTCTGAATTGGTAAGTTATGCACATTGTCAAAGTTTAAGTTGCTAGTGTCAAAATAAGGTAAAAGATAAGTTTTTAGATCTCTGTAATAGTTCTTGGTTTGTATATGATAAATGAAACTATCCGTATCCATATAGCACATCTGTAATCGATTTTTATACATGGGTTTAAATACTGAGTAATGAAAGTCATACATATGACTTTTCGACAATTCTAGTACCGTAAAACCGATATATATTGGTTTATCTAAAATAATACGATCGAGGTTCAACTGAACTGCTACCAAATTTTCACTAAAGACTGTTGCACTGTGGAAATTGGGACGCGCGATTAATTTCTCAGCCTCGGTTTTCTTTTTAGTTAAATTCGTGCTATCGTTCCACTGGTTAACTAGTTCAACGTTAGTTTTTTTTAAATTGTTTTCTAATGTTTTTCCGAATAAAGAGTTAATTATAACCTTAAATAGGTCTTGCTCGAACGCTGAGGTAGCTTTCTGACGCAACTTAGTATTAAGGTCGATGTACTGTTTTAAATAAGAATCTTGTAAAAACGTGATAACTCTATGTATTTTTTTCAATTTTAATCCATGTTTAAGACAGGTTTTTAGATAAACATAATGAATAACATAAAAGTATTTGTCATGCAAATTAGGTACTAGCTTACTATCTTTACCTCCAGGGGGAATACACTTTTCAGGACAAAAAGGTAGGTCGTTATGATCGATGTGAAGATCTTTAGGGTATATTAAATCGACCTCTAATATAAATCCATACTTAGCATTGTTATCGACTTGTGTGATATCTAACACATCTATTTCATGTTGGTCTAAAAACCTAAAGTTTGATAATGGTAAGGACTGATACATGCTATACCCATATAAGTTGTTACAGTCTATGTAAATAACGTACGATTCGGGTTGCAAAGGATCGTAATCTGGTATGTACTTGTTATTAGCTTTTGCATGTCTGTGAGAACACAAACAGACACCACCCCGAATTCCGTTCTGAATCATTGATAACATATTAAAATCGGTAATTAGTTCCAATTCAACACCAGTTTTAAGCAGCATTGCATCAAAAGATAAGCTCGGTGCAGTCAAGTAAAAAGCCGGATCCAAACTGTAATTTATTTTACAAGTCTCTCTAAATTTTTCGAAAATATCTGTCAACAAAAGGACATCCGTTTGGAGATACAAATCTGTATATTCTCCTAGATTATTGATATTAAACTCTTTCCATACTAAACTTGCATGCTCATAGTCCTCTTCGGAAATATTTTCATTCGAAAGAGTACTATAAAAACAATCTTTAGACGGAAGGCATCGCTCATTATAACGCTCCCAATTATTCATGTATTCATAGGGATAAACACCTTTACGTGTGAGTAATTCAAATTTATTAGAATTCGGGAAAAAACGTCGTAGATGATCGAAATCTTCCTTTTTCATTGTTTTTGTTAATTTCTCTAAACTGGTACCTAAAAATTTAAATGAGTCTACAAAACGTAGCTGAAAAAATTCGCCTTCAATTGGAATAAACTTTGTAAAGGAAACGTAATTTTCTTTAGTTTTCGCAATTAATTTCATCGTACCACTCGCCTCTCCTAACTTTTTTATAAATAAATGCGCATCGTATCCTGACAAGTTATGAAAATATATGGGTACAAAAGAGGGACGTTTAAATTGTAAATTACAGTAACTGTGAGCTGCACCTCGATAACAACCTGAAATGTGACAATGATCTCTGACTCTATCAGAAAACAGGAAATTATCACATATATGACATTTCGTTGCGCTAGTGAAATTTATTTCATCGTTAAGATCGAATTGGATTGGAGTATTCATATTCAAAACTTTCTTTATTTCTGCTACATCTTTATAGATCGAATGTACAAACTTATCTACACAGTCAATACCACGGTATGAGACATATCGATTATATTGAGAATCGACTGAACAAACAATATAGTATGCAAACGCAGCAGGCGTGTGATGTTGCAAAATATCTGTGTTGACAGTGGTATGAGTAGTACAATCAACGTCACATTGACATTCACCCGTTCGCAGTAATAGTGACTCAAAATCAGCATATATTACAAACGGCATATTTTGCTTACGTTCATAATTTTTAAATTTAATAACTGCACCCTTTTCAGGTAGTACAGTGACTGTTCCACTACACAAGTGATTATTTAGTTGTTCTTCTTTCGAGAAAAATACTAAACACGTTTCACAGAAGTATAATTTTGCATGGTGAGCAGTGACTTGACTCCTAACTAGTCGACACAAGTCCTTGATCAAACAGTAATGTGAACTGATTCCGTTTTCTAATAACATTAGGTGAATGGTTTTTTTTTTCAAATGGCTGTTACTTTCTGACTTATAAAGTGGGCCTATTATTTTACTATTTTTCAACCCAAAAACAATAAATTGAAGGGTTGGATTGTTTTTTTCAAATATTCTGATTTCATCAAATGTAACCGGGAAAGACAATCCTTGTGTGTTTAGTACGTTATTAAAATCAGGATAGGAAGTTACCCTTTCAGGATGTTTTTTAGCAGGGAATAAAGCCGCAGTTACGCACCATGCAAAACAACATTGATCTTTATTCTGTATGTTAAGACACGCTTTTTTATTACGTATAACTTTTGGTAGTTCGATAAAGCTTGAACCACGCAACGGTTGAAACTTATTTATATTAATTTCCAAGTGTGAATTATTTAAAAAAGCCCATCCACTATCACGCTCCTCGAATTCCTCGACCTTTTTTTTAAAACAATTTATAACTTCTGTGTAATAACGTTCGAAATCAAAACTTTGGTACAAAATCTTATTTTTTGTACCAAAAGATTTCATAGATTGAGTGTTATTTTTAAACAACATAAATATTCCATATAATTCTAAGTTTACTTTTATGCAGGTATGTACCTGAAGTGATTTATTTAAAAGAGTACTGATTTTGTCACGAATCGAGTTCATAAATATGTCAATAGAACTTGTAACTTGGTTATTTTCCGCCGAAATTCGATAAGTTGCAATGCGATTACGAAAAGCTGACTGAATCATTACCACACCATCACCGATATCTTGAATACAATTATTTTTAGTTTTATGTTCGTTACTACGAAGATGACCTACCCATGATTTTTTCTCTACAGATGTGCTACACGATACACAAAAAGGCATTATGCGAAACAAAAGTTAAAAAATACTGGAATTAAACTATAATTTCACCGGATTAAAGACTGAACCAACTGTTTCTACTTTGTATAACATATAACCAATAGTTGGTTCAGCTTTTAGCCATGTGATTTATCGAAATACCTAGTTTTTCCGTGCGTTAGAATAAAAGGAAGCCTCACTATCCTTAAAAACTTCAAATGCACTACTAAGAAGCGATTGACACTGCTCCCACTCTACAGACTTTTCTTCACACTGCAGCTTGACAGCTACCAAGGCCTTTTTGTAACGCTCTAAAGCATCTACCTCTTTTTGATGATCCTCTATTTTATAGACTTTGAGATCGATAAAGAAGTCACCTGGTCTGATTGTGGTGCGACGTGATGTACCAGAAGACACGCGGCTTGAGAACGATGACGTAGTAGTCACTCGGTCGGATGAAATGGATGCAATTTTCTCTTCATCCCGAATGATTTGGAATAGATCCGTTCCGCTCTTCTTGATTGCGCTGTGAACAAAAATAATAGTTTAACTTATGATAATTTTGAAGACCCGGTATGTGCACTACGAAACCTGCATTAAAAAATAGATATAGGGTGTATGTGACAGTCTTACAGTAAATACATAAATTTAACTACCTTGAAGTTTTTTTGCGCTTCGATGGTCCTGCAGGTTCAACAGCATTGACCTTTCGAGAACTTGCAGCAGGAAGCGTAACTCGTTCAGGCTCGTGGCTAAATGAAAGAAAAATAAATTAATAAAAATGGCTCGTGATATCCTTAGTAATAACAATATAAACATTCAGTGAGAAATAGCTACCTTAAAGAATGCACACGTCGCTTGTTATCCTTTGATGACTTTTTTATCGGCTGCGGTGACGGGCTTCGTGAGCGGTACGATAGGTCTGAGTCGGACCTGAAAAACACTGTTAGTTAATTATTTAGTTAAAAAATTTAGATCTAAAGATTAAATTAAGACATTAAATAAATCAATACTCACATTATGAATTGATGTAGCAACACTTCAGCAGAGCAAGGCGTAAATATAGTGATAGCACGATCGCGCACTAATGACAAGAATAATTATATGGTCTAATACCTCTGGTATTTAACCAAAAAAAAATACCGAGTTGACTGTTTCGTTTCTTTTATTTTATGTTTCAACTAAGAAAATATGTCACCCAATTTTGTGTAGTATATTATCACATGTTAACACCAAAAATAATTAATGTACTATTGCACTTGTTTCGTTTTTAAATTAGCGGATTTTATTTTGCTAAAAAGCACATTTTCATTGAAAAACAAGTATCAAATTATATTACGAAATTTAGGTTTATATTAGCTAACGTACACTATTTTACAACAACAGCAGAACGTGGATACGATTTTAAAGAAATATAATCATGAATTAGAAGTAACGAATAGTGATGAATCAATTGATTTAGTACACCCGAAAAAGCTGATTTCGTGTATTCATTCACTAAGTCAATTTTATTCTTAGACAGCTCAATTAACCTTTTGCTCGATGTACCGAACTATATGTAAAAAAACTTGAGCAACTACTTACCAGAAAGGGAGCATTCCATTCTAAATAAGCATGATTTATATATTTATTCAGCCGATAAAATCAATGGTTTATGTCTAGTATTTCTTTGATACAATATAATTGCTTTTGAACTCTTACCTACAGTCATATCCATATCGGTTATATTGTTAGGAAAAGTGCATCGACTAATGTAGGTCGACTTGTGTATACGTAATCAGCAAATGACACAGAGTAGGATGCAAACCAGAGGTTTACTACTAAAAAACTATACAATTAAGTAATCAATAGAAATACGCTTGTCGATTGATTAGCCTAATGTAATTTGTAATTTGTAATGTTTGCCTTTTTAATTTGTTAGATGCTAAATAAAAGTAAATGCCTGTTAGTTGAATGTAAAATTCATTAAATAAGGTTGATTGAATATTAGTATCGAATAAATTAACTTTTCACTTTTATCGTGCAGAAAAGTCAGCAAACAAATCACTTACATATTAAATTGAAAATAATTCATTTCGAATCGAACGAATCTCTGTTACACTTTTTACTCTGTAATATTTTATACTACGTAAACAATAATTGCACTTCATGTTCACAGATAAGTATTCAGGTAGACAACGCACGTTGTACTTTTGAATGCAGTTGATCCCATTGGATCAAATATCGTATTTTGCTAAATACTACGTTGCATATTGTAAGTTTTCACAACTTCTTGTGTCTATTCATTACTGCACACCTCTACTTAACAGACCGAACCGCCGAAACACACGGAAACCTTATTCATATATGTTTTATTGTTTAACCTGTAAAGGATTATTCTCAACATTCTTTCTCATTGTTATTTAACTCTTGTGTAAATTGTAATCGAAATAAAAATCAACTTTTTTTTACTTTTTTGGGTCTATGGTTGGAAAATTCTAATAATATATAAGCATTTGTATTTTTTATTTGTTAAATTGTACAATAAAGCAATTGCTAAATAATAATAAATAATAATGATAACATTCTAAAGAATTCAGATTTATTCAATCTTGCTTGTGGAGTCTACCTTATTATAAGTCTGCGGTCCCACCGATAACCATATACGACAGTCTGCCGTCTGAAGGAGAAAAAGCATAAGTGCTATGCTTATGCTATGGAGTTATGCTTTTTCTCCTTTGCAGAAGTTATGTTGTTTGAAACGTGATTCCGTATTCAACTTTATTTTATTCAAGTCCAACTAATTTTAAACCTTAATTTATATTTGTTAAGACTTGTTCTGCTTTAGAATATATTTCATATTTAATTATATTAATTCATGCAAAACAGCTTAGCGCGAACATGTAGTCACACATGGTTGTTAAATTGTTTAGTTTCATTATTATCTATTTCAAACCTTAATATGAACGAACTATGATTGAAATTGGTTATCATCATTTACAAATTATAATAAAAGGCGTGTCAAGGCGTGTCACATGGTTCTTCCAATCACATAGTCAGGCCTGCATCACGCTAACGAAGTTTTATGAATAGTTTGTATATATACAATTAGTATTGATACAATCGTCGGAGAATCCGTGGCTATCACAACCGCTAGTTCATGGTGACTCTTACCAAATCACTTTGCTTGGCCTGGCCCACCTTGCAATTGAGCTGGTAACGCGGTAGCGTATACGGGGTAACTCCCGTACCATACACAACAACGTGGTGACGGTTAAACACAAAATCGGTTCTTCTGTGCTATAGCGGTTGATAGTATGGGAAACCACCAGTCCACTCGACGCATCAAAGTTTCTGGCCAATTCTGCGATGTGTTTAGTGTGACAAACGCCGCACAACGATAGTTACTCCTTGGAGCTAATCGGGACTAATGTGTAATTGTGCGTGACGCCTCGCAACGAAAGTTACTCCTTGGAGCTAATCGGGACTAACGAGTAATTGTGAGATGTTCAGACGTGTTGTGATTGCTTGGCCCGCATCACTCACGTTGCGTTTAAGCTTTTGCTTTTCTTAGTATATTTTCTAAGTCCGAAATTTAAGTTGAAAACGAACTCGATCAATTTAAACGCAAGCTTACGAGTAAACGTGAACAGGATTTCAGTAATGGTTCGCGTTATTTCGATAGCATACTTCCGTTGTTACAAAGTCGCACACCGTTGATTGCCACCGTTGCAGATAATCAACCGAATGATAAACGCATTAAAATCACATCTAATGATGTTCACTTTAAACTTGAACAGGATTTCAGTAAAGGTTGTGTCGATTGCGTGCTCGCGTTGATTGTCACCTTCCCAGAGCATCAACGTAAACAGGAGCACTCATTCTTATTTATTAGCACTTGCAACACCAAGGCGTGAGCGAGCTGTGCGATCAATTTAAACGCAAGCTTACGAGAAAACGTGAACAGGATTTCAGTAATGGTTCGCGTTATGTCGATAGCATACTTCCGTTGTTACAAAGTCGCACACCGTTGATTGCCACCGTTGCAGATAATCAACAGGATTTCAGTAATAGTACGCGTTTATTGGGCACTCGCAACACCAAGGCGTGAGCGAGCGAAGCGAGCGGTGCGAGCGAAGCGAGCGAAGCCTTGGTGGAGCAGCGTGCCCAATAAATACCTACTTACTTGTGCTACAAGTTCTTGCATTTTGACTGATTTCGTGATTCTAGGTCAACGGGAAGTACCCTATACATTTTGATTCCCATTGCAAATGTATGGGAAATGCGACATAAACGGCTGTATCTTTTGATTGCTTTGACGTAGATATTTGGGGTTTTCGCAGCTTCAGGAAACCGCAGACTTAAGTATGTGGTATTTATATCAACTTGCTACCTTTACGCGTTCTCGAGATAAAGGGACTTGCCAGACAGACGGACGGACGGACGGTGAAAATAGTGATTTTATAAGTTTTCCGTTTTTTTCTTTTGGGGTAAGGAACCCTAAAAATGTATAAATAGAAAAGTACAAAGGCGAACTTATTCCCTATGAGGGTTTCTTCCAGTTGGAGGTTAGGTTATTATGTGCGCATAAATAATATCGTCATAAGTCTCTGAAGCGATCTCGAAACAAAATGACAAAAATTATGCAAAAATACAGCAGTCACTATTCCTTTGTAATCCTAGAGATCTACTTTAAGTATATTATATCAATTTATAAATTGAAAAAAGATGTCATATACTAAAGAAAAAGACCAGGTCCATCTATTTTCACTTACTTAAGTTACTACTTTAATAACAAGTTATTTATTTTTTCAACAAAAAATATTCTACCGATCTGTGGTAGACTCAGAAGTAATTAATCCTAAATGGCTATTGGCCTCCCTTTATTATCTTATTAAGACTTCCACGATTCCTCCAGGATCCTATCAACAGATAATGACATGCTGACAATAGGGCTAAATTAATTATTATAAACTCTACTTTCATTTGTAAACCTAATTTTCAACACTATACATAGGTACATTACGATACAGGTGCGAAAAGGAGAAAAATTGCAAGAGTGGCTAATAAATCACCTCTAGACGATATCAATAAACGTGATATTATTACCAACCAACAGATTGACGGGTGCAAATCTGTACTGACGTTTAATAGTGCGAGGACACATACAATAAATTGTATTAGTTGATATCGATAAAAATTACGAACACCCGTTGTGTAACATAAAGAAATTGATTTAAGAAGAAAACGAAACACAGTAAAATTAACTATTTGAGAAATAATGTCTTTCATATTTTATATAATTTTTATAATTTTATTTTATACGATCAATATTTTTTTCACGTTTTCTTGACTTGAATCTTCAACACACCAATATCAATTTTAGCCCACTCTTCTTCCTAGCTTTTTTCTTTGAGCCTGGGGTCGGCTTTGGCAACTAATCCCAAGATTTGACGTAGGCGCTAGTTTTACCAAAGCGACTGCCATCTAGGACTTATTGGGATTAGTCCAGTTTCGTCACGATGTTTTCCTTCACCAAAAAGCCATTGGTAAATATCAAATGAAACTTCGTACATAAGTTCCGAAAAACTCATTGGTACGAGCCGCCAGGATTTGAAACCGAGACCTTGGGCCACCAAACGCAAATAACCTATGTACTTCAAACACATGTATTTGAGTATTTTTTTATTTTATACCTACCGTTATCATTTTACACATGATCAAAAATCCGAAAAATCGATAAATCGCGTTTCATTGTCGATAAAAAAGGAGAACGGCTCAAATATGATAAAAAAATTTTTTATCGATGTCGATAAACTTGGTCAATTTTTAATTAATCGGTAGCACTAGTAAATACGGGTAATAATCAAACATCGGATTGACGTGGGCCAAAGACGTCAATCCGATGTTTGATTATTACCCGTAAATTGTCGAGTTTCAACTTCGCGTCGATGAGACAAATTCAATCTCAACAATATCTAACGTTCGATTTGATACGACCGAAGGCTGATTCTAAGCTTAAAATCTAGGTTAGTTTTATCTCAGAGTCACAGTGTATAATTATTACGGTTTTACACATTATTCTTAAGCACAATGGAGTTTTACCGCGTATTTATAAGTCAAAAAGACTTCTATAGTCATCGTCTTCATGGTACGGGTAAAATATACAGGTAGGGGAAACTCGTGCTGCTAGTTGGTTCTGGCTGGAACACCACAGCTGAGCATCTCTATCTTAGCAATACCTATCTCTATCTTGTGATAAAAATTAAGATTTTAAAATCAGAATAACTCTCGTGGAATCCCCCGTCCCTCAGCAGTTGAATCTTAAAAAGTTACCTAATAAAAATGTTTATAAGCGCCTCTTCATCCTAATGCGTATGCCGTCCTAACCCCCGGAATACAGTGTGTCGGAAATTAAATTAGAATAAATATAATTAAACAGTTCCCCCATTTGCTTCGACTTTCAAAATTGCAGGATTTAAGGGATTAAACGCGCTGATGTTGAGCCAGCCCGAAAATATATAATGCTTACGCATCTGAGTTATTTTTTTAATTAATTCATTTGCATAGGCACGGGCCGCGTTCACACGGAATAAAAGATGATACATTAGGATTTCAGCCGAGAATTTGGGAGTGTTAGTGAAATTTGTAGAAGGCGTATTCAGTGTGGTAAAGGACAAGTTTTTTTATTGTGTAGACTTTTATCGCCAAGTGCTTTCTATCAACGGTCTATATAATTGACTAAGGTTTATATTATTTTTTTATTTGCGAACGATACCAAATTTTTAACTCTCAAAATTCTCAATATAACATGAGGCTCTACTTGTCGATTAAGAAGTACTATCTTCTTACGGTAGATTTTGCTAAGCCCCTCCTAGGGCGCATACGAGGGATATGGTGAAAAATTCAGTCACCGAGTGTATCTTGGTAGATCAGTTGGCCGAGCGATGGGTTTGTATCCAGAGCCACGAGTTCGAGTCTCACCCGACCCCACGATTTTGTCCACTATCTTTCTAAGAAATGAGGTTTACATAAAAAATGCGTTACAAAACTGACCAAAAAAACGGGACACTCTTTTTCTTTTTTTTAATCAATAGTACCTACTCGTGATTCTGATTATAAAAAACCCAAAACTTCCTATATTTATAAAAAAAGGAAATTTTACCGTATTTTTGAAAATGTCCATAATACAGCCTGGAACAGAACGATTAACTTTTATAAAAATGGTTAAAAAAAAACACGTTGATTCAAGAAAATAAACCCAGTCTAACAAACTCTTCTTATCTGCCAGACTGTAAGTCAGTTTGTTGGCAGAATTGTTCACCGCAAGAGCTTTATATTTACACAATAAACAATGCTATTATGTACCGTTTTCGATATAAAGCTTGTTAGACTTTAGTGCAAAAATCAATTTGTTTCTACCCTTAGCAAGCTAATCGGGTTATTTTTTTTCCTAAGTGAAGTATAGACATGTGTCATGTAAAATTGTAAATAAAGCAGCAGGGTTGTCACCAACATAAACCGATTAATTTAAATTTATTCTTTGTTTTTCTTAACCTTGATTATTATCTTAATAATTTGATTGAACATTAATTAAATAACACATAAAAGTTCCATCCTATATACTAACCTACATATACTAAAGACTACTAAGACTTTCGTGGGATGTCAGACAGGGCACTACGCTTGTATAAGTATTCAGCTCAGTACAAGTATCGAAAACGTTAAGCAATCATGATGTGTTTCTTTCTCTCTATCGCACTTGCTTATTCAAGTGAAAGAGATATAGATACAAAATTGGTACACTCGCGTTCAAAAGTGCTTTTTTTTTTATTAAGGTTCACCGACAATATATTACACCAATACATGCAAAAAATTATATGCGACTTAAAATTAGGAGTAGTGTAAATATTACTTAGAGGTAAACACAACATGCACCATTTATGTGAAGACACACACACTCATAAACTGCCCATGCAATTTTGAACGCAACAGTACCTGGTGAGCTAATCATGCCATGGAGACGAGTTACCATGAAAATTCAGTTATCAAACATTTTGTATGGGCCGTTACAAAACTGTTTTTTTTGTATGGAAAATCGAGGACCCATTTTCATTAAAATGGTGCACTTATTTCTGAAAATGCGCTTGTAGGTAGGCTTAGGTACATACTATGTCCTTTCCAATAACAATACTCCTATGTCTTCTTAACTATAAAACTCTCGTGAGACTCGAACATATTAAGTAACATTTAAAACGGGTCACTCACGTAATTTAGTCGATTGTCGCTCCTGATGACGTTCTTCGTAAAGAACGAAACATGTCGAGCAAAAATCGACTAAATTACGTGAGTGACCCGTTTTAAATATTATTTAATATGTCTTCTTAGCTTCATTTTCACACTGTTCTTGTTATAAATTCTCATTATACTGTGAAACTTGAACGAACACATAATTGTGACCAAGCCAGCTTGGCAACAGGGACATAATTACTTTTCTAAATATGGAAATGGCTCGGCTGTTTAAATTATTTACGGGTTCGTGTCCGGTATCACAGAAATATAAACAGGCCCTAAAGTAATTTTAGAAAGAAAACTCCCGTGAGTATTAGACATATCAATATGCTTATTTATGGGATTTACAACATTGGGACATTGATTATGTGCGTGTTCCATCAATGTCGCACCGAAACATGTCGTGCTATTTTCGACTTTATTGACGTGAGTAACCCGATATAGGTATATTAATATGCAAAGTACTAGTAGTTTTGTTTTATAGGCTAGATTCGTTCTCAGTGTCATAGTTACTTTTTTCATTCACGTTTCCTCCTCCTAAAGTCCCGGGTTCAAACCCCATTTCGTACCAATGTGTTTTTCGGAATGAAGGTAAGAAATATCATTTGGTATTTTGCAGTTGATTTTTAATAAAGGAAAACAGAAAAAAATCAAAAATGTACTTTTTCTTCAGGCATAAATGCAGAATTTTAATCAGATCCAACAAAAGTACTTAGCTATACAAAATAGAAGGCCTGTAAAATTGACTACTGTGTGAATGATGCACCCGTTTCGGACATGAAAGAAGGACTTTGGCGCCGGCTTCGTCATTCTTATTATGGAGATTGAACGAGCTCTTAAATAGGGATAAGGAGTCTTAAATAGGGACGGTTATGCAAAAGGTGTCCAGAGATTGAAGTTTTCATTCCACCGTCCTATGAAGTTCTGGAAGGTGACTATTGTTGCAGAGGCAACAATGTTGTTTTGAAGAGTGAACTACAGTTGGTTTGATGTCAAATGTGAAACAGGTAGTCACATCACATGAAACGCAAACTGGTCAGTTTCCGTCCCGCTTTTAGCAATGAGATGTTTAAAGATAACGAAGTTGTGATATTGCAGTGACGTCGCTAGCCCTTCGCCTACACTTATAGTAATAGATATAAGATCCTGGGCACAGAGTAGGTACCATTTTGTACCATTTAGGGTCGAAACTCTAGATCCATGGGGTCTCACGCAAATTTTTTGTAGAAATCACGAAACGTCTGGTTGATGTAACTGCTGACCGAAGAGCTAGGCTAGGCTTCCTCGCACAACGTATCAGTATTGCGATATAACGATGAAATGTCGCCAGGATCCTAAGTACAATGCCTCAAGGGCATATTTTAGATCTAAGGTAGGTTATAATGTTAGTTATATCTGAAATAGTTATTTGAAATAAATTGTTTTTGACATTTGTATCAACAAAAAGTTGTAAAATCATTATTTATAATGTAACAAAAAGCGATAATTAACCAGTAATCCGCAACGCAGGCTTCGTCAGGCATGGCTACAGAAGACAATCAGCAACAGGCTTCGTCTCATACAAAACAATGATGAAATCCGCAACAGGCTTTGTCATTCTTATTCACTAATTAGAGTCAGTTACAAGAACCGCCCCGAATCGTACCCGGCCCAAATGTGCCCATCACACTGGCAGCGTTACCGCGCTGAATGGCCAGTGAGATCTGTTGCACCAGGTACGATCCGGAACGAGGGTCACCTCCCCTATCCCTTAGTCGGCGACCCAAATCCCTCACAAATTCCTTGGCCTCCAAAGCCCAAGGTCCAGCAGTCTCCACTGCAACGGGCACAAAATCGTACATTGGTTCCAAGGCAGAGTACTTGGCATGCTTCAATTTGGCCGCAAACTCTGCGGCTGACCCAGCGGACCTAATGGTAAGATTCAAGTGGGAAGTTGCAAACGTGCTAACGCACGTTGCATCCCACAAGAGGCACCGACCCTTCTGCCATGGGACCAATGTCAGACCATCAGGTCTCTTGCCATCCGTTCGGCACAACCCTGGAGGTTCCAGAACGCAAGGAACATTGGCTGACACCAAAGCCCGGCGAACCACCTCATTGAGTGCATGATGTCTTGGAAATCGCCCTGCACACTTCAGACAACTAAGGCCATGGTGTCCATTCTCTTCCACCGTGACTCCACACACGCACTGATGCGCCTCGCACACCTTACACCCCAATCGTAAAGCAACCGCTATCCTCAAAGAATCGTTGTCTAATAATGTGCCTAACGAGGGGGAAGGTAGCGCATGTAGCTACGCGCCTGATTCAACGCTTGATGCGGCCTTGAGGCGAGCCAAATCTGACCCTACGGCACTCCTCAGCAGTTCTGCGACAATTTGCTTGCACAAAATATCGTCCCACCCTCTTTGTAAGATGAGATTATCAGGCTGCTCGCAGTCGCCACTCAAAGCAGTCCACTTTGAAAGTGCCTCCGCCACAAAAAATACCTGAGTAATGCCACCATGATTGGTCATAATTCGAGTGACAAGACCCAAAGTGCCATGAACGGAGGCCAGAAAAGTTGTATCTATATCGCTTGTAATATTTCAATTGTCTGAAAGTCTGTGTTTGTGTTGTCAAGTAAATACCATCACAAATCCATTAGAAATACGATACGATAAATGATCAAAACTTTCAAACCAACAAACAGATCTTAATCCCTATACAGACCAGTAAATAATAAGGATTGCTAATGTCTAAGTAAATAGAGAAAAATGGAAAAGCTTACTGCGGCTACCAAGATTTTTTGTTGCGAAATTGCGACCCATTGAAATACCGGTGCGTTTATTTTTAAGCAGTCTTAAGTTATATTGAGAATTCACCAATAATATTGAAATTAAACATTTTAAAACGGATTAATCGCGTTTATTAACACCTGGACCCTACGTTTCGAGACCTTTGCAGCACTCGTTTTCATAGGGTTAAGATGATGACTAAGAGAATTTCAATTCTTCTCGATTAATCCGTTCTAAAGTGTTTAATTTTAGTGGATAGTTATTTAAATTATCCACTAGCTTACTAATTGGCAGAGCGATTAAATTCGTGTTCCACAAGATTAGATTAGCTCGACGCGGTATTTTTTTTTCAATTTCATTATAAATTAAAAGAGATGTCATATACTACAGAAAAACTGACCAAGGGCCACTGAGAGGGGCTGGGATCGAACTCGCTCCTGCTTTCGCGGCTGATCTTCAATTCTCGTTTTCAACTTAAAAAGACTATAATTTTCGCTAGCATTCATATCTACTAAGTACAAAATTATTAATTAAATTGTAAAGGCCTCGAAACGTAAGCTCATGGTGTTAATGAACACGATTAATCTGTTCTAAAGTAATATTGTCTTCTGTTACCTCGATAGTTATTCATTGAAATTAAACACTTTACCACCGTTCTAAAGTGTTTAATTTCAATGTACAAATAACTCTGAATAAAATTATGGAACTCATGGCAAGAACAATTTTAACAAGATTTCAGCATTTTAAAGCGCTCAGTCATCGACTCAATTTGTCACGTCGGCTCAGTGCGTCTGTGGAATCTTGCTCAATTTGATAAGACAAACAATAGTTATTTGTGCTTACCACAAGTTAAGTACTACGGCATTTAAATGACGGGGATGGTGATTTGACGTTGCGTGTAGGCAACTGTGATAGAAAATTTATGATAACGAAAATAATATTACTTTGCTATACCGCCAAACGTGCTAGTTCATTAGTGCCAATCAGTTTTTTGCATGCAAAAAATACGCAAGTAGGTTAACGGGTTGGCACTAATTGACTGGCACGTTTGGCGGAATAGCAAAGTAACATTATTTTCAATTGTAAAGCATGAATTAAATCGATTATCATTTATAATAAATGTTTTGATTCATGTTTTTAAGTAGGCACACTACTATATATAAATTATAAACTTAAAAAGATGTCATATACTACAGAAAAAGTGACCAAGGTCTATGTGTAGTATATGACATCTCTTTCAATTAATAATCTTATTTTCGTTAAATTTATATGAAATTCCGCAAAGTAACGCCTGATTCAATAAATTATTTAAAAACCTTTTGATGGAACATTTCAAGAATCAGATTTTTTTCAGGGCACCAGTGACTTTCAGACTGTGGAATAGATACGAGAGGGGGTGAGAAAGGGGTGAAGAAATGTTTAAATTATCGAAATGGAGTCCAACGAAATTAACGATTCATAGTTGAGATGGAGAAAGGTAGTAATTTGGCATTTCTCGACGTATTAGTCTTGGGTACAGAATGACGGTACTCTCGGCCATACAGTATATTATTATAGGCAGCCTAATACCCACAAACATTTACCTACACGTACGTTACATCACATTCTCCCGTGATGCCGTTGTAATATTACTGACCAATCGCACATTTGATCTATGTGATAACGGCTATCTACAAGATCCGCGAGGCCATTGAAAGCGGACGTCGCCCTAATTTCAACCGCGACGGAGGTTGGACTCTGCCACCGGCTTGGTAACCAGTGCTTCCTAGTGGGAACGTGAATTTGTGTAGTGACGATTTTTAGTGGACACGGTTAGTTCGGTGTGCTTGTCGTTGATCCCGTCAGACGATCCGACAATTCAGACTCCCGCAACGACGACGCCGGATTGCTCGAATCAGCCTGCTTCGACGCGCGCGACCCGTTACCTACGCCGGTCCCGGGCAGTGATGCCCAAGCCGCGAAGGTGACAACACCACTGTCTGTCCGACGATGACTGCCCGATGCAGTCGAAACATGTCACGCCTATTGTGATAAAAATACGTGAGTATTTACCGTTGCAATGTCATGTCAGTATGAGTCACGAAAGTTTAAATTATATACCATTTCATTGTTTCTAACGTTTGAATCGGCAGATTATTAAAAAAAAACGCTACTCATTATTCATTGTCGATAACTATCTATAATATACACATGTCTTTGTAGCCACTAAATCAATCAGTATTAATATTACAACACATCATTAGAAGGGTAAGACAGATCTGTTTACCCGACCTTTATCAAATCCAAAGTCAAACGCTCAAACCATCCTGTATGATATATCTCCCCATCTCTTTCATTATTATGTGGAGGATGATATACAGAAATGTTGTTCGGGGATTTAATTTAATGTTAAAGTTACAATGTTCATGCTCCGTTGTTATAGTGGTTTTGGCATAATTGTGTAATGAGAGTTGGAATCCGCAAGCAGCCATATAGAAATGTCGAGTTTATACCGACAATCAAGTAAAAGTGACTTTCACTAGTACGGGACGGGGCGGGACGAGTTTTCAGTAGAAATCACCACGTGATAGCTCGGAGCTCTTGGTTGTCACGTGACGTTTTCTATAGAAACTAACAGACCGGCTCGGCTCAGTCACGTCCCGGTCCATTCTAATGTGAATCATCCTTTAATTCTAAACACCTGTTACAAATTTAAATAATACTATTTTAAGGAATACTTACACAAATTAGTACCAAGCATAGCTATAAGAACCAGTTGACGATATTAATACTTCATTATTGGCCTCGTCATCCATAGAATGCAGAGTTAAACAGCGTCCGAAGAAGTGCAGCACTTACGTAGATGCGCGAGAGATAGCCACAACCACAAATACAGATGTCCTTATAAATTGAAAGAGATGTCATATACTACAGAAAAAATGACCAAGGCACCCAGTGCCCAGGGCTAGGACCGAACCAACGACCTCCTGCTTTCACGGCAGACGCCCTAACCACTAGGCCACCTAACCACGGCGACCAGACCTTTTTGGTGCGTTCCGCCAATCTTACAGCTCAGACTTACGATAGTTCAGTCCTTCTAGATAATCTTTACAAATTATTTTCAACTAGAAGCGAGAGATGGCGCCACCATACTGTACAATTGTAGGGCATGAATTAAATCATTTAATAAATATAATAAATGTTTTGATTCATGTTTTTTAAGTAGTCACACTACTATATATAAATTATACTACAACGAGATAAGCGATAAGAGATGTCATGTACGATTGTACAGATGTCCTTTCTTAGCCATAGGGCAAACAAGAAACGTACGCGATACGATGTTTCTAACCAGTAAACAAAATATCATAACACGATGCAGTGACGAAAAACACATTGGTCGAAGCTGGCAGAAGTTGAACCCGCGACTTTCAGATTGAAAGTCGTACACTCTTGCTCAACGCTTCTACAACCTAAATACTATGCGATATTCAGCGGGGAATCAGTTATATGTTTCTGTTTGTCACCCTTCAGATACGGTACCCTAAAAAAAGTTATATACGAAAGATCCTCCTATTTTTGAAGTAGGTTAAAATGCGTCAAAAAAGTAACACGCGGAACATAACTAATTAAAGTTTCAAATTATCTTGTCAAGAAACTCGGATGAGAAACATGATCAGAAGACATTATTGGAAAAGTTTATCAAAGCAAGTATTTACGTGTCATGTTGACATTTTCTTTTCATTGGTAAACATCGAAAATTTGTATTTCCCTCTTTGCCACACCTGCAGGGTGGGAAAGAGACGACCAAACAAAATTTTGTGGTAAAATTTTGATTAAAGTTTGAGCATATTTGATGGTTTGGTACGTATTCAGATTCGTAAAATAAGATATTTACCTATGTATTTATTCTTATATCAGTGTTCCATATATTGTCTGAAAATCCATAGGAGCATCGCTTAGCGATGTTCTTATGGAATACCATAGACAACGTTATAATGTATACTTTTTTAATATGGCTCTCAGTCGTATAATTGACAGATAGAAGCGCTGTAGTAGAACAAGTGATCAAGAGCCTTGAAAAACTGCATTCTTGTTTAACTTCCACGTCAAAACTGCTAGTTTTTAATTGGATCGCATTCCCCTTCCGTTTATTCTGCACATGAACACGAAATTGTTCAATGCGTAATGACAGTGTCCAAAGTGATGAGGGTCGGCCGGGCCAATCTGAAAGGAATCCCAGTTAATATGGCCGTTATTCGTATGGGCCCGGGTAAGTCGTGGGGAAGCTGGCTTAGTCAAGTCACGGTGAAGAGACTTTTGCTAAGATTTTTGGAAGATTGAGTAAGTACCGGTAAATTCCAAGCGGAATTTATTCTCCGAAGTACACAAATCAATGCAAAAACTAAAGGAAAAAGAAAGTATGGTAAGTAAGTAAGTAAGTAATCGTTTATTTGTATAACCCAGATGATACAAAGGCTGTCAATATACATATAGACACAACGGTGATACAACGGCCTCCTAGCCTAGTCGGTAGTGACCCTGCCTACGAAGCAGGAGGTCCCGGGTTCGAATCCTGGTCAGGGCATTTATTTGTGTGTTTATCACGAATATTTGTTCCTGAGTTATGGATGTTTTCTATGTATTTAAGTATTTATATGTATCTATCTATTATATATATCGTCGTCTAGTACCCACATCACAAGCCTTATTGAGCTTACCGTACGAAGCAGGAGGTCCCGGGTTCGAATCCTGGTCAGGGCATTTATTTGTGTGTTTATCACGAATATTTGTTCCTGAGTTATGGATGTTTTCTATGTATTTAAGTATTTATATGTATCTATCTATTATATATATCGTCGTCTAGTATCCACATCACAAGCCTTATTGAGCTTACCGTGGGACTAGGAAATTGTCCCACAATATTTATTTATTTATAGAAGGAACTCTGTGTTATGCCTATTGGCCTAAAAATGCCTAACTTCGGGTTATGTGGCTAACCCCGGATGGTGCAAGTGGCCCTTATTAGGCTAAAAACTACTTATATATAAAATTTAGAGTCAAGCTATTGAGAGTCAAGGTGAGGCATTGGCAGTCAGCCTGGATATAGCGAAGGCGTTCGATCGGGTTTGGCATGGGGGTCTTCTATCGAAGTTACCATCTTACGGACTGCCCGGGGGATTATGCGAATGGATTGCCAGCTTTTTGTCCGGCAGATGCATACGAGCCGTTGTCGACGGAAGTTGCTCCGATAGCATGGACATAAATGCTGGTGTCCCACAAGGCTCTGTGCTATCCCCAACGCTGTTTTTGCTGCATATCAATGACATGTTGTCCATTGGCGATATTCATTGTTATGCAGACGACAGTACTGGGGATGCCTATTACACAGGCCGTGCTAACATCCCTCGTCCCGTTGTGTTAGAGAGTCGTGAAAAGCTTGTGTCAGACATCGAGAGTGCTCTCTCTGATATCTCACTGTGGGGCCAGGAAAATCTTGTCCGATTTAACCCCACTAAGACACAAGTTAGCGCGTTCACCGCTAAAAAAACCCAATTTACTGTGGTCCCACAATTCCAAGACACAGTCCTTACCATGTCAGAGAGTATTGGGATCCTGGGTGTTGACATTTCCAGTGACGTCCAATTCCGTAGCTACCTGGAAGGGAAAGCCAAGCTGGCATCCAAAAAGCTCGGTGTGCTCAATAGAGCTAAGCAATACTTCTCTCCGGGGCAAAGACTGTTATTATACAAGTCTCAAGTCAGGCCTCATATGGAGTATTGCTGCCATCTTTGGGCGGGAGCACCTGGATACCAGCTGGGCCCCTTTGACTCGATCCAAAGACGTGCTGTCCGAATTGTCAACGATCCCAAACTCACGAGCGATATCGAACCCTTAAGTCTAAGGAGAGACTTCGCCTCCTTATGTGTATTCTATCGCTTGTACAATGGATTGTGCTCCGAGGAATTGTTTGATATGATGCCAACGGCTGCATTCTACCACCGCACCGCTCGCCGTCGGCAGGGTGTTCACCCGCATACCCTGGAGCCTAAATGGTCTCGTACCGTGCGGTTTAAGAGGAACTTCCTCCCGCGGACGCTCCGGCTGTGGAATGAGCTCCCTGCCACTGTTTTCCCAAAGGACTACAATATGGGGTTCTTCAAAAAAGGAGTGTTAAAGTTTTTAAAGGGTCGGCAACGCGCATGTAACACCCCTGGAGTTGCAGGCGTCCATAGGCTACGGTGACCGCTTACCATCAGGTGGGCCGTATGCTTGTTTGTCACCGTCGTAGTATTAAAAAAAAAAAAATTTAGAGCTTCCGAGCCTGCTATAAGTAAGTACTTTAGAGTTTTAATTATGGGTGAGTGAGTGATTAAATAATTATTTTATTCTGTTTTTTTATTATTTGTTGTTAAAAAATTAACAAAAATACATAATTTGTGAAAATTTCAACTGTCTAATTACGAGTAGGTATAACGGTTCATGAGATTTAGCCTCGTGATTGATAGATAGATGGACGGACAGACAGACGGACAGCGGAGTCTTAATAGGATCCCGTTTTAACCCTTTGGGTACAGAATTCTCTCTCTCCAATAAATTTAATATTTGAAGCCCTCACCAGGTTTTGAAAAAGAAAAACCGCAGTTCCTAAGTGGCGGAATACTTACGAGCATTTAAGAATTCCAATTACGAACTCCTACACATAATCCAGTCATTGAACTGACAGCTTGTATGGAAATGTTGATTATTTGGGAAATAATTTCGAATAGTAGATATTTTTAGCGTAAAGGATATATCGTGAGTCTAGTGTTACTCGTATATAGGCAATAAAATCCAATAAAGCAATAAAATATAACAATACATGCTAATCGTCACAAATATGAACATTAATGTTACAAACGTTTTCCTTGGGGGATTTCTATGTTTTTTAGTTATTAAAAATAAAATGGATCAGGAACAGTTTCTTTCTACTTAACATCTGTAGGTATTTGCTCTGTCTTTTGTCTCTTATGTGGTGCAATAAAGAATATTTTACTTTTACTTTATATTTCGTAGATTTATCGGTTTCCACTACGGCACGGGACGGTACGAGGCGGGACGAGAAAATCTGTCAATTTCTTTAGAAATAATCACGTAATAACCGGATCCCTCGGATGTCACGTGAGGCTTTCTTTAGAAATTGACAGGTTTAACTAGACCTTATTGGGATTAATCGGTTTACTCACGATGTTCTCCTTCACCGAAAAAAAAGCGATTGGTAAATATCAAATGATATTTCGTACATTTTTTTGTACAGTTCCCAAAAACTCATTAGTAGACGCCGGGAGGATTTGAACCCGCGACTTACGGATTGAAACCCCTGAGCCATCAACGCTTGGTAAACCTTCATCAAATAAAAGATAAGCTACGATTCTAAGCTAACATGTTCATTTACATCAGAATTTGGTACTATTTAAAACGAGATATTTACCACTAGCGACCCGCCCCGGCTTCGCACGGGTTATTGTTATAGAATGATATAAACCTTCCCCTTGAATCACTCATCTATTCAAAAAAACCGCATCAAAATCCGTCGCGTAGTTTTAAAGATTTAAGCATAGTCCTTTATTCATAATATTACAAAATATTACATGTCAACAAATTACAATTGTATTACATCCTAATAACTGTATTTTTGTAACAAAAATACAGTTATTAGGATTAAGTGAAAATTTAAATAAATTATATGGGTATGTCGTAGTATTACATTAGCGATAAATAAGCACAATTAGAAAATATATTTAAGAATTGAATTAAACTGATAGATTTAAATTATACATTAGGTAGATATTCATAAAATTCGTTTAAATTATAAAAGGCACGATCACACAGCCATCTCTTCAATTTGTTTTTAAACATATTGTTGTTCTCAATACATAGGGATATAGGGACAGAGAAAGCGACTTTGTTTTATACTATGTAGTGACATTTGTTTTTGTGAGCTCCCGAATTTCGGCACTGTTACAAGCACCATATCGCGTAAATATCTCGTTTTAAATAGTAATTCTAATATAAGATAAAGTACCTACACCTGGTATTTGTGACACAGCTGTCCACACGATCCTGTGTCTCGCAGCAGACCACCAATCGCATAGAGACTTGTCCTGTTCGTTCGTTTTAGTGCTAAACCGGAATAATGAAGGGGCAAAGCTAGTAATCGGTTGTAGCTGGAGGTGCTTCTGGGGCCGTTAGGGTACAAGTGAGATTGGAAAGGTATTCGTCTCTGATTATAGTTTAATGGGGTTACATTATGTTTCGGATTGAGTTTAGCTGCACAGTCTTGGGTAAAGATTGATGGAAGTTAAGGAAAATCTGGCTGTATAGCTAAAACGGTTTTGGGGAGTGAGTTGAGAAAAGTCCACAATTGAGGAGTTTGTTCTGTTTCGCATGGATTTTATCAGACTAAACGGTAAATCTAATGGTAACGCTTGAGCTTTCAGGCGACAAATAATCATAAAAAATATTCACAAATCGTACAAAAATGTCGTAAAATACACAAAAAAATAGTTTTGAGAACCTTGTTGTCTATGGTTATCTAATTAGATTTACGAGTACAGTCCAGATCCGCCCGGGTCGTGAAAATATAATCGACCACAGAGTAAAATAAATATTTTGTGGTGAGTGTTTTAAACCCTTAATTGAATAATTTTTGGCCGTAGCGTGACAAGCGCTGGTTATTTTGCAGCAGCCAACAATTTGTTTTTTTTTTAACAGAAGTAATAATTAAATTGAAAGAGATGTCGTATACAACAGAAAAAGTGACCAAGTCCCCGTTGAGCAGAGCTGGAATCGAACCAGCGACCTTCTGCTTTTGCGGCAGACGCCCTAATCACTGGGCTACTTGATCACGGCAGCCAGTGTTCGAATTTCCTTAGTAAATGCTTTTATTTCTTATTTTAAACATTTTTAATTAAAATTGTAGTGTGACTACAAGGAACACAACATGAAAAGGTCCATAAAATATCTACATCGATTTTAGCCTACATCGCAAACGGTCCAGAACACAAAATGCCTACTTTTTTTTCGTTTTATATATTAAATATCCGTACCAATTCCCAACACATACTACAAAACACTGAGCCATGTCAATGCCCTGTTAAAAAAACCTTTGATGCAGGCTTTTTTTATCATTATACCAAGCTTGTGCCTGGTCGTTATTTTTTTAAACGCCCCCGTTTCAGATTTCTCCTGCTTCATAAAACTGCCAAATAACGAAAAATAATGTTCTTCAATTCCAAATTCAACAAGAAATGTATTTTTCTCAAAAATGCCATTTCCCAAATTTGACTTCTCCGGTTACTAATTAGGTCGTAAAGTGGTTTGTTTATGGTCAATCAAAAATTTTAATATTACAGAAATAGCAATCTCGATTTCGCGACAGAAAACATGCATACAAATTCCAATATTTGTAGAGCTCCGAACTTTAAAAGTTGAAACGGTTAACAACCAAAGTAGAAGGTTTTGAGAATTTGAGAATTATTTATAATGGTATATAAACATAACAAAAATGGGCGTCCAAACTAACTGAAAATAGCAACTAACACATAGTATGAATACATACTACACTAACATAGGATAATTATATTATTTACAACAAAATAAGCATTACATTACAAATAAGATTTACAAACGTTTGAAATAAATATCTATATTATTATTTTTGTATATGTCTTTCCCATCACGGAACAATAGTGTCCCGGACCTTTGGGAGGCGTAGCGTACGCGGAGCCGAAGCCAACACACAGAGTCCCATTTGACAATTTAATGAAATGTAAGGGGTACACCGAGCGGATGTTGCACCTGCCCGAGTCGCGGGACACACGCAGAGACACCTGCTAGGGTGTATAGACTATTGAGATTAAATGGAATCTAAAATATACTGGACTATTAGGTGAAGGTGGTGGACTAAATACTGGGTTATAGAGAATAAAATCGGACGACATTTTGTTTATTTTTCTTAAACATAACAAAATGAACGATTTTAGAATATAAACGTAAAAAAAAATTAATAAAGTACACCTAGTACACTATTATAACATTAATAACTTATGTAATATCTTGTAGCGTGTACATAATTATATTAGGCATACATATAAAACAATATTGTATTTCTCTCCTCTGCCCTCCGGCCGGTAAGCGGCCAATAGCAGGCCGCTACGCCAAACAAATTCGCCGCTTGCCGAATGCGTCGAGCAGAAAAATAGACCTTGTTCAGTAAATAAGAAAGCCTCAGATTACATGTTTATCTACCTCAGCTTTGCTTCGAAATTCAATTAAACGAGATTTCTTTTGTATTTGACAGGGGCTCCATGCCCTTTAGATCCTTTAGAGCGTATATACGGACTGTGATGTGGGATGTTTGCCTGGAGAAAATCCAGGACCACACGACATCATACGATTTTTACTACTCGTACTTTCGAATACTCTTTCTGAGTTTGCGCTCCAGAGAGATCGGTTCGATCGAGTCCAACCAAGTCACAAGAGATTTGAGACATTTCTTACTTTACAGGTCTCGGTACGTAATCTACTAAGAGCCACTTGCACCACCCGGGGTTATTCATATAACCCGGAGTTAAGAGGTTTTTTGTATAGAATTTTACAGCTTGATTCCAGGTTAGCGGCTAACCCTGGGTGGTGCAATTGGGCCTAAGACCGATGTCATTGGAACTTCCTACCAATGTAAACAAAATGAGCTAACCTAACCTAACCTAACCTAACTTTTAATTTTTAAATGAAAACTCCAAGATTAACTTATTTTATCTTACGTTTTGTATGTTACGATAATACTTTTTTTTTTTTTATGCTATAGGGGGCAAACGAGCAAACGAATCACCTGATGGTAAGCGATTAACGTCGTCCATGGACACCCGCAACACCAGAGGTACGACTGTTTCAGTAGTAAAAAGTTTCAGTGGTGTTTGATAGTGTGAAAATACAATGAGAAACAGTGACAAAACATTTGATGAGTTTTTTGTTTACATTGTTAGGAAGTTCCATTGGCGGCGATTTCATAGTAGGAGTCGCTGTCTGCGAAGTGATTATTAATATTAATATTTAAAGCATGTAAATTACATGTCGTCTCTTTCATTCTGCAAGAAACGGCAAATCTCGTTCTTTCAGAGGGTATACAATATGAGAGAGATAGTGTATTCAAGTGCTTCAAAACGTAATACAATAAAGACTCAGACTACGCTAAGTTCCCTAGATTTTGATAGCACAGCCTATGAAAGTGTTAAGTAAACGTCATATAATCCGAGCCGCGAAGGTGACAACCCCTCTGTCTGTCCGACGATGACTGCCCGATGCAGTCGAAATATGTCACGCCTATTGTGATAAAAATATCGAGTGTTAACCGTTCCAATTTAATGTCAAGTAAACGTCATAATTTCATAGAAGTTATTAGGTTCATTTGTTTTGAAGAGCACGTGGTCTGACTCTATCTACCCCGTAGGGTAAAATATAATTTGCTCTTGTCAAAACGTTTCATGTCGTTAAAACTGTAAAATATTAATTTGTTGACAAGCCCAAAATCTAAATTTAACAGCCAAGAGCATGTCGGGTCACGCTCAGTGTAGTGTTCCGTTGTTCCTCATCATCTCTAGGTTTGATGGTACCTACTAAACATCGGCCGGAACGGCCTCCTAGCCTAGTTGGTAGTGACCCTGCCTACGAAACAGGAGTTCCCGGGTTCGAATCCTGGTCAGGGCATTTATTTGTGTGTTTATCACGAATATTTGTTCCTGAGTTATGGATGTTTTTATGTATTTAAGTATTTTTATGTATCTGTCTATTATATACCTAAATCGTCGCCTAGTACCCACAACACAAGCCTTATTGAAGTTAACGTGGGACTAGGTTGATTTGTGTAAGATTGTCCCATAATATTTATTTATCTGTTTTAGTAGCTACCATGACCATAACAAAAAAAAGAGTATCTTCGCAGCACTACGACATATACAATATACCTAATACACTCTTTTACTAAGAAAATATAACTTCTTGCAAAAAACAGAAATAGCTTAATAAATAACTTAATAAGGGCCTGACGAACAAAATACAAGTCTTCGTCAACAAGTGCCTGAGGTCGATCCTTCGCGTTTTCTGGCCAAGAACGATTCGGAACAAAGACCTGTGGAGAATATGCCGGCAAACACTCATCGACATGGAGATCGCGACAAGGAAATGGAGATGGATATGGCACACCATTCGACGAGGAAATGCGAATAACGCAAGCATCGCTTTCGATTGGAAACCCCCAGATGGGAAGCGTGGTTCCGGGCAACCTATAAACTCTTGGCGACGGTCCGTCGAGAGTGAGCTGCGCGCAGTCGGACTGAGCTGGAACGACGCTAGAAGGGTCGCGGAAGACAGGAAGGGATGGCGCGAGCTTATGAAGGCCCTCTGCACCTCTGGGGTGCCATAGGACAGCAACAACATTTTGGACTTGCGGTTCTAAAGTTGGCTGGGACAATTTTTTTAACTTCTGAAGCGATATTAATTTCATCAAAAAAACACCCCCACTTTACGTGTATGGACGGTACCCTAAGATTTATTTTTCAATTTTTTTATTTACTTGTTTGTCGCTATGTGTTTATACGAAATTCCAGCTTTCTACTACTAACGATCACTGAGCTAAGGCGCAGACAAACAGACAGACGGACGGACAGACGGGCGGAGGGACAGACATAGCGAAACTACAAGGGTTCCTTGTTGACTATAGAACCTAATAAACTATCGTTGCTCGTTTTCAACAAATGACTTCATAATCATGCCCAACGAATACTAGCATTGGTAATATCACCATGAAGTCACAATATTTTTGACAAAATTTGTATTTACGTAATGTAATTAAATTATATTATCACGCTAACTGAATAAAAGATTATCCATTAAAAACCGAGATATCGCAATTTAATACCGGATAATGTATCGTTATTACCTAAATGTAATAACGATAATTGTGGTGTAATTCATTGTTTCATTCGGTATAATTATTTTTTTAAATTACATTTTACGCGCATATGTTATTAAATGTACATATGTGTTAAATTGTAGTGTCCTATCAAGTAATATATACTTTTCCTAACAAGTGAGACAGCGAAACGTGAGACTTTCAATCCGAAGGTCTTGGGTTCAAATCCTGGCTCGTACCAATGACTTTTTCGGAACTTATGTACGAAATATCATTTGATATTTACCAAACGCTTACCAGTGAAGGAAAACATCATGAGGAACCCGGAAACCCAATAAGGCTAACTTTACCCTGTGGATTGAATGGTCAGATATCATTCGCTTTTGTAAAACTAGCATCTACTCGTACATCAAATCTTGGGATTAGTTGCCAAAGCGGGTCCCAGGCTCCCTGAACTGTGGCATACGCCGTGAAAATGCTAAAAAAAGTACATTTCCTTCACCTAATGTTAAATCAGTGATAGCTTAGAGATGACCTTATTGAAACTGACATAATCCTCCCGGCCCGGCTCATTCCCGTCCGGTCTAGAATGAGTCATCTGAGAAAGTCTAAAGGCCATCCCCTATCCCAATGACCTCGGCGATTTGAGCTTTCTTCCCCTCCCGCTTCCTTTCCTCACCGGTTATACAATACGTCAATAAGCATAAGTTGTCACCTAGGAAGAGCTGCTTGTACTAGGACGCAACCCTATAAACTACTAGTGCTATTTTACAGGACTGGCCCCCGTCGCCCGCGCAGGCATCTCGAGCCGGCGTTTTCGGAAAAATGCGTGTAATAGCTTTTTTCTCGAAAAGTACAAAACCTATCCAAAAATCAGTAGATGCGTTTAAAGTAAACATAAATATATACTGCTTGTCTTAGTTTCTTGTACTTACGACGCATAATAAGGGAGTAGATACAGATTGAAGGTAGAAAAAAGGGTTTACGGTTTTTTTTCTCTTGATGTATTATGTTTTTCGACAATTTAGTAGAACCAAATGTAGACCAAATACCTAGCTACATTGTATATTTTTTTCAAGCGTTGTGCTTGGAGCTGAACAAAGCCTATTCACTTTAAAAACAGTGAAATATGCCGGGTAGCCCCTTAAAGGATTTTAACAGTTTACACCGCAAAGTCCTCAAGTTTGGAATGTAACCTTTTTTTTTTCTTATACTACGACGGTGACAAACAAGCATATGGCCCACCTGATGGTAAGCGGTCACCGTAGCCTATGGACACCTGTAACACCAGGGGTGTTACAGGCGCGTTGCCGACCCTTTAAAAAAAGGAGGATTCGCTGTGTTGAAAGCTAAACGGGCCAAGGGCTTTGCTCCGTGGGTCCTCAGCTGTCAACACAGCGAATACTCTTGGAGCTCTGGCGACCTTACTCAACAACAGAAACACAACACTATGAGTAGGGTCTAGTGTTATTTAACTGTGGTTTTCTGTAAGGTGGAGGTACTTCCCCAGATGGACTCTGCTCCAGATTTGAGCGAGACGACATTCGTTGTGCTGTGCCCTACCACACTAAACGATATGCATCCGCTGTGCCCATACCTCTCTTAAAAATCTTAAGCCCTGAAACCTCAACACGCTAGTGGAATTCGCTCTCGGCTTTTTTTTAATTATCTGAATCACTCGCAAGTCCCGCAGTTAAGAACACAGACAAAGGTGCCGCAAACAATGGGATACTCGTAAAGGTTGTCAGTGCCATGCCACTTGAGCTACAAACCTATCTACTACACCCGTAACACCTTTATACTAATTCATTTAAGAGTGAAATTCGACTAGCAAAGCTTGCAGATAAGTTTGTCCCCGCGGATACTTAGGAAAACAATGATGATGTCGCCTTTTATAATGCTCGGGATATCAACCGTGGTGTTTATATAGAAATGAATATTTTGTTTTAATTTAAAGCGACATTTTGCCACACAAATGTGGTGTTGTCATTAACATAGCTAACGAGCTATGAGGAGAGCGTTTTATAACGAATTTTCGAATGAGCGAAGGGCCTTTACGAACCGAAATTGCGTGTTTGCGTCCCTTTCTCGAATACGTAAGCAAAAGAGAGGAAGCAACAAAATGTAGGTCTGAAAATATTTCCTGTAGGCCCTCAGACTTCTGGTATAGCCCAATTTAGGAAATTAAATGTGAGCTACGCTGCCATACAACGTAACATTTTTATGGCATCTTTTCAGCTAACTTTAAACAAATATTTCTTTGAACGTTACGTTTTAGGAGACAATATTTTCTTAGAAAAAAAAATGTTACTTCTCTGAAAAGGAAATTAGGGACATTTACATATATACTGAATAAATGCTCTAAAATTTCATGTTTTCGGGAGTTACGCCATAATTGAGTACCTGTCAAGATGACTTACACTAGAGCGGGACGGGACGGGGCGGGACGGGAAAATCTGTCAATTTGTATAGAAAGCGTCACGTGACATCCGAGGGCTCCGAGCTATCATGTGATTCTTTCTATAGAAATTGACAGATTTTCCCGTCCCGCCTCGTCCCGACCCGTTCCGGGCTAGTGTGAGTCATCTTTTAAGGTAATACAAAACAACCTGGATCCATTGTCATCCACAAATAAATTCATTAAATAGACACGAATTAAGACTAAATGAAAGTACTAACTTGCCTGTACAACAAAAATTAGACAACTGAAAATAAAAGTCATCCCACATCATCAGTCATTCAACCCTTTAACAGACTATTTAATAATTAAGTACCGTGGTAAAAAATAAGATAGTACCTGCCAAACGTATGCTGTCAACATCCAGTGTTCTCACTTCTCATAAATAACATTAACAGAGGTTAAGGTTTTATTACAATTCCCATTTCTAATTCAGCGCAGCGTATTAATCTCAAATCCAATTTCTTAAACAAAATGTTCCCACAGCTAACCTAATAATTTTCGGCAGTAATGCCTTGTTTTCTTTATTTCGCTTACATTTACGAGTTTATGGGAAACATTTAATATGGCGGTGTGTACGTGCTTGCTTCTTATGGGTCAGCAGTAATAAAAGAAGGTTTAAGACCACTCATGATTGTGTGAATTTTTCATGCTCCTGTTAAGAGGCAGACAATAGGCTAGACTAGTAAAAAAACCGGCCAAGAGCATGTCGGGCCATGCTCAGTGTAGGGTTCCGCAGTTTACCGTCCGTCACAATAGGAAGATACGTGCGGGATGATAATTTAAGTAGGTACTCAAGATTAATAAAGTGTTTGCATATACAGTTAAATTACAAACTTAATTCAGAAATTATTTCGTACAAGTTCAACCAATCAAGTCCAAAATAATTTTCCAAGAAAGTTCTTATTAAGTTCTACTTTTGTAATTTTTTTCATATTTTTTTAACTTATAGTTCAAAAGTTAGAGGGGGGGACACATTTTTTTAAACTTCTGGAGCGATTATTTCCAAAAACATTAACTTTATCAAAAACTGTTCTTAGGAATCCCTCATTATTTTACAAATACCTATCCAATGATATGCCACACTCTAGGGTTAAAACGAAAAAAAAACACCCCCCACTTTACGTGTATGGGAGGTACTCTAAAAAATAAATTATAACCACTTTTCATTTTACCACTTTGTTGGCGTGTTCGATATATGTACATATTCGTTCAAAATTACAGCTTTCTAGTACTTACAGTCACTGATATTATCCGCGGACGGACGGACGGACAGACAGACACGGCGAAACTATAAGGGTTCCTAGTTGACTACGGATCCCTAAACATGAGTAGTTAGAGTATTAAAGATATTGTACACATACTTTCAGGGTTCCGTACCTCAAAAGGAAAACATGGAACCCTCATAAGATCACTTTGTTGTCCATCCGTCCGTCCGTCCATCCGTCCGTCTGTCTGTCAAGACCTTTTATCTTGGGAACGCGTAGAGGTAGCAAGTTGAAATTAATACCACATACACAAATCTGCGGTGCCTTAAATAACGATTCATAAAAACCAAACTTCTACATCAACGCATTCAAGATTATGGTATATGAATGCCGGTAGTTGGGTTTTTCTTCCCCTACCCACAGGCAGTCTGTAATTAGAGATTAAACTGTTACGTGTACTCCGTTGTTTCAATATCGTTCCTAGCCTAAATACTACAATTTGGCGACGAGGATGGGATCACTATGCTACGAGATCGCTTTGTTCTCGGGTTGGAAGACGTTAAGGAGAAGGAGAAGTTGTTCACGCAAAATGTAGATACTTTGACGTTCAACAAGGCGCTAGATTTGGCGCAAAGCGTTCGCTGTGCGCGTCAGGCGCTCAACACCGCCGGGCAAGCGGCCGCCGCCGCGGCGCCGCCGCCCGTGTACGCCGTGCGGAGCGGCAGCGGGCCTCCTCGACCTGCGGGAAATCTGGAATCTCGTTGTGAAGTGTGTGGTTATAAAAGTCACTCGAAGGATCAGTGTCGTTTCGTAAATTTCACGTGCACTAAATGTAAGGTCAAAGGTCACTTGAAGCGTATGTGTACGAGCAAGCCGAAATATAGAAGCAATTATTTCTTGACTGCGGGTGCGGATGATGACGACGCCATTACAGGTAGCTTTGATTTATTTAAAATTATAAACTGCACTAAAGATAAACCAATGCTCGAAACGGTGTCTATAGCGAGTAAAAACATTGTGTGCGAAATAGATAGTGGTAGTGCCGTTTCGATTATTCCGTACACAGTGTATAAGGATGTTTTTGCTTCGCACGAAATTCACCCGTATAGAGATGTGTTGAATTGTTATAATGAGAGTAAGATTTTTCCAAAAGGATGTGTTATATTTCCGGTGATTTACGAAGGTCGCACTAAACAAATTGAAATGCTTATCGTGGAAAATAAATCCGACCGGCCGGTATTATTGGGTCGCGATTTTATAACTGCGTTTGGCTTGCACCTGTGTAGCAACGACTGTAATAACGTACATAATTGTAATCGCTTAGATTTGGGGGAACAATACAAAAACAAGTACGCAAAGTTATTTTCGGATGAATTAGGGGAATTTAACAAATTTAAGGTAAGTTTAAAAATTAAACCTGACAGTACATTGAAGTTTTTTAAACCGCGTCCGGTACCACTGGCCCTTAAACCAAAAGTGGAGGCAGAGTTACAGCGATTAGTCGAGTTAGGTATTTTAGAAAAAGTAGACCACTCCGACATAGCTACCCCCATCGTCCCAGTCTTGCGCCCCGATGGGAATATACGCATTTGTGGCGATTTTTCGGTCACACTTAATAAAGTGTTGTACTTAGATAATTACCCACTGCCAAGAATCGAGGATTTGTTTGCTAAGCTGCACGGGGGAGTGGAGTTTTCAAAATTAGATTTATCGCGCGCATACTCGCAATTAGTCCTGGATGATTCGAAACGTTTAACCTGCATAAATACTCATAAAGGGTTATTCTGCTACAACAGGCTAGTGTTTGGTTTGGCTAATGCCCCATTCATATTTCAACGAACAATGGAACAGCTGTTATCAGGAATTGAAGGAACATGCATTTTTCTAGATGACATTTTAATTACAGGTCCCAACCGGGAAACACATTTACAGCGTTTGGAACAAGTGTTAGGAAGGTTGCAAGAAGCAGGTTTGCGACTGAAGCAGGATAAGTGTGAATTATTTAAGGACTCTGTAGAATACCTTGGTTTCCGTATCGATAAAAATGGACTACATAAATCCGATAAAAAAGTTAAAGCTATTCTTGATTGTGAGTGTCCTAAGAATGTAAGCGAACTTAAATCATTTCTGGGCATGATTGGGTTTTATAGGTGTTTTGTTCCAAACACATCCAGCATACTTGACCCCTTACACATGCTACTTAAAAAAGGTGAAAAATGGTTTTGGGGAAAAGAGCAACAAGACGCCTTCAACAAAATAAGGTGTGAACTAGCGTCGGATCAAGTGCTAGCGCACTATGACCCGTCACTGCCGGTGGTGGTGACGGCGGACGCAGGTCCGCGCGGCCTGGGCGGGGTGCTGGCGCAGCGGCAGCGCGATGGTACCGAGCGTGTGGTGGCGTACGCTTCGCGATCGCTTTCTAGCGCGGAACGTAATTATTCCCAGGTTCAGAAAGAAGCCGCTTCCCTGATATTTTCAGTTAAGAAATTTCACCATTATTTATATGGTCGTTCGGTTCCATTTACCCTCCGCACGGATCACAAACCCCTTTTGTCAATTTTTGGTAGCAAAAAAGGCGTACCGGAATTAGCCGCTAACCGGTTGCAGCGGTACGCGTTGTTCTTATCTGCATATAATTTTAATATAGAGTATATTAAAGGAGAACATAATGTGGCTGATTTCTTGTCCCGTTCCGTCATTTCGGTTCCTCAGGATAATCTAGACTTCCAAGATGAGCCTGACAAAGCTATGTACATAAATTTTATATCAAGTTCAACCTTAAAACCACTTAGTGTTGTTGACATACAAAAGGGAACCGCGGACGATGCAGTTTTAAATAAGGTAAAATATTACATAACTAACGGCTGGCCGGCTAAAATGCCAGATGTTGCTTTGAAACCGTATTTCGCTTGTCGTCTGGAGCTATCATTGGAAAATGGTTGCATTTTAAGAGGCCATAAGGTCGTAATTCCAATGGGTCACAGGGAACAATTACTAACGGAATTACATAGTTCTCATTTTGGAGTCGTGAAAACTAAGTCGGAAGCCAGAGCTAGGATGTGGTGGCCACAAATTGATAAGGATATTGAGGACAAAGTAGGCACTTGTAGTATATGTCTTGCATTACGCAATAACCCCCCCCGCGCGCCGTTAGCTTCGTGGCCCTACCCTGCCAGACCATGGGAGCGAGTGCATTTAGATATGTTTTCGTGGCAAGCGAAACCGTTTTTGGTAGCGGTAGATGCCCACTCAAAGTGGGTAGAATGTTTTTTGTTAACGGTTACAAACACTAGTGCCATTATTGACAAACTGTGTGAAATATTTAGTAGGTATGGTTTAGTGCGAACTTTAGTTACCGATAACGCTAGTAATTTCTGTTCAAGTCAATTCAATGATTACTGCAATATAAACGGCATACAACACATTACTATCGCACCGTATCATCCAGCATCAAATGGGCAGGCGGAAAACACGGTGAAGACGGTAAAACGAGCCGTTAAAATAATAATGCAGCAGAGTAATAGGCAACAAGAAATTATACAGAAATTAAACAAGTTTTTATTCGACTATAGGAACTCAGTGCACTGTACAACTGGTTTCGCGCCCGCCCAATTGATGCTGGGTCGCATGCTGCGCTGCCGGCTCGACCTGCTGCGCACGTCGCCGCCCGCAGCCGCGGCCGGTGCCGGCGCCGGCGCCGGCGCCGCGGGGTCGTCCTCATCCGCACCGCCAAACCCGCTTGCTAATGTGTGCGCGAAACAGATCTTACACAGTAAACATTATGGTGGATTACGTAAATGTTATTTTAATATAAACGATACCGTATTAGTGAAACATTTATTTTCGAATGGTAATAAGCACGAGTGGAAAAAAGGGACTATTGTAAAAGTACTAGGCTCCAGAATGTATGAGGTGTTTGTACCGGACTTAAATCTAACATTAAAAAAACACCTAGATCAGCTGTTGGCTTATAGAGGAGGAAATATAGACATTGAAGTGGATGATTTAAGCCTATATGGAGATGACGGCGACTCCGATACCGAGGGTCTCAACGAAACTGATTCTTTCTGTTCGCTACCAGATGATGGCCAACCGGCCCAAGAAGACCAACCAGAGCAGACCGCTGCAGAACAGTCGGAAAACGTGACATTGAATTTGGAATTGGAGGACATGGCTTATTCGGGAAAGGACACAGGTGGCCTCCCCGAGGGCCGGTTGCCCCAGGCAGAGGGGAACGAGGTCCCCGTGCCTGCGGGAGACGGCGTGAGCGAACCTACACCCGCACCGCTCGATCCTGATGCTGGTGGTCGGGGTGTGCGGTCCACTAGAAATAAGAACGCTATTTATAAGTCTTAAATAATTAGTTGTTTTTTATGTAATATTATTATCTATTGGTGGAGGGATTATGGTATATGAATGCCGGTAGTTGGGTTTTTCTTCCCCTACCCACAGGCAGTCTGTAATTAGAGATTAAACTGTTACGTGTACTCCGTTGTTTCAATATCGTTCCTAGCCTAAATACTACAAAGAGATACGGCTGTATAAGTCATATTTTCCATACATTTGCAATGGGAATCAAAATGTATAGGCAACATAAACCAGAATATTGGTTGATGATGACACCCATCCATACTTCGAGGCACCCAACGCCACATAGCCGCCGCCGTAGCGGCAACACATATATATTACCTTTTACTACCTAAACTTACATGTAATAATAAGTAGGTAATTAAATCTACATTCTGCACTATTCTGCGTTCTATCTTCATTCTTCCTGGTCAGAAGAACTTAGTTTGAGGAGAACACCCAACATCTTGCATCTGCTGTTATAAAAACAAAACTGTCTGTCACAGTAGATATATTTATCAGGTCAACAAAGCCATATGGCTACATTTTTGTTTAGTAACGTTAAATTTCATTCGTTTTAATCAATTTAAACGTTACTAAACAAAACTCTAAACCATTATTAAAGGCAAAAGTTAATTTAGCGAATATGGGCTGTAAATTTTACGGCGCTCCCTAGTGCAAGCGCATTGTGATAAAACTTTTATTGCCGCCCAAAGAAATCGTTGTAATGGCTGCGGGGTAAGTAGCTATTTTAGACCGAGAGCTAGCTACGGAAATAGGTATGCAATTTGTAGTCTAGAAACCATTCTAGTTAGTGTGCCATAATTAAAAATAAAATAAACACTTTAGAACGGATTAATCGCGTTTATTTACTCGTAATCACCATCTTAACCCTGTAAAAACGAGTGCTGTAAAGAGCTCAAAACGTAGGGTCATGGTGTTAATAAATGCGATTAATCCGTTCTAAATTGTTTAACAATCGCGGTAATTTGGTAAAAAATCTGGTACAATCTTTCACAAATCGACTTAGACCCACGCTAAGCTCAATAAGGCTTGTGTTGTGGGTACTAGACGACGAAATATATAACAGATAGATACATATATATCCTTGAATATATAGAAAACATCCATAACCCAGAAACAAATATTCGTTATAAACACACACATAAATGCTCTTGCCAGGATTCGAACCCGTGACCTCCTGTTTCGTAGGCAGGGTCTCTACCAACTAGGCCGGGAGGCCAATCCCATACGTCCGTCCGTTGCCATACTATCATCATTAATTAATACGGGCGCCTGGCAGTGGTTTAGCGGTCGGTGCGATGGTAGATGGGCAACACAAGATTTTAAAATCAATTTAGGGAGTAAAATTTACGAAGCTCTGACTTTGGTGTAATATAATAGCTAATAATGTACCTATTTAATTCAGATAAAACATTGCCAGAAATTTTAATTGGGTGTCGTTTGAGAGCTGAGGTGCGGTCAAAAGCATTCAAGAGGCCGTCTCATTTATAGAGGTCTAAGCCTACCTTCCTATTAGAGTGGACATTCGAAATCGTGTGTCAAAATACAGGCGTAAATCACCCCACCAGGTGACAATAAAGAGGAACTATCACACCCACCGCTGAACAGCTGCCAAGCGCCCGGATGAATTAATAATGATAGTATGGCACACTAACTTAGGAATAACATTGTTCTACTAATTGCAAACCTATTTCCGTAGCCAGCTCTTAATCAATTTAAGTGTAAAGAAAATCTATTTGGACCGGTTGGTATTAAAAACAAAAATGTAAGTTTTAGCACTTAAAGCAACGTGCAGTATCACCCGGGAGATACACATTCAGTGGCAATAACCCGATATCGGGTGCTCTGTTTGTAGGTGCTTTTCGCTTCATACGCATTTCCACATGATATCGGCTACGTTCGTAGCGCGTAGCACGTACTCCTATTGGTACTGTGTGCGTACCATGAGTTGCATTCGATTCCGCCTGCGGCATTCGAAAGTATGTCCGTCTCGCTCCTACCAATACTCTGGCAGGAGCGAGACGGACATACTGTCGAATGCCGCAGTCGCAATCGAATGCAACTCATGGTAAGCACACTGAATGTGTTAAGGTAACAGAAATCCGGATCTAATGACCGTTTTACATACAGGGTGTAATCGTCAAATGTAACCATGCGATTATTCTCTAAATATAACATGTATCAGAAAAGTTCAAATTGATATCGCAAGTGCAATACCTATGAGGAAAATCACATTGATAACTTTTTTTAGAAAAGTTTTAAGGCAAATCATTAATTTTTTTTAGCGTTTCGATTTATGTTTAACAGCCTCCTAGCCTAGTCGGTAGTGACCCTGCCTACGAAGGAGCAGGTCCCGGGTTCGAATCCTGGTCAGAGCATTTATTTGTGTGTTTATCACGAATATTTTTTGTAATTTTACTCGGTATCAAGTTTTCTGAGATCTGTTATATTTAGGGATTAATCGCCTCACTGAACTTAACGATTACACCCTGTATTCTTTATATGTTAAAATCGACTATGATACAGCGTGTATTTTTAGTATTTGAGGTAATATTAAAAATATTCGCATACAGCGAAAGTTTTTTAGTTAATGAAGTAGTAACACTGCTATACATATATGACTTATAAACTGAAATAGATGTCATTCTTATACAAAAAAAAATCATATTATACTCGAGAAATTCACCGGCATTGAAACCTAGAGGTTATGGCGTTAGCCGCGTAAGCTGAAGACCGGGGTTCGATCCCAATCTTTGCGTCCGATGTCGATTTTTTCTTTAGTATTAGTATATGTTATATGACATCTATTACATCAGTTTATAAATTCCAGACTGCTTGTCCAGACATAGCCTCAGTTTAATATCTCTTAAATGAAAACATTATTATGATGCCTCGGGGTATAACGACCCAAGAGTCATTAAGAACTTGTTTCAGTCAGCTAAAGTATAAGTAAAACTTGATCGAACAAATTTTTGGAAATCCCTAGAGACTGTAGCCTAGAGCATTAGATAAAACTTTATTATTATTACGATCGTGGCTGACCTTAGTAACTCTTAAAAGCCTATCGCTTTGTAAAATAACATTAAGATTTCTAGAAGATAATAGGTTCTAAGCTTAGTTTAGTGTTAAGCCGCGATATCACGAAAATTCATTGCATAAAATCTACCTTCAAAATGTGTGATGTTCTCTGTATGATGGTTTATTATAGGAGTAAGGGATAACTCACACTAGAACGGGACGGGATGGTGCGGGACGGGACGATCTGTCAGTTCCTATAGAAAACGTCACGTCACGTGACATCGAAGGGCTCCGCGCTATCACGTAATTCTTTCTATATAAATCGATAGATCGTCCCGTCCCGTCCCATCACGTCCTAGTGAGAGACTTAATTAGTCAGTGAAAAATCGATAATGTAAAAACATAGCTCTATTGGGTGCCCCATGAGCAAATAATATTAGTTGTTAAATAGGAAATCTATAGGTGATACGATGAAACCGGCGGCACGATTTAGCCGCCTTTTCCCTCCTCCTCCTCCTCGCGTCGGTTTCCTCAATGTTGAGGGTCGTGACCTCCTCTAGGAAAAAGTTTGCTGCCTTTTCCCTACGTGTTGTCAAAACACAAATAAATAAACGAAAAAGCAAAATTTAGAACTAGATTGATTTGCACTAAAGCTCATTTTACTGCTGGTCATAAAAAGAAATTGGAAATGTATGCGAGCCCTGGAGAAGCCGATTTTAATGGCTCAACCGTTAAATGAATATTGTCCATCAATAGGAACCGGGCGTGATACAGCGATAAATGTATTAGTATGTAGGCATGAGCAATGATAATGATAATGATAATGATATGATAATGATAATGATATTTATTTTTTGCAAGAACATAGTTACATAAGGTCTTATAAAATAAAGTAGCATTGCTTATGTTCTACCCGAAAAGGCATGCAAAAATTAAATCTTATACTATTTATGTACAATTACAATAACACATGCAGTAGGTACATACATTTTTATGCGGGATTTCAGTGTTAATCTAGTATGTCCAAAGAAATATGAAATTAAATTACTTAATTAAAACAATTACAATGATAATAATTATACGGTGATTCGTGTCGGTTAAGTTAAATTTTATTGAAATCTTAGATGCTATACATTTGCTGTGTCTGTTAATAAATAGTCAGTGACAGAGTAAAAACATTTGTCTAGTAGCCATTCTGTAAGAGTTCTCTTAAAGCGATTTTTAGGGCATTCTATAATAAATTCAGGTAACCTATTGTAAATTTGGATAGCCATACAGTACGAGTTTTTCTCGTGAAGCATAATTCTAGAACGTGGTAAATATAATTTATCTTTATTTCTTTTTAATCTCTGATAGTAGGTGCTCTGCATTTCAAATAATTCAGGTTGTTCTCTCACAAACATGCACATCTGTTTGATGTACAAACATCGAAGTGGTAAAACTCTTGTTTCTTTAAATAAGTCCTCCATGAAACGGAGGACATATATTTTGCACCAAAAATTCCTTCTTGATGGATGAAATGAACGTCGAAACTTCCATATCTTCTTGAGTGAAACATAGCACAGGTAACACCTCCTTGTACAGTCAATCAATTGGCTCTCACTCTAGAACCGTGTCCAAAATACAAGCAGTAAGAGATTTCTTATAACCTAGTCCTACAGTGGCCTAGAGTTCCAATTCACATCACTAAATGGGCCTTACGGAAGACCAGCGCCGGCTTCTTAGCCGGCAATATGCTGAGTTGGGTCCATTTTGTGATGCACACACAACTTACCTTTTTTATATTGTTTTGTTTCATGTCTGTTTATTGTGATCGTCGCAAATAAATTTATTTATTTCTTTCTTTCTTTCAACTGGTTGACTGCACCACGTGCTGCTTATGGAGGTTTTGTACGAAAAGGGCCTGCGAGGGCCTCTGGGGAATACTGATGCGTCCGGGTGCCGGTGGGGCTGCCTCGCTTCTGCATGCGATGATTGCTTCTATGCGACCATGCGCATACGCAAGCGATGCATCCCTGGTGCGCCAGGTGCAGACCAGACCCAACCACATCCTACGTTCAATAGCGGACAGGCTTGACTATCCGCTATTGAGACGTCTGCAAAATAAATTTACAATAGTTTAATGGAAAGAAAATGGAAGAATTCCCCGCGTCGAGCAAAACTCGAACTTGTGATCTCTCTGGACACCGGTCAGGGGCCTTACCGCTTACCATGATGTTTTACCGCGATTCAGTTGACGACCAGCAGTGAGTCACTTCCATACATCTGAACCTAAACTGAATCGCGTTAAGTCATGATATAGCGTTATTACCGGATATTTATATTAAACTAGCTCATGCCCGCGACTTCGTCCACGGTTTTTTTAGCCTATGACCTGACAGAAGATCCTTTTAACGTGCCAGTAAAGGTTGCATCTAAATCCATTCAGCCCTTTCCACGTCATGCTCGAACAAATTTAATAAACAGACGAAAAAACATCTAAAAATCATAGAAATGTGTTCTGTTATCAATTCTAAGTAAACTTTTTTTTACAAATATCTCCAATGTTTAGATTTTTGACCCTACTCTGTATTATTTTATGTAGGTATAGATGGGTGGCATCAACATTAAAAAAAATGTGATAAAATTGTATAAATAATGTTTTAAACTATACTCGGAATGAGGGCTGTGCCACAATTTTTTTATATATTTATTTGTAAAACAACCTACAATACTCGTAGGTACATATGATTATAATTTTTACAAATTGATATTATGTTATACAATGATACATATGTAGATACTTTTGACCATTACATAGTCTAGGTACTCTTTAAATTTAGTTGTATTTATCGACAAGAAATTTGTGAGACGATAGGTACCTACTCATTAAAAAAAAAGGAAAAAGCCCTTTGGGCACTGCTTGTAAAATAATAAAATAACTTAGCATACTTACACAGTAACACACCGGCTTAAAATAAAAAAATCAGATCTGCTTCAAACCTGCTCGTCACTTAAGACTTTTAGGTTAGAATACAATATTTTTTTAAGCCATGTCTCCGCTCCGGATTCGTGCTTGTGAATAATTTGTTTTGCCAATTATCCAACGTTCGCCCTTGCGAGTTTAGAAATCACAATTGCGAAACGCAAAACGTTGCTGTAGTATTTAGGTTGTATTCATTTGATACGACAGACTTAGATTGTATTTAATGGGCCATATCCCTACTCATAATGTTGTGTTTCTGTTGGTGAGTAAGGTCGCCAGAGCTCCAAGAGGATTTACTGTGTTGACAGCTGAGGACCCACGGAGTAAAGCTTGCCCCTTTAGCTGTCAATCCAGCGAATTCTTTTTTTTTTAAGGGTCGGCAACGCGTATGTAACGCCCCTGGATATGCTACGGTAACCGCTTACCATCAGGCGGGCCGTATGCTTGTTTGTCACCGTCTAAGTATTAAAAAAATGGGCACAGACATGGTTGTAGTTATCGTGTGGGTACTTCAAGCAACATAGGGGCAACATACTCGGCATACGAAACGTTTCTCCTTTGGCAAATTACAAGCCCAAATGGGCATACGTGGCTCTGTGTTGTCACTAGTACGTACACAAGAATAGATCGAAGTGTACAAGATTTGTCAGTGTAGTTGTATCATTTTCTAAGTGTTAGTGCGTCTGAGTGCACGTTTACCCCCGCTAAAATTGACAGAATAATTTGGTTGGTAAGATGAAGTTAGACGAACATGTTAGAAGCCCATGTGGTTCAAAGTGTGGGTAACGTGACATGTGAATGAATAATGATATTTTATCTATTTTTATCGTCATAATATCGAAGGGTACTTAAATAGAATCGTTGCAATATTCATGATTCAATGCGTGAGTAAATATATACACGGTGCCCGTGAGCATTGCGAGAGATTTTAACAGCGTATTCCTGACGCTAAAATAAACAAAAAATGTCATGTGATTTTTGGTAATTTCGACCAAAAAAAAAAGCAAAAAAAACCTTTTTTTTAATATGCTTTGATACATGGTAAGTAAATTTCATTTAGAAAAGGCCCACTTAAAATACAAAGAAATGATTATTTGAGAGCCGAGTTATACAAAGACATCACAGTGTCACTTTGAAGTCTGTCAAACATCATGTCTAGACTAGAGACCACATAGTAGCATTATCACATTCAAAAAAGCGTTATTTACTGAGTGGCGGTAAAATTATGTTTCAATAAAAATTGCAATAATCTCAGAAATTAGCCCTAATCCAATGCACTTAATATGTCATTTTTTGTTTTCTTTAGCCTCAGGAATACGCTGTTAAAATTTCTCGCAATTCTCACGGGCACCGTGTATAATTTAGTTCCCTTGTGCCATTTATAATTAAAGTAGGGTTCGTTTAGGAGTGCGTATAAGTAGTGAGAATTTCCGCTGCTCATAGTTTTGCAACACTACAGTTCCAAATTTGGAACAGAGGCTTTAACTTTAAAAATAACACCGCTTTTCAAACGAAACCTCGCAATACATTAGTGCAACCGCAGGCTGTGAAACAAAAACTGAGCACTTCCACAAATACTGCAAAATTTTTCACATCCTTCATACAACTTGGCCCTGAAAGTCGTAGGAAATATGCCTGTTCCAGGGCCAGGTTTATATTGGAGAGTGGGACTGATGTTTTGTGAATGCGGTGAATGTGGGCTAGGCCAGAAATAGCACACTGGAGCGTACTATTGAAGTTTGGAAGCATTGGTGACAACGGTGGACGCATTTAACATTCGCCCGAAGTGCTGCCCACTGAGAATTCCGGCTTAACAGGACGCCGCCAGTCCATCAAGGCTAGTGGCCACTTTTGACCGTTTTGGTTATAAAGCGAAAAATAAGCAAAATGTAAACTTAGAAATAAATGGAAAGAAAAAAATCATTAATTCATTCACTCTCTGAGATACATGCCCTCAGTAGGTCAGTTGGCAGAGCAATGCACGTATACTATAGAATCGCGGGTTCGAGTCCGGCCTGAGATCACAATATTTTAGATTTTCCTTTTTAAACTAATTAAAAACAAAAACAAAGGTTGGTGTACAATGCTCAGAGGGGCTTATAAAGCTAGTAATACATAGTCTGAAGGGCATTCTATCTATCTATCTATCTATCATTCTATAAATAAAATTAAAAATTAAAAAATTTTAAAAAACACATACATACAACTTACGAACGCTTCCCTAACTGGCAGAAAAAAGCAACAAGAAAACTACCCCATTTTGCCTATTTTATCCGTTTTCAATATTTTCAAACAAAGCCCACACTACGGTCTTCCAGTCCAGTGTGGACGTCTGTAATACCAGTAATAATTATGCAGACAATTGTCACACCTGTCGCCGTGGTGAACTGTGGTCGCCAGTAAGTACCTACCTTAAAGTTTTAACATTTTTAGACAAGTTGAATTGCTAAAGTCCGCAATCGACATCAGGGACTTACCATGACGTCTTAACATAATTCAGTTGACGATTAAAACTGAGTCGTTTCCATACAACTGAGCCTAAACCGAATCGCGTTAAGACGTCATGGTAAGGCATCTGTACATAGCACAAGAAGCGTCATTTGCTACTAGAAATAAATATGGCAATCAGACACTTTTGGAGTTTTCACACGCCTTGACACATTAACACCGAAAATATCCTTTAATAATTACCCAATTCCCTCTGTAGAAAAACTTGTTTTACGCAAAAAGCCGTCTACCTTAAAACTTTCAAAGAATCCGCGTAATCTTTTTCCTGGAATATGGGAAAGGAAACCTCTCAATGGGATTTAACGGTCCTTATCTTATCGCCGTTCTGTCAAAATTTCAAACGGTCTTAGCAACTCCATCCGAAGTTGGTATCGATTAGGAAAAATGACGAGAGACAAGAATTCGCACTTGCAATTTATCATCGGGATTTTATTCTCTTGTGGAGAAGTTTTGTAATTCAGTTTCGGTCGTCGCCTCAAATGATTGTTTTCATCATAGTTGCTCGTAAATGGTGGTAATATATGCAAGCATACTTAGTTTTAATGAGCTCTGGCCCTTGAGCTTAAGCCCATGGTCGTCATAGTACTTTAACGCCAGCCCAGACCCCACGGACGGCCCCGCGCTCACGAGTACGCTGCACGTTGCCGCCGCTCACCCCGGTGTACTGTGCTACTTACACAACCGCATTTTTTTTTATCTGCCTAGTAATTTTGTGAATTTCCTCGCAAATGTGATGAAAAACATTGTATATACAAGAATTACGAACTCGTGTTAAAATGAAGCCATCGTCTTCGACTCGGGCTTAAATTCACACGTGTTCATAATTTCTTGTTTACCGCCCTTATTACTAAATGTAGCTAGGTACAATTACTGCATTTACAGTACACATGGTGCTACTTTACCGACCTACGATAATAGGCACTTTACGTGCCTGCTTCGAATATTCGAAGGGCCATAATATGTCCTGTAAAATATTTCGCGAAATTCCTCTTTTCCGCCTTTGTATCGTAATGTCTAGATCACGCAAGGTTTTTAGCGTTTGGATCCCGAAGAGCTGGTTACTGGCTTCATGCTCATCTTTCGCCTAATACTGGTACTTTCTTGGATTCTGCCTCCCTTAGACTGGCGACTGGTTTGCGACTGGGGGTTTCTGTGTGTGCGCTACACCTCATGTCCTTGTGGCACAGACGTGGACAAACAGGGACACCATGGATTGTGTTGTAAAAAAAAGTCCAAAAATTATAGTAAAGTAATGACTTTCAAGGAAAAATATTTTAAAAATAAGGCCATTTATGTTTTTTTTTTTTCAAAAAGTCATAATTTCTTAGTAAAAGATTGTACGTGTGCCGTAGTCCTGCGCGGATACTCCTTTTTGCTAGTTGTGTTCGCTAATTGTGACAGACGGTTAACTACAGAACCCTACAATGAGCGTGGCCCGACACGCTCTTGGCCGGGTTTTTTCTATACCAATTCAGTACCGGGGACATTATCTATGTAGCTGTACTGTATGCGTGGTACTTTTTAACTTGGTAGCAAGTTTATAACATAACTACAATATTAATTGTGTCATGTCTTAAAAATTAATAAAATTATATAGATAAAAGTTGTGTCATGTCTTCAAAATGGCAAAGGTAAAAGTATCAATTTGCATATCGTTGAACAATATAATCCCTTCAACTCGGCTGATCAATATAAAGCAAATGGCTTCAATCTGATTAAATAAAACGCCCTAAAATCTCAATAGACTAAACCAATAACAAGTAATTGACATCTAAAACTGTTTATTCTATGAATACTTATCCTCGAATTATCTTACAAAGTCGTTCTAAAGTATTCATTTTCAATCAAAGGAGATAAGCAAATACTTTGAATATTATAATCGCCGATTTCGACGATATCGAAGTACGATCCTTTGGAGGTACCAAATTAACCTTCCTGTCGCAAGGACTTGTCTAGTGATGCGCCTTACCGTGATTTTTATATTCAATCCTTATTATTCCGACGATTGTTTCCCGGGCTTATACATACCTTTTTCTACTTCAGCACCACTTCTATCTATCAACTAGATGACTGACAGCGATATTAAAAAAGTATACAATATAACGTTGTCTATGGTATTCCATAAGAAAACTGCTCCTATGGATTTTGATACAATATACGAGCACTGTTGTTTTTTTTTTTAAATTCTATAGTGAGCATACGACATCTTCCACATTCTGCAACCTTTCTAGATTTTTCTTTTTTCGCTATTTTAGTTGTCGTAGAAAAACTAACGTATGCAATAGCTCATAATTGGTTCTTAAAACTCTCGGGTCTTTTAATACAAAACTCGACTTCGTATCGTTTTGTAACGGCGACCCTCAAGTTTTAACAGCCCTTATTATATTATGTTGCATAAACTACTATTTATTATTGATATTCCTAGATTATTTATATTCTACATTTTGTGTCATCTCTTTTGTGTCATCCTTAAGTCACCTAATACAAAAACCACGGAAGAATAACAAAGCGTGGAAGTAGTACGATAACTGTCAAATGAGAACAGTTTGGAGCGGCCTGGAGCGGCCTAGAAATTGGCAGTGGATTTCTCAAATGTCGTAAGTCTAACTTGATTACGTGCCTCTTACGACATTTGTAAAATCCACTATCAAAATATGCGACCAAGTTAAGTTGTAATGCATTGATACCGACTACCAAATTACAACGATGTGTTTAATTTGGCTGCTTGGACGAATTGCATCAAATCAGAAAAACTGTTTTCAACCTACGGAATCGGAGAAATAACAAACAAATATACATCTCTTTTTGTCACTTCCTTTACTTGGTAAGGAAGTGAAGGACGGGTTTATGACTTTGATGTTTTCAGTTTTGACGGGAGGCTTAACAAAAACCGGCACACATGCGCTATCCGTCTACACTTCACTACACTTATTTGTCTACTTAAGGGTGGCACATTAGAGGTCGACCTGGAACAACGCGTCCCTTTGTCCGTTCAACGATGACTCTCGGTCTGGGTACATTTTTTCTAACTTACTAATTAATGAGCTGGTCCCCATTAATTAATTACATGAAAACAAACTAGTTTTTTAAATCATAATTTTTATTTTGAAATACATTTAAGTACCTATCCTGAAATCCTTGTCACTATAATAAACGGTATCTAGACTCTTTACAAATTTAATAGCAACTGATAATTTATAAGTGACTAGTTTTTGCCAGCGGCTTCTCTTGCGTTAGAAAGAGACAAAAAGTAGTATAATTTAAGTATGTCACTCCATCCCTTCAACTATCTCCACTTAAAAAATCACGTCAGTTCGTCGCTCCGTTTTGCCAAGAAAGACGCACAAACAATCAGACACACCCATTTATAATATTAGTATGGATAGCATGGATTAGGTACTTGTCATTGCCATATGTATTAATTATTGACTTAAGATCCGTCAAAATCTCGCCTTAGCGAAGGCACTTGACGTATCGTAGTTACTTCATGTACAATAGGCTAGACGACAAAAAAAATCTAATTAGTCCGTCTGTTAGATTATTAAATAATATACGATACGTATTTTTTCTTTTGTTCGTCAAATGAAAAATGACGGAAATACAGGGCTTTAAAGTTTCGCGTGACGTCACATCTGGGTACAATTCTTACTCACTGGTGACGTCACCAGCCCCCACCACGGAACTTTGACCCTCTTCATATTCGTCAATTTTAGTTATCTTGAAAAAGGAAAAAATACGTGTCTAATAATTTTAGATAATCTTTCTGACGGACTAATTATGTGATAGTTTTTCCACCTAGTCATCATCCCCATTATGTAGAATGATCATTCCTATTCGTTTCAATTATGCTTTAACTTTTAAATACATAATTAAACAGTAAGGTGATTGCGTGAGGCCTCGCCCAATTATTTTAAATTGGTCTAGATATTAATATATTTCTACTCCTGATCACCGATTATAAATCATCGTGTAGAAAGCGTCACTTAATCTTTCTTGAAACATCGTCCCGGCTCGGCCGGCTAGTGTGACTCATCCTTTATGAAATCTTTTTTAAAAATCACGGGATATTTTGTTAAAAATATCCCGTGAACCCCGGACGTACGAAGCACAACACTAGACCAGTTCAATAGAAACAGTTTTGGATATAAATATTCGTCAATTTAGGTACTGACGTCAGCGTTTTCCTTTGTAAAAAGGTTAAGGAAAGAATTGATAATGCAAGGTTTGAGCGGAAGCGATTTAAAAGCTTTTTACCTTTTTAACAAATTCAGATATTAAGATCCTGGTTTGGTATGAATAGGATCTATTTATGACAGTAAGAGTATTGTTGTTTGGCGCTGGGGAGATGCCCAGCTGTGTTCCGTTCACTTTCTTAGAGAGAAAGAAATAGGTGAAAATCTGTTGACCTCGGGCGAGACTGACTCTTTTTACGGTAGATGTTACTAAGGCGCAAACGAGGGATTGGTAGATACATTCGGGGCCACGTGTGACCTCAGTAGCACAGTTGGCAGAGTAATGGGCATGTATTTCAGAGTCGTGGGTTCGAGTCCCGTCCGAGGTAATGTTTTTTTTCCAATTATTCTTTATTTCTAAGAAATAAATAATAAATAAAATAAATAAATATTATGGGACAATCTCGCACAAATCGACCTAGTCCCACGGTAAGCTCTAAGGCTTGTGTTGAGGGTACTAGGCGACGATATATATAATAGGTAGATACATATAAATACTTAAATACATAGATAACATCCATAACTCAGGAACAAATATTCGTGATAAACTCACAAATAAATGCCCTGACCAGGATTCGAACCCGGGACCTCCTGCTTCGTAGGCAGGGTCACTACCACTACCAACTAGGCTAGGAGGGCGTTATGACAAAGAAATGTTTCTCCGGATTTCCCTAGATAGTATTGTTGTGGTTATTTTATGTATAGAAAAAAAACCTATTTAGTAAGCAGAGGATACATCCTATTACACTTCTAAATCAAATAAAAGTTCCGGAGGGCCCAAAACACACAAAACAAACTTGTGCGTTAGTAACTATTTGCCCAATGCTTTTACTTCGCCTGATAAAGTCCGGATTTGCGCCATAATGGAGTTTCTTTAGTTTGAAGTACCTATAGTGAAGTAGTTCAAATAAAATAAAAAATTATGAATAACGGCACCGATTACAATTTACAAATACTCGTGTTTTAATTATAAATTGAAAGAGATGTCATATACTACAGAAAAAGTGACCAAGGCCCCCGGTGAGCAGGGCTGGGATCGAACCAGCGACCTCCTGCTTTCGCGGCAGACGCCCTAACCACTCGCTTATATTCAAGCGAAAGACTCCAAAATTGAACCACGAGCGTAGCGAGTGCTTCTAAAACTGGAATCTTGAGCTTTGAATGTAGAATATAAACCTTTTCATCCGAATGTAATACAAATTTTCACATAACTATCGCGAGGAAAATAAAAACTACATACAATTGCTAATCTCATTCAAATGTAAGCTATCCGATATTTATTACTCGAAACTATCGTTTAAAAGTCCAGTTAACTTGAAGAAACCGATCAAAACTCAAGGTCAAATTACTTCTCCACTAAAGGATAAATAAAATGCGTTTAACCCCGCTACTTTTAAATGATAAAAGAGCGCTTTCCGGGTTAGTGAGATGAAAATCGTTTTGGACATCCACCCACTCAGATACTCCCTGCTGCTGACTATAATTTGATTAATTGCAGCCCCTTCATTAAATTAAATATCAATCACAATAACATTATGAACATTAACAAATTATAAATTTACTAAAACGGGGCTTAACCGTGTAAAAGTTTGTAAACGAACCTCCGACTTTTCAAGGGCGACATTGTCCCCGTGGTCCCGGAAACGTGGTCGCAGCTGTCAAAAATCACCAGGTAAACAAGTCTGCTGTTGCTGAGCATTTAATGGAGTTTAGACCATACCGCTGAATTGAGTTGCATAACCCTAAAATCCTTTCAACGTAACGTCGTTTTTATATTAGCAAAGTACGGGAAGCCATTTAAATCAAGAAACACCCCAATTTCAATCGGGATGACGGATTTAGAATCTCGTCCACATGGAATCCGGTCATTAAAAAGTGTAAGCGTAATCGAATATCACCGGCTCAAAAATCAGTTATATCTACAATATTATATTTACAATGCCTCAAGGACCTACTTTAGATTTAAGGTAGGTAGAGGTAGGTAGTTAGGTAATTTACACTTACTGTATATATTTCGAGAATAAATGATTTTAATAAAAAGTTATATCTAAATATCCCTTGTGCGCAAAATGTTTAAGTTGATAATCAAGACCAAGTGCGGGTAGTTCGTAAAACCCGTGCAGCTAGAAGATGTTGATGTCAATCTCAGCCAGTCTTTCTCCGGGACCACGGGGGCAACGTCGCCTTTGAAACGTCGGAGGTTCGTTTTCAAAGTTTTACACGATTAAGTGAAAATTTTAATAAGTGAAGTACAAAGTAATTTTGTATAATAGTGCATGTGCCTATTACTATTATTTACGTTGGTAAAGAAAAACTCTTTTTCTGCAAAAAATAAAGCATTTGCAAGTAAAAGAAAAATAACTCTAGCAGTGATTAGATTATCAAGAGTTTTAGTTTCAAAGTACTTTACTAACTACGTATTTACTTCAGAGAATCAACGAAGTTCAAAAAGTTGAATCCAAATAACGTGACTGTTTAATATATGTAGATAGAATACATTACGAACTACGTTTTAAAAGTTATTTGAGTCTCATTTGAACACTTTTTTGTGGAATTTCCATATCACGCGAAAAATTCTGAAAACTAAACGACCGACGTTTTACTCTAGCATTCATAAGTAGTTTAAAACAGTCTCACAACTCGCGCATATTGTGCGGTAGTTTTCTGGGCTACAAAACTGTTTTATAGTAATTCTCTTTTCATGAAAAGATATTGCGGTCCGGAAAACATCTGTGCATTTTACAGGTGGTTTAACACATATTAAACTTAAACTACCATACTAAGAAAAACGTGGTTTTAGCGGTTTGTGAAAAATATTGAATTTAATCAGTAATCGCTATAACAACTATGGGGAGTATTATGGGGAGTGTTCCGAGGAATTGTTCGGATTAATCCCTGCCGCTTCTTTCCGCCATCGCCCTACGCGACAATATTTCCACTCTCACCATTTAGATGGTTGGCAGTCCTCTTCTGTGCGCTTCTCCCGAAACTTCCTGCCTCGCACAGCTAAACTTTGGAACGAACTGTCGCCAGCGGTGTTTCCGGACCGATACGACCTTCAAGAAAAGAGCGTACTCCCACCTTAAAGGCCGGCAACGCACTTGCGACACCTCTGGTGTTGCGGGTGTCCATGGTCGACGTTAATCGCTTACCATCAGGCGATTCGTTTGCTCGTTTGCCCCCTATAGCATAAAAAAAAATAACAGATTACGGATGACACTCATGTATTTTTTTGTTATTATGCGCGACATATTTTGGATATCTTAGGATGCCATTAACAAACGTCAACAACCGTTGGCAATAACGCGTGCGGGCGGACTTAGCTCTTTGCCGCGCGCAGCGCTCTTGATGACAGAGTTGGTTGAGGATGATCCGGTCTTGGTCCTGGAACCCCGGGATCGTCCGACTGTCGCCTTGGTTCATCCGAAATAAACGGCGGCAAGCACGGACTCACTGTTCACTACCTACACTGTCACTATTTGCACTAAACTTCTGACTCTGGACTATAGGTTTCCATGCCGGTGGCACCGCCTAGTGACCATCTTCGTCGTTTGTTATAATATTAATATGTTTCACGATAGTTTCAATGCGATATGGGGTTTTTTATGGGTGGGCAATGTTATCCCATAGGTCTAAAAAACCCAGCTTCTCGGTATGCTAATACAAATATCATCTACAACACGCTTCGTCAATACCACTTACATAAACACTAAACAATCCAAAATTAAGTTAATTAAATTCCCCGAAAAAAAGTTGGTTCAAAAAAAGACTATTGCAATTAACATAAATTGCTCATTTTCAAATTCAAATTCAAAAATTTATTCTGCAAGTAGGCCTCAAGGGCACTTTTACAAGTCAGTAAGCATTACAATAAAGCATTTGCATGTACAAACATTTACAATATATAGTGAGAAGTAAAAGTATAATCTTAATCATTATACCTTACTTACCTCTCTGGCATTTATTTTTAACAAGCTTCTTTTTTTTATTTTAGTTTCTTATTTTACTACAATTACAAAGATGAGCAAAATAGTAAACTCTTAAAAATACCTATTAGTTGTGTACCACACGCAAACAAGGTAACAAGGTAAGGTAAAGTAAGTAAGTAATAATTGAATAAAACATCCAATTTGTTCTAATAGACTTTTATTTAACATGCAATGTATTAATTGAAAGAGATATACTTCAAAAAAAAAGTGACCAAGGCCCTTGGTCATGCAGACAAACAAATATGCAATGTACACTCGCGGACTTTAATTGTTGTGCCACGATGGAACCTTGTCGCAAAATGCCAATGTCAAAATATTATTGAAATTTGTTTGTAACATAGCGTTAACTGTACTATGACAGGGTTCCATCGTGGCTTATCAATTAAAGTCTGCGAGTGTATGCTTGTTTGTGGGTTTGTCAGGTCTAATCTTGCAAGCTGAATTTCCTGTCAATAGTTCAACTGCGTCCCCGTCACCGCGGGTTGCTTACAATTCCAGCAACGCGAATCCGTGCATTGTCCCAATCCCCACTGCACCGTGCACTGTGTCTCTTAAATAATATACTGGACAGTGACAGCCAACTTGACATATTTTATAGCTCAGAAACTAGATTCATGAAATCCAGCAGCCAGTATCTAGAGTCTATTACTACATCGAGCTCCATCCATGTGTAATGTGTAATAATATTTAAATTACTTCTATTTGTATTTCTGTCTTACCTCATTTTCTATTGTATATTTTGTATTTTTGTCTCCTGTATGGTTAACAAATGTATAGCTGGACTGTTAATGTTTAACTAAGGGAATACATTTTTAAATGAGATGGATAGACCAGGTGAAAGCAGCGATAGATGGGCCATTACATGTGGGCACTCGCAGAGCCGCTGTAGAGAAGAATGGCGAAAAATTGTAAAACGTGTCACTCAGGACACAACATCATGATGGCCATGACCACTTTGTCAAGAGTGATACGCAGAAGAAGAAGAAGGGAATAAATGAAAATGAAATTTGACTAACTTCCCGTTATTCGAATTAGTTGATATTTCACACGCTTATGTAGGTTGGATGACAATAGAATGTTATTGCTATCAAGCTGATCGGGCGATAGAGACCAGAAGTGGCCAGAAGAACTCTGTGATGAAACAACCAAAGCCCATTGTGTTTGAGTTTCATAGAATAGCCTCCATGAGTAAGTTGACCGTGGCAAAGAAAAAAAGTCAGTGATAAAAGCTGTATCAAAAATTTCATTTTTGACAAACTTGTTTTACGTTAAGGCATTTCGTAATAATATACAATTTTAACTAGATGTAGTGTCGTATCCAATTATTAGCCCTCGAAAATAATTAACTCATCTATTTCGTATGAAAGTCATCACTGGGACATAGGAGATAGGACCTTTAGCGATAAGACCTCCTGTTGTTTACCTCTTCTGTTGTTTGTTGTATTTCCTGATCTAATTTCTTTTGAGAAATGTAATGAAGAGAATTTGTATTGTATTGTGTTACCTTTAGTAAACAAGGCAAGCGATGTCTACGTAACAAATCATCTCCTGTTCATGTTCAATGTCGGTTTAGACAAAAGGGTGTCTATAACCTCAGAACTCAGAAGTAATGCCTAGCCATACTGTAAGGTCGTTCCATAAAAATCATCGACATAATTATTGTTTTCGTTTCGTCTTTTCGGGGTCGGCCTTTTAGTATGAGTTGTTCAGTATGACATACATATTAACATAAGCACTATAAATATCTTCTTCATTAATAATTTACCTCATACATCGTTTTTCCAAGCACAATGCACAACTTATTTTAAGAGGCCACAGTGGTCAAATTGTGATCATTTAGTCCTCTAGATTTCATTATTAATAACAACTAGGTACAGATATTTATATACATGAAACTTCAACATATTTCCTTCAAACTGTTAAACGTTAAAACATGATTTTTAACAAAAACCTCGATACTTTTATTTTACAATATAGGTCCTTCTTAAAATGTTTTTGGTCGGAACGTCGAAACCCTTGAATTTATAAACATGATTTTAAGTTAAATAGTTGAGTAATAACTAGTTCTTAAATCTGGTAAAAGCTTTTATCTACAAAAGTTGTAGTTTAGTTGTAAACAGCAATTATCTGCTAATGCGGTTGATTTCGACGCGCACGGCTATTATCGCCTTTTCATTTTTCGCGTGCTCTTGCAATTACATCTATCCCGCTCTCTTTTGCTTGCATATGTGTACTCTTAATCACACAAACAATGCGCCTGTACTCCTGTAGCTTGTCCCGCCGACCACGACATTTCCCTACAATGCCGCTTCGGGGGAATATTTTATCTTTCTTCATAAAGGAAGCCAACAATGGCGAGTGATGTATTTAGGAAATAAATGTCAACCCATCACTCAACGTTCGCCGTAGAGTGTATTTTGGACTTTCCTTTATTAGTAAAAATTTAGAAATAATGATGCGGTCCGCGGTGAGACAGGTAGGCTGTCGATTGGTAAAATGCTGTAACTTGAGGTACAACGTTTTCCTGGTTTTGAAATATTTCTTAAGGGATATTTTTGTCTTGTTTGTCTTGTTTGTCTTCTGGATAAGATTACCATCGCTAGTGAATTTTTGCATAAAGGAACAGAGCGGGACGGGACGATCTATCAGTTTAAATAGAAAACGTCACGTGACTTCCGAGGGATCCGACCTCAGACGTGATTTCTTCTATAGAAATTGAAAGATCGTCCCGTCCCGCCCCGTCCCATCCCGTTCTAGTGTGATTCATCCTTAATTCGGTCACTTAGTGTTAAAGGGGGATAAAAGTCTTGAAAGGTCGATAGTCCTTGAACGTTGGGAACACAGAAGGCAAGTGCAGAGGCCGGTGTCCGATCAGAGATGGACTGATCAACTGATCAAATGATAAACCTCTTCCAAATTTGGCTCAGTATAAGAAGAAGAAAGTAAGAGGTGCAGTTGAACAGAAGTCGGTGGAAAGAAAATCATACAATCTAATCGTGAACTATCCAGTGATGATCACGATCCTCGGTCACGAAGGAATTACTAGAGAGAGAGAGAGAGATCATCGCTAAGTAGTCGGAATTTACTTTTTACTCTAAAGACTCGATGTGAGTGTTTTATTAATCGAAAGCTTTGTGACTTTGATAAGATTTTTTTTTATACTACGACGATGACAAACAAGCATACGGCCCGCCTGATGGTAAGCGGTCACCGTAGCCTATGGACGCCTGCAACTCCAGGGGTGTTACATGCGCGTTGACGACTCTTTAAAAACTTTAACACTTCTTTTAACTGAACTTAGATGAAATCTCTCTTAGTGGGTATAAATGCTACTATTCCCAAGATATTCAGCTTAAATTGGTAGGTATTGGTCAAAATACATTAGGCAATATTACAAGCTAAATCCCCAAAATTATTTCAGTTATTAAAAATGTCTAATCAAAAATACAATAAATGCTAAGAAATATTTTTTGCTAGTTGAATATGAAATAGTTTAAAATTTATGTTTTTCTGCATCGACTTATCTAAGTATGTTATTTTACTTACGAGTATGTTACTAGATTGCAACGGGATAGTTATTCACGAAATTATAAATTTATTAATTATATTAATATAAAAAAAAGTTTTAGGCCAAATCAACTATGTAATACATTTTTCTAAAAACAAATTATTTTTCTTTACTTCCTTGTGCTCTTTGACGGTAAAAGATATTCAGTGAATAAATCATGGGCGCTTGTTTGTTGTGAGCTGTTTGAAAAACGAACAATGTTTTTCGGAAAGTTTGAAACTTTGACTTCAAAAAGTCATTTGAGAATCATCGTTTAGCTGACGGCCGTAAACCGGTATTTTTATGCTTTTGCAAAAATTCTGAAATCTTTTCTGATTTGTTAGTATATTTAAGGATGACTCACACTAGAACGGGACGGGACGGGACGGGACGGGACGGGACGGGAAACTCTGTAAATTTCTATAGAAAACGTCATGTGACATCCAAAGGCTCCGAGCTATCACGTGATTCTTTCTATAGAAATTGACAGATTTTCCCGTCCCACCCCGTACCGTCCCATCCCATCTCCTCCCATCCCGCGCCTCTCGTGTGTTATACGCATCGCAATGAGGATTACCGCAAGTCGATTCGCTGCCAGGGGCGCTAGTGGAACGTGGGTCCTGCGGGAACATTTCAATCGCCACTTTGACAATTCTCTCAGATTGACCGCCTGGTGAGCGACAATACGGTAGCTTCCATTGTAGATTACGTACCGAGGCCTGTTAAGTAAGAAATGTCTCAGATCTCGTGTAAGTGTCGTCCGAAGCGTATTTCCTTTAAAGGTATTTTCATAAATTCTGAACTTAACTTGAGCCCTCATCTGACTTTCTTTTTCTTAATATATACTCCACTGGCTGTACTCAACTGCCTACACACGCACATGCACTTTTTGAATATAAACCAATAGCGTTACATTTTGACCACGTAAGCGCTAAGTCGTATTTTTCTTTTTTTTACCATTTACTGGCCGACCACTCCTAGTCTAGGACCGGTCTGAAAACCAGCGCTGGGCTCGCCAGCCCAGCACATGCTGAGACTGGGACCTATTGTCAAGACTACATATTCAAAATTTAGTTGTAGCTGGTATTATAGTGTGTTTGATTGTTTTGTGAATTTTCATGGCTTTATTCTATTTTACCTATAGTTGTTCTAATCTTTTGTAATCATGTTTTGTTATGGTATGTGACAATAAACTATTCTTATTCTTATACTCAACTGGCTGATGTGATATTAAAATAAAATTACGGATAACAAACCTTTCGGGGAAGTAATCCGTATTGTTTGTTGTAATTCTTTTACATGTTTATTTTCCGCTTTTATTATTTGAAGCGGCATCGTGAAAATATTTCATTTACATACATGCTGCAATTTCAATTAACCGATAAATATTGTAATTGATATTTTACATGCGTAGTTCATGTGTTTTTTTTTTTTTATACTACGACGGTGACAAACAAGCAGACGGCCCGCCTGATGGTAAGCGGTCACCGTAGCCTATGGACGCCTGCAACTCCAGGGGTGTTACATGCGCGTTGCCGACCCTTTAAAAACTTTAACACTCCTTTTTTGAAGAACCCCATATTGTAGTCCTTTGGGAAAACAGTGGCAGGGAGCTCATTCCACAGCCGGAGCGTCCGCGGGAGGAAGTTCCTCTTAAACCGCACGGTACGAGACCATTTAGGCTCCAGGGTATGCGGGTGAACACCCTGCCGACGGCGAGCGGTGCGGTGGTAGAATGCAGCCGTTGGCATCATATCAAACAATTCCTCAGAGCACAATCCATTGTACAAGCGATAGAACACACATAAGGAGGCGAAGTCTCTCCTTAGACTTAAGGGTTCGATATCGCTCGTGAGTTTGGGATCGTTGACAATTCGGACAGCACGTCTTTGGATCGAGTCAAAGGGGCCCAGCTGGTATCCAGGTGCTCCCGCCCAAAGATGGCAGGAATACTCCATATGGGGCCTGACTTGAGACTTGTATAATAACAGTCTTTGCCCCGGAGAGAAGTACTGCTTAGCTCTATTGAGCACACCGAGCTTTTTGGATGCCAGCTTGGCCTTCCCTTCCAGGTAGCTACGGAATTGGACGTCACTGGAAATGTCAACACCCAGGATCCCAATACTCTCTGACATGGTAAGGACTGTGTGCGCCGCCGCGGCCAGACGCATGACTCATGAATGGGGGACACGGATTGTTCCGAAACATGTCGAGCTATTTTCGACTTTATTGACGTGTAACCCGATATACCAGAGTATTTTAATATGTCTGATACTCACGGGAGTTTTCTAATTAAAAGTTATATTTTACATGTAATTAAATATCCTTTGTATGCTTTTGTTGTGTCTGTTTGCGTCAATTCAATTAATTTAAAGCTTAACATGATGGTATATACATTCTCCTGGTTTAAGGATAACTCACACTGGCACGGGATGGGATGGGGCGGGACGGGAAAATCTGTAAAAAACTATAAATGCTCTCTTCCTCCCTTTTCAGCCAATTGAGCTCACTCAATTGTTTAAGTGCCCGTATAAATCTATCGGCCTGTACATTTTCATTGACGTATTTTTTAATTCTTGCGGACGAAAATAATGAGCAATTTTTTTCAGCACACATGTCACAAAAAACGCGTCGAATTCGTGTTCTCTTAATTATTCTGGTCACAAAATCAACCCAGAGGTGTCAAAATATATTTTGCCACAAAAACGTCGAGGCACGCCAACAATTTCCTCCCATTGTCATAACAGACAAAGCAAATGGCGTTTCTGATTTAAATATCCCAAAATTGGACAATTAGAACCCTTTGTGATTTAATTGTTTGTTTGCTGTTTGTTAGAAGCAATCGCAGTAAATTGTATCAAACAGTATCCATACATAGTTCGGTGTGCTTGTCGTTGATCCCGTCAGACGATCCGACAATACAGACTCCCGCAACGACGGCGCCGGATCGCTCGAATCACCTTGCTTCGTCGCGCGCAACCCGTTACCTACGCCGGTCTCGGGCAGTGATGCCCGAGCCATGAAGGTCTGGGAACCATTCTGTCTGTCCGACGATGACTGCCCGATGCAGTCGAAACATGTCACGCCTATTGTGATAAAAATACGTGAGTGTTAACCTTTGCAATTTAATATCAGTATCCATACTAATACTAATATTATAAGTGTGTGTGTGTCTGTTTGTTTGTCCGTCTTTCATGGCAAAACCGAGTGGCGAATTGAAGGGATGGAAAGTGACATAGGCTACTTTTTGTCTCTTTCTAACGCGAGCGAAGTCATGGGCAAAAGCTAGTATTGAATAAAATAACTGGATACCCAATCAACCGAAATAAAATGAAGTGCTAGGGGCACGTCCCTTTCAATTGAAAAAAACAATATGCGGTTTATGACTAATATGCGAGTAAGAATCTGTGTACTGTGCCGTTTTGTGAGCAGAATGACTAAGCGGTATTCTAGCGGCGCGCCAATTAATTCTTGATAACAATATCTTAACTTCGCCAAGTTTGACACAAGGGCCAAGTTGCGGTTTTTAAACAAATTTGCATCTCAGGCGAGAAACGAATCATCATCATTATCATATCAGTTCAAATATCTGAACAGAAACCTTCAAGACTCTCCAGAATATCCAGTATTGCGTCGTTCAAAAAGGTGATTGAGATGGCGAAAATTAATTTAAACAACAACTGCAATCATTTTATCATGATTGTCATTTTATCTCGAGGGAATCATATTTAAATGGAAACTCAAGAACTGGCTGGTTGACAAAGAGCTCGAAAATGTTGACGATTTTTGGCAAGCCAACATAAATATGTACCTATATTACTTGAAAGTTTAGGTTTTTTTTTCGGTTATAACTACGATATTTACATAGAAGACTCCCGTGAGTATTAGACATACTAATATACTTATATCGAGTTACTCACGTCAATAAAGTAGAAAATAGCTCGACATGTTTCAATATTACTTTTATTTTTATTACTAGAAGCGCAATGCCCATCGCATCGCCCGTGTTGTCAATAAAAACACGGGCGACTATACCCCCTGAAAGTATATTTATTGTAAAATCTATGGTAATCCGCTCTCCGGAACCCGACTCATTTGAGACCCGGAGATCCAGACGTTTCCTGTAATTATGGAGGGGTATCGGGGAATAAAGGCACAAAAAAACGGCCAATCCCATGTATACTACTTTCCTGTGAAATGATTGTTGCCTATTTATTTAGATGATGAATGAAGCTAGGTAGAAATTGAGCCAAATTGTACGCCTGTAGCAGGTAACTGTTGAGACTAACATTAACCCTTAATCAGTAAGTGATCTCATAGCGACCACTTAGCAAATGATTTTTTTGAAAGAAAGATTATAGACGTCACTAAATATCATTGACATGTAGTTTATAAACTGACAGATTTCTGAACGCACCCACAATTTATGTGTCAAAACAAATTTCCTGGACGTTTTAGTTGTTAAAACATACCATAAACATACTGAGTAGGGTGTATCTGGTACTGGCACGTCATATTAAATTTCCTAAAGAAATACCGAAATTCCTAGTTCTCCCCGTATAAACCCTGTCCCGGTGCAAATTCTAATTAAAAGAGCCTTAAGAGATACATTGGACACAAATTTTAAGATTATCTAATACACTTTCGCAATACATAAAGACATAAAAGAAGCATCTCAGAGAAAAGAACCGGCCAAGTGCGTGTCGGACCACGCATACTTGGAGGTTGCATACCGTCATATGATGAAAACATTGTGCAAGCAAAACGACGTAAGTACTTTCTAAATATCAATCTTCACTTACGTCCTTTTGTAATAAATAGTTTTTTGGCGAAATCTCAAAAACGGCTTGACCAAAATTTGTTTAGAATAATTTAAGTAGTAAGTTCGCCTTATATAATATATTATGTTTCTGAATGTTACATAACTTAATTGAGCTAGTCACTTCAACGCACGGAATCCGTGTTCAGAACAAGCTACGCACATCAAAACTTCATAAACGAAATTGTTATGTTAATGTTCAAAACAACAACACAAATGCAACTTTTGACTGGTAGATAAATTTATTGCTAAACTTTGTCATCTCCCGCGCAGTGATAAAACAGTGTATCTGATCTAATGCAGATTTTGTAATTATTTTATAAACAAGGGGAAGACATGGTATTAAAGCATGGTAGCAAGGTGCGAGTGAGAGATATTGATCGGCGTGCTCACTTACTCACCGTGATGCAAGTGACCACGGTGACAACTTCTCGTTCATATTTCACGGGGAACTCCAGTCACAGTTATAGAAATGTAACGCACGGCAAGGTCAGAACAAGCCTCCCGTCAAAACTGAAAACATCAAAGTCATAAACTCGTCCTTCACTTCCTTACCAAGTAAAGGAAGTGACAAAAAGAGATGTATATATGTTTGTTATTTCTCCGATTCCGTAGGTTGAAAACAGTTTTGCTGATCTCTTTTGATGCAATTGGTCCAAGCAGCCAAATTAAACACATCGTTGTAATTTGGTAGTCGGTATCAATGCATTACAACTTAACTTGGTCGCATATTTTGATAGTGGATTTTACAAATGTCGTAAGAGGCACTTAATTAAGTTAGACTTACGACATTTGAGAAATCCACTGCCAAAATATAGATCGCTCCAAACTGTTCTCATTTGACAGTTATCGTACTACTTCCACGCTAGTTATTCTTCCGTGGGTCAGAAGGGAAACTAATTATGTAGTATTTTGTAAAACTACCGTGAGACTCAAAATTGTTAACAATATAAAACGGTACAATTGTAAAGCACAAATCAAATCATTTATTAAATGTAACGTAATGATTGTGTCGTGTAATGATTTGATTCATGTTTTTTTAAAGTAGTCACACTACTATATTTAAATTATAAATTGAAAGAGATGCAGGCAGCAGTTCCCGCGAAAGCAGGAGGCCTTGGTCACTTTTCCTGTAGTATATGACATCTGTATCAATTTATAATTTGTGTAAAACGAATTACTCACACAAATAAATGGGACAATCTTACACAAATCGACCTAGTTCCACGTTAAGCTCAATAAGGCTTATGTTATGGGGAGTAGACGACGATATATATAATAGATAGGCACATATAAATACATAGAAAATATCCATAACTCAGGAGCAAATATTCATGATAGTAGGCCTTTTCATCTATGTCAGATGTTTAAAGCAGCATCTCGAGAACGACACTTGCGTTCGTGGCTGTAAAGCCCTATACGGGAGATAAACACACAAATAAATGCCAATCTCCTGTTTCGTAGGCAGGGTCACTACCAACTGGTCTAGTAGGCCGTTAAACTTATAGCCGAAATTATTGTTATGAAATGTTTTATTAATAATGAAACCTTTAAGGCTAAATGCAAGCAAACGAGCAAACGAGTAATACATGATTATTCCGCTCCTCAAGTACTTGTAATAAACTCTCAAACATGAGATATACCGCTTTGTCACCAGTCCCCTCGTTATTAAAATTTCCCCGTGTCGTCCCGAACGCCCGGGGTTATTGTTTTATTGCTTGACAATTTTGGCTTAATTAAATAATACCACAAGCTCGCAATTATTTGATAAAAAATAATTAAGTCCTTTTAAGTATTTCCATTAACTTTTTACGTAAAAATTAGGGTCGGAATGAAATTAATAATGAATTAAGTATAACAGGACAAACAATTTTGGCTGATAAAAAGGCACGTGGAACGTCAGCGAAAGAAAATTTATAGCTGACATGACGCTCAAAATCTTTTATTTTATTTCTTATAATATAATCAAACTAGCGACCCGACCCGGCTTCGCACCGGTTATTATTATACATATAAATATTTCTCTTGACTCTCAAAAACCTTTGTTTTATACTATGTAGTGTATGTAAATTGTGCTTGCATCGTGACGTCCTAATATTTAATTTATATTTAGATTAAAATAATTTTAGTATGACTGTTAGACTGTTTACCCTTAAACAGTCAGCCAAAATAGTTCAGTACAGACAACAAGCTAAAAGAAGGAACCATCCATTAAGTTTTACACATAGGCTCTTAGATTACGTACAACATAGCTTTAGATATGTACATGTTTTTCTAAAACAGGTTTTAATGTTTTTCCTATTCAGAACCACGAGCTTTTTCGGTCCTACTAGGAGAAAAAAGAGTCAATTTTTTTCAATTCCGTTACCATTTTTCAAACACTTTGTACAGCGGTTACAAATTTTGTCAAAATGAGAGAACGTAAAACGTTTGAAAATTTTGAGAACTTTTTCTCTCGTAGTTTTTTTTCTCCTAGATTGAAAGAGCGTATTATTCGCAGTGGGAAAAACTGTAAATTTACCTACCTTAATAACATTACGATACAAGTGCGAATAGGAGGAAATTCGCAATCAGTTGCAAATCGACACGAGTTGCGAATCACATATTTGCACGTGTATCGTACGACGTTTTACTTACATATTTCCCTTTGAATTTTTAACCTTTTCGACGCCATGTCAAACGCACAGGCTATCACTCACACGCCACGTCATCGAAATGTCAAAACTGAAGTTGAACTCTATGCTTTACCAGTGTAGGTTTATCTTACTCTGTGGTCTGTGACCGATATATCGGTCATTGGCGTTGAACCTGCGGTGCCCATATTAACGCCTTTGGCGTGAAAAAGCTTAACATAGGCACTGTAAAAAATGTTTTTGTATCTCCTCTCACTAAAATGCCTACATAATTATGTTGGTATCTAACTCTGTTTGTAACGTTTATCAAATAGAAGGTGCTTTACTCTACTAATATAGTTGATTGTATCTAACTGTTTATAAAGATTTTGTCACAAGGTCAGCCTATTTGTTGCTTAGTGATTTATTGGAAGCAAAATCAGCTTTCCCGTTCAAAGTGTTTCTTATAAAATGGGGGCGTTTCTTGCTGCCAAGTTTGATGAAGGTCGTAGACAGCTCGATTACGTACAGTTTGGGCGGTCCTCATTATTTATGGATGGCCTTGAGACCCAATCGAAGTCAGTACCGTAATATATGTATAAGGTTATACACAATCGTAATAAATGCGAAATGGCTAAATAATTTGGGCACTTATGTTAATTTTATACAAAAAAAATATTTACAAGGCGTCCCAAGACTATGGGATATGTATTGGAACTCGATAATTTGCCAATATTGAATCATTATATTGTTTTAATTATTTTAATTAAAATTTGAAATGACAATGTACATATATGTAATATGAACGACAGTGATGATCAATACAAATAAAGAATATGAATATGAATATGAAGTAAAAGTACCTTAAATATAAAAATATCTTATCGTAGATAAGATATTTTGCTGAAAGAAGATTTTATGTCATTTTTAAAAGTTAGTAGTACTGCATTCTGTAGGATTCTGCATTTCATACAACCCACTCTTCTAGAAGATGAAATAGGGGTTCAAACTTCAAATGATGTGAATGGTATGAGAGAAGGGTTTCACCACGATTCCACGATTTTTTCAAGAACAGCTGCGTGAGGAAACTTTTACTTTCATAAAACATTAACCTAACTAAGTACTTAATTTTATTTATTATGTAGGTAAGGATGGTCGGTGACGGTGACGCCTTTGTAAAAATCACACACACTCATAACACAAGTCAATAATTACAAATGAATCCTAAATAAACCTAATAATAAAATACACTAACTAACAGCTAACTTAAACTAGGTATCTATAACTCGCTCTGACTCTCACCCAGCCCAAATGTGCCAAATATGAAATATGCATGATATTTGTTGAACCACTGAGCTTACCATGCGTTGTACGTGGCCGTATTCGATAGCGACTGCGGCGTTCGGGAGTATGTCCGTCTCGCTCCTGCCAGAGTAATGGTAGGAGCGAGACGGAGATACTTTTGATCGGGGGTCGCCACCTATGTTGCAACCGCCGCCCCAGCGTGCGTAGCCAAGATGCCAATCGGTTACGCTCAGAAGCGTATCGGAGTTATCTCTCTCTCTATCACTCTACCTTATTAGTGTGACAATGACAGTTACGTTTCGTTCGACTTAGCGATATCTTGGTTACGCACACAAGTCTTTAACAAGCCTTTTAGCTTCCGCACACCATGGCCCAGCAGTTTCCTCGGCGACTGGAACGAAATAGTATGCCACTTCAAAATTGGAAATGAATGTTTAAGAGAGGCTTCTCCGAGGCTGCACCTGCTACCAAAGGCAAACAGCAAATAAGACGCGGCTGCACCTGTTCTACTGTAGTTCCTAGCAAATAAGAGGCAATATATATTATAATACTTCAATAACACAACTTTAACTAAATCAAAAAATATACCTATCAAAAACAAAATGCTCTCAATTACAAATCTCAATTAAAGAGGATGCTTTATCCCAATTTACTAAAGATACGAGCAAAGATAATCTTGGCATTATCCTCGAATGTAGCAGAACTACCATGAAATATGCTAAATAGGTCACACGGTATATTGCATAGGTTAGTCAAAATGGATGGTCGGTGGTAACCACGCCTTTAGTAAGTATAATATCGAACATATTTTATCAAACGTAATACCGTGCATATATCATAGGGGCAGCAGTGTCATTCCTATGGCTTCGCTGGCGCAGGCGAGTTTTTTGGGGACTCAACAGACAGTGCTGCCCGGGCTGCTGGTGTACGAGTCATTAGGTGATTCTTATTCCTCATCTATTTCCTCAATGCTGAGGGTCGTGACCACCTTGCGGAAATACATTGACCCTACCTGATACCGCGTGGAGAGTCTAATGAAGTCTGGTGCCGAGAGTGGTGCATATCTGTTCAGTCCAGCGTATCAGGCATACCTCTAGGTCTCTTTCCTTTCAGTTTGAAATGACTACTAGTTTTTTCCAGATTGTCGCTATCTTTCTTGGCAATATGGCCGATGTACTCCAAAATCCTGCGTCGACAGACGGTGAAAAGCCTCGTTTGGATCTTGAGCTCCTGTAGGATTGAAACGTTGGTGCGGTGCGCTGTCCAGGGCATACCTAACATTTTCCGCTAGCACCATATTTCAAAGGCATTACTCCGGTCCCGCTCGACTTTTTTCAAGGTCCGCGTCATATGAAGAACATACAATTTAACTTAATCATCATCAGTCCGGGCCGCGGAGGTGACAATGACAACTCTCTGTCTGTCCGATGATGACTGCCCAACACACTTAAAATATGTCACGCATATTGTGAAATACGTGATTTTTTAACCTTTTTTTAAATTTTAATGTCAATATGGAGAACACCTCTAGTAATGTCTTGTGCGAACAAGAGTGCTCTTGGTTTTCAGGGAGATGTGCCTGTCCTTCCATATCTTATGAAGATACGCCATGGCTCCTTTTGCCATTCCGATCTCCTTCGTTCGATTCAATCCTCAACTTCAGATGAACCATTACTTCTTATTTATCTTATAAATCATGCGAAGAGGAGACGAGAGCCGTGAAAACTGGTCTCGGGTGGGGGCATTGAAGTCAAGAGAGCGTGATGCCGTTCACCAACCAGATGGTCTGACCAAGTCAAAGAAGCAACCTCTTTAAGCCAATTCCACCAGCCGGTGAGGGCTGCGATAGACCGGGACCGATGGAAACAGATCATCAAGTCAAAATCACCTCGTGGTCACGATCCTCAGTAAGGAGGGATCGATTTAAAAGAGAGATCTTATAAATGAAGGAAACGTGGCAAAATTCACGCCCTTGGGCGTGATTCAAACTGGCGACTCTGAGATATTAAACGTCCAGCTGACTATGACTAATACAACTAAGCTACCGAGTCTTGGCAAGTCTTGTCAGTTTTCAGTCATTATGCATTAGGAGAACTTATTTAGCAATTCACCTTAAGTCTACGTATTATTTATAAGAATCTTTGAAGACAGAAACAACCTACATAATTCTACATATTTGTGACCTGTAGAGTTATACAAGACATAGAAATGTAACGCTTTTCGAACTGCATTTTTGGAATCCTAATGGAACCTTACGGGTCGGGAGTAGGGCGTGCAAACCGGTTTTTAATTGTATGGAAAAACCGGTTAACAACCGGTTACTAACCAAAATTTAATACCTTAAAAATCGGTTTGCACACCCTAGTCGGGAGTTCACGTTAAGCCAGTACACTAAAAAAGCCGTGTCACCCGCGCTCCGCACCAACGGGAACCTAGTGACCAGCAAGCGTGCCTCCGCCCGATAAATCATAATGATAGCTTATTTAGTACGTGTTCATGTTCTAATGAAGGTGCGTATGCGTTACTGTCGCGTGAATTATTAATAAGGCATTATTATGCCATAATTAGCACTGTAAGCAAAATGGGGTGTAGCACGAATGTGTTGACAAACATTTCGCAACACAAATTAGTTGTATAAATGGGTTTGTTAATCGCAAATGCTACAAAATAGTGTTACAATACTATTTATATATTTTTTTCATTAGACGACCGGTTGGCGTAGTTGGTAGTGACAGCACTGTGTATCTGTGTAACATCTCATTTCTTATAATTTGCTGCAATTATTAATTTCATTGTAGTAAGCTCTTAGTTAATCTTTTTAGGTTAGATTTCTGCTAGTTGTCAATGTCACTCCTGAAATGTCAACTAGTGATGTAACCACTGCATAAAATAACCGATAATTAGTGTTGTAAACTAAGTTTTTGTTAAAGAAAAAGGAAGATGTGTAATCAGCATTTAGCCTGTTAGAGTGGCAACACTCAGGTTTTATGAAAATAAATTGATTATCTATGATCGTAACACATGGTGCCAGCCTGCTATGCCCTGGGTTCGAATCCCGGTAAGGGCATTTATTTGTGTGATGAACACAGATATTTGTTCCTGAGCCATGGATGTCTTTTATGTATTTGTATATTATATATATCGTTGTCTGAGACCCGTAACACCTTACGTACTTACCTTCTTGAGCTTACTGCGGGACTTAGTCAATTTGTGTAAGAATGACCTGTAATATTTATTTATTTATTCATACCACTACGCCTTAGCCGCGGGTATCGTGGCTTATCCGCTGTGTAGCGAAAATAGCTCATAGAGACGTATCGACAAAGTTTACGACAAGTTAAACTCATTGAACAGATATGTACTACCAAGTGGCATAGGTATTGGGACTCCCAGGGTCCCATCAGTGTTAGAATACAACATTCGAATACACGAAATTCAAATTTCGAACACTGTCTATCATTTACTATAGTAGTTTTTCTACTCCAGCACTTCTATCTGTCAATTAGATGACTGACAGCGGTGTTAAAAAAGTATACATTATAACGTTGTCTATGGTATTCCATAAGAACACTGCTCCTATGGATTTTCATACAATATAGACCCGAGAGTTTTAAGAACCAATTATGAGCTGTTGCTTACGCTAGTTTTCCTACGACAGCTAAAATAGCGAAAAACGCTAAATCTCGAAAGGCGGCAGTATGTGGAAGATGCCGTACGCCCACTATAGTAATTAAAAAAAAACAATAGTGCTCATATATTGTATGAAACTCCATAGGAACAGTGTTCTTATGGAATACCATAGATAACATTATAATGTATACTTTTTAATATCGCTGTCAGTCATCTAATTGACAGATAGAAGTGCTGGAGTAGAAAAAAAAGATTTTTATTTAAACACTGATGTCAATCATTTTTTGACATATTAGAGGGCTGGGTAAAATATTACTAAATAATTCTTGTACGCTCAAAACAAGTAAAATATAGGCAATTTTATTTATTTGACAGCAGACTAGTTACAAAAACATTTTTGCTTCAGATATATTGTTGAAGAAAAATGTAAATATTTAAGCATGATATTCTTTATTATTCTTTTGCGAGCATCTATAACGTTTTATCCCTTTGATAACAGTCTCTTGGCTTCTTTCAAAAGAATATATCGCCCCTCAGAAAGAGATACGCAATGAGTTTGCATAATATTTTCGAAGCGCAGAATACTCGTATGCTGCTATTGATGTTGACGTTTGTGCAGCTGCAGCAGGCCTGATGGTTATCCACAAATCATCTGATAATGCTATAAATTTAAAAACAGAGAAGTCCCACGGATAGCGTGACGGTGGATAACTGAAATTATCAGAAATTGTCATAATGACAAAATGTTGTCTTATTCAACGAACACACGATTTCCGCTTGGCATGTAGCCCTGCAGGTACATGTAATGTTCTTGTCTACACTTGTCACATATGTTTGCTAAGTACTTGTGTAAAAAGTCTTGTCTACATTTGCCATTTATGTTTATAAACATGTATATTTTATTTACTTCAAAGTAGGTTAATTGCTAAGTTCACGCCGGGTTTTTGCAAATAAGTTGAAGTTGCTAAATTGGCAGACTAACTGTATCCGAGCGGTACAAAGAACTAAACGAGCTTCTCTGGGAATTCCTGGAAATGTCAGGAATATACGGCATATACGAGTACCTGACATTAATATCTAAGTATAACAAGTTCTGTATTTGACACAGGTATCAACTTGTTAATGTGTAATAAGTGTTAATAGTATAAGAGAGGTATGGATGGGCACAGCGGATGCATATCGTTTAGTCGTCTCGCTCAAATTTGGAGCAGAGCCCATCTGGGGAAGTACCTCCACCTTACAGAAAACCGCAGTTTAATAACACTAGACCCTGCTCGTAGTGTTGTGTTTCTGTTGGTGAGTAAGGTCGCCAGAGCTCCAAGAGGTATCACTGTGTTGACCGCTGGGGACCCACGGAGCAAAGCTTGCCCCTTCAGCTGTCAACACAGCGAATCCTCCTTTTTTTTAAAGGGTCGGCAACGCGGATGTGACACCCATGGAGTTGCAGGCGTCCATAGGCTACGGTGACCGCTTACCATCAGGCGGGCCGTATGCTTGTTAATTACCGTCATAGTATTAAAAAAATATCTAATTCTGTTGATATTGGTTAGTTTTTTTTTATAATAAAAGTTATATTTAGATAGGTATATACCATAGTTATTAAAGAGGCAAAAGAGAACAGCTGTCATTCCGCATAATTAATATTTTGATGATGTAAAGCTACATCAAGAGAAAATTATCGCTGAAAAGCGGCAATGTTTTCATTGCATCAACATCTTTGTTAATTTAACTGATTACACATATGGGTACCGACATCGCGACACCGATTTCCAGATAAAAAAATGTTCGGGAAAACATATTTAAGACAGGCTAATAGGGATACGTTGATCAATATTTACATTTCTATTTTTTGTAGTGTTTAGCCCATCATTGTGTTCTAAGATCATTATGATAGATGATTAAAATCACCAAGACTCTATTTCCAGGTTACGTAACTGTAAATAATGCGTTTAAGAAATATTGAAGGATCGCCTATTAATTTTATTAATAGAAATATATAATATGATTATTAAAGTATGTAAGAGGCAAATTAATATAAAAGTTATTATCAAAATTAAACTGAGCTTGGGGTTACTTTGATCATCCATGTGTTTACAGCGGTTTTGGAAGTTTCATAATACGCATTTTGTTCTAAAACCCAAAACGTTATTAAATTGCAACGGTTAACACTCACGTATTTTTATCACAATAGGCGTGACATGTTTCCCAAAACGTTAACTAATTGAGAGCATTTGTGCATAATTTAATTAACTTCTAATAATGTTTTTAATAATTGTGTTCATGAGTATAATCAATCAATAGTCACTATTGTTTTTAGGGTTCCGTAGCCCAAAAGGAAAAAGGAACGGAACCCTTTTAGGATCACTTTGTTGTCCGTCCCGTCCGTCTGTCGGTCAAGACCCTTTATCTCGAGAACGCATAGAGGTAACAAGTTGAAATTAATAAATAATAAATAATCTTTATTGACTTATAAACCTAATACAGTACAGCGTGTTATCTAACAAATTAGGTGGTAAATAACCAAAAGTACATATCTGATTAGGTTTGTAACAGTATCACCAGGATTGAGACTCTGTCTCCCGAACTAGGTCAAAGCCTGTGACTCGGCAGTCAGCGATTCCTCCGTGGGAAAATGCTAAACAAAGTAATCGAAAGATGGTTATTGGTCAAGATAACAAAAAAAAAGACAATAAAAAGAGTAATAGTGAATAAAAGCTAAACTAACTTAGAGAAGTTAAACATATTGAGAAAATTTGTGTTCTACATAAGCTGTTGTTATTATATATTATAGAATCGACTTGTTCGTGTATGTGTGAGAAAGGTTCTGAGTTGATGTGTGAATAAAAGTGTGTGAATGATTCAGTGTTGGTAAGTATGTGTTGGTATGTTTGAAAATTAATACCACATACACAAGTCTGCAGTCCGTTAAAGCTGCGAAAAAACCAAACCTCTACGTCAACACAATTAAAAGATACGGCCGTTTATGTCGCAATTCCCATACATTTGCAATGGGAATCAAAATGTATAGGGTACTTCCCGTTGACGTAGAATCACGAAATTTGACAAAAAGTAAGAGCTTGTAACAAGTACAGACAAAATTACGAAAACTATGTAATTGCCGCACACTGAGGGTTCCGTGGCACAAGTATTTTTAAGTACGGTCATAAATAGCCCAGCATCCTCGGTGCAGAACCCTCGGTGAGCGAGTCCGACTCCCACTTGACTGGTTTTTTTTCTGTAATAATATTCGATACCGGCAATCTGGATGGCTCATTTTAAGTTCAAGGTTCTTACCCGGAGCGCATTTTCCCAATATTCCTATTCAAGGCAATTAGGGATAATTCCGCTCTCCTCTTATCGTTCGGACCAATAACAGGCAAAACCATTCGAGTGTGGATGCTCAAGATGGCTCTCACTTATTAGGTTAGAGCCCTTTTTCCTGAAAAAAATATATTTTAAAAAGATGACAATAAAGGAAAAAGTGGATAAAATCACGGCCCGGGTATGACTCAAACTCCCGGCCACCTCCGACCCGGCCCAAGGCTCCGATTTTTTCTACTTTTTAGGGTTTCGTAGTCACCTGGGATCCTTTATAGTTTCGCCATGTCTGTCTCTTCGTCCGTCTGTCTGCGGCTTAGCTCAGTGGCCGTTAGTACTAGAAAGCTGTAATTTGGTATGAATATACATATCAATCATGGCGACGGATTGGTAAAAAAAGTCATAAAACTTTTATGTTTCAGGTAACTGTCATACACGTAAAGTGGGGGTTGTTTTTTTTTCGTTTCTATCCTAAAGTGTGAGGTGTCGTTGGGTAGGTATTTGAAAAAGAATAGGGGTTTTTTAAAATAATTTTTTGATAAAGTAAATATTTTTTGAAAATAATCGTAAAAAAAAAACCTAGCTTCTAACTTTATTTTCTTTCTTTCTAACTTTAAAACCGCAAGTCCAAAAATATAAAAAGAAACATTCAAAATAGAGCTTAATAAATACTTTCAAGGAAAATAAATTACAACCCTACAAAACTATATATATTGTGGAATTTTCAGAACCTCCTCTTTTAAGTAGTAACTGATTAAACAATCAAATACTTATACCGCATGTTGCCTGCAACAGGAGAAATAAATTTAATTGTAGGTAGTACACCCTAAACTGAACAACGCATGCTCAGCGACTTTTAATTACACTTTATAATTTGTTAGAAGACGCAATGTACTGCAAATTTTGACATTTTTGTACTGTGAAAAGAAGCTGATGTTAATGTACCTTGAAAATACTCTTTTTTTTTTAAACGAGAAATAATTTGATATAAATTGAAAAACAGTTGTCTAAAATCCGCAACGTAGGCTTCGTCAGGAGGATACAGATTAGGCTCAGCTACAGGCTCTTTAGTTTGTATGAAAAAACCTACAGTGTACATAATTTTTAAAAGTTGTTACACAAAAGTGGTTAGATTTGAGGAGTACTACCTACGATTAAATGTATTGCTCCTATCACAAGCAACACCCGTTATATTAGGTAAATACAGTAGTATCTGATTCTGTGTTAAATAATCAGATATTTTATCCGTTCCAGGAATTAAACATCAGTCAGTTATATTTTCGAATACGTAGCTTTTTTAATTGTACCCAATTAGGGCTGTGCCCTTGGCTCGGGATCCAATTAAATAATCCTACGGGGCAGGTAACCAGTATTTTTATTGTAACAAAAACACGAAGAGTGTGAAACCAATCCAGATGGCCTAAAATGTATACTTTTAAGGTAACGTTCCGGTGGCGACTGCAGCATTTCTGCTGCGACGTTGCGAGAATAAGACGTCGTTACTAAAGACTTATCCATAGTAATATTATAAGTAGTAAAGTGTGTGTCTGTTTGTTTGTCCGTCTTTCACGGCAAAACGGAGCGATGAATTGACGTGATTTTTTAAGTGGAGATAGTTGAAAGGATGGAGAGTGCCGTAGGCTACTTTTTGTCTCTTTCTAACGCGAGTGAAGCCGCGGGCAAAAGCTAGTAAAATAAATAAAATATAAATAAAGAATTTCAGCCTTATTCATAAAAAGTTACAGCACTGAGGATCGACTGATGATTGATGGATCAAAATCGTTATTCATAAACGTATTTTAGCGCTAATATGTTCGTCATCGACGTGTTAAATGAGGCAAAAGTTACGAGACAGCGCAAAATGGTTTAGCGGCGTGTTATCTCTTAAAATACAAAATGGCTGCCACGCGTATCAGCTGATTTTGACGGTTCGTCGCTAGGTCTGAAATGTTACCTTTCATCTGTATTTTACTGTATTTCAATTCTATTTTGAAATTGACGTCTGTCGAATGAAGAACAGCCAAGCGTTTGTCGTAAGTTACCGATATTCCGTAAAGACTCCTTTGTGGTCGTATGTCGTGCCTTTGTCATTCAATTTCAGGACTACATTTTAAACGTTTCGTGGATTTTTCTAGTATTTTAGTGTATAACAAAGCACAAACGTTATCATGTGAGACAAGGAAGCGCTGCTGCGCTTAGAATAAGCGTAAGTACATATTTATTCACTCTAACTTGTACCTTTTCATATTGAGATAAGGTTTTTAAAGGTATACGATTGCATTTTGTATGAACTCATTGTGGATTACGTTGAGACATGTCTAGTTTATACAAAGGGTAATGCCTAGACTTTATAAAACACGCTGAATATTTCTGCAATGATATAGGTATACTACACAACAAAAGTACCAGCGATCTTTTATCGTTTGCAGAAACAGTTTTTTTGCCCGCGACTTCGTCTGCGTTGTATTAGAATTTCACCCTTTTAAGGGATGTTTCTCAAGAAGAGAAGTCAAGTACTATCTTGCGGTAGATGTTGCAAGCGCTCTTCTAAGACTCAAACGAGGGATATGAAGGAAAAATTCGGAGCTACTGGTGTGATCTCGGTTCTCGAGCTCGGTTGGCAGAGTCTCGGGTTCGAGTCCCGCGGTTATGAATTTTGCCACTTTTCCTTTCCTGCGAAATTCCACCTTAATCCGTTCAGCGGTTTTACCGTAAAGAGGTTACAGACAGACAGATAGACAGAGTTACTTTCGCATTTATAATATTGGTAAGAATCTCTACAGCTTTTGTAAGTAGCCACAAGACGAATATCTTTTGTGGACTAGAGAATGATAGAGACTTTTGTGTAAGCTTATCTGCTTCTGTTGGGACTGGCGGCACCAGTTCAGTTAACAAGAGTACCTAATGTACATACGTGTTCAGAATTGCATGGGCAATTTATGAATGAATTCATTCATAAACTGCCCATGCAATTCTGAAGGCGATAGTACATGTGGTAATTTATTCATACTTAAACCAGGAGGTCCTAAAGACCATACAATATTCAGGATGCAGATATAAAATACTGTTGCTATGAATTAAAAGAAATGGTAATTGTAATCAAAATATATACAGTAGGTGTAACTTACCTAACTACCTACCTAAACCTTAAATCTAAAATTGGTCCTTGGGGCATTGTACGTAGGATGCTGGCGACATTTCCTCGAATTAAATCATCTTTCACCGCGCTGACATGTGTGGCAATTCCTAAAATGACTGAATTACTGGCGTTTCCTGAATCCGTAGGCTATGGAAACAGCTCACTACCAAGTGGGTTGTGTGCTTGGTCGCCACTATTTCGATAATTGAAATAAAATAGTAATGTATCGTAAGTAAATAGATAATTTCTTGCTGAAGACTCTAAGACAATTGTCACGAGATTTATCTATTCTGTTACTTTTTGACATGAGAATGATCCTGTGTCGGAATTTCGTGACATTTTGTTTTGTTTTTTGTGACGTATGTCAAGAGCCCGTCATAAAAGTATTCGTGATATACAAATTATATACAAATTTAACTCATAGACGCCTGTAACGTGTAATAATGATGCAGACAATTGTCACACCTGTCCCCGTGGGACATAGATGTCTTAATACCGCGTACATCGAAAACCGTTACGTCTGAGTCAATAGTTATTCTTTTTGTACAGATATAAACATAATATTCGAACAGAATCAGAATCAGAAAGAACAGAATTAAAACAAAATTATATTTCATTACATTTCTAGTACACAAAGATTAGGAATTTTAAGCTAACATGGTCATTTTCATTATAATTAACATTTGAAACGGGATAATTACCATTTATGTTTGAGTTAGGGTGAGTGTTGTTAGGGTGGCGCAGGACCGGTCATTGTGGAAATCTTTGGGGAAGGCCTATGTCCAGCAGTGGACGTCTTTCGGCTGAAATGATGATGATGATGATGATGATGTTTGAGTTTAGGTACTCCGTGAACATGACGCTTGCGACAGTGTCGAAATATCGAGTGCTAAATAAAACAAACATACATGGTAATTATCCCATTTCAAATTTTAGTTATACGAAAGATTAGGACTCCATTATTTCACTCAGCAGAACGTGCTTGGACCCTTATGAAGATAAAACATTAAAAGAATAAATTAATGATAATCACACATGATTAAATTGGCCCTCACGTCTCGAGTTATCGGGACTCGGGAAATGATTTCATATATGAAAAGGGCAAGATTATGCATTTAAGGGCCGTAGGTCGCTTTTACCGACAATAAAGCGCGATTTTCTTGATTTCTCTGATTTTGGATCTAGAGTAAACTGATAACAATAGTAATTATTTAAATAACCACCACATGCCTTTAAATAAGATAATTTCATAGATCTTTTCATATAGTTAACAATACAATACAATAACTCTTTATTGCACACCTTACAAAACATTACAGAAAAAATAATATAAATTAAAATAAAAACACACACAAAAAGTAGAGGTAAACAACAGGCGGTCTTATCGCTAACAAGCGATCTCTTCCAGACAACCTTAGGGTAGCGGAGCAAATAAAACAGGAAATAAAGAAACAGTAGGAGGTGCAGAAACGAAAAGAACTAAAGCAAAAAAACTCATACACAATTATAAAATACATATATATTTATACATTTATATATACTAATAAATACCTATATATACTCAGATAAAGCAAATAAAAACATACATATATATATATATATATATATATATAATACATAGTTAACGTATGTTTCTTTTCAGTAGTTTTCTCGAAAACACCGTGACAGCCTTCCTTTTCAGCGGAAGCCTTCCGATTGACCACGGTGTTTTGAGTTAAATAATGTAGGTTTTATATTACTGTGAGATTTTTATAGTAAACAAACCTTAAAGTTACTGACCGGGGAAATAACAAATAAACTGTGCGTACGAACATAAGGTAAACTAAGATATTAAATAATATTTAAAACGGGTCACTCACGTAATTTAGTCGATTTTCGCTCGACATGTTTCGTTCTTTACGAAGAACGTCATCAGGAGCGCCCACTCGCGACAGAGGCAAGTCGTACACCTCGACAGTCGTACAGTCGGTAAGGTGTACGACTTGCCTCTGTCGCGAGTGGGCGCTCCTGATGACGTTCTTCGTAAAGAACGAAACATGTCGAGCGAAAATCGACTAAATTACGTAAGTGACCCGTTTTAAATATTATTTAATATGTTCGAGTCTCACGAGAGTTTTATAGTAAACTAAGATTTCGGGCATTTACCTCCTATGAAAAAGATATAATTAAATTTTAAATCAGGCATTTTTCAGCGAGGAGACAAGTCATTGTCCCTAAAAAAAGGAGAAAAATCCGGGGCCCGCGTTTGTTTGAGCGCGTGTAAATTGTCAAAAACGCAGGTAGCGTTTAGATTTTATTCGAATATTCTGAACAGCTTACACAGAACGAGTAAAGTCATCATAATCTTTTTATGAGCCTGTTGTCGCTGGAATAATCGCCATTTTGTTCTTGTTTTTGCTCCTGATACATATAAAAAGTAAAAAAAAAACGTGAAACATCATACATTATGTGATTTTAGGTAGATTCAATTCCCTAGTTTTATTCGAATAACAGCACTATTCAGCCCGTATTAGCCCGACCGGTAATTGACAATTTCCTTTGCATTAAATATGATTTTTATCGCTCATGGTAACTCAGAAGGCAGCAGTGGCAGGGTGTTTATAGAACTCAATTCCTGCCGGCTTCCCTTTCGTGAGCCAAACTAGCACATTTCTTCTTAACTACTCAAAGAAAAAGTAGGCATTATACCACAAAAAAACTTCAACCTCGGGGTTCATAAAATTTATTCGAAAGAAGTGTTGAGAAATGGTTATTATAAAATCAATTTAATTATTATTTAGAACCTATAGTTAAATAACTTAAATAGGTACCTTTATTAAAATACTTACATTGGGTTACTCACATCAATAAAGTCGAAAATCGACATGTTTCAGAACAGTCTGTGTCCCTTATTCATGAGTCATGCGCCTGGCCTAGGTATATGTCTGATACTCACCGGAGTTTTATAATTAAATAGGTATGGTCTACGTCCCTGAGCGACTGATTCGATAGCGACTGTGGCATTCGAAGACGATTACGTACAACTCATGGTTAACACACTGGTACCTTAAACATCCCCAGGGCATCCGTCATTCCGTGCCGGGAATTCATTAATTTCGGGGCGCAATGACGCACCTTGAAATATGGTTAGGATAACAACTGATTATAAAATAGACGGTTTGCTTGAAATATAGAGGGTCGGATTTTGATAACGTGCGAGTGTGTTATCTTATCAATTTGAATTTGAAAAGGATTAAAATTCATTAAATTTATGATGAAAGCTTTGTGTATTACGTAGGGTAGGGCTAAGGTTTGCGGACTGATAACTACTTAAAGAAACAGTTGTAAAGCCTGAATTAAATCATTTATTATTTATAATATAATAAATGTTTTGATTCAGATTTTTAAGTATTCACACTACTATATATAAATTATAAATTGCAAGCCGCTGTCGCGGCAGACGCCCTAACCACTGGGCTACCCGATCACGGCTCTGGGGCCTTGGTCACTTTTTCTGTGATTTATGAGTATGACATCTCTTTCAATTTATTACTTAAATAAATTTTAAGCTTGATTAGTTATAAATTTTGTTATTTATGGAACACTAAGACGCTTCAAAATTATATCAGTTTCTCCATTGTATTGTAAGTAATATTCATTGCCAATCGTAAAGTTGTGCAGTATTAGTATAACTTGCTTTGCTCGTGGCTCAATTATGGAATCTTTCGCTTCCTCAAGTCTTATACTGCATTACTATATGCTGTATTACTATATACAGAAGAGGTAAATAACAACTTTGCCCTCTTGATTAATAAATAACAGTTTTCGGGAACCTTTTTTAATCACTGGTCACAGCCATAAATAAGGCCCTTGACCCCCTTGAGGCCCTTAAAAGAACAATTATAAAGCACGAATCAAATCATTTATTAAATGTAATAAATGTTTTGATTCATGTTTTTGTGTTTTTTTAAGTAGTCACACTACTATATATAAATTATAAATTGAAAGAGATGTCATATACTAAAGAAAAAGTGACCAAGGTCCCCGGTGAGCAGGGGACCCCAGCCCTGCTCACCGGGGACCATGGTCACTTTTTCTTTAGTATATGACATCTCTTTCAATTTATTATTAAAAGAAGTATGAAAATGAAAATGAAAAATCGTTTATTGGTGATAAGATATGGTGTAACAAATTAAGAAAGGGTTGGGATCTCCTTTTAAGTATAGCAATACTTGTGCCAGGAGGCCCCGCTCTCCCGGCGGGCATACACCCGGTGTCGCCGGAGGAGGCACACCGACGAGGAGGAGGAGCTCCTGCACGCCCAGTGGGCCGAGAAGAAGGCAGCCCTCCAGGATGCCATCCAGAAGGCCAAGGATGAGGGATGAGAGGAGTTTCTGGCGACCCTCGACAGAGACCCATGGGAGCGCCCATACAAGATGGTGCGCGATAAATTGAAATGCGCAACGCCCATGGAGTCAATGGAGCCGGAACTCCTCCGGAAAGTGGTTGAGGGCCTATTCCCGGAGGCCCCGGAATTCGTCCCGCCCAGGATGGCGCCCCCGATTGTCGAACCGGAGGGGGCCCTCGTCGTTCCCCCCGTCACGGACGACGAAATGACGGGGGCAATAGATCGGCTCCGGGGAGCCAAGAAAGCGCCGGGCCCGGATGGAGTGCCGGGAAGAGTGCTCTTCCTGGCGTTAAAGCGGTTAGGGAACCGCCTTAGGTCCCTAATGGAGGAGTGCCTCAAGGAGGGGCAATTCCCGGCCTGCTGGAAAGCCGGGCGGCTATGTCTTCTGAGGAAGGAGGGGCGCCCACCAGATTCTCCCTCTGGTTACCGCCCTATTGTGCTGCTGGATGAAGTCAGTAAGCTCTTTGAGCGAATACTGCCAGCACGCATCCAGCAGCATCTAGCGGGGACGGGCCCGAACCTCAACGACAGCCAGTTCGGGTTCCGTAGAGGGAGGTCTACAATCGACGCGGTGGGCGCTCTAAGAGACTTCATTTTGCAGGCGGAGGGCAGGGGAGAGGGAGTGGTGGCGGTGTCCCTGGACATCGCAATGCTTTTGGCTCCCTCCCCTACTCGGTGATAGGGGAAGCACTCCGGTTTCACGGAGTGCCTCAATATATAAGGAGGGTTGTGGAGCACTACCTAACGGGACGGGAAGCGCTCTACGAACAGGGCGGTGTTCGGTGCGAGAGGGCCATGGAGTGCGGGGTTCCATAGGGATCCGTGTTGGGTCCCCTCCTGTGGAACCTCGGCTATGATTGGGTGATCCGAGGGGTACAGCTCCCGCGAATGGCCACAGTGTGTTACGCGGATGACACACTGGTGGCCGTACGAGGGCGGGAGCTGGACGAGGTACTGAGGAGGGCCGAGGTGGCGACCGAACTTACGGTCCACCGCATAGGCCTCCTGGGTCTACGGGTCGCCCTCCAAAAGACGGAGGCCATGGTCCTCAGGGGAGGACGGGGGTGGAGAATGGGAGGGAACACCGCCCTCAGAGTGGGTGGGGAGCGGGTCCAGGTCAAGGCCCACATTAAGTATCTGGGCCTTGTCCTGGACAGGAGGTGGACGTTCGAGGAGCACTTCACGAGACTGGCTCCCCGTCTCGTGGGTGCTGCCTCTGCGCTGGGCCGGTTGTTGCCCAACTTGGGAGGGCCAAATGCCCCTTGTAGGCGGCTTTACGCGGGCGTGGTGCGGAGTATGGCGCTCTACGGAGCGCCAATCTGGGCCGAGCGGCTGGGTGACCGCACCACTGCGCTCCTCCGGCGACCGCAGAGGGTGGTGGCCCAACGAATGGCGAGGGCATACCGGACCACCTCCCATGCGGCGGCGTGCCTCCTTGCCGGCACCCCGCCCTGGGAGCTAGACGCAGGGGTGCTGGCCGAAAGGCACCACCGGAGGGCCGAAGCGAGGAGAGCTGGAGAGCCGCCGGACCCGGAGGAGACGGAAAGGGCGGCTCGCGCGGCGCAAGAGCGGCTGAGGCGCCTTTGGAGGGAAGCGTTGGAGGATAGCCAGTACGGGGTTAGAACCATCGGGGCTATCCTCCCATCGCTAGACGCGTGGGTCGATAGGCGTAAGGGGGTCCTGACGTTTAGGCTGACGCAGGTAGTGTCCGGACACGGCTGTTTTGGGCACTACCTGCACCGGATAGGTAGAGAGCCGGTGCCCCGGTGCTGGGAGTGTTGGGAGGAGGACGATACTGCCCAGCACACCATGGCGGAGTGCGCCCGCTGGGCGACAGAGAGGGCGGCCCTTGAGGGCACAACAGGGCTGTCGGACCTCTCGCTGCACAGCGTCATCGCTTCGATGCTGGGCAGCGAGAGGAATTGGGATGCGGTGGCCTCCTTCTGCGAAGAGGTTATGTCGCAGAAGGAGGCAGCGGAAAGGGAGCGGGAAGACGCGGTAGACGCTCTCCCGCTCCGTCGCAGGCGGCGGGGTCGAAGGCGTTTGGCGTTCATTCGCCAAACGCCTTAATGGGGCCAGCGGGTTTGGGTCCCGCATTGTACGGCCCCACGTCGTCGGGGGGGAGGTCAAAGCGTTTCTGACCTCCCCCTCCTAGTGCGGGTGCCCTGGCAATAGCCGGGGCCGCCGGAGGTCACCGTGGTAGAATATTCGATCCCATGGTGCCCTCATTAACGGCCAGGAGGGAAACGCCGGAGTGGAGTTTAGTGGGTAGGGCCGCTCTCCTTCCCTCTCAATAGGAGAGGGAGAACTGAGCGGCGAGTCCCACACACCCCCCAAATGACCTACCCGAGGTCGGGGGACGGCGCGTAAATGTGTTCTCCACTCCGTCAAAAAAAAAAAAAAGGAGGCCCCGCTCTTCCAGCAGCAATTTAAGGTTACAAAACCAATAACTAAAGTTGTGAAGTTTAATTAATGCTAAAATTATAATTATACATTAAAAGAATAATTTACCTTATTTAGAAAATAGTGTGCCTGTCAAAAAATGTGTCTTCTTATGTGTGTCTCTCTCTATCTCTCTCTCTGTTAAATGTGCGCGCGTGTGTGTGTGTGTGTGTGCGTGTGTGTGTGTGTGTGTATAGTAGTAGTAGTATACACACGATGCAGAACAAAAACGTCAAAAAAGTGGATCTGAATGACATTAGCGAACAATTTTGCATTGATGATTATACAAACGGTACATGTTTCGAACGAAAAAGAGCTAACTGAAGTAAGCATTAGGTGTCAAATTCATACACAGAACTACCAACACTGTTAAAATTTTATGGGCACAAAACAAACACAAACAAAACGACACATTCCAAACAATACTACATTAAAAAGTGCTACAACTGCAGCACTTTATGGCGTAATTTTATTCTGCTGATTGGGTATCCAGTTCTTTTATTCCATATCTATTTCATTTCATTTATTTATTTCAATATAAACTTACAGTGCTTACACCAAATCGTTTACATGATATCACAATAAAAAAAAAGCAGAATCAAAAGTACAAAATACAAATAACTAAATAAAAAATAATAATGTCAATGTCAAATACTAAAAAATAAAATACAATAAAGCAAAACGCATATGTCAGAAAAAGCACTATTAATAATCAATCCAATAACCTATTTAAAAAATTAAGGCATTTTCTGCAAAATGCACCAGCATTATCCGAGAAAATGTCAGCGTCATGTCCTTCGACAGCCATACTGTTTAACAAGGCAAGTGCCCGGGGCGTGGGCGCGTTTTCGGCCGAGCGCGTGCGCGCACGCAGCCACGCGAACAAGCGGCGGCGGCGCCGCGGCTGCAGAGACCCCGATGAGGCTGGAGCCGTCCTAACTACCGGCACGTGCAGGCCCATTTGTTCAAGCACAGAGGAATTGTTAACCCTATTGTGTAGGACTCCATGGTAATGCATTAGGAGAAGCAATTTTCTCCTCAGTTCCAGAGTGTTGAGTCCCACCATCCCAGCGACGAAACGAGAAGGGTAAAGATAGGGGTAGTACCCATAGGAACGACTGTATAAATACCTAGCAAACTTTTTTTGAATTTTTTCAATCAAGCTGATGTATTTTGACTCGCGGGGATCCCACACAAGCGCTCCAAATTCCAGTTTACTGCGGACGTAGGCGTTATATAATATCATAGCTACTCCCACATTTCTAAACTGTGAACTCATCCTTACGATAAATCCTAAGGTTTTAGAGGCGCTTTTACAAGTCGTAATTATGTGTTTTCGGAAATCAAGGTGCTTGTCCATGGTCAATCTATGGGGCAACCGATAGTCAGCTCAGGTTTAGGATGCTGATCAGGATCAGACGACCGGTTGGCGTAGTTGGTAGTTACCCTGCCTGCTATGCCGATGGTCCTGGGTTCGAACCCGCTAAGAGCATTTATTTGTGTGATGAACACAGATATTTGTTCCTGAGTCATTGATGTTTTCTATATATTTATGTATTTGTATATTATATAATATATATCGTTGTCTGAGTACCTGTAACATAAGCCTTCTTGAGCTTACTGCGTGACTCAGTCAACTTGTGTAAAAATGTCCTGTATATTTATATTTATTTATTATCAGAATCCTAATACCGTGAGTTGGGATGCCTTAGCCAGGAAGAGAATACTTTGGCCCACATAGATTTAGAAGTTAGAAAACATAAAATTCCAAAAAACAAAAATGAGGATATAACAATACAATCTCATTGCAATGCGGCTTGATTCCACACCAATTATAAGACCAGTTTAGATCCTTACCTAATTGTGCTCATTGTATGGCAGCGACTCAGTTTAGGTTCTAAAGTGAGTCGCGTTAGGAGATCGTGGTAACCCCCCTGCAGTGGTATCATTACCGTTCACGACACACTGGAAGGACATCTCAAGATCCTAGGTATAAGTAGGGACCCATCCTGTCCACACTGCGGTATGGAGGAAACCAGTAAGCATGTGCTGGCGGAATGTGCTATGTATGCGGCAGCACGATATAGCATATTCGGCAAAGATACACTGCAAGTAACTGAACTAAGGGATGTCGAACTTAAATATGTCCTTCTGTTCTGCAGGGAAACGAGAAGATTTGAAGAAGAATGTATAACCGGGACAGTAACCTGTAGCTCAAACTCCAGGGAAATGGGCTGAATGAACGCGCGAAGTGCTCGACAGTCCACCTGTATTCGGCCGGGCCCTACAATACATCTACGAGTACATCTAACCCGAACACAGAATAAATCCCAACGGTCAAAGAACCCTGACCTTATAATATCCGTACAATATCCTTGGGACAGAACTCTAAAAACAGTAACATTTACCTACACATTCAAACGAGATTTCCTCACATCCAACAAATCCCCAAAGCTAACATCATACCTAATATTAGCAGACTTGGTGAAACACCAAATTCCAGAACTGAAAATAATTTGTGGCATCAAAGGAAAAAAGATTTATTCTCAGATTATTCGTCTCACGTACGCATAAGGGCAAACGGCTTTTATCGTACAAGGGTTTAATTTAATCGGGTAAGGGTGTCAGTTAGGACCCTTTCGTAAGGGAAAGCAAAATAGGGCGCATCTGATCTTGGCAGGAATCCGGAGATATTTATCACGGGAAATGCGAAGAGACAGCACGTTCGTGGCGCCAGGACCTCGAGGGTCTTGGGAGACTGAGGAGATTGCTGTGATTGGTACCGGTTTTATGTATACATCTCTAAATACCTCAATGAGCGTATTATAACTAGGGTTAGGATTCTGGTGGCATTTTAACACAAGTAATTCAGTGGAGTCGCAATTGTATATTTTTTTAATTTGAATAAACGAATAACTGATTGGTAAAATCATTATTATGTAGATTTTATTACTCTGTCAATTTTGATTTTGATTACGTCAATTTCTGACAATCTAGAAATAACTTAGGTACCTACCTACGTTTTATAAAAACGTTGCTGTGAGATTATAACAGATAATAATTATTCAATTGCTCAATACTTATGAAATCAATCAAGAATTAATATTGAAGTAGTAAGAGAGGGTATTCAGAATGAAAATTAAATGTACTGATACTGAAACAGAATTATCAGTAGTAAATTATTCCTATGGAAAATTCTTCAAAATCTTGATTAGGTAGGTACAACATTATACAATTTATGTAGTATTTGTTAGAAACCAATAAAATTTACACAATATTAGTTCATAGTTATATCATTTATTCATTCATTAATTCAATCAAAAAATATATAACAACGACTCCATTGCTGTTTGTTCACCCATTGCCACCAAACATCCTAACTCTAATTATAACAAATTATGGACAACACTCACGTGTTTTCAGACACTATTCACATGTTTCAGACATCTTGGGATGCCATCATCAAGCGTCAACATTCGTGACGTGTGTTAGTGTGTAATTTGTCATAATATTAAAAGTTATGTTTGACTATGGTTTTAAATTCAATGAGCGCTTTTTTAACAAGGATGACTCACACTAGAACGGGCCGGGACGTGACTGGGCCGGACTGATCTATCAGTTTCTATAGAAAACGTCACGCCAATTCCAATTTTGCAATAAATAGTTTTTTTACAACAACATACAAGTTTTTTGTTTAGTTTTCTAACGCAATGAAGTAGTAATTATTTAAACTGACAAATTCGTTCGAATGAAGACATTTCTTTGGTGATTCCGTAGAACTTTTGCTCTGAACATATAAGGGGATACACGAGGAAATCCCAAGGGTAACAAAGAAACTCCTTGTTTCTACAAGACATTTTTTCTTAACTTACATTTAGTTATGGTATCGGAACGACAAATTTTCCGTTTTTTTTTATATTGTGAATTAGTCCAACCACTTTGTCACCATGTACCTACGGTACAAACGGCTACACTAAAACCCTTTATCAATATCTACTATCCGCCAAGGACTATTAGAAAAAAGAAGTCCATAAAAACAGAAAGTAGCCCCCGGTCTAAAGAAAAATATAATAGAGTAAACTGCTTCCAAACGGTATTCATTAACCACATCTTTATTAAAACAATCGCATAAAAATAACGGCGTTTTGCAACCTTTCCCAAAATGAGAAATAACTCCATCCATATCGCCCGCTAACTGTATCATCAACGCAAAATACTTTTATGAACCGCAAGAATACAAAAATAACGCGAAAATATCTTCTTCGCGCATTCCGCTTACCCCAAACAGTCGTATCTCACCACCTTACTCGGTTATTTCAGCCCTTGTATTATAATCACGTTTTATCCCTCCCTTGATAGAAAAAGGGTGAACCTAGATAACCGTCGATACTTCAAAAAGCAAGAACAAAGGCCAGGCTCGATTTATAGTAATTGCATCACTTTTCACTGCCCCCATTAACGTAGCCTTTTAATCCGATTTTTTCCGGTTAAGTCCCGGATATTGGAGAAGTTACGGGTAACTTACTTGGATCTATTGAGGGCCGGGACACTTAGTAGTACTTTAGCAGGGTAACTGGTTTAAAAGGTTTTAATAGATTGGGTTGCCGATATATGGGGGCGATTTATTTGCCTCTTTCGTCGTCGAAGTCCGTGATTCTTCTGGCACATAATTGGAGTTTCGATTGAGTCGAATAGCGCGTAATTGGCTTTTACTTCGCGCACGATTTATGGGTGCAATTAAGGGTTTATTAATTATCTTCCTGTTATTCGTTCTTACTGTTACTTATAAGTAATGGATTCCTTATCTTTGTATATCCGCGTTTTACAGTTTTACAGGATTATTTATTGAAACAACGGAAAACACACAAAATACATATAATAAGCCAAGTATAATCATGAAGTACAGCATGTAAACTTAAAGACAAACGTATTTAACATTGAAATAAAAAGCTCCTGAGAAAAAACCGAATTCTTTTATAGTTTTTTTTTATTTATTTGACAACAAATCACATCATGATACGCTTGATACTTCAGTTAAGTCGAGTGCGTTCGGATAATTGAGCGTTCCGATAAACCATGTTGACGTTGGATAATTGACAACATTTCATATTTTTAAGTGCTACTTTTTATAGTATGGCTTGAGAGAACAGTAATCAATGGTAACCGTTTATACTTATTTTCGTAAGTCTTATACTTTAGTCAAAAAAATCATTTATATTATGAGAATTGTGACGTCCCGACTGTGTTTCAGTAGGTACCTACTCGTACTGAATCAGCTTCAAATACAAATACAAATCACTTTATTTCGCTTTGAAATGTGGTACAAAGGGTGACAAAATGTTTAAGGATGTTTACAAAAATACAGTAAAAACACCGGCCCAGTGCCAGTCGGATTTTTAAGCTTCAAGAGACTGTAGACCCTGTGTATGTGGTATTAATTTGAACTTGCTACATCCATGCGTCCCGAGATAAAGACCTTGACAGACAGACGGACGGACGGACGAACAACAAAGTGATTCTATAAGGGTTCCGTGCTTTCTGTCTTAAAAGTGTATTTTTGTGATTTACACTGAAATAAGCAAAAGTTTTCGATTTAGGGATATTAAAAATGTTTAAATGTCAATTGATAGTTCGGATACTCTAGGTTCGGATGATCGAGGTTCTACTATACTATACACCAAATTTATTAATGTCGCTTACAAGTAACTTAGCAAGGTATGATGTTCATTCTAAATAACATATTTAATCGTATAGTTTGTTGGTTACATGTTCCCGGGTTTCCGTACAAGCTTCATGTTAATTAGGCACATAATCATATGTACCGTATAGAATTGAAGTTATCTTGTTAGATAGAGAAAACGGAAGGATCTAAGTAAGATACATTAGCCGTAGGCTTGTGTATTTAGAACATACCAATGTATCTAGTTAGTGGTAATTTTTCTAAAAAGAAGCTTGAAGAGGAAAACTCTTAAACTTAAACTGCTTTACTGAAAATATTGATTTTAATGATGAAGACAATGTATTAAAAAGCTATAAAAGAATTCGGAAAGTCTTAGGTACCAGTTATAATACCAACCTCTTCATCAATATAGAGTATTGGTCATCATCAACCTTAGCTAGTCCACTGCTGGACGTAGGTCTCTCCTCTAACACGCCACTGAGCTCGATCTTGGGCCTCCCGCATCCAGCCCCCACCCTAGAAAGGTCTTCACTCCACCTTGTCGCAGGACGTTCCACACTGCGTTTGCCGCGATCTCCACTCGAGAATCCGTTTTCCCCAGCGGTTATCTGTTCTACATCAACCCACGAGCCAGTTCAGCATGCTGATCCGGTGAGCTATGTCGATGACTTTCGTTCTCTGCCGAATCACTTCAGTTGCGGATGCGATCCTTCAGAGAATCCCCGAGCACAGCCCTCTCCATAACTCGCTGAGCGACTTTAAATGTGTGGGTCCTAACGTTAGGGGCCACGTTTCGGCACCGTATGTATTGATTGATCAGATGAAAAGAATTAATTGTGGGGCATTATAGAACCTACATAATATGCAGCTTGTAGTTAATGGTGTGAACGTGAACGGTTGACGATAAAAAAAATCACGATCACGATTGTTATACACTTTGTAGCGGTGGCCATCTTGGATTAGAAATTTGTCATAGTGACAGTATTCTACTATAAATTGAAACTGATGTCATATACTACCTACAGAAAAAGCGACCCAGCTCCCCAGTGCCCGGGGACGTCCTGCTTTCGCGGCATACGCCCTAAAATAATAAATAATAAATTATTTGTTAATATAATAATATTTGTAATAGTCAAGCCCATTTAATTTAAACCACCATTTTGTGGCAACGGCCATCTTGGATTGTCATCTGAACGTAATGTAAGTACTAAATATAAATTCAATTTGTCTTCAGAAAGGAAGTGCATTTGTGTGTTTATCACGAATGTTTGTTCCCGAGTTATGTACGTTTCCTATGTACCTATGTGTTTATATATTCATGTATATAAGTATGTACTTATATCGTTGCCTAGTACACATTGTACAAGCTTTGCTTAGTTTGGAGCTAGGTTGATCTGTGTGAGCAATACCCCAAATATACAGCATATTCCGTGCATCTATCTACACTTGCAATATACCTAAGTGCCAAATAATAAAGCAGCTTATTTCCTCCCGCGGCACGCATACCGATGAGGGCATTCATTTAATTAGCATTTCCTTCCGGGCGGTAAATAGTAGTTTCCTCGACGACAGTTATTTGCCTATGGGACTTTTTTCTCGCATACTAATCAAAACAGAAGGAGAATTAAGAATCAAACGATAATTTTGTCAACTAAGGTTGTTAATGGAATCATAAAATCATGCTAGAGAATGAAATAATTTGTTATAATAATTTATAATTCCCTCCCGCAGCGCATACTGATGAAGGCATTAATTTATGTATAATTTCCGGCGCAAATAGTAGTTTTTACACCACCTATTCATAAAATGGTTTTTTTGTTTAAGATAGCAGGGATCAAAGTGGCACTTTTCTTCTCTGCTAGGAGGGATCAAAGTGGCACTTTTCTGTTGAAAGACTACACATTTTTACGTTTTTGGGCATTAACTAGTGGCATCGTGGTGAATCCCAAGATTTGACGTAGGCGCTAGTTTTAGGAAAGCGACTGCCATCTGACCTTCCCAGAGGGTAAACTAGGCTTTATTGAAATTAGTCCGGTTTCCTCACGATGGTTTCCTTTCCCGAAAAGCGATTGGTAAATATCAAATGATATTTCGTACATAAGTTCCGAAAAAAAAACAATTTAGTCCGTCTTTTAGAGTATAAAACGTATTTTTTGTTTTTTTCGTCAACTCAAAATTGACGAAAATACAGTGCGTTCAAATTTCGCGTAACGTCACTATTAGGTACAATTCTTACCTAGTAGTGATGTCACAAGCCCCCACCCCAGAACTTTGATGCTCTATATCTTCGTCAATTGTAGTTAAATTGAAAAAGGAAAAAATACGTGTCTAATCAATGATCATTTTAGACAATCTAACTGACGGACTAATTAGAATGATAGTTTTTCAACCTAGTCGTCATCCCTATTGAATGTCTGTTAAAACCGTATCTTTCCTGGGTTACTATAGTGCTATCCCGCGGCAAGCATACCGATGAGGGCATTAATTTAATTACCACTCCCTGCGGGCGGTAAATACTCGACGACAGTTATTTGCCCATGGGACTTTTTCTCGCATACTAATAAAGGAAGTTGCACCTAATGAATTTAGTTGCTTGGGTGATTGTGTTTACGTGATGTTTACTTTGTTTCTTTATAAAATAATTGACTGTTTTCTTTGTTTACTGGTTGTCGCATACTGCATTTGTCCATTTGTTCTAACTTTAGAGCCACCAGTTCAATAATTATGAAAATAATACTTTCTTCTCGCGATTGTTATAAAGATTTATTCGAGTTTATTAACACCATGACCAATTGAACAAGGTCAATAGGCCATTTTAGTTTTTTTTTTACATATAAGATTGTATCTGTCGTTACGTAAGAATAGGTAGTTTAGTTTAGTTAAGTTTATTTTTATTCATAAAAAAAAATATTTGACATGTCAAAAATATACATAAGCAACTTATAATTTTACTAGAATAGGTATTACTCGTAATTATTATTTTATACATGTACTTTCTATTCACGTGCAATTGTGACACAAGTACGATATTAAGTTTATATCTACATATATTATGGTAGCGATACGAAGATACTCTTTCTTGCTAGTTCTGGTCATGATACTCTAAAACCTTGACCTTACTCTGGGTTACCGGCTACACAAGGTGGGGCTTACCGAATTAAATAAGACGTCACTGTCACCCAACTTATCCAAGGCGGTGTTAAACGTAATTTTATAATAAACAACCCCTAGCCAGCTATTTTGCGTTGCAAAACAGGCCCGGCGACGCGGACCGCATACTTGCGCGGATTAAGAATTTGACTTTTAAATTAGTAGATAAGCGCTGTAAGCACTGCTTTGGAGTCCAGTCAACATTGATTTTCGATAGTGTTTTTGTTTTTGGGGAAGCTTACCTTTAAGCCTGTCCTGACAGGGAGGATTTGTGTTCCCCAGAAGACGTGGTGGCTCTCTGTAGTCTCGATTGATATATTTTCTATTTAAGTACATGTTTATACGAGAGTCGAGCCAATTCCAAGAAAGAAAAACCACGATTGTGCCGGGCCATGCTCAGTGTAGGGTTCCGTAGTTTTTCGTTCGTCACAATAGGCGAACTTAAAATAGTACATTACGATAGAAGTGCGAATAGGAGAACATTCGAAATGAGTGGCGATAGAATAAAACACGACCGAAGGGAGTCTTTTAAATCGACACGAGTTGCGAAGCTATTCGCACATGTATCGTACGCTGTTGTTTTACAGTACATATGGCTCTTTGAATTTTTGACGTAAGCACATAAAGTGCTCATGATCGCAGTGTAGCACCATATGTACTGTAAGGATATTTAATAGACACCATGCTCATAACAATAATAAAGGAGTATCTAGCTGCGTCTTGTGCTGAATCGGGAGCATGGCTACATGCGCTGCCTTCCCCGTCGCTGGGAACACTCCTGGATAATGATTCTTTGAGAATCGCAATTGCATTGAGATTGGGGTGCAAGGTGTGCGAAGCGCATCGGTGCGTCTGTGGAGTCATGGTAGAGGAAAATGGACACCATGGTCTAAGTTGTCTGAAGTGTGCGGGGCGTTTTCCAAGGCATCATGCACTCAATGAGTTGATTCGCCGGGCTTTGGTGTCGGCCAATGTTCCTTGCGTTCTGGAACCTCCTGGGTTGTGCCGAACGGATGGCAAAAGGCCTGATGGTCTGACATTGGTTCCATGGCAGAAAGGTCGGTGCCTTTTGTGGGATGCAACGTGCGTCAGTACGTTTGCACCTTCACATTTGGGTCTCACCGTTAAGTCTGCTGGATCAGCCGCGGAGTATGCGGCCAAATTGAAACACGCCAAGTACTCTGCCTTGGAGCCAATGTACGACTTTGTGCCCGTTGCAGTGGAGACTGCGGGACCTTGGGCTTCGGAGGCCAAGGAATTTTTGAGGGATTTAGGTCGGCGACTGAGGGAAAGGGGGGGCGATCCTCGTTCCGGGTCGTACTTGGTCCAACAGATCTCATTGGCCATTCAGCGCGGTAACGCGGCCAGTGTGATGGGTACATTTGGGCCGGGTACGATTCGGGGGGTTGTAATTAGTTAAGTATTAGTAAGTAAGAATGACAAAGCCTGTTTTTAATGTGACGATGTACTGTGTAATTGGTTTTTATGTTGTAAACTGTTTTATTGATTATATTTTGTGATATTAATTACCCTTTTAAAAGAAGTAATTATACATTTATTTTAAAAGGCAGAAAAAGTATATATAAAATATGTAAATATGTCTAACGCCAAAGAATATCTTTTTTATTCGTAACTTATTTTTATTACCCTCCAATTTAAACAGTTGCCCGTTACCTGTCATATTATAAGTCTAAGCATGTCTAAATCTTTTAGCGAACCCGTTATAATCACTAGCAAACCCCTTGGGCTTATCAGAGCTTGAGAAAACTCTAACAGACAAAATTAACACGCTGGGAGCTCACGAATCTACATCTAAATCTGTGTAAGTATTATACAAAATTTTCACACCACCTATTCATACCAGGGTTTCAGTTCAAGCTAGGAGGAATCAAAGTGGCACTTTTCTTCCCTGCTGGGGTGAAAGTGGCATTTTTTTGTTCAAAGACTAAATTTTACGTTTTCGGGCATTAACTAGTGGCATCTTGGTTTTGTTATGATTCTGTTTTCGATTATTACAGTTTATGTTTATTTCCTCTAAGTTGGTGTGAGAAGCAGTATGTGAGGCTTAGATAGTGCTTGTAAAATTTCAATAGGAGGTTCTCATTATGTTTGATTATTTTTAAACATCGTGAATACGCTGGAAACGAGGTGTCATTTGTTTTGACTTACGCACGGTAAGAGAGCTTCACAAACACAAGAGAGCAATATTTCAAGTATTATGCATTTGGTGCGTGCCGAATAGAATCCCAGAGGAACCGTTCGGGTTTTGATGCATACTCGTTGGGACAATATGTCGGGTAGTCATAATTTCGGCAATTTTATTTTGCCTTAGCTTTTTTGGTTGACTAAGAAGTGGAGAATAGGTGTAGATAACCGAATGTCTTCAGTTGCCTGTGATATTTAATTATCTAAAGTCATTGAGGTAATAAGTAAACTAGACATGACATATGATAACGAGAACAAAATATGAACGCCATGTTGCCCATGTTGCATGTTGTCCATTTGCCCAAGGGGCTGACGACACATAATTAATGATTTTTAAGAAGAATTTTGAGAAAAAATAAGTATTATAATACTGCAAAAAGATTCCATGTTAAAATTCATCTTATTTTGAAGATCTTAGACGGAGCCGATTTTTATTTTAATGCAATCGTCTCGATAGAAATTGCAAATATTGGTCTTAAATTCATCATTAAGCAGTCCTATGTCTTTATTTTTTGACTAATGTGTATGGAATTAAAATGTAGACGAGTCACATTTCACAAATAGTCCACGGTTTTTGTTATTTTAATAGTTTTCGTGTTTTTTCCTTCTAAAACCAGACCGGCCGGTGATAGTGCGATCGCGTTTACTCCGATATAAATAGACGCGCGATGATTTAGCTGTTGTCAGCCTCTTAAAGATGACTCATACTAGAATTTACGGGACGATCTTTCAATCTCTATAGAAAGAATCACACTCGGATAGTTCAGAGCCCTCGGAGGTCACGTGAGATTTTCTATATAAACTGAAAGATCGGCCCGCCCCATTCTAGCGTGTCCCTAAACCCATGAACTTGTACAAATTTCGTAATATTCTCGACAAAAGCAACCTAAACTCTTCACTTAAAGAAAAAGTTCATAAAAAGTTACGAAAAGCAACAAGTGCGACAGAGCAAATAATAACTCGGAGAGGGTTGGGTAAGTTACCCAAGTCCCAACAATATTCGAGTGTTCACAATTTGTTCCTGTTCCTGCCATGACTTATATAATCCTCTAAGTTTCCTCATGCCTGAGAATGGTATTTGCAGAGAGTATATCAAGAGGATTAAGGGTGATTCATGCTAGACCTAGCCAAGGGTATCGCCTTTTCTCCGAATTTCACTTTGCTGAACATCACTTGCTAACTTTTCACCGATGATTTGAATATGCGATAAGATACAAAATAATTAAATCGCATACTTCACCTATGTAATTAAGTAACTATCGTCAACGTAGGGTAACGTCCTATGTATGTCGTTGGCGAAGGACTAGACCTGTCTACAATATCTCAATTTTACTCGTTTTTAAACCCCCTTAATTTATAAAATTGCTCTGAAACTTGTGCTTTGCATCCTTGGGAATACATACTACCATTTAGCTTAATCTGTATTTTATGTCTTATCCAGTAGTAGAACACCTCTTATTACACAGCTCACCGCACAAACCTCATCCTCCTCAAGCAACTTAAAATATAGGACACACAACTCTGTCCTCAACTTGCCTACACCGTAATGGTGACTTATTCTGGTCATTTTGCACGCGGAGACGCCAACAACCTGGAAAATAGTGACGGGAAAGGTCGAGGGCAAAAGACCCAGAGCTAGAAGCGCGAAGAGATGGTAGAACCAGACTTACCAGTTTAGGTTCTATTTAGACTCAGTTGTATGGAAGCCACTCAGTTTAGGTCGTCAACTTAATCACGTTAAGACGTCATGGTAAGGCCTCAGGTCTCCAAACAGCTAGAGCTATCCACCGACGCCTTCCATCAGGCGACAAACCGGCTATATTGGCGTTTTGGGGTCTTACCATGACGTAACACGATTCAGTTGACGACCTATTCTGAGTCGATTCCATAGAACTGGGGCATTACCATGACGTCATAACGAGCTTAAGTTGACGACCTATTCTGAGTCGATTCCATACAACTGGGGCCTTACCATGACGTCTTAATGAGATTAAGTTGACGACCTATTCTGAGTTGCTTCTATACAACTGGGATCCTACCATGACGTCTTAACGCGATTCAGTTGACGATCTAAACTGAGTCGCTTCCATACAACTGAGCCTAGAGTGAACCTAAACTGAATCGCGTTAAGTCTCCATGGTAATGCCCCTGATCTCTTCCAGACCACACTATCTAATAGTACCCTTCTCAATTTGGTTTGGCGTCAGCCGACCATTAGGCGAATAATATTTCACGGAACCCATATGATGTTAATGACAGGGCCATTAATAAAATTAATTACGGATCCAGAACTATATGATGTCTCCTGGAAAACGTGGAAAGTCGTTAGTTATGCGTTTTCGTGCTATTTACATTTGTCTTTGTACGTAATATTTTCTTACGGTTTTCAACTTTTCACCCTAGTTTGGGTACGTTTTTTCAATTTTATTTCTTACAAGCTTTAAAATGTTTGTCTGCGAGTAAAGGATGACTCATACTAGCACGGAACGGGACGGGACGGGAAAATTGTCAATTTCTATAGAAAGAATCACATGATAGCTCGGAGCCCTCGGATGTCACGTGACGCTTTCTATGGAAATTGTCAAATTTTCCCGTCCCGCCCGTCCCGTCCCGATCTAGTGTGAGTCATCTTTAGCAGGTATTCAACGTTTTTTCTTTGTTAAAATATTGGTATTGATATTTAAATGAAGTAATAATTAGCAATAGCATTAAAAGGTTATCATCCGGTTTGAATTTGTATGAACCGGTCAATAAGCGGTTACTATTCGGTTTTTTCATACCATTAATAACCGATTTGCATTCCTTAGTGAAAACTTAGTGTGCGTTTAAAAAGTGTGTAATTCTTAAGTTTTGGCAAAGAATTATGCTCTTAAAGAATAACATTGTTTAGAGGACTCCAGTTGACGTCTGGGTTAAGTTTCGACTAGAAAACATGATTTATTTTAGAAAAAGCTACCACTGTGTCGCATTTCATAAGGTTACTTTCTATATTATCAACAAATGACAAATTAGTATCTTTTACGACAAATAATAAGCACTTATTTAGGGTGTTTAGTAGGTAAGCAAGATAGGTAGGTAGGCAAGGCTTACTTTGCTTGCCAAATAAGTGATGAGGAAACATATCTGAGATTGAAATTACTTGAAAGCGAGTCCCTACATGGTTCTTACACTCATTTTAAGTATGTACCTTGGGATTTTAATTAGGTACTTAACGAGTATATAAAATGAAATGTTTTAGAATTGCGTGTATAGACTACATTTCCTTTGAGTATTCAATTAGAAGAGGTAGCAATTGACAGGCCTACCCGTCTGGCGGATGCATATGACAAGCAATCATACTCATTGTATCATCATCATCATCATCATCATTTCAGCCAAAAGACATCCACTGCTGGACATAGGCCTCCCCCAAAGATTTCCACAATGACCGGTCCTGCGCCACCCGCATCCAGCGGACTCCTGCGACCTTCACCAGGTCATCAGTCCACCTTGTGGGGGGCCATTGTATGGCCTAACGTTTATCTGATATAGCTTTCTATTTTCTCTATCTAGCTTAAAATTATAATCACTGCACCTTACCATGACGTCTTAACACGTATCAGTTTAGGTTCAGTTTAGGCTCAGTTGTATGGAAGCGACTCAGTTTAGGTCGTTAACTGAATCGCGTTAAGACGTCATGGTAAGGCCCCATTATCCATACCATGACGTCTTAACGCGATTCTGTTTAGATTCTTAACTGTGCTCAGGGGCCCTTCCATAGCGTCTTAACGTGATTCAGTTTAGGATCTTAACTGTGCTCAGTTATGTGTAATGTATGTATGGCAGGGAGTCAGTTTAGGTCGTAGCCTTTACATGACGTCCTAACGCGATTCAGTTTAGGTTCTTAAAGTGTGTTCATTCTATGGCAGTGACTCAGTTTAGGACCTTAACTGAATCGCGTTAAAACGTACCCCAAATGGAGATGACAAAACAGTTTGTCGTTATTTATTCCCATTCATACATAATGTAGTGGAAATGAACTAGCCACGAACGGAGTACATACACGCGAACTATGATTTGCAAGTCGGAGCAGTCTCGGCGCAGGTTTGAATATTTTGTGATTGGTGATTTGACTTTTAAAGCAGCCGCTTATCAAGTGCTCTTGCTTGGAATCCCGCTTTTGTATTGAATTTGAAGCCAATTGGAACCCTGGGCTCTAGGTCCAAGACAAACTTTAGCTCGTTCACAATAAGACATCTGATTTGCGGGAACTGCTTTTTGTAGGATCCGATTAGCTCTCAATACATTTGCGACTACAAATTGGTCTAGTCGTCCGTTATAATGCCGGGTCCGGTAGGGCAACAGTATTTCAGTACTTGCACAATATTTACACGAGCTCGGATCAAGAATCCTGTACGTAGTTATAGGACCGGAGGATCTTATAAAACCGGGCGGCCATGTGAATACACTATCCAATTTTACAGGATCCGATACTTAGTAGATCCTACAAAACATGATGCCGTGTGAACGGGCACTGACAAGCAGTAAGAGATTTTTTTATACTACGACGGTGACAAACAAGCATACGGCCCGCCTGGTGGCAAGCGGTCACTGTAGCCTATTATGGACGCCTGCAACTCCAGGGGTGTATCATGCGCGTTGCCGACCCTTTAATAAAAAAGGAGGATTCACTGTGTTGACCGCTAAATAAGCAAGCTTTGCCGCGTAGGTCCCCAGCTGTCAACACAGTGAATCTTCTTGGAGCTCTGGCGACCTTACTCACCAACAGAAACACAACACTATGAGTAGGGTCTAGTATTATTAAACTGCGGTTTTCTGTAAGGTGGAGGTACTTCCCCAGATGGGCTCTGCTCCAGATTTGAGCGAGACGACATTCGTTGTGCTGTGCCCTACCACACTAAGCGATATGCATGCGCTGTGCCCATACCCTCGCAGAACCACAAAAATATAGATTTTAACTTGGAGGTCTCGTCAAAAATACATTTAAAAGTTTGTTCAGCAGGACACGCGCGTGTACGGATAGGAGAAAATTTGAGAGCTAACGTGCGGACCTTCGCATCGACTAAGATCAATGGAACTTCTTAACAATGTAAAAAACCCCCATATTGATCGTAATAACCTAACTTTTAAGTTTTTAATGAAATCTCCAAGATTAACTTATTTATCTTATGTTTTGTATGTTACGATAATACTACAGTTTCAGTAGTGAATGGTTTCATTGGTGTTTAATGAAGTAGTGTGAAAGTACAAGGAGAAGCAGTGACAAAACATGTGACGCCTTTTGTTACATTGTTAGGAAGTTCCATTGATGGCGATTTTACGCGGATGATTGCGACTACGCAGGTTGGGCACGAATAAGGTTATAATTCCTTATCACTTTGTTGTCCATCCGTCCGTCCGTCCGTCTGTCTAGCAAGACCCTTTATCTCGGTAACACGTAAAGGTAGCAAGTTTAAATAAATACCACATACACAGGTCTGCGGTTTCTTGAAGCTGTGAAAGAACCAAACATCTACGTCAACGTAACCAAAAGATACGACCGCTTATGTCGCATTTCCCATACATTTTCAATGGGAATCAAAATGAACGAGTATACTACCCGTTGGCTTAAAATCACGCAATATGGCAAAAAACAAGAGCTTAGCATAAGTACAGGAGAAAATCTGAAAATTGTATAACAGGCTAGACGGCAAAAAAAATGTATTTAGTCAGTGTTTAAGATTATAAAAAAATATTGTACACGTATTTTTTTTTTGTTCGTCAAATCTAAAATGACGAAAATACAGTGCTTTTAGTTTTCGCGTAACGTCACTATTAAGTACAATTCTTACCTAGTAGTTATGTCACAAGCCCCCACCCCGGAACTTTGATGCTATATTTATACTAGTAAATTTTAGTTACATTGAAAGAGGAAAAAATACGTATCTAATCATTTTAGATAATCTAACTGACGGAGTAATTAGAATGATAGTTTTTCAACCTAGTCGTCATCCCTATTGCCGCGCACTGAGAGTTCCGTGCCACCAGTATTTTTAAGTAGGTACCTAAGGTTATAAATTTATCCTTCGTGCGGAACCCTCGGTGGGCGAGTCCAATAACTCGCGCTTGCCTGATTTTTTTAAGATAACTTCTAAATAAGTCAGATTTTAGATTTAGCTGCAATTCTCTAGTCATAGTACTCTTATGGACAATAATCCTCTACACACAAAGCCGGCACACGAGTCGTAGCGAACATTAGGCCGGCTTCACGAGGATAATGTTGTCACAGATCGGCTGCACAAAGGCCGTATTAAACCTATTCACTGTCCTGACTGTGGTACCTGCGAATAAAACAAATTGTTTTCTCAAACATGATCGGAAATATAATATTTAAAACTTTCGCGATTTGAACACATATTTAAACATAATTATCAGACAGATAATAGATCATAATTCACTGATTTACCTTATTTACCGACGTTTCGACTCGCGGTCGCGGCTAACTCTAGTTAACTCAGTTAGCCGCGACCATGACCAGTGAAACCTGTGTCGAAACGTCGGTAAATAAGGTAAATCAGTGAATTCGCGTTAGACCCGTCTGATAATTATGTTTAAATATATGATCGGAAATGTATGCGTTAATAAAGACATGAAGTTTCTTGTTTATAAGTCCCTACAATTACTTACCTAAGGCCAAGAAGTAATATTGTGCTTTAACTTTTTAAATTTGCTTACTAACATTAAACTGACAAAGGAAAAATTACATACAGCCAACCACCACTAAACTACAAGCATAGTCGGACCGTTCCACGCAGGTACGAGACCTGCAGTGCGCGTTCTGGTTAACAGAACTACCGGTGTCACACAGACTCGCAGAGTCAGGGAAACTCACCCACGTCATGGGTCGCAAGGTCTACAATCACCTGCCGGGTGAAATAAGAATAAGAATAATAAGAATATTTATTTCAGACCAGGTCCATATACATTTTATACGTTTTAAATAAAAACACAAATAAATAAAATAAAAAATAGTCGCTCCACACAGTGCTCACGCATTTAAAATTAAACTGAGCAAATGGCTCGTAGACAAGGCGTTCTATAATCATAAGCAGTTTTTTTCTAGTGTTAGTAAGTAGGTTAGCTTATATTAAGAATTTTATATACAATTGTATTTAAAATATTGACATGTAATTGCTTATTCCCAATAAATAATACGAATATTAATATCAATAAAAAAAAAACTTAGGTTCTATGTATAGCTCGTACAAATGGCATGTAAAAAATTTAAAAGCGGCAAATTAACTCTATTTTCTATTAACTATTATTTATCTAGTAGTTGTTTTAACTCCAATATTTCCTCACACTGTTTGAGAAAAGCACTATACAATCCTCGGCCGGAAAAGGGATTGCAAGACTCGTTTTATTCTTTTAACTCGTCCAGCAATCCCTTCTTTCACGGCCTTTGCAGTACAGTAGTTTACTCTGCAGTAGTTTACCTTCTGGGCTGCAAGGGCAGATGGCGTCGCTTTCGTAAAACTAGTGCCTGCGCCGAATCTTGGGATTAGTTGCCAAAGCGGACCTCAGGCTCTGAGTCGTGGCATAAGCCGTGAAAACGGTAGGAAGAAAGTGACGAAATTTTATATTCCAGACCATTATATTCCATACAAATTTATATTCATCATCTTAAAGGATGACTCACACGAGAACGGGGCGGGACGGGACGGGACGGGGCGGGACGGGAAAATCTGTCAATTTCTATAGAAAGGTCCGATAGCTCGGATTCTTCGTGATTCTTTCTCTACGTACAAAATGACAGATTTTCCCGTCATTTGAAAAATAATTTGAATCATTAGTAGAGATAAATTGCGTTGGATTTTGTAAAAAACACACAAGGACTTTACCACAGTTACATAATCACATTATTTTCATGTTCTAACGTATCCTATATATTAATATTAATTCCTAACAAAAGAAAGTTTCCCCACATATTACCTAAATATTAATATGTATAAAATAAATCACGCGTAGCACGAACCTGCCCAACTTTAACCTCATCAGAAAAAGTTTACTAATTCGGACAGGGCTAATTCGCTAGCCGACGAGAACCGAACAATAACTGAGATTTATGTATCATCCCACTTTTGTTAGCTGCGTGGCCCGTGGGAACGAGAGGCCTATTCCAACTTTGCAACATGGATCCGACCACCTTTTCCTAGAGTTAAAAGGAAGTTGAAAAGTTGCCTGCATCATAGTGAAATCACCGAGATAGATAGACGCCTTCAGAGAAAAAAGTGTAGGAAGATTTTGAAATGTTTGTTTGTGTTCTTTTGCCATGGCGACTGTAACGTCTTTGGACACCACAATGACGATTGGTTCAAGATTGAGCTTAATGGCTTATTTCAGGACTGACACTTTTCCGCGCGGTCGGAGTATGTTTTGGAACGTCTCAAATATTTACCTTTTTGAGAGGAACAGGGGGCCGATTTTTGGGATTCGAACGCTCGAATATATCATTCGAATGTGAATAAAAACGATGAAATGCTATTTTTGAAATACGAACGATAGAAAGTTCAAATACGAGTGGTGTTGACCACTCGTATTTAAATTCTGTCAGTAGAAAATACATAATGTACGATGTTAGAATTTGAAATTGTTAACTGTGAGGTTGGCAAAGAAGCATACGGTCCGCCTGGTGGCAAAACGATATTTTCTCATACATTATATTTCCTTGTGCTTAATATGAACGCTGTACGCCCTGCTCCGCTGCATGCTGCACTCGACCGTCAAGTGTGCGTACCATGAGTTGCATTCGATTGCGACTGTGACATTCGAAAGTATGTCCGTCTCGCTTCTACCACTACTCTGACAACTGAATGTAACTCATGGTAAGCACACAGGCCTGCAGTGTTTTCTGCCAATGCATGTGCATGGATAGACACCCAGATATTACTGAGAACATTGAAGCTGACTGAAATCGGGTGAAGCAGCCACCGTGTTGAAATCGGGTGCGAAACAGATTTAAGAAGCTCGAATCAGCTTCCTCGATAATCATTCAAAATGGTTACTAAGTAAGCATGTGGCTATAGGAAATGGGTATTAATGTGTGGTTTGATTCATTGTGATTGTTGTGAATCTCTGACTTGGATTTATACTGGATAGAACTACAATGGTAGTTCTATCCAGTATAAATCCAAGTCAGAGATTCACAACAATCACAATGAATCAAACCACACATTAATACCCATTTCCTATAGCCACATGCTTACTTAGTTACCATTTTATACGCTTAATAAAAGATGACCCAGTAGGCACAAAAGAACTGCATGTTAAGAAGCATTTTTGTTTAGATAAATATGGTCAAGTCATCATGGTAAGGCCTCAGGGAACTTACCATGACGTCTTAACGCGATTCAGTTGACGACCTAAACTGAGTCGCTGCCATACAACTGAGCGTAAACTGAACCTAAACTGAATCGCATTAAGATGTTATGGTAAGGCCCCTGTACTATGAAACTCTGTTAGCTATTATTATGACAATGAGTCATAAATACACGGGTTATTTACGTTTATTCTATATGTGGGCACAAAAGGATGCTTCTAATTCGACGCAAGTATGTTATGTTGTTAAAAGGGATTTTATTGTCGTAAGGGTCATTGAGAGCACTTTCTTTGACGAGTAGCTTTGAGTTTATTATGCGCTTTAACAGCACGATTTTAATAGCGAAGGCTTATTCGTACGCAGAGCCTGTAGAACACAAAATATAAATATATATATTTATAATGTGGATTATGCAGTGTCTAATATTGTAGAGGTGAAATAAGAACAAAATTGTGTTGCTCTGAAAAGAGAATAGGTTTTATTATAAATAACTTATATTTAACTAACACATTTAACAGTACAGTTCAATTTAACAACATATGTAACTTACCTGAAAAGAGAAACAACATTAAAGCTAATATTTCACCAACGAAGTATTTCTATCTATTTAATTCTTAATTTAAAATATGATCGTTACGATGCACTTTCAGTGAGTATGAACCTGGTGTGACGTTTGACATTTTACCTGTCAACTATCACCTGTCATTGACTGTCACCGACATGTCCAAACTGAGGAAAGATGAATGAAGTTCATAATGCTTCATTTACATCTCCCCCCCCAAAGAAGTAGAAATATTAACATTCAAAAACTAACAATTATACCTAACGGGCAACAGCTTTGTGATGTGGAAAAGGTTTGATTCTGACTTTTTATGGCCTGTATCTATCCTATAAATTGAGTTAGAAATTTTTCCTATAACTGTATATGGGCCAATTTTCAATTCATGTAACTTTTTCCTATTTAAGCGATTGCCATTTTCCACATACACAGAGTCTCCTACCCTAATATCGCATTTTTCCCTGTTTTTATCAAATCGTTTCTTGTTATAATTGTGCGATTTTATCGTGTTTTCTAATGCGGTTTTCCTATCCTGAAACAATTCATTATACGATTTTTCTTGTTTTAATTCATCCGGTAGTATGTTGACTAATTTTCCCTCTAATAAATATTTAGGAGAGAATCCTGTGACGGTGTGTTCAGTCTCGTTATACCTTTCTGTACATTCGTGAGCAATAGTAGTCCATGCTAATTTATTATTCTGCTCATTAATCCTACATCTTATCTTATTCACCAAAGTTTGATTCAACCTCTCATTCAAACCGTTAGAAAAAGCAGCATTAACTGCGGTAAATATAATTGGTATGTTTTCTTTATCTAGGAAGTTTTTAAATTCCCTTGAATTTATACCGGGGTACTGATCAGTTAAAATCATACCAATTTTGTTTTCCTGGCTTACTTTTTTTACTAATTTTATAAAGTCTCCAGAACATTGAGTTTTAGATGTTAAAATATAGGCGTACCTAGTAAAGTGATCTACAAGTAAGTGTAAATACGTTTTTGTAGACCGTGAGCCACCGAATCCACCAATGGTGTCAATAGACATAATTTCAAAAGGATAAGTTGCTGGACCTAAGTGAGACATTAACCCAACTCTACATTTTACCCTAGATTTATTTTTTATGCAAATTTCACAATTATCACAAATCTCTTTAATATTACTTATAAGGTTTACTGCGGTATAAAAAGGTTTTATCTTATTTTCCAATTGCTGTGGCCCTAAGTGGCAGTAAAAATCATGGGTTTCTTTTATAATATTTCTACTGAATTCCTCAGATATCACTATCTTATCTTTTTTACCAATCTTTTTATAGTATACCTTATCTTTTAATTTTAGTTTGTTCTCATTTTTCTTTATAAAGTCATTCATTCTTTGATCTTTTTGTATATCTTCAAGTTTTATAAAATTAACACATTTTAATTTCTCATCCTGATAGTCATTAGGTTCTAACACAGGATTTCTACTTAAACAATCAGCCTCCAAATTATATTTACCTGGCGAATATATGACCTCAAAATTATATTGTGATAGGTAATATGTAAGTTCTCCTAATTCCTCGTCTGTCCTAGCTTTGATGTTCATTTTTTCTAGGGGTTTGTGATCCGAGAAAACTGTAAACTTTTTACCTATGAGCCAGTGCTGCCAATACTTTACGGCCTCTTTTATCGCCAAACACTCTAGATAAATGGCCTTTTTCTTTTTTTGGGCATCATTTAACTTTCTGGAAAAGTAAGCACAAGGTTTCTCTTCTCCATTACGTTGCGGTTGTTTTAAAATTGCACCCAAACCTTGAATACTCGCGTCTGTATAAATGTGTATCGGTAAGTTTGGATCAAAGATAGCTAAAATTGGTTTAAGACACAACAGTTTTTTTACTATCTCAAATGATTCTTGACATTTATCCGTCCAACAAAACTTCTGTCCTTTCCTTAATAAATTATGTAAAGGATCTAAAATTATTGAAATATTCGGTACATATTTACCGTAAAAATTTATTTTGCCAAGAAATTGTCGAACGTTTTTCTGTGTTTTTGGCTCAGGGAAATCTTTTATTGCAACTAGATTATCTTTTAACGGAGTAATTGTGTTATCCTTTATTATGTGACCTAAGTACTTTACTGAGTCCTGAGCAAAGGTACATTTCGAAAATTTTAGCCTAAAGCCCTCCTTGGAAATTGATTCTAATAACAACGACAGGTGTTTAATATGATCTTCAAATGTTTCAGAAAATACCAAGATATCGTCAATATAATTTACTGTGAAATCTGACAATCCGTGCTTCCTAATTATACTACTCAATATCCTCTGAAAAATCGCAGGCGATGTTTTTAACCCGAATGGTAAACATGTCCACTGAAAGTGGCCTTCCTGAGTAACAAAGGCTACCTTCCTCCTATCTTCAATTCTCAGTGGGATCGACCAAAAGGCTGAGTTTATGTCCAAAGTGGAAAAAAACTTGCAGTTTCTAGTTTTGACCATTAAATCCTCAACTAGTGGAAAGGGCTGTGATTGTGGGACTACTATTTTATTTAAATCACGGAAATCCACACACAGTCTAGTTCTTTTCCCTTCCTCTTTTTTGTAGGCTAATGTTACTGGTGCCGCAAAAGGACTATATGACTCCTCAATCAAATTTTTTTCCAATAACATTGACACCTGTTGTTCTATTTCTTTCCTATCTTCAATGGTACATCTGTAGGGCCTCTTGCTACAGTATTTGTCTACTAATAAGTCAATATGCGCTTCATAATCCCTCACAGTACCAACATCATACTTGTCCCTAGCAAAAAGTGATGTATATTTGCTTATTAATTTATTTATTTCTGTCTGATGTTGTATGTTCAAGTGATTTACTGAAACACTAAAGCTATCAACCTCAATGTGTTCATTAAAATTTATTCGACACTCATAATCACCTGCATCATCATTTTTCCCTTCAAATGCTCTACCCGTTAAGCCGGGAATTATTTTTGCATCTTCAAAGTGTAAGACATCTTCTTGTCCTTGAATAGGAATACTTTGTGAAATCTCCAAGTTTTCATTCTGACACAATTTAAAGTCTCGTATGCAATCTAAACCAACTAAGAAATCGTCATCAAAGTTTTCCTTATCTATTACAAGAACATTCACTACTTTCTCAATCTCAAATATTTTTATCTTCAACGTTACCATTCCTGCTGATTTTCTGACACCATTAATCGTCTTTAGGCCTACCCTACTTATAGCACTATTACTAGTGTTATTTCTCAAGGACAATAATCTTGAGCTTATCAAAGACACATTAGAACCTGAATCATAAGCGCCTAATACCTCTAAGGTATCATTTATTAATAAGCTAATTTTGATCAATGGTGGAATATCTAGTTTTTTGGATCGATCTCATTCAACTCAGTCTCCAATGTGGAATTATTAACACTCCTTACATGATCCCCCTTAAGTCTATCAATATTTTTGTTTTTAAACCAGCATAAAGACTCTGGGTGATACCTCTTTCCCCTATTTTCTTTATCACACAACCTACATGGTTCCTTCAAATTTTTTTCCTTTACTTTATTTTCAGAACTAAAATTTTTTTCAGAACCAACCATCTTCTTCTCCCAAATCTTCCTTTCTACTAAATGTTCCAAACCCCTTATGCTACCAAATAAATCCTCCGTCTCTTTTAATGTATACCTATCAATCTTATCTGCTATGAAATTTGGCAACCCTATTGCGATGAGATCTATCAAAGTTGATTTATCCATATTTCTATTCATCTCCAATAAAAGCCTTTCTTTTTTTAATGCATATTCTAGCAATGAGCCCTGTCTATATTTATACAATAATGCATACCTGACCGGTGACCAACTCTTATCCGCATAAGTTTCACAAAAGTTTTTCCTCCACAGAGACCATTCCGAATTAACCGTATGCTTTATTATCATGGCACTAAACCAGTCTTGACATGAATCATCTAAAAATAATCTAAGAGCTTCAATCCGTTTTGTATCCTCTTCTATTTCTAACCGCGCACATTCAGCTTCAAAAGTCATAATCCACTGCGTCACATTGGCCATCTTTCTTGAAAATTTTTCTATAACAAACTTCTCTTTCAAATGCTTCATACTGTTAGTTTTAGGCTTGTCACTTTTAATTTCAGCAAAATTTTCAAGAATCCTTGATAACGCTTCTTCGGAAATTCCCGCTGCTGAAACCAGTTCCTGGGTCCTTGGTGCAACTTCTTCTAACAAATATCCCTTAAACTGCATGTTGCCATCATTATCCATATAGCACTGAGCTATTTCTGTTGTCACCGCAATCCACACCTGTCTCCTATCGTGTCTCTTCCGCAATGTGGTTTTCACTTTGTTGAAGATTTCTGTTCCCATAATCACTTCATGTAGCTTCACTGGTTGGTATTGCTCAGGAATAACAAAGACATTCTTGTCAACATCCGTTATAGAGGTTACACAAATGATACTAGATTTCGGGTCTTCACTGCTTGTTTTCACCATAAACTCAAATCTCAATTTCTCCATTTTTGCCAGTAAATAGCTAAGAATGTTGTTTTATAATGTGGATTATGCAGTGTCTAATATTGTAGAGGTGAAATAAGAACAAAATTGTGTTGCTCTGAAAAGAGAATAGGTTTTATTATAAATAACTTATATTTAACTAACACATTTAACAGTACAGTTCAATTTAACAACATATGTAACTTACCTGAAAAGAGAAACAACATTAAAGCTAATATTTCACCAACGAAGTATTTCTATCTATTTAATTCTTAATTTAAAATATGATCGTTACGATGCACTTTCAGTGAGTATGAACCTGGTGTGACGTTTGACATTTTACCTGTCAACTATCACCTGTCATTGACTGTCACCGACATGTCCAAACTGAGGAAAGATGAATGAAGTTCATAATGCTTCATTTACATATTTTTTACAGTGTTCTAGTAAAAAACCTTTAAAAAAATTAGCTTTACGAACCTGAGTCAGTACTGCAATCGAGTGTGTGACGTCGCAACTTTCATAACATGAATGGATGTTTATACTTAAATGTAAGAGTTAGGAACACAAATAAATTAATAATCCGGTTCGTTTTTGGATTTTTCCTGTATTTGTGCTACATACTCTTGCTTTTTGCCAAATTTCGTGATTCTAAGTTAACGGACAGTACCCTATACAATTATACATATTGATTCCCATTGCAAATGTATGGCCAAATGCGTTATAAACGGCCGTATTTTTTTATTGCGTGGGTCTTGACAGACGAACGGACGGGCGGGCGGACGGATGGACAACAAAGTGATCCTATAAGGGTTTTTTCAAACCATAGAATAAAAAAAAGCTCTTAAAAAAATTAAATGTTGTCAAATGAGAAGTGGAAAGCTGCTATTCTCTAGCGTTCCTCCAGTTAATGAGTTGTATAAGAGCTGAAAATTTTCACTTAGAGCGACGAAATAAAACTACGCGTTTTAAGCTACCAGCTACACGACACATTTTCAAAAGTAGATTCTCACTTTTGTAGCAATTTCACCCGTTCACATTTATGACGGCTTTGCTTCGCATTATTCTCGAAATATTTTTTCCTAGGCAAGCTTTTGTATTCTTTCTGCCATAATAATAAACATCTGGCAGCGGCGGAAACAAGCCAAAGTACAGAAACAGTTACATAACATTCTGCTTAAGTGCCTTCGCTTATTCTGGAACATTTCATATGAAAATTCTCCGTATATTTATGTATTACGTACTTTGCAGTGTTTGGAGAAAGTAACAAATGGAATATGTATTGACATGAATAAAAAATACTGTTTTTGGCCGAGTAATAGAGATTTTTTCCGATCATAGGCATTAATTAGACATAGCAAAACAAACAGGCGCAAAGTTATTTTTTGTACTCAACTCGTACACAGGAAGTACGTTCGTCTACATTTTTAGTATTTTGGTGCCCATTTTTACGGCCTCCTAGCCTAGTTGGTAGTGACCCTGCCTACGAAGCAGGAGGTCCCGGGTTCGAATCCTGGTCAGGGCATTTATTTGTGTGTTTATCACGAATATTTGTTCCTGAGTTATGGATGTTTTCTATGTACTCGTATTTAAGTATTTATATATTGTATTGCGGGTGGCGCAGGACCGGTCATTGTGGAAATCTTTGGGGGAGGCCTATGTCCAGCAGTGGACGTCTTTCGGCTGAAATGATGATGATGATGATATTGTATCTATCTATTATATATATCGTCGCCTAGTACCCACAACACAAGCCTTAGAGCTTACCGTGGGACTAGGTCGATTTGTGTAAGATTGTCCCATAATATTTATTTATTTATTTTTGTACATCAGTGTTAAGTTCAATATTTAGACTAATATCTTGTTTAGGAATAAGCTACGACGTGCCCTTCAAAATGTGACGTACGATGATACAGAGAACTTACTAATGGTCGTGAATTGATTACCTACCGCACTTTGTCATTGAATATTTAAAAGCGAAACATAATTTTTAGATGATAATTTTGACTCTTTCTAACGCAAGTGAAGACGCGGGCAAAAGCTAGTCATACATATTTTGACGCTACTACTCTAGAATGTGGAAATAGATGGTCTGAATCAAAGCTCTCCATCCTCGTATCTTATCCTTTGTGAGGTCTAAAAATGATCTTTTGATACTTGTCTCTTTGCCTCGAACTCGACCATGGACGATGATGGCAGCACCGCACCGCCTACCGTCCCGCGGTGCGGTTTCTCCATGCCCGGTATTATATTCAGGCAAACTGATGTCCGGCGGGAGCTGCTGTCATTAGACGTCCACAAGTCGAGCGGGCCAGACGGCATACCAGCAGTGTTGCTCAAGCGGTGTGCTCCCGAGTTGTGTCCAGTGCTCACGCGCCTTTTCACGCTCTCATATCACAAACGGCAGGTGCCGTCTTCGTGGAAGACCGCCCTTGTGCACCCTGTGCCTAAAAAGGGTGACAGATCAGACCCGTCGAATTACAGGCCAATCGCTATAACCTCCCTTCTCTCCAAGGTGATGGAGCGCATAATCAACGCAAAGCTCCTGGGATACCTAGAGGATCACGATCTGATCAGTGACCGACAGTATGGCTTTCGCCATGGTCGCTCCACTGGTGATCTTCTAGTGTATCTCACCCACCGCTGGGCTTCAGCTATTGAGAGTCAAGGTGAGGCATTGGCAGTCAGCCTGGATATAGCGAAGGCGTTCGATCGGGTTTGGCATGGGGGTCTTCTATCGAAGTTACCATCTTACGGTCTGCCCGGGGGATTATGCGAATGGATTGCCAGCTTTTTGTCCGGCAGATGCATACGAGCCGTTGTCGACGGAAGTTGCTCCGATAGCATGGACATAAATGCTGGTGTCCCACAAGGCTCTGTGCTATCCCCAACGCTGTTTTTGCTGCATATCAATGACATGTTGTCCATTGGCGATATTCATTGTTATACAGACGACAGTACTGGGGATGCCTATTACACAGGCCGTGCTAACATCCCTCGTCCCGTTGTGTTAGAGAGTCGTGAAAAGCTTGTGTCAGACATCGAGAGTGCTCTCTCTGATATCTCACTGTGGGGCCAGGAAAATCTTGTCCGATTTAACCCCACTAAGACACAAGTTTGCGCGTTCACCGCTAAAAAAACCCCATTTACTGTGGTCCCACAATTCCAAGACACAGTCCATACCATGTCAGAGAGTATTGGGATCCTGGGTGTTGACATTTCCAGTGACGTCCAATTCCGTAGCTACCTGGAAGGGAAGGCCAAGCTGGCATCCAAAAAGCTCGGTGTGCTCAATAGAGCTAAGCAGTACTTCTCTCCGGGGCAAAGACTGTTATTATACAAGTCTCAAGTCAGGCCCCATATGGATTATTGCTGCCATCTTTGGGCGGGAGCACCTGGATACCAGCTGGGCCCCTTTGACTCGATCCAAAGACGTGCTGTCCGAATTGTCAACGATCCCAAACTCACGAGCGATATCGAACCCTTAAGTCTAAGGAGAGACTTCGCCTCCTTATGTGTGTTCTATCGCTTGTACAATGGATTGTGCTCTGAGGAATTGTTTGATATGATGCCAACGGCTGCATTCTACCACCGCACCGCTCGCCGTCGGCAGGGTGTTCACCCGCATACCCTGGAGCCTAAATGGTCTCGTACCGTGCGGTTTAAGAGGAACTTCCTCCCGCGGACGCTCCGGCTGTGGAATGAGCTCCCTGCCACTGTTTTCCCAAAGGACTACAATATGGGGTTCTTCAAAAAAGGAGTGTTAAAGTTTTTAAAGGGTCGGCAACGCGCATGTAACACCCCTGGAGTTGCAGGCGTCCATAGGCTACGGTGACCGCTTACCATCAGGCTTGCAGGGTATGCTTGTTTGTCACCGTCGTAGTATAAAAAAAAAAAACTTGTCAACGTAGAAGTTATAAATAGAACCATGTTATACACATAGGTTTTGTCAATTTTTTAATTAAAAAAAATTACTTACTTATCTTAAGAGCTTTTACCGATATAGTTTAGGAATACAATCCTAGTAACATTATAAATGCGAAAGTTTGTATGGATGTTTGTTACTCTTTCACGTAAAAACTACTGAATGGATTTTAATGAAACTTTACAATAATATAGCTAAAAATCGGCTCGCAAAATAAAAACATTTTTTTTCAAAATAGGTATATACAGTAAGTGTAACTTACCTAACTACCTACCTCTACCTACCTTAAATCTAAAATAGGTCCTTGAGGCATTGTACCTAGGATGCTGGCGGCATTTGCTCGTTGCATCGCAATGCTGATACGTTGTGCGAGGAAGCCACCAGCTATTCAGTCACCAGTAACATCAACCAGACGTTTTGCCAAAATGATTTGATCAAGTCGGTAATAATCAGTAGATTTGTCAAACGATACGTCTTGGCATCATCTCTACAAACTTCTATATATAGACAAATGTCAAGTGGTGGTTCTTAAAGTATAGAAGGTATGTTTTACGGGTCAGCCTTCTAACTAACTCGTATAGACCAGTTAGAGATGCTTTGAATGTGAGCTATAGATGGCTATATCTCACTTCCTTAGTATATCCAACAATGCACTATTTTTCCAATGTCTTAAGTCACTGTGCAGCGTGGTCGCAGCGAGCGTGATGGGAACTTTCGGACCAGCCATGCGTAGCCATGATGCCAATCGCTCACGCTCAGTCGCTAACGAAACGCAACTGTCATTGTCACACTAATAAGGAAGAGTGATAGAGAGAGGTAGCTACGATACGTTATTAAGCGTGAGCGATTGGCATCTTGGGTTAATGGAAATGGGTTTTAGTTTAGTTTTTAGTTGTAATATTAATTATTATTCTGTAATTTTAATTTAATTTATTGTATTTTATAATTTTTATATGTATTTAACTCATCTGTATGTGACATTTTCTTGAATAAAAAATAAATATATCGGCAAAATTCTAATTTAAAAAAAATGTCTTAATGAAATACGCCATAAAATATTTTCCCTAAGCACGTTTAACGACATTTTTGAAACAAATGCCATTAACCTCCTTTGCATAATCGAGCAATAAGACATCCAATAAAGTTAGTTAGCCCCTGATACGGATTGGAAGGAATATTATGCAGACGGCAGATGGTTGATCAATAAACCCAAACCTTTGCAAAAAATTACAAGGACTTTAGAATAACTGGAAAAGATTTTAAGACCGCGTTTCAACCAGAAATGAGAACGATTGTGTTGCGAGGATATATTTTTAGAATAAATAACTTAATTTACCTATTCTCATTTAGCACATATGACTCTATACAACGTTTTTTGATGCAAATGTTTTAAATTCCAGGGGTCTTTAGCTTAAATTAAATGAATTCCTCAAATACACCCTAACTTCTAACTAGCTCCATTTAACTTGAACATGATAATTTTGTATTAAAAATGTTAAAATTCATGGCCTTTATTTTAATTTCGTTATTTAGCAAAAAATAATTCTCACAATGAAGCCTTTCGATCTCAGGGTATTTTTTTTCTCGTGTAGCGGATTCGATTCCCGTTTTAACTATGAAATTATTTAAAAATCTTTGAATGCAATTCAACTTGTTTTTGAAATAGAAGTAATGTCCTTTTTCAGTAAAATGTTCATTTACAATATTCAAGGTACTTTTCCTCCATGTGGCATAGCCGATGCGATACATTTTGTCCATACAATTATTTTTCAAAAAAAAATTAAAAATCTTTGAATGCAGTTTTACTAAGATTTAAAAATAAAATAAAGTCTTCTTTCAGCAAAATATGCTATCTATGATATTTAAGGTACTTTACCTCCATGTGGCATAGGCGTGGGACGACCTGTATAATAGATATTAGATAGATACATATAAATCTACATAGAGAACATCCAAAACTCAGGAACAAATGTTTGTGATAAAACCACAAATAAATGCCCGAGGATTCGAACCCGGGACCTCCTGCTTCATAGGCAGGGTCACCACCGACTAGGCTAGGAGGCCGTTAAATACTTAAAAAATTCTCCGATCGCCAACTATAAATGTTATCGTAGTCATCACAGCCTTGTGTCTTCAAACTCTCTCGCACATGAGACAAAAGTCCTCCGAAAACGTAAAAATATGGTCAAAATACACAAATAAAAATACTGAGTTTCATTTCCAGGCACAATGTTTCAGTGTAGTCCTTTCTAAATTACCTTATTCATTTAACGGCAACACCCTGTAGGGGATAGGAATTTATTTGATTTTTCGGACCTCTCTAATCGAGAGAACCCTATGCTTATTGCTTTGGGCGTTAGTGAGCATTTGAGTTCGAATATTCTTTATACAAGGCTTACAAAAATTATCTTGTTTGCCTTCTTATGTGCCTTGAAGAGATATGTAAGTCTTGCAAGCGCTTAGTCTCATGGACCTGTATCTAATCCGGAATCACCAATGCGACTACGAAGTTGTGTCCATATAAAAAAGTACAACTTGGGGGATGCTTCTCTTTCTAATTAGTCAAACCTATGCCGAATGATGCAGACTGCCAGACGAGACCATTGACGAATTTTTGAAATATGTGAAAACTGGGTATACCAGTTCATGTTATGAATCGAGAGTAAAGTGAGCAAAAAGGGATAAAAATAGGGCTCAGAAAAGTATGTGAAAATTTTATCTTGCAAAAAAAAGAATTTTCTTTTTAATTTGCTTAAAAGTAGTATAGTATATAGATACCATTATTGTGCTCAGTTTATTGATCAGTTTGTTTGCCTCGATATATAACTTTGCTTATTTACTGCGAACACACGGAAAGCTACCAAATCCTACACTAAGCATCGCCCTACTTTCTCTTGCCGAGTTTCTTTTACTAATTTGACTTACCTACCAGTTCAGCGGACTGAAACTGGCAGAGATATTAGCAACTACTTTTTATTTGATAAGTTTGAGTTACTTCGATAATCTTCTCTTAGGCTCCCAGCCTATAACCAGAGAAATACTTCGTGGGATTCCCCATACATGGTTTAAAATTTCGATGATTTCCATAAACAAGACGCTCTGGTGAGATGATACGTATCATGTACCCGTCAAATTCTGTGATATTCACGGAAGAATAACTAGCGTGGAAGTAGTACGATAACTGTCAAATGAGAACAGTTTGGAGCGATCTATATTTTGGCAGTGGATTTCTCAAATGTCGTAAGTCTAACTTAATTACGTGCCTCTTACGACATTTGTAAAATCCACCATCAAAATATGCGACCAAGTTAAGTTGTAATGCATTGATACCGACTACCAAATTACAACGATGTGTTTAATTTGGCTGCTTGGACCAATTGCATCAAAAGAGATCAGCAAAACTGTTTTCAACCTACGGAATCGGAGAAATAACAAACATATATACATCTCTTTTTGTCACTTCCTTTACTTGGTAAGGAAGTGAAGGACGAGTTTATGACTTTGATGTTTTCAGTTTTGACGGGAGGCTTGGTGATATTCTCATCTGACACTTCATCTCCCTAGAGTGTTTTCTCTATGAGTATCGCTGATAACTTTCAATGTTTGACATTAATTACGTTTTATCCTAAAAATCGGTTCCCACACATACGTTTATGATTGTCGGTTGATATTGATACTCAAGATGGCGATGGCGTCTCTGGAATAGTTTTTTGTTTGCTAAATAATGTTTAATGTGTAATATTGTTAGCTAATTGTGCAGTAAACTAACGAAGCCGTATACAGCTAATGAAGAATTAATCATGAAACGAGTTCAATCACTCCTTTAGTCATCAAGCGACAGTCCCGGATTCTCGGCCCTCTGAGAAACTATATCTTAAGTCGTATAGCTATAAACTTAACATATAAGCGGGGTCAACAACCGAACAACGGCGCCCAAGTGGCAATATACTATTCTATTTATATACTATACTGAGATATTGATAATACGTGACACTGGCAATATTGTCCAACTCTCGGACAGAAGCCATTATTTAAAAAAAGAAGAAGAGATACGTCATTGTGCGTGCGTCACAATGAATCATACCTTTTTATAGAATTTTCTACGAACATTTTGGGAAGACATTCAACAATCCTATTGTAATTTCGCTTTATTGCTTTTTTGAAGCAAAACCTGTCGTGTCGCATAATGTTGAGTGCCCTAAAACGATTTGCCCGAACATGTTTGGTATAATTTCAAATAGCATAATACTTGTATAGCGTTATTACTTTTGAGCATACATATTTAAAATTCCTAAAAAGTATTTATCCTAACATTGATAACTTGAATATCGAATTACCCAACATTTCTTATATTTAGTCTAATAAAAATAGTTTCTCTGATCACTAAAATATCTAGCTTTCGCTAACACTACTTTTGTGTCCAAATGTTCCTTGCCATTACAAATAGATCACAAAAGAAAGACTACAAAAAGATATGACAGAAAACACATGGAAGAAGAAGATGGCTAGAGGGGGCCTTCGGGCCTGGTATTCTCGATATAGACCCAACACAAACATATCACTCTTATTTTTATGCTACAAATTCTGTGTTGACATTATACTTGTCAATGATGTGCGAAGTCAATTGCACAATATTTTAGAAAAAGCTTTAAACTGATTTTGTAATCGTTAGAATATAAATTTTAAGACGCCAATCTAGTTCCAAGCTTTAATTGGTAACAGCTAAAAGAACAACATTTTGTGAAATTTGGTAGTTTGCGTGTGGCACCTTGGTAAACTTTTTCTGTCGAAGAAATGGTTATTTATTATACAAGGGGGCAAAGTTGTTGTTTAATTCTCGCGCTTGCATTGAGACCTGAGCGAGCGAAATATTCGTAGAATCTTGAGCTTTACGAGGGTCTCAAGGCACGAGAGTTGAACAAACTTCGCCACCGAGTGTTATACAACATTTTTCACCTCATTGTCGCGAGGTAAACAAAAACAAACATACGATTACAAATATCATCCAAATGTAGAGGCTCTCACATTTATTACTTAAAACTATCGCTTAAAACCCAATGCAACTTAAAAAACTATTCAAAACTCAAGATCAAATTACTTTTCCCACTAGTGTAAAATGCGTTTTTCCCCGCTATTTGAAATGGATGAAAGAGCGCTTTACACGCTAGCGAGTTGCAAAATATATTTTACTACGAATCCCTAAAGCTGTATAAGTTGCGGTTATCACGAACGATTATTCCATTATTTACTGCGCGTCTGACCCTGCTCCGTTTATCGCACCCATCAATACTATATAACGGGATAATTTATGGAACTATAAATAAAAGTCCGGTGATCGAGCGTTGAGAGGTGAGGATTCCAAATGTAAGGACCATAATAATAGAAACGGGCTCTCGAGATGACGATTGCAAAATAAATTTCATCCAAACATTTCTGGGAAATACCTATGTACCTAAATAGATCGTTTTATATTTCATTTAGACACACAAGGCAATGTGGTGTACTATTGCATTATTAGAAAAAAAGTTTAAATAAGCAAATAAGTTTTACACGATTAAAGGATGACTCACACCGATCCGATCCGATCCGAGACGATCTGACAGTTTCTATAGAAAACGTCATGTAACCTCCGAGGGCTCACGTGATTCTGTGTATAGAAACTGACAGAACATCCCGGATCGGATCGGATCGGATCGTATTGGTGTGAGTCGTCCTTAAGCCCCGTTTTAGTAAATCTATAAAGTGCGAAAATTGTGAATGTTTATATAAGTGCTTATATGATTCATATAAAACACTAACAAATTAATATGGGTATTTTCAGAATTAACAAAAATTTAAATTGATTTATTTTCAAAGCGCAAAATGCATGTAGGTATATCGGCCCTAAATGAAGTGTAATATAATTTTTTACAAAACAAAAAAAAAAACAAAAAAAAAATCCAGTTTAAAGTTTGACACATTTCATCATCATCATCATCATTTCAGCCTGTAAGCGTCCACTGCTGAACATAGCGAGCTATGTCAGCGACTTTGGTTCTTCTACGGATCTCCTCATTTCTGACTCGATCTCGTAGAGAAATACCAAACATAGCCCTTTTCATAGCTCGCTGCGCGACATTGAGCCTCTGAAAAAGACCTTTTTCACTTCTCTTGCTCGAAAAGTTCACCTTTGTGTCGTGGCTAGGCGACACGAAATCGCTTTTCATGCACTAGGGCATAAAGTAACATCCCAGGTGGAGCGCGCTCGCCGCGGCCTCGCCCCCCGCGCGCCCGGCCGCCTGTAGGCGGCGCGCGGCGGGGATAACCCAAGCGCGCGAGTATGGATGTTACATTTTCAACGATTTACAGTGATATAAAACCTAATATTTTTCTTACAATCGAAGTGAAAAGCAGAGTGTATACCTCGGGCATAAGTACCCATTTTATAATATAATAGCCTCGTATAAAATGGGTTACTTTATGCCCTTGATATACAATCTACTATTGTGAAGCACCACGTCTCAGAGCCGTAAGTCATCACTCACTGGTAACACACAGTGGTTGTACACCTTAGTTTTCAGGCACTGGGGGATTTTGGACGAGAAGACGTTTTGTAATTTACCGAACGCTGCCCAGCCGAGTTGGGTCCGTCTACTGACCTCTCTCTCAAAACACATTTGCTTGGAAGATATAACGTGGTTTGAACGTGGTCGTTTTTTTTTAAATGTTTTTTATATTAGAACGGAACCTTGCCTTTACTCTTGAGTTCCAGTGTATTCATTATTGTCCTTATAAAATGATGATAAGGCTTACTAATTATAGTATTGAAGAAGCAACGCTAAGAACAACATGCTACTCAAAGTGCTTGTGTTTATAATCGGTAAGTAATTCATTCAATTTGAACAAAATTTTATAAGTTCCTCAGTAAAAATCTTCGGCAGGTTTTAATTGTTATCAAATTTCAATCATACCTACTTATATAAAAGAAGAAAATCATTTATTTTCAAAATATACACAGTATGTGTAACTTGCCTACCTACCTACCTCAACCTAGCTTAATTCTAAAATAGGTCTTTGAGGCATTAAACCTAGGATGCTGGCAGGATTTCCTCGTTTTATCGCAATGCTAATACGTTTTACGAGGAAGCCACCAGCTCTTCGGTCACCAGTTACAACCAGACGTATCGCGATTTGTACAAAAAACTTGCGTGCACTGGGACCCCATAGACTTAGAGTATCCACCCCAAGTGGTACAAAATGGTACTCTCTGCCCAGGCTCATATAAATAATATTATCGTATTACCATGGCTAAGTCCAGTAATTTTATGAACAGCCTTTGAAACGTTGTTAAATAGTGGTGAACGAAGATCTTCAAACCTGGTAACATGACGAATATTTGTTCCAAAGTTACGTTTATTTGCAATATTCCGCGCGACAAATCTTTCTAGTGTACGTACGGTACGATTCATATTTTTTTTTACTTAAATCAGGTCTATGCTTCGCAGCAGCCTCTCACTGCGACCACTTCTACAGAAAAGACTACACCTACATCGACCAGTTTGACGCCTTCTACAAACTCCACTGGGACCTATCTGGGCAGACCTGGGGCTCCGCCTTCCTGGCCTGCGATGACGAAGGGGCAACCATGTTTTATCCGAAAACAAAAGACGAATGGATTGTTGTAAAAAGCTTGGTGGCGCCGATGAAACTCAAGCCTAATGTGACGGAGATTTTTGTTGGGATCCATGATGAATTTGGGTTGGGAGAGTTTATGACTGTTGATGGTACTTTTTTTTAAATTTATTTATGCGTTGAATAGGAGCTTGTATGTTGGATCGTAATTTTCAGATCGAAACTAAGCGTTCTTTTGTTACTATCGTTGTAATAAAAAGTGATGCAATCTTCAAGTAATATGAAGCTTTTTGGAGCTGAAGATGTTTGGAGCAGATCGAATCGTCTTATTGGTATTCCGCCACAAAATCTCTAGTAGACTAAAATACTATTTTCCGGTAGTGATTGCTGAGACTTCCACGATAGCTCACTATTACTTATCATTAAGTATTTTTAAATAGAAAACTCCCGTATTAGACATATTAATACACATATATCGGGTTAATCACGTCAATAAAGCCAAAAATAACTCAACATGTTTCGAAACGGTCCGCGTCCCATAATCATGAGTGAGCAGCGCTCGCGGCGATTGCGCACACTTTCGACTTATTTCCGACTTTATTGACGTGAGTAAGCGATATAAGCATATTAATACATCATTAAGTATGTTTTTGGTATTAACCCAGGAAACAAATGTTAATAGGTAGAAACTGGTCCTGACCCATTTTAAACGGCTTAAAAAACATATGTGCATATAAAACTTACAACAAAAACGTTTGTAACATGTATGTACCTACATATTTGTGACGGTTAGCATGTAAGGATATTTTGTTGGATTTAGTTGCCTGCTTAATACTAGACTCACGATATATCCGTTACTAAAAAATGAGCTATTATCAATTATTTCCCAAACACTCAAAAATTTTATACAAGCTCTTAGTTCAATGACTTGATTATACGTTTTATTTAGATAGCTGTCTAATGTGTTGCAGGTATGTCTACGCCGTCTCCTTTACCAGATAAAAGTGAAGATTTGGATGGTCAGAGCGCATGCGTCGTGATGGAAATAGAAACTGGTGTCTACAAACTAGAGCCATGCGAGATGGATAGTGTGAAGCCTTTTGTCTGCAAGAAGGTCGAAACCGTCATACCGTACTGTCCCACCATAGATCGTGGTGAGTAGTTGCGTATGCTATATATACAGTGTGTAAGTCTAATACGGGCGATAAATTTAACCTAACATAGAATTCATTAGTATTATCAATAATTAAAACATATTTTTAAGTTACACTTAATTATGACCCCATAATTAACTTTTTTTATAAAATTTTCAGCAGCCTACTATAAAAAATTTGATGCTGTCAGTTGTCAACGAATGTTTTACGCGAGTGAGTTTGCATTACATTGCGGGCTGAATTATTTTCTATGGATAAAATTTTAATTGCAATTCCATTTAAAAGTAACCTAATTACATTTCTTATGTCCTATACTAACCACCGTTAAGTGGTTCGCCCGTATTAGATTTACACACTGTATAAAGTTTTAAGCTAACATGGTAATTATCCCGTTTCAAATATTAGTTATAATTGAGTATGCTGTTATATTATCATATTTAATTATATAATTGGCTTTTATTGCTACGAATTTTCTAGCGCAGGAAATATATAATTTTTAATGAATACTTACCCTATTTTACTTGAAACACCGAAATTAAGTATAGGTAGCTTAAAATGGAAATTTAAAAAGATATTATTAGACAATAATGAAAGTAGTATATAAGTTAGGGTACAGTCTACTGGGCGATTGTGAGCCCTATCCACAACACGATAGGGCTCACAAGCGGCCGGTTGTTTGTATTGCTGTTTGTAACATTTTTTTTTGTTATCCTTTGGTTATCCTTATCGCTAGTTGAGATTCGAATCAGCGTAATCAACATATTAATTGAATTGTATGTAAGTACCTACTCTTAGTTTAAGGTTTAAGATATGTTTGAGCGCACCGCCAACAAACTGTACTGCAGTTTGGCGAAATGTTTTATGGTACTTGTATGTAATTGTGAGATAAAAAAAAGTCGATTCTTTACTCCCATTCCTTTCCAGGTTACACCTACGTCAAACAAACCAAAAAATGCTACAAGCTCAACCAAAGAAAGAAGCCCTGGACCGACGCTATGCAGACCTGCTTCATGGAGGGCGGAATCCTAGCGGTGGTCACCAGTTCAGAAGAAGCGGCTATCGTGTTCCAGAAGTTACCGGAATATGAAGAAGAGTACTTCGTGGGTTTCAGGAGGCTGTTCCCGCATGGAGACTTCTATACCGTGAAAGGTGTACTTTGACATTTATTTCAGTGCAGTAATAGAAGACTTCACTGAAGTACCAACATTACGTTTTGATGCAGTTCTGTGTCAGTAAAAACTATTTTGGTACTGTAGTGGCTGCATGTCGTAATTTTATTGCATATAACGATCAAAAACTCGTATTTCTCTTGATGAGGCGTGAAATCTTTGTTTATTATATGAGAGGGTTTTAAAAAAACTGTTCATCTCAACCATATATAAAGTTCTAAGCTTCTTCAAGACAACCACATTGCAGACGAGATGGCAATTCAAAAGCTATCGCTTTATCTATCGTGAAATACAATGGGATCACCCAAATATTCCGAAATATTATTTTTCAATAATCCCGATTTTTATAATCCCGAATGTTTATAAATCCTACCTATATATCAAAATTTTATAATCGCGACTTCTCAAAAAAACTCCGTCGTCAAAATTCCGACTCATGAAAGCACAAACACCGAATAATTAAAATTCCGATTAACATAATCCCGAATCTAATATTGATTCGGGGCTATGTTATTCGGAATTTAAAAAAAAAACCTATTTTTTTCATTCTGAATTTTAAATAATCGCTATATCTATGAGTCGGAATTTTGATTATCAGAGTTTTGATAGGTCCGGATTTTCAAAATCGGGATAATAAAATTCGAGATTTAAAAAGTCGGCATATTGTTTTTCGGAATTATGTAGTGTATCTGTATACCCTAAACACAATACGTTGCGCTTTACCTAAACTATTGTTATCTCTTACAAGATACGGACAAGAAAACTAACAATTTTGTTATGTAAGGTGGTTCTAACAGTTGTATCTTTTTCAGGCCAACAATTCGATAACACATTCTACAAGCGCTGGAGAAACCATGAAAATGACAATAACGAATCAAACACCGATTGCGGGACCGTATCGAAGCGATATGACTACAGAGACCTATTCACAGGCACAAGAAATTGCCTTCTACCATCTGCTTTTGTTTGTGAAATGTCTGCCAAATACTAATAGTTAATCATTTTACATATGACAAGATCAGCAAAAAATGTCGTATTTAGACGTACTAAAACCTAGAGTCCCTGAACAGACGCCCGGAAATGTTATATTCGAATTGCAAAAATGATTACAAACCTGGCCTTTTTAGGGGCAAAAATTTATTCGGTCTCTACCGATGACAAGCTGGCAGACATGAATCTAGAGTCAAAGAACTCACGTATCTGTAATTTTAATATAATATTAATATGCACTGAAATGTTTTAAGCCAAATTGCTTCGCTTAATTTGAATTAGTTTATCAACAACCATCATTTAATAAGGCTTTATTAAAATTCGTTGGATTTAACAATTTGGCTTGTTTAGAAGAAAATCTGGCTTTGGTAAGATATTGCCATAGTTATGTAGTCACTTTGTACTAGTTACAGATAGACGAAACAGCGGTTTAATGTAATAAACATTCTTATACCCACATATCATTTGCCCTCTATAAAGCGTTCAAAAACCGGATATAAAGACCCCCATAATAATAAACTTTTTTGTTACAACAAATTCTTATCTGTGAAAATATTATTATAGCTAATTTATATTATCAAATTCTTTTCAAATTTCGAACTTCTCTGACATTAAAGGAAATTTGATTTGATCTCTATTCGAAATGACGTTTAGTTCAAAACGAAGTGTCAATTGCAAACAATGTCGCACGCAAGTCGCACGTTATTTGATATCGAACGATATGAAAATTGGGGCCAATAAAATAGTGATAGCGGTCGATATGTCACCGTAGAATTGTGCAGTACCGTTAGTTTATAAACTAACACGCGAGATTGTAAACAAACGGATTAGTTAGGTTAGGTTAGTTTATAATATCCCTAGTCAAATTATAATCTGTCGGGAGTTCACAATTTAACGGTGAGAGATATATAAATGCGGTTTGAACGCATCATGGAGAGCCCATGATATGTAAGTAGGTATATAAACCAGTGTATGTAATTGTAAATAATTAGGTATTAAACTCGTGTGGTGTTATTATCTCTCGAGTTTTAATGCCAGTTATTATATTCGATCACATTAACTACTTTTTTTTTCAGCATGTCCCGTGACGATAGTTTAAATTTGACATAATCAACTTAATAGACTGTATCCTCTGCTCTCGAAATTGTGAAAGAAGTTTTCGTTTCGGTTTTATTCTTCTATGATTATGATTTTCGTATTCAAAATACCTACCGGATAGCATACAAAATATTCGCATGGATGCTATTAGCTATCAGTGCTCGTGCATTCCCTGCGATGCGACGCTGGCTCACTGAATATCGAGCTTAATTTTGTCACCACCAAAATTAGGTTCCTATTAACTTCAAACGAACTGACTTTTTTGTTTCTTACTCGATTCGGGTGCATTTTTTAAATATATAAGTACGTAAAATATGGTTTCATTTTCCTCGCCACCTGCCACGGTATAATAAAAGAATACAAATTAAGGGGATACCCAACGTAATTGACCTTCGGTCTGGATCCTTTGGTTTTATGATTGGTTTTTGAAGCTCATCATATTAACAGAAACACCTTTATGCAAAATATTATCCCATTAATACTTCAAAGTTCACTGTCTCTTGAGATATTTGGCATCAAAGTTTAAGAATTTTAGGTCAGCAATCTGGTTTTATGGCTAATTATTTTGTTTTAACTAGTTTAAAATGAAAATCTCTGACAAAACGTCGAAGGCGAACCCAATTATCTCGATTTCATATATGTAAAAAACCCTTTAAAAGGCTCTTTACTGAAAAAACTTCCGTGCCATCATTCAAACTTATCAATATTTAGTTTTATGCTCATTATAATATATATTTATTTTTATAGTTCTGCACCGTACATTTTGTAGTATTTCGCTTTTATTTTTATATGTTATGTATCGTTTTGTGTTTGTCTTTCGTGGCAAGTTTCAGAGTGGGTACACTGAAAATCAGCTTCGTAACACTATGTGCTGCGATATTTATCCTTTTCAAAAACCACCTGTAAATTTTAACTTTTAATTATGTTATTTATAGCGTATTTTTTTATTGTGTGTTTCAAATAAAGAATTCATTCATATAAATAAATGATTATTCATTTCTTTTCAAATTTAGCAGACACGAATGGAGATATGATCGTAGAACCGATGGCCGTGTGTCTCATAATCCTATTTGTTTATAAATTTAGTTAAAACGACTTGTCAAAAAATCGATGAAATCCTCGGGTAAGGTAAGGTAAGGTAAATGAAACACTAAAGGCGCGCGTACGCTTGAATCACTCACTACGCTCATTCCAGATATAATAAAAGCCCTCGTTGGAAATATTACATTTTGCTCCCTTGCTCTATTACCCTAGAAAACTTCCACGCAACCTCCTCCATGTCATTCCGACGAAATCATTTAATCTTCAAAATGACAAACTTAGTCGGCAATCTGACCTTATTTCCGTCCCTAAACTTTATCCCTGTTTATTGAACGAAGTGGTTAATTAAGGCCAAAGGCACGCTGATTAATTCATAAATTCAGTTAAAAATTCAAGTGGAAATCGTTGGCTAATGAAGTTAATGCTAATAAGAGTAATTTTAATTAATTCCGACGTTTTGCGACCGCCTGTGGCGGTCGGAGGACGTTTCTGATGAGATTGTTTTTTCAACTAATTTTGATTTTATGGAGTTTAACTAAGGAATCTTGAAAGCTTCATTGTTAAGTTTTGGTTTTAGAAAGTTGTGACCTTGTGGCGTTGTATCTGCACGCTTACTACAAATATTGAAAATTGGCATTGTCGGGAAAACCTCTTTGTCACTCCAATATGACAGAGATGAAGATACTAATCGGTAATCATTAGATTTTCGTGGTATAGGCCCTGATGATGATAACACCGTTAAGATTAATTGAAGTTTTCTATTATTTCCGATTTTATTGTTTTGAAATTGTTAACCACTTACTAAAACATACTGGATTCCACATAAAAATCTAAGTAGGTACACATCACAGCAATGTTTTCATGTCTATCATTCATACAAATGCATTTTTATCAAAAAAAAATTAAATATGGTATACGCGGCCGTGCTCTCGAATGGATTAAAATGTACACACGCGTTCATAAGTGCATGGGCAATTTATGAATGAATTCATTCATAAACTGCCCATGCAATTCTGAACGCGGTAGTACATTATTAGTATTTGAATACGATCTCAAAATACTGCCCCATACTAAATAGAATTATAGGTCACCTTTCATTAATAAGCTTAAGGTATGTCTCAGGTCTCAGGGCTGTATTTTCGGACCTCTGTTATTCATAACTTACATCAATGACATCCAAAATTATAACATTGTAGATAATACATTTATTATTGTTAAATGTAAAGATGATTAACAAGTATAATGATAACTTCAATTGAACAATAAAAACTGGTGGCTCTGGGCGCTGTGGCCCACGTGACCGCTAATCCGGTCCTAAGTGCCATAGACCTTAGAGATGCATTGGACCGTTGCGCCAATTCCCGCCATTACACAAATTTCCAAAAACTGAACCAACGAAATAATTTGATGTAACTTACAAACTTGCGTACAAAATTTCACAAGAATTGGGTTATAAATACGACCTATAGAGGATAACAAATGGACAGACACCCGAAAGCATTTTTGCGAAAGCTGAAACGGAGACGTGTCGCTCGCTCGGTCAATTTATCTCATATAACTGTAAGTACACTTGAAAACGTAAAGTTTTAGTGAGACAATTGTATAATTATGTAGATAAATCTATAAGTCATACGTGTAATTTGTCGGCCTCAGCTGCGTCCCGGCCGTCAATTACACGAGACCTGAGACATTTCTTACTTAACAGGCCTTGGTAAGAAATCTTATATTCATTAGTTACTCAATTTCTTTCCTTCAATCACCACACATCAGTATCCAAGAGACCTGCCAAGTGCGAGGCAGAGTCGCCCACCAAAGGTTCCGCACAAAGGATACTCCCTCGACACCCATGCGCGGCAATTATATGGTTTTCTGATTTTTCCTGTACCTGTGCTACTCGTACATGCTCTTCCTCTTTGCGTAATTTCGTGACTCTAGGTCAATGAGAAGTACCCTATTTATTTATTTCTGTAACCTATATTTCACAATAATAAAAAAATGCAAATGGCGGACCGGTCAACATTGGATCAAACGAAACTTGTATTTGGTGCAGGATCGTAAACATTTTGATTCCTGCGAATTTAAGGGAAATGTGATATTAACAGCTATATTTTTTGATTGCGTTAACGTAGAGGTTTGGTTTTCTTTACAGCTTCGAGAGACAGCAAATATGTGTATGTGGTATTCATTTCAACTTACTACCGCTAAGCTGTCCCGATATAAAGAGTCTTGACGGACGGACTACAAAGTGATCCTATCAGGGTTCCGTTTTTTTTTCCTTTTCAAGTACGCAACCCTAAAAGTGTGCCTTATACCTGCAAAGCTGCATTTTTGCATGACAATTACGTTTTATTGTCCAAAACACTTTTATACACAGATTGCATACATATAATATATAATTGACCTAATCACGTGTTGCCCAACTCGAAGTAACATCTGGCAAAAACTTTTGGAAACTTACTTGGCTGTTATTTAGTAGTGCTTATAAACAGTAGTCATAAGGGAATGATCGAACCGTATGGGCCCTGAGGGACGGATCGTTTATTGGGCCCATCTATCTTACCGGTGGATATCGGCAGGGTCTGCTGCTTAGTAGTTTATTTTGGGGGCTATGTATTGTGTGTTTGTATACGTAATCGCGTGTTATTTGTGTCAAAACTTGGAACATAAATTAGAACTATTTTCTGACGTTCCATTCGCCCCACATTTTAACGGCCTCATAGCCTCGTTGGTAGTGACCCTGTCTACAAAGCAGGATGTCCCAGGTTCAAATTGTATTGTTCATACAACATCATATATACGTGAGTGTTCACCGTTGCAATTTAATATCAGCACTCACGAAAGTTAAAATTATATAACTCAACTTTCGTTCAATATATGAAAGAGGCGGTTCGTAACCCAAAAAAAACAGTGATTGTCCCTCTGTGTCCCAGGTGTGACGTCATCTGGCAATAAAACATTTTGGTTGGAACACGATTTGGCATATACATCATTATCAGTCCTCTTGCCAAAAACCAACCATGGCCAAATTACTCTAAGGAATTAACTTCCTACCCTAAATATACTTTGAAAGTAGAAATGCCTACGCAAATCGTTCAATACTAAATAATTATTCTGTTTCAAACACGAAAACTTCCACTTCCCAAATTAACTAAACTTCGGTAAACTAATTCGAATTAATATCTTTTAGGACTAGAACGCAGATTAAAGTATATTTTGACGGGAAGTGCCTTCGCACACGGAGAAAAAAATCTTTTTTTTTTACCCACTTTTTTAACGACGCTACACACGTGACAAGTGTGTCAATACCTGCGTTTCAGGTGTAAATAGCCTACGGAAACCATCGCGGGCTGAGTGCTTTTCAACATTTTTTTTTAATAGTCTAGTTCAGTGTCCCACTGCTGGGCAAATGCCTCCCCTCTTTCTCGAAATTCGACTCTGTCGTGTGCAAACTCCCGCCACTATAACCACTACAATCATTTCGATAATATAAATAAAATCGAAGTGTATCGTAATTTTTTTCTGAAGATTTTATGATAATTGTCACGTAAATTAGTAGAGTTTTTAAAAACTCTGTAGGTTTTGACATGAATCTTCCCGTGGCGGAATTTGCGGAGCTGTTTACAAAATAATTAGAAAAGTAATTTATAGAATCAGGCGTTACTTTGCGGAATTCCATATTAACAATTCATGTCAATTAGTGTTGACTAGCAAGTTTGGCGGAATAGCAAAATAACATTATTTTCGTTGTTAACAGTATTAGATTTTAGTGGCTTAAAGTCAGCAATGATTACAAATGTATAAAAGCCTCCAAAAAAAACATGAAACATAAAGATTTGCCTAACATCCCCGATGGATTTCTACAATTTAATCCTAAAATACAATTTAATCTTGATAAGATCGTCTGTCCACTTTGTTGAAGGTATTCCCACGTTACGTGAAGTACGCGATAATTAATATAAATGTATTAATATTGATGTAAACGGCCCCCTAGCCTAGGTGGTAGTGAGTCTGCCTACAAAACAGGAGGTCCTGGGTTCGAATTCTGGTCAGGGCATTTATTTGTGTGTTTATCATGAATAGTTATTTCATATGTATTTAAGTATTTATCAGCGGTATGACGTGAGACGTTCAATCCGAAGGTCCCAGGTTCAAATTCTGCCGTCCCGTACCAATGAGTTTTTTGGAACATATCGTACAAAATATCAGTTGATATTTACCAATCGCTTTTCGATAAAGAAAACGTAAAAAATCCGGATTAATCCCAATAAGGCCTAGCTTACCCTCTGGGTTGGAAGGTCAGATGGCAGTCGCTTTTGTAAAACTAGCGCCTTTTAATCTTGGGATTAGTTGCCAAAGCGGACCCTAGGCTCCCTCAGCCGTTGCTTAAGCCGGAAAGAACGCTAGCAAGAAGAAGAATATGAATAATTATATCGTCATCTAGTACCCATAACACAAGCCGTATTGAGCTTACTGTGGGACTAGGTTGACTTGTGTAAGATTATCTCATAATATTTAATATTTTCAAATATTCAATGTCAATAACACACGACGACCGATTGGCGTAGTTGGTAGTGACCCTGCCTGCTAAGCCGATGGTCCTGGGTTCGAATCCCGGTAAGGGCATTTATTTGTGTGATAAACACAGATATTTGTTCCTGAGTCATGGATGTTTTCTATGTATTTGTATATTATATATATCGTTGTCTGAGTACCCGTAACACAAGCCTTCTTGAGCTTATTGCGAGACTTAGTCAATTTGTGTAAGAATGTCCTATAATATTTATTTATTTATTATTTATTTATTTTAATAACTTTCCTTGTTTGTCTAAATTATCAGTCATTATCCCACAGCGAAGAAAAGAAGATTTATGACGACAAGTGCAGCAGATTGTAGACGAGAGCTGTATAAGTGTTTCCCGCAATATGCAGTTAGCGGGCGGCTATTCTGTAGAAACGGTGTAAAACTATCCTGCAACTGTAGGGTTAGCATGGTTGCCATTTTATCACTTATCACGCTATGCATCACTTTCGCACATACATACTTGTTAATACGTGACAGAAACGTCGGTAAACGATAAAAACCCGACCATCATAGACTAGCTGGTTTGGTCATCGTTTTTATCCTTCGAGTAACACAAGCTTCCGACCCGTTGGAAGGGAGACGACAAAATGACATCTTACTGTAAAAAATATTCAGTCACCTTGCGGGGGGAAACGTGCAGAGACTTCTTACACACCACTTACATAAAACAATCGGTAAATAAAAAAAAAAACTTAAAAATGTTTATTTCAGATCTCTAGAATCCATATAGTAGTTAGTTTAAAAAATAAAATTAAAATTACACACTAAGCACGTTGTGAGCAGCAGCCATTGTGAGAGCGAAAATGACGAATTATATATGATATCAGGTTGTAATCACCGACTTATAAATAAAGTTTAAAAAAAACACGGTAAAGGTAATAAAAAAATATCAAGATCGCATAGGTACTAATTTTATGCCGTGCAATCGAGTGACCCAATCTGTCGATACATGGGGCTAACGTCAAATAGGTAATCTACTTCTAGGTGCAATTGCAACTCAAAGTGTGTACAGAACCGTCGGTGGGCGAGTTCAACTCGTACTTAGCCGTTTTTTATTTTTAATTAGAGTTTTACTTGTTTTTAATGGCCTATTTCAATATTATAATGATAATCTACTTACCTTGATTTGATGTTTGATTAAATTTTAAATCGTACCTGCACACGTGCCTAAATAAGGGTCTGTGTTGTTAATCAGAAACACTATTTAATAATTATAAAAACAGGATTTATTTGATACCACATAAAAGCCAAAGACTACCAACGATAGGTTTGAAAGCAGGCGCAGAAAAAACTAGAAAAGACTACCGATTCGATTACGAACGATAGCCGGAAAACTGGTTAAAACCGGTTTGGTCCGGAACTACGTTTCCCTGTAACCTAGTTACGGTGGCCGGGAATTCGTATTTTCCGGTCACTTGGAACAGTAACTTTATGTAAATTGACTTTAAATTCAAGAGATTCAATTATTTATTTACAAAGTTAATAGTTACATGAGCTACGGAATTTAATTTTTAGTTTAAGCAAATGTTATTTGAATATATATATATATATATATTTTTTTTAATTTGAATAAATTGGATTGGACAAATTAAAATATTTATTGAAGCTCGTGATGATTTAAATAACAAAACGGGACATTTATTTATTGAACACGACAATGAAAACAAGAAATAACATAATAATAAAACAACTAACTATTGCCCGCGGCTTCGCTCGCGTTAGAAAGAAACAAAAAGTAGCCTATCACACTCTCCATCCCTTCAACTATCTCCAATTAAAAAATCACGTCAATTCGTCGCTCCGTTTTGCCGTGAAAGACGGACAAACAAACAGACACACACACTTTCCCGTATGGATAAACACATTGCCCAAGATAAATGATAATTGATAAATGTAAGCGTAATCGAATATCACCGGCTCAAAAATCGGACATCGTGAGTGTAGTGTGTCGACAGAGTCACATCCCTAGTGCGCAAAATGTTCAAGTTGATAATCAAGACCAAGTGCGGGTAGTTCGTAAAACCCGCGCAGCTAGAAGATGTTGATGTCAACCTCAGCCAGTCTTTCTCCGGGACCACGGGACCAATGTCGCCCTTGAAACGTCGGAGGTTTGTTTTCAAAATCTGTACACGATTAAGCCCCGTTTTAGTAAATTTATAATGTGTGAAAATCGTGAAAGTTTAAATAAGTGTTTTACATTGCCCAAGGTTTCGTTGCCAGTGCCTAGAAAGCTGACCGTGTTGCCCTTCTGTTTAGCAATGCTTATCCGCTGGGCAAAATAGTGGCCAGCCTTCTGGTCGCCAGAAGCCTCGCCCAGTTGCGTAGTTTTTTTTTATTCAGAGTTTTTTTTAATTTTATTTTTTGTTTATTTGTTTCGCAAGACTTAACCATCTAATATGACTGTAAACGTCAAATCCAGTTCAAAAGGAACGATTAGTAAGTTAGTTCATACAAGATTTATTACTCCTTATAGCTTCAGGAATTCGTGAAATGTCACGCAATGCTCACGAGCACCGTGTAGAATGCTGGTCCCAGAATCGTGCCCTGTGCGACTAGTGCGTGTAATAAAGGCCATTCTTCTTATCAGCCCGTTGCAGGCTTATGCATTATTCAGTGGCATATTTATAGCTTAATCTGCTGCACTGGTTTTATTTACGCTAAAATGTTTCTGCTCAAAATAACTTTATTAGCTAAAATGGAGCTTAATAATTCGGACATACGGTTGGTTGTTGCGGGTTGTTAAGTTAGTTGTTAATTACTTTATCACTGCGTGGGATTTGGTTTAAACAGCATTAAATGTTGTTTAGTTGGTAGGTAGTTATTGTAGGTGGAGGCGAAGGACCAGTCGCAGCCCGAATAATCAAAGGGCAATGAGAAAATAAATACACATAAAATAAAATATGAGTTGATGGCGACTGGGCCCGCTTACCTCTTATTCGTTCTGTCAGGAACACGAGAATTGTGCGGCGGCCGCCGACTTATATGTAGGTTTTGTGGTATGGATTTCCTATTAATATACTTAGACCGGGTTACTCACGTCTATAAACGGACGTTTATAGACGTGAGTATGAGATTCGTAGGAGATGTGCAATCACTAGATCCGCAGTCGATAAGCTTAAGAAAGTCTGGTCTAACCGGAACATCACAAAGACCACAAAAGTTCGCCTGATGAGAAGCTTAGTCTTCCCCATATTTCTCTATGGTGCTGAAACGTGGACGGTGCGCCAAAAAGACAGGCGCAAAATTGACGCGCTAGAGATGTGGTGCTGGCGTCGCATGCTACGGATTCCTTGGACGGCGTTCCGGATTAATGTTTCAATCCTAAAGGAACTTAAAATAACTGAAAGATTGTCGTCGACTGTGCAGATACGAATCCTTAAATATTTTGGACACATTACCCGAAACGAAAGTTCCATGGAACGGCTAGTTATTCAAGGACGGATGGAAGGCAGACGACCCAGAGGACACTCACCTACGCGTTGGACAGACTTAATTAAAGCTGCGACACAAACCACCATAGTCCAATGTTCGCGTAACGCTGAAGACCGTAACAAGTGGAGGAGCATTGCGAGGGCTACACTATCCACAGTCGCCCCGCCATCATAAAACCACGACCACTCTGTCAAGAGTGAACGACTAAGGAGGGAGGGATAGACGTGAGTAACCCGGTCTAAGTATATTAATATGTCGAATATTCACGGGAGTTTTCTATTTAGAATATGGATTTCCTCTCTTCTTATTAATAACAACACTTCTGCGATCACATTTTATAGCAATTAACTAAATTATAGGCTCTAAGGCCATAAGGGATCCTGAAAACGCCTGAAAACGGGTTTTAAGGTTTTTGTGCCACCTGGTAGAGGGTGGCCTGAAACTAACTGAAAACGTGTTTCAGTCGCCTGAAAACAACGGCAACTGGGGTAAAATTTGAATCTTCTAGTATGTGAAAGAGTCACCTCTAAAACGGCCTGAAATCACTTTTCAGCCTACGCTAACGCTACGAAAACGCTTCTTAGGCATGAAATCAAATTTAATGTTTTGTTCACATCACCGGCGTAACACTATAATCAATATAGGTTTTCTTCCCTCCACACTATTATGTAATTTTATTAAGTGTTCCTGTTTCTTTGGAATAGGGTATTCACATTGTCAAATCGTGCCTCGATGCATATACTACGAGATACGTTCTCCTTCTTTGTTTGGATTCAGCTTTATACGTATTGGGTGATACTACGTGGCCATTTAGGTCTTCAATGACAAATCTTGTTTCTTTCAATGAAATTTTAAAAGTCCTTTTCTTGCATATACCCAGATGATATTTGTCATGGTGAGGACAGGAAAACCAGAATAGCAGGGGTAATTTATGTATAATTATTTAAATTCCGATTTTGATGAAACATGTCTAAGACCAACCACTGAAAAACTAGCTTTCAAACAAAACCACACCCAAATCGGTTCACCCATTTAGGAGCAACGGTGCCACGGACAGACACACAGGTAAACTCACAGACAGACACACTTAGGGCCACTTGCACCACCCGGAGTTAGCCACATAACCCGAAATTACACGATTTTTTGTACGGAATTTGACGGATTAACTCCGGGTTTTCAGCTAACCCTGGGTGGTGCAAGTGGACCTTAGCGGTTAAACTTATAAACATAAACACCCCTTTTTGCGTCGGGGGAATAGTTAGGAACCGTTAATTGATCTTTGTAGGTTCAGTACAGGTAGGTTTTCAAGTCTATTATATTACATTGATGGGTCTGAGTATAACAAGTGTTAAATAAAATTCATTGATGGATCAGCGTAAATATTGGAGTTTCTCTAAATCCATTGATGGATCCAAATGTACAAAAAGTCCACTTCAGCACGTTGTGGATTCTAGTGTCCAATAAATCCGTTCAAATCCATTGATAGGTCTGAATGCACAAAACGTCCACTTGGATCCGTAACGGATCCTACCAAACGGATTTTAGTGGACGGAGGGGTATTACGTTGCTCGGCAGAGATAACGTAGGGATTGTCGTTTGATACTCAAGATGGCGGTAGCTTCTGGAATAGTTTTTTGTTTTTCGTTTGCAAAATCTTGTTTTATATGTAATATTGATAGCTAATTGTGCAGTAAACTAACGAAGCAGTATAGGTAATGAAGAATTAATCCTGAAATAAGTTCAGTCACTCCTTTAGTCATCAAGCGGCAATCCCGGGATCTTGGCCCCCTGAGAAACTATATTTTAAGTCTTATAGCTATAAACTTAACATATAGCGAGGCCAATTACTGAACAACGTCGCCCAAGTGGCATTAAACTATTCAATTTATATAATATACTCAAATATTAATAAATTTTGACACGTAAGTATTTATAAGTATTAGTAGTTTTGTATGTATTTATAAGTTTATATTTCAAAGTAGTAATTGTATTTTGCTTTCAGGTCAAAAGTTCGACTCTAAGTTTTATCAGAAATGGTGGAATTCCGAAAACGATGACACCAAGCAAGACTGTGGCGTCGCAGTTCAATCTTCTTACGATGATTTATACACTGTTACCAGAGATTGTCAACATCCAGCACCATTTGTGTGCGAGATGCTAGCAGTATAAAACTGTTGTTTCTGTCTGGACGAAACAACAAGAAGCAAGAGGCAATGTTTAAATGGTTGTTGCTAGTTGGTACATCTAATTTATCAGGTTTTAGTTTCGTCTATTCTATTCAGCGCCTTAATTATGATTCTATTAGACTTCAGAGGGAGTTTGGGTTTGCTAACAGCAGCGTCATCTATTGGACAGAAATAAAATTTATTTCAATAACAACAAATCCTCATAAAAACCTTAAAATAAAACTTACCTAAATAAAAATTAAAAACTAAACTTAAAAATAAAAATAAACTACCTATAAATAAAAAAATGCCCCAAATCGCTGCCTAGTGGAAGCGTGCCCAGAATGCTGGCAGCATTGCCACGTTGTATGGCAATGCTGATCCGCTGTGCTAGATAGGACCCTGCCTGGACACGCGTCGCTTCGATTATCCTGCGGCTGCATTCTTTAAACACTCTGTGAGCGCTTTCCCCCCAGGGCCCCAGAGTCTCAACCCCAAACGGCTCAAATATGCATCCACTATTTATGGATGCATACTTGCGCCGCTTGAGGGACTCGGCCGAATTCGCAGTAATTATTATAATCAAGAAGCGAAATTGATGGATCTCGGAACTTTGAAACAAATGATGAGTCTGAGAGTTCTCAGCCTTGAGACTCATTCATTCTAGACTCATTCTAGATTCATTCTAGAGGTGTCATTGAGTCTAGACTAGCCTGGAACAGTCGGAAGTACTTTTAAAAGGAGGAACACGATTCTATATGGTTGGACCTCTTGTTTCATTTATTAATGTTACCAGCATATCACTGTTTCGTTTGTAATATTTTGAATTGTATTATTATTGAATTCAATAAAAATTATTTGCACTATGGTTATTTTTTAGTATACCTACAGCCGGAAATACTTTTTAAATTAGGAGGAACATGATTTTATATGGACATTGTTGAACATCGTGTTTCATATAATTATGTTACCAGCATATAACTATGTTCGTTTACTAATATTTTCAATAAAAAAATTATCATTGAAGTTTTGTGTCGAAACGCGAAACGTCTGGTTGATGTTACTGGTGACCGAAGAGCTGGTGGCTTCCTCGCACAACGTATCAGCGTTGCGATACAACGAGGAAATGCCGCCAGCATCCTAGGTACCTACAATGCCTCAAGGACCTATTTTAGATTTAAGGTAGGCAGCTTAGGTAAGTTACACTTACTGTATATATTTTTAAATAAATGTTTTATTTCTCTCTTATTTTTATAAAAAATACATTCAATTTATTACCGACGCCTATGCATGGCCATCGGTAACACAATTAACACTGAATTCTGAGTTTCAAGCTCGGTTTCTTAAAAATAAGTTGAAAACAACTACTAGCACAGCTACTAGGCAATAAATATGTATGTAGAGCAAAAGCTCTACATACATATTTATTGCCTAGTAGCTATAGCGACCAAATTCAAAAGTTATACAAGTAAAAAGGCTATACAATAAAACTATTCTAAAACCAAGGAGGCTTAATTCTGTCGCCAACACCATTATTTCTAAAAGAAAAGTTATGCGTGGCCATACATAAAATATAAAATGGAATTAAATGGAATTTAAAATTGACCTAAACTCTATTTTTTCAAATTAATGCATGTTAGAGCCGGTGTAGCTTTATTCATTTTTAATTAATTAGACGTTCAAAAGTGCACTGTAACATGCCTACTTGGAAAAAATAAATATTATAAGTATATATATATATAAATATACATACGCGTCGACTTGAGAACCTCCTTCGTGTTTTTCGTTGGTTAAAAATAAAAAGCAATTGTTTATTTTCATATGAGCGATCAATTTTAAAGTGTTTTTAATATACCTAATACCTAATTTTATAGACTCTTTATTAGGTAGGTACCTATTGCTTTATAATCATTGTTAAGGTATTATAAATATAAGATTATACATTGCTGAAAACAAGTTAATTAACAATAAAAAAAAAATATTTGTACAATTTATATGCCATATTTTAATAATGTATAACATTTTGAATAATATGAAAAACAATCTTTCCCTGTTATTAGCTGTAGCTTAAAAATATGCCATCTACATTCAGTAGACGGAATTACTTCTAAATAGAAGTCTGTAACTATGAATCACTGCCATCTAGCGGACAGTACTGTAACCGCAAACTCTACAATAGCTTCTCATGCAAGTATATCGTTACAGCCTCGCTGCACAGATGGCGCTAGTAGGAACGTTTTAAAACATCATTTGCCAAATGGTTCCCAAGTTTCAAGACTGTATGCGATTTTCGGTTTCGAATCTATAGTCTTAGACTTTATTCATTTCTATATTTGCTACCATTATTTATCCTCGCAGACTCGTCGATATTGTGCATCCCAATTTTTCGTTGTGCTAAATATCCTTATTTTTCCCTGAATGTCCAAAACCCATTTATCGCCTCGGCACCGGGTGGAAAGTACTTGTTTTTTTTTAACCGTCTTATTATATTTAAAGACTTCGATTTAAAGACCAAATTTTGTCTGTCTATTATGCAGTTTATAATTTTATGCAAGTACGACTGAGTCAAAAATTGGTTCCCGGTTCGCGGTCAACCCGCCCAATAGTTTTGTAAAGCAACTCAAGGAGTCATAACCTTTACGTTCGAGGATAAAACTGATTTACATTATCTTCGTAAAATAAATAACCTTATAAAGCCGTTCCCTTTAGATTAACACCGTATAAAGAAAAAAGAAGGAATACTTAATCTGGAAATAAGCGCGCTGAGCTTATTTTGCGTACTTTTAAAAAGTTGAACGAAATTTTCTTCTTCATGTGTTCTTTTACGGTTTAGCCTTTTTTATATGCATTTATTACGAATAATGTATGAATGTATCCTCCGTCAAGCGAAAAGCATGTTGAATAATTTAATTCGCAATACTTTTCGTCGATTGGTTTGGAAAGAAGAAACCCAAGATAATGTGTTTTGTTGAACGGTTTCTAAAAAATTGTACAAATAAATTTCTGAATTATGTTTGTAATTTAACTGTATATGCAAACACTTCTTTTATCTTGAGTACTTAATTTATCATCCTGCACGTATCTTCCTTCTAATAAGAAAAAAATGATTCAAATCGATTCACGCGATCAAAAGTTACCCCCGAAAACCCAACATACATAACCCGACTAGTTTTATAAATTAGTAATCCAATTGCCCGAGAGATGGCACTGTGGTCTACTTCGCACTGTTAAAATTTTTCCGGAGTTGATGGGGTCGGGACGGGTGTGATCGAAAGTATCATCGAATTGATAATTATTATAAGCATATTGAGTATGGTATCTATTAAAACACTTTTTAAGGTTGCCTATTGTGACGGACGGTAAACTGCGGAACCCTACACTGAGCATGGCCCGACATGCTATTGGCCCGTGGCCGGTTTTTTTTAAATTCCGTTAATTTTGGCATATGGTTCGATACCTTTAAAAAACCAAAGTGGCATAAGTAGGTAATTTATTAAATTTTTTTTCATGTAAAATAGTTAAAAATGTTACGTCAGCCGCTGATATAAAACAGGTACTACAATTAAATCTACTAACACAAGTTGTTTGCACAAGTAACTTTTTTGATTGACGGGGAGAATTCGCATTCTCTCAGTCATCATCTTAACCCAGTGAAAACGAGTGCTGTAAAGGGCTCGAAACGTAGGATCATGGTGTTAATAAATGCGTTTATTCTGTTCTAAAGTATTAAATTTCAATGAATTAGTTTATTGGTTCAGAATTGTAGCTTTTCAGTGTTTAAAAGGGTGTCTATAATATATAATTTACAGATAGAAGCTTTTAGGGTCCCTTTGCCAGCGGCTGGATAATTCTGAGCCTAAGACTGAAAATGAAAGAAAGGTGAAACAAAAAGTATACAAGTATTTCCCCACCTACCATTTTTTGAATGCTTACAAAATAAAAGTTATACGTATTTTTTTGTAATATATAAATGTTACTATGTGTACCGAATATGGATACTTTTTTTTAACTGCGTGTTTTCCCGTCTTTTGCCACGGCCAGGGAGCCTGGGTCCGCTTTGGCAACTAATCCCTTGATTTGGCGTACGCGCTACTTTCTCTAAAGCGTCTGCCATCTGACCTTCCAACCCAGAGGGTAAACTAGGCCTTATTGAGGTAAGTCCGGTTTTACTTCACCAAAAGCGATTGGTAAATATCAAATGATATTTCGTACGTAGGTTTCGAAAAACTCATTGGTACGAGACGGTAGGATTTGAACCCGCAACCTTCGGATTGAAAGTCGCACACTTTACCGCTGTATAATATAATATAATAGCTCGTGTCAATAAGCGGTAGCGGTCTTCAGGTTTTTTTTTGGGATAACGCGCCAGTTCTCACGTCTCTTTATGTAAGCACTTTGTTTAACTTTATGTTAAACACTTTATGTTTAACACTTTATGTTTAACACTTTATGTTTAACACTATATGTTGAACACTTTATGCTTAACACTTTGTTTAACACTTTATGTTTAACACTTTATGGTTAACACTTTATGTTAAACAGCCTTTTTCAAAGGTACACGTATGGTGAATTGGATATTTTTGAAGGAAATTGGTTTACTCAAAATGTAACTTTTACCGGGAAGGTCAATTGAAGACCTGTTTTTCTTACATTCGTGATATGTTATGTTATTCAAGCACTATTTGCTCGAAGTGTTAAATGGAAGGAAATTTATACGGAATATTAGAAATAGTCAGATAATTTTTTCTTGTATTTTTTTTACTCCCTTTCACTTTATTCCAAGGCTTAGAACATTCTAGCCGCCTCTTAAGAGTGCTATCACAAAATCCGCCCGCTCGCATTTCAATATTATTACCGCCAGTTGCGCTCCGAACGCGCATCTGTGTGCGGACACACACTACAATCAGGTATACAAACTTATTATCGCCATGCTCTTCGAACGGCATAGCAGGTGCGGTTAGTGCGAACGGGAGCGAGCATTCATTGATTGTAAGCACCGTCGCGAGGCTAATGGCGTCGCGACGCTTGACGCGCGGACCAAACATTATTGATACTTGCGCCAGAACATCAACTATTACTTGGCGTACGTGGTGTTAGAAAATGTACGAGTAATTTGTATATTTGTTTTGTGTTTATCATAAGATTAAAAATAGTTTTATTCAAACGTCAAATGTCTCTAAATAGTATCCGAAGTTATTTTGGAATAGGATTTTGTTTTCTGCCTCCGGATCCAATTCATTGTTTTCATATTCATACATATATTGGTACATTTCTAAGCATACCTAACTACTAAAAAGTTTTTTTTTTCAAAATTTAAACTCAATCTGAATTCTATTTTGGGGTGGTGATATTATATTGAAGGTTACAAAGCCGATAAGATGAAAAAAGGGACGTGTAATTAAATAATTTTATTTAAACGTTTTGTAATTTTAACTGAAATCATAAAATCCAAAAACAATAAAAATTTAAACTATCTTATATTTATAAATAAAAAGCTGGCTCCAGCTCGGTGCCTTGTGGCATAGTGCCAAGGAGGCTGGCGGCATTGCCGCGCTGGACGGCAATACCAAGACGTTGCGCTAGGTACGCGCCAGCCCTCCTATCGCCAGTCGCTTCTACAAGACGCTTCGCTAAGCCCTTATAAATGAAGTGGGCGCCAGGTCCCCACGGTCCAAGCGTTTCCACTCCAAAAGGCTCAAACATGCAGCCAGAATCAATGGCTGCATATTTGCGCCGCTTGAGGTGTTCAGCCGAGTTGGCGGCAGCACCAGCTCTGTTTGAAGTCCCTAGAAGATGGGACGGCGCAAGGGTATCCACGCATGTGGCATCCCAGACTAAAGGCCGTCCAAGCTTCCAGGGGACGAGAGTCATGCCATCCGGCCTTTTGCCGTCCTGGCGCGCTAAACCAGATGGTTCCAAAACCGCCGGCGCCCCGGCCGTCACGAGAGCCCGACGAAGTATATCATTCAGGCTTGCGTGACGTGATATACGGCCGACACTTTTGGAACATGATAGACCGTGGAGACCAAATCTTGTTACATAAGCCCCACACTGGCATCGATGAGGAGCCACACATGCAACACCCAAGCGCAAACACAAGGCAATTCTAAAATAATTGGCAGAGAGGAGTGTGCCGAGGTTTTTAGAGGGAAGAGCCTGCAGCCACGCACCGGATTCCCATCTTGTCGCAGCAAGGAGACGAGCGCGCTCTGTGGTGCTGGAAGACGTTTCGTACAGATTATCCCGTACCAGCAAACAGAGCGGCTCGTCCCATTGGTGTTGCGAATGGCGAGTAGTGGGCAAGTCCGTATTAGGGCAGGCTGCTTTCCACCTGTCAATAGCCTCCGGTAGGAAAGGGACGTCCAAGTTGAGTATGGGGTCAGATTTTAGAATTTTTCTAAACAAATTTTGAATATTGTGCGCTGAAGAAAGAAAAGCTGGAAGAGCAATATCAGAAGTTTGGCGTATCCCAATACCACCGTGCCTTATGGGCAGGGAGGCTTGGGACCACTGTGTGTTGTCAAAAGCAATATTTAAAATGGAAGATACTGTAAATTTTATTTCTTGATCTAGGTTTGCCAAAAGGTCGGGGTATTTCCAAAAATGACTACAGCGCAGAATATATGTAAATTTGGGCACGAATAAACAAAATTTCATAATTGTGTAAGCCATATGAGGGTTAATTTGAAGCAAGCGGTCCGAAAAGCTTTTAAAATTTTGAATCTGTTTATCAATATAGTTTGGAAAGGCTTCGTCAAAGATAGGAGAGCCTAAGAGGTATAGTGAACTTTCATCCAATACTTTGATAATATAATATGATATAATATAATATAATATAATATATACAATATGTATTTTTAATGTTTTAATAAATATTTACTGAAATCCGGAGGCATATTTTGGGCGTTTTTATTATTTGTTGTAAAAAAATCATTTTTTGAAAATATGAAAAGTTTTAATTGTTTTCTATTCAGAATCGCGAGCTCTTTCAATCGCAGTAGGAGAAAAAAAGTGTTCCAAGATTTGTTTTCCATTTCGCCACCATCATTTCATAGATTCAGTATGGCGGTAGCACATTAGAAAGTTTGAAAAATGTATGGAAAATTTAGGACACTTTTTTTCTCCTACTAAGATTGAAAGAGCTGCGATTCTGAGTAGAATAAATATAAAAATTTCTAATTTAGCAAAAAGTGATTTTTGTACAACAAAAAATAAAATGCCGTTTTTTGAGTTCCATTTTTTTGTCAAATATCTACTTGTGGCACATCATCTGATAGATCCTTAGAAATAAGTTAAAGGTCCCTTGTACAAAAAATTGGTTGATCCAGTATCGGGAGGTCCAAAAAACCGGCCAAGATCGAGTCGGACTTGCCCACCGAGGGCTCCGCACAAAAGTGGCATGGAACTCTCAGTGTACGGCAGTTTCAGATTTGGATTGCGTTGATGTAGAAGTTTGGTTTTTTTGCAGCTTCAAGGGACCGCAGACCTGTGTATATTATGGTATTAATTTTAACTTGCAACCTTTACTCGTTCCCGAGATAAAGGGTCTGGACAGACAGACGGGCGGACGGACGGACGGACGGACGGATAACAAAGTGATCCTATAAGGGTTCCGTTTTTTCCTTTTGAAGTACGGAACCCTAAAAATGTGAAAGCTTTAGGAAGTTAAGATATAAGACAACCTTACCACGAAACTTATTTTGAACGAATTTGTTCAAAATAAGTTTCGTGGTAAGGTTGTCTAGCCGTTTTTGCCAAAAACTATTAATTGCTAACATACAGTTAAGTCCCTTGATATTTTGAAGACACTTATGCCTTTTTGCTTGCACAATATTTATGTCGTATAACGCTACAAAACCCTCAATTATGCTTGGTCCGACACGCTTTTGGCCGGTTTTATTCCGGATTTTGCTCATATAGCAATATGATTATCCCTGACTAGGGCGGTGGCACCAGTAATGGACAAGGAACCAGTAACGTACAGTCACTTTTATTATGAGGAAATAAGTTTCATGCATTTATTTTGTGTCAACCAATTGACAATCATATGACATTTGAATTAAGAATATAGTGTCCATCACTCCTGTCTGTCAGCTTAAAGTGTTCATAATGGGTACCGTCACCCTAATACACCTAAAATTTCTCCATACTGTCCGTCTTAATAAACACTCTGTATTACTGAAAGTATCTAGAAGGGTTGGTTGCGGTACAATCACATTCGATAAAATCATTTCAAATTTTTATTTCAAACAGGTCTATAATATAGTCAAAAATGTAAAATGCTTATCTCAGTAGTTGGTCGCGGTTTATTCACTTTTCCAAACGCTTCCAGCACGTACTCGTGCAACAAAACAAGCATATTGTACAGTCCACAGAGAACAACACAGGTCCTACCTCTACGAGCGCGCGCGCGGTATTGAGGACTAGGCTAGCGCGGATTGGATTTTATACACCATTTGAATATTAAAAAAAAAATACGGAATTTAAACAAAAAGTGATTTTTTCGATTTCAGCATGTTCTTAAAAGAATAAACTTTAATGTTGTATACAAATCATCCCAATATTTTGTCAAAATTACTGCGAAAATCCCTGCGTTTGCAGTGTATTTTTATCGAAAAATGTGCATATTCAAAGTCGAACTAGATAGGTATCTGTGTAAATTATTGGAAATATGAGGCCTATAAGTTAAATAAAACCATGTTGCAATATTATATCAACCTAGAAAAACATGTGTTTTCATGTATCATGTTAACAATAATCGAAGTCAAACTTCTGTCTCCGTGCGCTTTTCAGAAAACAACTGCCAATAATTGTATAGTAAAAGTTAAAACATTGAGTTTTACTCAAATTAGAAGCTTATAAGTTAAACACTAGGAAATAAGCTATCAAACATAGTTAACAACTTTAACAAACAGCTCACAGTTTCTTTGTATTTCAACGTCAAAAAACAGCTTTTGTTGCTTTTCCGTACAAACCGTATTGATGGCCTCTTAACTCTCACTTACCTTCAGGTCACGACGTCAGCCTAAGTATGTGGAAACCAGGAAAAAAATACAACCAGTCCTTATATATATTTATTATTTTTATTTTAATGACTGTGAGAGCTTACAGTAAAATACACTATACGTTACTAATAGTTTAAATATATTAATTAAAATAATAGCCTACACATTAATATAGCCACAGCAAATGTAGCAGAAGCATAATTTTGATTTGAATTTCCTGGTATATTTTCCTGACTTTGGTCTCGTAGTGCGTCAGGCTTTGCTTCATCTGCAGCCATATCACGGTCATCATACCCCTTTTTATCTGCTATAGGTTTAGCAGAAACAGTAGCCAGTCGACTTGTAGTATAAAGATTTGGCTTATTGGCAGAAATGTCTGATTCTTTCCTTGTACGTGAATCGAGCAATTCATTATTAATAATCGTGTTTACTTTGGATTCAGCGTTATACTTTTTTTCGAGACTAGGTTTATTGGTATCTTTGGTTGGCACAATCATTGGTTGTTGTATGGCAGTTTCATTGGTACAATTCATCAATATCCTCAAGTCAGTGTAGAAAAGCTTGCCGTTTAACTGCGTGTCGTCGTAGTACTCATAATCGCTGTTCTGAGTTTGTTCTTCGTCAAACGTTTGACTCTTTTCAACTTCTGTAGCTTTGATATATAATTCTTTAACTTTGGTGTCTGGGGTGCATTTGAGATTCTCTAAGGCGATTTGGAGATTCTTGTTTTGGGTTTTGTTCAACAATCTGGTGAACCATTCCAAACGGCAGTCACAGGGGAAGTTGTTTCCTGTAAAAAAAATTGGGATTAAAATTTACAAAATCATAAGTATACGGTTTTGGGAAATTTTTCGTTTTTTCGACGGGTAATCAATGGTCTAAAATATATTTCGTTAATAATACTACTAAAACTAAAAGAAAAAAAAATGAAGTATTGAAGTGTACATTTTAAGAACAAAATCGTGCATCAAGTTTGACAGTGTCACTAGATGGAGCTTATTTATATCTTGCCATATGTTTTGTGGTCATTCAATTCAAGTTAATTCAACGTATAATGAACGAATGCTGGGGCACTTTGACCAAGGTTTTTTTATTAAACTTAACTTAAGACACCGCTGATGATAGAGTAAATGTAACTTCTTTAACACAGAATCAGGATTTTTTAAGGTTGAAAATTGATATCACCTTCAACATCCAGAGAGCTGCTTATACCATAGAAATGAGTTAGGATTGGCGCCATGACGTTAGCTTTCAGTTCTCGCAACTGATTGTCTCTCAGACTCAACGACGTCAGATCTTTCATAACCTCAAATATCTTCCCACTTTCAATGATTGCTAATTTATTATTAGCTAAAGTTAGTGTACGCAACTTCCCAAGTCCATTAAAAGCTTTGTCATCGAGCATCTGAATTTTGTTTCCTTCTAAATTAAGGGAGCGTAAGTTCCTTAAAGGCAAAAAGGTGTTATCTCCAATAACTTCCAAACTATTGCCGCTTAAGTCTAATATTTCTAAGTTGCTCAAACCAGAAAAGGTTTCATTGTTCAAACTGAACAGTCCATTGTTATCGATCTCCAAAAGTTTTAAAGTGGTCAAGTGTACAAATGCTCTATCGTGGATAGTCGTAATCATATTATTTGTTAAATACAACTTTTGGAGATTCGGCAGATCGACAAAGACTTCTCTGTTGATTTCTGCAATGTTGTTTTTGTCTAATACGATTTTTGTCAACTTCTTGAGATGCGCAAATGCTTTAACCTCCAAACCTTCAACTTTATTATCTTCAATGTAGATTTCTCTTAATTCGGTCAAATTGGCAAACGCATAACCGTGTATGTTTGGTATATTGTTGTATTTAATGTCAACCTTGGTCAGGGCAATGGTCTTCAGCAAGGCTTTTGTCGGGATATATTTTAATGATTTTCCTCTAGCGTTTGATAGGTTTAGTTTTGTAATGTTTTTCAAAATGGAGAACTGGTCCCATGATGGGTCATCGGGGTAAAGGTTGTCAGTAGTAACGTAGCAATCTGCGCTTTGTATGACTTGGTGTATTTGATCCTTGTCACAGAGACACTGGATGTTAAATGTGTTATTATAGTCGACATCACAGATAGTGCGGTCTTTTTTAAGAGGAATTTCTGCAGCGAAGCACGAAGTGATGCATAGAAGTGTCAATATCGTCCAAAGCGCCATTGTGTCGTCGATGTTGGTGCCTTCCCTCTGGAATTAAAGAAAAAACTCAGGTTAGTCACATGTGCGACGTTTTTTAAAATTATAGGTTTAAAGAACTTTATTTCTCATAAAGAATTACAGAATTCACTTACAATGAGAAAGGTTACAATTTAGAACTAAAATTAAGCATACAGTGTTTACAAGTTTTTCACTTACACGAAAGACATGAAATTATTAACCTTTTATCCCATCAAAGGGCTAAGATAGTTAAAGGATTTTGTGAAAGTGTTTATTGATAAATTCAATAGAATGACCGTTATTGTTTTTAATACGGCATATTAATTTAATGGCTATGAATGTATTTTTCGAACCGTTATTGCTTAAAAAAATAGGCAATTTTTTAAACATACATTGGCAATCAGAGGCCTTACCATGACTTCTTAACGAGATTCAGTTTAGGACCTAAACGGAGGCGCTACAAGACAACTGAGCACAGTTAGGAACCTATACTGAATAAGACGTACGTCATGGTAAGGCCCTTGATCTACCTAAACCTATCCTTTTTCAAGTTTCCATAACTATGTAAGTAAATCAAAATTTAATTCCATAAATATCTTTTCATTCACAATTTCCATCAAAGCTCCCGACAAAATTTATTTTGCAGAAACGTGCGTCAGTGTAGCAAGAATACTTAGCACAGCAGGATATAAATAATAGGTCACTCGGCATACAAGACACGTCTCCCGCTCATTGCCAAGGTAATGAAAACACTGAAATCCAATTAATTACACAATCGCTCTAATTAATTATACTGAAACTGTTACGCATAATCAAGTAATTTTGCAAAACATTTTACAACTTTGAAAAGGTACGGTTGGAATTTAATTTGTGGACCACTTCGTTGGGACCATAATAACGTGACAAAACGGCATTACGTTTGCTCTGTGACAAGCGATGTACGCATACGCAGTAGCCCGGAAATCTGTTCTTCTCTGTTGTGTTACGTATTACACCGTATTACTGTTATGTGTTACGTATTATACTGTATTACTGTTATGTGTTATGCAAGACGACAAGATCGATTTATCAGTAGAAAAAGATTATGACAATCAAAAATTTTGAGGAACATTTTATGCCCAATATACGATTTTAAGCTAACATGGTAATTTGCATTATAACTAATATCTATATCGGGTGCTCAATAAAACAAACATACATGGTAATTATCCCGTTTTTGATATTAGTTATTTAATACCTCCTCGTACGAGTTTAAAAATCAACATTATTTCTAATACCCAACCTCCATATTTAACTTGACTTATACATTCTAAATACATATAGTATCGGCTCTGTTTCGTAACAGGTTAAAAGCATTGTGTTTAATAACGGTGACATAGTACCGACAGAATTAGCTACATTATGGATGTACCGAGAACGCCCGGGTGATACTAGAATTATATATTATTCAGTAAGCTTATTGTTTTCTCAAACACACAAGGACTTTTCTTAGAAGTAATCGTATTTTATGAAATACAGAACAACGTGACAGCATTGTGAATAGATTAAAGAGCCCCAGAAAAGGTACGACCCGATTAGTTCCGGGCGACTGGCCGCTGGTCATCAGAAGTGGTTAGGTTAGGAAAGAAGAATGCCTAAGCGCGAATTTGTATGACTCGTTTTAAGAAGTAATTATAACGTAAAATACACTAGTTACCTTTTTTTCTCATATCAAGCATACCCTTCATAATTTTAAATGTATTATTATAAAATACTAAAAAATTTAGTTGCTCTTAATTTTTTTCTCTATTTAAAACCAACATACGAAAGAACTGGATAAAAAAGACCCCTGAATCTAAATTAATGTAAATTATACAAGAAAACACAAACCACAACCCGTATAACAAATTAAGATGAAAGAATAAGCTATTTATGGCAATTAAAACCCTCTTCGTCACGTTTAATGACGGATACATTTTTAAACAACTAATTAAAGTTTCGTTTAAATTGTTTAAGTCAATTTCTGAAAATAGAAAATGAGTCTTCTTTAATCACCAAACTCACAGATGGGTAATACCAACGACGAGCTAGCAATAAGGACCATTACTCTCTATATAACTCGCAAGGCAAGTTTCGGCAACAGAACTCAACCCCTTGAGCTTGACTGATTTGGCTAATAATTAGTTAAAGTTAGTAGGTAAGTAATATTTTATTTTTAAGGGAAGTCCGTCATGTCATATGCCAATTCCACACATTTTCTACTGGGATTTTACCATATTATAAGTACAAATTATAAAACTTAACATAAACTGTGACCCTGGTTAGATTAACCTCACATGACTATTCACAAAAACTCATTCCGAAACGCAAACGAATTGCGTTTGCGTTTTAGATTTCCAGTCTACATTTACCTCGTCTCTGATTATATTTTGTCCTCTTTTCAGGACTTATCTCACGTATTAAAGTGAATGGAATTTAGTCAAATTTCTCAGTTTAGAAGCGAACTTTGGTTTCTATTTCTGTTAATCCCTATTTGAATGACAAGCACAGAAGCGCAGGAAACCTGCCACGCCACGTACACACACGCGTTCAAAACTGCAAGGGCAATTTATGAATTAACTCATTCATAAACTGCAAATGCAATTACTTAGGTCATCGAAAATTGGAACTTTGTTATTTACCACTCTTGCATTTGAGCGATGGAGAGAGATAGACGAACGAAGTCCTTTGCGGTTTTAGACGTCATGGTAAGGGTCCAGTTTATAAATTCTATGTCGATGGTTGAACGTTGCTTATAATCCAATCGGACAATATAACACAAATCAACTAAGTCCTATTCCATAAGAACGCTGCTCATATGGACTGATGTCTCATGTTAATAGTCTGATTCGATTTGTTATTTTAAAAACGAATAAATTACATTAAATTTCTAAATAAAATTAGGCCACAGCGCCGGACAACCGTGTGTTCCTGCTGCTCGCAGATTGAAAATGGCCGAGCCGCTGGCGTGGGAATACAAGATAGTGGATGGATGGGAATGAACGAAAGGAAAATGAACGAGTGAACGAATGAATGACTTATATTATAATGATCCAATTGACTAACTTTTAATTTGTTATTTTACTTTTTTTTTTAATATAATAATCATTTATTCATAAAAAGTAATAATAATAACAAAATAAAATAAATAGGTAACAATAATTCACATCTCGGCAATACGAATATGGCATAGTAATAATAATGGTCAGTAAATGAAGTTTAGCTGGTGTTGGGAATGGCTGCTCCGTCGTCAAACCCCAGCAGTTTCGCTGCAGGTTTGAATTTGTGACGTGTGCCTCGTATGCACATGCTGGTGGCTCGAATTATAGCAGTGCATATTCTTGTTCTAAGCCAACCTAGTATCGTGCTCAGCGATTTATTCCAGCGGTCTGCGAGGGCTTCGCCTATGTGTTTGACGAAGGAGTTCATCTGTGGTGCGAATACGCCATCGACGGAAGTCACGAGAGGGGTGAAGGTAGCATGTTTCGCTTCGCATGCAGCAGAGTATTTTCTTTGTTTTTCAGTCTCAGCAGATTTAAGTACAGAAGTGACATCACGTGAAATGTAAGAGGGAGCGTCAGTGTCTACGACACGGATATCAAACAACGCCTCCCTCTGAGCATTCCATACGCCACGGCAAGATAAGTCACCGCGTAATCCAAGGTCTCCTTCTGTGATTATAGGTTCTATTGTGACGTTGTTCCATGCTTGCTGACATAGTTCACCAAATAGATTTCGTATTTCGTTGTGCCGTCTTGAAATTAGCCCCCCAGTCTTGCAGCAGAGTGCATGGTCGGTGTTAAATTGTCTATTGCCGCATCCATCGCATGATGGTGGCATTGAGATTGGGGTTCTGTGATAGCGTATCGCCAGGGCGTCTCTGAATTCATGAGGGGACAAGTCGAAGTTATCTTTCTTCGTTGGTATAGCGGATAGCCAGGTGGAAGACTTTGTTTTCATTTTCGATGCGATTGATCTTTCTATAGCTCTTCTTTTGTTAGGGCATAGTTTGGCTAATATCGTGTCTAAAAGTTCGTTGTCACGAGCTTCTTTCATCGTTCGGCTTTCTTTACGTGCGTCAATCAAAGATTTATTGTGTTGGGCGAGGTCTACTTGTTGTGTCCCGATAAGAGCTGATGAGAGCGTTGAATTTGTTATTTTACTGTATGTTGTTATTTTTATTTTATTTTTAAATGTTTGCTGACATTGTTATATTCCAATTTCAATTTTAGTCTTTATATTTTGATATGTTTATTAGAATTAAGTGTTACTTTTGGATATTATTTTTGTATTTAATCAATCTGACGTTGAAAAGTGCTGAATTTTGGCCTACTTCAAATAAATGCTTTTTGAGTTTGAGTTATACAATACTAGCTTTTACCCGCGGCTTCGCCCGCGTACTAAACGTAATTTTCAACCGTCTACAAATAAGGAGGTTCTTAGTTGGGCCCGTATATTTGTATGTACATATGTATGTTTGTCCGCTATTACGTGTATCTTGCGTTAGGCTGAACGGATTTAAATGGAATGGATGGTTGACGGAAAAGTGATCAAACTGAAAAATTCAAGTTGGCGGCTGTTTCTCAATTTTGACCTCTGATTTGTTATAAAGAACCTCTCGAACCCTTTATATGTGCCTACCGAGCTTTATCACGAACTTAACTCTATAAATTCAATATGGTGGCCGTTGATGGTGGCCTTGGTGGTTCGTTAGAAAGAACCTTTCGGATCCTCGAATATCGATTTTCATCACGATCAGATCATAACTGAAGAAATTCTAGACGATGGCCGTTTTTCTCAGTTTTAACTTCAGATTATTCATAAAGAGAACCTCACGTATCCTCAGAAATCGATTTTAACACGATCGGATCAAAATCGAAATAATTCAAGATGGCGGCCGGTTCTCGCAGTTTTTACTACAGATTCGTTACTGAGGAATTTCTCGGATCCCCAAATACCGATTATTATCAAGGTCGGATTAAAACTCAATAAATTCAAGATGGAGCCCCTTTTCGCAATTCTGATCAAGGACCTATTTTAGATTTAAGGTAGGTAGAGGTAGGTCGTTAGGTATGTTACACTTACTGTATATGTATATTTCCCATGTTGACTTTTTCACCCCATTTCGTACTCCTATTTAATCATTTTTCGTATTTCTCGTTAGAAATACTCCTGTGAATAATATAGTCTAATAAATCTTGTTTCCCGATATACAATCAAATCCCACTTCACCCCTTTAGGAGGAGAATTCTAAAAAATCCTAGCTATTTCCCGCAGCTTCGCCCGCGTACAAAATATGTTCAACCGTAACGTAATTTCAAAATCAAGTTGGTGGCTTTGATTCGTTATAAAGAACCTCTTGAACCCTTTGATATGTACCAACCGAGTACATATTACGATCCATGTTGACTTCTGATTCCTTAGAAAGAACCTTTCGGATTCTCAGATTTTGATTTCCATCACGACTGAAGAAATTTCAGATGGCGGCCTTTTCTCGCAGTTTTGGCTCCAGATTCATTGTAAAGAACCTCTCGGATCTTCTTTCTTATCTCGATTAGAAGGTGAATTCTGAATAATCCTTTCTTAATGCACACTACACCTTAATAAGAAACCTACGTGCCAAATTTGAAATTCTAGAAACAGAAACAAACAACAAAACGACACTAATATTGATATTTCAACCCCATCGCACCCCAACAGGGAAGATGGTGTATCTTACGTCCACCTCATTGGATTTTAAAATGGTTGTTGTTTTTGATTTCAGCGACCCGATTTACCATAAAACCGATAATCATGTTGTTTTTTGACTTTGTTACCCCTTTTTCCCCTATTAGGGGTTTAATTCTCAAAAAATTAAATACACGTCTTTACTCATTTATCTTTAGAAATACTCTTGTGTAGTTTTGAATAAAATAGTTTAACTAATCACGTTTCCCCATACATAGTTTGTACCGTCATTTCTTCCCCTTTGGAGTTGAATTTAGAAAAACTCCTTTCTTTGTGCACCCCTACGCCTTATAAGGAACCTAAGTGTTAAGTTTGGAATCTATAGAACCAGAAATAAACAACAAAACGACACCCATATTTATATTTTTAGAGCTCGACCCCCTCGCGCCCCAACAGGGAAGATGGTATTTCACAATCGCCACGTTAGATGTTAAAATCGTCGTTGTTTTTGTAATCAGCGACCCGATAAACCAGAAAACGATACCCATGTTGTTTTTTTTACTTTTTCACCCCTTTTCCCCCTTATATGGGTTGAATTCTCAAAAAACCTGAAACATGTGCTACCTCATTTATCTTTATAAATACTCCTGTAAAGTTTCAAATGGAATAGGCCAACTAATCTTGTTTCCCCATAAAAACTTTGGACTTCTAAATCACCCCCTTAGGGGGTTGAATTTTGAAAAATCTTTTCTTAGTGCACCTCTAGACTTTATAAGGAACCTACTGACCTACTGGAACCGTTTCAAATTTGGTATCTCTAGGACCAGCGGTTTGGGCTGTGCATATGTCAGTCAGTCAGTCAGTCAGTTAGTCATTCAGTCAGTCAGTTTCTTTTTTATATATTATATAGATAAAAACACCTTTTTTGTATTTTCATGAGAAACCTTTACACATAAAATAAAGTCTCTAGCTAAACAGAAAATCTTCCGCCATACAAACTTTCAACACCCTTTTCACCCTTATAAGGGTTGAATTTTCGAAATCGCTGAAATTACTTTTTGTAAACTCTAATGAGGATTCTTTTCATAAAATTTGTAGTCTATAACTAAAAGGGAAACGCTTCCGCCATACAAACTTTTAACACACTTTTCACCCCTTTTGGGGTTGATTTTTCCAAAACGCTAAAATTACTTTTTTTGTATTTTAATAACAAACCTCTACACCAACTTTTGAGTCTCTATCTAAAAAATAAAACTTTCTTCCATACAAACTTTCAACCCCGATTTAACCCCCTTAAAAGATGACTTTTTCAAAACCCTTTCTTATTCGTTACCTTCGTTAAACACCCAACGTAATGTGAAAATTTCAGGATCATACGTTTAGTAGTTTCGGCTGTGCGTTGATCAGTGAGTCAGTCAGTCAGGACTTTTCCTTTTATATGTATAGATATTAGCACTGTTGATTTTTTTATCGCTATAGTGGGCCAACGACGTGTTCCACATTCTGCCACCTTTCGAGATTTTGCTTTTTTCACTATTTTAGCTGTCGTAGAAAAACTAGCTTATGCAACAGCTCATAATTATTTCTTATTATGTCACTGTTGCATAAACTACTATTTTAATATCGCTGTCAGTTATCTATGAAATGAAATGAAATGAAATGAAATGAAATGATTTTTATTGCGTATCACATTACATCAATTAAGGTGGTAAATTATATAAGGTTTACATGTGACGCCCTGCAAGGGCACAGCAATATTAGCCTTAAGTTACATAGTAACTTAAGGTTAGGTACTTAAGTCTAATTTACTTAAAACTAGATTTTTTAACTAATATTGAGTTTCTAGCAGCAGACGAGTTTCGCCTAGCTTTTAACGCTAATCATCGGACTTATCATCCTCAACTATATTTTTCGTTAAAAAAATCGTCTATACTATAAAAGCATTTATTTATAAGGAATGTTCTTAATTTATTTTTAAATATGTAAGGGTTTGTAATATCTTTAAGTGAATTCGGTAGGTGATTATATATTTTAATGGTCATATAATGAGGACTAGAAGTAACAAGCTTTAATATAGAAAGGGGAATCTTAAATTTATTTAAGTTTCGGTCATTTCGTCTATTGTTTTTTAATGGAGAGTACAGTTCCGTATGCTTTCTAATAAATTTACATGATTCGAATATGTACATGGATGCAAGGGTGAGAATGTTGTGCTTTATAAAATAGGGTTGGCAAGAATCCAAGTCATCAATGTACTCCATTATCCTTACGTACTTTTTTTGCTTAATAAATATTTTGTCAGCTTCACTACTATTTCCCCACAAAACTAGCCCGTAGGACATTCTAGAATAGGCGTATGCGTAATATGCCGCCAGCGCAGTTTTCAGATCGGTAGCTCGTTTTAGGTATTCAAATGCATAAATAAAGGACGACAATTGTTTTGTCAATTTTTGGACTTGTGGTTTCCAGCTCATATTTGAGTCTAAATCCAATCCTAGCAAAGTGGCTGAAGTGACATGATCAATCGGAACATTTTGGTAGCTGAAGTTTATTGGCAAAGAGGATTTCTGGTACGGCTTAAACTGTATAATTTTTGTCTTATTTAGGTTTAGTTGCAGATTATTAAGTTCGAGCCAATTCACGATATTATTTAAAGTTGATTCTAATTTAATTTCGGCTTCGCTGCTGTTACTGCATGGAAATAAGACGGAAACGTCATCAGCGAATAGAGTACAATGCTCGTCAAGTACACTTGGGAGATCGTTAATGTATATGAGGAATAAGATACATCCTAAGACGCTTCCTTGAGGTATAGAGCCAGTTAGGGACTTTATCCGACCTGACTTGCTGAATTATTCCCGTTTCAAAGTTAACATTTTCGATGTCGACGTACTGCACGCGATTGGTAAAATATGACCTGAACCATGCGAGGGCAGTTCCTCTAATCCCCGAGTTGTTCAGTTTGTCTAATAGGATATTGTAGTTGACTCTATCATACGCTTTACTCATATCAAGTAACAAGCCGACCGCGTATTTTCTGTCATTTATTTCACCTAAAATTTGCTGGACATATTTATAGATTGCAAGGGTTGTAGACCGATTTTTCCTAAAGCCATATTGATTATCGCTTAGAATTTTATATTTTTCAAAGAAAGAGTTAAGCCTTTTTATCATGGCGGTTTCATATATTTTTGCTGAGGTCGGTAACAGAGCTATGGGGCGGTAGTTATTTACGTCTGTGGTCTCTCCTTTCTTATAAATAGGTTTAATCAAGGAAACTTTTAGTGCATCGGGAAATATGCCTTCTGAAAATGATTGATTAATTAAAGCAGTATATGGTGCAGTTAGAGTTTCCGCACAGCTTTTTATTAACGTCGGAGGGATCCCATCTATTCCACAGGATGGCTTATTTTTAAGATTTTTTAGAGTTTTAAATATTTCGTTATGGTCGACAGGGCTGAGAAAAAATGAATTTTCAATGAGATTTGTAAGCGATGGCTTTGTATCGGGTCGGGTTCGAATTATCTATAGAAGAGAAAAACCAGTTAAAAGTATTTGCCACTTCTTTTGGATTACTCAATGAAATATTTTGAGACACTTTAATTTCGATATTTTTCTTGTTCGTTGGTGTATTTTTATTAGTCTCAGTTTTAATAATATGCCACATTGATTTAGTTTTATTACTCGAATTTTGAAATTTTTGTTTATTCTTTATTTTCTTCAAAGTGCAAACTGGTTTTCTTAGTACTTTGCTGTATTGTCTATAGTAGTCTCGTAAAATTCCATTTCGTGACTGTGATACTAGTAACTTTAGAAACCTTTTATTTTGGCAAGATATTTTAAGACCTGGTGTTAATTTAGATTGTCTGGGCTTTATTTTGATGGTCTTTTTTGGGATGCATTTATTTAGGGCATTTTTAAGTACATTTTCAAATGAGGTATAATTTTCGTTTGAGTTTTTATTTATCGCGATGATATCATTCCAATTTACGTTTTCAAGTTCGTTTTTAAATAATTGTATATTATCTTTACTAAAAATTCTTTTGGTAACTGACCAATTTGTAAATTTTTGTGAGGCAGACGGTACTGTCATCAGTATGCCCCTGTGGTCAGAAAAACCTAGTTCTTGTATAGATAGCTTTGAATCATTTGGCTTAAAGTTTGTGAAAACTAGGTCAATACATGAGGAGCTTGAGTGAGTGATTCTAGTCGGTACTGTAACTCGCTGGTGAAAGTTATATTCTAACATAAGGTTAGACAATCTTGACTTTTCGTTGTTATCTGACAAGAAATCTATATTAAAATCACCGCCGATCACGGTATTTTTGAATTTATCTTTTAATGAAATTAGTTTTAGTACTTTAGTTAAACATGTATAAAAAGATTCGACATCCCTTCTCCTGCTAGGGTAATATACATTTATAATTAATAGATTAGACATCGGTATTTCAATGGCGCATATTTCGAAAATCAACTCAATCGATATGGATACAATATCAATTCGTTCTCTAGCTTCTATAGTGTTCTTTGTCAGAATTAAAACACCGCCTCCTTCGTGGTGTTCCCGGCAAAAGAAAGAGGTTACATTAAAATTGGGGATATTTAGTAGGTCTTTTTTTACTTTACTGAGCCATGACTCAGAAACACATATAACTTGAACATTAGAGTCTTTGCCCGTAAAATCTTGCAACAGATGGGTTTTGTTCCACAAACTTTGCATATTTTGGAAGAGAATAAGAAGCTTAGGCACGAAAAGTAGGGTTTGATGTATTTCCGTTTTGAAAGTTCTGAAAGTTCTTGGTGGTGGTGCGTCGGTCATTGGAACTTGAGGCATCATTTACGGCAGGACTTGAAATAGCGGTACATTTGTCTTCAGGTACTATTGCGGGCTGAGAGACGAGTTGACTCTGTAACTTATCAATACTTAGGGTTTCAGTTTGCTCTCTTATGTAGGGGTTGGTATAGCTATTTTGATTAACTTGAGTCGCTGTAGATTGCTGAGAAGTTTCTTGTGAACTATTGAAGTTCAATGCTGCTGTTGAAGTATCAGGTCCTATATTAATTTCCGTTTTTGGTTGAGGTTTAGGATCCAACGTAGGATGGTATTCTATTCCGTTTATGTATAGTTTATTGTTACGTAATACAGCGTGTTTACCACTCTCTCGGGCTCTACGAAGGTGATCTCTCAGATGTCGTTTTATACTTAGGGCTTCATTATCCAGGACGTCTGATACGCCGTACCCTGTATTCCAGAAGGCACGAGCGTTGTCTAGGATGTATGTTTTCATGCGTTTGCTGATCAATTCAATAATGAGCGGTCGACGATTTCCATTTTTACCTATTCGCTTTATGCTTTCGATGTAGCCGTTAATGCTCACGTTCAAAATGTCGCAGAACATATTGTTTATTCGGGGATACAATTCGGATTCTTTCTCACCATAGTACTCATCTAACCCATAGAGTACAAAGCTTTTGGGGCTCTTATTCTCGGGTTCAGGCTTGTGTTGTGTGTCCAATCGGATCTGAAGGGCTTCCAGCTGTATTTTAATTTGTCGGTTTTCACTTTTCAGCTTTGCGATATCCGTGTCTGCGTTATTAATTTGTAGCGACATTGTTTCTTGCTTAGACTGTAACGAAGCGTATTTTTGTGAGAATTCGGCTTTCAATTCGGTTACCGCTGTGTTAATCTCCGATTGAAGTAACTTTTTCATATCGGTAAGCATTAGTGAATTATTACTTTTTAGTTTATTGTCTAGTAGAATGCCAATTTGTTCGAGTGTTATAGGTTGAGTACTTTGTATTTGTTGCGGATTTAGGGTGTCGCCGAGGAGGTTAAGATTTGATTGGAGATTGGATTCATCGGTCATAGATATGTTGTCGAGTGACATATTTGTCTGGTCCTGCTGGATTGTGAAGCTGAGCTGGCCCCGGACCGGGGTTTGATCATTTTTACGGCGAAATGTAACGTTTGTACACAGTAGGCAGCGAAAGTCGCGCTTAATTTCGTAGTTTTTTGTCATGTAGGTTGCTGTAGTTATGTTAAAACATTTATAATGGTACGGCCTATTGCAGGTCACGCATATTAATTCTTATTGACGATCGATTGGAAGCTCGCACGCGTTACAGTTCATGTTTGCTATTTTTATTGGCAAAGTTCAGCCGGCGGCGAAGGGTTAACTTGTTTTTTTTTTTTTTTTTTTCTTTTAATTGACAGATATAAGTGCTGGAGTAGAAAATTATATATAAACCACCACTTAAATAAAAATAATAGAAAAAATTCAAAAAAGTCACAAAAAGTTTTTTTCCGCTGGGAATCGATCCGCTTCTCTAGCAGAGATATTTTAAGCAATCTAATCGACAGATATAAGTGCTAGAGTAGAAAAAAAATATTAAATCATTAGCTGCCTAGGCGTAACTACCCATTGTAAAATTCAATAACCGATTATGTGTAAAAAACACAAGCACCAATTTTCTCATTTAACGGCCGAATTTGGTACCTACTCACCCTAACGGTCAAATTTGGTACTCATCCAAATAGGGTTGTCAACGAACCTAGTCCAACACGAGGTTGGATAGCCTATTACTATCATTACCAACGTTTAATGACATGAAACATTGGCCCAACACGGCAAACATTGACCCAAACCAATATGGATGAAATACGCTGGCACATGCTTCGTATATGCCTAAATTAAACGTAGACGAGTACCCGTACTTAATTAAATTCAACCAAATAGAGGTGGTTTTAAGAATTCACACAATATTATAAGTATTAATTTATTAAATTGCAACGGTTAACACTCACGTATTTTTATCACAATAGGCGTGACATGTTTCGACTGCATCGGGCAGTCATCGTCGTCATTGTCGGGCAGTGATGCCCGAGCCGCGAAGGTGACAATACCACGCTGTCTGTCCGACGATGACTGCCCGATGCAGTCGAAACATGTCACGCCTATTATGATAAAAATACGTGAGTGTTAACCGTTGCAATTTAATATCAGTATGACTCACGAAAGTTTAAATTATAAGTATCTATTTGATGAAATTAAACTAAAGCACAGTATTACCAAAAACATATACTACAAAATATCTCTGTATACACTACAATTTGTGTGTAGGTAGTTTAAAAACTTGCATCGATATTTTACTAATACCTTGACTGTAGGTACATTGAAACTTTTCAATACGACAGTAAATAAATGCCCCAAATTCAGACTACTCACGTCAATAAAGTCGGAAATAGCTCGAAATGTGAGTGTGCGTAAAACAGCCACTGCGGCCAGACGCATGACTCATGAATAAGGGACAGGGGCTGTTCCGAAACATGTCGAGCTATTTTCGACTATATTGACCTGAGTAACCCGGTATAAGTAGTCTAATATGTCTGATGCTTACGGAAGTTTTCTAATTAAAAGTGCCCAAAATTTTATTTTCAATCGCCTGTTATTTTTCATTCCAAAAAAATCTAAAACCGAACTTAATCGTATCCACGGACAGAGATCCACTAAAAACAATAATTCTGGAACTATTGTTTTTAGCGTTGTCTCTTTATTATTTCATTGGTGTAACAAGTACTTTTACGTTGGCAATGTTGGACCAAACAGCCCAATGTTTGTCAGACCTAAGTAAACAGACATTTTCACCCCAAGTGAAATTACTTGTAACCTAACGTTTAAAGTGTGTTCAGCTTAATCGTTATGACCCTTGTGTTAATCGGGCGAATGAAACTTCTAGAATCCTAAAGAAATTAATTTCTTTTTACACATCTTCGCAAGAGGACAGCATTTTGATTAAACTACTGGAATCGATTCCGCTTCCGCGGCTTCCTCACACAGGATGCTCCCCCATTTATGACCTTCGGTACTTAAAAATACTAGTGGCACGGAACTCTCAGTGTGCGGCAATTATAAGGTTTTCGGATTTTCTCCTGCATTTGTGCTACAAGCTCTTGCTTTGTGCCAAATTTCGTGATTCTAGGTCAACGGGAAGTACCCTATACATTTTGATTCCCATTGCAAAATTAAATGTACGGGAAATGCGACATAAACGGTCGTATTTTTTGATTGCGTTGACGTAGAGGCTTGGTTCATTTACAGCTTCAAGAGACTGCAGGCTTGTGTATGTGGTATTCATTTCAACTTGCTACCTCTACGCGTTCCCGAGATAAAGGGTCTTGACAGACGGACGGACGGACAACATAGTGATCCTATCAGGGATCGGTTTTGTTCCCGTTGAGGTACGGAACCCTCATAACACATTTTAACACATTTTGCATTTTTATTGAAATGTTCCGAAACATGTCGAGCTATTTTCGACTTTATTGGCATGAGTAACCCGATATAAGTATATTAAACATGAAATGTGTTCAATAATCTACCAACAGTAAGTACCACATTTTCACCTTTTCTCTAAACAAAATATCTTTTAAGGTTTGAAAATAAATCAGCTCCATGTCTTCATTTCGTAAGACAAACGGTAACGACCTATCCAAGATGGCGCGTATGTCAGTTCACAAACTATTCTCAACAAATGTAACCACACATTGGTCGCAGGTGTAACAAACAGCCCAATTTCCGTTAAAAATAGTTCAGACAGATGTTCCCTATTTACGTGTTTATGGTTCTGGTAACCCAGTGCACGCGATACGGTAAACAGACGCGTTGTATTTTTCAAAATTTGTTTACTTTTAGGACGTAACTTTGTGTTGACGATAAATACTTGTGCTATCTTTAACTTGGAACTCTTTTTTAGGGTTCCGTAGCCAAAATGGCAAGGAACCCTTATAGTTATAGTTATAGTCCGTATGTCACAGCGGTTTTACCCAGTAACTATAAAGCATATGGTAATGATATTACCATTATTATTAATTTGTGTGCCGCTACTTAGTTTTGCCTATAAGTTGCGAAAAAAATATGTTTAGTCGGCCCGTACATGTTTGCCCAAAAAATTGTTTGTCAAATATCTACTTGTGACACATCAACGGATAGGTCTTTGAAAAGAATTTAATGGTTTCTCATACAAAAATTTGATTAATCAAATATTTTGCGAAATAATTGCTCTGAAAGTCTGAAAAAGTGGGAGACTCTACATACTTTAACTTTTAATCACAAAAATGTGGGAAAAATTCAGGAAGATAGGATATAAGACAAACTTACCACGAAAATTATTTTGAACAAATTTGTTCAAGCCGTTTTTGAGTTGTTGCAAAAAAAAACTATTTTTGACAAAAAGACGTTAGTGCCGTAATATACGAAGCCACTTATGCCTTTTTGCTTGCACAGTTTTTTGTTCGTGTACCGGTACGGAATCCTCAATTATGCGTGGCCCGACATGCACTCGGCCGGTTTTTTTATACCTTAGCCATAGTAGACGGAGCTTTAGCTACGAAAATAGACATGCACTGGAACACGAAAGCTCTCTAGTTAATGCCATACTATAATTATTAATCAATCCGGGCGCCTGGAAGCTATTTAGCGGTGGCTCTGGGATTGGATGAGCAATAAAGGGGTCGTCAAATCAATTGAAGGTACTTATGCAATTTATAGCTCTGAGTTTGGAATGGAATAATAGCTAATTATGTACCCATTCAAGTCAAATATACATTGCCAGGCGTTTTAATTGGGGCAAAAGTGCTACCGTCCAAGGGCAAAAAGTGCCAATGTCGTATCATTCATAAAGGTCAGCGCCTATACTTTTTCATTACGTTATTTCAAAAATACATGATCATGTCCAAATATTCAGTCGATTACCCCGACAGGCGACGACAAACAGCAACTATCACGGCCACCGCTGAAAAGCAGCCAGGCGCCTGGATTAATTTATAATACAACAAGGTGGACCGTACTTATTGCTAAAAATACAGTTTAATAATACAGGCTGTAACTAAAGTACGGAACGATACTTCAACTGCTTATAAAGTCAATGATCCTGAGTATTGCAAGTGGAAAAATTTCGAAATTCGAGAACATTTTTTTTTTACTTTGTATGAAGATAGGTGGTGCATTTTAGATCAGCATTCCATACAAATTGATTTTTTTTAGGGTACTTAGGGTCATTGACCTTATCAGCTGTTGTCAGCATGATAGTCTTCAACAAGGTTTAAATAGTGATCACTGTATAATTTTGTTTTTTTAACTTACAGTGGAACTCCAGCATACAATAAAAATCGTTCGCAACAAATCAAACTGTGGGCGTCGATCTTTAACAAGATAGCTAGATTTAGAGGCTACCAATTTACGAGATAAGTGGATACACTCGTACAATACTCGTAGTCGTTATCAAAATTGAGACATTAAGTACTGTCTGATTTAATTTGTAGATAGTGAGTCATGTTCTCAATATGTCTACTAAAAAAATATGAATACAGCCAAAGTGCCAAACATATGTATACTGGATTTTACCAGGTCGTTTCGGTGGTCGGTCAGCTTCGCTTCGGTCGACAATTACATATTTATTATCAGTTAGTTCCTGAAATATACCAGAGATTACGTTTTGTTTATTTTGGAGCTAATCTATGTTAGATTCAGTCCTACGGCTTACAACTCGCTCTCCACGCTCCGACGACAGGGCGTCCACGAGCTCGCTGGAGGCCTCAAGGTGGATGAGGAAGAAGGAACCAGAGAGAGGAGCAGCTCCTCTTCGAAGGGTATGCCAGATCCATCTCCACTTCAGCAGCGCTACAGGCGATTGGAGACTGTCTGCATCTCAGCATATGCTCTAGAATTCCTGGTTACGTAACGAGAGGCTAGCCAAGAAGTTTGCTCAAGATAGAAAGGCGTGGAAGGATCTTGTGTATGCCCTATGCACCTCCGGGGTGCCCTAGGTTCTACAACTACTACAACCTATGTAAGTTGCAACGGCCTCGTATTTTTATCACAATAAGCGTGTCATGTTTCGACTGCATCGGGCAGTCATCGTCGGACAGAGTGGTGTTGTCACCTTCGCGGCTCGTTACTCAAATGTGACGATGATTGCCCGATGCAATCGAAACATGTCACGCCTATTGTGATAAAAATACGTGAGTGTTAACCGTTGCAATTTAATATCAGTATGACTCACGAAAGTTTAAATTATTTAACCTATGTAAGATTCTAAATACATATTTATTCACTTCCCTTTACATATAAACAGTTAATTAGACAAAATCTCCCCAACACAAAAACAGACCTATCTCACATTACCTAACTTCAAGCAAACATTTCAAGTATACTAAGCTAATTAGTGTCCGACTCAAGTTACGGTTTCGGCCTAAAAATCATGTTTCGGCCAAAAATCAGCCGATCCTTTCGGCCGCGCCGAAACTTACAATATCGTACTTTCGGGTCGCGTTCGACTGACGTCGGGTGAGCTCGGCACGGCAATATGACATCACTATGACAATGCTGAAATTTCAATCCAAAAAAAGTGAAATTGGTACATGGAGATGACATGTTTCATTATTTATGTCTGAAAAATGGCTCACTGACATTTTATTCAGCGTTCAGGTTTCGGTCGAAACATGAATCAAAACCGAACCTTCGGTTTCGGTTCCTGCAAAAAAAAACATTTCGTTCGGACACTGAAGCTAATCAATATCATCTAGTACCTGCTGAAGTTTAAGCGTTTCATTATGAATTCCGCCAACTTCCAACAGACGTCGATATTGAAATTTCATAGTTCATTCCTGATTAATTATCGCCATCGGGCCGTATTCGAGTCTACATTTCAGTTTGTGGTAGGACTCCATTTTAACTAATATTTGTAATTTCAGTCAATATTGTAAACACCCTGGACGTTCAAGTGGATCGCTATGGCGTGTGGGTAGATCACAACTAAAAACTCGCAGCTCATCAGTTTACTCCGTGAACATAGCGCTTGCAACAGTGTCGAAATATCGGGTGCTCAATAAAACAAACATACATGGTAATTATCCCGTTTCAAATATTAGTTATAATGCAAATGACCATGTTAGCTTAAAATCGTATATTATGGCTCCACGAATATGTGCAAAAGAGAGATAAGTATTCCAAAACAGTTGTTTAATTACCCATAAACCTTGATAGTGCCAGAATATAAGATAACAATGCTGGTAAAATTATACGAATATAGGATGACACACACTAGGACGCGACGGGACGGGACGGGACGATCTGTCAATTTCTATAGAAAGAATCACGTGATAGCTCGGAGCCCTCGGATGTCACGTGACGTGTTATAGAAACTGGGAGATCGTCCCGTCCCACCCCGTCCCGTTCTAGTGTGAGTCACCTGAACCCCAAAGTTTAGATACAACAGTGAATAAGAAACAGCTTTTTATCTACCACTAAATATAGCAAGCTCCAGTTTAAGAATGAATCCTGTTTTGCGAACATTAAATTATATTGTGGACCAATAAAAAAAAGAATATAAAAGTTGAAAAAAAAAGTGAATATCGCTCACAATATTGATGAAGTAGGAACAGACTCCTTTTTGCCTTAGAAATATAAAGGTTAGCTGGAAGAGATCCCTTATAGGGATAAGCTCGCCTTTGTACCTTTGTTCTTATCAAAATGTTTATTTTTACTATATTTGTGTACAATAAAGTGCTTACAAACAAACAAACAAACAAATATAATTATGAGAAATGAAACACTTTAATCGGATTAACCAGATATATGAACACCGTGACGGCCGTCTAGCCTAATAGGCAGAGGTCCCGGGTTCGAATCCTGGCATTTATTTGTATCTTTATCACGAATAATTGTTCCTGAGTTATGGATGTTTTCTGTATATTTAAGTATTTATATGTATCTATCTATTATATATATCGTCGTCTATTACCCACGACACAAGCCTTATTGAGCTTACCGTGGGACTAGGTCGATTTGTGTAAGATTGTCCCATACTATTTATTTAACATTTATAGCGATATCATAAGCTATCGTTAAAATAGCCGAATAGAGCCACATTTCAGGTGTGGAATTTCATTATGCTGGTATTTTAGAAATATAATTAGTATACCCATTGAATAACACCCGTTTTGTTTACATTCATAACATTAGGTCAATATTCGTTCTTTCCACTTCAGGTTATACGTAAACCACAAAATAACACTAACTAAAATATACAGCAGCGTGGAAGTTTTGATGCCTTATAATCCTTAAGTTAGCCCATTTTACTTAAAGGAAACATTATCTTATGTTATATTGTCTTCTGTTACCGCGATTGTTATGCATTGGAATTAAACACTTTATAACGGATTGATCGCGTTTATTAACATGACCCTACGTTTGCGTTTACGGGCTCGAAACGTAGGGTCATGGTGTCAATTATCTAATGTTTAAAAAAATATAAACCGAATTCGAAGTTTTTTTTAAATCTTTGAATCATACGGTAGATGTTGCTAAGCGCGTAAATCCTTTGCGTGGTTTTAAAGATTTAAGCATACATACATACATGCACACAGACAGCGGGAAGCGACTTTGCTTAATACTATGTAGTGATAAGTAAAGTTAGGTTTAATTACAAGACTTCGTTAGCAAAATGAATCTTTTCAGAACCCTCGACATATGCGTCCAACTCACACTTAACCACTTTAATTCAGCACGGCGCCTACTAGATATCCTTAAATCATCAATCATTATGAGTAACGCCTATTCAAGACTTATAAAGCACTTTTATGAACCTTTGAAAACGAGAGTAGACAAACACTCTCATCTTTCCAGTCTACTTTCATCTTTAAAAGAATGTAATAAGGTTGAGTTTTCAATATAGATAGATAAGATGACACTTGTCTTGTTGTGATGGATAGTGAAGTCTAATTGACAACATTTCATATTTTGAAGTTTTCCATTTTATGAGCTAATCAGAAAATAGAAGGCATTTTAAGCGACACGTTTTTTTTCTTTTTCATGATAACTCAATTTTTAATATAAAAAAACAATTTTTAAATGTCGCTCATTCTAAAAGAGCGTAAGTGGATGATGACGTCACTTTTATAACGGAATCCGGGGCAGAGTAGTTAATTAAAAAAAAGTTATCTATGACATTGTCACTGATAGTTGTCAAAAGTAAAAAGTGGCGGTTAGGTTATTGAGATAGATTTGTATTTTGCTAGTTAGCTGTTTGTAATTGTTTAGAACTATTAACAAAATAGATATAACGGTGATTTAATACGTTTAAAACGATGGCATCAACTAGTACAGGCTGTCAACTTTGCCAGTAGTAAAATATTGCTTTATGTCAGGTCAGACTGTAAAAACAACTCTAAAACATGGGCTGAAAAACATTTTTTCTTCGTTCCCGTTAAGAATCGAGCAGAATGGTGTCGTGCAGCAGGACTAAAAGGCACACCATCCAGTAATTTAAAATATTTGATGTAAGTATTCTTTGTTTGCTTTCATAAAAATAGATCACAACAGTACCTTACCTAAGAAGATAACATCATGTTTTGTATCATTTCAGTTGGAGGAGAACTTGGAAAATTATATCTGTTGGAAGACTATGAAAGAGACAACAAAGGTACCTAAATGCAAGACTCAAGACCTATCTTCCAATGTTTATAACACCATTATGTGCAACATCAAATTCAAATATAAACCAACAGCAATTTGATACTTTTAATGAAGCAAAAACTGACATACATGGTTGTCAAAGTGTGCAGTGCTCTCCTGAAGGGCACACCACAAGACTCAAATTAATGTAAAAATGTCACATCATACAACCCAGTGTTCTCTGTTAAAACCAAAAAAATTAGTACTTCAGAATACTGTACTAAAAAGTCCATCATCAGGCCCCATTCCTTCACACCTTGGAAGTACTTAAGAAGTCACAGAGTTCGATTCAACATCTGAAACATCTGCACCTGGCTTGGAAAATAAAGGATTCGTCGGCAGAGATTTTATGATGTCAATTATAAAGAAAATACCAATGACTTATTTGGAACTCCCATGTCAATATTATTGGATTATTGCCTTTCTATCAAATAATGCAGTCACTGAATTAAACATCATAACAGTTTATAAAATAAGAAATAATGAATACATTCACTAAAATGGCTGACTTATTTCAAACCCTCAGAGTCCATATTGAATGTGTTATCAGGAGGGTCAGGATTTACAAATTTCTGAAAACAGAGAACAAGTTTGTCAATACTTTAGACGATGCTGTACTTGTGGCCTGCGGATTGATAAATATACTATCTCCTATAATAAAAAATATGTAATATTTCTGTGTTTCTTTTTCTCATTACATTATAGTAATGTTAGGTATATCATGGTTTTAGACATTTACTATGTAAGTATTTTTTTTACTTTAGTAGCCTGTAGGAACCACTGAGCATATAATACAATGGTAGGAACCTTCTACATTTGGGATTCTTATTTTCTGTGAAAATGTTAATCGTATTAACATCCAAAATAATTTACTGAATCATAACTTAGGAACTAAGTTTTAATATAGGGCACCCGAGGACAGAGGGGATGTTATAAGAATATTAATATCAATGAAATAAAAACAGTATGGTTGTTATATGTATATGAGTAAAAGCAATAATTTATTCAATACATTTTACATTATCATTTCAATTACTTACTAGTAAGTAATTAACACTTTGTTGCACAAAACAGAATATGAGTTTACAAAAAGGTACCTATTTATAAATAGAAAAATAAAAAGGCGAACTTATCCCTACAAGGGATCCCTTCCAGTTAACCTAAGTAACGAATAACCTAGTTGCTATTAATATTTACTTTACGCTATCTAGTAATAAATAAATAAATAAAATAAAAATAAAAAGCCTTTTTATTCCATAACCACTTTTACAAAGTATTTTAAATCTAAATAATTTCATATTTTAAAGTAAGTGTTAGGACCCCTTCCGGGTATAGGCCTCCTCCAACCTCTTCCACCGATCTCGGTCTTGTGCCTCTGTGAGCCAGTTGCTTGTTACGCTTTCTATGTCGTCTGCTCAGCGAGCGCGTGGACGCCCAGCTCGGCGTTTGCCGTGCGGTCCCGTCCAAGTAGTTGTTTGTTTCGTCCATTTCTCCTGTGGCATCCTTGCGATGTGACCTGCCCACCGCCATTTAAGTCGTTATGAGTGCTCGAGAGCGTCAATAACTTTCGTTTTTTCGCGTATATTTGTGTGACGTGTTTTATACGCTATCTAGTAGTTTTGGAAAAACATTTGTAACCCAAAAACTTTCAGCAGCTGTAATGATGTGTTCAATATAGGTTTTCTCAATTTGAACCCAGTAGACAAGAACCTCTTTATTTTCCTCGAATTTGGGGCTTGCAACACAAAATAACCCATTCTGTTTGTTTGTTTCATGCATTTGCAGGTTTATTTGGGCTTTAAATTTGTCACATAGGCTGGCAAATCTATGTCACTGAAGATGGGCAGGTGCCCATCTTCAGTGACATGGTTTTTGCCAGCCTTTTCTTTTGAAGGGCATATGACCTTGATGACATACTCGTCAAAAATACCATCAGGTGATGCTTCCATTATAGGGGAGATAATGTAAAACTCAAATTTATTGATATTTATTTCCAGGTGCTTCTCTACTTCTTTGACATTCAACATTAAGTACTGTCTCATTTTCCTTATTTATATGCACAATTACTTTATTCAACTTTGTGTAAGTGTTTTGTTCCGGACTGATTCGGCATTGCACTATGCATTTTCCTGCTTCTCGTTTAACTTCCACATATCCTATAGCATTTTCGACATAGGAAGAACTACGATTACATGACAACATGATAGACAACTATGATTTTGCCGTTCTGATTTCAGCTGCATTATAATTATCACTTGTCATTGTGTACTCCATCATCATCAATGCTTCTACACACGGCAGGTTGGTGCTATCAGCGAAAAGCCCTCTGAGGGATTCATTGATCCAGCAATGCCAAGTTCGTAATAAAGTAAGTTATATGTTAGGTATATCGGAGTCCAGTGAGAAAGTGCCAAGTCGTTTATGATACCTATTCGAATACGAGCAAATTAATGAATTTAAAATAATTATAGCGTCTAGTATTTCAAATTAAGTGACAACTGAAATAAATATCAAACCTATCAAACCAACGTCTGACACGATAAACGTCAAACGTCAAACTTTTTAATATTTCACTATCTATCACAAGACTAAGGACTTTCTCGATTATGCTATAAAAGTGACGTCATCATCCGGTTTACACTAATTCACGATTTTCTTCAAAATTAACTAACAAAAAAATCCAAAAATATTTTTTTCAAGTTCTTCATACATGTTTACCGAAATGGTTTTTGAATTGGCATCATTTGAAAATATGAAATGTTGTCAATTGTTTGTCTTTAGATGTACGGAGTTGGATAGACGCGGCATGTTAGGTGTGAGAAGTGGTATGTTATTTGCCTTATCTATGAATTGTTTATTAATTTATTTAATCATTATTATACAAAGGAAATACTAACGTACAACAGGCGTACTTAATGCTATAAGGCATTCTCTACCAGTGAACTTTTAGACAAAACAGATTAATTTGTAGGCAGGCGGTGCAAGATCAACTGTTTTTACAAAACAAATTAAGTACTTCAATTACACAATTCAAACAATTATCATCATTTACTACTTTGTTCGCTGTCTATATAGTAGCAATAATTTCTGTTCAAGTAGTTTTAGAAGCTGGGAAGTTCCTTAGCGTTACTTGAAGCTTGTCAAAGGCCAACCATTCACCGCAGATAATAGTAGATTGTATATCAAGGGCATTAAGTAACACATTTTAGACAAGGAAATAGTATTCGAGGATAAAATGTGTATTTTGGGTATACACTCTGCTTTTCACTTCAATTGTGTTAGGTGAAAATATTAGGTTTTATTTCACTTGAAATCGTTGAAAATGTTTCATCTATGCTGCGATGTTATTTTACGCCCTAGTGCATGAATAGCGATTTTATGTCGCCTAGCAGTTTGACTTAAAGGCAAACTTTTCGAGCAGGAGAAGTGAAAATAAATATTTATACATAAGCTATAAAATTGGGGCATTTTATGTTCTCATGGACTCAAAAACAACGCAATGCCAAAATTCTTTTATACCGCGGTAAAAGCTTACTTATAGTACTTATTTATAGTAGATTTTTCAATGACCTACGAAAAATAGTCCTCGCTGTTGGAGCCATGGGGATCAACTAATTGTGCCTATAAAATATTATATAAGCTACAAAAGCAACTTTAAGCTTACCATGATTTATATTCGATTGCGACTACGGCATTCGAAAGCATGTCCGTCTCGCCACCACTCTGGTCGGAGCGAGACGCCCATACGTCATACGTTTAACGGCCTCCTAGCCTATTTGGTAGTGACACTGCCTACGAAGCAGGAGGTCCCGAGTTCGAATCCTGGTCAGGGCATTTATTTGTGTGTTTATCACGAATATTTGTTCCTGAGTTATGGATGTTTTCTATGTATTTAAGTATGTATATTTGTGTCTATTATATATCGTCGTCTAGTACCCACAACACAACACAAGCCTTATTGAGCTTACCGTGGGACTAGGTCGATTTGTGTAAGATTGTCCCATAACATTTATTATTTATTATTTTATATTATTATTATATACGTTTAAATGCCGCCGTCGCAATCGAATACGACTCATGGTAAGCAAACTTATACCTTTAAGGAATCTCTACACACAACTTTCGAGCAATCGGGCGAAAAACATGAATAGAGGTGTCATGCCATTTCTGAGGACTTTCATTGTTTTTTTATACCACGACGGTGGCAAACAAGCATACAGCCCGTCTTATGGAAAGTGATCACCGTGGCCTATGGATACCTGTAACTCCAGTTGCCGACTCATTGAAATATTGTACAGTCGCCATCATATATATCGGAGCGTCCGAGGCGTTTCAAAATATATGAACAAGCACTCTAACTCCATCACAATGTTGAACTGTGTGAGATTCGCCCAAAAATGTTTAAGGTATAGGTACTCATAACTACCTTATACGTGTACCTATGTATTATAGATGTAAATACATCTAATTACCATATAGCAAAGTGTTACAACATAAATGAATGCCGTTAACACAGAATAACAAAATGAACCTCTTCATAAATTACTGTAACCGGGAAATAAAAATCATCGCAACCTTTTAACGTAACACCACCAGATCTGTTTCCCTCACCAGTTTCAGTTAGACCTTTGATTACACTTAAGTGTTATGGATCTCGAGGTCTATATCACTGGTTACGCAAAATGTGTGAATTAGGCAGGCTACGAAGTTTAGTATCTCTGTCATTCTAGAGTGCGAAATTACAAGTGTGACGGAGAGGCAAAACTAGGCCTCCAGAGCAGCCACCCGAGATGTGACACATCGTTAGCAGACGGCCGAGTCGGACACGGCCGATTACATTTGACTAATGTCTCGAGTGATGTGCTGGGAATATTGCTCAAGCTGGGAAACTTTGCGTGTGATTACAAGAAATCTTAATGTTTGCCATTATGTCTTTTAAGCATTTAAAAATAAGAGTGTACGGTTTCTATAAGGACCATTTTATTTGTGTGCCTGACTTAAAAATAGCGTTTTTTTTGATAATAATGCTAAGAACGCATGTGTTGCTGATAAATAGATAGGTATTGGAAGTGCGAAATCAGGTTTGTGATTTCGACCAGATTCCAGTATCGCACCATTCTGGTACTTTTTTGAAAATAAAATGATACTTGAATACTAAGGAACGACAAGAGACGAGACGCTTTTGAATCAAACCGCCGTTAATACTCATTTTTGAAAACTAATAATTCAATTTTGTGGGAGTAAAATTGGTTACCGGTTTATTAGGCAGGCATTTGGTCCTATCCTCCATAACCCAGTATTTTGTCCACCACTATCACCTAATAGTACCTACAGTATATTTTAGGTTCCATTAACTCTCCATAGTCCATACTCTGCGTGCGTCCCATGACTCGGGCAGGTGCAACATCCGCTCGGTGTACCCCTTACATTTCATTAAATTGTTGAAAGGTACTCAGCGTGATGGCTTCGGCTCCGCGTACACCTCCCAAAGGTCCAAAACACTATTGTTCCGTGATGGAAAAAACTATAAGCTTGTCCAATTTGCTCAATCAAAAAACCGCTTATATACTTTTAATAAAATAAGATTCCTAACACACAATTTCCTTGTACATTTCAAATTCGTGCCTTTGCAATATTCTTCTCAAGTGGCAATATTTCCGTCACAGTCCATCACTAGCACCGACGACGCATCTGACCATTTATAAATTCACGCTAATATATCAACATTTATCTACGCTGAACATGTCCTTAGGATTAATGCCCGTGTCGCGTAGCTTTATAAAAAAATATTTTAACGTCCTTTTAATATTTGGTTTAATGAAATTTGCGCTTTGAATTTTCAATGAACCGTGATCTCGTGTTCAAAATTAATCTGACTGATTAGAGAAATCCGACCATGTTGACTAGATTTTATTAACCTGAAAATTAAAAAAAATGTCTTTACCTATTATTAATATTGTCTTTTGTTTCCGCGACTGTTGTCCATTGTCATTAAACACTTTAGAGCGTTAATCGTCTTTATTATTGTTAGCCTTGTCATCATGGGCACAATTTCAGCCGAAAGACGTCCACTACTGGACGCAGGTACGGCGTTAGGACGCTGTACCAAGGATCTTCCTTGACCTTGTTCAAGACTTGAGAGAGATTGAGATACTTCAGAGACCTTGTTCACATACATTATACATGATTCATAAGAGGTGAGCAGGATTAACCTTACGGTTTCAGTGAATAAAGCTATTATTTTATATCAGAATTAACGAAATTAACGATAAATTTAATTCTAGTATGAAATAATAGCTGTCACTGTCACTTAATGCCTGTATATGTCACCGTTCAATTGTGAACTCCCGACGGATATATAAGTTGACTAGGGATATTATAAACTAACTTAACCTATATTAAATTGCAACGGTTAACACTCACGTATTTTTATCACAATACGCGTGACATGTTTCGTCTGCGTCGGGCAGACCTCGTCGGACAGACGGAGAGTGGTGTTATAAGAAAATAGACCGGCTTGGAAACCAGTGCTTATAACACCACCTTCGCGGCTAGGACATCACTGCTCCAGTCCGCCGTAGGTACCGGCTCGCGCGCGACGAAGCGGGAGCGGGGTGATCCGCGCAATCCGGCGCCGTTGTTGCGGGAGTCTGAATTGTCGGATCGTCTGACGGGATCAACGACAAGCACATATAGAGTGTATCGGAAGGCCACACACACAGACCGTTATCTACAAGCTGACTCACACCATCACCCTGCGCATCTGTCTTCTGTGCCGCGTGCACTTATCAACCGGGCGCTGCGGCTGTGCGACCCGCAGTACATACAAGACGAGTTACGTCACGTGAGACAGGTGTTGGAAAGGAATGGGTATAGTTGGAGACGGAGTCAGCGCGCGGCGAGTACCAGCAGTATACAGCGGTCGCATACTGTAGAGAGAGCGCCTGCATACCTGCCTTTTGTCAAGGGAGTGACGGACAAAATTGGTCGCCTATTACGCCGTAGGTACAGCATTAGGTCTATTTTTCGTCCACATATCAAAGTGAGGCAGCTGCTGCGTTCTCCTAAGGACCCTCTTGGCAACCCGGGGGTGTATGAAATCCCTTGCGACTGCGGTAGGTCGTATGTGAGGGAAACGGGACGGAACGTGTCTACGAGATTATCAGAGCATATTCGTAGCGTGAAAAATCAGGACGTAAGGAATTCGGCGGTGGCGGAACATACTTGCGGTACGGACGCGACGCATTTCATTCGGTTCGATAAAGTGAAGGTGTTGGCACGGGAAAAATGTTATGTGCCACGCAAGATCCGTGAGGCCATTGAAATCGGACGTCGCCCTAATTTCAACCGCGATGGAGGTTGGACTCTGCCACCGGCTTGGAAACCAGTGCTTCCTAGAGGGAACGTGAATGGGTTTGGTGACGATTTAGTGGACACGGTTAGTTCGGTGTGCTTGTCGTTGATCCCGTCAGACGATCCGACAATTCAGACTCCCGCAACAACGGCGCCGGATTGCGCGGATCACCCCGCTCCCGCTTCGTCGCGCGCGAGCCGGTACCTACGGCGGACTGGGGCAGTGATGTCCTAGCCGCGAAGGTGATAACACCACTCTGTCTGTCCGACGAGGTCTGCCCGACGCAGACGACACATGTCACGCCTATTGTGATAAAAATACGTAAGTGTTAACCGTTGCAATTTAATATCAGTATGTCTCACGAAAGCTTAAATTATATAACCTAACCTAACACAATCTCGTGCGTTAGTTTATAAACTAACGCTTCTTACAATTCTACGGTGTTACAAGTATACATAGAAAACCTCCATAACTCAGAAATAAATTACAAGAACCAAGTTGGACGCTAGAACTGTAAAAAGTGTAAAATGGTACATGTTAACTAAGAAATCATGACTCATTTTTAGCATGCAAAGTTCAACGACTCTTGTCTGGTGAAATTGGTCTAAAAGCAGCTTTTAGATGCTTTTAGATGACTAATAAGTATTTTCGACGCCTTAAAAAAGTAGTTAAACTGTGTTTATGACTTCACACAATGCGCGAGAAGCTATTAATGAAACGTATTGACCGGTCACTGATCTACTTAGCCAGGGGCCTACCATGGTGTCTTAACGCGATTCAGTTGACGACTTAAACTGAGTCGCTTCCATACAACTAAGCCTAAGCTGAACCTAAACCGAATTGCGTTAAGATGTCATGACAAAGCCCCAGAACTCATTGTAATTAGTTACAAGTTAAGAGGCTGTAAAACGGCGTTAAATGGCTTTTGACCAATGAAGAAAATGTCAAATACAGATTTTATTTTTCCTTTCATTCTCTTAAATTCAAATGATGAGCAAAACTAATCCAGAACACGAAGAAGAGGAGATAATTTCAAGTAGAGGAAATCATTAAACTGGTTTAAATAATCAATATTGATCCAAATACTCCTAATTTACCACTTCTACTTTATTTTAGAATAATAATTACATAAAATGAAAACATACCAATTGATTTTAAAACAGTCCCTAATGTAAACGCGTTTACAATTTGTTATTTATTTTAAAACACCATCTGACATTTGTTATGCTTTGTTTACACTGGCTGAATAGATGACGTCTAGGTTGAAAATTTTGTCTGTCAGTTGGTTTATCCAATAGTAGATTGAGTTACAACTGTTACAAGAGTTCAAAATGATATATTTCCGGCGAGGGCGTACATTGAATACCGAATGAAGTGATGGATTCTACAATAGATTCCACAGTAGAATCCTGAGCGTGATGAGGAGTTCCAGCGTTAACGCCCAAGAGGAAAATAATTTTGATACCCTGTGACATAAGTATTACTGCTTTTCTCACTAACTAAAAGGAAATAAACAAAACCGAAAACAACATCATACCAACACCACGATAAAGCTAATGCCCGAAAACGTAAAAGTGAACAGAAAAGTGCCAATTTGATCCCTCCCAGCAGGAAAGAATAATGCCACTTTGATCATTCCTAGCCTGAACAGAAAAAAAACCCTTTTATGAAAAGGTGGTGTGCAAAACTATTATTCTATTAAATCTGTCAGTTAGATTATCCAAAATTATTAGATACTATTTTACCCCAATATAACTAATATTGACTAAGATGAAGAGCATCAAAGTTTCGGGGTGAGAGCTGGTGACGTCACTATTCGGTAAGAATTGTACCTAATTGTGACGTCACGCGAAACTTTAATACACTGTATTACCATTTTTTTTGTGACGAATAAAATAAAATATACGAGTCTAATCTTAATAATCCAACAGACGGACTAATTAGTTTTTTTTGTTGTCTAGCCTATTGCCAGAAGCTTATAGTGTAAACCGGCCTTTATAAACTGAGTCACGCGGCTATATTTGATCCCGGTATATTGGTAACATTAATGTAAACATGTCTTTATTCACCTAGCTCGGCCAATCTGTGGGCGGGATCGATGGTCGAAATAAAACGTTACTAGTGAAAAATTGAGGATTATGTTTGACACCAATGTTAGTTTAATTTGTTTATTAGCTTAGACGTCAGGGTCGAGTTTAAGGGATTATATTAATGATATTATTTTATTAACACTAGTCAGTTTAAATTTAGATGTTTAAATTGTTCTCCGAATTAAAGTTGGGAAATTCGAATTCTCGTGGGTTTACCTCTGGTTTGTTATTTGTATAAGGGTGTTTTTGCGTCACTGGCCAAACTGTAAGTAGTGAATGTATAGGTCATACTGACCAACTTTTATTATGGAGCCAATGCCTAAATCGTATAAAAAAATTTGGCTGTCCCATGCAAATTGGCAACCGCCGTAATGTATGGGACAGCCAATTTTTTTTTCATATATACTCGTACGTACAAATTTGATTGAAGTTACCGCGCCACTAATTAGTTTGACATGGCAAAACTATAAGGGATGACTCTCACCAATCCGATCCGATCCGGGACGATCTGTCAGTTTCTATAGAAAACGTCATGTGACCTCCTGCCATCCTTCCGGGTTTCCCCGGATTTGTCCTAGTTTGGAGGCCGTTCGGGGAGCGTCCGGGCCGGATTTTTAAAACTATCCGGGATAAACCCGGACTTTTTTGAATTGAAGTGAATCCGGATGTCCGGAATGTCCGGGATTTTAACTTTCTGCCCGGTTTCGGAAATGTCCGAGATGGTGGCGCTATCTCCGAGGGCTCCGAGTTTTCACGTCATTATTTCTATAGAAACTGACCAATCGTCCGTGGATTGGATGGTATCGTAGTGCATCCTTGAGGTTCTCTTCCCTTCACTACGGAACCCTAAAATGTACGTGTGCTTTCGTCAATTACGCTAAAAGTATTTAAAATATCGACTGCAGTTTGCACCTGCGTGATAAATAAACGGACCAAAATAAAGCTGATTACGCAACTGAGCACTCGATCCGACTATGCAAGTGTTGAATATTCAAGTGCAGTTGAACAGAACACCCGTAGAGGTAAGGTAAACGGCCCAGTGTATTACACTGACCCTGTGGATGACGTTTTAGAGCTTATTTGAAAGATATGATAGGAATAGATACATATGAATATTTTGAATTGACTGGTAGAGAATGCCTTATACCATTAAGTCCGCCTTTTGTACGTTTGTATTTTCTTTTGTCCAATAAAGATTAGATAAATAAATTTAAAAAAATACTTATGTATTTATATGTATTTTTCTATATAACATTTAAAACTTTCGCGATTTGAACACATATTTAAACATAATTATTAAACGGGTCTAACGCGAATTAACTTGTTTACCTTATTTACCGACGTTTCGACACAGGTTTCACTGGTCATGGTCGCGGCTGACTGATGTCCCAGCAAAATGTCAAAACAGAGATTTGTGTAACTACCCAACGAAAAGTCTATGTAGAAATTTGGGGTAAACACACAATTTTTAAACTACCGACAAAACATGTTAATTATTGTCAATAGTCCGACACACGACACTCACAATATCCCCTCGCACATCCGAAGATATATCCCGTGTTCCCGTGGCTGCAACTTCTGGATCACTGGTCCCCAAGTTGGTGATAAGTTAAAACCATCCTCCCTATTAAAATTTCTAGGGTGTTTCTTGATTTCAATTGCCTCTCGAACTACTCGAGGATAATAATGGGTAAACAAGTTAATTCGCGTTAGACCCGTTTAATAATTATGTTTAAATATGTTTTCTGTTATATACCTACAGTTAAATATATGGCCGTATACTTATAACTGATTGTATTCTGGTTTAACTGGCCCTTGCCATGCATTCATTGCAAATGCTGCATTTCGGTATAGTTGCTAACGACTACCATGTTTTGTGTGTTTACCCATTTTTCTAAAATCATTGTGTTCGGCCACTTTGCGTGGTACCCTCTCTTACCTAGATTTAAGTTAATATAATATTGTTTCTCAGTAAGTGATTTTATAAAATCTTATGAGAAATAAATATCTTAAACCATAAACCATATTTCATTATATTGTACCTATATTACGTCGTGTAGTACCCACAAGCTTTATTCGAAGACTTTGGTCAATAAGCCAGGTGTTTAAATAACAATGGATCTCAAAATGTTCCTAACAATGGGCTTGTTTGTAAATATTCCTAGTCTATTGAGCTACCGTTTTGTCTAGTTACGAGTAGGATCATGTTTAATATCTACGAGTATAGTCGGATTACCAGTAGATATTTGGATGGATAATCAAAATATCTAATAGTAGATTACGTACCGAGGTCTGTAAAGTAAGAAATGTCTCAGATCTCGTGTAATTGTCGGCCGAAGCGAAGCTGAGGTCGACAAACATTTGATCTGAGGCTTTCTTATTTACTGGCCAAGGTCAGTACACTATTTTTCTGCTCGACGCAGTCGGCAAGCGGCGCATTTGTTTAGCGTAGCGGCCTGCAAATGGCTACTTGCCGGCCGGAAGGCAGAAAATTAATATTCCTATAAATTTAAACACAAAATAGTAGTTTATGCAACAGTGATATAATAATCTATTCAACGGCAATGCTACACTGTCACAACTGGAATTTAACTATAATTCAAATGGACGCTGTCCGGGCACTTTCAGATTCCTTCAGATTGTTGCAAATAGCACTTAATTTATACTCGTTTAATGTAAAGCATCGCTTTAGCTACTTAACATAATAGTAGAGTATGCAACAGTGATATAACAAGACAGCTAAAATAGCGAAAAAAGCTCAATCTTGAAAGGTGGCAGAATGTGGAACAAGTCGTATACCCACAAAAGAAAAAAAACAGTGCATGATTGTATGAAAATCCATATGAGCAGTGTTCTTATGGAATACCATAAGTATACAAAGTTATAATGTATACTTTTTTAATATCGCTGTCAGTCATCTAATTGACAGATAGAAGTGCTGGAGTAGAAAAAGCATAATATAACTTACAGAAAATGTGAAAATTGTCGACTAACCAGTTCTTTATTTATCTTTGGGTTCTACGGGCGACTGCCTTGGCTTTTCCGCCTTTTTATATAATTTTGTTGCAATGTGGCTAACCGATAATTACAAATATTTTTTTGTTTATTTGTAATTACAAATAATAATTAACCGATAATTTTGTGAGGCTGTTGATAGACAGACTTAAAAATCAAAGTAAATAAAAATGTAGGTTTTATTTATTTAAAAATAAGTGTACTTGTGTTGCATGTTTATTTGCTGCATGAAAGTCTGCGATAAGTTGCTTGGGAATTGATATTCGGCAAAATGATTTTCGGCAACAATTTAGAAAACCTTTTAAGACTTTATGAAAATTATAACGAGAAATAAGTGTGTTGTGACACGGGACTCTTGCTGTGTCGGAATTTCGTGACATATGTCATGTTTCTCGTGACAAATATCAGGAACTTTTCACAATAGTTTTAGTAGTCAAATTGATGTTTTTATTTAAAACTGACATGTTAGTGGCAAACAAGCATACGGCCCATGCAATAGTAAGCCACGCCCGTGGTTTATACACGCCTTTAAAACCAGTTTCACACCTGTCACCGTGGTGAAATGGGCCTAAGCTTCGTGAGTACGCTCATGCGAGAATCAGCATCCTACACAGAACATCGAAAATTGGCATTGACGAGAAAACCTCTTTGTCACTCCAATAAGCAAGTGTGACAGAGATGGAGATACAAATCCGCAATCGATCGATTTTCGTGGTATTAGGCCAGGGCCCGAGAAATCATGTAGTGACACCTAATACCAGCATATCGAACGCTGTTGTTCCGAGATTGGACGTGTCAGGCGTGCAATGGACAGGGGACTTAATTAAGTCGAGTCGAGATATTGATGGCGTGGCACCATGTGGAGCCAGACGAGTTTGCTGTCTGAAACGCGTGTGCATATAATACAGGATAAATCATGACACGTGAACTGTTCAAAGTGATCTTCTTTAGGCGCGTTGGGATAAGACAAAAATGCATAGCACCAATGAGTTTTTCGGAACTACGAAAAACGAGTATCATTTGATATTTACCAATCTCTTTTCGGTGAGAAAATCGTGAGGAAACCGGACTAATCCCGATAAGGCCTCTTATCTGAGTTGGAAGATCTGATAGAAGTTGATTTCGTAAAAACTAGTGACTAAGCCAACTCTTGGGATTTGTTGCCAAAGCGGACCCCAGGCTCCCTTAGCCGTGCTATAAGCCGGGAAAACGGTAGGAGGGTTTTTTTTCTTGACGACGATGAAAATATTTTTTTCTTGAGGTAAGGAAATAAATCTGGGAATTTCGCCTTATCTCGGGTGATTATGTCTTATAGTTTTAAAAATTCGTTTTATTTTATCTCAATATATTTGCCACACGCACTTATCGGTGTTACAAACAATGTTTTACATCGCGCTACCTAAGACAATCCTCAAATGGTAAAATAATACAATTTCATAATTTTATTTACTTTTGACATACCAATAGGACTCATATAAGTTTCGATTGGTTTTCATAGCCATAATTTCCTAACCTACTCTCAGAACCGTTGGCATTGTAGTAAAACTGATTCGGGGGTAGGTTAATTATAAAAATAAGTTTTAAACCGACCGCCAAATCGGTTACTACAATGAGGATTACCGCGAGTCGATTTTCCGCTAGGGGCGCTAGTGGAACGTGGGTACTGCAGGAACATTTCAAACGTCACTTTGACAATTTTTCATATTGACACAGGACCCACGCATGAGTGGCGCCGCCTGGTGAGCGACAATACGGTAGCTCCCATTAAAGCTACATTCAAACATGTAAATATATACAGCCATTTCCTCGACGTCAATACGGTCGGCTACATAAATATGTATTTAACTTTGAACCTTCTCCCTCGGTAATAAGGTCGGAAATGTGTACATAATTAGAGACGTCAATACAATTATGCCGACGCCTATTGCGACCGCTAGTTGAGATATGGCTGTAATTATTTAATGCCAGATCAAGACTGTTGTGCCAATAGCTGTAGGCAGATTGTTTCACGTCAATCCTGAAATCCAAATCTTGAAATAATATTATACTGGATGTTTGTTTTAATACTATAAACAAGCATACGGCCCACCTGATGGTAAGCGGTCACCGTAGCCTATGGACGCCTGCAACTCCAGGGGCGATACATGCGCGTTCGGAGGATTCGCTGTGTTGACAGCTAAAGGGGCAAGCTTTGCTCCGTGGGTCCCCAGCTGTCAACACAGTGAATCCTCTTGGAGCACTTTATTATACCTACTGGGTGTCTCCGACTATGGGGCTTTCAATTCAGGGTTTTATTTTCAACTGAAAAGATAGGTTGTTTTACAAAAAATAAAAAATGGCTGAATTGACAAAGTTAAAAATATTTTTTACACATACAAAATACAAATACAAATCGTTTATTTCCTTGAACAAAATAATGAACATTAAAAAAATAAATTTTTCATGAAAGTCTTCTTATAGCTTTATATTCACGACTTTTCGATATTTTTTGAACTTGCAGTGATATTTAATTTATAAAAGAAATATTAAAAATACATAAAATCCACAAACAATAAAAATTTAAACTATCTTATAATTATAAATAAAAAGCTGGCTCCAGCTTTGTACCTTGTACTTGCAGTTCAAAAGTTAGAGGGGAGGGGATACATTTTTTTTACTTGCGGAGCAATTATTTGCAAAAATATTCACTTTACCAAAAAGTGATTGAAAAAAACCCGAATTATTTTTTGAATACCCATCGAACAATACCTCACACTCTAGGGTCCAAACCAAAAAAAACATACCCCATTTACGTGTAGGGGAATGAGCTAAAAAAATTTATATACTTATATATTTTTACCAAATTTCAGCACTCTAGCACTAAAGGTCACTGAGCTTCCCGCGAACAGACGGACAGACATGGCAAAACTATGAGTTCCCAGTCGACTACGGAACCCTAAAAACGGTAGTGCACTTAAGACGGCTTTACATTGTTATTGTTTCCTTCATTTGGAGAGATTAAAATACAACTGCAAACAAAGTTGCCTACTGTGTAGCAAACTTTGTTCTATCTGTCCCTTTCAGTAGACGGGTTTCATGTTTCCTGTTGGAACCTTTCGCTTGCGTAAACCTGAATACACTCGAGTAAGCGTTCCGAGTCACTAGGATTTATTTGTACAACGTGTTTATGAACAATTGCTTTAAATTCAAGGTTGCACTTCAGCTTAAATTGAGGTTATTTCTCAAAGACGTGTGTCCATTTAGAAAATAACTACTAATTTAATTTTATCCCATATGGGATTTGCATGTGTGTAAACGGAGTATGAGTATTCGACCTGACATTGATATGTCATAGTTGTCACTTAGTAAAGTCAATATAAACATTTGAACCTTTATTTTGAATGTCAAATTACACTTGAAAAACAATTGTCTAAAATCCACAACATAGGCTTCGTCAGGAGGATACAGATTAGGCTCAGCTACAGGCTTCGTCACATACTTACAAACGATGTAATCCGCAACAGGCTTTGTCAATCATAACCATAAATTAAACCTAGGTAAAATGTTCACCCCGGATCGTAGCCGGCTCAAACGTCCCCATGACACTGGCCGCGTTGCCCCGCTGACAATAAAGTCTAAAGTCAATTGTAATGTCCGTTTTACATTAGCGGTTGATGCAACATAATTATAATTATTTTGTACGAATTTAATAAAACTAACTATGCCATTCGGTTTCCTTAATGATACCAAGCCACATGACGAAGTTTTTTTTTTTTTTTAATTTATTGGGAAACAAACAGCATGCAATTATACAAAATATAAACATTATGAATAATACAGGAGCCAAAACAGTTTCCACTAGTGAATTAAGCAGAAATGCTCAAAGGGAACTTAATCAAATACAAGTTAAATAATAGAGACTAAACATTTTAAAAGTATTATACAATGCAATAAGCAATGCGGCAAGCAGGGAGTTGATGAAATAACTGGAATTTTATCTAACACTTGTGCTTGTTACAGAAAGAGGCAAAAGAAAAAATTAAGTATAATAACAAAGTTCACTTAAAATGTGTCTAGAAGATAGTGTTACTCAATTAAACTTTAGTTTTCACTGATGAAACAAACTGATCAAGCTTCATGTTAAACACATCAAAATCAGAGTAATTTGTATTATACATTGAACATGCTCTAACAAGGTACGAGTTTTTGAGGTACCTAGTACGACAGAGAGGAATAGCAAACAAAGCTTTTTGTCTAGTTCGGGAATTAGGACATCTATAAGAAATATTACTAATAAGATATTGCGACTCAATTTTGTGATTTAATAATTTAAATAGAAATATTTGGTCTTTATGCTCTCGGCGTAACTGAAGAGTTACCATGATATCGCTATCAAACATTTTAAACCTATATTTCATCCATTTAATAAGTTTATTTTGAATTCTTTCTATAGAATCAATGTGTACCGAATATTGAGGACTCCAAACGACCGATGCGAATTCTAAATGCGATCTGACATAAGCATTATAAAGTAAAATAATTGTTTTGGGGTCATTAAAATCTTTGCTTTGTCTAAAAATAAAGCCTAACATTCTATATGCCTTTGAAGTAATTTTTTCAATATGCGAAGTGAGCTGGATTTCACTGTCAATGGTAACACCAAGATCCCTTACTTCGGTAACCCTATTCAGTATTTTGTTTTTGATCTTGTAATCAAAACGAATTGGATTATGCTTACGAGCAAATGAAATAGAGCAACACTTCTCGATATTGAGGTCAAGGCAGTTTTTAGCGCAGTAGAGATCTAATCTTTCTAAGTCATCCTGCAAAAGTAAACAGTCTTTAATGGATTTAACCAAGGTAAAAATTTTTGTATCGTCGGCAAAGAGTAGAATTTTGGAATTATGAAAACACTTTACTACATCGTTGATAAATATGTTAAACAGCAAGGGGCCCAAATGGGACCCCTGTGGGACGCCAGACAAAACTGGGACGAAACAAGAGGTATAACCTTTAACAGACACAGCCTGGGAACGGTCTCGAAGGTACGATATTAACCATCTTAATAAATCGCCGTGTATTCCAAAAGTCTTCAACTTGGCACTAAGAATAGTGTGCGATATTCTATCGAAAGCTTTGGAATAGTCCGTATAGATGGCGTCAACCTGAAATCCTTTCTCCATGGCCTTTAAAGAAAAATCCAGAAATTCAGCAAGGTTGGGCTCAACTGAACGCTTATTAATAAAACCGTGTTGATAGGGAGTTAGCATGGGTCTTATTAGATTAAAATTTTTATCATAAACTATTTTTTCGAATAACTTTGGAATAGTCGACAATTTAGATATACCGCGATAATTTTTTACGTTGTGTTTGTCACCATTTTTATGTATAGGGACCATTTAAGAACGCTTCCAAATAATCGGCATAATTCCTGACCTGAAGGATAGTGAGAACAGTATTGACAAGGGAAATGCTAAGGTTTTACTACATTTTTTTAGGAAAATTTCCTTTTCCTTTCCTTTAGATTCTGAGAGTGCTTTAATATTCCTTTAGATTCTGAGAGTGCTTTGAGATACCTCTCGACCAAATCTGGATGAAATTCTATATTGTTGATTACATCTAATGTCGATTCCGATTCAGTGGTCGATGATGGATCAATAAATGACAAATCACGGTTAAATACCGACTGGAAAAAAGTGTTAAAAAGATTGGCTATTGTTTGACCATCGTTAGCTACACAGTTATCAAGAAAGAGTGAATCAGGAATATTACCGTTACCCTTTTTAGATTTTACAAATGACCAGAAAGCTTTGGAATTATTTTTTATATTGTTCTCACTACGTGATATAAAAAGATTATAACATGACACTTCCGTTGACTGGATACTTATCTGTATTACGAATAGTAGTTGAAGGAACAAATTGATCTATAATAAAGTTGATTTTCAAGTAAAAATAATTGACTGCATCGTCAATGCTAGCCATATCCATTAGTGGTTCCCAATTAATATGATTAATTTTGGAATTTATAAGCTCATAATCCGCGGCAAAAAAACGACGTGCAACTCTCGGTGCTTCTTTTAAAGGGCGTTCCTTCCAGTTCACATCTGCGATAATATAAAAAACGGGATGGTGGGTGTCAATAGGAACCAATGGCTCAGTGGGTGATAGCTTACATTGAAAGTTCGAGAGAGCTAAGTCCAGCTGGCGTCCATTTTTATTAGGTATAAAATTAAATTGTCCCCAGTTAGTTAGGTTGATAAAAGAAAATAGCTGATGTATAAGTGCGTTTAAATTAGGATTAGTGATTCTATAATTCGAATCAAAAGTGGTACAATCAAAGGGGGCCCAAACTGCTTCACCTATATTAAAGTCGCCTAAAACTAAATACAAGTCATCCGGATAGTCGTTATGAAGTTGTAAAATGAAATCAAAAAATATTGATTGTGCCTCAATAAATATCCGATTCTCGTTATTAGAGAATCCCAAATCAGACGCTTTCAGATTTTTTAATTTACGTAAACTAGACAAAAAATCATCTTTTTTATAGCGGGCTAGAAACTTCACTATAATAGGCTTTGGGTTATTATTGTCGCTGTCGTTTTTAACGGCTACTCTTGTGACAAAATCTATGTCGGAGCTGGTGTTGAGGGGGTATCCGGAACGTTCGGCTAAGGACTTTAGAATCACTTGCAGATTTTCCCCCTTGGTCTCAGGAATCCCATTTATTTGAATGTTGGATCTCCGTACCCATTGATCGTTGCCTCTCTGTTCGGCTATTATATGATTGACCATGTTTTTAACCTCAGTCAATTCAGCCCTACATGATTCTAGGCCATCTACGCGGGCCTCAATGGAGTCGATCCTGACAGCCATTTCCTCGACCTTCGTATTTAGACTATTCCTCAATTCAGCTAAATCAGTCTTGACTTGGGTCATATCTGATTGGATGACTTGAATAGCCGAGAACTGTACCTGCAATTCAGTAATTTTCGCTAGAATATTATCCAAAACCATACTCTGTTGGGCGATTGCCTGGTCGCCGCGATTAACGGGTTCTTGATACACGTTAGGAGGCGTCGTCAAGATGCTGTTACTGGTCCCAAACATGCTGGATCCCGCCTCCCGGTCACCCTCGGGCAGCCTCGAATCATTCATTCCGTCGCACGACATAGCCGAGTCATCCAGTTGTATATATGATGCCGCTGCAACAACCGGGGTGAAGTCATTCCTCCTGCGGCGGGTGTTTACAGAAGTGCAGAACGAGCATATCCATGACTTTTCCAAATCCTGTGGATTTTCCTTAAATTGGTCCTCTGTTATGTTCAAGCAACGGAAATGATAGGGTCCTCCACAGCCTGTACATTTTAGTAACATAGAAGAAGTAGAAATACGTGAGCTTTAACCGTTTTAATTTAATTTCAGTATGACTCACGATAGTTTAAATTATATAATACTAAATTAGCTAAATAGCTCACTTTGTTATAATACCTTAGCTCTATTTGTTTCCGATATATTCAAAAAATTGTTAGTGATCCGCAATTTTTGCTCTCGGGTGTATAAGCACGCGATACCTCTTGTAGATAATAACTTTGATCCCTTTTATAATCAATAACTATTTTGGCTCTACTTATGAACAGACCGACTCTATAACATGGATCAAACGATATATTAAATTCTATGATCAAAAGTACATTTGATTCGTCTAAGAAACAAGCTGTAACAGCTTTTTTTTACTTTTCCTAAGGAGAATACACTTTAGAACGGATTAATCGCGTTTATTAACACCATGCTCCTACGTTTCGAGCCCTTTACAGCACTCGTTTTCACAGGGTTAAGATCACGACGAACAGGGTTAAGCAAACGTAGCACCTAGTGTACTTACGGTACACATAGTGCTGTGGTGCTACTTTACCGCCCTAGGGCGATAATGAGCACTTTACGTGCCTGCGTCGAATATTCAAAGGGCCATAATATGTACCTACTGTAAAATGTCGTACGTTACATGTGCGTACAGGTAATTCGCAACGAGTGGCGATAAATTAAAACACGACCGTAGGGAGTGTTTAAAATCGACACGAGTTCCTCTTTTTCGCCCTTGGAAAAACAAAATTATATTTCATTTCAGCAAATTCAGTTACCAAAATGTTTTCAGCTTCCACTGGAAGGTCGAAATTCGAATTTCTCCCTGTATATGTGCCGAAATAGACAGTAACATATATTTTTCATGTACATTTTCCCGGAATAAATTGCTATGAATATGGTCACCCTCGGCGGGGTTTTTCTTTATTGCTTACGATAGTGCTCATAAAAATATATTTGGTCTCATATGTGTAGGTGAAATTGGGTAGGATTTATGGTTTATTCAAATAAGATATACAGACAATAGCGCCTAAAATTAAAGCTAACCGTAATAAGAGATGAAAAGTGTACAAGAAAAAACTTAGGGCCTGGCCACATGTCCACGACGTTGCGGCGCCGTTAACGTAAAACGGCGCGTTGCCGGAGCGCAGCACGTTGCACGACGTGAAAATATACGTTGCCGCGCCGCGCAACGTACAGATGCACGTTGCACGTTGCCTCGCCGCGCGCCGTGCAAACACACGTTATGCCGGATTGAGTGAATTCACGTTGCGTTGTCGCGTTGTACGACGTCGCACTTATCCATCACTACTAAATTTTGTGATCAGTCTTCAAACCGACATGGATATAATCACACGTGTTCTGGCTCATGTTGTTGTTAAGAAGAAGCATGAAGAAAAAGCAAAAGAAAAGAAAATATTGGATAAATCCATATATTTATAATATGAATTACGATGGAAGTCATTTTATAAAGAAGTACGAGGCGTTGAAAACAAGTAATGACAAGTTTTATGAATGGCGGACAATTTAGATGGGTTTGGCAAACATCGGTTCAAATATATTCAAGTATACAGTAAAGACGTAATTCTCCTGCTCCGGCTGCTAAGACAACGAAATAAGAAAAAAAAACCGGCCAAGTGCCAGTCAGACTCGCCCACCGAGGGTTCCGTATATCATAAGAATGATTAAAATGCGGAACCCTAAAAACTGAAACTAATACATTCGGTGAATAGCTTCCACTAGTGAAATCAAAAAGTCGACTTCTAAATTCTCAGTCATTTTTATCCATTAATTACCGCGTGCGAAGTAGTGCGAACTAAGCAACATCGCTTGGTCAATGAGTGCTCAAAAGGGGTGTTCTAGGTGGAATGGTGGAAAGCAGAATATTAATTTTAACTATGGTGTGTTGTGGAATATTAAGAATAGTTAGGAGACAAACAATAAACATACCTACTGAAAGTCCTTGCCTCTCGGTGCCCCTCGGTCCGGGGTACTGACCCCGAAGGGAGTAGGAACTAAAAAGGCCCCGTTTTTGTTTTTTTGAACATCTCAGAAACGATGCGTTATAAAAAATTTCGGTTAACTACATATTGAAAGATTATTAAATTCTCTACAACTTTGACATACTATAATTTTTATATGGTGTCCAGATATGAGTTCCGAAAAATGCTCGATTTTGATCAAATCTTTATCTCTCCACACTTTTCTTTTCATTCTGTGCTACATATGTTGGGAACTCTTTATCTGAGACAATAGCTTCTTGGAGAAAACTTTCAGATAGTTAATTTATTTTTAAACTATACCTTTACCTACATATGCATAAATATATGTATCATTTACCGTTGCAAAATTATAGGTACAACTTTAAAAAAAAATTACATATTTAGAAACATCTCTTTCAATTTATAATAAATAGTAATGTGTCTACTTAAAAAACCGGCCAAGTGCGAGTCGGACTCACCCACCGAGGGTTTCACACAAAGGATGCTCAACCCCTCCCCCATTTGTGAGTTGTGACCTTAGGTACCTACTTAAAATTCCGGTGGCACGGAACTCTCAGTATGCGGCAACTATACGGTTTTCAGATTTTTGCCTGTACTTGTACCTACTACAAGCTCTTGCTTTTTGCCAAATTTCGTGATTCTAGATTAACGGGAATTACCCTGATACATTTTGATTCCCATTGTAAATGTATGAGAAATGCGATATAATCGGCGGTATCTTGATGGCGTTGGCGTTGACGTAGAGGTTTAGTTTTTTCTCAGTTTCAAGGGACTACAGACTTGTGTATGTGGTATTAATTTCAACTTGATACATCTACGCATTTTCGAGATAAAGGGTCTTGTCAAACAGATGGACGGACGGACGGACGGACACACGTACGGACAACAAAGTGATCCTATAAGGGTTTTCATTTTTGTGGTACGGAACACTAAAACTAAACCAAATCAACACATTCATAACAAATAATAAATGGTCTGATTCTTACTTAGGGTCATTGACCTTATCAGCTGTAGAAGTATCGTTCAGGACACCCTGTAGATAATGATTTGAACTAAATAAAAATTATGAAAACATAGCCAATTTATTGATAAATTATAAAACTAAAGATTGTATCGTTAAGTATAAATACAAAATGACCCTGGCCTAATTGTTGACATGTGTATTATTTCGTCTGAGATTCTTTTGTTTTTGAGATTCCTGAAAATCTGAGAGTATTTTAAGCCGTATCTGATACAAAGCTTTATGTTATTATTTTTATTTTAGGATTTTTTGATGTTTTTATTGACGTCTTGTAAATATATTCTAGACAACCTATCGAGCTTAATTTAAGATTATCTCAGCCACTGCTTGATACGACTCAAAGAAAAAAAAGGGGTAACATGCTGCCAAAACATGTTATGTAAGTTTCCTCTTCATGATTGCCCAATTGAGCACCCACGAAATAAATGTGGTGATTTTATATTTACGAAAAAAAAGAATAACAATTTGGATTACCGTCAACTTTTGATGCAAGAGGGATGAGGGACGCGCTAAAAGAATCAGCCAAAACCAAAGCCTAACATTCATGGCGATGGACCGTCGCTAGAGCAGGTCGATAGGGACGATATATGATAGATATATTCGATATTAAAGTTTGACCATTCCATCTAGAATCATTCGTTGACCAGGCTAATAGCTAAATAAAACTACCGAGCCGTGCGCCGTCCGCCGATGTGGTGGCACTGGCGCCGTGCCGCGGCACCGTCACCGTTCATTCTCACGGCAACGTCGACGTTAATTTTGACGTCGACGGCAACGTAAAAAACAACGTGCCACGTCAACGTCGACGTTAATTTTCACGTCGGCGGCAACGTAAAAAACAACGTGCGACGGCACGTTGGCCGTCGTGCGTCGTGCCGTTTTACGTTGGCGACGCCGCAACGTGGACATGTGGCCAGGCCCTTACCTAAAAAAGCCGAATTAAAGAAGGAATACCCCGTCTAAAAGGTCCGCCTGCGGCATGGTCCCCATAACACTGGCGGCGTTACCTCTCTGCACAGCTATGGCGGTACAGTCAAGTGCAAAAATACGAGTATGGTTCGACATAATCGATTCATAAATATGGTACTACGCTCTTATTACACCCGCATAAGGTGCTATGGGACATATTTTTGAGTAAGTTGTGCACTACCATATTTTTACACTTGACTGTACGTTGGGAGAGGTAAGCGCCAGCCCTACGGTCCCCCGTAGTCTCAACAAGCCAAAGGTGTAGGATGTTCTTTAGAGATAGGTTCGTATCATTTTGTTTTGTAGGATACATTAATTTTCATCACAATTGCTCATAAATGGTTATATTGTATGCAAGCATTCTTTGACTTAATGAGCTGTACTACGCCCACGGCCATAGTGGATTTTCATAAATTTTACCGCCCGCCACGCCGCACGTAACCGCCGCTCACCGCGGACTGCGCTACTACACTACTGCCAATAATTATTGTTTATTTATCTGCCTAGTAACTTTATTTATTTCCTCGCAAATGTGATGAAAAACTTTGTATACACGTCACGGGCGGTACAATCATTACGAACAGTTGAAGACGAGGTATTCACACTCGGTCGTAATTTATTGTTTGCTGCCTGCATTGATACACAATGTACTATTTTCTACTCCAGCACTTCTATCTGACAATTAGATGACTGACAGCGATATTTAAAAAGTGTACATTATAACGTTGTGTATGGAATTCCATAAGAACACTGCTCCTATGGATTTTCATACAATATATGAGCACTGTTGTTTTTTTTTTTTAAATTTCTGTAGTGGGCACAACATCTTCCCTATTCTGCCACGTTTCTAGATTTTGCTTTTTACGCAATTTTAGCCGTCGTAGAAAAACTAGGGTATGCAACAGCTCATAATTGGTTCTTAAAACTCTTATTATATCACTGTTGCATAAACTACTATCAAATCCAGTAACCGTGGGTCTCGTTCAGATTACATCGCATAAGAACGGCATCAGCCGGCCAAGTACGTTCGGGCAATCACTTAGTTGCTCAAGCGGAGGCTCTCCGCAAGCCGGGATATAAGCCGGGAAAACCCTAGGAAGAAAATACGTTCGGGAAATCCTTCTGACCTGCGCGTGTAGCCAAGATGCCAATCGCTCACTGTCAGAAGCGTATCGGAGTTATCTCTCTCTATCACTCTACCTTATTAGTGTGACAATGACATTGCGTTTCGTTCGCAACTTAGCGTTAGCGATTGGCATCTCGGCTAAGCACACAGCATAGCGGGTGCCCGGCCGCCAGAAAAATCCATACTAATATTATAAATGGGAAAGTTGGTTTGTCCGTCTTTCACGGCAAAATGGAGCGACGAAGTGACGTGATTTTTTAAGTGGAGATAGTTGTAAGGATGGAGATTCCGGATTCGGATCGCGGTGAGGGTATTTTTTTTTTGTATTATGATTTTTCTTTAGTTATGTTGTTATGTTTTATACTTTACCCGCACTTTCCCGCTCATGAAGAACTATACTGACCTGAAACAAAATAGAAATACTCATTATTAACAACAAGTAGGTAAATTGTACATACTAGAAAAAACAATACAATTTAAACTTTGAAAAGGTAGACAAAGGTAGAGAACGGGAGTCAGCAACAAAGATTTATTAATTAGCAATTGGGCGTATATAAACCGATTTTAGAATCGTTGGATTTATGAAACCGGAGGCAAGCGAGCATACAACTTATACTACGGTTACAACTAAAAAATTGTGTCATGAATAATTTTTTTGGATTTGAGGTAGGTAGAGGTAAGTAGCTAGGTAAGTTACACTTCTAAGACTAAATCGTGAAGCAATAAAATACTGCCTAGACTGGAAGTAAAAACAGATGCAAATTGTAGTACAATCATACCCAGAGGTTCCCAATCTGTGCGTCGTAACGCCATGAAGTGCCTATGTCAATTCTAGATTAAAGAGCCTCACCACAATAACCGAAAACATTTGTCAACGCACGTTCGATATTCAAATGTCGTTAAATTTATATTTGCTTTCGTAACGACACGACATACGACAGCAAACCCCCCGCTTTGAAATCAAGGGTAATCCTAATCATGGATAATTTTGACAAGTCGTCATGTTCACTTGCGGTTCGTTTATTTTTTGAAGCCACGATGAGTGTACACTGACGTTACAGGTATGAATTGAAATATAAATTGAAAACGCAAAAACTTCTCGAAGTCGTCACTCTTAGTCAACTTGAAAGTGATTTCTAGAAAGAAAGAAAGAAAGAAAGAAATAAATAAATTTATTTGTGACGATTTCTATACAAAACTCGCGGCAACCTCGCGGCGTGTTCGGCTCCATACAAAACTCGCTCGTCACACGAAAGTCGTAAATCTGCGTTGCAATGAAGCTACAATGGCTCCACACAGATATTATTGTTTACATTTAAGTCGCAAAAATCGTATAAAGGTACTTAGGTACGGCACAATAAGATTGAGAACCCGTGATCTGGTAGCCAAGTTCACACCACACCCACGCACCAACCAAACGTGTCTAGATTAGTCTCACTTTTAAAAGCAAGGTTATATTTGGTTCACTCACTAGTTAGTAATAAGGTTTGATACACATTGATTAAAATAGCCTGTCTGTAATAGTTGGATAAGTTGCATAAATATATCAACATCGGCGTTTTCGGACCGGCAACGTTTGACTTTAGCCAAAGAGTAGGTATTGACTTACAAAACAGAATGTACGATAGCAGGTTCTTAAGTGATGAATACTTAATTGAAAAATTATTAAATAATAATCATTCATACGAGTATAGGTATAATATACATACCTTCACTATAACGGTGAGCCATTGTCGACTTCTTCAGTTAAGTCCCTGCTCATTTATAAGCAAATAGTTCTTAGATATCGGGCGTAAAAGGAAAAAATAATTCATAAACTGAAGCTGACTATAGCAAACTAAAAATTATAAATGAATTGTTAATAGGCAAAGAAATAGAACTTCAAAACTTCTCGGGCATCAATTGATTCCTTCGAGTGGAAAGATCTTTCATTAATTGACATGGATATTCACAGCAATAAGCTACCGATTAACAGTTCCACATATAGTAAATATTTTATTGTTAATTCTGAAAATCGTGTCAACTTTGTTTACTGCAATTAAGTAATTAAAGTTATTTTTATTGTTGTCACTTAAAACTGTGTCATAAAGTGTACCTATATAATTCGCAGAGAGGTAGTTGTTCATTAGGTCTAACATGATATTTTCTCAGAATAACTTATCTGTTTAACTCTACTCTTTCTCAAATCATTCCCGTTCCGAAAACCCCGATGTTAATATCAGCGCAGAAATTCTGCCCCATTGCTCATGACAGCGGCAACAGCTATCGGAAAATGTATTCAAATGTGTATTTGGTTTGGACAGCAAATTTTATAAATTTGAACGTATGTTGCAATGGTTCAATGGCTGATGCTTATTAAGGGTAGTATTCAACGACTTATACAAATGCTGCTAGACAAGTATCCTTGTAGTATATAGTGGTGGTTGACTGTATGTAATTTTTCCTTTGTCAGTTTAATGTTAATAAGCAAATTTAAAAAGTAAGAGCAGCGGACAATAATGTTTTGTGTACTCTTACGCAACTTCTTACGCATACATTTCCGAGTATGTTTAACAATAGTAGTTTATGCAACAGTGATATAATAACTATAATAAGGGTATATTATTACTATTTATTACAACGCTCGACTTCGTCTCGCTCTCTTCGTCTTCGTCGTCTAGAAAGGTGGCAGAATGTGTAAATGATAAATGATAAATGATAAATATCTTTATTTTTCAATTTAGGCACATTACAATGCACTTATGAACGTCAAAAAAAAAAGCTACTACCGGTTCTATCCCTACACCACAGCCCGAGAAGATTATTACCGGCAAGAAACTCGGCGGGACTTATTTTTTCAAATGAAATTACAAAAGTAGTAAAACTATTTACAATATGTGGTTCTACAAGAAACCATATCAAAAGAAAATAGTGAAACAGAAAGACAAAAAAAAAAGAATAAACAAAATAAAACAAAATTAAACGGTTTTACACGATATACACAACATTTGATATGATTTCTTTCGTGAACTGTGTCCTTCACTCTATAAGCAGTACATTCAATTTAATTTTTTGCTGATTTCCTTAGTTTCTGGTATGGGCCATGCATGTTTGAAAGATGTCGTATGCCCACTATATAAATTAAAAATAAATCAACAGTGCTCATATATTGTATCAAAGCATCGTATAGCAGTGTTCTTATGGAATACCATAGACTCATTCATATCATAGTCAGGTATCTAATTGACAGATAGAAATGCTGGTGTAGAAAAAATATATTTTCACAACCAGCACACAGGCCTGGCAACTCTTTGAGTATCAACTTAGATTTAAGATCTAATTTCCAAGTTGTTTCTCTGGTTGAAATGCGATACACTCGGTATGCTGTAGAAATAATTCTGACCTGTAGTTCAACACAGCAACTATTCCAATAAATCTAATTCTACATTTAACACTTCGGTGCATCATATAAACTTTTAGTCACTCCCGCTCCATCCCGCTATTACAAGTCCAACACATCTTTCTATTAATCTTCATTCATCTTCGTTTCATCTTCAGTGTAAGTCTAAGCCCTAGTCATAAACATATATATAAGATCGCCGTCAATGGAACTTCCTAACAATGTAACCAAAAGGCGTCACATGTTTTCTCACTGTAACATAAATCATCATACTATAGTGACAGATTTTATAGTATCTGTCGATTGAGTTGGTGATCAAAGCTTTTCTTTGTAGCTTTTTTACCTTTAATTTATCATAAGTAATTTTACGGTATGTACTTACTTGAATTTTTATTTAGCACGAAGATATTCATCGTAAACTTAATTAAAAGCGGTCCATCCATTTTTACAAGCTTCAATTTTTATTAAACTTACCCTAGTACCCTTCGCGATAACGCAATATCGATTCTGTGAGGGTCAAATCTTGGAAGCTTAATTTAACTGATGAATTGATAAGAGATGAGATCGATGATTAAAAAATATTGAGGTAAAAATCAGTTTTTCTAATGATGGAGTTTCGATCTGACACCATGACATCATACTAGGTGATAAAACAATAAATAAAACCTTATTGAATTTGAATTTGAACTCGTTAGAATTAAGATCAAAACAGATAAAAATACGTCGCTGATTGTAGTAGAGTATAAAAATTTAAAAAGTTAAATGTTGTAAAAAACAGCCTATCAAACTTAATTTATCAAAAATCTATAAATTTACTATAAAGGGGGCTTAATCGTGTAAAACTTTGAAAAGTTTAAAGTCAACCTCAGCCAGTCTTTCTCCGGACACGGGGCCAATGTCGCCCTTGAAACGTCGGAGGTTAGTTTTCAAAGTATAACACGATTAAGCCCCGTTTTACAACTAGCACATTTTTAATGTGTAAATATTGCGAAATATTAAATAAGTGTTTATCAAAAAGCAGTTTGGCTACCGAACCCCAAAAGAAACCTAAGAAGTAACTTGAACCTTCGTCAAAGCCATTTTGTCACAGTAACCACCAAAGGACACTCACAAGGGATCAAAGAAAAGGTTACGTTATTCTTGACGAGGAATTCGGCCATCAAATTTCATAAATTTGTAAAATAGGTAGGCCTTTTAAGGAGATGTGATAGGTATGTTGGGGTTATTGCGACAGGTATTTTGGTTGACTCATGATTGAAATTGGACCTTAAAGGGTCAACACAAAACGATGTTCGGAGTCTATCCGGAAGAATTTTAGAAAATTAAGGGTTGATTTGCTTATTAAATCTTTCTCTCCCTAAAAAAGTACTTATTTTCAATAGAATAATAATAATAATCATATTCTTTATTGCACCAATAACAGTAACAGTGTCAGAAGGTAACAAAGAATCAATAGCATTGGATAACAACAGGCGGTCTTATCGCTAAAAAGCGATCTCTTCCAGAAAACCTTAGGGTAGCGGGAAATGAAGAAAGCGAAGTTAACAGATAGTGCAAAAAAAAACCAAAAGTAAACCTGCCCTATACCTTCCGAGATGGCGGGGTGTGGAATAATCTCATTACACTTTATAGATACGCTCTTTTAATATGTCCGAGTGTTTTTAACGTTTAGCTGTATTCCGCGACGTTATACTGACATTAGATCTACGGTACAAGTATTTTGATTATTAGTTTGACCTTAAAATTAACAGAATGGCTTGTTAATTAAGATATTTCTTTAAAGGAGTTATAACTAGAACTCATTTTCTATCATTTTAGCCCAGTCAACTATACTTTTTTTTTCTTTTTTTCTACGTTTATCCTTAAAACTGGATTATCTAAACACTTATTTAAATTTTCTCGACATTCGCACATTATTTTACTACAAAAAAAGTATTGTCGAATAAGCTAAATGCTACCTACATACAATAAGGTTGGCAATATTATATGCGTCTAGAATCCTATTACATCCAGAATTCTCAGAGTGTATACTAACCAAACAATCCTGCCAGTAGCACAAACCGATACCTAAGATCAATATAGACCACTATACAGTGCTTAGTTAAATACTTCAAATTATAAATAACGTAACTACGTATGAATACCAAGAAACATAAGTCTTTCTGGAGTTGAAGCACTTGGTATTTGAGCATCATTAAACTGGTGCAAGCGGGAGACTCAAACTGGTATTAACTGACTCGTACTTCGGAATAACAATACATGATCAGTAAACCCACTTACACTGGCTCCAAATCATCGACTCACTAATGGAGGTTGTATCGAATAACACGTTAAGTCAAGAGTGGAATTCGGACTTTCAGAATTCGATTTAAATTTTGCTCGCAAAAGGTTTACAAATAAAAATTAAGTTTAACAAATATGTGGGTTAAACCACAAAACAAATTGGCTTCATACATCAATCGTGGATCGAAAATTTTCTAGCCCTTAGGGCTTTACCAGAAGCGAAATATCGTGCCACAGCCAAAAGTATTAGCCTCGCAAAATACTGGGTATGTGTGACCAACAGGGACTAAAAACCTGGGGTCTTAGCATGACTTACTCAACGCGATTCAGTTGACGACCTAAACTGAATCGCTTCCAAACAACTGAACCTAAATTGCATGGCGTTAAGAGTGTTAAGACGTCATGATAATGGCCAAGATGTATGAAAGTGACTTAGTTTACACCGTCAATTGAATCGCGTTACGACATCATGGTAACTGAAACTACTTTCCATCTACTTTGCTAGAAGTACCAAACATCACAATGTAGATCATATTTTTAAAGTTGTAATGTCCCTGACTGGACTATTTAATTTACATTGCGCTTCCGACCCAGTGGTCCCAAATGCAGTGTTGATTGGAGCGGCAGTGTTGTCGGAATGACAAATTGAAGCCGGCACTGCGATTGGATTTACCGGTCGATATTGCACACGATTTGCTACAGTAGTGTTGACCTGAATGGTGACCTAGTGATAAAGCGTACGGCTATCGTTCTAAGGCGGTGTTACGCAATAGCGACGCGGTGCGACGCGGTACGACGCGGTGCGACGCGGTACGACGCGGTGCGACGCGGTGCGACGCGGTACGACGCGGTGCGACGCGGTGCCACGCGGTGACATTTCGAGGCGCCGCTGCGCGGTATGCCGCTTCGCCTTCTTTTTTTTATCTCTTCCAAAAAATGCATTTTCAAACTTTAAAGTGTCAAACTTCTTTTAAACTTAGCATAGACGGACTTTATTGTTGATTGAATGAAATGACCCCAATTATTAAACTATGTCAGTGAATTATAAATATCGATTCCACTGGCAATCGAATTAATGTCAATTTAGGACATATGAGAAGGGCTGAAGAAGAAGGAGAAGAAGAGGACATATGAGCTGAATAATATCTAAGTTCTCACTATATCGCTGCATTTCCAAAAAGAAAACGTCATAATTTGTTTGTGAAATTTGCTTTTTATAAAGAGACTTTTTTATAAAGAGAGATTTTTTAAAGAGACATTCCACAACTCCTACATTTGTGAAAGCCGAGTTGTATATGCCTATTCACTTTGGCCTACAAAATTTCTACAGGCAATTTTTAAAAGGAAATAATGTAGCCGTCGGGAGCAAATCCAATTTCTTAGCCGCCAGCTAGAGATGATGAAAAATTTTAAGGTTTCATACGAGTAAAAGGTGATACGGCTTTTACTGTATATACCTATTAGGTATTTGGGGCGTCTGTCAGTTTAATTGAACGTAACTGTATCTAATCTACAGTCGAAGTTTAAAATATCGATAGGGACATACTAGGGACAAAAAAACAAGCTATATAATAAAGCAAAAATCAAAAATGTGTACATAGAAGTAAAAAATGAGTTAGGAGCACTTAGAATTGATAACAGCACACATTTCAATGATTTTTAGATTTTTTTGTCTGTCTGCCTGTTATATATTCGAGCATTAGGTGGAAAAAGCTGAATGGATTTAGATTCAACCTTTTTCCGTCAATACCCATTTTCGATGTCTGAAGAAATGAAAGGGCTGCGGGAGCTAATTAGGCCAGAAGATAAATTTAAATATCGATAGAGAGAAAAATATCTGCGCGCTGACTTCATTGTTGACCTGACCGAGTGAGCGAAACGAGCGAAGCGTCTCCATTTCAGCTTGGGCAAAAATGCATTCGTGTGTCTGTCCATTTGTTCTCTACAGGTCGCATTTATCAAACAATTCTTGAGAAATTTTGTAAGCAAGTTCGTTATTTAAAAAAAATGATTCAGTTCTTGAAAACTTTCAAAATGGCGGGAATAGGAACAAATATAGTTAGAGAGGTATGGGCACAGCGGATGCATATCGTGTAGTGTGGTAGGGCACGCACAGCACGCCGAATGTCGTCTCGCTCAAATCTGGAGCAGAGCCCATCTGGGGAAGTACCTCCACCTTACAGAAAACTGCAGTTTGATAACACTAGACCGTACTCATAGTGTTGTGTTTCTGTTGGTGAGTAAGGTCGCCAGAGCTCCAAGAGGATTCACTGCATTGACAGCTGGGGACCCACGGTGCAAAGCTTGCCCCTTTAACTGTCAAGACAGCGACCTCCTTCTTTTTTTAAAGGGTCGGCAACGCGCATATAACACCCCTGGAGTTTCACATGAGGCGGGCCGTAAGCCTGTTTTTCACAGTCGTAGTATTTAAAAAAAAGGAGGTCTACAGGTCACAGAGCCACTAGACAATAAAAGGTAGATTTTGTCTTTGTCAACATATAAATGATTATTATCTAAGTTTTAACCTTTTTGAGCTGCTCAACAAAATTATTCCGGGCGAAACAATTTAGAATGTCTACAGGTAAATGTAACTATACTTTAATTGATAGGATGCCTTCGGGACCCATTGTGGTTCCGTAACGACTTTAAATTAGAGACCTTGTGCGGCTAAGGGCGTTAACATTTTATCGACTATTATAGATGGAGTTAAGGGGCTGAAAACAGCCAAATTAGCACACTGTCACTGCCACTGTCATAGTAAAGGATGACTCATACTAATTCGAGACGGGACGGGACGATCTGTCACTTTTACTTCAAATTGCAAATTTAATTGCATTTAATTGTCAGTCATCGTCGGACAGACAGAGTGGTGTTGTCACCTTCGCGGCTCGGGCATCACTGAGACCGGCGTAGGTAACGGGTCGCGCGCGTCGAAGCAGGCTGATTCGAGCAATATTGTGCTAAAAATACTAGGGCTTGTGATATACGTGTTACACGTGGAACCGTAGCTACGTAGCCTTAGCACCGGCGGTGCTAAGATCCCGTACTACACGGTCACGTCAAAGATACGTATCCGTTTCTGGATTCGGCTACGTTCCCGCGAATCTCGGCTTCGGCTCCGCTCGGTTTCTTTTAATACACATCTTTTACAATTTGTACTGGTCTATTATTTTTGCCTCCAACATAATATTTGCATCTAATTATTTTTGATCTCTTAAATTTTTATTTAAAATGCAAAAGTATGGAAACTGAAATTAAAAACTCGCCCCTTGCATTACATTCGGGGGTTTAATAACACGCATAAAATCTACACTTAACGTCACGGTCACAACTGGATCCGATCTACGTATAAATCAGATACGTATCTCCGTGTAGTACGTAGCTACGTATCTTAATTACACGTAGCCGAATCACACGGAGCAAACGGAGCGGATCTCCGTTGCCGAGTAACACAGCAACGGAGATTCGGCTACGGGTTCACGAAACACGGTCACGACCAGGAGCACTAAAAAATACGTCAGTGCCGTTGTAATTTAATGTCAGTATGACTCACGAAAGTTAATGATCTGTCAATTTCTATAGAAATAATCACATGATAGCTCGGAGCCTTCGGATGTGTCGTGACGTTTTCTATAGAAACTTACAGGTCGTCCCGTCCCGTTATAGTGTGAGTCCTTTAACGAGATCGCACTATCAACGGTAGCCCTTGTTTTTCGAAACAAAATCTATGGTTCTATATAATTATATTTATGCGTAGTTGCTAGTTGAAGATGGTGCTTGAATAGCTCAGTCAAAGGGTATGTTAAAAAAATTAAGAAGGCGGCAAATTAAACTATTTTTTCCTAATTAACAATTTACCTAGTAGTTGTTTTAATTTTAATATTTCCTCACATTGTTTGAGAAAAGCACTATACAAGCCTCGACCGAAAGAGGGATCGCAGGAGTCGTTTTACTCAGCCTCGTCTACGACTCGGCCGTCTACTTCGAACTCGTCCAGCAATCCCTTACTTCACGGCCTCTGCAGTAATGTACTAGTATTACATGTGCTAACTATTATTTGTGCTAATTATTATTTTTTGCCGCCATTTCTTTTATTTCAGCTGCCGCAATGCACAAGACACGATGCTAATTCAGATTTTAAAATCATACGACTCGGAAGTTGAAGAAAATGTCATATACTAAAGAAAAAGTGATCAAGTTCTCCGTAGTGTTGGACAAAAGGCGTTCTTCCCAAGTTTGCATTCTTAAAAAAAATCGACGAGTGCTGTCGTGAGTTGCAGCTGCATTCGATAGCGACTGTGGAGCTCGAAAGAACATATATCCGACTCACTCCTACCATTATTTGTACTCTGTAAACTCTTTTTCTTTGCTTTATTTGATACTTATAACAATTGCTGTTATTTAAAAATGTGAGATCTTAAAGTAGGTTAGATTTGACTTGGCCAGTTATTATCAGAATTAAAAAAATATATAGATATATATATTTTGAATAACTTTATACAATGACTGATGTAATGAAAACTGGCCAAGTCAAATCTAACCTACTTTAAGATGTCACATTTTGAAATAACAGCAGCAACAATTGTTATAGGTATCCAATAAAGCAAAAAAATAGAGTTTAATACTTGTTCATAATTTTATTTTGTTCCTATAAATACATACTTGGATTTTGCGTAGAATTTGGCACTCATTTAGATCTCCATTCTTTTTACGGCGAAGCCCACAGCCAGGCATATTTTTTGTATTGAATTTGGCTCTCCTTTTTTACATTTATGTTTTTGGTGGGATAACAAAACTACGTACATAGAAGTACTATGTCTATTACAGTAGGTATATGTATGTGGGAATACTAAAGTACGGATTAGAATAGCTGGACTGTGGAAACAATGCGGATTTTATGATCGCCATTATTAGAACTAGGCAGGAAATACACTTTAATTACCAGCTTTTGAGGGCAAGTACTTTGGCCAAAAGTGGGTAGTCAAAACTACATAAGGAGAATTAAAACAAAACATTAAAAAAAAATTGAGGGACAATTTCACACAAATCGACCTAGTCCCACAGTAAGCTCAATAAAGCTTATAGTGAGGTACTCGACGACGATATTAATAAAAACATTTAGCAAATTCGTCCCTCCAATAATTTTAGTATGAAAATGTCTGTATGTCTCTATTCACGTAAAACGTTAATACAGTCCCTAGAGCGAAAACTCTTAAAGATGCATAGAGTTAGTTTTACAGCTTCTTTATAGTTCATCTCATAAAACAAGAGAGTGCACCAATAGATAAAAGTAAACTTTATGCTCTCTTAAGAGAAAAATGTGAGGCACGTGGGTTTCTATTATTTTTACTTCCTAAATTAAGCGTAAGGTGTGTTGGAGTCGTTACAGTAGGATTTAAGGCGTATTGAGTAAAAAAAAATAGTTTTAATAGATTCCATGCTCACAACAATAAAAAGGAGTATATTCGCAGCTCTTAGTACTTAACTATACGCATTTATAACTGAGAAGATCCGTTCTTTTGCAAAAAAAACAAAAATGGCTTAACCTACTAAGTTCAAAATAATTTAAGTACCTGCAAAGTCTTCATCAAGCTCTATTTTCTTAATATTTTTATATTTTTTGGACTTTCTGTTTAAAGTTACACAAGTGTAAAGAACACACATTTTTTAAAAATTCCTGGTCCTTTAGTTCTGAAAATATTCACCAATAATACCAACGATACCTCACACTTTAGGGGTTAAAAAGAAAAAAAAAACCTACTTTGCGTGTATTTATTTTACTACTTTGTCTGTATGATTGATATGTATATTCATACTAAATTACAGCTTTCTAGTACTAACGGTCACTGAGCTAAGACGATATACAGACATGGCGAAACTATAAGATCTAGTTGACTACGGAACCCTAAAAAAGTACCCTGTAATATCCGCCGCCTTTCCTCCTAATTATTCACTCGCTGTCGTCAAGTTTAATCTTAACTAGTAGTTTACTAGTTTGACAACCCTAACGCTAGGGCTGTCCCCGCTTAACCATAATTAATTATACGGGCTACGTTTACAAATGAGTCCGTTTAAACGGTTAATTAATAACATTTGATTAAATTGTTTTTCATTATTTTATTAGTACCAATTCTACACTGTGTGCTTACCATGAGTTAAACTTAACCGCAGTCGATAGCGACGTTATTCGATAGTGTTTGCATCTCGTTCCCGTAATGTGTGATGTTTAAAATTTGTGATATTTTTAACTTTAATTTTTTTACACCCTGGCACGTCGCCTAGCGAAAAAAAAGAGTACTTAACATTATTGTTTACTCAATTATGAAAAATCTTAAATTTTCAATAATAATCAGACCCCTAAAACTTGTTAAAAATCTAAAATAATATCTGTAAATACAATCAGATGCAGTTTTTTCATGTCAAAGAATACAATACAACAACGGAGTGAGCCATTTAAATTTTATACTTCGACAAAATAGGTAACTTCGTAATCTATCTTAATCTTCTTAGTCGTTACACTCTTGGCAGAGTGGTCGTGGCTGCCATGTCTTCTGTGGTAACCTTGACTACCCTATACCAGACCCTACTCTATCCCTACTCTATACCAGAAATATACTTATAGGTTGCCGACCTAAAGACATTAAAAGTATCCCTCAATATTCTCTCACGACAAACAAACAAAGATTGTAACTTTGCGCCTTTATCTCCAAACTTATGGGCCTTATCTATAAGTTCATAAGTTACGAGTTATGAAGGCGATCATTGTATTTATACTTGGGCCAGATGCTTCAAAGGTTAGCTACCGATTTATTACGGTGTTTCTATTTAAAGTAAGTTCCCGAACTTTTATTGATATGAAACATTTTGTGTGATTTCCAGTGATCGGAATTAGATGAGCTTAAAAACCTTTTTCTACTCCAGCACTTATATCTGTCAATTAGATAAGGTCAATATAACGCTGTCTTACTCGATCGAAGGCCAAGCCAGGGATCAAACCCGTGTCTTCAGCCATAGCTACTAAGCCATCTGGTCTCGACGTATGCTGGCAAATAGGCCGAGTTCAATCCCCGGCTTGCTTTCCAATCGAGTTGGTATTTTTCTTTAGTATATGACATCTATTTCAATTTAGCAGTATATTCTAGTAGTATCCTAAAATCCCTAGACACAACCAGACAGAAACAGTGCACTGCATCCGGGCAAAGTCAAACAATGTCAATACACATTTGCACTCCGACTTCAGTATTCTGCAATCAAGGGACCAGTGCTGCGGTGGGTCGATCCGGCAACATAATGCGTACAATTTTAAATGGGGCAATTTTTTTTTAAATGTTTCCATAAAGAATCCGGTAAATTACCGGCAATTCGCTTCCTAAAATTTCTACACACGACCGAACAGAAACGGTGCCCTGCAACCGGGCAAAGTCAAACATCAATACACATTTGCACTTCGACTTCAGTATTCTGCAATAAAGGGACTAGTGCTGCAGTGGGTCGATCCGGCAACAGAATGCGTACAATTTTGCAATGGTGCATTTTTTTATGTTTCCATAAAGAATTCGGTAAATGAATGGCAATTCGCATCACAAAATCCTAGACACGACCAACCAGAAACAGTGCACTGCATTCGAGCAAAGTCAAACGTCAGTGGGTCGATTCGGCAACATAATGCGTAAAATTTTTTAATGGTTCAATTTTTTTTTAATGTTTCCATAAAGAATCCGGTAAATGGCCGGCAATTCGCATCCTAAAATCCTTAGACACGACCGAACAGGAACAGCACGCCTACCACAAACATCGAAAATTGGCACTGACGGGAAAACCTCTTTGTCACTCCAATGTACCAGTGATCGATACAAATCCACAATCGTTCGATTTTCGTGGTATAGGCCTGTGTACCTACTGCATTCGGGCAAAGTCAAACAATGTCACTACACATTTGCACTCCGACTTCAGTATTCTGCAATCAAGGGACCAGCAGGTCGATCCGACAACAGAATGCGTACAATTATTCAAAGGTGCTCATTAAAAAAAAATTACTATAATCTAAAACGGGATATTTACCATGTATGTTTGTTTTATTGAGCACCCGATATTTCGGCACTGTTGTAAGCGCCATGTTCACGGAGTAAACTGACGAGCTGCGAGTTTTTAGTCGAAAACGGTAAATAACCGGTAATTCTCATTCTAAATCCCTAGATACGAATGAATAGAAACCGTGTCCAGAATCCGGACAAACGTCAATACACATTTGCACTTCAGCTTCAGTATTCTGCGATCAACGTACCACCAAAGCTCCGGCAATAGGGAAGGCACAATTTTTATAAGGTGACCATTTCAAATGATTTATTTACCATATTTTGCGAAGTTGATGCAGGAAAGCAGACCCCGTCACAATATGTCATAAGCTAGACTAGAAGGAAGAAAAGATAGCTTAGTTTCCTAGATTTACATAGCACAGTATGTTTATTTAGGTACTTATATAGAAAGTATAAAACCGGCACCCTTAAAAATTTGCACCCACCCTCATCTAGTTTCAAAGGAATTCGGATGGACTTTGTGGCTCAGTCTCAATGCTTTAAGTCAGAAGAATGAATTCCTTTTACCTATTATTTACCATGAATTTACTAACATTTAAGCCTAAGTTAAGACATATTGCAATAACTGGACCTCAGCTGTCTTTAAAGAAATTACACTTTTTTTTAATAAGAAAAACAGCCCTCAGTAAATGTTACTTAAACTAAATGTTTCTAAAACCTACGGGAGCTCTCTGGCCTCTATTCCTCAAAAGCACAAACGGTAAAGTGACCATCGACAAGATGTTGGTTAAATTTCATTTGCCTGTAATACTTATGATATTAACGATGTGTAAAAAACAACATAATTTTCCCTACATAAACATCGGAGATAAAGGGAGGAATGGTATTTTATTTTTCATTTTCGAAAAAATAAATAGTAAAAAAACTTTGTTTAAGTATAACTATTACAAATTTCAGGTAGCTGTAGCTCTCGGTATATTTAACGATGTGACAGACAGACAGACAGACAGACTGAGTCACACCATAAGGGTACCTTCTTTACCATTTTTTATTTATTACTACGACGGTGACAAACAAGCATACGGCCCGCCTGATGGTAAGCGGTCACCGTAGCCTATGGACGCCTGCAACACCAGGTGTGCAGTGCATGTGCACCGAACACGTGACGGCACCGCGACCTAGTTTATGTGTAGCGATTCGGCTGCCCATTTACATCAGTGCGTTTTACGGCATCATCGCGGTAGAATGCATTCGGGCATCTTACAACATTAACATTTAACATTAACATTTAAGGAAACTTTGTGGAAGCTGATTATACGTACTATTTCCATAACATTTATCTTTTCATTAACATTAACATCTACCGCAAGCTCGCGACCTCAACACCAGGAATGTTACATGCGCGTTGCCGACCCTTTAAAAAAAAGGATTCGCTGTGTTGACATCTAAACGGGCCAAGGGCTTTGCTCCGTGGGTCCTCAGCTGTCAACACAGCTGTCACAGCTGTCATTTTGGTACGGAATCCTAAAAACGCACTAAAACAGGACCACCAGTTCGGAAGCTCGGATGCCACATGTATACACATACACAAGATAACTCTAAGAAATTCTTTTTATTATCGGAGACATAAAAATACATCAATTATACCAAATTTTAAGAAAGATTATAAAATCCGAGGTTAGTGAGCCGGGTATTGGTTCTAATTATTTAAAAGGAAAATATTTAATTATCTCAATTACAATTTATTCCTAACACAAGCATCTCCCTACCTTTTATTTATTAATGTTCAAAGATAAACATTATATTAAAATCTGGACAATTGTAAAGCACGAATCAAATCATTTATGAAATGTAATTAATGTTTTGATTCATGTTTTTTTTTGTAAGTAGTCACACTACTATATATAAATTATAAATTTAAAAACAGGCTTTGTCATTCATATTTACTAATACTTAACTGATTACAACCCCCCCGAATCGTACCCGGCCCAAATGTACGCATCACACTGGCCGCGTTACCGCGCTGAATGGCCAATGAGATCTGTTGGACCAGGTACGACCCGGAACGAGGATCGCCCCCCCTTTCCCTCAGTCGCCGACCCAAATCCCTCATAAATTCCTTGACCTCCAAAGCCCAAGGTCCCGCAGTCTCCACTGCAACGGGCACGAAGTCGTACATTGGCTCCAAGGTAGAGTACTTGGCGTGTTTCAATTTGGCCGCATACTCCGCGGCTGATCCAGCAGACTTAACGGTGAGACCCAAATGTGAAGGTGCAAACGTACTGACGCACGCACGTTGCATCCCACAAAAGGCACCGACCTTTCTGCCATGGAACCAATGTCAGACCATCAGGCCTTTTGCCATCCGTTCGGCACAACCCAGGAGGTTCCAGAACGCAAGGAACATTGGCCGACACCAAAGCCCGGCGAATCAACTCATTGAGTGCATGATGCCTTGGAAAACGCCTCGCACACTTCAGACAACTTAGACCATGGTGTCCATTTTCCTCTACCATGACTCCACAGACGCACCGATGCGCTTCGCACACCTTGCACCCCAATCTCAATGCAATTGCGATTCTCAAAGAATCATTATCCAGGAGTGTTCCCAGCGACGGGGAAGGCAGCGCATGTAGCCATGCTCCCGATTCGATCTCGATTATAAATTGAAAGAGATGACATATACTACAGAAAAAGTGACCAAGGCCCCCGTTGAGCAGAGCTGGGATCGAACCAGCGACCTCCAGCTTTTGCGGCGGCAACCATTCCAAAGACGCGCCGCGCCGCTTGTACGGGGAATGACTTTGACATGAACCCGGAACGGTGAAGAGGAATGGAGAAACATTCAATAGCATCAAGTTGTGGAAATACATGTAACAGCGAATAGGAAGAATCCAGCTTTTGTTGTTACATTGAAGAAAAGGGGAAAACCTCTATTGGGTATTTATTTCGTTGTCTACACAACATTGTTCCTTGTATTTAATTCGGGCAGCAATTTGTAGAAGTTGTCTTCCTTGTTAGTAGTAACCAGTGTAATTCTGGCCTCTGATAATTGTAAATGAGAAAAAAAACCGGCCAAGTGCGTGTCAGACCACGCATACTTGAGGGTCCCGTAACTCCCGTACCGTCACACGATGAAAAAATTGGGCGAGCAAACAGGCGTAAGTGCCTTCAAAATAACAAGGCACTTACGGTGTTTTGTAATAAATAGTTTTTTGGCAAACTCAAAAACGGCTTTACCAAATGTATTCAAAGTAATTTTCGTGGTATGATCGTCTTATATCCTATCCTATCTTCCTGAATTTTTCACATTTTTTAGACCAACCATTCAAAAGTTAAAGGGGGAGATACACTTTTTCAGACTTTCAGAGCGAGTATTGTATTTCCGAAAATATTCGATCATCCAATTTTTGTTTCATAAACCTTAATCCTTTCCAGTAATTTCTTAAGGCCTATCGGATAATGTGCCACAAGTAGATATTGAGCAAAAAAATACACTTAAACATTCAGTTATGTACGAGTACATGTATGGGTGCAGTGTGTCATCCTTTATACTACGGTCAGCTCCATAAATATGTATACAACTGTATTCAATTTTAAACCTTGTTCCCCAGTCATAAGTTCCGAAGTGTGTAAGTACATTATAGACGTGACTGTACAATATTTGAATGATGGGCATATTGTATAGTATTGATACAAAATGATTTGTGAATAGACAGCAGAGATGCCGTTCTATGGAGAGTTGCCGGGAATACCTTCAATGCTCAAGCATAGTGTTGTACACTGCCGTGATTATTAAAAAGGCAGTCATCTGACAAAACACCGAAATTGAGTTATATATACCACCGTGTTCAGTAAAAAAATACGCGTCGACCTATCTAATCCGTTTTTCTCTATCTTATGTAGTTTAAGAGATAATTTTTCAATAAAAGGCAGTCAATCGTTTCATTGTCAGTGCCAAATTCATTAGAAAACCGTCTTCTAACATTAATTCATTAAAAAGCAGTTAAAGGCCCTTGACTGCAAAGTATATAAGAATATTCTTTGCCAAAAATTATTTAAATGGCAGTTTTGTGCAAAACTGACTTTTTACGAAGTACCAGTTGAAAACTTGCTTCAGAATAATTCATAATAAAGCAGTTTTCGAGTAAAAATTTCTTACAAGGCAGTCAAGTGACGTTGACTGCCTTCTTAGTAATTATTGAATGATTTTATTTGCTTCTGTACTTTGCAGAAAGCAGTTTACTTCCCGTTGAAAATTAACAGTTCCAATTTTATGGGATTCGTCGGACTTTAAAAAGCAGTTTACTCGCAATAATTCACTAAAAGGCGGCCATCTTTTCTCGCGCCATCACCAAACCACCAAGATAAGATACCAAAAAGTTCACGTACTTATTTTATATTCTTAAAATACAATAGTATTTTATACAATCGTGATATAATGAAGAGTTTTTCAGTCGAGTACCGTGTTTAGGCCACGAAGCTTGCTGAGTGGCCTAAGTAAGGTACGAGATTGAAAAACTTAATTATATTACGATTGTATACAATACTTTTTCTACGAGTCATCATCATCATCATCTATGGAGGAACAATTTCATCATTCAATTTCATTGACTTAACAAGGATGTAACACAATAATTTTTAAGAAAAAAAAACCGACTTCATTTGGTTCCCGGTAAAAGTGAAATTAAGAATTTGTTTGAGTTAGCCAGTTTACTTCACAAATATCCAATACACCGCACGTGTACGATTGAAAATTGAGGAGCTTTCTTAATGTCCTAGGGCTTCCATCATTACATTTGAAGTATAATCAAACGGAACTCCCTTGTAGACCTTTAAACAAACAAAATAACAATGTGTTAAATTGGATGACAGACTGTAAATTAACGAGCATATTCATTATGCCATCCCTGATTATCAACATCAGGTCCACTCCAGCAAAATGATGGCCACAGTAAGAAAATGCCTAAGCTAATTATGAACACCATCTAATCACAATTAACCTGCCGTTCAAATTTGAAGAGTTCTCTGAATTCTTCTAGAACTCCATCATCAGAATATAAATCAAATCAAAAAGATGAATGTCACAACTAGGATAATAAGTAGAGCTAGGTTTATTAACCAGTTCCACTTTGCGATCCCTGGTCTTCATCATCAGATCAAGTTCATCAAAATTTTGGCTCCGCCAAAACACTGTTTTAGTTACTTAAGGAAACCCTCAAATCAGAATGCATGTGCCGTTAAAATTTGAGGAGTTCTCTCAATCCCTCATGAAGCCCATCATCAAAATAGAACTATAATCAAATAGGACTATCTTGAAGGTATTTATTTACAAAGAAAAGATGAATGTCTCAAATCGGATGATAGAGCTGGGAGTTAACAAGCAGTTCCACTTTGCCATCCCTGGTCTTCATCATCAGGTCCACTCCACCAAATTGATGATGTTCGTAAAGAAATGCTGGAGTGTCTTAAGAAACTACCCAAATCATCATGCATGTGCCTTTCAAATTTGAGGAGTTCCCTCAGTTCCTCATGGATCCCATCATCAGAAATTGATTTTGAAAAATACGGAACAAATCTGGAACCATCTATTTTCAAAAAAAAAATATTTTTTAAAATCGGACGATAGTCCTGGGAATTACCAAGCAGTTCCACTTTGACATCCCTGGTCTTCATCATCAGGTCCACTCCACCAAATTGATGATGTTCGTAAAGAAATGCTCGAGTGTCTTAAGAAACTACCCAAATCATCATGCATGTGCCTTTCAAATTTGAGGAGTTCCCTCAGTTCCTCATGGATCCCATCATCAGAAATTGATTTTGAAAAAAACGAGACAATCCTGAAACCATCTATATACAGACAAAAAAATATTTTTTTAAATCGGATCATAGTCCTGAGAATTACGAAGCAGTTCCACTTTGCCATCCCTGGTCTTCATCATCAGGTCCACTCCACCAAATTGATGATTTTCGTAAAGAAATGCTCGAGTTTCTTAAGAAATCACCCAAATCAGCATGCATGTGCCTTTCAAATTTGAGGAGTTCCCTCAGTTCCTCATGGATCCCATCATCAGAAATGGATTTTGAAAAAAACGGGACCAACCAGGAACCGTCTACTTTTAGAAAACAAAAAAAAAATTCAAATCGGTTCAGTAATGACGGAGTTATGAGTGAACATCCATTAAAAACATAAAAAAAAAATAAAAAAAAAAATTCAGTCGAATTGAGAACCTCCTCCTTTTGAAATATTGAAGTCGGTTGAAAAGATGGCCGGCAGGCCGGCGCGGTCGGCGCAGCCGTGGGGCGCGCGGCCGGCAAAGTCCCAGGCGGCATCGCAAATAAGTATAGAATTTGTATGAAGTTCTATTATAGTTGCCTACAGCGTATCGAAATGAGACATTATAGTTGAGTTGGACTGTCTAATATCGAAAAGTATGAGCTTATAGTTTTGTCTATGTACTCGTAATTGGCAGATTAAAGTCGGCGAGTAGAAAAAATGCTTTTTGGGCATATTTTAACTAAAAACGGGTTTTCACCGGATGTACATCCTAGAATAGGGTGAAATGAAATCAATTAATCGATCGATCATTATGCGCTATGGTTCGCATTAGTGGTACGGAACACGTCAATGACGTCTAACTGCCACGAATTGTACAAACAGCGTCATTTAAGTTAACAAAAAGTTAAACTTAAGGGATTGACAGCAGCCAAATCAGCGCATACTGTCTATGTCGATGTCGGTATAAACGAGATCGCACTATGGTGGGCCGGACTGGTTTTAGAAAAAAAAAATTTTTTACTGTAAAATACTACTACTACTACCTACTATTTGTGAAATGTGACACAGGTTTACAGCCAAATAATAATAAAAAAGATATAGAATCGTTTAATGCTGAATTTATGACCAATCTTTTCAACTACTTACTTTCTTTTGAGACAATTTCGTTAAATTAAAAATTGCTCCATATTCGGTCTTTGAAGTACAGTCAAGGGCATAAATATATGTACAACTTTTTCATTACTTTATATGGAATCATATGGCTGAAAAGACAAAAAGTGTATAGATATTTATGCCCTTGACTGTACATAATAATGAAACTACTTATGTAAATTTTTAGCAGTATTCAAATAAATAGTTTTTCTTAAAAAACTGCTTTAAGAACATGACTTAGGTGTTGTCCGCTTCTTACGTAATTAATGTAATTTCCAAAAAAATATTTTATTTGAATAAAAGTTTATAAAAATACATATTTTGCTTTTTGTATTTCAAATACCCTTTTGTAAAACTATTTTGTATACGATGTTTTGAGTTAAATAATGCAGGTAAGTTTATGGTCACTACCCATGGAAGTAACAATTATACTGTACCGATAAGGTAGACTAACATTTTGGGTATTAGGTAATCTCGTATAAAAAAAACAATACTTAATTAAATTCTGAATCAGCCATTTTTCAGCGCGGAGACAGATCGTTGTGGCTAAAAAAGGAGAACGGCCCATTTCCAGTGTTAACACCCTTCACACCGTAGCATTCCAACAAATTTCTCAATTTATGCGGTTTTTTATTTATTTTTGTGTCATGAGTATATATTTAATACCTGCCTATACATATCTACTGACTACCCAAGATTGTTGAGATTACCGTGGGGACGTGTAGGGATTGTTTGGTGCAGGTATCTTCTTCCACTCGTTTGGGTCTTGTACAACATCTGGCCAATTTTCTAAAAAGGAGTCTAAGTTATCCCGCCATTGCCGATGAGGTCTGCCTGGTCTCCGGTTAGAGTTGTGGGGTACCCACTCTGTGTTTGTCTTGGCCCACAAATCGTTCGGCATACGGCAGACATGACCCACCCAGTCCCATTTCAACTTGGCCGCTTTCCGAGCTATATCCATAATTTGAGTCTTAGAACGCTGCTTGGTATTCCGGATACGATCACTTAATTTTACACCTAATACGCTTTGCTCCATAGCTCGCTAACAAACCCCGAGTTTGAACTTTTGAATTTCCGTCAAAGACCGAGTCTGAGCACCGTAGGTGAGGACTGGACCCATATTAAGTACGTTAATTCATCATCGGTTTAAAAAGTTGGATTTGTGCAATGGAGGAGGAAACTGTAAACCAGAGAAATGAACATTAATAAAAACTAACATCAACAGATACTGCATTTGTGTTTTTCTTCACGTGAATTCACTTGACTATTATCACCCCAAGTTTCAGAAAAAATATTTTATATAATGAAATTACTTAAAAAGCAGCTAATTGCATTTAAGAATTTAAAACTGCTTTGTAGTGAATTAGTCAATCGATATATTTAGCCATTGATTGCTTTAAAACAAGCAGTTTGGTGCAATAATTTTTAAAAGGGCAGTAATTGGACTTAGACGACCTCATTAATAATTATTCGCAAGTATTCGTTTGCACGAAACTTTTTTAAAAAGCAGCTAACTAAGAAAACTGCCTTCTATGGAATTATAAATGATCAATGGTTAGGAAAAAATCACTTAAAGGCAGCTTCGGGACTAAAACCGCCTTTTAGTGAATTATATCTGGTTGTTAAATAAAGTTCATAATTCATACCATCATTATTTTTTAGTATAATTCAAAGAAATAGGTAAAAAAATTATACATTTCAATGAAAAAAGTTAAAAAAAGCAATTCTTAATTGCAAACAATCATCACTAGGTAAAATTTTCTTACACATCCTGATTAAAGTAAAAAAATCTAAATAAAGACTGCTTTTGCGATTTTCTCAAAAGTGAATTTTGTCAGAAGACTGCCTTTTTAAAAATCGCGGCAGTACAGCAGCGGCAATAAATCTATCATATTTTTTCAGGTTATCTTTTGTACATTTTATAATGAATTCTTAAAAAACGGCTTCAGCGATTTTAATGAATTTTGCCAAGGTTCGTTTGAAAACGAAACTTCGATCACTACTTTTAATATTTTAATATTAATAGATAATCAATGTAACCTTTATTTCAAGTAACATTATAATCCATATTAACACAAATAAAATAAAATAAACATAAATAATGGCCAAGTTTTCGCAATAGACCGATGGGTATAAGATACTAGAAAAATACGCAATTCAATTTATAAAACACAGGCATAAGTGTAAAAAATCATCCCATCTAGGTTTTATTGTTAGTAAGATCCGATTTTACGCATTTTCAATAATTAACTCAGTATTAATAACATACATTAATTGGCGTGGGTGAAGTTCCCAATCCGCATTGAGAAAACGTGGCCTGTCGTGCAGTGGGGCTTTAGTAGGACAGAAAGAACTTTACATTCAGATATTTAAAAAAGGGACAATTGTACACAAATTGACCTAGTCCCACGGTAAGCTTAATAAGGCCTGTGATGTGTTACTAGGCGACGATATATATAGAGGCATATAAAAACATAAATACTCGTATGTACATAGAAAACATCCATAACTCAGGAACAAATAAACGTGATAAACACACAAATAAATGCCCTGACCAGGATTCCAACCCGGGACCTCCTGCTTCGTAGGCAGGGTCACTACCGACTAGGCTGAGGCCGTTAGATTTGTGTTCTGTATTAGAAAACTTCCCGGTGAACCATGCAGATATTTGGATTGTAATGCTAAACCTTAATTTAAACGACATTGATTTAGACGACTGGTTGGCGTAGTTGGTAGTGACCCTGCCTGCTACGACGATGGTCCTGGGTTCGAATCCCGGTAAGGGCATTTATTTGTGTGGTGAACACAGATACTTGTTCCTGAGTCATGGATGTTTTCTATGTATTTATGTATTTGTATATTAGATATATCGTCGTCTGAGTACCCGTAACACAAGCCTTCTTGAGCTTACTGCGGGACTTAGTCAATTTTTGTAAGAATGTCCTATATTTAGTTTATTTAGTTATTAACGCACAGAAAACCAAAAATGCCTAAATTATCCCAGTTATTTGTACTGAGCATTGTACTAAGAAATTAGTAATAGTTTTTTTTGTGTAGTCACATCACTATTCGAGCATCACAAAAGGCCTTATACAGAATGTTTTTACTTTGTACACTTTGTTATCTCTATTATTTGTTATTGAACAATATTCCGTAATATAATGGCTTGGAAAATAAACGTCTTGTTATCAAACAGATTCCCGCATTGTATTGGTTATTGTATAGCAACGTAAAAAAAATAAGGTGACTTATTTTCTGCAAAAATTCTTATTGTTTTTCCTTGGTGATTTATAGTTCGGCGAAACAAGTCTGGCAGTTGATTTTTTTATATGCCGTAGAGGTGTGTAGAAAAAAAATCTGGTGAAACTATAGCTATCACTTCTCTCACGAGCAGCGAAGCTAAAAATCATAAAGCGTTGTAATTTTCGTTCATCAAACTATCTAATGGTATTTTTCAAAGAGTGTATATTACGATACCAGAGCGAAAAAGAGGAAACTCGTGTCGATTTAAAACACTCACTACGGTTGTGTTTTAATTTATCGCCACTCGTTGCGAATTACCTATTTGCACATGTATCGTTCGACGTTTTACAGTATATATGGCCCTTTGAATTAGGAGGCACATAAAGTGCTCATTATCGTACTAGTGCGGTAATGTAGCACCATATGTACTTTAATAGTAGGTACATTACCTAAATAGTGCGGTAAAACAAAGAAAGACCGAGATCGCAGATGTTTGCGACTCGAGCTGCAAGCGAGGGACGTAGGTAAATATGCGATCAAGGGCTTTATTTATTACCTCACGTGTTAGGTACATCATTTTATGCCTACACATGGGCAGAAATCGGCTTTTTCCGTACGCGTAGCGTGCGGAAAAAGGCACTTTATGGCCAGATGTGGCATAAAGGTCTTTTTCTGCCCGCCGGCCGACAAGCAGCCAATTGCAAGCCGCTACGATAAACAAATTCGCTGCTTGCCGACTGCGTCGAGCAGTGAGTGCGCCTCTGCGTCGAATAGTTTTTATTACTTTTTATAGTAAGTTTGTTTGCGGGACTCTCTGGCCAGTGGGCATGGATGGAGTTGTCCTTAAAGGCAAATGCATTGTGACTTTGTGAGTCATACCACCTTAAATGTGTAACGCCATAATTGCATTTCCTTGACAGATGACGCAATAGTTTCGGTTATTTTTAATGTGAATAGTTTAGGCGACGACTGTGACACCGTTTAAACAACAAAGGCGTTATTTTTCTATTTGTGATTTTCTACGACGATATGACTGACATATTTCGACTGCATCGGGCAGTCATCGTCGGACAGATAGAGTGGTGTTGTCATTTCGCGGCTCGCGGGCGTGGTAACGAAGTGGGTAATAAAGAAATAAATATTTTTACCATAAATAAATGATTTTGTATTTGTAAACCGCAGCCGCATTGGCTGTATCGCTTAAAGTCACGAGTCCCGCCTATGCAAGGATCATTAAATTTAAAAAAAAGATATAGACTCACTAAACAAACCAAAAACGTAAAAATTGTGGATCAAAATGAAAATAGCTAACAATTTTGCATTGATGATGATGATTGATACAAACGATAATGTTGCGTACGAAAAAGAGCATTAAGTTTCACATGCATACACAGAACTATCAACACTGTTAAAAGTGTATAGTTCCAAACAAGAATATATGAAAAAGTACCGCAACTGCGGTACTCTTATGGCGTAATTTTTTTTTCGGCTGATTGGGTATCTTTTAATTTTTGTCTATGGCAAGGATAGACAATTTTGGAAACAAAAAGATATTGAACGGTCCCTTTATAGCACGATTATTTAGATTTATTCATACAGGGCGATCAATCCAAAGGGGTCAGTATAGAGAAGTCAGAAACTATGAGAGATAGAGAAATCTGTTCTCAGGAAAATAGTACTAACAACTAGTAGTAACAAGAGCCTTAGGAAATGTCTTAACACAGATGCACCCCACAAAGATACGAAACGCAATAATGCATTCGTTACCCAATAGCATGAATCATTGCATCCAGGAACATGGTTAACATTTTGAACACTGAAATAAAATAATTATATTATTATAAATTGAAAGAGATGTCATACTCGTATACTACAGAAAAAGTGACCAAAGTCCCCGGTGAGCAGGAGTCAGAACATGTATTATACATAATAAATGATTTAATTTAATGCTTTACGATTGTGAATTATCTTATTGTTGGGTTTTTTGTTTCAGTTACTAAAAATTTAATATTGTCTTCTGTTACCGCGATTGTTATTCATTGAAATTAAACACTTTAGAACGGATTAATCGCGTTTATTAACACCATGATCCTACGTTTCGAGCCCTTTACAGCACTCGTTTTCACAGGGAGGGATGATGACCTAAAAATTTGTTCATTGTGACTTTTGATTCGTACCATCCAACAATAACAACGAAAGCGAGTGAATTTACACCTAACATGGTGTACAGGATTTAGAGCAGGTTCGATTCCCGGTTATGTATAAGAGTTTTTTTTTTAAGTTTAAATGCCATTATTATAAAGTCTAAAATCGAAGCCATGGTTCCTTAAAACAGATGTCGCTATCTCTCATAGTTTCTGACTTCTCTATACTGACCCACTTGTATTGATCGCCCTGTATAAACTACCTAATTTCATTAATAACAGAAATTTAATTAGTCCCCTTAAGCCGTTTTGCACCTAAGGTATCTGACAGGAAAAGCTCAAGAACAAAGATTAGATAACCTTTATACCAAGAACCGATACTGAACTAAAATAAACTACTATTCATTACCTTTTTGATCTTCGTTTATTTTGAGTGTTGTTTGATAAGACTTATCTAAATATTAGTCTACAAGTGTTTAAAAAAGTTACTTGAGCATATTTTGTAATAAGGAACTCGAGTTTCTCAATTGGGAAGCAAAATTTAATTTGGTATTTCTAAGTAGGAACAGGGGCCTTACCAGGACGTCTCAACGCGATTCGGTTTAGGTTCGGTTTAGGTTCAGTTTAGGCTCGGTATGGAAGCGACTCAGTTTAGGTCGTCAATGATCCTGATGAGTTTGCTTTTAATTCCGTCGAGGTTAAATTTCGTTCAAAGCATTTGCGGTGCAGCGGTAAGACACTAAACTAAACAAACTATAGGTTTTTTTTTTACCTGTTTTTTCTTGGTTTCGGTCAATGTAGAAAAATACGTGAGGTAACCTTGGACCGGTAATTTTTCTTGACTTTTCGTGAACCCCCTTCCGTGTTGAGAACCTCGCGTGATTTGTACACACACCCTTGGATACAAATAAACATACAGCGCCTAAAATGCTGTTTTATTATTCAAGTTCAGATTATGCTAAATTGAACTTTGTATTGATATTCAGCAGACAAGTCAATGAATTAATCATTAGCTTACTGGATATGACGTCATTCGACATTATTGTGTTTAGCTCGGGATTTTATGAGAAATTGTCGTAGCGATACATTAGTTGCTATGCTAAAGGAAACTATAGTTTGGCCAAGATCTCTTCTATTTTGTGCATAATCAAAGATAACCATATTGTCTTTTTCTTTCGCTAGTATAAAGTAAGGGATGGATATAGTTTATCTTTTCTACTGTTACTGACAATCCGCCAGACTATATCAATTATCCAATATCTGGTTAGAAAGAGAGAGCGTCTGACGACAAGATGTGAGTGTCTGGTCTCAGAGAGAGAGAGAGAGTAAATATGTCTGCTGAGAGATAATGACCAAAATCAGTATCCAGACTAAATCCCAGTAATTAGACACTCAATCGACGTGTCTGACGCAAGGCAGTGATTGTCCGGACACTCAATTTGAGTGTCAGGCTAGGTTAAGCTAGTGTTCGGACACTAAATCCGATGTCTGGCAGGAGCAGTGAGTGTCACGACACTCGCCTCGAGTTTCTGATGAGGGTAAGCGAGTGTCAGTCGAAAACAAATGAGTATCATGAATTCATGATACTCAAACCGAGTTTCCAGATGCCAGATACTCAATGTCAGTGTCCGGACACTGAATTTGAGTGTCTGAAGAAATTCAGTGAGTGTCACGACATTGACAGTCAAACCAAGTGTCCAGACCAAATCTAATTCAAATTCAAAATCAGAAAAGCAGTGAGTCAAAACTCAATCCAAGTGTCTATAGACGCTCCATCCGCATGTCACGACACTCCGAGTTACTACCCACTCTGTTCAAAATTAATTAAAAATCAGCAAGGACAATGAATAGAGATTCCAATTACGATAATAAAAAACTTTATTCATAGAAACCTTTGATCGTTCCTGAAGTTTTTATTGTTGGTAGCAAACGAATTGGCGACAACGTCCCACGAGATGAAGTCACACACGCATTTAGAAATCAGCTGTTCCGCGAATACACATTCTACTGCTATTATACAGGATGTCGCATAAATGACACGTCACCGTGACACTGGAGGTAGACCAGGTCAAGAGGTACCAAACCAACTTAACATGACCCCAGTAAAAGTGGCACGGTTTTTGAGTTATTGTCGAATTAAAGTTTTTCATAAATTTTGACCGTTTTTAACATTATTAGTTTCAGTGTGCACTCGGAAAGGTGTCAAGGTTAGTTTTTTACCTACGGTAGGTACCATGAATTGTTAATTCTCTCTCTTTAGTCGGTCCCTCATTCCTGAGGATCGTGATCACAATTTGTTACGTCCTTGATCAGTTGTCTCTAACAGTCTCGATCCATCGTTGCCTTCACCGCTTGATGGAACTTGCTCGAGGATGTGGCTTCTCTGACTTGGTCAGTCCATCTAGTCGGCGAGCGGCCACGGCTTCTCGTTCCTTCCATTTCGCCAACCACGACCAGTTTCTCGAGACTCTCCCAGTTGAATTGTGAATTAACGTTACATAAATGGTATTTTATCCAAAAACTCAGAAGAAAAATAAAATACTAGTTTGATCTTGAATTAATTCAAAGCGAAAAATTTATTTTGACTTTAACCACCAGTCGTGAAAAAAAAACTTGAAAACGAATGATAAAATATCGTAAAACTATTGAGCATTTCATGCAGATTTCAAAATTGTATGATACATGTAACTTCCTGCAATAAAATAAAAATAATAATTAGCATCTTTCGAATGCCCCATAACAATAAGTTAAAACTAGAATCGGCAATCGGACGGACGGAGAACAAAGTGCCATTTTTCCTTTTGAGGCACGGAATCCTAAAAAACAACTGCTTAAAAACATGAATTAGGTATTGTCAGACCCTCTAATGTTTCTGTAAAGTGTATGCATCTATTGTTGAAGCGTCATCGTCGAGTGATCATTGCAGTGCTCACGTCATTATGCGTCAGTTCTATTTGCGATGCGGTTATGAGACCGCGGGGCGTATTGATAATCATTCGAACCAGTTTTAGCTTGTCATTAATGACTATTATTAGGACGCTTGAAATAAGCTGGTTTGTTAAACTGCACAATTGTAACAAACCTTACTGAATGGAGATTGGGTTGGGTTAGGTTATAGCAATGAAGCGGAGGATATTGCAGTTTCTAAATAGTATATTATACAACATTTAGGCTGAGGGCCATATTTAGGTTTAACAGAAGTCTCATATGGCGATTCTAGTCCATTCCCCCCCACAAATAATACCCGTAATTATGTTGGGAGTTATGAAAAAATATGGAGCCATCTTGGATTAACAATCTCAGTGAATATATAAAATTGTATTGTCATCAGAATGTAAGGTGTACCAAATATCAGATTAATCTGTTTACAGGAAGAGCGTGAATTTGCTAAATTAGACGCTCTTTTCAGTTGTGAACCTAGGTTTATGAATAACCTATAATTTAAGCGAGTTCCAGATTGGCAACGCGAACCCGCATGCTCTGCATACCCGAACAGTGGATGCGATATGTCTGATGCCATGCCCCATACCTTCACATAGCTTGGATACGAAAGATTTTCCATTCAAATCCGTAATTGAAACTTCTTGAATAAGATATATGTATTAATTGACTTATATTGGGTTACTCGCGTCAATAAAGTCGAAGACAGCTCGACATGTTTCGGAACGGTCCGCGTCCCGTAATCATGAGTGACTTTATTGACGTGATTAACCCGATATATGTATATTAATATGTTTAATACTCACGGGAGTTTTCTATCTAAGATATATGTACTTACCTGTGAAACCATACACTGATTGTATTTTTACCAAGGCTCCCAAACATCTTTGGATCGCATTTAAAAAAAAAAATTGGAACCTCTATAATTTTTACATACCTATATTACCCAAAGCTCGCTAGTCTATTTTACATAGCATAAAACTTTGTTAGTAGATAGATAGATAGATAGATGTATTTATTTCTTAATGAAAATGACACGGTATTTAACAATGTCACAACCTACAATGTATCTAAATATCATGAATTCACAAAAAGATCGTCAAAGAATATACAAAATTAACAGATGAAAAATACAATTTTATACAATTTTGCCGCGAAAGCAGGAGGTCGCTGGTTCGATCCCAGCCCTGCTCACCGGGGACCTTGGTCACTTTTTCTTTAGTATATGACATCTCTTTCAATTTATAAGATGAAAAATAATAAAAAATAATATTTGAAAACAATGCTTATGTCAATTATTAAAAGTATATATTGATAGGGTATCCTAGAAATATATGTATACCATTTATAATAGAAAAAATTAATACGATCTATTTCTATTAGAAAGCGTCTTAGAAACAGGCTGGCCTGTAGCTGGCCTGAAATAACCTGCACGCTAAACAACCAATAAAAAAACCGGCCAAGAACATGTCGGGCCATGCTCAGTGTAGGGTTCCGTAGTTTACTGACCGTCACAATAGGCAACCTTAAAAAGTGTTTTAATTGATACCATGCTCAATATGCTTATAATAATTAACACTTCGATGATACTTTCGATCACACCCGTCCCGACCACATCATTTCCGGAAAAATCTTAACAGCGCGAAGTAGACCTCTTTACAGCGCCATCTCTCGGGAAATTGTGTTACTAATTTATACAAACTATTTAGACGGGTTTACATAACTCTATAGTTGACTACGGAATCCTTAAAAGCTACTCTTTGAGGCAACTCTATCTTAAATATTTGTCTTGTAATGCAGCACTTTTAGGATCTAGCGGTAGGTACAGCTAGATCCTAAAAGTAGTACTGCATTACCAATCACAAGTCGTGACAAAATATTACAGTGACAAGCTCCTATCTTAACCAGCCCACCGTTTGCAAATACAACCTTATACTAACTACATTAGGTTCAAATTAAAGTGTACTTAAATGAATAATTACGAGGAGTTAAGATTTGATACGTTCGAATATTTGGGTCGAATGCGAACCGAATGGTTGGTACGTGACAAAGATTTTATGTGTTCTAAGTACGGGTGTTGTGCAGTTTCTAATTTAACGTATAATGATGTCATTGCTGTGTGTGGTCTGCGACGGACTGTTCGAGTGTTCAGTCATTCATAATAAGTAGGTTATGGTGCGCCTCATATCCGTCTACACCGGATTCATCAATATATTGCCCGTGTCGCTCATCGAGATGCTGACAAGTTGGAAAAGCTGGGTTACGATTTAAGAAATGTCATTGCTTCGATTCGAAAGTATTTGTATCTTGCTATTTCTTATTCGTGGGAGCGAGTTGCAAATACTTTTGAATCGACGATTCGATCCCAGATGCCAACTTATGCGTAGAGACTTATGATGACAGGCAAAGCAAAGAAAGAGACCCAGAGGTCGCAGCCCTGAACGATAGGTTCACCTATAATTTTTTTTAAAATCATATTACAATACTTTAACGGCCTTCTAGCCTGGTCGGTAGTGATCCTGCCTACGAAGCAGGAAGTACCGGGTTCGAATCCTGGTCAGGGCATTTATTTGTGTGTTTATCACGAATATGTGCTCCTGAGTTATGGATGTTTTCTATGCATTTAAGTATTAATATGTATCTATCTGTTATATATATCGTCGTCTAGTACCCCCAACACGAGTCTTACTAAGCTTACCGTGGAACTAGGTCGATTTGTGTAAGATTGTCATAGTATTTAAAGCATCTATAGTAATATTAATATACATAGACCGGGTTACTCACGTCTATAAAGTCGAAAATAGCTCGACATGTTTCGGGACGGTCCGCGCCCCATAATCATGAGTGTTATCTATAGTAACATTGTTTACACCCGTAAAAGATACACCAGAATTCTTTTACACCATGTATAAATCAAAGAATCTAACAATAAAAGCTGTGCAAAATCTAGCTCAGTTGAGAGATCAAATAAACACACAAAGCTGAAAGCTTTCAAAGTCTAGCTTAAACAAATACAAGATGCATACTTCAAATCTATCGCCCATTATACCGGTTATCCAAATAATGGCGCAAAAAAAGGAAAATGGCATAAACAAACATATGAGCCTCGCCTTGACCGATATAATGTGGTGGGCGGGTAAGTTCTAAACGGCAGTTAGAGCTTTGCTGATCTTATTGTAGCTTGGAAACATACGGAGTGTTACAGCGAGCGGACCCGTTAAATCAAAATGAAAACGGGCCTATCGCGAATGTAGTTCATTTACCAATTTACATTTCTAGCAAGATCACCGTTGACACTTCGCTGATTCAGAAGGCCTAGTATAAAAGTTGTACGACATTAACTCCTCGACCGCGTTAGCGTATCGAGGGGTCAAAATATGAAAGTTGCCGGATGATTTAAATAAACTGCAAACATAATTTGAACTCCCGATACGCTAACGCGGTCGAGGAGTTAATGTCGTATAATTTTTTTACTAGGCCTTCTGTCAAGCCGAGACCATGACACTGTGTCGAAACGTCGGTATATTAAGGTAAATTAACTACATTCGCAATAGACCCGTCCTATGTACATAATAATGTGTATAAAACGCAAAAGTTTAAAGTGTTATAAAAATAAAAATATTGTATTCAAAAGAGATTCTTACAGAATAGTTATTGAAGGTTATAACTTAGCACACTACACATACACGACCTGGTCTTGGCTGCCCAGGCTGGTGAATTACTTCACCAAGCGGACAAGCGTGACAATTTTTAAAATTACTGAATTACTGGCGTCTCAGGTGTCCATAGGCTATGGAAACTGCTCACCATTGCGCAGGCTGAACGTTGTTTGCCACCATATTGATAATTTAAAATAAACGTTCTTTTTTCAAATAAATTCTTCGGTTTTTTTTTTATCACTAAAGTTGATTTTTACTGTAAAAGTATTTATGGAAGCTGTAAAGTACACTGCCGTTACGTTAGATAAGATAGTTTTTATGTTAAATACTTAGCTTTATATATGTAAATTATTAAAAATATATTTTTAGTGTTATATTTTAAACGCCAAACTTCTATGGAATTATGACGTTTACTTTCACAGTCTACTACTACATCTATGGACACTTAGTTTAGAAGGACTAGGACGTACTCGGATTTTAAATGTGTATAATTTATGTATTCAACGACATTGCTATACTTTTCAACCTAAACCCTAATATAAATTAGATTTTAAAATGGCCACGGAATGTTCAACCGTGTGTGTTGTGGTTGAGATCATCTGTTGTGGGAATCGTCATTTTGCTCGGAACTGATATTATTGTAGTGGCTTATTGTACTGGCTACACAACAATTAAATGAGTTATATGGGCATTCTCATAAAACTGAGCAGTTTTCATTATTTATGTGTGTCAGTTCTATAACTGTTTACCTCATTTCATTTTTGTCTATAATTATACAACGTGGCAATGCCGCCAGCATTATGGGCACTTTTGCACTTGGAACGGCGGGGAGCGAGATGCAAATATATTTTTGAGTAATTTATATTTATTATGATTTTTTTTTATTATTTCAAAGGGATCCATTCTGTTACACATATTGATGATGAAAGAAGGCGAGATAATTTAAGAGGGCGCAGAGCGTCCTTTGGCGCCCTCATTCGGGGATTGTGTTTTCTAATAAAGCTTTATATTTCTCTGTACTTAATATGTATCATAGATGAAGTCATATTAATTCGCCAACTTTTGGTCTATGGTACACAATTTTGATTTACTTATTTTTTGCTTTATCACCCAAACGAAAATTAATTAAGTAACAACGAAAATAATATTACTTTGCTAATTCGGCAAACGTGCTAGTCAATTAGTACCAATCCGTTATACCTACTTGCTTATTTTTTGCATGCAATTAATGTTCCCACCCTCCCACCGCAAAAAATAAATACGCAAAACCACCACCAATGATATAAACCTCGACACGTGTTTCGCCTCTCTACGAGGCATCCTCAGGAGATGCAGGAGATTTTGTCTTGTCGCAAGAGATGCCTATATAACGTGTCGAAATATATCTTCAAAATCTATAGCAACTCATGGCAGACACATAAAACACATTACGATATAAAGACACAAGTTTGTATCATCGTTCATCTTGATTACTTTGGCACGCGGCACTTATTACTTGGTACTGGGTCTTTCTTTTATTGCCAAAGGCATTAATTTAATGCTCTGTTTGTCTTGATGTTATGTTGGCAAAGTAACATTAAGCTGTTAACGACTAGTTCCCTTCGGCGCCTTCGTCGTTACCACTTTCAACACCTTTTTACTGCCGTAGGGGTTGAATTTTGAAAATTACTTTTAAGAGACCAGGCGGTATAAAAAAAAAGAACAGGTGAGCGTTATATAAAAAATAAATCGCGAAAACCTGATTCTTTAAGATATGGACTCGCTTAAGCTCATTCGAATCAGAATCATAAGCTGATTTGTTCCTGGTAATTTATGAACTTACTATGAGCGTAAAGTTAATGGAAAATAAAAATTTATATTCACTAAATTTTTTTAATAATAATCAGGCAAAATTATTAAGGTCGTGTATACATTTTGGCACTTTGGCTTTATTCATTTATTTGTAGTTGTAGACTATACAATGCTTCAAAGACCTATTTTAGATTTAAGGTCGGCAGAGGTAGGTAGCTAGCTGGGTAAGCTACACTTACTGCATATATTAAAAAAATATGAATTATGTTTCCTATTTAAAAAAAATACGTCTAATGATTTCGGATGTTCGTTTAAATAATTTATGCCTTCTGAACAAATATTATGTTAATCACTAGACACCAACTAAAATTTTATAGACTTCTTGTACATTTAATTTTTAATAACCAGTTCATATTACATTTAGGTACATTTGGTTACTATAATATTCACCCACTTAGCTTCACTTCCCACAGAAAATATACGAATTTCAGCGAAATTCAATGGAATTCTAATTAGAATCCGGAACCACATGAATATTGCAGGGTGCAATGTTCTCTAAGCCCTCTTGCCACAGAGTAAAATACGCACAGAAAAAACACTAAAAAATTGCTCATCAAAAATCATTTATTCAAAAATTTTAACAAAAAACAACACAACAGTTAATAAGGTAACATTTCTATAAAAGTCTTAAATACATTTGACACCATCCCTAAGCAAGAACGATATGACATGTTGATTGTAGAGTCAAACCGCGTTATATCTTCCGAACAAATGAACTGTCAAACTTTGAAGTGTTTAAACGTCAAACTTCTATGAAATCATTACGTTTACTTAACACTTTCACAGTCTGTGAATCAAAATCTAGGAAACAGCATAGTCGGACTCTAGTTTTCCAGATGGTTTAAAAAATTGTTGGTGCAAGGTGCAAGAATGGGAGCCAATCATTTGCAAGTGAAGTGGTAAATATGACTTTTTCACTTTAAAATATAAATGTTATATCCATTTCTGTTATGGGTATTTTCACGAGAGTTGAGGTGAATGATTACACACACAGCTTCATGAAGTACTGATTGCAAAAAAAGTGAATGAATGAGTAAATGTTAATGTCAATGAAAACACTTTAAGATATATTTGGAATAGGTTTAAAAACTTTTTGGTATATCTTACAATTCACTGCTGATCTTGCCATCGGTACGAAAAAAGAACAGTAATTTCAAATCCCGATGTCATTACATGACAATGATGTTGTGTGCGTGACCTCAAGTCTGGTGGAACTCCCTATACATCCTGTTTAACAAAAATGCTGATAATCAGTTTATGATCGTAATTCGTATCCGAACGTGGTCTGATTAAAAAGAAATCGACGCAAACTTATTTTTTTTTCTACGGAGGGTTTGCCTATTTCCACGGCTTGCCATAAAAAAAAACATTTTTTTTTCTAATCACACTACCTTATACACGCTTGCAGGCAGGGCTTTGGTACTCTCCGCTGGGGATCGAATCGGTTGTGTTTGTCTTGTCTTGGTGCCGACACATATCCCGCAGGCAACCCTAGCGTTGTGCGGGGGTGAGAGTCAATTGTTTTTACGTAGTGTTCCAAATGGTTTGTATTATTGTAAGAGAGGTATGGGCACAGCGGATGCATATCGTTTAGTGTGGTAGGGCACAGCATATTACATTCGGTGATTTTATACAGGATGAACTTTCTGTGCGTGTCCTAAATAATATTCCGGGAATGAAACTTGGTGGAAAGTCGAGCATTCATCATTTAGCAAGGTTACCTTATATTAAAATAAAGTGAGTCTACAGACTTTACTCGACGCGCAAAGCCGTTTGCAATTTACATTTTTCACATCTTTGTTTACATTCAAGTAAAATTCAGATTCGCAATTTCGGCCATGTTTAAAAGGGCGCCGGGCGACTAGTGGCGCCCTCATTAGTAGGATTATGTTTCTAATAAACCAGTTAAGTACTCTATAATCCACTAGTGATTAGTTGTACCTAGTATTCATACTAATATTATGAATGGGAAAGCGTGTGTGTCTGTTTGTTTGTCCGTCTTTCACGGCAAAACGGAGCGACGAATTGACGTGATTTTTTAAGTGGAGATAGCTGAAGGGATGGAGAGTGACATAGGCTACTTTTCGTCTCTTTCCAACACGACCGAAGCCGCGAGCAAAAGCTATAATAAATATTGTTTAAGCTCAAATTACGCTTTATGTAGGGTACCTACTAAAAAAATATAACGAAAAACGCAAACGCAGTTATTACGTGCATAAAATAGTAGTTTATACAACAGTGATATAATATGAGTTTTGTCATAATAGACCTGAAAGTTTTAAAAACTTACTATGAGCTGTTGCATACACTAGATTCTGAAATAGCAAAAAAAGCGAAATCTCGAAAAGCGGCAGAATGTGGAAGACGTATGCCAACTATATTATATTAAGGAAAACAAAAATATCATATAATACACTTAATTATACCTACACTTTTATAAAGAGTATACATAATTTAAACCTGTGTTATATAAAAATATTTACCTATTTTGGCTATTTTCTGACTCGCTTAGCTCCACTTGTGGCCAGGGTTAGCTGCTAACCTGATTAACAATCTAGGCTTTAATGTTGTGGATTCTTATTTCTAAATTTACTTACGTTTTATCGGATAGAATAAGTAGAACTATGTTGTAACACTAACCTGTAACAAAACAAATCATACATAAATAATATTTTACTTAATATAAAAACCAAGATGTGATTAAAATATCTCAGACGAGACGATGGAATAAACACGGTAGTAACGTATTACGGGCGATGTTATAAAGTAACATGCAAATAAAATAGTTATAATATTAATAATAAACATTGCAAAAAGTACTATAGTCAATTTGCAATCATTTTATCCCAGTCAACTAGGGGCTTAAAATGCCAAGTTTTCGAGTTATTTATTTAGTCCAAACCGGAACGATCTTGCTCAATAAGTCGATTCTAAGATTCCTAAGTAAGGGGTGGTAAAACTACGGCGAAAACACACCAAATTATCCCCAGTATATTCCCTTTCAAAAAATTCTTCATTTCACATGTCACCCTGTATACTTACAACATTCATAATATTCATCTGTCAGCTACCGGGGAATGAAATTGTTCGTCTATTTTGACACATGTCGGCTTATACGATTCGCTTAACGTTTTACTCCGGAATTGGACACGGGAAATGTAACATGACAAGAATCATATGTGAATAATTGAAGTTACTCACGAATCTATGAGGAGCGTTGGTGGCCCAGCGGTATGACTTTTTTTATACTACGATGGTGACAAACAAGCATACGGCCCGCCTGATGGTAAGCGGTCGCTGTAGCCTATGGACGCCTGCAACACCAGGGGTGTTACATGCGCGTTGCCGACCCTTTAAAAAAAAGGAGGATTCGCTGTGTTGACGGCCAAACGGGCCAAGGGCTTTGCTCCATGGGTCTTCAGCTGTCAACACAGCGAATCCTCTTGGAGCTCTGGCGACGTTACTCACCAACAGAAACACAACACTATGAGTAGGGTCTTGTTATTAAACTGCGGTTTTCTGTAAGGTGGAGGTGCTTCCCCAGATGGGCTCTGCTCCAGATTTGAGCGAGACGACATTCGTTGTGCTGTGCCCTACCACACTAAACGATATGCATCCGCTGTGCCCATACCTCTCTTGAATGTATGACGTGAGACTTTTAATCCGAAGGTTTCGGGTTCGAGTCCTGCCGGCGATATGATTGAAATATGATTTGATATTTACCAATTGCTTTTCGGTGAAGGAAAACATCGTGGACTAATCCCAATAAGGCCTAATTTACCCTCTGGGTTGGAAGGGCAGATGGCAGTCGCTTAAAATTAGTGCCTACGTCAAATCTTGGGATTAGTTGCCAAAGCGGACTCCAGGCTTCCAGAGCCATGACATAAGCCGGGAAAACGCTAGGAAGAAAGAGAAGTTGTCAATTTAAATTGCACAAGTTATAATGTACCTACTCAGGAACAAGAAACACAAACAAGAATTACGATTTAAATTCACCCTCGTTCGGAATTTCTTATTAACCGCCCTTAATACATAATCCATACTTATATTATAAATGGGAAAGTGTATGTGTCTGTTTGTTTGTCCGTCTTACACGGCAAAACGGAGCGACGAATTAACGTGTTTATTAAGTGGAGATATTTGAAGGGATGGCTAGTGAAATAGGTTATTTTTTGTCTCTTTCTAACGCAAGAGAAGCCACGGGCAAAAGTTAGTTTACTATAAACTGCTTCATTTCACAAGTGAAATTTTACAATAATCCCACCTCCTTGGACTAATAGCGACTGACTTTTCCAAAACTCAGAGCTCTATCGAATGACACAGATGTCTTGAGTGGTCTTATCTTATATTATTAGTCTTATAACAGGATCATTTGAAATCGTAATACTCGGTCCTACTGGTAAGATAACATAACTTATCCAATATCTCTGTAAAAATACCAAAGTTTGAAATTAAATTCACAGACGTCTCTGAAGGATATCTTATTCAAATCTGAAGGGTTCAAATTAAAAAGTTCCTGTTTTTACGAAATACATTCAGGTAATTTTGATAAGAAAACTGCATCATATACCTAAATGCGGATAACATATCACATCTACAGTGATCTGGAGAGCGTTTGATATTTATAAGTATTTTAGGATATATTTTATTGCGGTGCCTGATGACGAAAGTCTTCGATCAGTGTGTGTTACCAGCGATGACATACGGTACTGAAACTTGGTCGCTTACAATGGGCCTCAAAAGAAGGCTCAAAGTCACCCAAAGGGCAATGGAGAGGGCTATGCTAGGAGCCTCTCTGCGAGATCGTATCAGAAATGAGACCATCTGCAGCAGAACCAAAGTAACCGATATAGCTCTCCGAATCGCTAAACTTAAGTGGCAGTGGGCGGGGCACATTGCACGTAGAACCGATGGCCGTTGGGGCAGGTTCTCGAGTGGCGACCGCGTACCGGAAGGCGCAGCATGGGTAGGCCCCTAACAAGGTGGACTGATGACCTGGTAAAGGTCGCAGGAGTCCGCTGGATGCGGGTGGCCCAGGACCAGTCATTGTGGAGGCCTATTCAAATTCAAATTCAAATTCAAATATTTTATTTCAGACAACATGGTCCATTTTGTGTTAGTATACATTTATTCTGTATGTGTGCCTATGTCCAGCAGTGGACGTCTTTCGGCTGAAATGATAATGATGATGATGATTCACCAAAAAGTGGATACGGTATGATTACCTTCAAACGCTCTTGAGAAAATGCAATCTCTTACAACCAAAGCTTAGCTTCCTTCAATATGCAAAAATGTACGCATTTTAAATGGGATGGATATGAGTCTTCAAAATGGCTCTCTATGCTAAACTCTAACTTTGACTTCATATTTTCAATGGAAATATTTTCTTGGAGGATTTAAACGTACCGCTTTATTTACATAAATAAAATCAGAAAAATATTTTGCTAGTATGAGTATACAGAGAAAATGTAAAAACTTGAAAAAGATCTACTCTAGATTTGTTTTCGCTACCCAAGTTGTCTGGATGAGAACGCTTTTTAGCGATGAGTGCCTGTTGTTTGCCTAAACATTTAATCGATTGGTTCTAATTTTTGTAAATGAAGTTTTTCATGAATTTGAGGCAATAAAGTGAAAGTCAATATTTTATTTTTTAGAGATTTCCGTATCTACTTGTATCGGGTTACTCACGTCAATAATAATTAGTTGAAGCTATTTGACGTTTAACGGATGACTCACACTAGAACGGGACGGGGCGGGACGGTACGATCTATCAGTTTCTATAGAAAACATCACGTGACATCCAAGGACTCCGAGCTATCACGTAATAGGATAGGGATGACGACTAGGTTGAAAAACTATCATTCTAATTAGTCCGTCAGTTAGATTATCTAAAATGATTAGACACGTATTTTTTCCTTTTTCAATTTAACTAAAATTGACGAAGATAAAGAGCATCAAAGTTCCGGGGTGGGGGCTTGTGACGTCATTACTAGGTAATAATTGTACCTACTAGTAACGTTACGCGAAACTTGAACGCATCGTAAGGTAAAAGTACTAGTGCTGGACAGTGCACTAATATTCGACATGGGCACTTTATGTCAAAGTGACAAGGTTTAAATTCGAATATAGAAAAATGTTCGTTGTTCAAATTTAACCTGTATCACTTTGACATAAAGTGCCCATGTCGAATACTAGTGTATCGTCGGGCACTAGAACTTCTACCTTATTTTCGTCATTTTTGATTTGACGAACAAAAGAAAAAATACGTGTACAATATTTTTTAATAATCTAAAAGACGGACTAAATAGATTTTTTTTGTCGTCTAGCCTTTTCTCTCTATAGAAATTGACAGATCGTCCCGTAGCGCCCCGTCCCGTCCCGTCCTAGTGTGAGTCAGCCTTTTAACTATAAAACTCTCGTGAGACTCGAACATATTAAATAATATTTAAAACGGGTCACTCACGTAATTTAGTCGATTTTCGCTCGACATGTTTCGTTCTTTACGAAGAACGTCATCAGGAGCGCCCACTCGCGACAGAGGCAAGTCGTACACTGCGGGCGGGGAATTACGTGAGTGACCCGTTTTAAATATTATTTAATATGAGTCAGCCTTAAGTAACATCACACTTTTTTTTACAAAGCGACTCGATTTAAGGTAGGCAACCATGAACAGCGAACGTTTTGTCATGCAAATGATGTGACGTTCGTTATCCCATTCAAATTAAGCAAATCGACTGAGATAATTCCCGCAATTTGAACTTTGGTATACCTACACAAGATAGAAAACGTCAAGAATCATCATCATATCAGACCTACAACAAACTTTAATAATACCTTTTCGTATATCAACAATTCGCATTTATTCATAGCAAATTTTAGTCTTGTGACTATTAACAATCGTTATGATAGTAAAGGATGACTCACACTAGAACGGGACGGGACGGGGCGGGATGGGACGATTTGCCAGTTTCTATAGGAAACGTCACGTGACATACGAGAGCTCCGAGCCATCGCCTGATTATTTCTATAGAAACTGACAAATTTTCCCGTCCCGCCCCGTCCCGTGCTAGTGTGAGTCATCCTTTAACCCCTATTTTATCATAAAATTAATGTCTCACGATAGTTGAAATTTGAAAGAATAAGTGTCTTACCTACTTTAATTTTCGCTCTGAATTTTTATATTCCCGTCTACATCTACTTCCCGGATCCAAGTAATCAATCACAGACAAAACAAAACCATAACATATTTAAAAGCTATGGGTGAAGGTTGTACACATAAATCTTCATGAGATCCGCTTCCTCAGGAAGTAAAGGAAATTCTTCTGACATTTAATCCTCAGACCGCGGCCTTCTTCAGTTTAATTTCCGGTTGAACCACGTTTGTTTGCGTAAGTATTGTGTACTCTCGTGTTCAAAAGTGCATGGGTAATTTATGAATGAATTCATTCATAAACTGCCCATGTAATGCAGTTAAATAGTGTTTTTGCTAGGAAAGTTGTGGGGTAGTTCTGATTTCTATCATTTTATATGTAGTTTGGGGTGCTGAAACCGAATCTGAGGTTTGCATACTAAATTTCGTGACGCAACATTAAAAAAAAATTAAAAAAAAAGAAAAAAAATCGCCTTTTTTCCGGTTTTTTGCTTAAAACTCCAAAACTATTAACTTTTAGTAAATAGTCTATTTACAGAAATTAAAGTACATAGAATTTTCTACAAATATCACTATTTAGTTTTTTTTCCAATGAGCCGTTCGGTCTCAAGTGCGCGTTAAAAATTGGCAATTTTCAGCGGTTTCTGCAAAACTCACTTTAAACGTTCCAAAACAATTTTTTTTTTACTTAGATCGCAGTATGGAAAAATTATATGAGCCGTTGACGTTTAAAAGGTCCCGGCTGAAGTTCTTCGGTGACGTTGGGTCCTGGTACATATTCTGCTTGACCTGCAAAAAAAGAAGTGGAGTCATTTCTCAAGGAGAGAGAGGAGAGAGAACGGATGAGGATTACAAAATTGATTGTGAGATTAAACATACCTTCCGCATCTTGCTGAGGTTTTCGATGGCATCAGGTCCTGGCTCAGGGTCTGAGTGCGCCATCGTCAGCGTCGGGGGTTCTAAAAGATAAAAGAGGCGGTGAGACACTGACTTGTGATCATATATCTAGGAGAGATGAATGATTACAAAATAACTTGTGAGATTCGACATACCTCTGTCTTCTGTCTCGTCTACGTATATCTCTGAGCTGTCTTCCGGGGGCGCAACGTTGTCACACAGTCCTTCCTGCATTCATAATTTCGTTGGCAGCCCTTGCAGGAAGGCGGGACTCCATTGTTTCTGCACATGGTGCGAAGGACTGTGTGACAACGTTGCGCCCCCGGAAGATAGCTCTGAGATATACGTAGACGAGACAGAAGACAGAGGTATGTCGAATCTCACAAGTTATTTTGTAATCATTCATCTCTCCTAGATATATGATCACAAGTCAGTGTCTTACCGCCTCTTTTATCTTTTAGAACCCCCGACGCTGACGATGGCGCCCTCAGACCCTGAGCCAGGACCTGATGCCATCGAAAACCTCAGCAAGATGCGGAAGGTATGTTTAATCTCACAATCAATTTTGTAATCCTCATCCGTTCTCTCTCCTCTCTCTCCTTGAGAAATGACTCCACTTCTTTTTTTGCAGGTCAAGCAGAATATGTACCAGGACCCAACGTCACCGAAGAACTTCAGCCGGGACCTTTTAAACGTCAACGGCTCATATAATTTTTCCATACTGCGATCTAAGTAAAAAAAAATAGTTTTGGAACGTTTAAAGTGAGTTTTGCAGAAACCGCTGAAAATTGACAATTTTTAACGCGCACTTGAGACCGAACGGCTCATTGGAAAAAAAACTAAATAGTGATATTTGTAGAAAATTTTATGTACTTTAATTTCTGTAAATAGACTATTTACTAAAAGTTAATAGTTTTCGAGTTTTAAGCAAAAAACCGGAAAAAAGGCGATTTTTTTCTTTTTTTTAATTTTTTTTTAATGTTGCGTCACGAAATTTAGTATGCAAACCTCAGATTCGGATTCAGCACCCCAAACTACACATGGAATGAAATAAATCAGAACTACCCCATAACTTTCTCACTAGGGGCCTTTTAAATTACAATTTAACTGAATTAATGCTTAAGCAGCTACATGACCGGGTGTCAATGCTAAAATGGTTCCAAAAAGTATAAACGACTTAATGAAGATTTTTTTTCATATACCGTCTCATTACCCATACACCATCCATTATCCGTGCATTTACTATAATACACCGTGAGCGTGAATAACCCGGAAGATTTTAACGGCGTCCTGACCGCATTTAAGGATTATTCAAATTCAAATTCAAATAATTTATTTCAGAACATAAAATTCCATATAACATTATACCTACAATCAATAAAGTAAACAAGTACAAATAGAAATAAAATATGTCAGTAAAAATTAAAATAACATGTTAAACGCAATTAAAAAACATAGGTAAGTATAGCAGGTGTATTCAGAACTAAGTAAGTATCAGAGTTATAAGATATGTAGAAATCAGTACAGGTTTGTTGTTTTTTTGAGCCAGTGATTGTGTGTGCGTGTGCGTGTGTGTGTAATTTTTGTAAGTTGTAATATATATATTTAGTAAGTTGACGTGTTAAATTCTCACTCGTAAAATATTTATAAGTAGGTACTTAATTATTACCTTTTTTTTTAATTTTGTAAGTTCTCTATTTCCTCATAACTTTTTGTTTTTAACCATGTTGTAATTATTGATTTTACATACTATATAACCAATACTATAGTCCCACATTCCGGGTGTCTGTCTGTTTTCCTCTACATGTTGCCTACCTATATAAAGTATATATGTGAAAACTTGGACGACCCTTAAATAGTCTGTCCAGGTCTATTTACCTCCTCAAAGTGGCAGACGTGACGTGGGTCCATCCGCTTTCCTTACAATTTACTTGGAGTAAATTCATAAGGAAATGGAAGGACCGGAATCCGAAAAGCACCAACATGCTTGTCATTTCAATGTGACTGAGTATATGATATGACAGTTATCTAATAACTAGGCGGAGTTTTTGGAGATGTTTTTTAGGGGGTTCCGTACCTCAAATGGGTAAACGAAACCCTTAAGATCACTTCGTTGTTCGGTCGTCCATCCATCTGTCTGTCAAGACCCTTTATCTCAGGAACGCGAAGTAGCAAGTTGAAATTAATACCACATACACAAGTCTGCGATCCCTTGAAGCTGTGAAAAAATCATACCTCTATGTCAAAATTCATTGATTATGTTGATTTCCTATACATTTGCAATGACAATCAACGGGTACAACTCGGTTGTATGGAAGCGACTCAATAGTAAGGCTGTTCACGATGTAACTCACCCACTCACCGGCAGTTACACCATGAACATGGCGCTTGCAACAGTGCCGACATTCCGGGAGCTCACAAAAACAAATATGCATAATAAATATCTCGTTTCAAATAGTAATTACAAGTACAGTCACCTGCAAGACTATCTCCCACTAAGGTTGCGTTTTACCATTTTTTTATTCCGAGAATAACGCTTTTACACTCAGATAGTAACGTCAAATGATTTTGACATTAGTATCCAAGAGTAATCCTTACTCTTGGTTAAAAAGTTTGGTCAAATCCAGCCTAAGAAAGCCACAAAAATATCTGAGACAATCTTCAATGTACACTCATAGGAGCGTGACATAGAGTTTTGGAGCCTTTATAGTGGAAGGTTATATTGCAGAGGACTGGTCACTTAATAATTATGATGTTGCTTTAAAAAAAACCTTCATATTATTTCAGTCATGATCATTTACCTACCTTGGTGTCATAATATTTACTTGGGATCGAGCAATAAGTATTTTTCATCATCCGTCAACTCATCATTCATATCCTTTATTTTCACATAAGTAGTCTCTCACATATTCCATCCATCTTTTCCCTGGCTTGTTTTTTGTCTTACATTCATCTGCTTTCCTAAAAAATATTTTACTATTTATTTTTATCAATGATTCGTTTAAAAAAAGTATCTATATATACCTACATATGCTGTCTTTATAGGTACCCTCGGACCCTGATTAGTCATTGAATTTAAACTATCGTGAAACATTAATATTATAGCAAATCACTGGTAACACTCGCGTATTTTTAGCCACTACCAAACGCGGCACTCAACGCTCCTCAATGGAATCCTAAGATCTCCGAAACATGTCAAGTGAAAAATAAGTGAGTGTTAACCGTAATTGATTATAACAGTCAGAAAGTCGTTTCATCCTGATTACCTATATTAAAAATATATGTCATATTATTTTAATTTTTAACATTCTTATAAATTATGACTTTTTAATTTTTTTTTTTTTTAATGATGACTCCCGCGTGACGATGCCGGGACGGGCCGGGGTGATGTGTCAATTTCTATGGAAAGTGTCAAGTAATCTCTGAGCTATTACGTCATAATTTCTGTATTTTACAGGCTACATAATAAAAAAAAATCACGAACAACATGGCGATCACACCAGGAATCAAGAACACAATGTTTTTAGAACGTCTAAATCCTGGTAGTGATAACCTATTGAACAAAATCTCCAGAGAAACCAACAGCTCACATGGAATTCAAACATTGATTGCTTGGAGGCCTATTCGAAATCTCAAATACTGACTTGATTTGGTAATCATAAACAGGCGTTTTTATTTGGTGTTGTTTGTCTTTCAATCCTTAGTATGAGCCGATGATGTTTCACAGATTTAATAGTAGCGCAATGGAAGTAGGAAAAATATATGAAAATTTTGGGACACTTTGTTTGTTTTTAGACACGTTTCCGAGTAGAAAACAGATAAAAATTTCCAAATAAGCAAATACAAGATGTATAAAAGAAAGTATAGATAGAGGGTTAGTCCTTTAAGATGATCTGCTGGGTCAGAAAAGTTGTGTTGACACATACTTTGTGCGGAACCCTTAGTGGGCGAGTCCAACTCGCTCTTAAATAGCCGGTTTTTTTCACGTCAATACATTTTTTGCTTTTTTTACCACGATACTGATTATGCTCTTAAACATATCACCAGCATGTTTGTTATATTTCTTTTTCTACTCCAGCACTTCTATCTGTTAATTAGATGACTAACAGCGATATTAAAAAAGTGTACATTATAACGTTGTCTATGGTATTCCATAAGAACACTGCTCCTATGGATTTTCATACAATATATGAGCACTGTTGTTGTTTTTTTTTTTAATTTATATAGTGGGCACAACATCTTCTCTATTCTGCCACCTTTCTGCTATTTTAGTTGTCGTAGAAAAACTAGCGTATGCAACAGCTCATAATTGCATAATCGCTTATTATATCACTGTTGCATGAGTAGTTCATAACGCGAGTCATGTCAAAGCCTGCGTGTCGAGATTTAAAAGGATGGAATAGGCTTTTGTAAATTGAATCCGATCGATCCAATCAAATTAACGCATGTTTTCTTTGTAAATGTTGCTTTAGGATTACTGGGATTTTGGAGCAGTTGGTTTTAATTAAAATGAGAGGTAGAAGTATTTAAAATAGATAGAACAGGACCAAGGATCTAAAATCTAAATTATATATTCACTAAAACGGGATTTAATCGTTTATAATTTTGAAAATTAACCTCCGGGCGACAATGTCCACGTGATCACGGAGAAAGATCTTCTAGCCGGGCGTTTTACGAACTACCCGCACTTGGTCTTGATTATCAACTTGAACATTTTGCACACTATGTGAATCTGTCGACACTACACTCACAATGTCCGCTTTTCGAGCCGGTAATATTCGCTTACGCTTACATCTATTAATGAGCAAATTCAATGATGAGATTCTAAAACCATCGCTCATTGAGCTGGTATCTCAGAGTCGCGGGCCGGAGTCATGAATTTTCCACTTTCCTTTTTTTTCTGAGAAATTTGGTATCATTGTAGACGTTTTTTCTTAAAAGTAATACTCCGTCGGCAGACGAAAAAATAGCAATGATCCATTTGCATACACAGTAAAACCAATGGTTACACTCGGCCTAGTTATTAACCTGACCTGCTCCAAAATCGCGAAATTAACCTGAAACTTCACGAACAAATGATTCCAAGACACGACATATCACTCTCGTGATAATTTATTGACTATTTCCTAATTGATCATTTAGGTCATCGCCATAAAACTATCATTAAGTTACTTAGTCCATTTAGTATGATGATTTACGACTATAGTCAACATTGTGCCAATTGTGCCCTATAATGTGGCTTGAGATATAATCGATTGTGAAATTTTAAGTGTGTTAGATACAACTTTTAGTCTAATATGTAAAAAAGCGCAAAAGAGTGCTCTAGAAAGGCAACTGTCATCGTCTATACCTAATAATAAAAAAATACGGGTGTCTTTCTCTACGGCGAGATACTGTCTACATATGCGCGGGTTGTCATACAATCAGAAATACTCTTTAAAATGGCAACCATGCTTGCAAAGTTGACGTGGTTTTATGATGGCGGGGCGACTGTGGATAGTGTAGCCCTCGCAATGCTCCTCCACTTGTTACGGTCTTCAGCGTTACGCGAACATTGGACTATGGTGGTTTGTGTCGCAGCTTTGATTAAGTCTGTTCAACGCGTAGGTGAGTGTCCTCTGGGTCGTCTGCCGTCCACCCGTCCTTGAATAACCGCCTTGAATAGCCGTTCTATGGAACTTTCGTTTTGGGTAATGTGCCCAAAATATTTAAGGATTCGTATCTGCACAGTCGACGACAATCTTTCAGTTATTTTAAGTTCCCTTAGGATTGGGAACGCCGTCCAAGGAATCCGTAGCATGCGACGCCAGCGCCACATCTCTAGCGCGTCAATTTTGCGTCTGTATTTTTGGCGCACCGTCCATGTTTCACCATAGAAACTGGTAACTGGTGTGTTATATGAGGAAGACTAAGCTTCTCATCAGGCGAACTTCTGTGGTGTTTGTGATGTTCCGGTTGGACCAGACCTGCTTAAGCTTAACAAAGCAAAGTTGACAGTACTTATAATCAAAGAAACGCCTTTGAATCTCACAGAACTGAAGAAAGTTAACTTTATTTAGGACGGTTTTAGTATATCACTATTTAATACAATTACTGACATATTTTCATCCAGGGATCAGTTATATTTATTTTGCTCGTATCGTATAAACATTAAACACTATATAAACTGCAATTTTCATCCATATGTACTTTCCGTAACATGAAAAATTATACTCAGGTGCAAATAATTTTCACTATCCATCTTCAGGTCCTGCTATTCCAGTCGCTTGCCTAACCGTGTGTGATTTATTTTTAGGCGGAACTGGTATGAGTCTGCGTTCAGTTCAGATTATACTCATAGCAAGTTCTTTTTTTGCGGTTACATAACAATGCGTCTTAATCAGTGCAAAGATCTTTTCAGTCAATTTTGTAATTTTCAGAATTTAAAATTAATGTAACGTTGTAAAATTACTCTTAATTGATAATTATTAGAAGTAGAGCGTTTAACAATATAAAAGAACTCGCTCGGCTTTTCAATTTAAGGATTTATTTAAAACCTGAATTGAATATTGAAAGTAAGTATGCACTCTCTATTCGAGTGTTTCCCAACACTACCCGGCAGTCGAAGTGTGATGAATCGTTCGCTTCAACGATTCATCTCCGCTAAGTAACACCTTTTTGTCGGTGATATATTATCATTCGAGTTTTACCTGGGATTCCTAGCAACATTTTAATCGACAATTGTACATTCAACGATTTATATTTTGCTGAAAAAAATCGGTTGTCTGTAAAGTCGGTTTACCGACGATAGTTGAACGTGACAACGTCATAAGCAAAAACTGATGGAATGGTTGCATTTTTCAAAAGAAAATTTTAATTTTATTTGTGTGATAGATATTTTGTATGGACATAGAGAAGGAGGCAAATGGAAATCACAATTAAATTGATCAAGTTACATTTATTTGTACGCATAAATACAATTATGTCAATTATTATTTATTTTTGACACCACATTCACTTTTCACTGCACTTCATACTTGACGAAAACATGTAAATGTATTATTGTATAGCAGCTGTCCACGCGGACGCATCGCTCACTCAAGTAAGAGAGAGACAGATGTCGAACGCTGCCGAACTCGGAGGCCGATTGTGCCTCTTTGTCGCTCGTTCCGCGCTCTCGCTTGCACTTTAAGCCATAAATGGAACGCCTCAGAGCGAGGTAACGCCGCATGAGTCATATTTTTTCGTGCGTGCAGCCGGCTCCATCGAATTATAAGACGTTGTCACGTCAAAAAATGGAAAAATTCACTACTCACATACAACCGGAAGATGCAGTGGGCAAGGCCTCCAACAGAATGGACTAATAATAATGGAAATCCTTAAGGGACGCCTACGGTTTGCGATCCGGATCCAAAATGTATGCAATTATCCGGATTTGGATCCAAATCCTACAGATATTTAGTACAATTTGGATCCATTTTGCAAACTCTAGGGGCGCCCTTGTCCATCAATGGATAGGTACTTTAGGTATGAAAAATATGAGGACACCCGAAAGTTTACATTTAGTTAGTCCTCGAAGTTTCTATACATATGTACTTATGCCTCAACGATTTCAAAATATATGTTTTAGGAATGACTCGCACTAGAACGGGACGGGACGGGGCGATCTGTCAGTTTCTATAGAAAATGTCACGTAACCTCCGAGGGCTCCGAGCTATCACGTGATTCTTTCTATAGAAATTGACAGATCGTCCCGTCCCTTTCTGTCCTAGTGAGAGTCATCCTTCGTAAAACATTATAAAATAATTTGACATGAAAAACTGTGAAGCTATAAAACTATTGAAGCCTATTATCGTTCAAACGTTCAAATAAATATACGTGGGTGAAAGATACATTTCAAGCTGTCACAGGTGGCCTATTTCACTATAATTTATTCCTAAGTGGAGGAATATTTCATTCGATATAGCGGGGCAATCTATATTGCCTGCCGAACTCGGAGAAGGCTCTATATTGCGCAAGTTATCAAACCAATTCATGTTCTACAATTGAATACTAACTAGAACAAGCTCCAATGTGATGTTTTGCGAAAATAGTGGACCACAAAATGGTTTTTGCATTGTGATTCGACTGCTTGATACCCTCGACATTATAAGAAGCCATGTTGCCGAGTGCGCAGTCCTGAATTTTCCCACATTTTTTAAGACTTGTTTAGACTTACAAAGCGATTGTTTCCGAAAGTATTCGACTATTCATTACTCATATTGTGAGTCATCGTTAACCGTTTGCTGTATAATTGGAAAGTAGTTAACATACTAATGTTTATAGTGTTTCATTTCAATATTATTAGACAACTTTAGGAAGATGATGTCACCGTCTGTCATTGTATTTGCTATAAACTGTAAATGAAGGCAATATGAATACGGTGTTCATAGAAATATCACGCGTAATTAATTTGTTGGACTATCAATTATACTGTGTACATTCTATGAAATTATTGTAATAATTTAAATGGTTTTCCTTCTGATTATGTATATTTATGGACAATTTACATAGGAATAACGATGACGATTTAGACGACTGGTTGGCGTAGTTGGTAGTAACCCTGCCTGGTATGCTGATGGTCCTGGGTTCGAATCCCGGTAAGGGCATATATTTGTGTGATGAACACAGATGTTTGTTCCTGGATGTTTTCTATGTATATCGTTATATATCGTTGTCTGAATGTCTAAGGGGAGGCGCTATAATAATAAATATTTAATATTACAGGACATTCTTACACAAATTGACTAAGTCCCGCCGTAAGCTCAAGAAAGCTTGTCTTACAGGTACTCAGATAACGATATATATAATATACAAATATATAAATACATAGAAATCATCCATGACTCGGGAAACGTATCTGTGTTCATCACATAAATGCCCTTACCAGGATTCGAACCCAGGACCATCGGCTTAGCAGGCAGGGTCACTACCAACTACGCCAACCGGAAAAATAAGCAAAGCAAATACTGAAATGCCTTTAAAACTTAACACAATACAAACTATTAATACAATTTAAAATACAATAGATAAAATCAGACAAGCATTACGGTTTTTCATCTTAATCTATTTCACCTTACCCCTGCACTCTTACCCCGCAAGAGGGGGATACATTTAATTCTGCACAAGAAGTAGAAGTTTATTTAACAAATTGCACAAAGGCATTACGTTCCTCTAAGAAGTATTCCTATTGCATGCAGACGAATCCAGTTTTTGAGAGAATTACAACAATTCTCTCGGAAAAATAAGTCCGGCCCTGGACGGAAACAATCTTAAATCCTTAAGGTTGTCCTTAAATCCTTTACATAACCGCATTCAAAGATTTTCTAAAACTCGCTTGTCTCGCCCGGGACTCGACCCAACTAAAATTAAAAAAAAAAAAAAAAAAAAAAAAAACACGTCACTATTTTATAGGATCAAATTTCTCTACCAAACATTTGGTTACTGTTCACTTTCAAGAAGTAAAAAACAGTTCTCTTATCTCTCCAACATTCAAAGACTTCGTGTGAAGAACACGCTTGCTAATTTATCGCTAAGTACCTTGAAATCTTCGATAAGAAAATCGTTTAACGGAATAATACTTCTATGCACATTTCCTTCTTACATGATCCGATATAATAAAATTGGCAGTGTTCGCCATAATCACTGGGCTACCCGATCACGGCAGCCAGAGTCCGAAATTTCCTAAGTGTATGCAACCCTTTCTTATTTGAGTAGTGTGACTACTTGAAAACATGAATCAAAACATTTATTATAATTAATAAAAAAAAAATCATGATTTACAATTGTATATGTGATTATTTCTAGCAAAAGTTGCCATTTTGTCGGTGGCCGATAAGTCGCTAATGCCACAAAAATGTGTTTATAATGGACCTTATCAACAAGCGAGGAAGTGGCACATTTGACTAAAACTGGCCAAGAGCATGTCGGGCCACGCCCAGTGTACGGTTCCGTAGTTTACCGTCCGTCACAATGGGCGATCTTAAAAAGGGTTTTAATCTACATACCTACCATGCTCATAACAATAAAAAAGGAGTATCTACGCAGCTCTTACGACTTACACGATACGTTTTTGCAATAAAACAAGGCTTATTTATCTGACCAAGTTCAAATTAATTTTCCTTGTAAGATAGGTATTATAGTAGGGGTTAGATAGGTAGGAAGAGAGGGCTTTGCTAAAAATATGAAAAAAATCTTGAAAATAGAGCTTTATGAACTTTCAAAGAAAATTATTTTGGACTTGGCCAGTTGAGCCATTTTTGATTTTATGCAAAAAAAATCGAATCGAAGTATCGAATACGAAGATACTCCTTTTTGGATTGTTATAAGCATGGTATCTATTAATATTGTGACGGAGGGCAAACTACGGAACACTACACTAAGCATGGCCCGACATGTTCTTGGCCGAATATTTTGTCCTACTGTTGCTCCGTCCGTTCGCTGGTCAGTCTTTAAATAGACTTGCTTATGCTTTTCAAGTGATTGCAATAGCACCCAAGTAAGATCAAACGCAGAGGAGTGATGCACAAAGCGTACTGGCTTACAAGTGAACTGTTTAATACATACACTTTAACGCTCAAGTTTAACAGTTTTATTTTTAAAATCGCCGTCAATAGAACTTATAATAATAGTTTATGCAACAGTGATATAATAAGGGTTCTTAAAACTTGAGGGTCGCCGTCACCCGACAGTTTTAAGAACGAATTATGAGCTGTTGCATACGCTAGTTTTTCTACGACAGCTAAAATAGCGTAAAAAGCAAAATCTAGAAACGTGGCAGAATATGGAAGATGTTGTGCCCACTATAGAAATTAAAAAAACAACAACAACAGTGCTCATATATTGTAAGAAAATCCATAGGAGCAGTGTTCTTATAGAATACAAATTTCTAAGAATGTTTTTTTACAAAACCACGGACAAGAAATAGTACATTACATACCAAGGCCGTTTAAGTGGGAAATGGCTCGGATCCCATGTTATTGTCGGCCGAGGCGAAGCCGAGGTCGACTAACATGTGATCCGAGGCTTTCCCATTTACCGGCCGAGGTTTGTATACTATTTTTCAGCCCGACGGAGCCGGGAGGCGGCTATTTAGTTTTGCGTAAAGTGGCGCTTACCGGCCGGAGGACTGAAATAGTAGATTACATACCAAGGCCGTTTTAGTGGGAAAAGTCTCGGATCCCATGTAATTGTCGGCCGAGGCGGAGCCGAGGTCGACTAACATGTGATCCGAGGCTTTCCCATTTAACGGCCGAGGTTTGTATATTATTTTTCTGCCCGACGGAGCCGGCAGGCGGCAATTTAGTTTTGCGTAAAGTGGCGCTTACCGGCCGGAGGACTGAAAAATATCTTACTGACATGAAGAAAACTAGCAAATAGTCTACTTTAAACTCATATGTTTATTTTTTTTAATAAGGTCTACCGTTATCATTTTACACATTATAAAAAAATCCGAAAAATCGAGGAAATCGCGTTTCATTGTTGTTAAGGCCGTCCCCTATGCCAATGACCTCGGCGATTTGAGCTTTCTTCCCCTCCCGCTCCCTTTCCTCACCGGTTATACAATACGCCAATAAGCATAAGTTGCCACCTAGGAAGAGCTGCTTGTACTAGGATGCAACCCTATAAACTACTAGTGCCATCTTACACGACTGGCCCCCGTCGCCCGCGCAGGCATCTCGAGCCGGCGTTTTCGGAAAAATGCGTGTAATAGCTTTTTCTCGAAAAGTACAAAACCTATCCAAAAATCAGTAGATGCGTTTAAAGTAAACATAAATATATACTGCTTGTCTTAGTTTCTTGTACTTACGATGCTTAATAAGGGAGTAGATACAGATTTAAGATAGAAAAAATGGTTTACGGTTATTTTTTTTTTCTCTTGATGTATTATGTTTTTCGACAATTTAGTAGAACCAAATGTAGACCAAATAACTAGCTACATTATATATTTTTTTCAAGCGTTGTGCTTGGAGCTGAACAAAGCCTATTCACTTTAAAAACAGTGAAATATGCCGGGTAGCCCCTTAATAAAAGGGTACGGGCCAACCTTAAATTCCTTCACGAATTAATACAGTTGAGACAATCAGTGTCAGTGGCTATGACAATTATTTACGATTGAGTGATGTAATGTAACCTCCTTTAAATCACCAATCTGAGATCACAAACCCTTTGCATTCTTCAAGTAGTCCGAGATCCAAGTAGACAATATTTAGAGGATACGCAACGACAATGGCCTGCGGTCTGAATCCTTTGGTTTTATAGTTTTTGAAGCTTATCATAATAGGAGAACCTTTAGGCAAAATACTAACCCATAATTACTTCAAGTCTTTGAGATATTTGGCATCAAAGTGGAACACAATTTTAAGTAAAAAAACTGGTTTTATGGTCATAACTTTTGCCTCAATTTGTTTGTACCTATATAATCAAGAATATAAAAAAACTGTATCCTTATATTTTAGTACATAATAATAATCTACAAAGTACCGCTATATACCTAGTTCAAATATTTAACTAAATTACAAATTCTACTTGTATTAGGAGAAAAGGGTCAAACACAAAACGATGTTTGGAATCAAAAGTTAAGGGCTATAAAGCTTTTTTTTTTGTTGAAACCTTATCCACATCAATAAGTACTCCTTTTTCTATTGAATTGTACAATAAAAATTATGACTGCATGTCCACAAGCCGTTAACTATTTGTCACAGGAAAGATTGGCTCTACAGTTCAGCTGAACACGCACTTTTTCCTTCATACGGTCAATAGTTAACGGCTTGTGGACAATTAGTAATGATTTTTATCATACAATTCAATAGAAAGGGAGTACCACTTAATGTAGATAAGACTTAAATAAGAAAATCAAGCTTTATAGCACTTAATATTTTAAGACTCAGAACATCATTGCATGTTTGACCCAAAAGGGATATTTTAAATAGAAAACTCCCGTGAGTATTAGACATATTAATATACTTAAACCGGGTTACTCACGTCTATAAAGTCGAAAATAGCTCGACATGTTTCGGGACGGTCCGCGCCCCATAATCATGAGTGAGAAGCGCTTGCCGCGATTGCTCTGCGCACACTGCAGTTGACAATAGAAGTGAAAGAGACGGTAGTATCTCGCCTATACCGGTGCCGCATGTGCCTGCGCCGACCGCGCCCCCCACGCCGGTCTGCCGGCGTGCTCAACGGGCTGTCGCGCGCAGTGTGCGCAGAGCAATCGCGGCAAGCGCTTCTCACTCATGATTATAGGGCGCGGACCGTCCCGAAACATGTCGAGCTATTTTCGACTTTATAGACGTGAGTAACCCGGTTTAAGTACAAAAGGGATATTCCTAGCTATGACATTACGCAAATAATTGTGACACTATATTAAAACAGCTTGATAATCTTTAAATTCCCACTATAAACTATAAGGCACGATTGTGCGCGGGATCCCTGACTATACCATCGCATGCTGGCAACAATCTGACGATCGCCGACAGTCAATTGTTTAATCATAGCTACAATCTAGCCGAGTGTAAACAAACGTACGAGCAATTGTTAAACACACGCATTGTGATAGATACGTTGAAGACCATATTGATAGCTTTATGCCTTTGATAATTGTTTATTTTTGTTTGTCGTTTTCAGATTTGTGTTTTCTTTGTTCGTTAAGATTAGCTTAGTAGAGAGAGGCTTCAAAAAATTTTTATATTTTGTTTCACTATCCGTTGATCTAAGTTAAGATTACATGTTTAAGTATCGTTACCCAAAAATACCTACCGTGGAAATCATCATCAAAGAATTCATATTCATTGGCTTATTTCGTTTGAGGAAAAACTACGAAATATGAGGCTTTGATCACAATCATGACTTATATTTGAAGTATTTCTCTTATTTTTGTTGAAGTAGAAAGAAAGTCGACCTTCATGTGGAGTCATGAAGCTCAAATAAATAAGGATTTTTATGTTATACCAACTTTCAGTAAATGTAGATCCTGATGACTGAAAATAGTAGATTGTATAACAAAGGGCCTAAAGTAACTCATTTTAGCCGAGGCTATTTATTCAAGTCAAGGATAAAGGTATTTATAATTGAGGTACTCTGCTCTTCACTTCGAGTGTAAGGAAAATATTAGGTTTTATATAACTTTAAATCGTTGAAATTTAAACATCCATTACATCCATTGCCATGCTTGGCGATCGTTCTCTTCCCACCCGCCGCGCCTCGCGCTTGCCATTTTACTTTATGCTCTAGAGCATAAAAAGCGGTTTTATGTCGCCTAGCCTCGACTTAAAGTCGAACTTTTCGAGCAAGAGAAGTGAAAATGAACTTACTATGGACGATTATAAGAGTTTTGATAGTTGGTTGGGCTTATTGAATATGAAAGAATTATGTTAATAGGCTAATAAAACAGAAAAAAACAAGAGCAAGTACCATAGTTTGGTCAAGATTTCTTCTAATTCGTGCATAGACAAAGAGAATAATACTGTTTTTTTTCTTTCACTAGTAGCGTCACCAGCAAAGGAGGGATGGATATAGCAAGCAACCAGCGATGGAGGGATACATATAAATAGCATACTCATCTCCTTACTTTGACAGATTCATATTTAGTAAAATTTAGTTATTAAAAAAAAAGCAAGTTACTAAATTCATTTACTTGTTTATAATATTAAATTTACTGACATAATTTTTTTAAGGATATTTGTAATTTTTATTCCATATTTATTGAAATAAATTATTTTAGTCTAAAGTGAATAAATGAATGAATGATTGAATGAATAACTTATTTCTTCTACTGTTTCTAACAAATTCGCTGGCCATATAATTCAAGATTCCATCGTTTTTTACGGACTCAGTTAAAAATAAGTAACCGCAACAGACCCGATTTTCCTATTTCCTTAATCAGGCTTACGCAACACCTATGGGTACTGGGAAACGGGTGTATGAATAGAATATCCAGAATGTAAACAAGTGCGTCATGTAAACAGATAAACACAGCCACACGTGGACCGGTGGTATTCGGGTTTTATAATCTTGAGTTGTTTCGGTTATAATCTGAGCGCCTACCACGAACGAAAGTATACCTCCCTTTCGCACTTGTGATTTCTCACTCAAGTGCGACAGAGAGGTGAAACTTCGTTCGTGGTTCGTGGTAGGCTTTCTGGTATGTCGTATGATATAATCGCTAGCCTTAGCTGGCAACCGCCATATTGCTGTATATTTTGATTGCGTTGACGTAGAGGTTTGGTTTTTTCACAACTTCAAGGGACCGCAGATCTGAGTATGTGGTATTAATTTCAACTTGCTACCTCTACGTGTTCCCGAGATAAATATGCATTCCCTAAAAATGCGAAGAAAGGAAAGAAGGGAAAGGTCCCTTGGTGACCTACGTAGGTGCAGTCAATGCATTTTTAGAGTTCCGTACCTCAAAAGGAAAACACGGAACGGAATGGTAAGGGGCTATCACCGCCCATGGACACTTGCTGAGCACATGTGCGTTGCCTGCCTTTATGATATAAGTGATTTTGCACATTTGCACGCATTTATTTATCTACATAAAATCCTACAGAAAAAAACCATCGAACAATCAAGAATGCAACGCCTACTGCAATGGAAAAACTTTGTTACAGTTTATATTAAGGGGCTACCCGGCATATTTCACTGTTTTTAAAGTGAATAGGCTTTGTTCAGCTCTAAGCACAACGCTTGAAAAAAATATATATAATGTAGCTAGGTATTTGGTCTACATTTGGTTCCACTAAATTGTCGAAAAACATAATACATCAAGAGAAAAATAAATAACCGTAAACCCTTTTTTCTACCTTAAATCTGTATCTACTCCCTTATTATGCGTCGTAAGTACAAGAAACTAAGACAAGCATTTTATATTTATGTTTACTTTAAACGCATCTACTGATTTTTGGATAGGTTTTGTACTTTTCGAGAAAAAAGCTATTACACGCATTTTTCCGAAAACGCCGGCTCGAGATGCCTGCGCGGGCGACGGAGGCCAGTCGTATAAGATGGCACTAGTAGTTTATAGGGTTGCGTCCTAGTACAAGCAGCTCTTCCTAGGTGACGACTTATGCTTATTGACGTATTGTATAACCGGTGAGGAAAGGAAGCAGTAGGGGAAGAAAGCTCAAATCGCCGAGGTCATTGGGATAGGGGACGGCCTTAACATACTTATATCGGGTTACTCACGTCTATAAAGTCAAAAATAGCTTGACATGACACTTTGAATTTGGAAATTGGAAATTGGAAAGAATATGAATATGAATATAGACGTGAGTAACCCGATATAAGTATATTAATATGTCTAATACTCACGGGAGTTTTCTATTTAAAATTTGTTACAGTTTATCATGTTTTTACACCTGGATATATGTGTGAAACACGACAAGCATATAAGTAAATTTGTTCTGCGTAACGTGCATATTGAGTTAGAGCATTATGTGTCTCCTTGACAAACATTACTATTATGTACTTATTTATTTGATATCACCAAACAAAAAATGAACTAAATAAACCTCCGGTATATATCAATTTGTCTATGTTCTATCTCATAATCATCATTTCAGCCGAATGACGTCCACTGCTCGACATATGCCTCCCCTAAAGATTTCCACAATGACCGGTCTTGGTACCCACATTCAGCGGACTCATGCGACCTTCACCAGGTCATCAGTCCACCTTGTGGGGGGCCTACCCACGATGCGCCTTCCGGTAGGCGATCGCCACTCGTGAACCTTATGGATTATGATCATTAGGACAAAGCAGTTAAATAGGGCAAGTGACTTTAGAACAAACGATATTAGGAATGTCGAAGGAGACCCATTTCCAATCTCCTCCGATAAAACCTTTATCCAGCGTTATAACTCCCGGTTTTCAAAAGGATTTCGAGCTTTCCTAGTATCCCATCTCCCATTAAATACCCGTTCCATTAGCTAGCCGTAATGTAACAAAAGGAGCTAAAGTTCAGCAATTGCAGGCGGACTAAAAACACTAACCTCGTAAACTATCTGACCAATGGAGTGCAAGGATTGAGATTTAAGCGGCTATATGTGTGCTTACCATGAGTAACCGACTCATTCGATAATATGTCCATCTCGCTCCTGCTAGAGTAGTGGTAGGACCTTAGGAGCGAGACGGACATACTTTCGAATGCCGCAGACGCTATCGAATACGGTGCAACTCAGGACGGTGCTGGTCGGACTGAAATGATGGGCCAATTTCTAACCTGAAACAACATACAATTTAGCGTTAGTTATGTATGTATGTATAAGCTATATTGTAACACAAGAGATACAGTAACATAGACAATTTGATACAACAAGGCAGGATTTGAACCCGACACCTACGGATTGAATGTCTCACGTCATACGGCTGTATCACCATTATCACCAACGCTCCTAAGCTACGTGCGGCGTAAACTGCCATACTGAAATCCCGAGGCTACTGAATTTATTCCTAGCCGCAGTCCAATATGCTGATATATTTGCTAATATACTCATAGTGTTGTGTGTCTGTTGCTGAGTAAGGTCGCCAAGCTCCAAGAGGATTCACTGTGTTGACAGCTGTGGGACCCACGGAGCAAAGCTTGCCCCTTTAGCTGTCAACACAGCGAATCCTCCTTTTTTTTAAAGGGTCGGCAACGCGCATGTGGCGCCCCTGGAGTTGCAGGCGTCCATAGGCTACGGTGACTGCTTACCATCAGGCGGGCCGTATGCTTGTTTGTCACCGTCGTAGTATAAAAAAACATCTGTGCGTCCTTAGCGCGTAAAATTAATTGCTATCTTTTGTAAACTTGATTTAAGTTATAAATTGAAAGAGATGTCATATACTACAGAACCGTGACCAACGATTTTAAATTCTGATTATTGCCATGTCTTTAGTGACATTTACACAAAGATGACGAATCGATTGACGTGTGAATCATCAAGATCGGTCCACGCGTTTGATCTGTATTTTGCCACAAAGGAACAAACATACATACCATATAGACTCTTAAACACATTACCCTTCTTTGCGTTGCGCAGTCGGGTAAAAAACAATAATAACTGCGCTGGCCCAAATATGTGCGCGGCATTCTTTAGCCAATCTCTCATGCCTTCGACCCCACAGCCTGAGTTTTACGAGCCATCCCGGCGACCTATTTCACTAAACAACCATAAAGCCCTGTGTCCAACTTACGTCATTCTTTTATTACCCAATAGTGTTGGGTATGACATCAAAAATTAAAATGAGTTTTAGTCATCTCTTATTAAAAATTGAGATGGTGCAATGTCTTACCTCAATGAAAGACAGTCAGTAAGTGTAACTTACCTAGCTACCTACCTCCACCTACCTTAAAGCTAAAATAGGTACTTGAGGCATTGTACCTAGGATGCTGGTGGCATTTCCTCGTTGTATCGTAATGCTGATACGTTGTGCGAGGAAGCCACCAGCTCTTCGGTCACCAGTAACATCAAATAGACGTTTCGCGATTTCTACGAAAAACTTGCGTGCGCTAGGACCCCATGGACCAAGAGTTTCGACCCCAATAATTGAGATGATATAGTCACATATTTGCAGCATCAGAAACAAGAATGCTTAAGTTTTGCGTTTGAGATTGAGGTATGTGACAACTTTTGAGCTGTGTGACCATTTTAAGTTGTGACAAATAAGACGCTGTGGGACAAATTTAAGCTGTATTATAATTTTTGAGGTATGTGACAAATTTTGAGGAGTAAGACAAATGGACAGATGAGTAAAAATTTTTAAGTGGTTCATATTTGCGGTGGGGATACTGTGACAGTCTAACAAAGTGAGTGGCACAAATGAGGTGACGCATGAGTGAGGTAGCCAACACTATTACCCACCGACGTCTTTTACAATTTTGAGTTACGGCGTTTCGTAAACAATGAGTCAGAGGTGTTAATCACGGTTTTATACAGCGTTGACAGTAACGATGATGCAAATGTCGGTTTAATGGATGTCTAATAATAGACGTGAATGGAGTTGCTTGTTTTAAAATCCATGTACTAACTACAATTTATACAAGCACTACAAGACACGACAAACGTCACGAAATTCCGTCACTAGAAGAGACTTTTGTGGTTTTTGACAAAAAATTTTTTGACCGATTTTTTTTAAAAACGCTATAGTTACTCGTGACAATTGTCATAAGATTACAACCAAAAAAAAAGTTTACTATTTACGATATATAACAATTATAATTTGAAAGAGATGTCTTAAGGATGACTCACACTAGAACGGGACGGGACGGGGACGGGAAAATCATTCAATTTCTATAGAAAGCGTCACGTGACATCCGAGGACTCCGAGCTATCACGTGATTATTTCTATATAAATTGACAGATTTTCCCGTCCCGCGCCGTCCTATCCCGTGCTAGTGTGAGTCGTCCTTTATACTACAGAAAAATTGGCAAGTGAAAGTGAGAAGCATGCAACCCGTCCGTAAGTAAGCGGTAAGGTTTCTTCGAAACGTCAGTAATATAGTCATTTTAGAAATTGTCACACTTGTCAATGTGGGACCAATTGCGATAGTTGCGAAATTCGTCATTTTCATGAGGCGACGACTGCGTTGCGTTTAGAAATCCTTTAAAAGTCACATCGTTTTAGATTGTATCGTGGAAATTTACTATATTCTTAAAATTATTGCTAATTGATTTCGTTCCTTGAATGGGTAATAATTATCTTGTTTAATTAAGAAACAAATTTTATCACTTCGCAGGCAAAGTTTTACGAGTTACTCGGAATTTTATGTATTTACGAAATATTACATTGCGAGAAATTTTTACGGTGCATTCCTGACCACACATTGACCTGAAGCCCAAAATATTATATGAATTTATGTGAAATATGCCAAAAAAATTTTGTTTTGAGTTGTTATTTTTTCGATGTTTTGAACACTTAGGTAAAAAAAAAGTAAATTACATTGGTAAAACCATCACTTAAAATTAACTAAAGTTTTATTTATTTATTTAGGGGTAGTATCTCTAATTTTTTTTAATATCTCGATGTCATTCAATAGGTATGTCCACACTATACAACAGTGTGTCAACACCGCAGTCAAAAAGGTGTTTTGTTCCGAGTTCCGACTTATAACGAAAAAATGATTTCGAAAAAAAATAATTACTTATTTCTGAAACTAGGCCTAATCCAAAAAATTGTATATGGCAGTTTAGTTTCTAAATATTATCAGGAAAGCACCGTTAAAGTCTTTCGCAACGCATACGAGCACCTTGTATACTAAGAAATCCACCAGGTACATTCCCACAAACATAATAATTATACAATTTTCTTTCGAGCGACCATGGAAACTGAGGAATTTTCGATTGGTAATCTTGAAAGAAAATGGCTAGCTTTGGTGGCATCCAATTGCACTGCGGAACAGATTCTATCTTCTTTAATGCATGAGATCCATTAATACGCTTCCGGAAGATTTCAAGTAAAAATAAACTCATATTTCCGGTTCAAGTTTGAAGAACATTTTAAACATATAGGGTGATTTAGGAGGCGTGCGCAGGACTTATCCTATTCCGATAGTTAATGTTAATGAATCGTGTCAAGGGAAATATAATGTTTCCAAATTTTTTGTAGTGACCATGCAATCAGCAATATTTAAGCTTTTGTTTTGTCATTTTACTGAGAGGATGATATTGAAAAAAAAGAGGCTTAACTGACCGTGATCAAAATAACTTTCCTTCAGTCTTTATAAAGCTTTACCTACTTGCATATTTTTCATAATTTTTGGAATAGCGGTTCAAATTTTAGAGGTGGAAACACATTTTTTTAACTTTCAGGGCGTTTATTTCCAAAAACTATCACTTTAACAAAAAAGGTTTTAAGCAAACCCCCATTCTTTTTGAAATACCTATCTAACGATACCTCACACTTTAGGGTTGAAATGAAAAAAAAATCACGACCCTCATTACATGTATTCATACCAAATTACAGCTTTCTAGTGCGTGCTGCGTTAATGGTAACATTAACGCAGCTTAGCCGCAGACGAACAGACGGACAGACAGACATGACGAAACTATAAGAGTTCCTGGTTGACAACGGAATCCTAAAAAATATCATAAATATGAACTATCCTTTAATATTGCTTCAGTATTATTTTTATATAACTGCCCGAAACCGAGTTGTATAATTCACCGACATAGCTCTCCGGATTAGCAAGTTGTAGTGGCAATGGGTAGGCCACATTGCATGGAGAGCAGATGGCTGATGGGGTTGAAAAGTGCTCGGGTGGAGACCACGGCTTGGCAAACGCAGCGTGGGACGTCCACCCACAAGATGGACAGATGACCTTATGAAGGTCGCCGGCCGCTAGATGCAGTTCGCTTCCAATCGTTACATATGGAGGTCCAAGGGGAGGCCTATATTCAGTAGTGGACGACTTATAGCGGATATGATGATGATGACGACGAACTGTCCGAAGGTTCGATTTGTTTTTCTCAGTGACCTTATTTAATCCCATTCAATCAGAATACCTGTAAAAACAATATAGAATTTTAACCTAAATCTCAAGGATATTGGAACTTTGACAGGAACTTAATAAATTTTCACAGTGACAGCTCGACACTTTTCAGCTTTATGAAAATTCGCAGAATATTTCGCGAATTTTTCTCTAAACTCGGGAAACGTGCTAGGTCTTACAAAAGGAAGCACAGCTTTTATGAAAGTATTTTTCACTGGATAAAAGTAGCTATTTTGTAAGCCTCGTCAAGGATAATACGACTGGGATGTTATTGCTACTGCTTTGCGAAAATCGTTTCAAAGAACAATATACGAAACCAGATCATGTTACTCATATCATCTTCGTCTAGTTATGTATAATTTTTCAAATTTTTCAGAAAAACCAATTACACTATATTTTTAAAGTGAAATATTTTACAGAACATCTGATTTTCAAAATCGAATAAATGGAAGAACGAATGATTAGAGGTCCGCCGCGGCACTACCAGATACACAAGATGGCGAGGATGTCTTTTTAGTTTTTGTTTTTTTTTGTCTGCTAAAAGTTTAATATGTAATATTGATAGCTTATTATGCAGTGAACTAACAAAGACTCGTGCAGCTAATGCATTAATTAGTCACTACCCGGTGGTCCCGGAACCTCGGCCCCCGAACGCTATTCTAACGTTTAGCTAAAAAATTTACAATCAGCAAGGAGAACTACCGAACAACGTCGACTTAGTGGCAATATACTATACAATACGATATATTATACTCATATTTTATAAACATTGACATTGGCAAAATTGTCCAATTCTCGGACAGACGCCAGCGTTTAAAAAAAAGAAAAAGATCCACCGCAAACATCGAACATTCGTTATTTTCATGCAAGTGCTAAAGAAAATGAAAATGAAATTTATTTTATACAAGTTACAAGTCACACTTATAATTTAAAAATCAGTTACACTTATTGGCAACTTAAAAGGAGCGAAATACAAATGTTCATTAATTCTCTTTTCGTAGATATGAGTGGAGATCACACTTATCCTGGTTCGCGCGAGCCTCCGTCTCGATAAACCATAAGAATGATAACTTTATTGTTATAAAGAATTGTATTCCATATTTTTAATCTTAAGCCCTGGAGTCACGTCCATCTATTGTCAGACGCTTTTCACGTTTAGACCATTGTTAATGAAGTACGTAAAGCTTTTTTTGGTACAACAAGTTTTTTATGAAAAATTACTTTGATTGTATCATCTGCTCTTTATGGGTCTCTAATTTTTTACTTGTTACCTTCCGAATTAAATAGGGACTATGTGCACTAGCGGCTTCTCGTTCCTTCCATTTCGCCAACCACGACCAGTTTCTCGAGACTCTCCGTTCCCCTTCGCATTACATGGCCAAAGTATGACAACCGATGTCGGCAGATAGTGGACAGGCTTTTAATTCTAAGTTGAGAAAGAATGAGAAAGAAGAGAAGGAACGAGAAGCCGTGGCCGCTCGCCGACTAGATGGACTGACCAAGTCAGAGAAGCCACATTTTCGAGCAAGTTCCATCAAGCGGTGAAGGCAACGATGGATCGAAACTGTTGGCGACAACTGATCAAGGACGTAACAAATTGTGATCACGATCCTCAGGAATGAGGGACCGACTAAAGAGAGAGTCGATAGCGATTCGAAAGTATTTACAACTCACTCTTTCCAGTCAAGAACGAGCTGGATGCAAATACTTTAGTCGTCGATTGTCATTCTACAGCGATTCATGGTACCGGTACTAGTCTAGCCTGAAGTCGCGAGTTCGAGTCACGTCCGAGGCCATGAGCATTTCCTCTTTTCCTTTATGTTTAAAGATTATATAACAAGTATTTTACAACAATGTGTAAAAAGGATGCACGCATAAATTTTGACCTTAATGCAGTGCTGCACAAATTAGCTCTTCAAATATAGTGAGTCACTCGTCATTACAAATCATTTGAAACAGAAACTGTGTCACTTCTGCATAACAAGTGGTTGCATAACACAGTGGTCACTAAATGTCACTCACAATAACGCGGAGTACTCTTTTATGAGTGTAATAACACTTAAGTATAGTGATGACAAGCTGTCAATTAGAATCGCCTATGCAAGTAAATTAAAAAAATAGTTTTGCCGTGAGCTTATAAAACCTTTCCGATTTAGGCTTTTTGCGGTGGCGAAAGAATGGTACGGAGTTTGAAAACCTTGATTAAGCCACTGTTGTATACAATACTTTTCTGCTGAGTGGCAGTGGTGAAAGAATAGTACGGGGTTTGAAAACCTTGATTAAGCCACTGTTGTATACAATACTTTGCTGCTGAGTGGCAGTGGCGAAAGAATGGTACAAACCCCGTACCATTCTTGAAAACCTTGATTAAGCTACTGTTGTATACAATACTTTTCTACGTGGATTCAAAATAGTCAAAGGGCAATCAAATTAAATGAGTGCTGTCCACACTCTGCTCCAACAGAGGACACTGTTCCCTCAGATGCTCATTTCTACATCGCGATCGATTCTGGAATTTTCGATCTAATTTTGATTTTAAATAATCTCTGCAGAGTAGGCCCTTACAGAGCTGGTTCTTGTAGGTCAATTTACATCATGTTGCCCCATTAATGATTCCTCTTTTTAATTTCTATCTGGGCCAGTACAGTACTCTACACTAAGCCCTTCATTAAACTGCCGTAAATCTAAAAATTATGTCCCTTGGGTGTTAATTGAGTTGACATTTTTAATTGGGAGCGTGTGGAAGGACATTTCAACTTCTATTCACATGGCATTCACGTGTTAAAGTCATTAATACCACAGGCAAGAAAATAATAAGGTTTGAATTTTTCTTCTCATGTTGCTAGAAATTTCCCAGAATGTATCCCATTTATTAGAAACTTTCTGCAACTTAGTCATGTTAAATGGCAAAAATATTTTTCGTACTGCCCGGGATAAATGGGACCGGTATTCAGATTTTAAAATTTTAATAATTTATGATATGGGTATGGGATGCGCCAGATGTGTCATACGGCTGTTATTTACACACGCGAAACGCTGCAAGCCATCTCAAGCAGTCTTAAACAAAACTAATTTAAATTTCAAGCTTAGAATTGGCCTCCGAGACAGCATAGTAATAGGTTATATGCAAGCATTTGTATTATTTAAGAATCTATATCGGAATCCGTGATATTTTTAATCCTATTTTTATTTTGCCTTTCTGTTTGACATAATGACCATTTGTCCTAAACTTATATGTTCTAACATTGTTTACACTAACATCGTTTTAACCTACTTTTCTTGCAGTGATTCTATTCTATGTGAGGTCACGGGTCTAACCTTACCTAACAGACTTTTCTAACAGGGATTCGGTTGTGTGTGAAGTCATTTTTGGGCAGTAATTCGATTATTGCAAATGATCTTTAGAACAATTGATCAGTAGGGGTTATGATCATTATAACAAAACAGGGCTAGTATTAGGGACAACTAATATTAGGGATGTCCAAGGAGCCCCATTATCTAAGATTAAAATAGCCGTCTACTGTCTTTCAAAAAAGCAAGATGTCAATGCTTATTCAAAATACCCGCTGAACTCCAAAAACAAACATCTATCACAGTTAGGGATCTGACCTCAGATAAGATTTTAGGCTGATTGAAACAGGACAACTGCCAAATACATTTACAACAGATGGGATGGGATGGCCGAGGGTCTTGGTATCCCTTGACAATTGTCTATTCACTAAACAAAAACTACTTTAAGTTTATCCTAGTGTAACTAGACCTCTACTTTCATACTTTTATTGCTAACGAAAGATCAGAATACTCGTTTATACTTTGGCGCGAAACCTTTTTGAATCACCCAGATCGCGTTGTTTTACCGCGTCCTTTAAAAATGACCCTTAACGTATTTGAGATAACGTTCACAACTGGATATATATAGTAGGTATGCTGTAGCAGATGCTTCTATCTTGAAGCGGTAGGTGTTCTTATTGCTAGCTGAGTTAATTTTAAAATATGAACGCAAGATTCTCGGCGAGTAGTCAAAGGTAACATGTGCAGTTAACAATTCCTGTAAAGGAGTCGAAACTTCCGGATGTATAAACAATTATAGACACTTGGGCATTTTTGCAAGAATAGATCGAATCAAGATCATCATTATATCCCCATTAAGACGTCCACTGCTGAACATAGGCCTCCCCTTTGGACCTTCATATGTACCGATTGGAAGCGACCTGCATCCAGCGTCTCCCGGCGACCTTCATAAGGTCATCTGTCCACCTTGTGAGTGAACGTCCTACGCTGCATTTGCCAAGCCGTGGTCTCCACTCAAGCACTTTTCGACCCCATCGGCCATCTGTTTTGCGTGCAATGTCGCCTGCCCATTGCCACTTCAGCTTGCTAATCCGGAGGGCTATGTCGGTGACTTTAGTTCATCTGACTCCGTGCTAAGTGCGTGTAACTAAGGTGGTGTAACTTTTTTCTAATACAACTAAGTTTAATGTTTTTCCTCTTTGACTTTTTAATCAACGGGACTAGCAACGGCAAAAAGTCTGCCATTTTTTGAAGAGGAGGGGCTTGTCAAATGTACCTACAGCTATTCGTACGTAAAGTACATATAGCTATGTCGGATAAACGTCAGCCAATAAAATGAGTATGAAAATATGTCATACCCATTCGGCAGAAGGGTAGGCCTGTCGATTGCTACTCCATCTGGGGCGATTGCTACTCAAAGTTTTTCCTACTCAGAAACACGAGCTCTTTCATCATCATCATCATCATTTCAGCCGAAAGACGTCCACTGCTGGACATAGGCCTCCCCCAAAGATTTCCACAATGACCGGTCCTGCGCCACCCGCATCCAGCGGACTCCTGCGACCTTCACCAGGTCATCAGTCCACCTTGCGGGGGGCCTACCCACGCTGCGCCTTCCGGTACGCGGTCGCCACTCGAGAACCTTTCCGCCCCAACGGCCATCGGTTCTACGTGCAATGTGCCCCGCCCACTGCCACTTAAGTTTAGCGATTCGGAGAGCTATATCGGTTACTTTGGTTCTGCTGTGGATGGTCTCATTTCTGATACGATCTCGCAGAGAGACTCCTAGCATAGCTCTCTCCATTGCCCTTTGAGTGACTTTGAGCCTTCTTATGAGGCCCATTGTAAGCGACCACGTTTCAGTACCGTATGTCATCACTGGCAACACACACTGATCGAAGACTTTCGTCTTCTTCGAGCTCTTTCGTTCCAACTATTTTTTAGAAAATCGCGGATTCAAAATAGCAAACTCAGGGGCAGGTGGCCTAACTAGTTCTCAGAGTGATGAAGAAGGCTCTCGTCGAGGTACTTTATCAGATATTTTTGAACACCTTGCCCGCTCCGATATACGTGATAATTATGTAGTCCGCGGGGACACGCCGCGGTTCGGCCCTCAACTCGACTCGCCCGTGACCCAACGGGAATGTCCGGCAGGTCACAAGCGATTTCAATTCCAAGTGAAAGACATAAAAGACATTCACGGGGCAGCCATCTTGTACAATCTGAAACGGCCTTGAAAGTGATTATGTATGGACATGAAATGGCGTCTTGTAATACGCTCAAGGGAATGCTCAGTTTTCCCAAAAAGTTATCCATTTGTGTAGTTGGGTTTGTTCGTTGTTGCGTAGGTATGTATCTAGGTGTTTGTGCCTCCGCTTGAACCACATATACGATACGTGATAACATATCGTGATATTTAACGCAGCCATATTTCATTGAAATCCTCAACCAGTAGTAGTAATCAGTGCCGCTGTGGCTTCTTGGTAAGCCACGAGATTTGTCAAGGTTTGTCTACTATATACGAATGACTTGTGCATTTATAATTTCATAAACGTAGCTTTTTTTGTTTTTTAAGGTTGTGGCCTGGATACTAGTTCTTTAAGCCAAGTCTTTATTTTGATATTTGAACCACTTCTTTTTAGAATTCACGTCGCAGTTCAAACTTATTTTGCTTGCTATAGATAATTTTGAATTCTCATAGAAAAAGTATTTTTCATATCTCCTGTTCGGAAAGCGTGATTTTTTATCCGGGTAGAAAATTGCTTTTCCGGTAGGGTGAAAAGTTTTTTTTTTTAAGTTACGATGCGCAACCGAGAATAGGCTAACGCTATGTAAAAAGAGACCTAGTGTATGTACCCCCATTCTTAGTAGTTACAGACACCTATTGCTATCTTTTTATGTCCATTGGAAAAACTATTTAAAATATCGGAAACCATAAATAATTTAAAGAATGAAATGATTGACAAATGGGCTCTATAGAAGTATACTCTGAATTCGTTGCACCTAATTAATGGGATTTTATCAAAAATTGTTTGCAATTTGTAGCAAGGTCTATTGAGCCCGTAACAGTAAAACTTTTTTACAGAAATGTTTTGCTCTGGATAAAAATGGATTTATCAAGCGAATCCAGTGAACAGAATGAACACTAATGAACAGACGTTCATTTTATTCCCAACTCGATAAAAGATAGGGAAAATGCCGATTGTCAGTCTATTTAACGGAATGTTTGGTACCTACGTATATATGCTTCGAACAATACTCGTATTTTTTCATTGGGCAGTTTCTGAAATGTTCTTGACTGTAGTCTTTTACTTTCCTCGTAGTCGAAATGAAAAGTAGTGTTTTTCTCGGGTGAAAGCACCAATTTCAGCTTCAAACTTTTAGCGCTCTCACTTTGAGCTCCAAAATATCTCAGGGTCACTTTCAACCCTTGGTTAACAGTCTAGGTACTAGTACACAATAAGACAATAGTGACAAAGCCTTACAATTCTCGTATCTTACATTGTGAAAACATAACAATCGATTTAAAAGCTCTTTTCTGTACTGTATACAATGCTATTTGAGTGTGGAAATATACTTGAGATAATGTAGCTCCCGAGATAGTTGTGGACTGTGTTTGTCACTTTTAACCTTACTGCGTACAAAAGCGACTTTTAATTTGAATAGGTAGCTATTGTATTTAGTTTTAAGAACACAAACGCGACGAACACTAAGCTTCTGATTCTTAATGCAATAGAGGATAAATAATACCTACGGTCATAGATATAGGATAAAAGAACTGGATACCATGCTGTGTTGACAGCTGAGGACCCACGGAGCAAAGCCCTTGGCCCGTTTAGCTGTCAACACAGCGAATCCTCCTTTTTTTTAAAGGGTCGGCAACGCGCATGTAACACCCCTGGTATTGCAGGCGTCCATAGGCTATGGTGACCGCTTACCATCACCGGTGGGCCGTATGCTTGTTTGTCACCGTCTAAGTATTAAAAAAAATATCCAATCGGCGCAAAAAAAACACGCCATAAAAGTGCAGCAGATGCGACTCTTTTTATATAGTATTTTTTGGAACTTGACGTTCCGTAAGTGCCAACAGTGAATACCAATACGATTAACAGTGTTGGTAGTTCTGTGTATGAATTTGACACTTAATGTTTACGTCATCGTCAGTAAGCTCTTTTTCGGTCGAAATGTTTATGGTTTTGTATCATCATCAAATTCAAAATTATTTATTTCATGTAACTGGACACATATTTTACAAGTAAATCACATAAAAAAAAAGAAACATTAAACCTATATATTATACATATACAACAAACCTACCATTGTATGGCACTGGTGGGAGAGTGCAGCCCCTCACAGTGCAACAAAATAGCACAATCGGGTTTATCCGCTATCATCCTAAGAATTCTGTTGGGACTGTCCCGCACCCGGCGCACCAGGGATGCCGCGCGCCCGCACATGGTCGCATAGAAACAGCTGACGCGCGCCTCCGCAAACATCCCTGATGCGTTACAGAAGCGAGGCAGTCCCATCAGAACCCGGAACGCGTTATTATATTGAATTCGGAGAGCCCCAAAGGCCCGTTGCGAATACTTCACCCACAGGCTGCACGTATAGAGGGAGGTGCAGAATGCCCTAAACAAAGTGACCTTCACCTCTTAAGAACATCTGGAAAACCTGCGGGCTATCATATATTCGCCCTCACCGATAAGGCTCTCCTCTCCCTCTCCATGTCCAGGTTATCTTTGAGATCAGCCGCAACGATATGACCTAGATATTTAAAATGGTCGACTCGATCCATCAAGATACCATTGAGGTGGATCTAAGCATGCAATGTCATTCTGATTTCTGACACGCATTTGTTTACAGTTTTTGTTCTGCTTTGTGTATGTGTGTGAGTTTCTTCTACCCTCGGAGGTCACGTCACGTTTTGTATAGAAACTGACAGATTGTCCCGTATCGGATCGGATCGGATCGGAGTGGTATGAGTCATCCTTAAATCGTTTGAAATAGACGTAAAGTCAGTTAAGTGCTTACCATGAGCTACGTTAATCGACAGCGACTGCGCGAATTCGATAGTGTTTGCATCTCGCTACACTAGTCAAAAACGAGCAGAAGGCCTAGTAATCTAGTATAGAAGTTGTACGACACTTACTTCTCGATCGCGTTAGCGTATCGAGAGTTCAAATTATGTTTGCCGTTTATTTAAATCATCCGGCAACTTTCATATTTTGACCCCTCGATACGCTAACGCGGTCGAGAAGTTAATGTCGTACTATTTTTATACTAGGCCTTCAGTTTTGACAAAACGCTTATGAAAACCACACCGTATGTTTAAGACTTTACACCTACATTGCACTGTCATTTGTTTAATTTGTGACTCCGAATAAAGATGGACACGGTCATACGTCATTTCTGCTGATGAACTAATCTAGGTCAACACCATTTGACCAAAAGTGAGTAGGATTTCAGTCAGTGACCTCTAACCATACAGCTATTTAGATGGCTGTCAATTAGAAATAAATTAGAAGTGATTTAAAACTTGGTCTATGAAATTAAAAGGAGGCCTTGGTCACTTTTTCTGTAGTAGGTATATGACATCTCTTTCAATTTATAATTTATAGTAGTGTGACTACTTAAAAAAAACAAAAAACATTAATCAAAACATTTATTACATTTCATAAATGATTTGATTCGTGCTTTACAATTGTACTTTATAACGGATTCGTTGCGTTTATTAACACCATGACCCTACGTTTCGAGCCCTTTACAGCACTCGGTAGCGATTTGAAATTTGGAATAGTTATGAAAAAGGTTAACGCAGACACATTGAGACAGGACTTAATAAATATTTTAATTTACTTTCAATTTAAAATATCCGATAAGAGGGGTCAAATTAAAAGTTTAGTTACTGGGTCATGATCATTTGAAAGAGCTTGATTCGCACATCATAAAAACAAATTATAGTTAAAATATTTTTGATTATAAATGAAAATGTAAAAAATACCGTTCCCGTTCAAATAAAAGGGGGAAGGGGGCTTATCTTCGAAGTTTCCAAAAAAACAGATTATTTTACACATCACAAATATTACATGAAAAATATAGGTAATATTATATTCATTAATTTTGTTTTAATTTAAAAAAAAAATCTCCGAACTAAAGATGAGGTTTAACCGCCTTACCTTGTTTTTTACTTTAAATTTTATATGGTGTGCATGCTGTAAGTACCGACTTTTAAAGTAAAAAAATGTCATAGAGCAAAAAATTCGCATACTAACTTTATGCCATGCAAAAGAGTTACCCAATCTGATGATACATGGGAGCATGGGACTGACGTCAAATATTCTACTTCTAACAGGGGCAACTCAAAGTTTGTATGGAACCCTCAGTGCGCGAGTTCGGCTCGCACTTGGCCGGTTTTTACTAAGAGTAAACCTACACATCTGTTGACCGTACTTCAACAGAATATTCTAAAACGTATTATGAGTCAAAATTATTCCTACCGCCTTTTAAGTGGTATGAATAGCTACATTTAAATTAGGATGACAAGAGTAAGATAAATATTTGCTGTCAGCGCCTCAGTGGAGCGGTCAATGCCCTTTCGTTGTTCGTAATGATAATGTTTTACTATTACCTTGTAGTATGCAATATTATATTTATGCCGCACCTAGCCATAAAGTGCCTTTTTTTCGCACGCTACGCGTACGGAAAAGCCGATTTCTGCCCAAGTGGCGGCATAAAAATGATGTACCTAACACATCGAGGTAATAAATAAAGCCCTTGATCGCATATTTACGCCCGTTACGGGCTAACCCCGGGTGGCCGGGTGGTGCAAGTGGCCCTTATCTGTGCTGTGTCAAATAATTGGAGTAAGTAAATGAGCATTCGCAAAGTTAGTATTTCAATCAGTACGTTTTCGGTTTTTTTAACTTTAAATTACGATACTAGGGCGAAAAAAAGAGGAATTCCCAACGAGTGGCGATAAATTAAAACACGACCGTAGGGAGTGGTTTATATCGACACGAGTTGCGAATTACCTCTTCGCACGTGTACTTGTACGACGTTTTACAGTATATAAGGCCCTTTGAATATTCGACGCAAGTACGTAAATTGCCCTAGGGCGGTAAAGTAGCACCATGTGTACTGTAATTAGTACATTACGATACAAGTGCGAATAGGAGAAAATTCGCAATGAGTGGCGATAGAATAAAACACGAACGAAAGGAGTGTTTTAAATCGACACGAGTTGCGAATTACTTATTCGCACATGTATCGTACGACGTTTTACAGTACATATGGTTCTTTTAATTTTTGACGCAGGCACATAAAGTGGTCATTATCGCGATAGTGCGGTAATGTAGCACCATAATGTAGGTACTGTAAAATACTTTACGGTTATGGTTATGGTTAAATAAAACCTTGGAAAAAAGCGTAGGTGCTTTTACACGCAGACTTGGATTTACGGCTTAATCTGCTAACAGTAAAACAATGAAATAAAATGTTATTTCACTTGTCATAAAAATGTATCACCTACATATTAATAGCATCAACTTTAACTGCTAATTCGTAGATCTTATTACATTAGTAATAAGGTTTAAGATAATCGCCGAAATGTGTCAATGGTAAGGAGGCAATAAAAATCGCAAAAGGAAAGACTTGGTTCAAGTCATAGATCTAAAAACTATTAGGATCTACGCTCCAGATGCTTACACTTGAATGTTCACATAGAACATAAGGCATTCGTTCGTTTTAAGAATGACTCTCAGTTTTTAGGGTCCGTACCCAAAGGTAAAAACGGGACCCTATTACTAAGATTCCGTTGTCCGCCTGTTTGTCCGTCCGTGTGTCTGTCTGTCACCGGGCTGTATCTCATGAGACGTTACAGTTTGACAGTTGTAATTTTCCCGGATGATGTATTTCTGTTGCCGCTATAACAATAAAAACTAAAAAACAGAATTAAATCAATATTTAAGGGTCCTATACAATAAACTTGTTTTTTGCCGGTTTAATAGATAATGGAACCCTTCGCGCGCGTTTGCACTTAGCCTATTTTTTAAAACAGCGTGGTGTCCGTATATTTCTGAGGTCCATGGCTCAACTTTGAATATTTCTAGTTCTGAGATCATCGTGATGTCAAATGTTTCTATTTAGGACTCGAATAAGTGTCGACTTCAAGTGGGTGGCTAAAATGGCGAGTCAATACATACTCGTACTTATATGTTTAGTGTTGCACAATCGAAAAACACGTACATTGATGAAGATAAGAGCTTTATCACACTTGGGCGATTCGAAAGCGATTTCTATACAAAACTTAGTACGCGGCGAACTCACAATGTGTCTGCCTCCATTTCTTTAAATACTACGACGGTGACAAACAGGCATACGGCCCGCATGATTGTAAGCGGTCGCCGTAGCCTATGGATGCCTGCAACTCCAGGGGTGTTACATGCGCGTTGCCGACCCTTTAAAAAAAGGAGGATTCGCTGTGTTGACAGCTAAAGGGGCATGCTTTGCTCCGTGGGTCCCCAGCTGTCAACATAGTGAATCCTCTTGGAGCTCTGGCGACCTTACTCACCAACAGAAACAAACACAATGAGTAGGGTCTAGTGTTATTAAACTGCGGTATTATGTACGATGGAGGTACTTCCCCAGACGGGCTCTGCTCCAGAATCCAGATTTGAGCGAGACGACATTCGTTGTGCTGTGCTCTACCACACTAAACGATAGGCATCCGCTGTGCACAAACCCAAAGCTTTATATAGAAATTGACCAATTTCCCCGCCCCATCCCGTCCCGTGCTTGTGTGAGTCCTTATACACAATGTGTGAGTCCCATCCTTTAGTCTACAGATGAATTCCGTAATTAATAAACGTCAATCAAACCTCCATTAGCTAATTTATTTTATGTCCTTATTTATCAGTCTCACGTTTGTCTTTGTTAAATACGAGTAGGACGAAACATATCAACTAACATAGGCCTGTTTTTATAATTTATGGAGCAATAAAACGGATTATATGACTATGAAAACATTGACAGGAATGCCTATCGCAACTAACCGCCTCCTAGCCTTGTTGATAGTGACCCTGCCTACGAGGAGGTCCCAAGTTCGAATCCTGGTCAGGGCATTTATTTGTGTGTTTATCACGAATATTTGTTCCTGAGTTATGGATGTCTTTCTATGTATTTATACGTATATATATCGTCGTCTAGTGCCCACATTACAAGCCTTATTGAGCTTACCGTGGGACTATGTCGATTTGTGAAAGATTGTCCAATATTTTTTTTTTCTGTTGCAAAAATTGGCATTGTCGGGAAAACCTCTTTGTCACTCCAATATGCAAGTGTAACAGAAATGGAGATACAAATCCGCAATCGTTCGATTTTCGTGGTATAGGTAGGGTAAGTTAATCATCAATGAAAAAATACTAAAAGTTCAAATCATTCTATCTCTGATTTTTCGAATAAAAATTAACAATTTAGTTGGCAATTGTATAGTATTTTTGTTTCCTACTTATATTTAACAGTTTGTGTTTTATATATATTTTGCCAAGAAATGAGTTTTGTTCCGTTGTGTCCTTGTGCATGTTTTCAATGAAACACTTGATTTTTTACAGTGAAACATGAAATAATTACAATCTACCATGAAACAGGGTTAGTCAACATTGAAACAATGTTATATAATAGTGGCATTCCATATATTATTCAATCAATTCATGAGAAAGGAAAGGAGACAACAATGGTAGAATTTTCTTGGTTAATTTGGAAAGGTTTCCGACTTACAGTATTATTTACAATATTGTTGAAATATTCAAAAGCTTAAGCTTAAGACTGTGTCATTGTATGCAACTTGAGTTGAACGCATGACTCATGAATAAGGGACACGGACTGTTCCGAAACATGTCGAGCTATTTTCGACTTTATTGACGTGAGTAACCCGCTATGAGAATTTTAACTTGAGTTTCATTGAGAATCGTGAATCGGCTAAGCACATACTGCGTGCTGCAAGAAATGTACTCCCTTTGTGCCCTAGAGCAAGATTGCCAACTAGGTGGACGTAGGAGGATCCTGAGCATCCCCATGCTTGATATTATACACTTTCTTGCAACATATTTTTTTCCATATAAACTGTTTCATTGCGAGACACCTGGGTATGTTTAACACTAAAAAAACTGCGTCAAGATGTGAACGAATTTTATAAATAATTAGTGCCAGATAAACTTAAATGCATATAAAATACAACCAAAAAATCACTAACAGCAATCTCTTTTCTATATCTTGGTTAAAAATCACGAAACGTTAATTAAAAAAGTTACTTTTGGTGAACACAATCACAATAACGCTTGCAGCCTCGTGATCCTTCTCCGAGGCATGCCTGTGTACTGGGGAGGAAGTGGGGGTCCCTGATCTTGTCCTTTCTTGATAGTAGACACTAACCGACAAAGCCGCGTTTCCAAGATATCGCATTTTCAGTTTTTCACTGTGTCCATTTGTTTCAATGTTGAACAACGTACCGTACACAAATTACACAATCCCTTGAAACATTCTGTAAACCACAACCATTTTATGACATGTTGAAGTTGATCTGTTAATAGGCAGTGGGCGGTACGAAATAACGTCAACACTCATATTTCGTGTTGCACAACGCAATGTACACATTGTTGCAATACGTCGTTCATCCTTTACTAAATTCCGATGTTTTTCAATCATCAAAAATCATCGTCATGTTCGATTGTGTTAACGAGTTTTGTAAAAGGACTCGAAATAATATTACGCGATTGAATCCGTTTAAAAAGTATTTCTTCCCATTATTAATTCTAAAAAAAACCTAAAAGCTGAAAACTGACATCCATTTCGCAACAAACGTCATTCCCAAAACCTCTATCCTTCTAATTGGCAATATAACTTAAGTACAAGTATTCAGTATTCTCCGCTCATTCAGCGAAATTCCCAACAATCACAAACAAAAGTAAACAACGCATCCTTCAAAGCTCCAAAACCCTTCATTCACTTCATTAAATTTAAAAGCGGCTTATTGGTAAAGTTTTAATGAACATTGTAATTTGTATGTTATTACCAGACCTTTCTGCTTGCATTACATTTGATTTGTTTTAATTACTCGTAAGCTTGTGGACGGTGATATTTTTTAATTGAGGAAATATAGCAGTTTCCAACTTAACCCATTCAATGCCGAAGACGCGAATTCGCGTCCTGTGTATGCGTAAACGTGATGCCGAGGACGCAAATTCGCGTCCACGAGTTTTTGTTTTTTTTTTTGCTAGAAATCAACTGTACTTAAAAGCTGATACGAAAATGTTATTTTATTTATGAAGGATAATATTATACCGTCGCTGGTTTCTGGATTCAGTGCATTTGTAATTTTCATAATTCTTATCTCGGATGCCGAAGACGCGAATTCGCGTCCTGTGCTTAGCAATTATAAATTGAAAGAGATGTCATATATTAAAGAAAAAGAGCTCACCGGATATCTTGCTCACTTTTTCTGTAGTATATGACATCTCTTTCAATTTATAATTTATATATAGTAGTGTGCCTACTCAAAAACACGAATCAAAACTTCTTCTTTCCGTGCCTCTTCCCATTATTTGGGGTCGGCCCTCCCCGTTCTCAATCGCCAGGTCTTTCGATCCTGGGTTGTCTCCGTGTTTAACTGGGTCTGTTTCAAATCCTTAGATATAGTGGACCACCATGTAACAGATGGACGACCTATGCCTCTCTTTTCCTCTGAAAGTGCGAGGGCTTTCTTTAACATGACCTTCCGTCTCGTCGCATAGCATTCGTCGGGATTCTTTGATCTTGTCGATAATGGGGGCGACTTTGAAAACATAAATCAAAACATTTATAAATAATAAATGACTACATTCATGCTTCACAATTGTTAAGTTTAGTAAGTTATCGAACGAGCGAGCGATATGAGTGGGATCTCCCAATATACTTGGACACTACGTTGTTTGTATGTATTTTTGTTCGTCGATAACTCAAGTATTGTTAATCGGATCGTCTTGTAATTTGGCAGGTGGTTAGATGAGATAAATATAATTTTTAGGTTCGAATATGAGTCAAATCAGTCAAGGTGTTGTTGAGATATAGGGGTCGCAAGTTCAAGGTCCGGGCGAACCACTACAGTTGTAAACTTTGATAGATACCTTAATTTCTTACATATGTCTCATTTTATTTAAATCATAACTATCATACGTTATACTTCCTTTATTCCTGAGTTATGGCGGTTTTTTTATGTATTTAAGTATTTATATGTATCTATCTATTATATATATCATCATCTAGTACCCACAACACAAGCCTTATTGAGCTTACCGTGGGACTAACATCGATTTGTGTAAGATTCCCATAATATTCATTTATAAGTACCTATATGAAATATTCACATTCTCAGTTAAACTTACAGTGGTGATGTCACAATCAAGATAACCTTTGGCCTGTCGGATCCCGGCCTAAATATTGTATGAATAGCGAATAAAAAACGTCTACACTTTTGTTGTTTAGATAAAGTTATACATTCTCACCATTTAGGCATTCCTTTGACTTTTTAATTAACCCGACTGGCAATGTGTCATTTCCTATACAAAGAAGTATATTTTGCAGGGTAGGAGCACGTCAGATGTACAGCTATTCGTACGTAACGTACAAATACGGGTTCGAATCCTGGTCAGGGCATTTCTTTGTGTGTTTATCACTAATATTTGTTCGTGAGTTATGGATGTTTTCTATGTATTTAAGTATGTATCTATCTATTATACAGTGTGTAAATCTAATACGGGCGAACCTCTTAACGGTGGTTAGTATAGGACATAAGAAATGTAATTAGGTAACTTTTAAATGGAATTGCAATTACAATTTTATCCATACAAAATAATTCGGCCCGCAATGTAATGCAAACTCACTCGCGTTAAACATTCGTTGACAACTGTCAGCGTCAATTTTTTTATAAAACATTGCTGCAGAAAATTTTATAAAAAAATTAATTATGGGGTCATAATGAAGTGTAACTTAAAAATATGTTTTAATTATTGATAACAATACAAAAATAAAACGTAAATACGTGAGTGTTAACCGTTGCAATTTAATATTGATAACAATAATGAATTCTATGTTTGGTTAAATTTATCGCCCGTATTAGACTACTAGACGATATATACACACTGTATATATCGTCGCCTAGTTTTCACAACACAAGCCTTATTGAGCTTACCTTGGGACTATTTAGGTCGATTTGTGTCAGATTGTACGATAATATAAAAAAAGTAGCCTGGCAATCGTTACTCCGTCTGGGTTAAAACTCAAAGCTTAATGCCGTCAATTTACAATGGTTGCGTTATCTACATTTTTAATTAAAGAAGATACTATTGATAAATTAAATAAAATAAATTCGGATTCAAGATACACTCAAATATTTATAATACGTGACACTGGCAAAATTGACCAACACTCGGACAGAAGCCATTATTAAAAGAAGAAGAAAAAGAAAAGTTGTATCGCGAAGTTGTAGCGGTAGCTGATAAACTAAAATCGCCTTCTCTGCCGGCGTCTATATTTCCGTGCACATATAACCCGACAGCCTTCAAATCAAGGGTGAACAGGCACCTTCTGGGCGAGCTCGCTCCATCGTAGGCCACGTCTTTGCTTTCGGCTAGTCTGTGGCCAAGAGTAAAGCCCATTTGTTATAAAAATAAAAAACAATGGAATGGAACTTCCTAACAATGTAAACAAAATGCGTCACATGTTATGTCACTGTTTCTCCTTATATTTTCACACTACCTTATCTAACACCACTGAAACCATCCAATACTGAAACGGTCGTATTCTCGTAACATACAAAACATAACATAAATAAGTTACAATTGTAAAGCACGAATCATGTTTTATGTTTTTTAAGTAGTCACGCTACAAAATATAAATTATAAATTGAAAGCAGCAGCTGCCGCGAAAGCAAGAGGTCGCTGGTTCGATCCCAGCCCTGCTAACCGGGGGCCTTGGTCACTTTTTCTGTAAGATATGACATCTCTTTCAATTTCTAATAAATCTTGGAGATTTCATCAATAACTTAAAAGTAAGGTTATTACGATCAATATGGCGGTTTATTTACATTGTTAGGAAGTTCCATGGACAGCGATCTTACCTATATGTTTCTTTTCTATAGACACCGAGACATCATCTCGACGACGAAGTCTAGCGTGAGTCATTCTTAATACCGACCAATTCTGTAAAGCAATAGGTAATAAGAGGTAATAACATTTATTTTCGAAATATACTGCGGTGTACCCCATGCCAGTGGCTGCCAGTACTTTGTCGGATTCTTCCACCTGATCTGCGAAGAAAGGATGCCCTAATGAGAGAGTGTTATAAAATCAGGAAAAAACCAAGCCTCCCAATGCCCAGCGAGTTTACGAACTCTGTAAAGAGTCGCTTGAAATCGAGGAACCCATCTTATTGATTGCATCCACACTTTCACTAGAAGACTTCAATGCCAACCGGGAGTGGACGCTACAATCAGCTACTGCGATGGATGGAAGGTTTGGATCGAGGATTATCCCGGGTGGGAAAGTAGAAGGGTTTGATCTGCCGAGGCGTACCTGGTGCAACCTCAACAGACTGCGCACTGGCCATGGTCGTTGCACCTTGTACAGATATCGTTGCAGTTGGGTGGACTCACCTGCCTGTCATTGCGGTGCCGAGGAGCAGAGCATCCAACACATTTTACAAGAGTGCCCATCAACTCGTTATAGCGGTGGCCCCCCGGAGGACTTGATCGAATTGAACGACGAAGCTCTCAAGTGGATTAATTCTTTGGAGTTTGATTTGTGATTTCTCTGTATCTGTTAGTGTATAATAATATGCCATACGATTAAATAAAAATTCGAAATATATACAGTAAGTGTAACTTACCTAACTACCTACCTCTACGGCTCTACCACAGAATAAATAATAGTACAAGTACCTCTACCTAACTTAAATCTAAAATAGGTCCTTGAGGCATTGTACCTAGGACGCTGGCGTCATTCCCTCGTTGAATCGCAATGCTGATACGTTGTGCGAGGAAGCCACCAGCTCCATAGGTAATTGGAAACCCAAAAATGCATCACGCTACTAATTAATCAACGTTGTGAAGCTGACAGGCGCAAATTGAGTTTTCAGTTACAAACCGCAGATTATTGTACAGCTTATAAATATATATTGGGTTAGTATTTAGAAATTAATAAACGGACGGGAAACGGCGGATTTTTATTTTGCTGTCGTTTTTTTCGTATCAGATTTGAATGAAATTTGGTGAAATTAAGGATGACTCGCACCCATCCGATCCGATCCGATCCGATACGGGACGATCTGTCAGTTTCTATAGAACGTCACGTGACATCTGAGGGCTCCGAGCTATCACGTGACTCTTTCTATAGATACTGACCGACCGCCCCGGATCGGATCGGATTGGAGTGAGTTGAGTCACCCTTTAAGAGGACACAGTGGTCAATATTGATAACAACTAGGTACCAGCGGGGCTAAGATGCCAAGCTGATATCCTGATAATAGCTGGATAAGACGATAGTTTGCCGGCACGTTCTGACAATTTCTGATAATTTTAAACAGTTCTGTCAAATGTCTTTGCATTGGCAGCTGTCACCGTCGCGCTATCCGTAGTTTATCAACTTATAGCATTTTATCTTATGACATTCATGGATAACCATCTTAGGCCCGCTGATATTCATATACTTAGGTACATAAAACTAAAGCATGTTTCCTTCAAACAGGTAAACGTGAAAACATGATTTTAAACAAACACCTCGATACTTTAATTTTTCAAACAGTTCTTTTTTACATATTTCTGGTTACGGAACGTCTGAACCCCATTAATGAACTTAATTCTCAGTTAAGTACATAGTTGAGTAATAAAATAACTAGTTCTTAAATCTGGTAAAAGGTTTTATTTACAAAAATTGTCGTTTAGTTGTAAACAGCAATTATCTGCTTATGCGGTTTATTTTGACCCGCCTACTAACGCTTTTTCATTTTTCGATTGCTCTTGTAATTAGATTACCTATTCTATTTTTGTGTAAGTAAAGGGTTTTCAATATAACTAACTTCCCATCTTGTAACAAAATCATGACCAAAATTTTAATGAAAATATTTTTACAGTACACTTGGTGCTACTTTACCGCCCTAGGGCGATAATGAGCACTTTACATGCCCGAGTTGAATATTTAAAGGGCCATATGTACTGTAAAACGTCGTACAATACACATGCGAAGAGGTAATTCGAGTTGATTTAAAACACTCCCTACGGTCGTGTTTTAATTTATCGCCACTCGTTGCGAATTTCCCCTTTTTCACCCTTGTATCGTAATGTACTAATGATTACCTACTTATGAATAGGTACCTACTTAATTAGTATTCGTTAAGTATCACTTTATTTAATCCGTGTATTCCACTTTGTTACAAAATAATATTCTCTAGAGTAAAAACAAGCAACGGATAAAATGTGTCCCTTAATGAAATCAAAATATTTGTTCCCTTACGCTTACGATTAAGAACATTCAAAAGTAAACTTTGTCACTTCCCATTAAGGTCCATATTCCTATGAAAACTACGAGCTTGAATGCGAGTCTATCAAATGTTTGTTCAGTATGAATTTCGTACACATTAACGCGTTTCAATTTTACAGTTGATGTGATGTCATTTCACGATCTGGCAGACAACCTAATTTAGTTTAATTACTAATCAAAATACGCTTCACTCAAAACCTGTATAGGATTTTAATAGTTATTCTCTTGAAGCAAAGGTTCAAAATTCTTTGTAATCGTTAAGGGGAACATGACGTAGTTTTCTAAACGGCTTTCTGAGGTTGTATTTATGTGGTTGTTGTTTATCATAAAATTTCGTTAATCTGCTTTGTACTTGAATAGTTTAAATCAGGCATGTTACGGAGCTCTGGTTCCGTTAAGTCGGAACTTCAAATTATTATTCTTTATTGATAAAATGAAACACATACATAATATACTGAAAAAAATCACCAAACTGTAGAACAGTTTGTTGGATTACACATCCGCTTCTGTTCTGGTTCCGTTACTTTTGAATCGGAAGTTATATCGGATGTAACCGCTTATTAATAATTTATTTAGTCAAGACAACAGAGATCCAGAGCCATTTTATCGACTATCATGCCATGCGTTACTTTCGCACTTACATATTTGATAGAATGTGACAGCAACGGTGATAGTCGATAAATACCCAACCATATTAGACTAGCTTTATCCCAATCATTCGCTTGTCCCTTAATTTGCCACGCGCTGCGCTAATTAGTTGTCCATGTTTTATTGGTGTTATTTTGGATTTTTATTTTTTATCGGTCTACCCACAAAACAGAGTTGTGGGTCTACCCTTTACACCCCATCTACCTCTCACTCGGGTTCCGATCTTCCAATTCTGTTTTCGCTTCCGTTTCTTGTTCCGATAAACTACATTTGAAACATCTGGTTCCGATAAAAACATCCGTTACATCCCTAGGTTAAATGCAATTATATTATGGAAAAGATTTCATAATATGTAGGTAGGTATGTCGGGTTTACTTAACTCGACAAAGTTTATTGACAAGGAAAGTTTTACTAAAAAATATTGTATATTGCGTATTTAATTTAAGTATAACGCTAATTTTAAGGCGAAACTATATTTATTAATATACTTAAACCGGGTTACTCACGTCTATAAAGTCGAAAAACCGCAACGTCAACGGGCTGTCGCGCGCAGTGTGCGCAGAGCAATCGCGGCAAGCGCTTCTCACTCATGATTATGGGGCGCGGACCGTCCCGAAACATGTCGAGCTATTTTCGACTTTATAGACGTGAGTAACCCGGTTTAAGTATATTAATATGTCTAATACTCACGGGAGTTTTCTATTTAGAAACTATATTTACCCATTTTCAGCTTTTGTCTCTGTCATCAGAGCCGCCCGATATCATAAATAAGACTGTATTTTCATTAATCTTTCATATGTATTTAATTTCAGCTCGAAATAAAATGAATTCCAGAGGCAACTCACATAGTTTTGATGTTATGACTTATATAACAATACGAACGAATAAAAGCTCGGAAAAACAATAAAAGCATCGTTTTATTTAAAACAAAATTGCTCCAAAATATTGCACATTTTTGTCGAACAATCGCAATTTCGATTCTGTTTATCTAGTTTTTTCAGCACTTCCAGATCCATCCGACAATTTTACGGAAACTAAAAAGATTTTAAAATGGGGCAAAATATCTCTGACCTCAAAGCGATAATCAAGAACCCATAGTGAGTTTAACGACTTACGGAATAGAGTTGAAAATCGCTTGCGGTTTAGCTAGAGGAATACTATTCGAAATAGCTGATACTCGTGTATTCCAAATCCTTCACTACCTAGATTAGGCTAGTCCAACCTGTGTGAAAACCGGTGTAAACCGCTCTGTGTGTCCGACGATGACTGCCCGATGCACTCAAAACACGTCACGCCTATTGAGATAAAAATACGTGAGTGTTAACCGTTGCAATTTAATATCAGTATGACTCACGAAAGTTTACATTATAGAGTAGTAATATATTTTGTAGAGTCAAACCATGTTATCTTTTTCGAGCAAATTAACTATCAAACTCTCAAGTGTTATTATAAATGTTGGTATACACCCATTTGCCAGAATTTCATTTGCAATAATTTCATTTGCCATAATAGTCAAAAGCCATTATATTGTTTCCCATAATAACATATGCAATACTTCTTGTTTACTATATTAGTCACGTGCCAGAAACTTTGTTTCCCATAAAATCAATATCAATAATATCATTTGTCATCATCATTGTAAGCCATAATGATCACTAGCCATAATATCATTTGCCATCCAAATTACTTCCCAGAAAGTAGGTTAGGTTAGGTTTGGTTAGAACTGTGAACTTTCAATATAATAATATAGAATACAACGTTATTATAAGTAAGGAAACTTGCCTACCTATTCAACTCTAAGGCAGGTCAGTTTAGGTACGACGACGAGCGAAGCGAGGAGGAGTGTTAGGTTGAACCGTGACCATACAGCGCGCGAGCCGAGCGAGCGAAGCGAGCGTGCCGCGGCAGCGGCCGGCGAAGCGCCAGAACCGACTTCCAATATAATATAAAATTCTATTTAATAATATATAATACAAAATTATGATAAGTCAGAAAACTTCCCTACCTATTCAACTCTAAGGCAGGTCAGTTTAGGTACGACGACGAGCGAAGCGAGGAGGAGTGTTAGGTTGAACCGTGACCATACAGCGCGCGAACCGAGCGAGCGAAGCGAGCGTGCCGCGGCAGCGGCCGGCGAAGCGCCAGAACCGACTTCCAATATAATATAAAATTCTATTTAATAATATATATAATACAAAATTATAAATAAAAACAACTTTAACATATAATAATAACTGACAAACATTACTTATATCCATTTTCAACACTAATACAATAGCAAACTATTGCACCCAGCACATATAAATGACAATTAATATCGCCTACAAAATGTAATGCATACCCACCACATGTTTAATAATAACAAGTTTGTAAATATTTTTAGAGCGCCTACAGAGGAATATCGTGAGCAAGCATGCATGTATTCGGAGAAAGACCATTATTTAGTATGGCGTTTGAATATTCTATTAAATAATATTATTGCACTTAATAATATGGACAACAATTAATATGGCACTCGTACGTTCTGGAATCGAATAATCGGGTAAACAAAGAGTATGTCATATAATTTTTATGGTAAACAAACAATTCGGGCAAATGAAATTCGGGCAAATAAAATTCGGGCATACGAGTATTATTTTATATAACTTTCGGTCAAACAATAGACAACCATAAATGTTAAACTTCTATGAAATTATGACTTTTAATATAAACACTTTCACAATCTGTGATATAATGATAATAAAACAAGGAAACTTTAGGACTCTATGCCAATTCATATTGTAATATGCCTTAATGTTAAAATAAAGACTTGTATCCACTTTTATATTTCATCATCATCATCATCCTATCAGCCAGACGTCCACTGCTGAACATAGGCCTCCCCTTTGAATCTCCAGTACCGGTTGGAAGCGACCCGCATCCAGCGTCTCCCGGCGACCTTCATAAAGTCATCTGTCCATCTTGTGGGTGGACGTCCTACGCTGCGTTTGCCAAGCCGTGGTCTCGACCCGAACACTTGTCGACCCCACTTTTAAATTTACATTAAGTATCTAAATCTAAGCGATTGGAATAACGAGTATATCGGGAAAACTCGATATCACTGTGCCTCGGGCGATGGTCGAAATAATCACGTTACGGACGGGTTTAGGTCAAAGCATTAAATGGCAACAGCAAATAGGCATATAACATAGTTATAGGATAAAATAACTGGATACTCAATCAGCCGAAAAAATTACGCCGTAAAAGTGCGAAGTTGCGACTCTTTTTCATATAGTCCTGTGCCAAACAGCCTATAAACTTTTAAAGTGTATGAATTTGACACTTACATAATGCTTACTTCAGTAAGCTCTTTTTCGTACGAAACATTTACCGTTTGTATCATTATCAATGCAAGTTAGCTAAAGTCATTCTGATCCACATTTTATGACGTTTTTGTAATACTTTGTGTGTCTTAATGGCATATACTTAAGGTTGAAATTTCATGATAAGAAAAATATACACGTTTGTACCTCTGATAAATTTTTTTGATCATTTGTTGCACAATTGTTTAAATTATCAAGCTATTAAGACCGCCGGGGACAGAAACACTTGATATACCATGGTACATAAAGTAGCAAATCTTTCAAGCTAGACAGGACCTTCAGCAATAAAGATGCCGACGGAGAAGATAGTAAACTATAAATCGCTATGTGTTCTTAACATGCGTAAGAACACATGGCGACATTCCCATTTTACCTGTCACTCCTATCGCTAATTTCGCGTGTCCTGTCCTGTGCCCTCTTAAAAAACCCGGCCCGTCTCGTTTAAGCAAACAATTACAACGCTGGTAACGTTGAAATAACATGTAGTGGTTAATAAAATTTGTTCAATACATGATAGACCTCAAACCTTCAAATCACCGATCCTTTTGAGACAAAGAGATTTAAAATAGGGCTCGCGGTCTGTAATTCGTGAACCCATAGCCGTGCGCCCGGTTTCGTGTTTCACGGCAACGGTTTTCTGGTCCATGATCTTAGTACCGCCGGACTTAAAAAAGAACCCGTAGCCACGGATCGGCGTGTATCACGGATATTAGGAGCCCTAGTTTAAAGCCCTCATAAGATTTTTTGATTGCCGGTAGAAATCGGGTCCAATAAAAAGATCTCCACTGGAAGACAATGACTAACAGGCACACCGAAATTATCGAGAAGAAACAAGACAACTTGCATTTCAATCTCCTTTAAGATTTCCAGACTGTACAACAATGTAATACCTTCGTTGTACCTTAAAACCCTCATTTAGTATTCAGGTCCGACTTAAATGCATAATGTCTAGCTTTAGTGCCCAAGTAAACGGACTTGATAAGATAGCTTAAGAGTGCACCTGAGTCGTGAATAGTTTAACTCCAACCCTTACTACGAGTCCGCGGTAACTCATCTGTCAATCGCATTACACTACATGGATACTGTGTAACAAAGAGCGTGGTCGTCTACTCACAATTCTACGATTTTGTCAGCAGCACTTTCTAGATAGGTCAGATTTCCAAAAGCCTGCAATTGCCCTTATAAAGAATGACTCACACTAGAACGGGACGGGACGGCGGGACGGGAAAATCTGACAAAGTCTATAAAAAGCGTCACGTGACATCCAAGGGCTCCGAACTATCACGTGATTCTTTCTATAGAAATTGACAGATTTTCCCGTCACGTCCCGCCCCGTCCCGTCCCGTTCAGTCCCGTCCCGTCCCGTGTTAGTGTGAGTCATCCTTTAGCGATGCATTCCAAGCGACGCAACGAAACCAATGGAGATAGCTTGTTGACCGTTTGAAAAGTCGTCCTTAGCAGTGAGGGAAAAGACTAGAAGAGAGATAGAGTAATGTTCTAGACTAGGGTTGCCATAAATAAGGATATAAGACGGAAAAATTGCCGCCCATATACGTTCGGGCAATCCGTCAGATCCCATAGTGGGTAGATATGTGCGCCGGGCATCCGCCAGCCAAAACTATTACGCTAGATGGAGCGGTATCGCGGAGCGCTGGCGGCGCGCCGAGCCGAAGCCGCTCCGCTTGCGTGCATGTGTGCGTGCGATTTGAGAGGGTGTGACTCCGTGGGAGTGACTTAATGAGTATGGCCTTAACTATCATTCATGTATTTTTACCAAACATAAATATGTAATACTTACCTTAAGTTGCAATAAAGATTTATTTTATGTTTACTTATTTTTTTATTAAATTGCCAATATATGTACGAGTAGGTATACATAGAAAATATCCATAAGCCAGGAACAAATATTCGTGATTGATAAACACAGATATAGATGCCCTGACCAGGAATCGAACCTGGGACCTTCAGCGGCGTAGGCTGAGTCACCAACTAGGCTAGACTTTTGAACGCGTGTGTACATAGTCAGGGTTCAACTTTTTATGTTAAAACAAATCAAATTATTTAATTAAATATTTTGACTCGATTTTAAAGTAGTGGCACTACTATGTATAAATTATAAATTGAAATTGATGTCCTATACAAAAACAATAAGTAATAACCAACATCTTCGGCGGCCGAGGAGGTAATAAATGTTTTCATCCATGTTTTTTTTTAATTAGTCACACTACTATGTATAAATTATAAATTGAAAGATGCCTAATAGATGTCAATACAACAGAAAACGTGACCAAGGCCCCCGGTGAGCAGGGCTGTATTCGAACCAGCGACCTCCTGCTTTCGCGGCAGACGCTCTGCCCTGCTCACCGGGGGCCTTAGTCACTTTTTCTGTTGTATATGACATCTCTTTCAATTTTTAATTTATATGATATCTATTCCAATGTATAGTCAGGGTTCTGTTAGTGTGTCTGCTATCAGTATTACCCATATGTACTTACTGTATGTTTGCTTAGGTGCTTCCTAGCGATTTTTGCCATTGAAATGAAACTCATAGTAAGGGTGCTGACTAAAGCCATATGAAGCTCTTATTAACTTGATCTTGAGATTCGTAACAATCATGCACCAGCGGAGCTCAAAGTAAGCTGGATACTCGGAGAAATAGTTGTGAGGGATTGTAAATCAGAACTATCTTATTCACGAAACTATATCCTGAGTAGTTACAGGGATCTCCGATGGAAATTGAACTGGCGATCCGTTCCAACTGGGTGCCCTCTATCTCTTGGCATAATCGATTTACACCGAATCTTAATGTAGCAGAATCATCATTTGGCATAAAGCACAATATTAAAATTGCAACGGTTAACACTCACGTATTTTTATCACAATAGGTGTGACATGTTTCGACTGCATCGGGCAGACATCGTCGGGCAGACATCGACGGACAGACAGATTGCTGTTGTTACCTTCGCGGCTCGGGCATCACTCTGGCATCACTGCTGCCCAAGCCGGCGTAGGTAAGCACAATATACTATTTTGTCCGAAAATATATTGGCATACTAAAAGGTCTAAAAGTGGGTTAAGTTTGTTTCGCACTGTGTCCGAATCTTCGGACAAATGAAATTCGACCAAATCATATTATGCTTAACTCGACTATACCATAACAGTTTATGCGTAAAACCAATTATAACTATACTGGTTATGCCAAATAAAATTATGCATACAAAAATTATGCATACAAAAATTATGCATACAAAAATTATGCGAAGAAAAGGGGACCGTTCCAACTATGGCATCCTACAGGATACACTAAATTGGTTATGAGTGGTTTTCTAACTGCCGTGGTATATTATGGTGGATTAATATTATTCCAAATCACTTATTATTTTGAAATTATTAAGCTTCCTCTTTTAAGAAAAGTATGTGTCATCCAGAAATTTAAGATCTCATTCCTGAATTTGGAAAAGCAGACAACTGTCTAGCAAGTAAGATTTAAGGATGACTCACACAAGCACGGGACGGGACGGGGCAGGACAGGAAAGTCTGTCAATTTCTATAGAAAGAATCACGTGATATCTCGAAGCCCTCGGATGTCACGTGACGCTTTCTATAGAAATTGACAGATTTTCCCGTCCTTGAGTGTGAGTCATCCTTTAAGGATATCTTACAGCATCGAGCCGGGACGAGATGGGTCGTGCCCGATCTGTCAATTTCTACAGGAAGTGTCACGTGACGTCCGAGGGCTCCGAGCTATCACGTGACGCTTTCTATAAGAATTGATAAATCGGCCCGGCCTGGTCTACTGTCATCCTTTAGAATAAACTGTCCGCCGACTGTTACAAACTTTTTTTTTTCCTTTGTAGAAAAATTCTTGAAGATGACATTTCTGATAGTCTGATACCTTAAGGGCCACTTGCAACACCCGACCTTTGCTGTCAACTGTCAAATTCAATCCATTCCCTCCATTTTCGGTGGTGCAAATGACCCTTATAGTTTTTAGACAACTGGTTGAAGTTTTTTTTCCATTTACAATAATTACTATTCTGCCAGCATTTTTAATTTGACTACATATTATTTTCTTTTGTCATAAAACTGCTTAATCTGGCAACACAAAGTTAGCCGCTATTGTATTTGTATGCAAAAACTGTCCATTCTCTTGCCGGGCTATTGTTACTCTTTTGAATTTTGTAAAGTTATTGGTTAGCTAGAATGGATGACCTAATGGAACCTAAATATATCACAAGGATACTGAAACTTTTGTCGATATTTTTTTTAATAATTTATTAAATCAGGCTTTATAGCGGAGTTCCATATTAATAACGAAAATAATATATGTCGAACATCTCCTGAGGATGCCTCGTGGAGATGCGAAATTAGTGTTCATTTTGTTCATTCATATATTTAGGGTAGGAACATTAAATGCATGCAAAAAATACGCAAGTATGTAACGGGTTGGCACTAATTAGCAAAGTAACATTAGTTTCGTTATTTTTTTATTGAACTCTATTATGGCTGGTATAATAATCATAATATGTGTTATAATTGGTAAATTGTTGTGGATAACAGACATCTTATAAAACAAGCATGTATTGGCCCTGTAGAAGGAGATATTATTTATCTGAAGTTTGCAAAGTTTTACGAATAAGAGGGCTTTCTTCGGCAACGCTATTGTGACTCTTTGAAGTTGTTAGAATGTTTGTTTTTGTTGTTCTAATATTAAGTTTTGCGAGATTGTATGTCATGCTCAGTTTAGAATTAAAGTTATTTGCCAACTCCGTATTTCTATTAAATAAGGCTACATATTGTGAGACACAATTTCTATAAAGAGTAGCAAATACCCGAGATAAAGGGTCTTCACACACAAACGGACGGACGGACGGAGAACAAAGTGATCCTATAACGGTTCCGTTTTTTCATTTCGTACGGAACCCTAAAAATAACGAAAATACAGCCCATTCAAGTTTCGCGTGACGTCACAATTAGTTACAATTCTTACCTAATAGTGACGACACAAGCCCCCACCAAGGAACTTTAATGCTCTCTATCTTCGTAAATTTTAGTAAACTTGAAAACGGGAAAAATACGTGTCTAATAATTTTGGATAATTTAACAGATTGACACACAGCGAATCCTCCTTTTTTTAAAGGGTTGGCACCGCGCATGTGGCCCCCCTGGAGTAACAGGCGTCCATAGGCTACGGTGACCACTTACCATCAGGCGTGCCGTATGCTTGTTTGTCACAGTCGTAGTATATTTAAAAAAAAATATTTCAAAAGTTTGATATTCGCGGTTTCGTACAAAATTGCATTCCAGCAATTAATGTGGGTACGATTAAACGTTATTCATGAATTTACAAAATACTACCGCAATTATTTCTGACCGTAACGTTGCAAGTTGCAATGCGATGCAAGTGGCGTTTTTAATTAAAAAGGTATTCGCAACAAGCTGGGCCCCATTTTCTCTTGTTATTGCCGATATTGAAAATGCGTTTTAAATGCACTTTTTTGAACAGGAGAGCGAAGTCACAGTCTACTGCAAGAATAGCCCGGAGTTTGTATGTATGTATGTATGTTTGTTTGATCGGATCATCGAGAAATTTTGTAGGTCGTTAGATGAGATATAAAGATTTGTTAATTCAAAATATGAACCGAATCAGTCAAGTGGTTGCTGAGAAATAAGGGACGCTTATATATAGAAACTAGCTTTTACCCGCGGCTTCGCCCGCGTACTAAACGTAATTTTCAACCGTCTAAAAATAAGGAAGTTCTTCGCTGGGCCCTTATATTTGTATGTACATATGTATGTTTGTCCGCTATTATCTTGCGTTTGGCTGAACGGATTTAAATGGAATGGATGGTTGTCGGAAAAGTGATCAAACTGAAAAACTCAAGTTGGCGGCTGTTTCTCAATTTTGACCTCTGATTTGTTATAAAGAACCTCTCGAACCCTTAATATGTGCCTACCGAGCTTTATCACGAACTTAACTATAAATTCAAGATGGTGGCCGTTGATGGTGGCGTTGGTGGTTCGTTACAAAGAACCTTTCGGATCCTCGGATATCGATTTTCATCACGATCAGATCATAACTGAAGAAATTCTAGACGATGGCCGTTTTTCTCAGTTTTAACTTCAGATTATTCATAAAGAGAACCTCACAGATCCTCGGAAATCGATTTTAACACGATATCGGATCAAAATCGAAATAACTCAAGATGGCGGCTGGATCTCGCAGTTTTTACTACAGATTCGTTACTGAGGAATCTATCGGATCCCCAAATACCGATTATTATCAAGGTCGGATTAAAACTCAATAAATTCAAGATGGAGCCCCTTTTCGCAATTCTGATCAACCTATTTTAGATTTGAGGTAGGTAGAGGTAGGTCGTTAGGTAAGTTACATTTATTGTATATATTTCCCATGTTGACCTTTTCACCCCATTTCATACTCCTATTTACTCATTTCTCGTTAGGAATACTCCTGTGAATAAAATAGTGTAATAAATCTTGTTTCCCGATATACAATCAAATCCCACTACACCCCTTTAGGAGGAGAATTCTAAAAAATCCTTGCTATTTCCCGCAGCTTCGCCCGCGTACAAAATAAATGTTCAACCGTAACGCAATTTCAAAATCAAGTTGGCGGCTTTGATTCGTTATAAGGAACCTCTTGAACCCTTTGATATGTACCAACCGAGTACATATTACGATCAATGTTAACTTCTGATTCCTTAGAAAGAACCTTTCGGATTCTCAGATATTGATTTCCATCACGATCAGATCATAACTGACGAAATTTCAGATGGCGGCCTTTTCTCGCAGTTTTGGCTCCAGATTCATTGTAAAGAACCTCTCGGATCTTCTTTCTTATCTCAATTAGAAGGTGAATTCTGAAAAATTCTTTCTTAATGCACCCCTACACCTTAATAAGAAACCTACGTGCCAAATAAATATAGTGAACTAGGCTTCAATTCTAAGTAATTTTATATCTACACACACATACACAATATACCCACCGTCACACACTAATAAACACGCTGTAAACTGCTGACTACAATAATTATACATCTTGTCCATAACTTTAGAATGAATCTGAATTGTGTTTAAATCACTCAAAATTTCACATATCTTTGTTTTATATTTTTCTTTTGTTTTTAAAATTTCTTCTTATAATTAATAAATCCTAAACTTCAGCGTAGGTAACAGATAATTTATAAATTGGTATACGATGTAACTGGCCCCACGAGACAGGCCTAGCCTAGTGTGGTGGTCATAGGTAAAACTAAACTTGTATAATTTTTGGCAAATAAACAACTTTTACTTTACTTTACTTTACTTTAAATTTGAAATTCTAGAAACAGAAATAAACAACAAAACGACACTCATATTGATATTTTGAGATTTCAACCCCATCGCACCCCAACAGGGAAGATGGTGTATCATACGTCCACCTCATTGGATTTTAAAATGGTTGTTGTTTTTGATTTCAGCGACCCGATAAACCATAAAAACGATAATCATGATGTTTTTTGACTTTGTTACCCCTTTTTGCCCTCTTAGGGGTTTAATTCTCAAAAAATCAAATACACGTCTTTAGTCATTTATCTTTAGAAATACTCTTGTGTACATAGTTTGTACCGTCATTTCTCCTCCTTTGGAGGTGAATTTTGAAAACTCCTTTGTTTGTGCACCCCTACGCCTTATAAGGAACCTAAGTGTTAAGTTTGGAATCTATATAACCAGAAATAAACAACAAAACGACACCCATATTTATATTTTTAGAGTTCGACCCCCTCGCGCCCCAACAGCGAAGATGGTATTTCACAATTGCCACGTTAGATTTTAAAATCGTCGTTGTTTTTGTAATCTGCGACCCGATAAACCAGAAAACGATACCCATGTTGTTTTTTTTACTTTTTCACCCCTTTTCCCCCTTATATGGGTTGAATTCTCAAAAAACCTGAAACACGTGCTACCTCATTTATCTTTATAAATACTCCTGTAAAATTTCAAATGGAATAGGCCAACTAATCTTGTTTCCCCATAAAAACTTTGGACTTCCAAATCACCCCCTTAGGGGGTTGAATTTTGAAAAATCCTTTCTTAGTGCACCTCTATACTTTATAAGGAACCTACGTTTCAAATTTGGTATCTCTAGGACCAGCGGTTTGGGCTGTGCGTTGATATGTCAGTCAGTCAGTCAGTCAGTTAGTCATTCAGTCAGTCAGTTTCTTGTTTATATATTATACTCGTACCTATAGGTAGATAAAAACACCTTTTTTGTATTTTGATGAGAAACCTTTACACATAAAATAAAGTCTCTAGCTAAACGGAAAACCTTCCGCCATACAAACTTTCAACACCCTTTTCACCCTTATAAGGGTCGAATTTTCGAAATCGCTGAAATTACTTTTTGTAAACTCTAATGAGGATTCTTTTCACAAAGTTTGTAGTCTATAACTAAAAGGGAAACGCTTCCGCCATACAAACTTTTAACACACTTTTCACCCCTTTTGGGGTTGATTTTTCCAAAACGCTAAAATTACTTTTTTTGTATTTTAGTAACAAACCTCTTCACCAACTTTTGAGTCTCTATCTAAAAAAAAAAACTTTCTTCCATACAAACTTTCAACCCCGATTTAACCCCCTTAGAAGATGATTTTTTCAAAACCCTTTCTTATTCGTTACCTTCATTAAACACCTAACGTAATGTGAAAATTTCAGGATCATACGTTTAGTAGTTTCGGCTGTGCGTTGATCAGTGAGTCAGTCAGTCAGGACTTTTCCTTTTATATGTATAGATAAGGGACGCAATAGTTTTTGCTTAAGAAGGCTTGTGTTACGGGTACTCAGACAACGATACAGGGCATCAAAGTTCCGGGCTGGGGGCTAGTGCTAGTGACGTCACTTAGAGGTAAGAATCGTACCTAATAGTGACGTCACGCGAAACTTTAATGCACTGTATTTCCGTGGTTATTCATTTGACGAACAAAAGAAAAAATACGTGTCGAATATTATTTAATAATCTAACAGATGGACAATTTTTTTTTGTCGTCTTGCCTATTGTATATAATATAGCCAACCTTCTACTTCCAACAAGTTCGTTAGCTCCATCGATTCATAAAACCAACAAATTTACCAATATTAGGACGCGATTCGTTTAGCGAAGGCGCGAGAATCAACAAGTACCGTAAAGATTTTGTTTGATCAACCTGATTACATCACTGGAACTATTATACCTTGGGCCATAGATTATAATAGACTAACGTACAGAAGGTATAGTTTCAACAAAATGGATGCTCAAAGAATAACAAGCATTAATAAAAAAAATAAAAAATCGAGGGTAGCATGAAATAAAAGATGTACGTTAAGTAAGTATAAGTAGGTACTAAAGGTTAACTGGTGGAGAATGCCTTCTGGCATTAAGTTCGCCTTTTGTACATTATATAGATACCGTGCAATAAAGTTTGAATAAATGAATGAATGTACCTAATCGTGAATTCGGACGATTTCCCGGGTTCGTGGCCTGGTCAGGGCATTTATTTGTGTGTTTATCACGAATATTTGTTCCTGAGTATATATACATAGGTATATATATATATATATATATATATATATATATATTAAAAATGTGTACGAACATTATAAATAATTTTGGGACTCAGCTCAATGTTTATATGGTAAAATAAACACTTTATCGTATAATTTATTCATAGGATAAGAATAGTAGTCAAAGTTATCTCTTCGTTGATAACTATAGCCAATAGAATAAATAATATAACATCGTACCTATCAAGAACTCTTTACTGATATAAATCGGTAGATAGTTATACTTTTTTATTCATCTTAAGCAACTCAGACCTGGAAATTTATTTTTAAAATCTTCTATAAGTGAAAAAAAAAATATGGGACAATCTTACACATTTCGACCTAGTCCCACGGTAAGCTCAATAAGGCTTGTGTTGTGTCTACTAGACGACCATATAATAGATAGATACATATAAATACTGTTAGAATGCTGTGTTTACTTACCTTTAATTAGTTATGCATCACTGAACGTTTAATTTGAACGATCCAATGAATGTATACGATGTAATAACTGTTGGTAGACCTTAGGAAATAAAGAAATACTTAAATACATGGAAAACATCCATAACTCAGGAACACATCTTCGTGATAAACGCACAAATAAATGCCCTGACCAGGATTCGAACCCGGGACCTCCTGCTTCGTAGGCAGGGTCACTCACTACCAACTAGAATAGGAGGCCGTTAAAAACTCCAGGCGTTGGAGGTGAATGGACGTTTATTTTAGAGTCAAACCACGTTATCGGTTCCAAGGAAATGAATTGTCAAACTAAAATTAAATTAAATACTATGTTACTACTTGTGAGTTCCTATAATTGACTCTTTGTTTCCATCATCAATGTATAATTTATGATTAGGTACAGCTGTTAGTTCTCCGAATAAAAAAAAAACTATAACGTTTTTTCGAGAGGGCTATAGAGCGGCCTTCGAGGAGTTCTAAAATAGCCATAAGTACTACTTATGATGAACGGTTCAGTGAGCCTTGTAGAGCTAAATAATGCATTAGTAAAATTCTATAATGTAGCACGGAGAAAAGAGTCTAGTCACTTGTTCCCTCTACCAGATTTATTGGTCTGTGACGACCATACTTTTTTACTCATTAATAGAATTCTACTATTAACAGGTATATTTATTGCTGTTAATAATAGAATATTGTAAAGAGCACAACTTTCTTATGATTAGGTACCGTAAAACCACCCAACTATAGTCCAGTACTACAACTATGGTCCAACGTAATTAAAGATCAATACCAATAAGTTATTATATATTTTGCGTGAGCTTATTTTACAATTGACTATTGTTTTGCCATAGAACTGATTCTTTCAAATAATAGTCACATCAAAACATAGATACTAGAGTGATTTTTGGACCATAGTTGGGAGGTTTTACGGTACTTAGTAAAAAAAATTGTCAGAAAAAAAAATTGTTGGCACACTTTTCTCCGTGAAAGATTATAAGCCGTCTTCATACTTGCCGATGATGGGCGATTATAGGCACTCGCCTTGTGAAGAGGGCATAATCGTCCGTAAGTGGCCATCATTGCCAATAATCGTGAATAATCGGGGAGTTGTCGGTACATCAAAGGAGTTTGTGCCGAAATCCGTGCACGCGTTCATAATATCACCAACAATCGTATCGCTTTAGACGTCGAGTTGGTCGATATTGAAATAAGGAGATTAGTGTTTAGACGAGGAAAATGGTTAAATAGTCGAATGCAGAAATGTTGTAGCAAAATGATCCATGTATTTGGTCGCAGAAGTGATGGCCACTTATTTGATCGCCCATCATGGGCCGATGTGTGGACACGTCGTCATGATTGTGAAGAGAGTAACCCATGATCTCTTTTTTAATCGCCCATCATCGCCGATCGTGAAGACGAGCCTTTTTGACCGCTCCACACAATGGGCCATGATGGGCGATGATAAAGAACGCAGTTATGAGTAAGAGGGGTTATGGAATATTGCCATCTCGTTCTGCTGTATAGCTACGTCCCGTATAATGGACTATGGTGGCCCATTGTATGGAGCGGCCATTACAGTTGTAGTGACATTCTGACATTCCAGCTCTACTAGCATTGCCGCACAACATTTGCCGAGGAAATCGTCAATGTTACTGCATACCGAATACAAACTATTTTGTTAGCCGTGTGGTGCCGGTGGAGTAGAATAGTACCACCCCATATCTTCCCGTGGGTATCGTAGAAGGCGATTAAGGGAATGTGTGGAAAAGTTGTGATCCCTTGTAACTTTTTCATGCTTTTACTGTTTCCATCTGTCCAAGTCTTTCTCCGGTCGTGACGGTCTCCGTCCCACTGGGTCAAGGAGGATGAGGATGAGTATGTGCACCTGTGTTTCGCGCGTACACTTGTGCACAATAATATATCCTGCGCAACTGACTGCTTCCGCATTAGGACTCCGATATTGCTAAAAGACCTGTGGCGATGGGCTGAAGTAGAGAGGTCTGGTCCGATGCAGACTGGGCTTTGTCTGAGGCCTGCACACAGGCGGTCCCTGGGGTGTTGTATAATGCCGTGGTCGTTTCCTTTCTGCATCGGGGGGACAGAAAAGATTCGGCAGCACCAGGGGCGACAAAGCAGCCCTATTTAGGGAGGCACTGCTTTCCCTGCTCAGCCAGGGAGGGGGCTAGAAAAGGTGCCCTAAACAAATGCTCACCCCAAACCGAAGGGATGGTAGTAACCGTGGCTGCCTCCGCATCTTTTAATTCGCGGTCGACGCAACAAAAAATCCAAGGAAATAACACCCCTTCAGATGATACTCGGCGCGTGGAACGTGCGAACACTCCTAGATCGCGAAACCAATGCTTGTCCTGAGAGGAAAACCGCAATAATTGCTCGTGAGCTTCGTCGCTACAATATAGATGTGGCTGCTCTCAGCGAAACACATCTTGCTGACGAAGGGCAAAAGGTAGAGCACGGAGGTGGGTATACCTTTTTCTGGAAAGGGCTCCCCTCCTCTGAAATTCGAAGGTCTGGTGTGGGGTTTGCGATCAAGAATACGTTAGTAAAGCAGTTGCAGGAGTACCCAATACACGTCTCGGACCGCGTCACCACGTTGCGCTTACACCTGAGTGGCAAGAATTTTCTTAACGTCATCAGTGTCTATGCTCCTACGCTGGATAAATCTGATGACGTCAAGGACCGATTTTATGAGGAGCTTGCGAACACCATCGATTGCGTACCTCCCAGAGAACAGATAGTTCTACTGGGTGATTTCAATGCCAGAGTAGGCCGGGATTTTGAGGCTTGGCCACAAGTTTTAGGTCAACACGGCGTAGGGAAAATGAATAGTAACGGACAGCTGCTACTTAGCCTTTGTGCACAATACCATCTGGCGATTACGAACACCATGTTCAGACTTCCAGCCAAGCACAAAAACACGTGGATGCACCCTAGGTCCAAGCACTGGCATCTGATAGATTACGCAATCGTGCGGCAAAGGGATGTTTCCCAGGTCCAAATCACCCGTGTTATGCGCGGTGCGCACTGCTGGACCGACCACAGGCTTGTTGTTGCGAAGCTGCGCCTCCGCCTCCTTCGTCCTCGTAGGTCTAAGAGAGCAAAACCTGTGTGTTTAAATGTAGACCGGCTCAATGACCTCGAGACCAGGAAGGTATATGCTGAATCGATGAATAAAAAAATTTCGTCCGTAGACATGAATACAGGTGATGTGGATGTTATCTGGGGGGCTGTGTCATCTCATATACTAGACTCTGCTAAGTCCACTTTGGGCATAAGAGTTCGTAAGCATGAGGACTGGTTTGATGAGAATGACACGGTTCTTACTGGAGCCATCGACGAACACCGTCGTCTTCTTCGGCAGAACAGACATGCAGTGCAAGGAGGAAGCACTTCGGAGTTGCGGCAGAGTAATCTAAGTCTGCGGAAACTGTCTAGGGAAACAAAAGACAAGTGGTGGCAGGATAAGGCTCATCGCATTCAGTGGCTCGCTGACACTAACCAGCTAGGGGAGTTTTATAATGAGATCAGAAATCTTATTAATACCACGCCTCCTGTAAAAGTGCCTCTGAAGCCCTGTAGTGGTGATGGTCTTATCAAAAGTAAGGATGAGGTATTAACTAGATGGGCAGAACACTTCAACACTCTGTTGAATGTGGATCGGGCCGCAGACCTGGAGCATATTAAGTCAATACCTCAACTCCCTTTTTCCGTTGAGCTGGAGGAGCCTCCGTCTTGCGATGAAGTTACTCTTGCCATTAACCAACAACAAAACAAGCGTGCGGCTGGCATCGACTTTATACCGGGAGAATTGATTAAATATGGCGGTGAGGGGTTGCAATCAGTTTTGTGGAAACTTTTTGTTCTTATATGGGAAAAGGAACAGGTCCCTCAAGATTTTAAAGTCTCGCGCATCAGGGCATTATATAAGAGCAAGGGTGACCGTTCTGATTGCAATTCTTACCGTGGCATTTCGTTGCTGTCTGTCCCCGGGAAAGTCTTTGCTAGAGTTTTGTTGAACCGCCTCATGAATATTTCCGAAAACCTGCTACCAGAAACCCAGTTTGGTTTCCGACCAGATCGAGGCACCTGTGAAGCTATATTCTCAGTGCGTCAACTAGAAGAGAAAAGAAGAGAGCAAGGACGCCCGTTGTATCTCTGCTTTGTTGACCTTGAGAAGGCTTTTGACAGTGTGCCTCGAGAAGCCCTCTGGGTGGTTCTGGGTAAGCTTGGATGTACGGAGAAGTTTGTAAGATTAGTGAGACTCCTACATGATGATATGGAGTGTTGCGTTGCTGTCGACGACGACCAATCAGACTTCTTCCTCGTTACGTGCGGGGTGAAGCAAGGTTGCGTCCTAGCACCCACTCTATTTTCACTATATTTTTCGGTTGTAGTCCGGGAAGTTCTACAAACTTGTTCCGAAGGCGTTCGCGTCCGATATCGCACAGACGGCAGTATTTTTAACCTAGCCAGGTTCAAAGCACACACAAAGGTCTCGTAGGCAGTGATCACAGAAATCATGTATGCAGACGACCTGTGTTTTGTGGCTGAGTCCCCGGAAGGCCTGCAACAGCTAATGTCCGTTTTCGACGAGTCCTGCCACAGATTTGGGCTGAAGGTCAGCGTCAAGAAGACTGAGGTGATGTCTCTGGACATTCACAGTCAACAGCCGCTGACCGTAAGACTCGGCGAGGATCAGCTGAAGCAGGTCGATAAGTTCCGCTACCTGGGGAGTACGATTACTGCTAAGTGCGACCTTGACGCGGAAACTAATAGCAGGATTGGGGCTGCGGCTGCTGCATTTGGTAAGCTAGATCACAAGGTCTTCGGATCACATGACCTAAAACTGGCTACCAAAATATCCGTGTACGTGGCAGTCGTGCTCCCTAACCTCCTTTACTCCGCTGAAACGTGGACCGTTTATCGACGCCATATTCGCATGCTGGATCGGTTCCATCTCAGATGCCTACGCAAGATCTTAAAGATCCGGTGGTCTGATCGTGTTCGGAATACCGAAGTTCTGCGTAGAGCAAATGTGGCTGGGATCGAGGTATACCTCATGCGACGCCAGCTACGGTGGTGCGGTCACGTGTCGCGGATGAACGACCAGCGTGTCGCTAAGCGCATCTTTTATTCCGAACTTGAGAAGGGCAAGCGTAAACAGGGCGGCCAGTTCCTCAGATATAAAGATGTGCTTAAGCGGCACATGCAAAAGTGCTCCATAGAGCCTTCACAATGGGAGAGACAGGCTGCCGTACGGACGGAATGGCGGGCTGCAATAAATAAAAACGTAAAAGACTTTGAGTCTCGGCGGCGCTTAGAGCTCGATATCAAACGTGACGAGTTGAAGTCCCGACCACCTGCGGCAATATGTTATAATTACGTTGATGGTGTGCTTGTATGCTCTCAATGTTCGCGTTCGTTTACCAATAAAATTGGCTACGTCAGCCACATGCGAGCACACCAAAGACAGCAACGGAGTTGACAGCAGTCACCGTGGCCGAATCGGCCGTGGGAGTTATTATTTATTTTGTTATGTAGGTAGGATATACTCACACCCTGAAAATATTGAGTTGAGTAGCGATATCCACACCGGCATATCCCTATTAGCCGCATGGGGAATGCAATCCCGCATGAGAAACTCCATCCCGGTATTTTGCGGGGTTGAAATTCTCAGTCCCGCTGGATCCCGGTATTTGCGGGATCCCGCAAGTTAGTAGGTAATTACAAAATAGTTACCTATGTTTATTATGAACTTATACTCAATTTTAAGACTTGAAACAAAAATTTAACATAATTAAGACTAGTTATTTATTTAATACAAAAAAGAATAGTGTAAAAAATCGTTTCGTAAGTCACCCGGCTCCGCGAAAAATTTTTTGGAGTAGGAGCGAGTCAGCGCAACATGTAACATGTATAATCCACGTCACTTTTCAGTCCCGGGAATCCCGCGGAATCCCCCAAAATTTGCGAGCGGGATTAATCCCGCATATAGCATGCGGGATCCCGGTATTTCGGGATCCTGCCATCCCGGAATTGCATTCACTAGCCGCGTAAATAATGCTTTTGCAACCGGAAATTAACCTTTAAAAGAATGATTCCAATTACAAAAATGTTAAAGTTTATCGGTCGCACAACAACGGGTGCTCATATGAAATACATGAATGGTCATTGTTCCCGGTCACTCTTCCTGGAAGAAAGGCCGATTTTATCCGAACCGAGTTAAAAGTAAACGCAATAATAACGTTAATTAGAATGTGTGGAGGTTGATTTTACTGTGCAGTTAGCCTTTGTCGTAGGTGCCCACGGTAGCGGTCAAAAAGTTAAAAACCTAATTGCACTATCTAAGTGCCGACTAAATCAGTTTTTTTTATGCCAGTGTTTTCATTATTTTCCGCCGCTCACAAGGCGACAGAAAAATTTATAGGCGCGTTAACCAGAATCTCACATACTAATACAATTTTAAATTTCGAGCTTATTTTCAATAGTAGTTTATGCAACAGTGATATAATAAGGGTTCTTAAAACATGAGAGTCGCCGTTACAAAACGAGGCGATGCCGAGTTTTGTAATAATAAATAAATAAATAAATATTGTGGGACAATTTTACACAAATCGACCTAGTCCCACGGTATATAATAGACCCGAGAGTTTTAAGACCCAATTAAGAGCTGTTGCATACCCTAGTTTTTCTACTATATCTAAAATAGCGTAAAAAGCTAAATCTACAAACGTGGCAGAATAGGAAAAATGTTGTGACCACTATAGAAAAAAAAACAACGACAGTGCTAATGTGTATTGTATGAAAATCCATAGGAGCAGTGTTCTTATGGAATACCATAGACAACGTTATAATGTAGACTTTTTGAATATCGCTGTCAGTCATCTAATTGACAGATAGAAGTGCTGGAGTAGAAAAAATAATAAGACCATCTAGGTATGTACTTAGTTATTTATAGTGTACGACGATGGTACGACCGAAGTTTCGGCCAAAGGCTCGGTTTCGGCCAAAAACCAGACGTACCTTTCGGCCGCACCGAAACTTACAATATCGTACTTTCGGGTCGCGGTTCGACTGACGTCGAGTGAGCTCGGCACGGCTGGCAATATGAGATTGACATTATGAGAATGCTAAAGTTTCAATCCGAAAAAAGTGAAATAAATAAATAAATAAATATTATAGGACAAAAGAAATTGATGGTCCATGCAGATGTTTCATTAATTTCATTATTATAATATCTGAAATATCTGAAAAACGGCTCACTGACATTTTATTCAACGATTTAATCACATTTATCAAAGTTTCGGGTTCGGTTTCGGTTGCGGCCGAAACAAAGAATCAAAACCGATCCTTCTGTTTTGGTTTCGGTTTCGGCAAAAAACATGTTTCGGTCGGACCCTAGTTAGTTATAACATTAACATAGTTGTACAATTTACCGAACTTACATTTTTAAAGAAATAAATATGCTTGTAATCTGGGGTTCTATTGCATAATACGCTTCAACATATCTTTATGCATTGTTTAATTAAGTAGGTACTAACGTAATTAGGGATTACATACTTAGCTTTGAATAAATTACTAGGTACTTACCTACATATATCGTATCAAGTTACATTTGGTACCTATCTATACCTAAGCAAAATAGCACCCATGCGAATAATTACATTACCTAACTAACATAGATAGGTGTATATATATCTATCAACAACACAGAATAATCGAAATCAGTGAGATTTTTTTTCTTTTCAAGAAAAGTAAAATAAGAAACTAAAGTAAGATAGGTACCTACTTTTACCAGCTAGTCTACCTAATAGCTATTTAGGATTTGATGAAACTGAAAGTTAGGACCTTACATTATTTACATTTATCCCTAACCGGAAGTCAGATAACTCTTCACATTTTTTTTTATCAATTTGGTATGTACCAAAATTTAATTGAGCGCTCGTATATTTTTTGATAATTTCAATAATAACTGTCTAATAACGGAGCAGGAAATTATTAAATTCTTACCTTTAATTTAAATCCAACTCGTAATAATGCACTCGTTAGCAGCAAAATGTCACATGCATACAAAATGTTTACAAGCACACTTCACAATCCAATACTACATTATCAATGTAGGTATATTTATGAATACAATTTCATTCATTGTTTACTCTTCAACCACTTGTTTAAATTTCGAAGTTTCCGTGTCTCACTCGGGACTTGAGTCCGTACGAACTCGGCAACCGGCGTTTTTGAAATGCCGCTTCGCGTTCCCGCCAATGTTTACCTTGCTATAACACCGCCAAACATAGAGTGCGATCCTGTACCGCAATCCTGAACGACGTAGTAAACATTTCATTTAGTCGCCTTGCTACAATTTCATTCATTCATGCTATTATTATAAAAAATTTAGAAGCATGGAAGTAGTACGAAATTGCATTCAATTTGTAACAATTTTAAATTGTTCGTGTTATAACCTTCATCTACTTACGCCATCTAGTAGTTTCAGCTACAACTATTTACAGCTGCTATCTTGAATACTCTGGTGGCTTGTAAAATGTTACTACTATTTTAACATAGATGGCGTTTATATGGAACCTAAAAAAAATCGACTTTGATCACAGCACCAAAATCTTAATTTAATATATTCTTTTATTTTACAAGTTTTAGTTAAAATTTTTAGTTTAGTTTAGTTTTTTTTTTTTTTTTTTTTTTATACTACGACGGTGACAAACAAGCATACGGCCCGCCTGATGGTAAGCGGTCACCGTAGCCTATGGACGCCTGCAACTCCAGGGGTGTTACATGCGCGTTGCCGACCCTTTAAAAACTTTAACACTCCTTTTTTGAAGAACCCCATATTGTAGTCCTTTGGGTAAACAGTGGCAGGGAGCTCATTCCACAGCCGGAGCGTCCGCGGGAGGATCAAGTTTATTTATCATCACCTCTATCGCACGTAGTACACCTTCTGTAAACCTAAACGGTCATTACATGGAGCGTTACAGGGACCCGATTCTCGGTCTCGTTCCGTGTAATCACAAGGGGATCTAGAGAATCGAAGAAGACGGTCAGTGAGAACTTAAGGGGATGGGCAGTCGATAATCGGCCCCTAAAAATCGTGAAGTGTAATACTAGCAATATAGACAAATACAAGACAACGTTTAGATTTTTAAAGAACTTGTGAGTAGTGCCTCTGAAATGGGTGCCACTAATCCGCATCCCGCGAAAAAGCAGCCCAATAATCGGCGCCCCAATATTTGGCGACCACGATGTACATGGATTATTGGGTCGCCGATTATTGGGCTGCCTTTTCTTGGGTCGAGCAATCTCGAAGCGGGCCAATAATCGGCAGCCCAATAATCCATGTACATCGTGGTCGCCAATTATTGGGTCGCCGATTATTGGGCTGCCTTTTATCGGGTCGGACAAGCTCGGTAGCGGGCCAATAATCCGAAGCCACAGTTTTTGCAGTACAATAATCAGCAACCCAATAATCCGCAACCAAAAAAATGGACACGAATTATTGGGCTGCCGATTATTTGGCTGCCTTTTATACGGACTCGCTAAAATCTGAATGCCGTAATGTCAATGTCATTTCGATTCAAAAATGGCCATGTTGCATCTGACAGTAATTTGACAGTCATTTAACATGAATTTCTGAATGCCTTCGTTTCTACGCTTTTACTATCTGTTCCAGATTTCTAGTGCTCTACATTGCTGTTCTGGTTTCTAATAATACTTCTTATAACGAAAAGAAAGGAGGGAATAAATTGTTCTTCGAAATGTTACGACCTATATCGGCAATTGGCCGAAGGATTTCGCTACCCAGTAGTTCGAACGAGTTGATCAGGACTAAAGTGGTGCATCCCGCTTCTCTCTTGAAACCGGCAGAGAAAATTAAACAGTACAACAAAGAGAACAAAGATTTATTTGGTCCTTTATTGGAGACAAACAAGCAAAGGAAACAGAGATTACGGAAGTCTGGTAAGTGATTGTAAGGTTTCTGTAACCTTGGCGAGATTTATTACAACTTTCTACTTGACTGAAGGTAAAAATAGGCTGGTTTGCCATGTGAAAAGCTACATGACGTTCACGTTTACTCATAAAACAAAGATAGGACGCCTACGTCTACTCTAATTGCTTTGTTTACTTTGTCGTTTATATTTGTATTCACGGGTCCGGGTTTATTGCGTATCAACCGCACGAAGATAGTCGAGGCTTGCCAATTACAATCATATGACATTACGCTACAGGCGCCGTGAGTTATATACGCGTAGCTACGCCGCATTCTCAGTTTATACTTATCTTTTCAGCTAAAAATAGCAAACTCACGGATCAAAACAACGGAGCGTCGGCGCCTAGCGAAATTGCAGTGAAATTCGACAGTAGTGCTAAGAAAAATGATATAAGCTGTCTTAAATACAATCCTGTTTTGCCACTGGAGATTTTTAAAAGAAAAATGTGGCAAAATACAAGAACTTGTGTTAATCTTGTGGGTGTGTTGTTAAATAATGCAAGTGTGAGAGGCTTGAAGACTTCAACTGCTGTTAATGCTGCCAGGAGCACAGTTGCAGAGCAAGGATATGTGTCCGAGGATAAGATTCTTCAGATTAAGCCATATAAGAATGATTATGCCCAGCAGTTTCCGTCGGTGACTCTGATTCTTAATAAAACTATGACAAATGAGTCTAGGGCTGTTTTAGAAAAATGGAAGCAGGAGAGAATTGCTGAAATGGGAAAAGAGGAGTTTGAACGATTCTATCAAGGTAAGCGCAACATACTTTCTTATCAATTTTCTCAAGTTTACTGACTTAAATAGTAGGAAACAATTCCCAAGTATCATATAATGTTACTATCAATGGACTCATAGACACATGATTGTTTATGTCAATGTCAATGGACCAATCATACCAAACCAAATAGTTTTAACACACTATGATGTAATTGTTTCTAACTGTTAAATTTAGTGTAAGCAAAGAACAAAGCAACTATGCATTATAATTGGAATACTAACACTTATTGTATGGGCAATTTGAAGGTACCTTATGTTGACTTTAGAGTTTGAGAACATACCTAGTTAGTGGGGATAAAATTCCAAACTGAAATTACACAGAAACCACACTTCAAAAATATCTTACATTTTTTGCTCATCTGTGCACTAAAATGGTTATAATATGGACATAACACAACTTCTTAAAGGGGCTACCCGGCATATTTCACTGTTTTTAAAGTGAATAGGCTTTGTTCAGCTCCAAGCACAACGCTTGAAAAAAATATATAATGTAGCTAGGTATTTGGTCTACATTTTGTTCCACTAAATTGTCGAAAAACATAATACATCAAGAGAAAAAAAAATAACCGTAAACCCTTTTTTGTACCTTAAATCTGCATCTACTCCCTTATTATGCGTCGTAAGTACAAGAAACTAAGACAAGCATTTTATATTTATGTTTACTTTAAACGCATCCACTGATTTTTGGATAGGTTTTGTACTTTTCGAGAAAAAAGCTATTACACGCATTTTTCCGAAAACGCCGGCTCGAGATGCCTGCGCGGGCGACGGGGGCCAGTCGTATAAGATGGCACTAGTAGTTTATAGGGTTGCGTCCTGGTACAAGCAGCTCTTCCTAGGTGACGACTTATGCTTATAACCGGTATTGTACAACCGGTGAGGAAAGGAAGCGGTAGGGGAAGAAAGCTCAAATCGCCGAGGTCATTGGGATAGGGGACGGTCTTAAGCATTCATTCTTTGCATGAATATTAATGCAATAGCAAAATATTTGAACAACATCTTAGTTCCTACTTTAACGCAGTCATGTTCGGGCTGAATGAATGCGAGAAGTGTTAGATAGCCCGCCTGTGTCTGGTCGGGCGTCCCTACACTACATCTACAACGCAGTCATGTTAACTCTAAATGTGTTTCAATATTGGTAGAAAATCCATTTCAAGGTTTTTTCGCTTTTTAAAATAACTTAAACAACTACTACAAGCTAAAATCATTACCTAGTCCTTTATAAAATCTCTTAACCTTGAAAACAAGCAAAACAAGCAGAATGTAGTTGTGGCAAAACTACATTCTGTGGTTGTAGTTATTTGGTTTTTGAGTCAAGCAATGCTGAATTCAGTTTGTTAGTTCAACCAGATTGCATTCCAGTTACTGAAATGTGGTTCATATTTTCAATAACAATTTAATCAGAATATTTGAACATATCAGGCTGTACACTTTTTTTAGCCACTAGGAACCATCATCTTCTGCTAAATGCAGAATAAAACTTAAAAAAAGTGGTACAAAAAGAGACAATATAAGATACATAATAAACCTACAGGGACTAAATAAAACTAAACTATACTAACGAGTGGCGAAGCGTGAAAATGTTGTTTCGGCAAGCCGAAGCAGACTTCGCCAGCTTTTTTTGAGTTGTTAAGGAAAAACGTGCAAGATTGGCTGACGCCAGGAAAGGCCGGCAGGAATGGAGTTCTATGAAGCCCCGCCACTGATACTAAACTTAAAATATACCTAAAAATAAAAAATACCCCTCAGGTCACTTTCGTATGTTATGGCGCCCAGAAGGCTAACAGCAATGCCTCTTTGGATAACCAGAGAGAGCCTTTGCATTTAAAATTAAATGTTTCAAATTGCCAGTAAACTACGAATTCTTTTTTCAGCTCAATTGGCTCTGGGCTCCAAGTTCCACAGCACACTGAAAGACTACTTCACACAGCCGAAATCTCAGCACCGCATAGAGAAAGATGTGGAGCCAGTCTGGAACTCTGTAGCGGAGGTCCTAAAGAATATATCCTCTCCGAAAGCCATTGAATCTAATGTTGTGCACCCAGTTCTGAAATACAGAGGGGTATTTGATGCTATTGCTTATTACAAGTAAGTATTTATTCATCTTAAAAAACACATACTTTGGCACTGACCAATTGTTGTTACACTACACATGTTTGGCACTTTTTTTATATGATGGTTACAATGTTATTAATGAGAAGTGATTTAGCAGAGCACAGTCGTCAGACTTTGACCCCTATTCGCATTCTCTGCCAGTCCATAGATGAGAAAGAAAATATTATAGAATACAGTGCTAAGCGAATTGAACACAATTTGAACTGGAAAAAAATGGTTGTATTTTTGGGTATTTAGGTATTTTTAAAACCTTGACTGTATACCTCATAAATATTATACTACAATAAATGTTAATCACTCCTCAAGTTTAATTAATACGGTCAGCATAGGTTCATTACACTCAGTAACATAGTTTGTTTTGCAGCTGTCCTTAATCTTTTATTTATGTGTCTGATGACTCAAGAACTTACATAAATCAAATGCCATGTCAAGCGTGTAACTGCAATATTATGTAGTTTATATGTATTACTAGATAATAGTTGTTCAGATTTAATTAAAGGTAGCACTTTGCCGCCGATAGTAGTAGCCGGCATTTAGAAATTAACCTTATGGACAAGCAACAAAGTAGGTACCTTTATATAAAAACGCGCACATATGTCGTAGTTTACTCGGAATTAAACGATGTACAGCACAGTAAAGTTCCCATGAAGAGATATCACGCGGTGGAGAAAAACATATGTCACTTTTTAACCGTTCGCATTAGACAAAGACATCCCATCAAAAATATTACGTACCTACACACGCGTTCAGAAGTGCATGGGCAATCTATGAATGAATTCATTCATAATCTGTCCATGCAATTTTAAACGTGTGTGTACATGTAAAAAGACAAGTTTCACACCGCATTTGTTACACTGCAAAAAAGTTGCTGTTTTTATTATTTTTTATTTGAACTCGTGTTTTTTTTTTAAATGTATTGTCAAAAAAAGTGTACCATTTCCTTTTTTTTATATATAGGTGGTTTTGGGTTTTTTATAACCAGAATCACGAGTAACATTAATTTAAAAAAAAGAAAAGCGTGTCCCTGTTTTTGGTCAGTTTCGTAACGCATTTTTTCATACGTTTTATATGGGCCGTTACGAAACTGATAAGATAATTTGTTTGTATGGAAAATCGAGGACCCAATTTCTTTAAAATGTTGCACTTTGTAACACCTTTTCCCGTGTCAGGTTTTACTACTAATACTACTTTTTTTAGGCCGCCCGTACCTACTGGAAGCGAGGACCTATGACTTCAAATAATAGAAAAAAAAAATTAATACTTATTTTTTTAAATTCCAGCGACAAACCTACCCTCATAGAATGGAAGAAATCGGACAAGCAACGCAAATCCATAGCGACAACTTACGACAATCCAGTCCAACTGGCGGCATATTTCGGGGCAGTGTGCAACGATCTCAACTACAAGCATCTAAACGTCCGGGACGCTCTTCTAGTCATCGCTTACACCGACGGCTCTAAAGCCGACTACTACCATCTATCCATGGATAAGCTCAGGGAACATTGGGCTCAGTGGCTGATAAGATTAGAGGCGTATATGGCGAAGCATGGACAGGATGCGGAGAAGATTCTGAAAGGCGGGAAGAGGCTGTTTGAAGAGGAAGTTGGGAATCTCCAGTAATTATCGGTGAGTCATTTTCAAGTCTGTTCTAGTTTTAAACACAAAGCGTCTCTTGCACCAGTTGGTTAGCCAAATATTTCGGAGTTAAGCGGTCTTTTGTATTAAATTTGACATCTAACTCCGGGTTAGTTGGCTAACACAGGAATTATATATTAACATTAGGATTATAACATAGGAACTAACCATCATTGCAAACTGGAGGAGAATTTTAGCATTTATTATTTTATAAATACATGTTTTAAGAAAATCTCCTGATTTCAGTATGTTTTGACTTTCAACAGAAAATCTGCATGGGCATCATCACTACATAGTATAAAACAAAGTCGTTTTCTCTGTCCCTATATCCCTATGTATGCTTAAATTTTTAAAACTACGGAACGGATTTTGATGCGGTTTTTTTAATAGATAGAGTGATTCGAGAGGAAGGTTTATATTTATAATAATAACCCGTGCGAAGCCGAGGCGGGTCGCTAGTTTTTTAATAAAGCATGACATCCAAATAATTCGTTGCTTTTTCTTTTTCCAGGGGGGATAAAGGCGAACCATGAAACCGAAGAAATTAAAAAACAAATTCAAGCTACTTGCAACAATTGTGAGTCGATTGTTCAATGCAAGTTGTTCTGAAATAAAAGAATGTTGTTGAACATGTGTTGAATATAGTCTTCCCAAAAAGTCGAATGTAAATTAGCTAGTTTTCCTAAGATTTGTCGAATCTGTTGTAGTTGTATGTTCCTTTTTCAGTTATCATCGAGGTTATGCTTAAATTTAAAAAAATCTGTTGTCTATAGTGCTTAAGCTCGGTCAACTAGATGGAACTCTTATGAGTTTACCACATGGATGATGATCCGCAAGTCGCTACGGTGTCTAAGCGAGACAACGCTATAGCGCTATCCCACTTCCACACAGAAGTGGCGATGGCGTGCGGATCAGAATCCGATGTCAAATCCGATTTAAAGCCCACTATGGAACTATGCAAAAGTGATATTGATACTAAAAGTGTACAATCTAACTATCCAATTGTCAGTTTCACATGGTTCTATATTGGACTAGTACATTTTCTCATGTTGATCTGGAATTGTCTTATGCTTATGCAAAACCGATAAGACTAATTGGAGCATTCTACGGCATTGCATAAACTATACTGTTGGTGTCTCGTACAAACTCGAATTTTGAGATTGGTCCCAACCAATCTAAGTTATTGGAACTTCGATGTTTCAATGCGGAATAAACTTAAATAAACAAGAAAAACTTACTTTTGTGCCCCCGCTAGTTGAATGCCTCAATTATAGCGTAAGGGCCTATAAACACTAGCGTTTTTTTCCGAGTTCAGCATGCCTACCACGAACATAGAAAATTGGCAATGACTGTAAAACCTCTCTGTCACTCCAATATGCAAGTGTGACAGAGATGGAAATACAAATCTGCAATCGTTAGATTTTCGTGGTATAAACGCAGCGCGCGCGCACGCTGTGCGTGTTCTCGCTCCCCTAAAAAACGCCGTAATAAACTCCGGTAACAACACTAGTGTGAATAGGCCCTAAATCTGGGTCACTCACGTATTTATTGAATTTTGCGTGTGAAAATAATTTAAGTAGCCTGTTATTTGTTTTTTCATAATTCATACCTAAGGCCTATAAAAATGGTAAGATTTAAAAAAGGTATGTAAGACTTTATGATTATATGCTGTCATTGTAACCCGAGTATACTTAAGGTCGCCATACTCGCCATTGCTTTTTAACATCAAACCACTTATTTTAAATCGCTGTGGATAAATAGACAGTGAAAGCCTTGTCATTTGATTGTGTTATCCACAGCGATACACGATAAAAACCTGATCATATATGGAAGTAATTAGTGTTATATGGTTACGAATTCGTTGTAAAATCTCGTCGTATCTAAAATTATAATTAGTTTTATTACACCAATTGTAGCGAAATGCCAAATTGTAGTAATCGCCTAGTCAGCTTCGAATACGTTTCATAAACATCATTAGATTCATCAGAATACAAGAATGTCATAGCATTTATTAGCAATAACATAAATATTTACAAGTAAGTCATTCACATGTCCACCGAATCCCTTTTCGACAGCAGTAAATTTTGAAATTCGAAAATCGTACATCCTTTTTTCTCTTGCTTTTGCAACTGTAGAGTGACAGAGACTGAGGTACACTAAGGCCAGTGTACACTGGTTGCGCTTGCTGTACTTTTACGTAGACTGCCGCTATTGCAGACTGCAGCTCCTATAATTCGAGACACGCGTAATTGGGCAATTTCAGAAAAAAGTGCACTATTTTAATAAAAATGGGTCCTCGATTACCCATACAAAAAAAAATTGTCAGTTTTGTAACGGCCCATACAAAATGTAAGAAAAAATGCGTTACGAAACTGACCAAAAAAAAACGGGAGACTTTTTTTAAGTCAATAAGCACTTGTGGTTCTGGTTATAAAAAACGCAAAACTTCCTATATTTAAAAAAAAGGAACAGGTACCCTATTTTTGAAAATGCCCGTTTACAAACGCAACACGCAACCGTTGTGCACTGGCCTTAGTTTTGAAGTAAATTAATGTAAAAGCGCCCTTACTGTGTAATATACTTAGTTTTGGAAATTTTGCTCATCTCAAATATTTTCAGTTACCGTTACAATGTACCAAATGTTAAAAATTTACTGTAAGTAATATCAAACAAAACACGCCTAGATTTTTTTTTAATGCTGTATTTATATGGGTTTGTATTTGTTATTGTAAGATCATAATATGTTACAAATATCGACATTTTATTATTGTCTAATGACGCCTATTGCCATCTATATATGTAATCATAATAATATAGGCCATCACCTCAATATTTAAATAAGGCGCTGGCCTACCAAATTCGACACTAAGTTGCTGACCATTTGTAAATCTTATTTCAGTAAGATTTGTAAATCTTATTTCAGTAACATTTGTAAATCTTATTTCAATAAGATCTGTAAATATTATTTCAGTAAGATATGTAAATCTTATTTCAGTATGATTTGTAAATCTTATTTCAGTAAGATTTGTAAATCTCATTTCCATAAGATTTTTAAATCTTATTTTAGAGAGATTTTACCATGATAATGGTCAGTTAACTGAATACTAGCGCAACAAAACCCTGCAATACTATGCGACCATTTTGCGATAAGTCACGCAAATATCGAACGAGTTAGAACGCTCTGAATGCTTAGTAAAAATGCCGAATATTTAAATTTATAAACTCTGAAATAATTACTCTATAAGTCTATAATATACCAAGTCTGGTCAGAACTGTTTTTGTTGTATCACTTGATTACTTGTAATAAAACGATAATAAGCTTATTTTTATTTTATTCTTCCTTTTGATTTTACATGTAAGTACTAATGCTAAGTATGAGGTAAAGTCAAATCACCTGACAAACATCAAAGTGGTATTTTAAACGTAAAAATCTATGAAATTATGACGTTTAGGTACTTAACACATTCACAGTCAGTGCTTTAAAAATCTAGAAAATGCGCGTTGCCGACCCTTTAAAAAAAAGGAGAATTCGCTGTGTTGACAGCTAAAGGGGCAATCTTTGCTCCGTGGGCCCCCAGCTGTCAACACAGTGAATCCTCTTGGAGCTCTGGCGACCTTACTCACCAACAGAAACAACACTATGAGTAGGGTCTAGTGTTATCAAACTGCGGTTTCTGTAAGGTGGAGGTACTTACACTTACCAGGTGGGCTCTGCTCCAGATTTGATAAACTAGACGAACTCGTAGGTAGGGTAGTCATAATAGCAAAACAAATGAGTACGGATGTAAGTAAAACTGGTCTTCTATGGGACCAATCGGGCATTTCACGAAAATGCCTCTTATGAAATGCGATTCTTCGAATACTATAATTACTATTTAAAACGAGATATTTACCATGTACATTTGTTTTCATGAGCTCCCGATATTTCGGCACTGTTACAAGTGCCATGTTCACGGTGTAACTGATTTGCTGCGAGTTTTTATTTTATTTGTGGTCTACCCACACCCCGTAGCGATCTACCCGCTTACGGGTTCGTTTAATTTGCGCGGTGTCACTACCGCTACTAGCGTCTACTTTCTCACTTAGAACTCGATCACGTTCACGACACACGACACTTACAGTATCGACTGGTGCATTTCTTACCGAACCAATAACTTTTGGATTTTTGAATTTCCGAATCACTGGATGCCAGACCCTCGACAGTGCCGAAATATCGGGAGCTCATGAAAACAAATGTACATGGTAAATATCTCGTTTTAAATAGTAATTATAGTGTAAATGACCATGTTAGCTTAAAATCTTATATTCTTCGAATACTTCTGAAAACACTGAGAAAGCGATTTTGTGTCTGATAATATTTCATGACTTGGACACCAATTTGGCAGTACATTGGATTTTATTAATAACGACGTCGGTTGTAACGACATTTTGGTTATTAGTGTAGTTTTCTAAATAAACAAAAAAAATAAAATTAAACTATAAATGGGATCAACTGCGGAATTGAGACGGAATAAGCTGGAAAGTCCCTTGGAGGTATTTAGGGACTTTCCCTTATTCTTTACAGCGATTTCAGAGGTAGTTCCCTTGAACTTAAAGCATAATTTCGTTGAATGTCTTAAAATATGTTAACGATTAAGCCTTATAATATAATATATATATATATAATAATAAGCCTTAAGCATTGGACAGATGTCCTAAAATGTTTACGTATTGATATGTAGACGTAAGTAAGTAAGTAAGTAATTTATTTATTGTATACTGTGTACAGAGAGATAGTAAAAATGCATAAAACATGTATCAACAGTTGCTCATTTCGAGCGTACAATTTTAGTCTTAAAACTAAACAACATCTATAATATATGTATTTACAAAAAACACCTAATACAAACAATTCCCTCTCGCCATATCTTCGAAAAATTCGTCTAATGTATAGTACTCACTATTAATAAGAAAACGTTTTAACTCTACCTTAAATTTATTCCCATTTAACTCTTTAATATTATTAGGAAGAGCATTATATACACGTATAGAAGTAAAGAAAGCACTTTTTTCATACATTTTGTTATTCGATTTTGGACATATTAGGTTATACCTGTACTTCTCTCTCAAATTGTCTCTAAATGACGATTTCTTTTCAAAATACTCAAAATTATTCTTAACAAAGAGACAGAGTTCAAGGACATAAATTCCCGTAAGAGTGAGTATCCGCTTATCCTTAAATACGTTCCGAAGTGATTCTTCACGACTCATACGATATATAGTCCGTACACATTTCTTTTGAAGAATAAATGTACTCTCTATGTCCACAGAATTCCCCCAAAATATAATCCCGTAGGTCAGTAGAGGTACTACATTTCCATAATACGAACTTTTAACAACGGGTACGGAGCAAGTACCAGATAATATTGATAATGCATAACATTTACTAATAATAAATTTATTTATTTGAGCGATATGCTCTTTCCAATTTAGAAAAGTGTCAATAGTAACACCTAGGAAACGTATATTACTGACTTCCTCTAGTTTTGTTCCTGCTTCTGTAATATTTAATTCAATCGGATTTGTTTTATAATTTCTAAATTGGATATATTTAGTCTTGTTTACATTGACTTTTAGATTTATTGAATGAAGCCAATCTATTACTTTTTTAAGGGTTGTATTGATATTACGTTCCATATGTGGAATGTTGTGTCTGTCCCCAGAAAAAAGTATAGTGGCATCATCCGCAAACAACACGCATAATTCATCAACAATCATAGGTAACTCGTTAATGTAAATTAGAAATAAAAGAGGCCCTAAGACACTACCTTGAGGTACGCCTATATTAGTAACTTCAAAGCCTGACAAGGTATTACCTAAGGTTTTATGTTCTTTACAATAATTGACGACCATTGCAGCTTGTTGTCTGTTCATTAGGTACGTTTCAAAGAGTTTCAGAGCATGACCTCTCACTCCAATGTTATCCAACTGTCTCAAGAGTATACTATGCACAACACAGTCAAAAGCTTTGGACATGTCTAAAAGCAGAGAAACACAAGCTTTTTTCTTATCATTGACTTCGTCCCATATACCCTTAAACATCTTGAAAATTGCCAAAGAAGTAGACTTTTGTTTTTGGAATCCGAATTGGTTAGGATTTAGAATATTTTTAGAAGTTAAATAATTATCAAGTCGTACATAAATAACTTTTTCAAAATTTTTTGAGAAGTTAGACAAAAGGGCTATTGGTCTATAGTTATTTATATCATCCAAAGCACCCGATTTGTACAATGGTTTTATAAGCGCAATTTTTAAGGAACTTGGGAATATGCCTGTACTCAGCATTAGATTAATAATGTAAACAAGAGGCTCAATTATGTAGTCTATACACGCTTTGATTAATAGCATCGGTATGTCATCATATCCAGAGCTTTTTTTATTTTTCATACTTCTGACGATTTTTCTTATTTCATACTCAGCAACAGGTACTATATACATACTATTAACATACCTTATCCGTGCCTGTACATAGGTACGTACAAAATTAGCAACTGTAGGTAAGTTATAATTATGAATCGTGGAAAAACCGCGCTAAAATTATCAAGTGTTTTAAAACAAAATTCCCTAAAATACAGAAAAATAAGAAACCTAATACCTACTCATCAAGATATTGAATTGAAAGTGCGCTCTAAGTTTGGTTTCAAGCTCAGAGAAGCCAAAATGTACCATATCTATGTACATAAAATACATTTGTTTTAACTATAATGGATATAGCGACGACATTGAAGTGGCCCCTCCGCTGTCGTTATTACCGAAATCCACAGCTTTGCGGATTTCATTAAAGTAGCTGCTATACAAGGTTAAAGCATTTAGTGAGAGGCATTCTCGTGGACCGCACCCAATACCAACATTTGCTTAGCTGAATGTGTTGCAGTAATATATTAAGCGTAAAAAGATAACGAACTGACATACAATAAATATTAGGGATTCATTTTGTATCTACAAAAATAATCCATGTCCATACGCCTTTACTATGTCTTAGTCTTAGGTTAGGTATTGTTTGAGCTAATAAATAAAAAAATAAAAACACCTATATAAAAATATCTAATCGGTGCTATCAGCTGATCCTGCGATAAAATTATCACTGAAAGTAGGTAAGCAAGCAACAGTGATAAACGTTACATGCTAGGGCTGACCTACTGACGTTAAAAACATAAACTAATCGGATCTCTCGTTCTTACTCGTGTGCAGAAGCGCTTCACTAGCGCTACCTTGTTATGACTTTGACAGATATCAGACACGTTTTATTTAGACGTCATTTTGTTTGTTGTGAAAGGACTCGTTCACGGTACAGTGTACGGAGTGTACCTACGAAAAATTGTGAACTTGTCGACTAGTTTCAAAGTCCACCTGCCAGTATAGTCTAAAATTAGTCTCACTATCACACTAAATCAATAAATCATTCCAATGCCAGTTTAGAGTTTACTTTTAATCTAAACACCTGTGGACACTTCGTAAATATTGTTGTTGTGTAAACTTGTGTTGTAAGTAAAATTTATACACGTGTTAGGTTGTGTGTAATTGATTATTGCCAAATTTATCAGGAATCAAATTTATTTATAGGTAAGTTTTCGATTAATCTTCGAACTAATGAACTTAATTTGCAAGAATGTGATGTATAGTCGGTTTTGTAGCAAGTACGTCACAAGATTCCAACTTGATTTACCACTGGCCTTCAGCTTCGTCATAAGTTTTTGTAGATATATTTTAGCACCCATTAAATACTAATAAAATAAAATCGTTCTTATCGGTGCAATAATAAATCTCAACATAGAATAAATCTTATGTTAGCAAAGCAAACCTTTAGATATCTACCTACTTTTACCACTTAGTGAGTTTTTTTTTTCTTTTCAGTGTTTTTTTTAAACTAAAAATGGCTAGTACATTAAGAAAATCAGCCTATCATGCAGCAAGGAGATTGAGTACACCAGCTTTAAAGCTTGCTATTCGCAACAATAGCACTGTAGAGAAGAATATCTTAACATCGGTTTACAAAGACATTCCTAAAGTGAATTATACTGTCCCCGAGTTTGTTTGGCAGAACTTGGATAGATGGCCAGATAAGACTGCTACTGTAAGTATGTTTGGTTTTCTGTACTCTTCCGTCCTTAGGCGCTTTCTAGATGGTGACTGGTGTGGCGGTCCATAAAAATTGCTGGCTAACTGGTTGTTACATGGCCAGAATCTGCCAGTCACCTTGGCATGAGCCTTGTTGCCAACATTCTAAAACGGTTTTACATTTTATTATTTGTTAAGGTGTGGTTAACTGGTATATAGTGATTTCTCTATAAAAGAATTGGCTCCAGTGATAAGTACAAAAAAAATTGGTTTTTATTTTACCGGTGAATGTGCGTAAGACTAGACTGTCTTACCCACACTGATGATGGATGAGTATGTCAACCAACTAGGGCTACCATCCAGAAGGATACCCAGGAAACCCAGAGGGGTTTTCCCCGGATTTGTCCAAGTTTGGAGACATTCCGGGAAGCGTCCGGGCCGGATTTTTTAAACCATCCGGGATAAACCCGGACATTTTTGGGTTATAGTCAATCCCTACCAAAATAATATATTTCTAAATTTTAAATTATTTTCTTTAGTGTCCGGGGCGACAACGCGACTTCAATGAAACGTCCGGGATTTTTACTTTTTGCCCGGTTTCGGCAATGTCCGAGATGGCAGCCCTACAATCAACTAAATCTCCTATTGGGAGCTACCGTATTGTCGCTCACCAGGCGGCGCCACTCCTGCGTGGGTCCTGTGTCAGTATGAGAGAACTGTCAAAGTGACGTTTGAAATGTTCCCGCACGACCCACGTTCTACTAGCGCCCCTAGCGGAAAATTTACTCATTTTGACAGTAGAGTTGAAAGAACCAATAACTGCCCTACCAAGCTACCGACTATCGACTCTATCTGAGCAGTGGTATATAAAAATCTTACATATATTTAAGAATAAGAATATTCATATTTTTAACATGTAGGTAACTGCCAAAACCAAAATTAAGGCGCTAGTTTTAGAATAGCAACTGTTATCTGATATGACCCCAGAGACCTGAACCCAGAGAGTAAACTAGGCCTTATTGGGATGAGTCCGGTTTCCTCACGATGATTTCCTTCACCGAGATTTCGTACATAATATGTTTCGAAAACTTACATTATCGGGGTTAGGATTGAACGTGATTTTGTATTTTTTATATTTTTTGTAATGTTGCACCCTGTACCCCTTGGGACCAAGTTTGACAGTGAGCATATTGTACCTACTTACCTGTGGGTGTTTGTTTAATAGTTTTTTTTCTAAGAGCACTGTAATCCCGAATACGAAAAGTAGTTTTCCCATAAACAAGTAAATCTGATCTGCTACTTAACCCCAAAGCGTATCGTAGGTCATATTCGTTATTTGTGAAATATACTTACGTGTTACATATAAGTGAACATTGCACTTTTACTTTCCATTGCCCATGAATAATCCATATTTGTGACGGACGTTAGAAGGCTAAAGTTGAACGGCCTCCTAGCCTAGTCGGTAGCGAGTGTAGTGACCCTGCCTACGAATCAGGAGGTCCCGGGTTCGAATCTTGGTCAGGGCATTTATTTGTGTGTTTATCATTATCACAGATATTTGTTCCTGAGTTATGGATGTTTTCTATGTACTTAAGTATTTATATGTATCTGTCTATTATATATATGATCGACTAGTACCCACAACCCACAACAAGCCTTATTGAGCTTACCGTGGGCGTGGGCCTAGGTCGATTTGTGTAAGATTGTCCCATAATATTTATTTATTTAAATAAACCTTAACAACAACCGCAAAGCGGTAATTTTTACTAAACTCAAGCGCATTTTACGTTTTCAATTGCCTTTGTGAACCAAAGTTGAAGTATACGAAATTGTGACGCAAATATCAAGACTTTTCGGTTCGCTGTGTTGTTTGAAGGACATATTTTAGTGGAGATAATAAATGTGTTCAATTCATATTTCCTGGACTACCTACATGGATTTTCATGGATTCATTATGTTGTTAATGGTACCTATTTCTTTTGGAACAAAGTCGTTTTGCTGATGTTATATGTGCAGCGGGGACTAGTCAAACTTATCAGTATGAATTAGGAATCGATGCAACAAACATCTGGAATACTTCATTTAGCTTTGAATCGTAACGTAACCCTTTGTAACAAGATCGTTTTTCATATGAGCTGTGTAATCAGTGATATCTATTGAAACTCATCAGATAAAAATTGATATTGATAACTGATAAGATAATATTGTAATCAATACTTAATAAAAAAAAAATATTTCAGATCAGTGATCCATAATATGTTACTAATTATACTCTAGACTTAATAACTATGTTAGTTTGAGCATACAAATACATAAAAGTAACACAAAAACAAAAACGTCCCAAGTACCTATTTGTCCCTTCCAATGGCAACTTCGACCCAGTATTTTTTATAGGGCAGTCTCTCTATCTGACAATATTTTGAGGAGGCCATTGCAACTGCAACGCACTCGCCAAAGTAGTCATCCAACACGCTTGCGTCTGATTGCGAAAAAAATCGTCACTTCGTGCTTCCGCAAACAAGTAATACGAGTATAAACTTTAAAACTTAGAATTTAAACTTTTAAATTCTAAGTTGATATGAAATAGTATTGTAGGTAGGTAGTATGAAATTAGAAGGTGCTAAAATTTCAAGGTTTTTCAGCCGCATATCAACAGTACATAAATATGCATGCCTGTTATGTATATGTTACGCTGCGAGGGACACAATTATTAAGTATTTATTATACAAGGGGGCAAATTGACTTTTTTTGTTGTTTAAAAAACATTTTTGCTAAATATGAAATTGTTATATGTTTTCTATTCAGACAATTTCTATTAGTGGTGGTGGGCAAGATTGATGAAAAAAGATGAAGGGGCCGTTCTACCCGTTGATCAGACCAAATAAAAGACCAACAGCCCACAGAGACCAGCCGAAGATAGAGCAAGTGGAAAGACCTTGTCACTGTCTCAGTAAAGGCTTTTCAAGAAAGGCACAACCTTCAGGAATGAAGAGTACGATGAACAAGACGAGAGTTCTGTTCAGAATCGCACGCTCTTTCCTGTTTTTTTTTTCCATTTCGCCACCAGTTTTTCATAGATTTGGTATGGCGGTAGCGCAATGGAAAGTTCGAAAATGTAATGGTGAAACAAAAAAAACAATAAAAAAAAAACAATTCACAAAAAAAAAAATTCTACAACAAACAATAAAAACGCCCAAAGTTGTTGTTTACTCGTTGCTCATGCTTATTGCGAGACTTTACCTTGCGAAAGATTACATAATTGAGACACGAGCATAGCGAGTAATACGTATAATTAATTACTCTTACAATTGTAACGCATGAATTAAATCATTTACTAAACATAATAAATGTTTTGATTCATGTTTTTTTAAGTAGTCACACTACTATATATAAATTTTAAATTGATCGGGTGATCGGGTGATCGGGTGGCCCAGTGGTTGGGGCGTCTGCCGCGAAAGCAGGAGGTCGCTGGTTCGATCCCAGCCCTGCTTACCGGGGACCTTGGTCACTTTTTCTGTAGTATATGACATCTCTTTCAATTTATAATTACTCTTAAATTCTATAATACCCCTTCCATGTGTGCGCAGTTTCAGCACTGTTACCACAGCAATTTGTATCTCCTTTCCTATCACACTTGCCTATTGGAGTGCTTAAGAGGTTTTTCTGTCAATACCAATTTTCGATGTTCGTGATAGGCCCTCAGATTATGGCAACACGCGATCTTTTAAATTTAATAATGTTGCTTCCAGGTGTGTGCGGTCACAGGCCATGGCTATACATATGCGCAGACGCACAGGATGTCTGTCGCTTTCGCGGCTTCGCTGCGGACCAAGCTGAAGCTGAAGAATGATGACAAGGTTTGATTTTTTTCCAAATTTTCGGACTTACGGTTCAAAAGTTACGCTCTAAGTTTGAGGAGAGGGGGAGGGGGGGGGACATTAAAAAAAAAAGTAGCGTAAAAATGGTGGTATGGCAAAAACACCTCCCACTTTACGTGTATGGGAGGTACCCTAAAATCATGTTTTTCCCATAGATTCATATATAGTCATGTTTGGAACGTGATGTTCCAATGCCGACGGGCGGTCGGACATACGAGTATATGGCTATACTATAGGTAAGGGTTTCTTATAGTTGTCTACGGACCGTAAAACGATTTCAATTTCCATTCTACTTACTCCACTCGAAAATACTTGTACTAGCTTCAATTTGTATTGTATTAGCAGGTATTGCATTGATCTACAGGTGGCCTTAATCCTGCCCAACCTCCCCGAATATCCTTGCGCACTGCTTGGAGTCCTAGAGGCTGGTTGCGTGGCCAGTCTGATGAATCCTGCCTACACATCTCGTAAGTTTTAAAAGTAAAGTTAAGAGGGGGCGACGCTCCGGTGGCGTCCCCATTGGGGCGAGTGTGTTTTCTAATAAACCATTCCAATTCTTTATACCCCACCATAAGATCGTTGAGTTCCTCTAATTCCTCAACTTTTGATGTATAAGGTACAGTTTTATATTGCTTTTATTAAAATGAATTTTAGCTTTTAGCTTTCTATAAGCTAAATAGTAGTTTATGCAACAGTGATATAATCAGGGTTGTTAAAACTTAATTTAAGGGTGGCCGTTACAAAACGATTCGAAACCAATTATGAGCTGTTGCATACGCTAGTTTTTCTACGACAGCTAAAATAGTGTAAAAAGCAAAATCCAGAAACGTGGCAGAATAGGGAAAATGTGCCCACTAAGAAATAAAAAAAAACAACAACAGTGCTCATATATTGTATGAAAATCGATAGGACCAGTGTTCTTATGGAATACCATAGACAACGTTATAATGTATACTTTTTAAATATCGCTGTCAGTCATCTAATTGACAGATAGAAGTGCTGGAGTAGAAACAATATGTAAAATGAAACTCTGCCAATGACCATAAGGTGGGGAATTAGTATGACTACAACGATCTTATGGTGGGGTATAAAGAATTGGGATGGTTTATTAGAAACCACAATCGGCCCAATGAGGGTGCCACTGGAGAATAGGACGCCCTCTTAAGTTAAACTTTAACGGCCTTCTAGCCTAGTCGGTAGTGACCCTGCCTACGAAGCAGGAGGTACCAGCTTCGAATCCTGGTCAGGGCATTTATTTGTGGTTATCGTAAATATTTGTTCCTGAGTTAACATAACAACTTTTGTTCAACGACTTTTAAACAATAATATTTGGGGGGCAAATCTTACTCGCGTCCGCAGGAGAAACCTACCACATCCCTGCACGTGTCCCCCGGGTGGTGCTAAAGAGTAAGAAACTATTGGCTGCAGTACCTGTCTTAAACGGACCTCACTGCACGGAAACCGAGTCGCATCGCATCCAAGTAAAACTACAAATGGCGCTAGGCCCGTCTATCGCCCCTCGAACGATAGATATTGGGCCAAATCTACGAGTTTGCCAGTTGAATATCGAGGGCATAAGCCTGGCAAAGTGTGACTATCTGCACAAAATCCTGACGAAGCATAAAGTTGATATACTTCTACTTCAAGAGACGCATACTAAGGACAATCACAACTTAGAGTCCAGAGGTAAGATCCCGGGTTACCACATTATCCACTCCGTAAACCATCCTAAATACGGTATTGCTACCTACGCCAGAGATAATATGACAAATATTTGTATAATTCCTCAAACTGAAAATCCAAATTATTTCATTTCCGTTGTTAGGGTGCAGGACTTAACTATTGTAAATGTATACAAACCGCCTGCCAGCACGTGGGATATTGGACTACCAGTTTTCCCCCATCCCAGCATCTATGCAGGTGACTTTAATAGCCATCACACGCTTTGGCGATACAACTCAAATGACACAAATGGAAACCAACTCACTGACTGGGCTGAATACAACAACTTCCACTTATTATTCGATGCCAAAGACCGAGGATCCTTCCGGTCAGCAAGATGGAGGAAGGATTACAATCCAGATCTAACATTTGTCTCACGCAACGGCGATGTCCATCTCTCTGCCAAAAGGCAGATATTATCAAATTTTCCCAACAGCCAACATAGACCTGTCTTACTGGAAATCGGAGACCAAATTCCGATTGCTAACTCAATGCCCCTACCTCGCTGGAATTTTCAAAAAGGGGACTGGACCTCGTTCGCAGCAGACGTGGACGCTTCAATTAGATGGATCCCCCCCAAATCGGAGAGCTACCCTAGATTTGTGGGGCTCCTAAAAGCCATGGCAAAGAAACACGTCCCGAGAGGGTTCAGAAAATCCTACATCCCATGCTGGAACGAAGACAGCGAAAAGCTCTTTAGTCAGTACAAAGAGACGGGCGACCAAGAAATTGGACAAAACCTCCTTGTGTCCCTTGACAGGCAACGTAGGAACAAGTGGATACAAACAGTTGAAAAAATGGACTTCAAACTGTCTAGTAGAAAAGCTTGGAGTGTTTTGAACAGACTGACCGGTAAACAGGGAACGCAATCATCCTGTTCTTCTCAAACCCTCACCAACAACATTGCTAACAGAATTGTAGAAACGTCTAGAGTAAAGGGTGACCGGAAACACAATAAAATCATCAAAAGTCGGACACAAAACCTTTCCAAATCTCTGCCGGTCGACGAGACTATCTCAAAACCCTTCACCCCGGAAGAAATACTCCAAACACTTAAACAGCTGCCGCCGGGTAAAGCTGCTGGAGAGGACGGCATATATAATGAGTTCCTGAAGAGTTCCTTCTATAACGACATTCTGGTCAGAAACTCACTGCCACCGACGTTTAATAGCGCCAAAATAGTTGCCGTGTTAAAGCCCGAAAAACCAGCTGATGATCCTAAAAGCTATAGACCTATTTCTTTGCTCAGTGCCTTATATAAGCTCCTAGAAAAACTCATAGCGCGCAGAATTACTCCCCTAATCGACCGCAATGTCCCCGTTGAACAGGCAGGGTTTAGAAGTGGCCGGAACTGCGCGGACCAAGTGCTGTCACTTACTACACATATAGAGGCTGGCTATCAAAGGCAGTTAAAGACAGTGGCTGCCTTTGTCGACTTAAGTGCTGCTTATGACACAGTGTGGAGGCAAGGACTATATTACAAACTTATGAGGGTTGTGCCTTGTCGCAGAGTTACCAATTTAATAAACAGCATGCTTGGCAATAGGGAATTTGTCGTGCACCTGGGAGACAAACAAAGTCAAGTGATGAAATTAAATAACGGCCTACCGCAAGGTTCTACCCTGGCGCCACTACTCTTCAACCTTTACATCCACGACTTGCCGAGCACAGTGTCCAGGAAGTTCATCTACGCCGACGACATCACTCTCGCGCACCAAGATAGTAGTTTTGAAAAGTCCGAAGAGCAACTGACTGAAGACCTTGCCTCGCTGAGTGACTACTTTAAGAAGTGGCACCTTGTCCCAAACTCCACCAAAACAGAGGTGTCAACGTTCCACCTGAACAACAAACAAGCTTCATACACGCCGACGGTTAAATTCCACGGGGAATCACTAAGTTACAACCCACTCCCCAAGTACCTCGGCGTGACTCTGGATCGATCGTTAACGTTTGGCCCTCATCTCCAAAAGCTGAGCAAAAAGCTTGGAACTCGAAATAATATCCTACACAGGCTCACTGGTACAAGTTGGGGGGCAAAAGCAGAGGTACTCCGCACGACGGGACTGGGCCTAGTTTTCTCTGCAGGTGAATATTGTGCACCAGTCTGGTTAAACAGCGCTCACACAGACAGAGTCGACGTACAACTGCGAGCCACAATGCGGTGCATCACTGGAACTGTCAAGTCAACCCCAACGCAATGGCTCCCAGCATTAAGCCACATCCCACCACCTCATCTTAGGAGACAGCAAGCGTTAGTAAGAGAAGCTGATAAAATACGCAACAATCCGAATCTGCCTGTCTACCAAGAGTTTATGAACCCGCCTCTGCATCGACTAAAGTCTCGACACCCACCCCACCAAACCGCCCATAGATTGAAGGAGTGTGGTTTCAATTTGATGGAATCCTGGAAAGAGGAGTGGGAGTCTAATCCACCAAGTAGTAGTCCTGACTCCTACGACCCTACACAGAAACCAAAAGGTTTCACAACTACAAGGAGGGAATGGTGTCAACTCAACAGACTCCGTACGGAACATGGTCGTTGTGCTGACTACATGTTTAAATGTGGCTGGAGAGACTCGCCGGTGTGTGACTGTGGGGCACCTGCACAAACCATCCACCACATAATGTATGACTGTCCAAATCAGAAATTTAATGAAGGTACCCTGGATCTATACTCTCTGAGTGAGAACGCCGCCCAATGGGTGAAGACCTTAGACCTAACATTATAACTAGTGGCTGAGCGACTTGGTAAAGAATGCCATACGATTAAAAAAAAAAAATGTAGGTACGTTAACATCAGACTAATTGACGACTCTTGTCAAAGTTCAAAAATAACAAAATTCGAAGTAAATTGCGTCTTCTAAGAAACTTTAAATCGTAATAAAAATCAAAACACACGTTATTTTTAAAAGTCTCTGAACAAACGTTCAGTTTGGCGATTACTACCTACGAGTATTGCTCCTATTACAGGAAACACCCGGTATTCTCATTTTAAAAATAAATAATTAAATGAAAATAAAACATATTCAATATTTATATTAAAACTAATATTGTTAAATTTGGTAAATTTGTAAATATTTTCATATAAATTGTATTTGCATGCATGTAAATGTGTTAAAGCAAATAAAATAATTTGAATATTTAAAGAGCTCCCATACAACACATGTGATTTTTATGCCATTTTTATAGATAATGAGAGAACACTCCGTACTTCCTACTTGCACTTAATCGGTTTTTAGGGTTCCGTAGCCAAAATGGCAAAAACGGAACCCTTATAGTTTCGTCATGTCCGTCTGTCCGTCTGTCCGTCTGTCCGTCTGTCCGTCTGTCACAGCCGATTTACTCGGAAACTATAAGTACTACAGTGATGAAATTTGATGGGAATATGTGTTGTATGAACCGCTACAAAATTATGACACTAAATAGTAAAAAAAAGAATTGGGGGTGGGGCCCCCCATACATGTAACTGAGGGATGAAAATTTTTTTTTCGATGTACATACCCGTGTGGGGTATCAATGGAAAGGTCTTTTAAAATGATATAAAGTTTTCTAAAAAACATTTTTCTTAAAGTGAACGGTTTTTGAGATATCAGCTCTCAAAGTCGTAAAAAGTATGTCCCCCCCCCTCTATTTTTATAACTACGGGGTATAAAATTCTAAAAAAAATAGAGGTGATGCATGCTAATTAACTCTTTCAACGATTTTTGGTTTGATCAAAGTATCTCTTATAGTTTTTGAGATAGGTTGATTTAACTGTAATTTTGGTTAAGTTAAAATTAATATTCATACATAAAAGTACAAGGCAAAATATCGGGAGAGTTTAGGCTCCATTCACCAGGTGTATAAATTGACATAATAAGTTTATTATATTTGCTGCTACGGAACCCTTTGTGCGCGAGCCCGACTCGCACTTGGCCGGTTTTTATCAATGCCTGAATGTCCGTATAGAAACTGCATTGGTTTTTCACAATCACGAACTATGCTCGTAAAAAGTTATTATTTCAAGTCTCTATCAATCACGCACGATAACGATAACTTTTGCATGTTTTTCGCCTGTCTAAAACGGTACTTTGTTATTGTTTATCTCTTTCGCATTTCTTTTATCACTAAGAATAAATTATGTAACTTTCGTTACTATCAGGCAAGATAGCATAGAGTAAACAAGTTAAAAAAAAACCCGGCCAAGTGCGAGTCGGTTTCGCGCAGTAAGGGTTCCGTCAAAAAAAATCACGTGGTAAATGGCCCCCTTAAATATCTAAATTATTCTGTTTTTTATTATTTGTTGTTATGGCGGCTACAGAAATGCATCATATGTGAAAATGTCTACTGTCTAAATATAACGGTTTCTGAGATACTGCCTGGTGACCTTGGGTACATCCTAAAAAAAAGATTGATAAATAATTTTTCAATACAGTTGCTCAAAAAGTGCCCTTTTTTTGGCTGTTTTGCGTGCGCAAAGTTTGTTTTTGCGAACTAGTGCTTTTTACTTTTCCAATCTTTTTAAATTTAGTTGTGTTCCAATTCATGACTGCTTACCGAAGAGTATTATTGTTCGTTAACTTTACCGAGCCGTAATAAAACTAAATACCCACTATTAACGCAATAATATTAAAGATATTGATATTTTATATTTCAATAATTATTTCTTCATCATACTAATGATCATTCAGTAAAAATATTAACATTGAAAACAGTTCTTATAAATCTGTGTGTATGAAACGGAACAGAGCCTACGAAACGTCAGTCAATTTTTTTATTTTTTAAAAGGTTATGGCCTGGATACTAGTCCTTTAAGCGAACGTCAGTCAAAGTAGAAGCGTTTTTCAATCAGGTAAACATGTTCGAAGGGCCTCTAAGACATGACGATACGATTTGTCACATGCGAGAAATAATTATTATGAGATTGAAAATGAGAAAGTAAAGAAGATAAGATAAACATTTTGAAGATGTTCTTAATATATCAACTGTATTACAATCGTGTCACGGAAATAATAAAAAAACTTTAAATTCGTTCTTATGTATTTTAATTTTTTCGCATCTGTATTGAAAAACGTCGTTCGATTCACGTGTGGATATGTCATTTTTCACTTGTCCCGAGTATTGCCACTCGCCTACGGCTCGTGGCAAGATACCTCGGGACTCGTGAAGTAATGACATACTTTCCACACTAGCATCGAAATGTACTATTAAATATTTAAATATTGCTTAGGTACTTATACAGGTATTACAAATTACAAATCATATGGACATATACTCGAAAGGCTTAGAATAACTTGCAATAGTATCTTCTGCAAATTAGGTCGCACAAATATCTGAGACGTAGTCGAGTTTTGTAATAATAGACCGAGAATTTTTAAACGTAACTAGTTGTTATGCTACAGCAAGAATAGCGAGAATGTGGAAGAGGTTGTATGCCGACTATAGAAATTAAAAAAAAAAACAACAGTGTTAATATATTGTATGAAAATCCATAGCAGCATGGTTTAGCGATGTTTTTATGGAATACCATAGGCAACGTTATAATGTATACTTTTTAATATCGCTGTCAGTCATCTACTTGACAGATAGAAGTGCTGGAGTACAAAAAATAGGTTAAATACTATTGATACCGTACAAGAACAAAAAAAAACTGTGCCTGACTTGGGCCTGATTGAGTATAAAACTATAGTAGTTATCGGACATGGTTTGCAGTAACTATGAGCCGAATTTCCTTTGCGCTCTTGAGGCTAAATTCTTGTTTTTTTCAGACGAACTTCAACACCAACTAGCAAAAATCGACTGCCAAGCGATAATCGCCTCTAAACTCTCCTACGCCAGCATAAAAGAGGCCCTCATTGCTTTAAAGAAAGACATCCCCGTGATTCTAGTCGACAATGACGACCTACCAGAAGGAACTATCAAATTCGCAGAATTCGCCGAAGACTTTAACCTATGCACGGATTGTTTGAAGTCTGTGAAGAGAGGGGCAGATGATGTGGCGATTCTGCCATTCTCTAGCGGGACCACTGGGTTCCCCAAAGGGGTGGTGTTGAACCATAGAAGTGTGGTGGCGATGAACCAACAGATAGCTGATCCAGACATTGTTGTTATTGAAGAGACTAGTGGTAAGTAAATTTTATCGAATCCATACTTATATTATAAATGGGAAAGTGTGTGTCTGTTAAGTGTGCGTGGGTAGGCCCCCCACAAGGTGGACTGATGACCTGAAGGTCGCAGGAGTCCGCTGGATGCGGGTGGCGCAGGACCGGTCATTGTGGAAATCTTTGGGGGAGGCCTATGTCCAGCAGTGGACGTCTTTCGGCTGAAATGATGATGGTGGTGTCTGTTTGTTTGTCCGTCTCGCGATAAAACCGAGCGACGAATTGACGTGATTAAGTGGAGATAGTTGAAGGGATGGCGTGACATAGGCTACTTTTTGTCTCTTACGCGAGTGAAGCCGCGGGCAAAAGCTAGTATTTTATAAAACAACCAAGTTATGATGGTTGTTTCAAAAGACGAGCAACCCCAACCCCCCCAATAACCCCACGGTTTCAGAGAATGATAAGCTATTGTTTCATACTAGACTTAAGAGGGCGTCCTACCCTCCAGTGGCGGATTAGGCCGATTGTGTTTTCCTACTAATTCCCCAACTTTTGGTCATTGGCAAAAAAGTTTTTTTTTTATTTATCACCTTAATGGCAAAAAGTGGCATTGTTCTTATTATACCAATCATTCGCTCATCCCCCGTTTGCCAAGTACTGCACTAATTATTTGTCTTGTTTTATTGGTGTTATTCTGGATTTTTTATTATGCAGTTCAGATAAAACAACATCCGTTACATCCCTGGTATCGTTCTTTTATTCCATATATGTGTTAAATGGATCTATCGGAATTCTAAAGTTTTATATCCAACTTTTGCATTCTCTAATACTGTTTGACATAATGATCATTTGTCCTAAACTCATATGTCCTAATGTTGTTTTAACTCGTGAGGTCACGGTCCTAACTTAACCTAACCGACTTTTCTAACAGCCATTCGGTTCTATGTGAAGCCGTTTTTGGGCAATAATTCGATTATGGCAAATAATCATTAGGACAATTGACCGTTAGGGATTATGATCATTAGGACAAAACAGTTAGGGCAAGTGATTTTAGGACAAATGATATTAGGGATATCGAGGGAGATAGTACATTACGATATGTCGATGTGTATGTGATATGTGTGTGTATTTTCATTCATGTCAATTGTTTTATTGTTTGCGCTATCTTGCCGTTGTTTTTCTTGTTTGTATACATTAGAGGAAATTCGCAACGAGTGGCGATAAATTAAACACGACCGCAGGGAGTGTTTTAAATCGACACGAGTTGCGAAACCTCTTCGCACGTGTATTGTACGACGTTTTACAGTATATATGGCCCTTTGAATATTAGACGCAGGCACGTAAAGTACTCATTATCGCCCTAGGGCGGTAAAGTAGCAGCATGTGTACTGTAAAATGTACACTTGGGTGTCCAGTTCTTTTTCATCACATTTGCTCGGTAATGGTGTTATAACGCGCAGGCGTATAGAGCGATTAGAGCCGATTTAGTCCCCTCGGGAGTTATGGATTTTAGTACAATATAACTCCGGAGGGAGTTATGAGTTTAGTTTTAAAATATCGTACGTCATTTCACTTCAGACTAAGGAGGCTTTGCATCGGCTAAGGCTTATTTCAAATCTTCAAACTTGGCTATACACCAACTTTACTGTGTATTATTCAACCTAAATAAATAGATTCATTTGTAAATTTGTTTTTTCCCTTACAAGTGTGATGAAAAACATTGTATGCATCACAGTCGGTAAGAGGATTACAAACTCGAGTCATTAAAAGCCCTCCGCCTGCTGCGTCGGGCTTCTCAGACTCTCGTTAGTAATCCTGTACTTACCTCCCTAGATGCACAATGTACTATTATTCTAGTATGTGTTTAATGTATTACCAGCCACCCATCAAGCCGTGTTACCAGCAATCCTGCCATTCTTCCACATCTTCGGCTTCAACGCGCTCATGGTGAACCAGATGTACCTGGGCGTGAAGCTGGTGACGATGCCGTACTTCAAGCCGGAGCTGTTCCTGCAGACGCTCGTGAAGTACCAGGCTAGTGTGCTGTTCCTCGTGCCGCCCATGGGTGAGTGAAGATTATCCTGGTGCCGCGCCGTGTGCGCAGGCCACGAGTCGCGAGCGCATCTCACTCATGAACATACCTCGAACAAATCATGCGGATGACGTAATTTTTCACACAGGATGATGTCTGTATTGCAACATCCGTATGACATATTGCACGAAGTAACAGATTAACCGCGTATAATTTCAAGAAATCTATACAGAATTATCTGAATGATAGGATGATGTACTTAGTGAATAAAATAAATGTTGCGAGATTTGTTTACGTAAGTACGATAATTGATAATAAAAGTCAATATGTTACTAAAAAAAATTTAATGACATTATGTACACAAATATTTCTCTAACAAGTCTATAATTGTGGTCACATAACACTTTTATTTTGTAGTTGCACCCACGGTATATTTGCGGCAATCATAAAATTTGTGAGGTCCATGTTAAATTCACTTTGCGTTTTTTTTTGTTCTATGTTTTTGATGTGTTTGGTTGTCTCCAAATGCACTTTAATGTTGCTTATTTTCGATGCTATGTTTTGATCACAGCACGAGCAATACACGTTTTTATCACGTATTTCCAAAAACGGAAAATTACAACAATATTCTTGTAAACGCGACATTCTATTGCGTCTTTTGAAAAAATTGTAAAGAAAAATCTAAATAATTACGAAGTCACTTTATTGTTCAACTGAATGACAATGTCAGTCAAAGATGTTATGTACCTACTCTGCTCATGTCAAGTGGCGATATCGTTTTATTAAAGAGGTTGATAATTGATAAGTAGTAATTGTTTGTGAAAATACTTTTTGAAATCATCCTATGAGTGGTTTGACGTCATCCGCATGATTTGTTCGAGGTATGCTTATGAATAAGGGACACGGACCCGCGACTGGGATACATGCCCATCGCTCTGCCAACTAAGCTACGGAGACTAAACCCGTAGTCCCGAATTTTCCACCATATCCCTCGTATCCTCGGGGGGGTAGGCCCCCCGCAAGGGGGACTGATGACCTGGTGAAGGTCGCAGGAGTCCGCTGGATGCGGGTGGCGCAGGACGGTCATTGTGGAAATCTTTGGGGGAGGCCTATGTCCAGCAGTGGACGTCTTTCGGCTGAAATGATGATGATGATGATGATGATCCCTCGTATGCGCCTTAGGGGAACGCTTGGCAACATCTACCGTAAGAAGTATAATAGATAATTATATATGAATACTTAAATACACAGAAAACATCCATAACTCAGCAAGAAATATTCGTGATAAACACACAAATAAATGCCTTGACCAGGATTCGGAGTGAACCCGGGACCTCCTGCTTCGTAGGCAGGGTCGCTACCAACTAGGCTCTTCCTTATTAGTGTGACAATGACAGTTGCGTTTCGTTCGCAACTGAGCGTTAGCGATAGGCATCTTGTCTACGCACGCTGTTGTTTTTTAAATAATTTCTGCCGTTATCATTTCACACATCAAAAATCAAAAATCCGAAAAAGTTTAATTTCATTGTCGGTATAAAAAAAGAACGCCCATATCTTGACGGCCTACTAACCTACTTGGTAATCCTGCCTATGAAGCAGGAGGTCCCGGGTTCGAATCCTGGTCAGGGTTTATTTGCGTGTTTATCATGAATATTTGTTCCTGACTTATGGATGTTTTTTATGTATTTAAGCATTTATATGTATCTATCTATTATATATATCTTCGTTTAGTACCCACAACACAAGCCTTATTGAGCTTACCGTTGGACTAGGTCGATTTATGTAAGATTGTCCCATAATATTTATTATTATATCTAAACTAAGTATGATAATGATAAATATCTTTATTTTTCAATTTATGCACATTACAATGCACTTATGAACGTCATAAAAAAAAGCTACCACCGGTTCTATCCCTACACCACAGCCCGAGAAGATTATTACCGGCAAGAAACTCGGCGGGACTTATTTTTTTAAAACAAATTACAAAAGTAGTAAAAATATTTACAATATGTGGTTCTACAAGAAACCATATCAAAAGAAAATAGTGAAACCGAAAGACAAAAAAAAAAGAATAAACAAAATAAAACAAAATTTAACGGTTTTACACGATACTCGTATACTTACACAACATTTGATATGATTTCTTTCGTGAACTGAGTCCTTCACTCTGTAAGCAGTAGTACATTCAATTTAATTTTTTGTTGATTTCGTTACAGTTTCTGGAATGGGCCATGCATGTTTGTCTGTTAAATAGTCCTCTACTGTGTAATAAGCCTTCGACATCAAAGATTTTTTCAAATAATTCTTAAGAGCGGGAAGGGCAATTGCAATGCTTCATCCAGTAACTTGTTATAGAAATGAATACATTCTCCAAAAAATGACTTATATACTTTACGGACACGACACTTTCTGATAGCTAGTTTATTTTTGTTTCTAGTGTTATAGCTAGAGACATCAGAATAGTTATTTATTATACAAGGGGGCAAAGTTGTTGTTTAACTCTCGGGCTTATATTGAGACCTGAGCAAGCGAAAGATTCCAAATGGTTAAATAACTGGAATCTTGAGCTTTACGAGGGTCGCAAGGCACTAGAGTTGAACAAACTTTGCCGCCGAGTGTAATACAACATTTTCCCCCTCACTATTCCGAGGAAAATAAAGACTACATACGATTATAAATCTTATCCACATGTACTTAAGTTATCTTGAAGAAACCATCGAAATTTGTCATAGAGTAGGTACTTACGCTCCTGGTATTTAGATATTGCCAACAGCTTACCAAGTGCGGGATATGACGACCAATTTAAGGTGTGACCTCCGTTGGCGCATATTTACTATGACCATATAGGACTCACTTATACTGGACAGGTGGTAAGTGATAGGAATTAGATTACTTTGCCCCACATGTGGATAAAATGCGTTTTTCCACGCTAGTTTTAAAGGACAAAACAGCGCTTTCCGAGTTAGTGAGGGGAAAATAGGGATGACGACTAGGTTGAAAAACTATTATTCTAATTAGTCCGTCAGTTAGATTATCTAAAATTATTGGACACGTATTTTTTCCTTTTTCAATTTAACTAAAATTGACGAAGATAAAGAGCATCAAAGTTCCGGGGTGGGGGCTTGTGACGTCACTCCTAGGTAAGAATTGTACCTAGGAGTGACATTACGCGAAACTTGAACGCACTGTATTTTTGTCATTTTTGATTTGATGAACAAAAGAAAAAATACGTGTACAATATTTTTTTATAATCTAAAAGACGGACTAAATAGATTTTTTCAGTCGTCTAGCCTATTATATTGAATGAATCTAAGTCTTATTTTATATGTGTTTGTTTGCAGTGGTATTTCTAGGCAAGCACCCCGCGGTGCAGGCGGAACACTTGAAATCGGTGTACGGCGTCGTCAGCGGCGCCGCGCCGGTGTCGGAGGCCGACGCGGCTGCTGTGCTCAAGAAAAACGTGAGTTACCTTAGCTACACCGCCATACGCCTTCACATTTTCACAAGAGGAATCCATTTTTTTTCCAAAATAGGTATATCTTACGTTATTCCTACTCAATCGCGAGCTTTTTAGTTCCTACTTTCATTTTTCCAATCTGTTACAATTTTTCAAACTCTATGTACGGCGATTACCAAATGAAAAGTATGTTTACTGAAAATTTTGGAACATTATTTTTGCTCATACTTTTTTCTACAATATCGAGAGAGCTCGGTATTTTGGGTAGCCATTAAATTTATATATGTTATAAAGAAATTGTACATTTCGATGCTAGTGCGGAAAGTATGTCATTACTTACGAGAATGACATATCCTCACGTGTATCAAACGACGTTTTTCAATACAGATGCGAAAGAAATGAAAATACGAGTATGAGAACGAAGTTGAAAGTTTTTTTATTATTTCTGTAACACTAAGTAGGTATTGTAATACATTTGAACAATTAAAACCATCTTCGACCATCGACACTAAAAATAATCTATCTACAAAATTTCACAAGATTTTGTTGATAGATGCGACCTGTAGAGGACAACATATAGACAGACACACAACAGTAGATTGTATTGTATACATAAGGGATCAAAATGGTATATTTCCGGCGCGGGCGTACATTGAATTCCGAATGAAGCAATGGATTCTACAATAGAATCTCGAACCTAGTGAGGGATTCTAAAGTAGAACCCTGAGCGTAATGACGCTTGAATCCCCAAGCGTTGACGTCCAAGATGAAAATAATTTTGATACCGTGTGACACACTGTTTTTCACACCAACTAAGAGCAAATAAACAAAGCCGAAAACAGCATCATATCAACACCACGATGCCACTAGTTAATGCCCGAAAACATAAAAATGTGTAGTCCTTGAACAGAAAAGTACCACTTTGATCCCTCCCAGCAGGGAAGAAAAGTACCACTTTGATCCCTCCCAGCAGGGAAGAAAAGTGCCACTGATCCCTCCTAGCTTGAACAGAAAAAAACCCTTTTTTCTACTCCAACACAAAAAAAATCTAATCTAATCTGTCAATTAGATGACTGACAGCGATATTTAAAAAGTATAATTATAACGTTGTCTGTGGTATTCCATAAGAACACTGCTCCTATGGATTTTCATTTATCATTCATCAATATATGAGCACTGTTTTTTTTTTTCTATAGTGGGCACAACATCTTCCCTATTCTGCCACGTTTCTAGATTTTGCTTTTTACGCTATTTTAGCTGTCATAGAAAAACTAGCGTAAGCAACAGCTTATAATTGATTCTTAAAACTCTCGGGTCTATTATTACAAAACGAGGCGAAACCAAGACCCTCAAGTTTTAAGAACCCTTATTATATCACTGTTGCATAAACTACTATTAAATAGGTGGTGTGAAATAGTACATTACCTAACTAGTGCGGTAAAACAAAGAAAGGCCGAGATCGCAGATGTTTGCGACCCGAGCTGCAAGCGAGGGACGTAAATATGCGATCAAGGGCTTTATTTATTACCTCACGTGTTAGGTACATTATTTTATGCCTACACTTGGGCAGAAATCGGCTTTTTCCGTACGCGTAGCGTGCGGAAAAAGGCACTTTATGGCCAGGTGTGGCATAAAATCATTTTTGCCCAAGCTGAAACGGAGACACTTCGCTCACTCAGTCGACAAAAATTTTTCTCCTTTTCCAGCCAAAAATAAACTTCCGTCAAGGCTACGGTCTGACGGAGACGAACGGCGGCACCGCGATCGGCTTCAACAACGACACCAACCACGCGTCCGTCGGACACGTGTTCCCGAGCGCGCAAGTCAAGATCGCGGACATACAGACACACGAGGCGCTGCCGGCTGGAAAGGTACGCGAATATATAAGGTGCTAACAAATTAGTCACGGATATTTTAAGAGATAATACATTGTGTTAAAACAATTAACTTTAAATAATTAAGGAACCTCTGTATATAATTTTTTTGTTTTCATTTACCGAACAAAAATAATAATTATAATTCCGTCTAAAAATAATAACCATGTGCAAATTTAACTGACAAGATGTTTAGCATGACGTTGACAATCGAGTATTTGATTTGACGTTAAGTGGCCAGTTAGGTGTTAGGTAAAAGAGGTACTAAAATATATTCAATGAGTACTTATTTAATAATCACACTAACAGGGTGTTTTAACGTTGCAAATTTGTTTCCTAGTTTTCTCCAAAAAAAACATAACAAAACTTATGATGTTTCATACCTAAATGTACTCCGAGAACCGAGTACCATCAGCGGTAAAAATATCCGTGACTAAATTGTTAGCACCTTATATACAGGTCGTCCCAAGACTATGGGACATGAAAGGAAAGTACCTTAAATATCGTAGATAGGATATTTTGCTGAAAGAACACTTTATGTTATTTTTGAGAATTAGTAATACTGCATTCAAAGATATTCTAAAAAAATACTGAATTTACTTCGGCAGTTTCGTGAATGTTTTAACTTGATTAAAATGATTAATTTTCACGTTCGTTTCGTTTAAAATACTATGTTACTTAAGAAGAATTGTAATTTTATTGTCCATTCTTTGGATTGGCATCGTAAAAAAGGGATGTTTTTTTTTTCACATTTAAGTCGGTTCGATCCCCAGGCGAAGCAAGTAATTTTTAGAATATTTTTGAATGCAGTATTACTAACTTTTAAAAATAATATAAAGTCTTCTTTGAACAAAATATCCTATATTGTAACGTTTGTGGGCTGAACACTTACTCACAGGGAAAACTCTGTGCGATATTATACGGGGTTCTCAAAGGTCAAAGTGCATGAGTGGTTCTTCCAATGTTGCTTATGGCGGCGATGGTTGCTTTCCATCAGGCGGCTCGTCTGCTCGTTTGTTACCTTTTACATAAAAAAATAGTAGATTTTATATCAAGGGCATACACTTTAGACAAGGCTATTTATGCCTGACGTATACACTGCTTTTCACTTCGATTGTATTAGGTTTTATTTCACTTTAAATCGTTGAAAATGCAGCATCCATGCTCGCGCTCTTGGGTTCGTCCGCGCACTCCACCTGCGATGTTACTTTATGCCCTAGAGCATGAAAAGCGATTTTATGTCGCCTAGCCACGACTTAAAAGCGAACTTTTCGAGCAAGAGAAGTATTTTTTTTTTATTACAGGAAGGCGAGATCTGGTACCGCGGGCCCAACGTGATGCAAGGCTACTACCGCGACGAGGAAGCCACCAACGAGGTGTTCCAAGATGGCTGGTACAAGACTGGCGACATCGGGAAATACGACGACAAGAAATACTTGTACGTCACTGACAGGATGAAGGAGCTTATTAAGGTAAGCTTTCAAATTAGCTTATTAAGGTAAGCGTTAAAATTGGCTTATTAAGGTAAGCATTAAAATTAGCTTGTTTAGGTAAGCATTACAATTAGCTTATTAAGGTAAGCATTAAAATTAGCTTATTAAGGTAAGCATTAAAATTAGCTTGTTTAGGTAAGCATTAAAATTAGCTTATTAAGGTTAGAATTAAAATTAGTTTATTAAGGTAAGCATTAAAATTAACTTATTAAGGTAAGCATTAAAATTAGCTTCTGTTACCGCGATTGTTATTTATTGAAATTAAACACTAGAACGGATTCATCGCGTTTATTAACGGTTATTATGGTGTTATTTAGCAAAATATTTTTAACAAAACAACGTAATAATAAAATCGCATTAAAATGCGTAAAAAATTTAAAAACGATAAAAAAACCCTTCTGCTGCTTTTTTGCGACAGACGCCCTAACCACTAGGCTACTCGACTACGTCAGCCAGGGTCCGAAATTTCCTATTATGTAATTCTTCTTTATTTTTAAATGGTTAAGGTTAGGTTTACTTGCCCCAGACCGCCAGATGGTAAGCGGTTTTCGTAGTCTATGAAACCCTAAAACGCATTTTAATATAATAATTCAGTAATTTTAGACCGGAAGCAATGAAACTTAAAAAAACATAAGTTTCTTACTTATCCGGTCCTCCGGTGACCGTAGGGCTGACTCGTCCATCAAACTTTTAAATATTCTGATATCCGTAATAAACGATCTATTATCATTTCTTAATCATATCTTACTTATTGAAATTGTTGTCCCCAGGTTAAAGGCTTCCAAGTAGCCCCCGCTGAGCTCGAAGCTATCATCCGAACTAACCCCAAGGTCGCAGATTGCGCTGTCATAGGCATCCCTGACCCCATCACTGGCGAAGTACCCAAAGCCTTCATAGTACCTCTACCAAACCAGACCATCACTCCTGACGAGTTGAAAGACTTCGTCAACGCGAAACTAGTATCCTTCAAACATATTAAGGAAGTTCAGAATATCGAGGCTATTCCTAAGAATCCTGCCGGTAAGATTTTAAGAAAGGATTTGAAGGCTAAGTATTGTTAGGTTGTAACTGGACACAAGACCATGGGCTTTGTATGGAGGCTGGCTCCAAAACCAACAGAGATGAAACATATCTATAAACAGGTCTTATTGTCTGCTTCATTTCGTTATATGGGCAACATGTTGAATTCTATTGCAGACCTGAGATATTCGTATTAAAACCCGAGTATTATGTCATCATCATCATCATCATTTCAGCCGAAAGACGTCCACTGCTGGACATAGGCCTCCCCCAAAGATTCCACAATGACCGGTCCTGCGCCACCCGCATCCAGCGGACTCCTGCGACCTTCACCAGGTCATCAGTCCACCTTGCGGGGGGCCTACCCACGCTGCGCCTTCCGGTACGCGGTCGCCACTCGAGAACCTTTCCGCCCCAATGGCCATCGGTTCTAGTATTATGTAAGTATAAATATTCACAACCGCTCGGCGATGATGGCGGATCCACGCAGCCTTTTGTTTTGTTAGGGGGGTAATGCGTTACGCATACCACTCGGGTGCATTTATGTACCAATTGTTGACTGACAAAAGTCTAAATATCTCAGTTCTCCAATGGAATTCAACTTAGTGTCTATATAAATAAACTAAGCTAATACAAATACCTATCAAATGAGATAGATCAGCTCTGTTGGGTTTGGGGCCAATTTGCACATGGTCCCTTCCTTATATGGCCAGCGAATGATGGTCGCTGTTATCGTCTGTCACTTTCTAACAAGGGCGATGACGGGTGACAACGATATAATGATAACATCTAACCGTGATTTTGAGGTACAGGAATTAAACATGGAGAACTGAAGGGCGAATAAAAAAGTAATTAAGAGTCCGGTATATGTCCAAATATGCGCGAGATACAATACAATACAATAACTCTTTATGGCACCTCAAAACAACAAAAATAACACAAACTGGTATAGATTACACATGAAAAAGAGGCAAACAACAGGCGGATACTTTTGCACAATAACGCGCTGTTACGTGTTTAAGCTAGGGATCTCAATTAAACGGCGTTAAAATATGTTAACACTATAATAATTAAACCAGTAAAGAGACTTATACGACTAAGATGCTTTTAACTATGATAATACTAAGTGTGTTGAGCGCCAAGAGAGTTTTAAGCACAATTAGCTTGGGAACTCTGCTAATCCTGCACGTCGGCTAGCTTATCTATGTGCAACAATTTCCTTATTCGTAGGCCAGACAATAAAGGGCATGTCCTTAGGCTAAAACAAACGAAATACTTAAATCCAGTGACCTAATGGCTTAACATTGCATTTCACTGTATACTTAGTAGCTAGAACTTACCCCCTTGCTGGACTTTCTCACTCACAAAATTAAAATAACATCAAATGTCTGCAATTTCATTTTAAATCATATGCAAATGCATTTCTCACAGCGGATTACATTTTTAGTTAACACTATGACGGGTACTTGATTAAATAACAACCGCACGTATGAATGTCTCCGAAACATGAGCTGGAATGCTCAGGCATTTGCATGTCGTTATTATAAATACGTAAAATCACCTTAAAATAAAGGAAAAAGAATATTGGTTTCCCAGGATTCGAACCGCCGATCATCGGCTTGAATGTTGCTCTGTTTACCGCAGAGCCACAGTGCCTTGATAACCCAGGAAAGATACGATTTTGACAGACATTAAATTATAATAGCCTGATTTTTTCAAATTACGTTAAAATGGGATATTTATATATGATATATGCAAAAATCCTACAAACTTTTCTTCCGGAAGTAGGTAAATAGTAAAAAAAAACTAAACTAAATCGATTTCTTTAACTGAACGATAGCAAATAGTTTTCTTGTATGTCAACATGACGACATATTTGTGTTCTATCTGTTATCTGTTATTATGGTGATGTGTGTTATCCGGACTTGAACGAGGAACTTCTGGATAAGCTGGATCGCCTTCTTAACAACTGTATCCGTTTCATCTTCTGTCTTCGGAAATATGATCATGTGTCTTCCTTCCGTTCTCAGCTTGGCTGGCTTCCTATTCGTCAGCGACGTAATATTCGCATGCTTTGTACGCTCTTTTCTATTCTCAATGACCCGCATTCTCCCACATACCTCAAGTCTTTATTTCATTATTACGGCGTGTCTCGTGATCGTCAACTTCGTTCTTCTGGAAATTTGTCCCTTTCCATCCCTGTCCACCACACTGGTTTTATGTCAAACTCCTTCTCTGTTACAGTGGCGCGCCTGTGGAACACCCTTCCCCTTAATGTCAAGGAATCACCTAGCAAATGTGCCTTTAAAAGGTCTGTCCGTGCTCTTATTGCTAGCAGATTGAAAGTTTAGAGTTTATTTTCGATGAATCTCGTATTTATCTATATGTATGTATGTATGTATTTATGTATCTATATATACCTAAATGTATTTATGTTTATATAATGTATTTACTGTATATGTAATTAATATTTATAGATTGACTTGTTCTTACTATTTCGGTTTTGACTATTACTAGCACCGCCCACAAATTTTCTGTTTTGCCTTAAGGTTGACTGGTAGAGAATGCCTTCTGGCATTAAGTCCGCCTTTTGTACGTTAAGGTTTCTTTTGTGCAATAAAGGTTAAATAAATTAATAAATAAATAAAAGAGAAACCGAAGAAAACTTATTCAAGTAAAACCATTAAATCTACAAAATGTACGGCACGGGTGATAGATGTGTTATTTCGCTAGAAACAAATGTTAATAGGTAGAAACTGGTCCTGACCCATTTTAAACGGCCTAAAAAACATATATACATATAAATCTTACAACAAAAATGTTTGTAACATGTGTGTACATATTTGTGACGATTAGCGTGTAACGATATTTTGTTGGATTTTGTTGCCTACTTAATACTAGACTCACGATATATCCGTTACGCTAAAAAAATTACCTATTATTAATTATTTCCCAAACTGTCAAAATTTCCATACAAGCTGTCAGTTCAATGACTGGATTATGAGAAAACCGCGCGAATATGCCGTATCCTATCACCATATCTTACGTCACTACTCTACGATGTTATGCAGGCGACCTAAACTGAACCTTAAAACGTGGGCATAATGTTCATTATAGAATAACCAAAATTCGCAGAACGTAACCACATGACAGCGCGAAAATACATTTACAGGTTATCTTCATAAATAGGCATACCAAAGGATCACAACTATACAAGTGTCTACTCAGCCACCCAATATCTCGATATCCACTACTTACTCGTTTCTCTGTATTGTCAGTCTTTCATCTTTGTAAATATTGTCGAAGCGCGGAGCGACATGACCTCTGTCTGCGAGCTCCCGTGAGCAAATGAAGCCAATGTCATAACGTCGCATATTTTATAGCGATATTCAGAGCGATTTGAAGTGCTGTTTAAGAAAAAGAAACACTAGAGATAGGTATACACTATTTATAGTTTTTGTTTTTCCCATTTAAATTGAAATTATCTTTCAGTTTTTGTATTAAAACGTGTAAAAATGTTTTTGTAACTATGAAAACATTTTATTATTTATTTATTTACTCATGGCAAAAGGTTCATCTGAATCTGAAATTTGTATACCGGCCTCTTAAGACCTTTTAACTACAATTTAATTTGATTTTTGCTACGAAAATTGATAATAAATATATGTTTTGGTATATAATGAAAAACTACAGTCCCTATGAAACCTTTTAAAGGAAATGCAAGGGCCTCTATCAAGTCTTCGCACAGCGTTTTAAAAATTAACATTGACTCATCAATATACAATTTTTGTTTTTAAATATACAAAAAATTTCATCTTGTAAAGCTTTCCACCTCAATCTCACGGTTTGTACCCGCAGGGGTTAGAAATTTGATACAATGTGAACATATACTAATATTGTATCAGGAGGCCGATTCGAGTTTAATCTAAAATTGATTTGGTTTTGTTACGATCGTGAGATAACTTCCTATTCTTATCATTGGCATTTCGATTGCTCTTACATTGAACTTAACTACTAATATCAAAATAAGTTTCCATTTTCAAATTTATTCTGCCTTCTGTTTTTCCCCTAAGTGAATCATGAATCAAGGACAAGTCCGAAATGTACAGATATTTTATACATTCGATTTTACATTGTTTGTTAATAAAATGTCACCGTTTATAATTTTAACTGTAAAACTCTTGTCAGACTCGAACATATTAAATAATATTTATTTAAAACGGGTCACTCACGTAATTTAGTCAATTTTCGCTCGACATGTTTCGATCTTTACGAAGAACGTGAGGAGCGACCACCCGCGACAGGCGTGTCGAGCGAAAATCGACTAAATTACGTGAGTGACCCGTTTTAAATATTCAATATGTTACCGTTTATATTTGTATTTTGTTAAAGTATTGACGAATTTTATAATATTGATAGTTTTGGGAGTTGGGATAGTTTTAAGAATAGTATTTTAAGACTGACACGTATTTTTTTAGTATTTATAATTACACTATTTATGCTCTCGTGAGTCATACTGATATTAATAATAAAATAACGGTTAATACTCACGTAAGATATTACTGGCGTGACAAGTTTCGATTGCGGTTGGCGATCATCATCGGGCAGAGTGCTATCACGTCCTCAACACTTGTCACGCCAATAGTAATAAAACTACGCGAGTTTTAACCGTTTAAAATAATATAATAATGCGTATTAATGTTTTATAATACTTTAAGGAATGACATATATTTTAAAATACTGATTTGCCAAGAGTATCAATATTTTTGAAACTGGATTTTAAGGTGTTGTATTTAATTAACTATACAGTATTTTAAAGTCTTCTGATAAGTTTTTGCGCATTCCATAATAACAAACTCAATTATGAACAGTTTGCCCTTCAAAACCTCTGATGACAAGTAATTGACGTCAATGAAGGTTTTGAATTGACTTATTTTTAAATTCGTAAATGAAATTGAATAAATACTGTATTATTTTAGGCAATAAGGTCAAAAGGGTCCAATGTTATTAACGAAAATTAAAATGAGATTTTAAAAATAATCTATTCAAAATTGTACACAGTTTGTTATTATATTTGTTATGTTTTGAGTTAAGATATAAATGGAATCTGAATCCGACATATATTTTAAACAGTTGTATATTTTATCAATGTTATTAATTTTCGTAATCAAATCATGTATATAATGCAACTATTTTGTATAGGTACTGTCAGGGAAATTGACTCGCGGTAATCCCCAATGCGTGAAGGTCTAGATTAGCTAACACTCACGTATTTTATTACAATAAGCGTGACATGTTTCGACTGCATCGGGCAGTCATCGTCGGACAGACAGTAGTGTTGTCACCTTCGCGGCTCGGGCATCATTGCCTGAGACCTCACAATCAAACCGACCGAACCGACCGAAAACAAATTGAAATCGGACGTCGAATCAGCTGCTTCGCCGCGCGCGACCCGTTACCTACGCCGGTCGCGGGCAGTGATGCCCGAGCCGCGGTGGCAAGGTGACAACACCACTTTGTCTGTCCGACGATGACTGCCCGATGCAGTCGAAACATGTCACGCCTATTGTGATAAAAATACGTGAGTGTTAACCGTTGCAATTTAATGTGTCTAGAAATTTTTGACCTCGACTGTACATTAACATACCAGACTTGTGCAATATTGTCTTATAAGCATTTAATTTGTATTCTTATTAGTCATAATAACAATAATGTAGCCTAGTCTTAATATTCGTTATTTTACATTTATAAACTTTTTATGTATTTGTACTTACATTGTCGATTCAAATACTATTAAAATATTTTAAAAATGGTGTTGTTATTTTTTATCTATATTAGGTATATTTCCTAAGTAGATAGAAATCTTCTCTATTCTATTTCATTTAGAATTTAAATGAAACATCAAACATCAAAGGTTTGTATAATTATTTAATCACACTCAATATCTTTATAAAACATACATTTTGCTGACAAATACAATAAGGAAAATAGATAGACAAGACAACCGTGATAAAGTTTTTTTTGAACTATTGCAGTTAGCAGACATCATAACTCTGTATATAGTAATAAATAATTTATACTAAATAAAAATTGTGATTAAATCGTCAGTTATGCCTTATGCCATTCGTTTAAATATATTAAGCGCTGACTCCATTTTAATCCAAGATCAAAAGGTTCTGAGAGACGTAGGTTAAACGTTTAAACTCTATGGTGAAGACCCTCGTTGAGGCATAGTACGTAACACATCGTATACGTTCAAAACTGTATATACCCCATCTACGGTAATAACGACTGGGCCGTCAGGAAAGAATCTACTTGAAAAGGTTACCTCGCCCTCTCCACAAAACAGCTCAATAGAGCTCGCATCAACGAAAATTCTCCATTTTAGCTGCCCTGAAGGTTTCCACTCAGTGCGACGAACACCGTCAGTGTCTCCACGATCAAGCATCACCTGGCCTTTGGCTGCATCGTAAGAAATCGTCACAGCAGGGACCGGCCCGCTATCCCTTATAAAGGGTTTTGTATGGGTTTTTAATAAGGCTTAACTCACCATACCCTTACGCGACAAAACCCTTTCATATTGCTTTTAAAGCCCTTATCATAGCGGTAGCCCTTATGAGTAATCAATATCCCAATACCCTTATAGCCATAAGGGTTTCCCTTATGACTCGCTCACCAATACCTTGCATATTGGTTAGCCTTATAAAGGGCTACCCTTATAGTAAAGGCGAGCTAATTTAAACCGTCAACCTTGTGCATAAAACGCACATTTATTCGTACATGATAGCAAGCGATCGTCGTCAGCGGCGGCACTCTTTGATGTTCGCCCGCTTCTGAGTGATAGAAGCCGCAATAGATGAAATAAGGTTTAATTTTCAACCGACTTTTAAATTTCAAAAAGGAGGTGTTTCTCAATTCTTGTGTGTTATTTTTAGATGTTTGTTACCTCAGAACTCCGTCAATACTGAACCGATTTTAAAAATTCTTATTTTATCTGAATGTAGATATGTCCAGCTTGGCCAAAATTAATTTATGATGATGGGATCCATGAGGAACTGATGGAACTCCTCAAATTTGAAAGGCACATGCATGATTATTTGGCTGTTTTCTTAAGACACTCGAGCATATGTGTACGAAAACCATCAATTTGGCGGAGTGGACCTGATGATGAAGACCAGGGATGGCAAAGTGGAACTGGTCGGTAAACCTCGCTCTACGTATCATCCGAGTTGTCGTATCATTCATCTTTTTCATTTGATTACTATTCTGATGAAGAACTCCTATTCTTGAGGACTTCAGATAACCCTCAAATTTGAACGCCACGTCCATCGTGATTGGGGGTATTCATAATTAGTTGGGGCATATTCTTACTGAAGCCATCATTTTTCTGCAGCGGACCTGATGTTGAAGACCAAGGTAAGTAGTTCCATTTGATTTTTTGAGATCTAATGATGGAAGCCATGAAACATTAAGAAAGCTCCTCAATTTTCAAATGTACTCGTATGGTGAATTGGATATTTTTGAAAGAAACTGGTTAACTTAAAATAACTCAAAATTGAATTTTTCAGAAAAGTTTAAGAAAGCTCCTCAATTTTCAAAGGTATACTCGAATGTTGAATTGGATATTGTTGAAAGAAACTGGTTAACTTAAACTAACTCAAAATTTAACTTTTACCGGGAAGGCCACTTGAAGTCGGTTTTTGTTTTTCTTAAAAATTATCATTGATTTATTTTAATAGAATGTACAAATATTGATAGAGTAGGTAGTGTGTTTCAATAATTGACGAAAATTGATTGATTGATATTTGTTTAGCAGGCCATAATTATAAGTACGGGCATGTCCGCCGGTTCTACCTGGCTGCTATGCCCGGCTTTTTCCCGTGTGTTCATTTTAAAATTTGACATAGTCACTATACCTACAGTATGTATCCAAACGAAGAGCAAAATTTAAAACGGGTTGACGGGCAACAGGAGTATATACATATATTATGAGCGTTTTATGGGCTTAAGTATATGGTTTATGTTTTGAAATTGGTACACTGGCGTCATCTACTTCCAAACACAAATCGGCTGACAGTATTTGGATTAAATTGTGGACTCATTTAATTTAATAACTTAATAGGACAAATCAATACAGACGTTTAAACTACATTTTACCGTTTACATTGTGTTTATTACACTGCCATCTTTATATTTCATTCAGAACTACTTAATAGATGTGTCTAACTCTTTCGTTCTTGGGAATCATACTACGCTACGAAGTCTCCTAAACTTCATAGATGACGCTCTTAAGAATTTAGTTGGTCAAATGGGTACGAGTAAATCAACTATTTATTGTTGTTATTTTGTTCCGTCAGCCAGGGGACGAATGCAGCGCCGTTTGTTAGAAGAAACGTTGTAGTATGTTCTGCTGACATGCTTGGTGGATGGCCCATCATGGAAAGGGAATATAGCTCCCAAAAAAAAAACATGTTTTGTGAATTTCAATGCCATATAAACGTGATTTTAAGTGGCCCAGGAGACCATAACCATGGCAACTAGTGACAAGAAATAGTTGATTAACCCTAATAATATGTAAGAAATAAAATAGATGTAGATGTATAGTAGGTGTAGGGACGCCCGGCCGGATACAGGCTATCTATTCTAAAATAGATAGTCTAGAAATTTAAAAAGTGACAAATATTCGGAGTTATTTGCCGGCTATATACCTACATTCGGACAATCTGTCGGATCTCCATAGTGGCTATGTCCGCCGGGCATCCGCCAGACAAACTACCCATACGTACATTGATTGGCAGATCCGGCGGATATGCCCGAACGTATATCGCTAGCAATTTTCACATTTATTTTTCACATTGACAACATTTTATGTAGGCATGCATGGCATTAACGTCATCATATCATATTTATTATTTTTCAGAGAGAATACTGAGTTTTATTATTGCCAGAAATGTGTTTATTTTGTTTGGCACCGACTTCAAACGTATCAGTCGATAGACCACCTTCATATAATTGCTTACTCATCCTTTCCGAACCTTACAGCAAATAATAATGAATACATTTTAGTTTTCATTTTTTGAAGTCGGTTTTAATTTATTGTTAAAAAGTTTAATCTTTCTATTTTAGTTGGTAAGTACTAGTATGAGTAACGCAGTACTACTAATAAACAGAAAAAAAATAGTCAAATCAGACGGCGGAGTTCGGAATTATCAGCTTAAGTACCTATATAAAGTCCCACATACCACCCCTGGTCTTCATCATCAGGTATATTGCACCAAATTTATAATTTTCCGGAAGGAAATGCTTATGTCACTTAACAAAACACCAAAATTGCTAATTTGCCTTTGAATATTGAGGTGTTTCCTAAATTCCTCATGGATTCCATCATCAGATTAGAACCAAGCTCTTATGGAACCAACTTCGAGGTAACTTTTATCTAACAAAAAAAATAATTGTTCAAATTGGATGACGGAGCTCGGAGTTATCGGCTTATGTATCTAAAGTTCAACATGCGATCGCTGGTCTGCATCATGAGGTCTATCGTCCCAAATTTATGATTTTCGCAAGAAATTGCTTAATTTCCTTAAGAAAAGACCGCAATCACTAAACACGTGCCTTTAAAAAGGAGTTTCCTTAATTCCTCGCGGATCCCATTATCAGATCAGCACCAATATCCTACATCCTATATCTTGGAGGCAACTCTTTTCGACTAAAAAAAGACTGCTCAAATTGGACGTATCTGATGGATGTATCTGAAGTTCCACATGTCATCCCTGGTCTCCATCATCAGGTCTACCTGGCCAAATTTATGGTTTTCGCAAGAAATTGCTGCATTTACTTAAGAAAATACCGAAATTACCATAAATGTGCCTTTGAAAGTTAAGGAGTTCCCTTAATTCTTCATTAACCTCATTATCAGATCAGCACCGAATTTCTACCAGACCAATTTGGAGGTGACTTTTTTCTCACATAAAAATAATTGCTCAAATTGGACGACGGAGCTCGGAATTATCGGCTAATGTATCCTAAGTTCCACTTGTCATCCCTGGTCTCCATCATCAGGTCTACCTTACCAATTTATGGTTTTCGCATGAAATTCCTTCATTTATTTAAGAAAACACCGAAATCATCATACATGTGCATTTGAAAATTGAGGAGTTCCCTTAATTCCTCACGGATCTGATTTGAAATCGGAGGTAACGGAGGTTTAAAATCGGTGAACATACATTTAAAAAATAATTTTAAAGAAAAAAAAACCGACTTCAATTGGACTTCCCGGTATAAGTTAAAGTAAGCGAATTATTGCTAATTTATGTTTTTATTTTGTTAAATTTTTCTCACATCGTATTTAAAACTTATTACTACCAGGGTTCAGCATCAGCTCCATCTTGTGAACTGCTCTCCTAATTGCTCGTTAACATGAGTCGATTAACGAAAACAGCACACGCGTATGTTTCACCAAACCTGAGTTCCATTAGGTACTGCCAGGGTTTAGCATCAGCTCCATCTTGTGAACTGCTCTCCTAATTGCTCATTAACACGAATCAAATCATGAGAACAGCAGTCGCCTATGTTGCACCAAACCTGAGTTCCACTAGGTATACTGCCAGGGTTCAGCACCAGCTCGATCTTGTTAACTGTTCTCCTAATTGCTCGTTAACATGAATCGAATCATGAAAACAGCACTCGCCTATGTTGCACCAAACCTGAGTTCCATTAGGTACTACCTGGGTTCAGCATCAGCTTCATCTTGTGAACTGCCCTCTGAATTGCTCGTTAATATGAATCGAATCATGAAAACAGCACTCGCCTATGTTGCACCAAACCTGAGTTCCACTAGGTACTGCCAGGGTTCAGCATCAGCTCCATCTTGAGAACTGTTCCCCTAATTGATCGTTAATACGAGTTGAATGACGAAAACAGAACTCGTAAGTTTACCAAACCTGAGTTCCATGAGGTACTGCCAGAGTTCAGCATCAGCTCCATTAATTCCTCATGATGATGGATCATCGAAATATAATTAAAATCAAATAGGACTACCTCGAAGGCATTTCGTAAGAAACAAAAGATAAATGATACGATACAGCTGGGGCCCGCGAATTATAGAGCAGTTCCTCTTTGACATCCGTGGTCGTCATCATCAGGTCTGCTCCACCAAACTGGTAGGTTTTGTAAAGAAATGCTCGAGTTTCTCAAGAAAATACCCAAATGACTATGCATGTGCCTTTCAAATTTGAGGAGTTCCCTCAGTTCCTCATGAATACCATCATCAGAAATTGATTTTGTAAAAAACGGGACCAACCTGGAACCATCTACTTTAAGAAACCAAAAAACAAAAAATCGGTTCAGTAATGAAGGAGCTCTGAGGTAACACCCATTAAAAAAAAAATATAATAATAATAAAAATTCAGCCGAATTGAGAACCTCCTCCTTTAGGAATATTGAAGTCGGTTGAAAATACAAACAGATGAATAGGTACATAACCGTCTCCGTCGAATTCTCGAAGTCGATTAAAAACATTCAAACAGCGCGAGTAGCGCGACGGACGACAGGAGGAGTTGGAAGAAAAACAGCGAATGTAAATGTAAACCAAAAATGTGCTACACCGAACGAAATAGTTACCTACTTAGAGCAGATACTCAATAACTGATGCTGATTGGCTGCCGCTGTTTGGCGGCATCCTCATAAAGAATGAAATTGCCAAAGGGAAAGCTTTATAAAAAGCGCTTAATTATAAGGGTAACCCTTATATAAGGGTAACAAGACGTATAGCTTAGCGGTAAGCAATTGCAAAGGGCTAGCTTTATTGTTCGGTCAGTATTTTGGTAAGGGCTAGTCAAATGTATGGGCTAGCTGTTCGAACGGCTAAGTCTTATTTTGGGTAAGTCGTTTTAAAGGGACGCCGTTTGAAAGGCTTTTAGCGAGGAAAGGGTTGTCCGGTCCCTGCGTCACAGTCGCATTGACCGACACAATGTTTAATCGAATATCTTTAAGAGAGTCAGAAATTACGTTAATCTCTCCAGCTTTGTCACGAAGAGTATAATTACCATTTATATTTGAAACTTCTCTTCCTCTGAGACTCATGATTTCTTTTATCGGTTTCTGAATGAGGTTACCTTCTTTTGATAACCTGAGCTCTCTAGGCATCGTCATAATACCGGTAAACCCATCGCCGCGTTCAGGATATTCTGTTTCCCACATATCAAACCAGGCTATCAGAACGCGGCGTCCAAGATTGTCCAAAATAGTCTGAGTTGCATACAAATCATGTCCGTGGTCAAGCTCTTTAAAATCTGACTGAATAGTAAACTCATTGGTTGAATAGTCAAACTCACCGACAAGATAGCCCGTTTGATACAAATTGTTATAATTATCACCATCTGGTTCTATACCTTGTGGTGAAAAAAGAAGTACGAATTTGCCGTCAAGCTCGAAGAAGTCGGGACATTCCCACATGTAACCAAGACTGCCATCCGACTGGCCGAGAACAGAAGTGTTCGTCCATGAAATCTTATCGTTGGAAGTATAAAGAAGAACCCGGCCCAAGCTATTATTATTGAAAGAATTGCCCAATACCATGTAATATGTACCTTCATGTTCCCAAATCTTTGGGTCGCGTATATTTGGCTGAGTTTCATAGCGATCGATAATAGGGTTCTTCTCGTATTTAGTTACATGTACACCATCTGTGCTCGTGGCGAGGGCTTGGCGATTCACGCCATCGGATGACTCGTTGACATTTCCCGTGTAGAATAGATACATGGTGTCATTTTCAATTAAAGCGCTTCCAGAGAATACTCCTTGTTGATCGTACCAGCGGTCGGGATACATGGCGATCGGCAGATGTTCCCAACGGAAGAAATCTTTGCTCTTCGCGTGACCCCAGTGCGCGATACCCGGGCTGAGGCTGCTGTCCGGGTTGTACTGGTAGAAGAGATGGTACTCGTTCTTGAAGACACATAGTCCGTTAGGCTCATTCATCCATCCGTAATCCGGGGCGTAGTGGTAGCGTGGAAAGTACCGATCTTGTAGCTTCTCAGCATTAGTGTAACCCACAAGTAGAAGCAGACTTATCATCAGTGAAATTCCCTGCATGTTGAAGTTCCTTGTATCCTAATTACATCGTGCTTCTGTTTTTATAGCTAGTTAATTTCGTTCCGCATCGTAATATATTTAATTAAGTTTTCGTTACACTTATATATTATTGTGTCTTATATAATTATAGCCTAGGGCCTGATGAAGTAATTTCTACTTCGTTACCTATGTAACGAGTATATGATATTTAATTTAATTCCAATCAAGTAGAGTTCCAGTCGAGTGTAAAGATATGGGTATACAAATCTTACTCAAAAATATGTCCCACAGCATCTTATCCCGTTGTAATAAGCGTTTTGCCATATTTATGAGACGATTTCCTCAATATATATTTTTGCACCGCCAATTGCATAAACACTAAAACTTTCCAAAACTGAGACATACATTTATTTTCAAATTATATACAGTAAGTGTAACTTACCTAACTACCTACCTCTACCTACTGTAAATCTAAAATAGGTCCTTGAGGCATTGTACCTAGGATGCTGGCAGCATATCCTTCAAAACTTCCAAGTAATCAGTATTGTTCACATCATTTTATTCCTATATATTCTACAAAAATATCAAGAAAAAGATAGTAACTAAAATGAATAACAAAATATATACCTATCAGGCCCCAATTTTCACCCACGGCGACGTAGTAATTCGTTCCTTGTAAAAAATACCTAAACAAAAAGATCCATAGATAAAATCTATAGTTTATTACAGCGCCATCTCTATGCGCGACGAAGTACTAACCAGTGTTCAAGCTCACACAATCCCTGCGCGCTATAGATCACGGAAGAATAACTAGCGTGGAAGTAGTACGATAACTGTCAAATGAGAACATTTTGGAGCGATCTATATTTTGGCAGTGGATTTCTCAAATGTCGTAAGTAGTCTAACTTAATTACGTGCCTCTTACGACATTTGTAAAATCAACTATCAAAATATGCGACCAAGTTAAGTTGTAATGCATTGATACCGACTACCAAATTACAACGATGTGTTTAATTTGGCTGCTTGGACCAATTGCATCAAAAGAGATCAGCAAAACTGTTTTCAACCTACGGAATCGGAGAAATAACAAACATATATACATCTCTTTTTGCCACTTCCTTTACTTGGTAAGGAAGTGAAGGACGAGTTTATGACTTTGATGTTTTCAGTTTTGACGGGAGGCTTGCTATAGATATTGCAGATGAGCGAACAAAGTAATTTATTAGTAATTAGTTCCAAATTCCACCGCGTGATTCACTCAGAAGAGCGCGCGGTTAGAGGCTTTCTTTTGGAGGCGGATCGCAAAACGATACGGACACGCACGCACTTAATATAGAATTCAGACAAAGGAAATATGGCGAAATACAAGGATCGGAGCCCTACTGGCGGCGTTTAGCAATGAAACCATTAAGCTTAGCAATAATTAATTAGGAGAATGTAAGTACATACTTATAACCTCAAACTCTATGCACGTATTAGCTTTGCAAGATTTCTTTGGTTCTATAGCTGGGTGTACCTTGTTATAGGGGTCCTTAGGATTAATTTACGAGCACGAGACCACTGGACGAGGCTTTTGAGCAGAGTGTGAGCTTCCGGACTGCACATGGTGCACGAGCTGGCGGTCCACGCTACTGGCTTGCATCCTTGAGGCATCGGCGTCGACGTGCGGTATCCCGTAATTCGTAAGAATATGTGATCGCGAGTGTTATGTGAATTAATCCAGGTTAGTTGATACCTATTTGATATGAACTTAAACTTAACGTCGTTTGACAATTTGTGTAGCTGTGACCCAGTGAAAATTAATTTTTTTTTTTTTTATTTTTTTTTATTTATTCCTTAAAATTAACACTAACAGACAGGCTAAACATGTTAATCATACAGGAGGATAATAATTAATTTGTACTAAGATACTTAGGACTAGAGCAGTGGTTTACAAAAAATCACAGTTCTATGGAACTTGAAGTCGTGATAGACTCCAGGTATCGGCAGCTAATAGCCAGGAATTGAGACTCAGTGCTATGAAACATATCCAGTTTGCTGTCGCTGTCCAGTATATCGTTGAGAAGAGTCAAGGCATGGTGGAGTGGTGAGTGAGAAAGAGCCCGAGTACGTGCCGTTGGGACAGCAAAAAAAGAGCAGTGACGCGGACGGAGATTAAACCGGGAGATAGGATGCACTTGGAGTGAGATGAGAGATAACAATGTAGGGTTACTAATCTGACCTCGTAATAAACGAAAAAAGTACTTTATTAGTGAGATATTTCTTCTGCACTCTAGCGAAGTATAATTTACCATTCCTAGTATAAATAGAGAAGGATAAAGATGTGGATAGTACCCATAGAGTTTACGGAAAAGGAAGCGTATAAATGATTTTTGAACTTTCTCCAACATAAGTGTGTATTGCTGTTCATGGGGGCTCCATATCAACGCGTTAGCCTCAAGTCGGCTCCGAACATACGCGTTGAACATACACGTTGTACGCGTTGTAAAGACTTTCTCCTAATGCACTGAATTTTCTCATTGATATCCCAACATAGAGGCGCCCTGAGGATTATTTTTAATTAGAGTTTCATGCCAACGCTGAGGTACCCGGTGAGTAACGGAGATACCAAGTATCAACGTTATAAGGTGCGGCAATTGTCAACATCATTATTACTGATATTACAGGCATCTATGGGCTACGGGTGCCGCTTACTATTGTGCGGGTTGTATGCTTGTTTGCCACCAACATGTTATTTATAAATAAAAACATCATTATTACCATTAAAAACGAATACTTTTGTGAAGAGCTCTTGACACTTGTCACAGGAAACACGACATACCTACCTATGTCACGAAATTCCGACACCGGATATTTATATGGTTTGGGTGGAGGCTACCAAACAGGTCAAAAATTACCGAACCTGTCTATGTCACGAAATTCCGACATCGGATATTTATATGGTTTGGGTGGAGGCTACCAAACAGGTCAAAAATTACCGAACCTGTCTATGTCACGAAATTCCGACACCGGATATTTATATGGTTTGGGTGGAGGCTACCAAACAGGTCAAAAATTACCGAACCTGTCTATGTCACGAAATTCCGCCACAGGTTATTCTAAGGTCAAAAATTAACGAAAACTCTATAAAACACTATTAGATATCGTTATTTTCGTTACAATTGTCAAAAAGTCTTCATCAAGAAATTATCTTTGACATATTAAGATTTAATATAAATTATAGAAATGGTGGCAAACAAGCACACAACCCGTGCGATGGTGAGCGGTTTGCGTAACCTAACGAAACGCCAGTTATTTTAAGAATTCTCAGAATTGTCAGCGTGGTAAAAGTGGGGAATAGGATGTTTAGCCAATTTTAACGCATCCAGATTATCAAAGAATGACACAATGGCATACAAATAATTTTCACCGCAATTTTTTCATTCATATACGTCCTGGATAAGGCAGCTCGGATGTGCATTTTTGATTTAGATAATATCTTGTATACCTAAGTATAACAGATTAGCGTAGAAAAATACCTGATTGTAGCTCAGACTATAGACATTGAAAAGGAAATATGTTCACCTTTAAAAAGTCAACCCATATTTGATCAATTGTATAAATGAAAATGACGCACCAAATGGCAAAAATCTATATCCCTCCCTTTCTCCGGAGTCAAAATACAAGTGTAAGAAAAAGACAGTATGACTCTCTCTGACTATGCACGAATGAGAACAGATACTGACGCCGTACGCCGTACCATGACGTCATAACGTGATTCAGTTTGACGACGAGTAGCTAATTGTATACAAACACCACTAGACGTGTGGTGCACTGCCAATTGCTCAAACACTAAAATATTCCAAGACTTCATAGTACCTCATATTTGTTCACATAATTTTATTGGGACAGGACCGTACCTCAAAAAGAAAAAAGACGGAACCCTCATAGATCACTTTGTTGTCCGTCCGTCTGTCTGTCAAGACCTTTTATCACGGGAACACGTAGAGGTAGCAAGTTGAAATTAATACCACATACACAGGGCCTATACTACGAAAATCGAACGATTGCGGATTTGTACGTCCGTCTCTGTCACACTTACGTATTGGAGTGACAAAGAGGTTTCCCGTCAATGCCAATTTTCGATGTTCATAGTAGGCGAACTGGTCTGGTTTGAAGCTGCAGTCAACATGCCATCGTCGGGTGCCATCTATTTGGCATAATTTGTTTTGTTCGAAACGCTTTTGTCATAACAGCGTTGTTGGCATAATTGATTTTCGCCAAGTCTTAATGTAGCAGAAACATAATTTGGCATTCGAAAATATATTCGCATACTAAACAGTGGGTTAGGTTAGGTTCAGGCTTTGTCGGCGGAGGCGTAGGGGTCGAAGTCGAAGTCGAACGATATACCGCGTTCTCCCCCAGTAGGGCCGAGGGTAGGGGACCCTCAAGCTTGGCCCTACATGCCTGGGAGGGGGTTCCGAGCGTTGCGGTTCCCCCTCTCCTTTGATGCAGGAGCCCCGGCTCAAGACGAGCCGGTACAGTCGGGGGGCGTCGCGGATGATATGACATTCCCACGGCGTCCCCATGCAACGACAAGTGGTGGCAACGCCGCAGAGGTTTTAGTGGGTAGGCTCCTCCCCTCCCTCCGACTAGCGGAGGGGTTGCTGGAGGAGAGTCCCACATACCCCCCACTAATGGGCCATCCCCAGGTCCCGGGGGGATGCGTAATGCATTTCCTCTGCGACAAAAAAAAAGGTTCAGGCTCTGTGTCCGAATATTCGGACAAATTAAGTTTGGCCAAATCAAATTATGCTAAACTCGACTATGCTATATAACAGTTCTCGCGTAAAACCAATTATGACTATACTGGTTATGCCAAATAGAATTATGTACATACTTACATATTTTATTTTATAATCTCCCTGAACTACAATAAGTTACAAACACATAGTTACATATATATATAGAGGTATATTCTTGATCGGTTTTCAAAACTTTTCACTTTATGACCCTACCCAATAGGTTTGTAAGATCAGTTTAGAGCACATAGTCCGCCATATTGTTTTTGTCGTCATATAGCCTATGTTACTCGCGGTAACATAAGGATTCTAACGATACATAATTTGTCGAAATCGGTTTAGGCATTCCAGAGTTATGGTGGCACATATAGAAGCTCACAAACAAATTTGGATACATGAACCCCTAATACGTAAAACTCTTTTTTGTTTTGGACAGTCGTCACAGGATTGGAAGACCTTAGTGTGGACTTTGTTTGAAAAGATTTAAAACGGATAAAAGAGGCAAAATGAGGTAGTTGTCTTGTCGCTTCTTTCTACCCCATAAGCTAGTTCGGGAAGCGTTCGTAAGTTGTATTTATGTTACCCCTCACAGGGTTTTTTTTACAATTTATATTATATAATTTTAATTATAGAATGCCCTTCAGGCAATGTATTACTAGCTTTATAAGCCCCTCTGGGCATTGTAGATCAACCTTTGTTTTTGTTGTTAATTTTTTTATATTTTTGTATGGGGAGAAGTCGAATTCTCTCAGTCATCATCTTAACCCTGTGTAAACGGGTGCTGTAAAAGGCTCGAAACGTGGGATCATGTTAATAAACGCGATAAATCCGTTCTAAAGTGTTTAATTTCAACAATCTTTAAAGGAAAAACTGTAATTAGAATCAAGTCCTAGATAGTCTAAATATTATAGGAGCCGGAAATACACACATTACAGGCAGCATTGTCGAGAGATGTAATGTACAAATCAAATCGCCAAATGAACCATTGTAATCTGTTTTACCATGCTTTATTCAAAAGGAGCTAACAGGCAGCATTATTAGTATTATTACATATCCAGTAGATGTCGGTCCGGGAGGAACCGAGTGGGTATGTCCGACTCGCACAGACTAAAAACTCTGAGGTGTTCCACCGCTTCGCTTTGGGGTTTGGGACATCCTAGGCACTGGAGTGTCTGGAGCACATCTTTTACGAACAAGTGAGATGAAACACATTTTAAAGTTTTAATATGAACCAAATCGGGCAAATGGTCGTCGAGATAATGTTTACGTTCGGGGCGAACCTCTAAGGCTGGATTTGACCAAACTTTTTATCCAAGAGTAACGCTTACTCTTGGATACTAATGTCAAAATCGCATAGTAATTTGACGTTACTATCTGAGAGTAAGCGTTATTCACGGAATAAAAAATTGGGAAAACGCAGCCTTAGTTGTTAATTTGAATTTTCTTACCCCCGTCAACAGAATTTTACGTTATCTACTAAGCGATATAAGAAATTGTTTATTCTGATACAGTTTATTGCCTTTGCCTTATTATCATTCGAGTGTACATAAGTCAGTAGACAATAACATTAGAGACATATAAATAATATACACTGCTGTTTAGGTTCGCAACCAGCGTTCCTTATCCTTAGTAAGTGACCCATCAGCAAGAACTTGATGTTTTAATTGAAGTTAACATTTTACTTTTCAGTTTGGTAGTTATATCTTTTTTTTTGTATACTACGACGGTGACAAACAAGCATAATATATATACGGCTCGCCTGATGGTACGCGGTGTTACATGCGCGTTGCCAACCCTCGCGTGATCGTCCTCGCTTCAAATGCTGAAAGCTTAGGGTTTTAAGAAACAATACCTCGGGAAAATGATATATATTGACCGAGTGCTGGATAGAGATAAGCAGTCTATTATTTAATTGTCTCTAACCACACTATACAAAGTAGACTCAGCTCAATTCTAAACACACCTAGGTTCAGTTGTAAGCGAATCGCAGAGTTCACCGCGCGTATAATGAACGGCCTTGCGCGTAAACTAGTCGCGAGTGAATTAAAAAAAATAAAATGGCAAAGGAAACTGTCAGCCAGTGCGTGTTTAAGGAAAGACGAGGATTTTATAATAAAATCCTTTTTGCCGGAAAAGAAGATTCCAGATATGAAGCTCCTGGAAAGAGTGTGGATAGAATCTAAGGGGTTTAATAAGTTAGTTGCGCTGGTAAGTTACATTTGACATTTAATGACCATTAATTTTACCTCTTCCTTTATTCATTTTTTTCTACTCCAGCACTTCTATCTGTCAATTAGATGACTGACAGCGATATTTAAAAAGTATACCTACATTATAACGTTGTCTGTGGTATTCTATAAGAACACTGCTCCTATGGATTTTCATACAATATTATAGTCTTGACAAGCCAAGGCTGCAGTAGATTTTGGTTTTAAATTATGTGCGTCCCTTTTTTTCGGTATAAAAAAAATAGGGAGGCATATAAATTAAAAAAAAATCTACTGCAACCTTGGCTTGTCAGACTATATGAGCACTGTTGTTTTTTTTTAATTTTTATAGTGGGCACAACATCTTCCCTATTCTGCCACGTTTCTAGATTTTGCTTATTACGCTATTTTAGCAGTCGTAGAAAAACTAGGGTATGCAACAGCTCATAATTGGGTCTTAAAACTCTCATTATATCACTGTTGCATAAACTACTATTAGAGTTCCGAGCCCAAAGGGTAAAATGGGACCTAATTATTAAGACTTCGATGTCCGTCTGTCACCAAGCTGTATCTCATGAACCGTGATCATTAAACAGTTGACATTTTTACAGATGATGTATTTCTGTTGCCGTTAAAAATAAATACTAAAAAACATAATAAAATAAACATTAAGGCTAAAGTCGGGTAAATTGTTGATATTGCAATAGCGTCGCTTTTTTCATTTATATTATTTTGAATACAGCTGCTGAATGTTAATTGTCTACTTATACCTTGTTTAAATTTCGTTTTAATTTGCATTTATATAGGATATTTTAATTATAATTGCTGCATGTTGCTTGTTTACTTATGATTATGAGTAGCTTGTAAGTTCTCATTTAAGTGAACATGTATATTTTGTTCTTATGACCGAAACCGATATTGGAGTAGTTCATGCACAATAGTATAAAAAAAGGTAAGAACCGTATTCAGGCAAGTTTCGTATCCAGAGAATATGGAAAGGTATTGACGATAGTTTTCGCTTCTTCAAGTGCTCTAAGAAGGACATATAGTTGGTTAGTTGGGTAAGACATGTTGCCCTACATTTTCATACAATGAGAATCAAAATGTATACGAAACATCCCGTTGACCTAGAATCACGAAATTTGGCAAAAAGCAAAAGCTTGTAGCAGGATAAAAGCCGAAAACCATGTAATTGCCGGCATTGCCATACACTGAGAGTTCCGTGCCACCAGTATTTTAAAGTACCTAAGGTACTTGGCCGGTATTTTTAGATAAGCTGATTGTCTTAGAGTTGTTTGTTTATCCGATCCCTTAAAAGAGAAAGTTCTCATTAACAAACGTAATAAATAGATTTTTGCACAATAAAATAAACAGCAATTTTTGAATGAAAATGCGTGAATGGATGATGAATATATAAGTTATATTATTTATTTAAAATGTAGGAATAATTACAGCATTACCTAATTAATAAAAGTCACACAATTGTCAGGTAAAAATTCAAGATTGAACTCAGGCACGTGTAATTCAATGTGTTTTTGTATATTTATTCAGTGTATGTTTAGCTGATGCCTGCAACTTCGCACAATTGAATTTCTAAACCACTTAATTCATTTAAATTTGCAAAACTCCATCTTAGCCTTTCAAACCCGTATCTATATATTTAAAAAAATGTGGAATATTGACCTAAGAATACGCGTAGAACATCATATTTTGAATTGTGAAAAGTAAGTTAAAAAAATAATCAATTAAAAAGTCAATATTGTCAAAGTCATGCCTAAATATTGTCGTCCTAAAAATAGGACACTAGGCCTATTACGAGGCTAGTGGCCAACGCGCAGCGACATGATATAATTAATTTAATGTAGAAGAATTCAGCTAAAAATTACATTTAAATAGGATCTTTTCGTTGATTTTAGGTCGGTCAGTAAGTATTGCTTTAGCCTGTTACGTCCTATTGCTGGCAATAAGCTTAATGCACGAGAGATATGGGGCTACATACAGTCCTCACTCTCGAGCTCTGGATTAAAATCACCGGCCACCAGCGTAATCAACCGGAAATATCTTGAACCGATAACCGTTTCATCACCCATTTGATTTATATAACTGACAGAAACTGGTATATAAATATGTAATATAGGCTACGTCAATCGCCTCTTACTGATATTACTGGGAGACAATCCACGAACTCCTTAAGGCAGTTGTCCCTAACCTTTTCAAGATGATTTAGTTAGTGTTTATTTATTTTTGAGGTGTGCAATAATTTCAAACTTTAGCCCCGAAATATTTTACCTAGCCGCAGCCGAGTGGAAAGATTTGAGCCGAGTTAAGAATGATTCCGTGCGTGTTACAAATTACCCTTTTAAATACAATTGTGGGAAAATGACAATAAAACAATTGTGTTGTTGCATGACACATAGTCGATGCGTTGTGTCACGTACTCGTAGAATCTTAAAAAATATTTAACAACTCGTGGAAAGAGAAGAAAAGACCAAAAATAACAAAATTAAGAGAGTGCAAAATAGAAATAGGTATTTATGATACATTTAGGTAAGTGATAGGAATTAGAGCAAGGTCAAATTTCAAATTACTTTCCCCACATGTGAATAAAATGCGTTTTCCACGCTAGTTTTAAAGAACAAAACATCGCTTTCCGAGCTAGTGAGGGGAAAATAAAATTTATCAGTTTTACACGAAATACAACGTTTGATATCTAGTTTGTAAGCCAGTCTTCGAGCAACAGGCTTCCAAGGCGTTGGAGGGAGACGTCATAGCGACATCTCACCGTACAAATTATTCTGCCACCTTTTGCGGGGGAAACGTGCACACAGACGCACTTCTCACACACTACATACAAAAAAACTATCTGTAATGATGACACTAGCTCATAGAAAATGATACAACTACACTAACAAATCTTGCACACTTCGATATATTTTAGTGTACGGACTAGTGACAACAGAGTCGCGTATGCCCATTTGGGCTTGTATTTCGGCAAAGGGGAAACGGTACGTATGGCGGCTCCCCTCCCCGCGTTGCTTGAAGGCAGTAGTATATTTAATTTAAATTTATTTGTTTTAGTTACAGTTTCTGGTATGGGTCATTTATGTTTGTGTATTAAATAGTCCTCTTCTGTGTAATAAGCGTGTTCGCAAACTATTTTACTTAAAAAAATATAATTGAAAAAAAAAAAGAATTTTTTTTTATTTCATAAACAGTTGGTACATAAAATAACAACAGGGTTGGGTCTTCCTAGTAGGTAAAAGAATACCTGTGTCAGGAAGTCCCGCTCCTCCATGATAAGCAGTGGTTTTGTATGGTTATTTTATAATTTAAACCTATAATTAACTTAAATTACTAATAATACTTATAATTAATTTAACATATTATATCAAATGTTAAGGTCCTTTTCCTTTAGCGGCTTTAGGATGACTCTCGCTAGAACAGGTCAAGACGTGTCCGGGCCGGGCCGATTTGTCAGTTTCTATAGAAAACGTCACGTGACATCCGAGGGCTCCGAGCTATCACGTGATTCTTTCTATAGAAATTGACAGATCGTCCCGTCCCGTCCCGTCCCGTCCCGTCCCGTCCCGTCCCGTCCCGTCCCGTCCCGTCCCGTCCCGTCCCGTCCCGTCCTGTTCTAGTGTGAGTCATCCTTTACTTACTATCAGTCAGTCTGCTTATACCTTGAATATCCTACTAATATTATAAACGCGAAAGTTTGTATGCGTGTTTGTTACTCTTTCACGTAAAAACTACTGAATGGATTTTAATGAAACTTTACAATAATATAGCTTAAACATCAGAATAACACATAGGCTACAATTTATAAAGATATTGCGCAGACGAAGTCGCGGGCACCACCTAGTTTTATATATTTAGGTAAACAGATAAAATAGAAAGTGCGTCAAGCACGTTTTATCTAATGTATTGCTTACTGTATTTTTAATTCAAATTGCATATAACTTAATTTAACTGGCCATTGTTTACTGTAGATATCAATGCCACTTGTCATAATTTCCCAATACTTATGAAGAGAAATAAAACACGAATTAGTTGTAGCACGATATCAATTTCCAAGAATGTCTCTGGGAAAATTTCCTTTTACGTATACTTTTTAAGTACATATTAAAGTAGGTACTTATTTATGATATATTCCGTATGCGGGGTAATTCCACGATCTACGATATTTCTTCGAGCAACACAATCATCTAACACTTTGGAAGGGGACGACATCTTACCGTACATATTATTCTGCCTCTTTTTGCGGGAGAAACGTATACACTTGTACAGATAAGGTAAATAAAATATTCGGGGATTTTCCTCCTACTCAAAACAATAATTAAATTCTAAATCTGATAGTTTTCATAGATACAGATCATTGTTAGTAAATATTTTGTTTTATTTTATTTATTTCTTTCTTAAAATTAACACGACGTTAAATATGGAGAAGGGCCCACTGTAGAAATCAAATTCCATGACCTTACCTAACTACGCATTACCATGAGTGATTTACTGATTTACCATGGTTGAGATGAGTTGCACGTGGCTGTATTGGATAGTGACTGCGGTGTTCGTGGGTATGTCCGTCTCGCTCCAGAGTAATAGTAGGAGCGAGACGGACATACTAACGAGCACCGCAGCCGCTATCGAATTCATTTATGTCCAACTCATGCGTCAGAGGAAAAGACGTCGCGAAAACTAGTAAACAAAACCCAATGTTGCTTCTTATCCAAGGTAAGATGTAACGTGGCAAAGTTTAACAAGGTCATCAACTTTAATATTAGCTCGATGGACTTAGCCTTTAGCCTAAACAGGACGAATTGCGATGTTATTCTAGATTGGCGTCTATTTATATTTATTTGGTATGCAGTTTGTTTTATACTAAAATTTATTTACCTCTAAGTATGATATTTATGACATAAATGTTACTTAATTAGATCACATTAGAATTTATTAAAAATCCTGGTTACAAACCTTAACTTCCTACTAATATAATACTTATTGTTCATAAATAAATATGATTTCATACGACACATACAAACTATTTCCCTAGTCGGGTAAACTAGTGTTTCGTGTAGTAACTTACTTACTTAACTTACTTCAACATATTAGGGATTAAAATGGCCCTAATATAGTTGTCATTATCAGGTATGTCACAATGTCACGTCGCCAACATGGTAGAACTGGTAAATGTATGAGATTATCGTGTAATCGATACATACTCTGTGAGCTTGATGTCATTTATATAGGCTGTTAGGCACCAACCTTGCGCATTGACTTCGTTCGCGTAAAACTCTTCAAAACTCTCAGTCCCGTTTTTATCCTTTCATGGGTTGAATATTGAATTACAAAAATAAATAATAATAAAACAGTGAACAGAAAATCTAAACGAGTGACTGAAATAGAAACTGAGCGAATTAGTTGTACGTGGAACAGCCGTGTATCTGAAATAGGAACCAACTGGTTCCTATTTCAGTCAGTACGACTTAGTTTTTCCCCCCTCATTAGCTGGAAAAGCGCTGTTTTATCTTTTAAAACTAGCGTGGAAAAACGCATTTTATCCACTAGTGGGGAAAGTAATTGATCTTGCTCTAATTCCTATCACTTACCAAACGTCCAGGTTTGATTTTTCCACATCTTCAAGGGACCGCAGATTTGTTTATGTGGTATTAATTTCAACTTGCTACCTCTACGCGTTTCCGAGATAAAGGGTCTTGACAGACGACGTCTTGAAGGGACGGACGGACAAGAAAGGGATCCTATAAGGGTTCCGCTTTTTCCTTTTGAGGTACGGAACCCTAACAAGCATATATTTAGAAAAAAATGTGTTCGGTGCCCGTGAGCATTGCGAGATTTTAACAGCGTAGTCCTAAGACTAAAAGAAACAAAAAATGTCATATGAATTTTGGTCATTTCGACAAAAAAAAACCTTTTTTTCTTTTTTTATATACATTTTTTATATTTCATTTAGAAAAGGGTCACTTAAAATACAAAAAAAACTTCATCACTTTGAAGTCTGTCAAAAATCATGTCTAGACTACTTAGACCACATAGTAGCATTATCACATTCCAAAACGCGTTATTTACCGAGTGGCGGTAAAATTATGTTTAAATAAAAATTGCAATTATCTCAGAAACTAGCCCTAATCCAATGCACTTAATATGATTTTTTTTGTTTCTTTTAGCCTCAGGAATACGCTGTTAAAATTTCTCGCAATGCTCACGGGCACCGTGTATAGGTGATAATCGAAGCGACGACTGACCCGGGTGTCACATCTAAACTTTTACCTTGACAATCATTCACCTTCCGTATTTTAACGAACTTACGAATAAAATATAGATGATAGATATTACGTTTGCATATTATTAACCTTGGCAGTTATGTTTACAAGCGAAGGTGAAGGATAATGATTGGAAATACACGCCCAGACCTGTCTGTCGGGAATCAGTCTGTAACGGACAAATTGTCAAAATGATGGGGCTGTGACATACCATTATCTTTTAGCATGTTTTTCAAGCTTATAACGTGATGTTCATAAAGATATTTGGAAAAAAATACGGCAGTCAATTCAGTCTATTCCATAGGATGACTCATACTACGACGGGACGGGACGATCTGTCAATTTCTATAGAAATAATCACGTGATAGCTCGGGACCCTCGGATGTCACGTGACGTTTTCTACAGGGTGTCCCACGGCGATGCCACATGGAGGGAAAGTACCTTAAATATCATAGATAGGATATTTTACTGTAAGAAGACTTTATTTTATTTTCAGACTTAGTATAACTGCATTTAAAGTTTTTTTTTTAATTTAGCTTGTCTCGCCCGAAAACACAACCATAAATACTAAAAAATAAACTTTTTTTTCCTTATAACATTTAAAACTTTGCGATTTAAACACATATTTAAACATAATTATTAAACGGGTCTAACGCGAATTAATTTGTTTACCTTATTTACCGACGTTTCGACACAGGTTTCACTGGTCATGGTCGCGGCTGACTGATGTCCCAGCAAAATGTCAAAACAGAGATTTGTGTAACTACCCAACGAAAAGTCTATGTAGAAATTTGGTGTTAGAGAAGAATGGATACCGTGGGAGGATGAATCGCAGGCCGAAGAGAATGGAAAGACATCCAGAGGTCAACAGACAGCCAGCGTTCTTGCCGTATGTGAAAGGAGTAACGGACAAAATTGGAACAGTACTTAAGAAATTCTCCATCAAGACTGTATACAAGCCGTTATTCAAAGTAGCAGATCTTTTACGCAGTCCAAAAGATGTCATTCCATACCAAAACCCGGGCGTGTACAAAATAGAATGCAGTTGCGGAAGTGTGTACATTGGCCAAACTAAACGGAGCGTGCAAGAGAGGGTGAAGGAGCACATAGCGGCAGTTAAAAACCGCCAAGTACACAAATCCGCGATCGCCGAACATCTTCTTACATCTGGCGTAAATCACTGGATTGAACTCCATAAACCAAAAATTGTCTCCACTGAACGCCATTATTATCCTCGAGTAGTTCGAGAGGCAATTGAAATCAAGAAACACCAAGATATATAGAAATTTTAATAGGGAGGATGGTTTTAACTTATCACCAACTTGGGGACCAGTGATCCAGAAGTTGCAGCCACGGGATATATCTTCGGATGTACGCGGGGATATTGTGAGTGTCGTGTGTCGGACTATTGACAATAATTAACATATGTTTTGTGGGTAGTTTAAAAATTGTGTGTTTACCCCAAATTTCTACATAGACTTTTCGTTGGGTAGTTACACAAATCTCTGTTTTGACATTTTGCTGGGACATCAGTCAGCCGCGACCATGACCAGTGAAACCTGTGTCGAAACGTCGGTAAATAAGGTAAACAAATTAATTCGCGTTAGACCCGTTTAATAATTATGTTTAAATATTTTTTTTCCTTCTCCACTAATCGATACCTACTGTTAATGCCTGTTTTAAAAATTCTCAAAGAACCACTAGGTCTTACACTCGTCCGACAAATAATCCATAAAATTAAATATTTAGAATGCAAATAAATTTTGACTATAAATTTTTCAAAAAAAAATTGTTTATTAATACAGTTTTACTAAATTTTAAAAATAAAATAAAGTCTTCTTTCAGCATAATATCCTATCTTTGATATTTATGGTACTTTCCCTCCATGTGGCATCGCCGTGGGACACCCTGTATAGAAACTGAAAGATCGTCCCGTCCCGCTCCGATCTATTCTAGTGTAAGCCATCCGCGTCAGCGTGAGAGTGATATCGAACAGCAAAATGGATCCTTTTTGCTCCTAAATATAGTGGAACCAGTACTATCGTGTTCAAAATTGCATGGGCAGTTTATGTATGAATTCATTCATAAACTGCACATGCTTTCGAACGCATGTGTTCACTTTCTCTACTACTAAACAATACATACAAGTAAGAGTATACGCTAATGAGGACTTAATAGCCATGATTAGCTATGATTTTAAGTAGGCTGGACTGGGCTGCCGATGCCGCTCCGAAAGCAAATGATGTGCAGAGGTTTAAACTTCGAACTGGTATTCCAAAATGTGTGATATATATTTGCTAGATAGTTGCTATGGGTCACTTGCATCACCCGGGGTTAGCCATATAACCAGGAGTTAAGCATTGTTTTGTATGGAATTTGACAGCTTAACTCTGGGTTAGTGCCTAACTGTGGGTGGTGCAAGTGGAACTAAGGGGGCTATAGGCTTCCTAAGCTGTGGCTTAATCCTTGAAAATGCTAGGAAGATGATCGGTTAATTGGTCCAACAATACCATCTACTTAAACTATGACGTTGAGGATAAGCCCATCCCAAGTCAACAATTTATCGTCAAAGTGAATCTTAAAAGGAAACCATACGGTTCCAACTTATTGAAGAATTACATATAAAGGTGTAGTTGTTTAGCGTACAATTGTCCACTTTTCTGTTGAATAGACACGCTATTGTAATTTATGTAAATGAGCTAACATTGCAACAAATCTTTTTAAGTATTCCTATCCTTCTCTATGTACTATTATATTTTATCCAATGTTTGGACCACCTAGCTTGCCGTTTGCAGTGACACACATCGAGACGAGTGTAAGCTGTACTCGTAGGCGTTAATAATAAATATCTTTATTTTTCAATTTAGGCACATTACAATGCATTACCTACATTAGATAATTTTTAAGAAAAAAAAACCGACTTCATTTGGTTCCCGGTAAAAGTGAAATTTTGAATTTGTTTGAATTAGCCAGTTTACTTCACAAATATCCAATACACCGCACGTGTACGATTGAAAATTGAGGAACTTTCTTAATGTCCCAGAGCTTCCATCATTACATGTGAAGTATAATCAAACGGAACTCCCTTGTATAATAAAACAAACAAAATAACAATGTGTTAAATTGGATGACAGACTGTAAATTATCGAGCAGTTTCAATATGCCATCCCTGATTATCAACATCATGTCCACTCCAGCAAAATGATGGCCACAGTAAGAAAATGCCTTAGCTAATTATGAACACCCTCTAATCACAATCAACGTGCCGTTCAAATTTGAGGAGTTCTCTGAATTCTTCAAGAACTCCATCATCAGAATAGAAATCAAATCAAAAAGATGAATGACACAACTAGGATAATAAGTAGAGCTAGGTTTATCGACCAGTTCCACTTTGCCATCCCTGGTCTTCATCATCAGGTCCACTTCATCAAAATGTTGGCTCCCCCAAAACAATGTTTTAGTTACTTAAGGAAACCTTTAAATCAGAATGCATGTGCCGTTAAAATTTGAGGAGTTCTCTCAATCCCTCATGAATTCCATCATCAAAATAGAACTATAATCAAATAGGACTATCTTGAAGGTATTTCTTTACAAAGAAAAGATGAATGTCTCAAATCGGATGATAGAGCTGGAAATTACCAAGCAGTTCCACTTTGTCAGCCCTGGTCTTCATCATCAGGTCCACTCCACCAAATTGATGATGTTCGTAAAGAAATGCTCGAGTGTCTTAAGAAACTACCCAAATCATCATGCATGTGCCTTTCAAATTTGAGGAGTTCCCTCAGTTCCTCATGGATCCCATCATCAGAAATTGATTTTGAAAAAAACGGGACAAACCTGGAACCATCTATTTTCAGCCAAAACAATTTTTTTTTAATCGGATGATAGTCCTGGGAATTACCAAGCAGTTCCACTTTGCCATCCCTGGTCTCCATTATCAGATCCACTCCACCAAATTAATTATTTTCGTAAAGAAATGATCGAGTTTCTTAAGAAATCACCCAAATCAGCATGCATGTGCCTTTCAAATTTGAGGAGTTCCCTCAGTTCCTCATGGATCCCATCATCAGAAATCGATTTTGAAAAAAATGGGACCAATCTGGAACCATCTACTTTCAGAAAACAAAAAAAATTTTTCAATCGGTTCAGTAATGACGGAGTTCTGAGGTAACATACATTAAAAAAAAAAATAAAAAAAATTCAGACGAATTGAGAACCTCCTCCTTTAGAAATATTGAAGTCGGTTGAAAAATCAGCTAGTTTTACAGTCATCCACCAAAATGTCAGGTCAATTGCCATATCCAGAAATGTTTTGATTTCATAGTGTCTTTCTGAGTATCCCCTTATATCTGAGGAGTGCGATCTCCTTTCGTTGATTGGAGTCACAAGGAGTTGGATTAAATAGTCATGAAGAAGGAGTTAATAAAAGTACAATCTAGCTGCGCACTAGTCGAGTTCATAAATATATGAGCATTTCCAAGGCTCCAAATCTGTACACTCTTAGGACATTGACAATAAGGTGTAAGTGTTTACATATTCATTCACGTAGTACGTATGTGCGTAGCCAAGATGCCAATCGCTAACGATCAGTTGCCAACGAAACGCAACTGTCATAGTCACACTAAGTAGAGTAATAGAGAGAGATAACTAAGATACGCTTCTAAGTGTGAGCGATTGGCATCTTGGCTACACACGATAGTGTCATCTACCTGTCGTAGACATATAACACACCCATTATGTTGTTGTTGATCTTATTTGTCATAACAACATTAGAACATGGTTTTAAAGTTGACTTGATGAAGGTCACCGGGGTAATATCTGCAGCATTTAAACAACAAGGTTTTAATATAATTATGACGTAAAAGATAAAAATAACGTAAACATTGCATAAACATGATAATTGGCTGATTTAACATAACTAACATTAAAGGTGTATTAGTTTTTTTTTATTTATTTATTATAACCCGCCAAACTGAGAAACGAGTTTGTTGGCGAGATCGCGCTCATGCTATCTTACAGTAGGTAGCTATATGCACCTAGTAATTATTATACTACAACACTTTATAACTAATCCTAAAACATAAACAAGAAACAAGTATTTCTTGTGGTAGTGACATTTAAGATTTAAGAATCTAGTAGTCGGGGTCGAAACTCTTGGTCCATGGGGTCCCAGCGCACGCAAGTTTTTCGTAGAAATCGCGAAGAGCTGGTGGCTTCCTCGCACAAAACAACGTATCAGCATTGCGATACATCGAGGAAATGCCGCCAGCATCCTACGTACAATGCCTCAAGGACCTATTTTAGATTTAAGGTAGATAGATGTAGGAAGCTAGGTAAGTTACACTTACTGTATTTATTTTGAAAATAAATGTTCTAAACTATCTAGTAGTATGTGTATGTACACATAGTGGACATTTGTTTAATAAGTATTAGGCGGATACGATATCGAATAGTATGCGCTTGTAGTTTTGTCTATGTACTCGTAATTGTGAGATTAAATTAGGCGAGTAGAAAAATAATGTTTTAAACATCGAACTTCTATGACATTATGACACTTCCACAGTCTGTGCTGTCAACATGCAAACTTAATCGGACTCTATAGGACTAAATGCATTGCTTGTACATTGTTTTAAAAGGTACACAAAGTAAAATTATGTTTTTTGACTAATATAGGTACCTGCTACTTGTTGTTTCTTCTTGTTTTTTGAAGAATACATTATCGTAATGGTTATGAGCTTAATTTTCCGCACTTAACCCGTAAATAGATTGTAGTGTGTTGTCGTTTAAAACGATTCTTTCGTGAGTTTAACAATTTAGTTATCGTCTGTTGCTTTTGTTTCAGGAATGTGCCGAGACGAAAAAAGCGTATACATACGAGCAACTCCAACACAAAACGCCCATTTTCGCGACGTCTTTGCTGAAGAAGTTTGCCTTGAAGCAAGGGGACATTGTAGCCATCATGTTACCAAACTGCCCGGAGTTTGTGGTGACAGCCCTGGGAATTATACAGGCTGGCTGCACGATGACAACTATCAACCCTATTTATAAAGAGTGTAAGGATTTTATAAAATCATTTAACTTTTCGTAATATAGAGGAAAATCTTTTTTTTTCCCAGTTGTGAGGTTATGTTTGTTTTGGGTTTGATATTGAAGATGAAAAAACATATCAAGAGTAAAATCACCCATTCAGATCGCTTCAATGTATCTTGAGTCGTATTAATATTATATAAAAGGTAAGTATCTAAAGCTATGGATTACACGCACGTATTTTTAGTGGCAATAGCGACGTTACATCAAATTAGTATCAAGTTAATGATAAATAGATTACAATTAGACATTGCATTGTAACCGAAAATTATAACAGATTAACATATCAAGAAAGGTGTGAATAAGGAAAACGAAGCATTCCTTGTCAGTACAAAAATGAAATCATATCCGTAACTGGTAGGGCAAACAATAATATGAGCGCGAAAATATATTCTTGAATCCCGAATGAGGCCCTTAAACAGTCTGCATACCAGGCTTGGGTACTAGCCCGCGACACTAAAGCTGGAGCACAGAGGGTTCGCGCGAAGAAGAAAGCTTTTAATTCAGCCGCCAGGTCCTGCAAACGGGTGCTTCAAAAGGCTCGATTCGACCACGTCAGTCGTATAGGGGCCGAACTCGCCTCCTACCCTCCTGGTAGTAAGCGGTTCTGGTCCCTGTCGAAGGCAGTTGAATCCAACTTCTGCCGTCCCACACTGCCACCTCTGCTGAAACCTGATGGTACGCTGGCCCACTCCGCGACGGAGAAAGCAAACTTGTTTGCTTCTCTTTTTGCGAGCAATTCGCGTCTTGACGCAGGCTCAAAGCTTCCGCCTACGCTACCTCAATGCAGTTCCTCCATTGAAGGAATTGCTATCCACCAAAAAGAGGTACGCCGAGCTCTGCAGAATCTTGACGTGAATAAGGCCAGTGGACCAGACGGTATACCTGCACGTGTACTTAAGCAATGTGCGCCTGAATTGTCTCCTGTACTGACACGCCTGTTCCGCCTCTCTCTCCAAACTAGAACGGTGCCAAAATCCTGGAAGCTTGCAAATGTACAGCCAGTTCCCAAGAAGGGTAGTCGTGCTGATCCCTGCAACTACCGACCAATCGCCATAACCTCCATGCTCTGTAAAGTCATGGAAAGGGTACTCAACGGCAAGTTGCTGGCATACCTCGAAGCGAACGATCTACTCAGTGACCGTCAATATGGCTTTCGCCGCGGTCGGTCTACTGGAGATCTATTAACATATGTCACACACTGTTGCGGCGAGGCCATCGAGAGGAACGGTGAAGCGCTTGCTGTTTCACTGGACATCTCGAAGGCTTTTGATAGGGTTTGGCACGCAGGACTCCTTAGCAAGCTTCCTGCATACGGCATCCCTGCTGACTTTTGTATCTGGCTATCTGACTTTCTGAGTGAACGGTCGATCAGAGTAGTCATTGATGGCTGCTCCTCAGACCTCATGGCTATTGATGCCGGTGTTCCTCAGGGGTCTGTTCTCTCAGCAACCCTTTTCCTGCTCCACATTAACGACATGCTGCAACCCAGCATTGTTAGTTATGCAGACGACAGTACGGTTGTTGAGAGATATATGGCTGGTGCAGGAGACAGCAGGGATGATATACGTTCACAGAGAGAGGCCATGGTTGAGCGAGCGAACTCGACCCTTAGTCTCGTTTCCCAGTGGGGGGTTGACAACCTGGTCGAGTTCAATTCCACCAAGACGCAAGCGTGTCTGTTTTCCGCAAAACGGAGTCCTTTTCACATGACTCCTACTTTCCGAGGTGCATCTGTACCTATTACCGACAGCCTGGAACTCCTCGGCATGGAGTTGAGTTCGGTCCTCAACTTCGGCTCCTTCATTGAGTCAAAAGCACAAATTGCGGCCAAAAAGCTGGGCATCCTAAACAAGGTGAAGCGATACTTCACACCTGGACAGCTTCTAACTCTTTACAAAGCTCAAGTCCGATCGTGTATGGAGTATTGCAGCCTCCTGTGGGACAGCTCAGCTAAGTATCAGCTTGCCACTTTGGACTCAGTGGATCGCAGAGCCAGGAGATTAAATGGCGACAAGAAGCTAACGGCCAAGCTGCAGTCTTTGGCCCATCGGCGGAAAGTTGCCAGTCTGTCGGTATTCTACAGGTTGCACTTCGGGGAGTGTGCGCAAGAGCTTCATGAGCTTATTCCACCGTCCCCATTCTACCATCGGACTTCTAGACGCACGGCCGGACTCCACCCTTACTTGGTAGACATTCCACTAATTCGCACGAAGCGCTTTGCTTCTTCTTTTCTTATGCGCTCTGCCAAGGAGTGGAATTCTCTGCCGGCGTCTATATTTCCGTGCACATATAACCCGACAGCCTTCAAATCAAGGGTGAACAGGCACCTTCTGGGCGAGCTCGCTCCATCGTAGGCCACGTCTTTGCTTTCGGCTAGTCTGTGGCCAAGAGTAAGCCCATTTGTTATTAAAAAAAAAAAATCCAAAATGTTTGCTAGGTACAAATATATTTTATCTGTATAAGTTAAAGTTTTAAGTGTCTTATCCGAAGCTTGTAAAGAGGAAAGACAACGATTAAACACATACCTAAAGGTCAGAAAAGTCAGCGACAGACTGATTGGTACGTACATATATTATGTAAATATGGGTGTTGTCAAACGGAACCTGTTAACGTGGACTTTTTATCATCTGAATAACCCAAAACATACATCAAGAGTGGCTTGACGAAGTCACGAGTGCGATATATAGCGCCTGTAGGAAAAAAATCTAAATTTCGTATAACCATATTCTATATGCTATGCAAGTACGATTGACTTCTGTTGAAACTGTAAACTAGTCTATCCATAAGAACATAGTGAAGAGGACTAAAATGTTACAGTTGTAGTGAAACAATAGTAGTACTGTAAACTAGTCTATCCATAAGAACATAGTGAAGAGGACTAAAATGTTACAGTTGTAGTGAAACAATAGTAGTTTATGCAACAGTGATATAATAAGGGTTCTTAAAACTTGAGGGTCGCTGTTTTTAGACCCGAGAGTTTTAAAAACCAATTATGAGCTGTTGCATACGCTAGTTTTTCTACGACAGCTAAAATAGAGTAAAAAGCAAAATATAGAAACATGGCAGAATAGGGAAGATGTTGTGCCCACTATAGAAATTTAATAAAAAAACAACAGTGCTCATAGTATTGTATGAAAATCCATAGGAGCAGCGTTCTTAGTGCCATAGATAACGTTAATAAATAATGTATACTTTTTTTTAAATCGCTGTCAGTCATCTAATGTGACGGATAGAAGTGCTGGAGTAGAAAAAGATATTTTTTAAACAAATTATTTATTTGATTTGATTTATTTATTCATTTAAAAGCATAACAGTACAGAGTACCAAATCGCTTAAAAACTAACACACACATTTAAAAGTAACAACAATAAAAATATGTCATGTAAGGTATTACCAAAACTAGTAGTCACATAAGGCTTTTAATATGAAAAATATCAAATTAAAATAGTAATAGATGAAAAATTAGTTGTCCATTAGTCTAATCACCTACAGAAAACTGAATACTTATATGTGACTTTGAAAACAGGATGAAATGCTTTAAGAAAATTATGTTTTCTCCTAGTGAAAATTATGTTTCTTCAGATATAGATACCTTTCTACGTTTCATCATAAATGTAATCATTAATTTCATTAAAAACGATAAAGTTATAATTCGCAATAAAACGGTGTTAATGATCAGTAATCATATAATCCTAGCCATTTGTTTATCTTTATTTACTGCATTTTTGTAGCATAAGTAGGTAATTGTTATTTATCAATGCTTATGACCGACTTTTATTGCACTTATAATCCCTTTTCTTGTTGCGTAACAATCGTAGTTTCATTATCTGGGTCTCTTAGCTTAGAGTAATAAAGGGGTAAATAGCTGATCCAACTAATTACATGATGCGCGGATAAACATAGGCCTGTTGCGCGTAATTTGTATTTATGTTAGGAAATTTCGAATCGCAATGTTGCGTTGTCACGCTGCCAACTAAAAAAAGGTACAAAAATGTCGTAGCCAATAACGTTGATCTTACAGCATTGTTGAAAAAAAAAAACGTTGAAACATAATTTATTAATTTAATTTTAAAAGTATTGATTTATTAGTTTTTCACTAATATCATCTCCTTTATGAAACACTAGCACTAGTTAATGCCTTGTTGTTGTTATTATTGTATCACTATCACTAGTATTAAGTTAAAGTTACGGCTTATTAGTAGGTAGAAGGCACTAACTTAGCTGTGGTTACCTATGACTCGAAAGTCACCCTATGTAGTAGCAATAAATAAATTATAAAAATCAGTGTCAATAATCTGAATTCAATTCAATTCAATTCAATCATTTATTGATAAAATAAAATTTTACATGTCAATATAGGTACACGTGCTTACAACTAGTTAAATAGTTATAAATTGGTTAGTTATAATATTTTCGACGCAAGCGAGACAGGGCTGAGCCAGCGAACCAGTATTAGATCTCATAGAAGGCATCAATTGAGTAGTAGGCTTCAGATGCCAGTTTAGCTTTAAGTTTTTTTTTAAAAGCTCCGTCGCTAGTTTCTAGTTTAAACTCTAGCGGGATCTTGTTATATATTTTAGGTCCTACCGTGTGCATACACTTTTCAGACTTGGCAAGTCGTGTTTTAGGAGGAAAAAGTTCGCCGTGGCTTCTCGACTTCATACCTCGTGCGTTGCCACGAGTCGGAAACTGTGTTAAGTTACCTCTTACGTATTTTGCCACTGAAAAAATGTATAGACACGGTAAGGTAAGGATTCCTGACTCCTTGAAGAGTTCCTGAGCTGGATCGTCCCACGGGACTCCAGTTATGGAGCGAATCGCTCGTTTTTGGCGTCTGAATGGCCTTAGTCGGAATATTTATAATTTCCTTTAACAACAAAACCGTAGTAATTATCCACTGCAATGCTGCATACATTCAAAAGTAACAGTTTTTTAAAGTTTGTTTAATTTTTTATTTCAGTGGAACTAACTCACCAGTTATCCTTAACTAGACCAAAACTAATTGTGACAACCACAAAATGTTACGAGACAATAAAAAAGGCGATGCACAACGCCAATCTTGATATGAAAATTATAATTAAAGAAACCATTGAGAAACCAGTACCAAATGGCACAATCAGATTCACAGACGTCGGTGAAAATGGGGAAGTAGACAATGCTCTTTTGGATAAAGTAGAAAAACGGAAGCCAGATGATGTAGCAGTCATTCCGTTTTCAAGCGGGACAACTGGTATGCCGAAAGGAGTGGAGATCACTCACAGAAACGTTATTGCTGCTGTGGAAATTATGAGTGAAGAGAGGAATTGCTATCCAATCCTTGCGCATGGTGAGTTTAAAACTTTGTCTTGTCTTAGTAATGGACGTTTTTTTTATACTATGACAGTGACAAAAAAGCATACGGCCCGCCTGATGGTAAGCGGTCACCGTAGCCTATGGACGCCTGCAACTCCAGCGGTGTTACGTGCGCGTTGCCGACCCTTTAAAAAAAAGGAGGATTCTCTGTGTTGACAGCTAAAGGGGAAAGCTTTGCTCCGTGGGTCCCACGGAACCACATTAATTTATACGTACTGTTGTGCTAACGGTACTTTCGAATCAATTTCTCATCGCGGTTTGATAATAATACTCCTTGTTTTAATTACAGACTCATATCAAGACGTGGTACCGTGCATTTTGCCATTCTTCCATATCTACGGGTTAGTCATTAATCTACTTGGTCATCTGTCAAAGGGATGCAAGTTGATTACCATGAACACCTTCTCGACTGGACTTTACCTGGACATTCTAAAAAATGAGAAGCCCAGCCTTCTGTATATAGTACCCCCTATTGGTAAGTATTTAAATAATTATTGTATCTGAAGGAGCGTTATCAGAAAATCTTAACTACGGTACTTCAGAGAAGTATTACATTAAGTTTAGTCGTCTCAGCAGTCGACATACTTTTATGTAAAACTCCTAGAAAGCAGTATGAAAAGCCAACTACCTCTAGTTGCTATCTGAAATACTGAACTTAAACTTTATGTCTTTAGCTATTTTAAAGACTAGACTAGAACTCCAAGTTTTACAACGTAGGCATTTTATCTTCGACCTTCTTTTAGCTTGTTGTAAAAAGATAATTTACTTAACCCACTATCGCTATTATTTATTGCATTGGCTTTCTCGCACAACGTATCAGCATTGCGATACAGCGAGGAAAAGCCGCCAGCATCCTAGGTACAACGCCTCAAAGACTTACTTTAGATTTAAGGTAGGTAGAGGTAGGTAGTTAGGTAAATTACACTATATATATTTTGAAAACAAAGTTAACTGAAGTCCTTCGTTTTCAGCTGTGTTACTGGGTAAGCATCCAGAAGTGACCAAAGAACATTTGAAACATGTCCGGCGTATTTCGTCTGGCGCCGCTCCGCTGGCCGCCACTGATGTTGAATTGGTTATGGCCAAAACTGACGTAAGTTTTCAGACAACAGCATACCCACAAGTTTGCATCTTCAACACAATGTCTGTCAATACAATGTACACAATGTTAGAGGTGTACAAAACAACGGAAGAAATTTAACCTCTTAAAATCTTGAGGATCAACCATGTTCCTAATTTCTTTTTATGTGCAGTGTAAGAAATAAAATTGAATTTGTTTATTATATTGAATTTTGACACAATGGCAAGTAGGATCATTGACCGTGAGTTCAAAAAAGTTTTTTTTGATACTTGTTTTCTTGTGGCATTGACGCCAATTTAGTATTATATACATGTATTCTTAAGTATTGTTGATGTCTACATATCTTTATTTATTAGTCTATGCTACCCTGATATATTTTTCTCTAGCGTTAGTGGCTCAGCGGTAAGGCGTTCGACTTTCAATCCGAACGTCGCGGGTTCTAATCCTGCCGGCACCAATCAGTTTTTCGGAACTTACGAAATATCATTTGATTACTAATCGCTTTTCGGTGAAGGAAACCATCGTTAGGAAACCGGACTAATCCCGATAAGGCTTAGTTTACCCTCTGGGTTGGAAGGTCAGATTTCGTAGCGCTGACGCCAAATCTTGGCAAGCGGACCCCAGGCTCCCTGGGAAGTCTGATAACTTTTCTCATGCTTCGTCTATTGCTTGGCAGGGCAAACTAGCATTTGGGCAAGGATACGGAGCGACAGAGACGACATCACTAACGACAGGACAATTAATTGGATGCACCCCCGACTACTCCTCCAATGGAGTACCGATGAGCAATATAGAACTGAAATTCGTTGATCCGTTGACCGGGAATCCGGTGCCATGTGGACAAGTGAGTAGTTTCTTTACTTGTACAGTAAACCAATTAGGCCACTAGAACCATTTCAAAATAACAGTAAGAGATTTCTTACAATCTGATTTATACGAGTAGCGTCACAATGACATAGTCCTACAGTGGCTTACGGTTCCAATTGGTTGACTGTTTCATATCGAATATTTACATCTCAACCGACTTCATGCCTTGAGAAAGGATTCCGATTAAACTGTGTAGCAGTCGCAATTGCATTTTGCGGCTGCAATGAAAGGAAATGCAATCACGGCAATGCTTTCACGACTGGAATTTTACCTTAGGTTGCCTTTCCACCATAATGAAATAGACAATATTGAGATTTACTGTTTTTCAGCAAGGAGAAATGTACGTGCGAGGCCCGGTAGTCATGAAGGGATATCATAAGAACGAGCAGGCCACAGCAGACAGTTTGACGGAGGACGGCTTTTATAAGACCGGTGACCTTGGCTACTACAAACCAAATGTCGGGCTTTACATCACAGACAGAATCAAGGAGCTAATCAAGGTAACATTTATCAATGATAATTATGTAACATTGCGGGGATTTTTTAACCCACTTGCGGGATGCATTTTGCAAAATCCGGGCTTTGACACATACTTAATTTATCCCGTATTGGTGGTTTTGCGTTGGTTAAAAGCAATTACAAGTCACACCACAGGTCACTAAGTATTTATAAATATATAAATGCATATAAAAAACGCATAGAAACTATTGAACATTTATTATTGTGTGACCTCTCTTATGTGTTCTGCAAACATAGAAGGAGTATTAATTTATTGCCATATGCACTCAGAGACTCAGAAATAAAATGATTTTCAAAAAGAAATAACATTCAAAAACAACAACAAAAACACGTAAATAAGATCATTACTATAGGAAAAGTTTAAATAATATGTTTTTGTAAACATTTGCAAATTCATGTACATAAATTATATAATGAAAACAACCTTGTACGTTGGTTAGAGAAGATCTTTCAATAATGATTAAATAAATAGACATGGAACTTGGGGTTCACTTGGGACCAACATTAAAATATTTAGAGTAGGTACATTAAAAGTGACTAGGATCTGCCTTCACTAGCTTCATACAAGGAATACGGTAGAAATATAGACAATACGGTCGTCCACATTAAAATGTATACCTACCTGTGATATAAATGAATTACTAATGCCTAAGTAAACGTGTGCAACATTATGTAATTATGCAACTGTAAACATTAAATAAATCATTTATCATTTACTGTTATGATTCATGATTTAAAAAAAAATGTTTTGATTCGTGAATTTAAGTAGTCACACTACTATATACAAATTATAAATTGAAAAAGATGCGTGCTTAAGCGTTTCAAAAATAAGAAAGTATTGCATTTACTTAGGAAATTTATGACTCTGGTAGCCGTGGTTGGGTGGCCTGGTGGTTAGGGCGTCTGCCGCGAAAGCAGGTGATCGCTGGTTCGATCCCAGCCTTGGTCACTTTTTCTGCAGTATATGACATCTCTTTCAATAATTATGTAATTTATCAATACATATATCTGATTAATGATACATCGCACCTAAATAACATTTTTGTTGAACTTAATCAAATTATTTAATTAAAAACACAAACAAATTAAAAATATCGTATTTACATCTTTTGAAAGTACATAGTTCAAGTTATTATAATCTATAATTGCAGTCATTAACCATTGGACCTGTAACCGGCTATTGCGTAGACTAAACATCTTATTTTCTTTCATTATCGCGATTGATACCAATTGACTTAATCACTTTATTACGGATTAAATCGGGAACATTACATTCTTATTCCCTGTAGTTTCAAGTAATTTGCAGGTTTCCTGTTACAAGGAGTAGAATGCAGACTGAGACATGAAATTTAAAAAATTACCTAGACTGTAAATTAGCTACTTACAAAAAATAACAAAAAAATAATGTTGACTATTAAACTAAACATATTTTCAAACAAAAATTTGTCGCAGTTACGAATAGGTATAATTCTCAAGGTTGCATAAATGTTGAACTTGTTTAATATAAGTTTAATATTGATATTTTGTAAATATTTTAGCAGATTAGTTGTAAACACATTGGTCTGTTTCTGGTCATTAAAATATAATTTGTAGCTATTGTTTATACTGGTTAGGTAGATAAATACTTTCAAATTATGAAAATTTACCAAGTATATATCATATTCGAAAGATGCGTGCGCACAAAAACAAATCTTTAATTCCATATTGTTTACATCTTCGCTGACTTTATTTTTTTACATCACAGGTAAAAGGTCTCCAGGTAATGCCAGCTGAACTAGAAGCGATCCTTAGATCCCACCCCGCCGTCGCAGACGCAGCCGTCATTGGGATCCCTCACGAATACCACGGAGAGGCCCCTCGGGCCTTCGTCATACCGAAAAAGGGATTCAAACTTTCCGAAGAAGAACTACAGACCTTCGTCGCTGAGAAAGTCGCGCCGTACAAGAAGATAGAAGAAGTAGTGTTTGTAAATGATATACCAAAGACAAATACCGGGAAAGTGTTGAGGAGGGAGCTGAAGAAAATGTACGCGTAGATTATGGTGAGATTTTATTAATTAGATAAATAGATAAACCAAGGCAGGTGGCGCAATTGCCATTGCCATTAAAACGCATGTGGATTGACTGAAGATGATCTCGAGGAAAGAGGAAAGTGGAAGGAGAAAAGCAAGAAAGCAGATCCCGTTACACCACGGGACAAACAAAACGCTAGGAGAATGACTAGATATTAGGTAACCTTTTATTTGGCAAAAAAATGGTCGTGAGCTCAAGCCTCCTCAACGCTCAATACTCTAATGACTCTGGTTACGAAAAAAAGAGGGTCAAATGGTTCACCGTGACGAACATTATTCAGTTAAGGGAGAATTTAAAGAGAAATTATTTAAGCATTTCGTCGTTATAAACGAAGGCAACGATATTGGTACCTATACAGATGTCGTCAAGTAAACACGTTGCACACGTCAATCAGATGCAAGTTAGATCCTTGACCTTTTCTCTAATCAAAATTATGTAGTAAGTAGATTTGATTGTAGCGTGTGCGTAGCGAGTAGCGACGGATGAGTAGCAAATAGTTTCCAGATTGTATAGTTTATTAACCTTTTTATGATTTTTTTTGGGTCTTTAACCACTAGACCCAGTCTTTGTAGTAAGATATGATCGACGTCAAAATATGTAAGCATTTTGTACCTTACTAGTCTGTAATAAGGATAAAAATGCATATTTGACTTGACATATTCTAGCTTAATAATTGATCATATTATTATTTGTGCCACAAAGTAGCTGCCATATAAAAACAAAAGCAATCTGTAAGGGACGTTCTTGTGGAGTGCACCCATTACTGATAGTGGTTAACCGTATTTCTTATGATAATAGTTAATGATAATAGTCAATTAAGTGTTTGCAGTGAGACGTAGTTAATCTACTATAGGTACTATACGACGGATTGGTACTATAGTGTACCAATCCGTCTGTATGACTTTTTTGTTTGACAATGATATTCAAAATATACGAAATGTTGTGTGGACCTTCATGAAAGCAGGAGGTCCCGGGCTTGAATCCTGGTCAGGCCTTTATTTGTGTGCTTAATACGAATATTTGTTCCTTAGTTATGGATGTTGTTTAAATGCAAGTATTTACGTAAAATTTTGGTTGCGAAATACAAGTCAATGTAAATAGTTATTTTTATCACAATATTTTATAAATTAAAAAGTTTCTGCTCCATAATCCATATTATGAAGATTCTTACTTTTACGTCTCTAGTTTATATCATAAAATATTACTTAATTTCGAAACATTAATGTACACAAATAAAAGGTGACTTCAATCGTCCAATCGTCTGTGATCTAATGAATGTAAATTGTTCGAGATAAATTTTAGATACTTTTAATGATTTTGGTGTTGTGTTTATATTTAATTTTATTAAACGGTTTTACATAAATATGTTTTATTTTTATTCTCTTTCTCTTTTCTTTTTACAACTAATCGTTCATATTTTTTAATTGATAGATTTTAAAAAACATTGATTTCCTTATTTCTGTAATAGTTTCCTTCACTGGACAGGCTTTGCCTACTGTGGAGGTCCATAAATGTTACTCTGTGTATTTTACTTTTGAAAATAAATGAGTTATATTTTGTATTAATAAACAACTTAAAAGCCTGTACCTAATAGAGGCCCTTTATTAGTTAATTTATATTTTGTCTCTTTCTAACAAATGCAATTGTCTAAGTAACAAATAAAGACAAACTATTATTAACTAAATATTAAAGATAGTCGGACGTTTAATACATTACATTTTTAGTAATTAATAATGTTTGGAATTATATAAACAGAACGGCAGGCTGATATGAGTGCATTAAACTTTGTACTGATAAAACGAGGCATTATAAGCATTTGATAGCATGTTATACACTTCAACACGATGATAATAGTAATCCTATTATAAAACGGAACGTCGCTTGGGGTGATAAAGATAAGATAATTATATAGGTATATGCCTATAAAATGGGCGTTTTTACTTTAGGTGTCGAAAAAACATGATTTGCTAAATTAGAACTATTTATGTATTTTCTATTCAAAATCGCGAGCTCTGGCGAAAAAATGTCCTAAAACTTCCATACATTTTTCAAAGTTTTCACTTCGCTACCGCCATAGTAAATCGTTGTCCTCTAAGGTTGCAGGGCGTAGGGCGTAAGGAAGATGTGTTGGGGCATTTGCTCAGCAGTGAATGAAAATATATTTAGTATAAAAAATAATTTATTATCCTTGCCCTTAATATATTACATAAACAATTTGATTATTCGGTTATACAGGATGTAACAAAGGTCCCGAATAATACTTAAAAAAAATCGTATAGAACAGCTGATCAAACGCACCTATCTCCATACAAAGTAAAACAAAACTTATTTTCGGTTTCCTAAACTTTTCACTTGCATTGATTTTCAGCGATAGAAGTATCGTTCGGAACTTTTGTTTCATTCTGTAGAACCAAAAAAATGTACTTAATATAACAATGACAGGTACATAATTGATCTATTGGTCTCTTAGTGTCGTCCTTTTCACTCATTCGTATTTTAATTATTTATTATGCACCGAGTAGGTTTTACTTTACCAACCTAGTAATTCTCATAATATATTATAGGTGATATTAAATTGCAACGGTTAACACTCACGTATTTTTATCACAATAGGCGTGACATGTTTCGACTGCATCGGGCAGTCATCTTCGGACAGACAGAGTGGTGTTATCACCTTCGCCCGATGCAGTCGAAACATGTCACGACTATTGTGATAAAATACGTGAGTGTTAACAGTTGCAATTTAATATCAGTATGACTCACGAAAGTTTAAATTATATATTACAGGTGTATACATATTACCAACTTGTGACGTTCCACAGCTAGGCAAAGGCCACCCTTCTTTTCCATCACTCAGCCATGTCTTTTGCACTTTCCCACCATCCTTTATGAAATACATCAAATTCGTCCTGCCATCTCCTATTTGGTCTACCATGTGTCCGGCCTGCACTCTGTGGTCAAAAATCACGTATATTTCTCCTTCAACTCTCTCCTTAATATTTTCCCAGTCGAATTCTTCGGGAGCTCATCCAAAAACATCACATCACTTATTCTTTTGTATTCAGCTACCCTTTCTTTCACAAAATCGCAAATATTCGTTGATGGTACATTGTGACCCTTCTTTAGGACTATGAAGGCTTTGGGTGCTTCTCCATTGGTATTGTGGGGTACTCCAATAACTGCAGCGTCATCTACTGATGGGTGGTCGCGGAGGATACCTTCTAGCTCGGCTGGTGGAACTTGGAATCCTTTGACCTGGAGAATAAAAAACTTATCAACGAATAAGAATTTTGAACACAATGAGGGGTTTTGAGAAGTAAAAGCGCTTTGACATCATGATTCTGACTTCTCAATGCTGCTACCTCATTTAAAATGAGATCAGTGAGTTATTTATTATATATTGACCTCGCGAACATAAGGTCTAAAGCGCCATATGACGCTTAAGTATTTTGTACCAATTATAACTACCTCCAAAATGTTTCAAAAAACTAAACGACGAAAAAATCTAAGAACCTGAATAACATGCACACAACATTTTACAAAAATCGGTTCAAAAATGCGACCTGTAGATGAAAACAACCGGACATACGAAAGCTCAAGCAGAAACATAGATCTTTGCTTAAGCTCCATTAAAAAATGTTTTAGTCTTTGTCAGTCACTTGACTTGTGGCAGAAAAAAATGGTGTTGATAACGTAATAAGAGTAAGGCTGGATTTGACCAAACTTTTTAACCAAGAGTAACGCTTACTCTTGGATACTAATGTCAAAATCCCATAGTAATTTGACGTTACTATCTGAGAGTAAGCGTTATTCTCAGAATAAAAATTTGGTAAAACGCAGCCTAAGTTAGCTATCTAGTAGAAAAACCCTATCTAGTAAAAATCTTCAGTATCGGTACTGTCACCTGCTATTGTATCTTTCGCTATGAATGCCGCAAAAAGATCTATTTCTCTGACACATTCTTGTTTGTACAGCCATAAGAGCGAGTCACATATTTTTGCGCTCTCCATAGCGGATGATACTATTGCAGGTACAGAATTTATAGAAATTGGTGATCCACTAAAATATGAACTGATTGGATAAAAATGCGACAGGACGCGTTTTGTTTTCTAATAAATAAGTATGCTAGATATTTCCTGTAATAGAAGCAATACATTTAATCGTTAGGTAGTACTCCCCAAACAGAGCCACATTTGCTCAGCGACTTTTAAAACGATGCGTGTTTTGATTTTGATTAAACTTTAAAGTTTATTAGACGACGCACTTTACAGCAAATTTTGTCATATTTTAACTATGACAAGATACATCAATTTTTAAAGTTGTCGAACTAAGGTTTAAGGAGCACTACCTACGATTAAATTTATTGCTCCTATTACAGGAAACACCCGGTGTGATACTGATTTATAACGCCCTCAAGCGGATCACCAGTATTTTAGTAAAACTGTGCATTTAGTTTTATTTGTTAAAATCATTAAGAAATAGGTACATGTGTATGTACCTTAATAAGTTCTTTTAATCTATCAGCTATAGTGATGATGCCCTGATCGTCGCCAACGGCCAAGTCCCCACTTCTGAACCAGCCGTCGTCCGTGAACGCTTCTTTGTTAGCTTTGTCGTTGTTTTTGTACCCTTTCATGACTTGTGGGCCCCGGATCAATAGTTCTCCTTTCTGAAACATATCATATTTGTAGGAAATCTTATTTGCTCAGTTCATTCCCTATGTATTTAAATTCTCAATTAAAACAACAAGTTTCTCTTAAATATTTCGAAAGGAAAAATGATTATGAACAACCAAATTATTTAGTCCACAAATTAGACATCTATTTTGGTCTAAGTGTTCTTTTTATATGAAAGAGTTTTGTGTTTCAACTGCGTGCTTTATGAAAGAAATAATCACACTTAAACAAAGATAATATTATACCAGTTACTTGAGACCTCATGGACATTTTTTTTGGGGGTTTTAGTTTAGGCTTCTAACATTACATTTTACCTCATTAGGTCCAAGAGTTTTTAGATCTTGATCAACGATCTTAAGTTCGGTGTTCGGAACTGGAAGACCAACGCATCCATAGTCTTCATTCCCTTTTGGGGTGACTGTTACCACAGGTGAAGTTTCTGTCAGACCGTAGCCTTGCCTGAAGTCAATTTTTCTCTGAAAATATTAGGTTAATAAATGTTAACAAACTAACAACATTTTTATATATGTTTAAGTGTGTTTAATGGTCGCATTCCTATATCGTGTATTTGTGTTGCTTTTATGATAATTTAAATTACAGAAAAAGCGTTATTACAGAAAAATTGCTTTCTATTATGAGCAGGTAAAAGTTCAAATGAAGCAACATAACAGCGAGATATTGACGTTTTTAATAACAACATAAGATGGATTTTAACAAACGAGTTATGTGAATGAGTGAGTCGCCTGCGGTCTGCGGAGTCGCATATCACTGTACGAATCAATGCATCGACATATATATTAGTAATAAGTTTTGTTTTCTTACGTTGATTTGGATTGTATGTTAGTTAGTTAGTTAGTTAGTGGGTATCATGTTGTGAAATTAGTGATATTAACCACCATTTTAATGTAAATCTGTTACTACTGGTGGGAACCTATAATTGGCTCTCTGTTACTTAAGTTAAATAATTATCTTGAATTGTTAGCTGTTGGTTCTCCGAATAATAAATAAATCAATTCAAATCTTCACAAATGGTAAGCTACAAGACGGCTGTACCTATGATTATAGTAATATGTTGTTGTAGTACTTTTTTAATTGTTGTCAACGATACGCAGTTCATTGTATTTAATTATGCCTTACGTCTAGATATTTTTCTTAATAACATTCAAGAAGTTTACTATCAGTGTTGCTTTTGGCGCCCAACGTGGGGCTTATGGATAATTCAAGCCCCATTACAAAATGATATTACTAAAGCATTTTTAACCTTCCAACCTTCTCTTAAAATTGTCATATTGTGCATTTACCTTACTTTCCCCTTACCTTCAGTAAAAGTGTTACTTACAAAAAATTACCTTGGCTTTGTCTATGAATCTATCAGCATCTGCAGTGGTTAGGGGAGCAGATCCGTTGATGATTACCTCCAGATATTGGAATGTTTTTGGAGTCGCAGCGGGATGTGAAGCCATAGTTAATACTGGAATTTATAAGTATTCTCTAATAACTCGCAAAGTAAGAACATATTACAGAAACAGAAGCACGGGCTTTTAGCTTGAATTTCAGCAGACCCAAAAACGGTATAGTAATATAATGGAGTAACATAGTTTTTATGTAAGGACAAAGTTTACTTTTAATACAGCCCATAGTTAAGTAAATTAGTCCTAATTTTTTAATACAAAAGCATTAAGCAAGCGGAGCTTGGCAAGCTTTAACATACTGACATTGTTTGCTAACGCGCATGTTACATCTCTAAAGTTACTGATCTGACCTAATGGACCATAGCGAGGACAATACGCTATAGTGACTCGTTTCCATCAGGCCGTGTGTTTTATTGCCACCGTCATATTATAAAAAGAACTCACTAATAGGAGGGGCAGCATACAAAATATTAGTCCTGTACTTTTCCAAGGTCTGCAGAAACAGTTGAGGCTGGAACTTTGGCAGCGTCACCAGCTTGATTCCTTGTGACAACTTGTGCATCATCATGACCTCTGCACCGTAGATGTGGAAGAATGGCAGCACAGCCATCACGGCGTCTTGATGCGACGCTGGAAATTGAATGAATAATTTAAAATATTGAAAGTATGTTAAAGAGAAATATAAAAAATGATAATTAGGGTGTGTTAAAGATATTTTTAGGTTCCTATTTTGTTTAGTTTTAAGTTAGTCTTTAGCTTAGTTTCATTAGTATGTTTTTCATTTATTTCATTTAAGTTTACTATTTTATTTTATTACTAAGTATTTGTGTTTTTCTAATTACGTGTTTGTGAAACACTCCTTTTAAAATTATAATAGCATAATATTTCGAACTTTCTACAATCATTGCAAAATCATTTGATCAATTATCGCCTGATTAATTGAAATGTTAAAATCAACACCGTTAGTTTTTATGAGTGCCTCAAATGTCCCAAATAACAAATTGGTACCTACAGATGGTCATACCTAGAAAAGATCTGTCTAAAATAATTGGATTCCATAATGTATGATAACTTGCGACCGAACAATTATTGTCTGCGAACGTAATTCTATTGTTAGGTCTTCCTTAGTATATGTTAAAGTGTCCGTGAAGATAATATGTTTGTGTAGGTAATGAGTTTGATGTTATGGATTTCAATATTTACTTGTATTTACAAAATATAATGTGGAAACAAGTAATACGTGAAGTAGCAAGCAATACCGTACTTTTTATACAATACTTTTATTGATTTGCTAACGTAAACGTACCAGTGCTCGACACTGCACTAGTATTCGACATAAGGACCTTATGTCAAACGGAGAAGGTTTAAATTCGAATATAGAAAAATCCTCTTATGTTAAATTCTAGCCTATATAAACATAAAGTGCCCATATACGATTTTAAGCTAACATGGTCATTTACAATATAACTATAATCTAAAACGGGATATTTACCATGTATGTTTGTTTCACTCCGTAAACATGGCGCTTGCAACAGTGCCGAAATGTCGGGTGCTCAATAAAACAAACATACATGGTCAACATCACGTTTTAGATTGTAGTTACAATAAAGTGCCCTTGTTGAACTAGTTTCTAAGTAAATACGTAGACGTAACTATGTCGTCTACGTTTCTAGGATTTTTTGTACCTACAATGTGTGGAAGGTCCGTCGAATCCGGATACACATTATTCCGTAAACGGGTCCAAGTTTAGAACCTAATTTCTGTTTTAATTAAGCAAGCGGAGCTTGACAAGCTTTACCATGCTGCCATTTGTCATAGGCTCGGTAACGCGCATGTGACATCCCTACAGTTACAGATGTGACCTGATGACTAATATGTGAGTCAAACAGCAACCAGCAGCAAACGCCCTAAGACGCATAAGACGGATATGGTGAAGCAATTCCTGGCCACGGTTGTGGTCTCGGTAGCTTAGTTGGTAGAGCGATGAGCGTGTGTCTCAGAGTCGCGGGTTCGAGTTCATGATTCTTTCACTTTTCCTTTATTTTGTAGAAACAGTAACCAGCGGGGCTAAGATGCCAAGCTGATATCCTGATAATTGCTGGATAAGACGATAGTTTGTCGGCACGTTCTGACAATTTCTGATAATTTTAAACAGTTCTGTAAAATGTCTATGCATTTGGCAGTTGTCACCATCGCGCTATCCGTGCAACTTGTCAGTTTATCAACTTATAGCATTATCTTAATGATCACTTGACTCCTACGTATAAGCAGCTGCTGACGAAGACGAAGAGTACTCTGAAGTCGAAAGGATATGAGTACATATGGGTTAAATTCGCTATGTGCGCAAGAATGTTTCGTCCAAAGTATTTATTAATAATGATAATGATAATGATTTAAACAAATTGGTTCAATCAAGTTCGTTATGTACTTAGTTTTCTCATTATCAATTCATTGGCTATTTAAAGTGGTGAAGCTGTTCTTTATATTAAATGTGTTATTGCTCATGCAAACTTTGAGTACCTTTGTCCGGCCTAAACCGAGCGGGAGTTGTTATTGTCTACGCCTGCCGCTTATCGCCGATTGCATTTTTTGCATCGTGCTACTGTTATTGTTGAGCTCATTAAAAGATATTTATCCTTGTCTGACGTATCCGACAGTCGTGCTTGTTTATATCTTACTCTTTCGCGCTGATGTGAAGCTGTTTATGTCTGTGGGTGATTATTTAAATTATTTTACAACTTTGAGTTTCTGGATTGCTACTTCTTATTACTCAATTGACGCATTTTTTATGTTCAATTCATTATTATGTCTTAATTTAATGTTTTTAGGTATATATTTAAATAGAGGACGATAAATTTAGATATCCAACAATTTACTACCAGAATGTGAGGGGTTTACGGACCAAAACATTGACATTTTATAGGAATTTGAGTTTGGCTTGCTATGATATTATTATGTTGACGGAAACGTGGCTTCTCGATGGAGTTTTAGATAGTGAGCTATTCGATGACCGATATATGGTTTGCAGACGTGACCGTGATGCGGCGCTGACCGGTCAAGGTCGTGGCGGCGGTGTGCTCATCGCTGCTCGCAGGGATCTGGCCATGGTGCCATGCCCTGAGTACCACTCCTCAGCTGAGGATTTGTGGGTCACCTTGTCTATATCAGATGACTCTAAAAAAATACTTAAGGTTCACCTATGCGTCCTATATTTATGCAATCAAAATACGTAGCTCACTCGATAAAATTTGAGATGCTCGAAATTTGAAAATGGAACGCACCCATGTTATATGTTTTTAAAAAGCAAATTTATTTAAAAATAGAACACTAGTATCCAGTACACTCTAATTTCAAAAATAGATTAGTTCCAGTTGTTTTGCTACAACGTTTTCCGTGGGTTTTCTTTGAAACGATGGAGCTGAACCACGAACATTTTCGTGCTATGATATAATATTACGATTTTAAATTTGGTTTAACCGAACAACTGACTTTGCAGCGATTACAATCGGCATTAGGAGACTCTGCTCCATCCCGGGCAACTGTTTTTAGATGGTTTAGTGAATTTAAAAGGGGCAAAACCAACCTCGAAGATGAACACAGAAGTATTCGCCCTCAAACAGCAGTAACTGCAGAAAACGTATGGACTACTGAAATGTTAGTGCGAGAAGACCGACGAATTACATACACGGACATCGAAAAGATCCTAGGCATTAGTTCGGGGAGTGTTAATATCATCCTACATCATCATCTTGGAGTAAGGAAGCTTTGTTGCCGTTGGATCCCGCGTTTGCTCTCCGGAACTGAGAAACAGGCTCGTGTGGATTGGTGTCATGAAATGCGTTTAAAATTCGAAAACGGAACATCAAGACGTGTTTCTGAAATCATTACTGGTGACCAAACATGGATTTATCAATATGATCCGGAAAGTAAGCGGCAGTCGTCAGTATGGGTGTTCTCAGAGGGCAAGTTACCAACAAAATTACAAAGACCTCGAAACGTAGGCAAAAAAATGGTGGCTAGTTTTTTTTCTCGGGGGGGACATCTGTCGACTTCAGTGCTGGAAAATCATAGGTCTGTTAACTCGGAATGGTGCACTACAGTAGCATTGCCGCAAGTTTTCCAAGCAGTGCGGGAGAGGAGACCAAAGGCTGGACTTCGGGGAATCATGCTGCATCACGACAACGCCTCTTCACATACGTCCCTCAGAACAAAGGCGTTTATTGCAGAAACTGGGGTTGAAACCTTGCCTCATCCACCCTACAGCTCTGACTTGGCTCCCTGCGATTTCTCGCAAAAAAAGCGAAGTGCAAAGTGTTGATCGTTTATTAGTTATAGGAAATAACGATAGATTTTAGCATTAGCAGTGTTCTCACTCAACTTGTTAATTGCCAGTATGTAAATTAAGTAATTATAATTTTATAAAGCTTGTTGCTAAGTGCATTTGTTAGCGCAATGATTTGGCACTTTCCTTTGTTCCCCAAGTGGCTGGTACGTGCATGTATGTGTGCGTACCCGCTTACTTATTTTAATTATTGAACTTATTTCTTCTTCTTTTTTATCCTGTGCTTTCCACGCTTTTTGTAACTCCGCTCTGCTTGTGTAACACAAACACGCTTACCGTTTTCGGTGCACCGGTTTTCTCATGGTCCCGACTTCATCATCATCATCGTCACCGGGTGTTCACAAAGCAGAGCGTGCAGGAACTCATCACTAAAACGTGTGAATGTCTACAGGGTGCGTCGTTACAATCTAAAAACAAGAGGCACACACACACCACCTCGACGGCACGGTTGGAGCCATAGCTGTTCGCCCGCCGTCGCCCCTGCTCCTCTTCACTGCTGGCGCGTGGCTCCCCCGTCTGCGGATCCCCGACCAGCCAGGGCAATACCGGAACCGCGAATGCTAATCTAGACGGGCCTTAGACCACCCACGACCCTATCCATTTACATACTATATTTTTAAAATAAATAATTTATTTCTTTTGAACGACTTGGTGTTCACTTATTTAAATACCTAGCGGCTTAACCGTCACACTGGAAATCGCAGGGAGCCACCCTGCGATTTATTTTTGTTCCCAACAGTGAAGGAAAAAATAAAAGGCAAGTTTTTTTCGAGTGCCGAAGAAGCCGTGGCTGCCTATGAAGGAGCGATTTCTGACCTATCCGATCAAGACTGGCAAAAGTGTTTCCAAAGTTGGTTTAGACGAATGGAACTTTGTATAAAGAACGATAGAGAGTATTTTGAGAAAATGTAAAATAAATAGTGTTATATCTTCAATAGTTTTTTTGTATCTCAAAACTTTTCGAGTGACCCACGTAGAGGATTTACGTTTTCCCAACAACTATCTAATTTTTGCAGTCAGCTTGAGAATATTATAATTAATCACCCCAATGATAAGTTCCTAATTGCCGGGGATTTTAATATGAGTAATATAGAATGGTTGAGCCAAGATTCATGTTTAACCCCCGTTAATTATATAACGGCGGAGGAGCGTGGTTTTATTGATGATTTAAATTTGCTTAACTTGTGTCAATACAATGGGGTCCGTAATCGCTATAACAAAACATTAGATTTAGTATTATGTAACGATATCGTGTGCGTTAACAATTGTTGTGATCCTCTAGTTCCAATTGACCCTTACCACGAAGCCCTAATTATTTCACTGCAATTTTCTGTACTATTAAACCTGCATCGCGAAATATTTAAAATTGAAGTTATTCCGGACTTCATCCTTCGGTTACTTCTTAACCTTGACTCCTCTAAATCAGCAGGTCCTGATGAGCTTCCGGCTCAGTTTTTAACGAATTGTGCTAAAGGTTTATTGAAGCCTGTTGAACTGCTGTTTAAACGGTCACTTAGTGAGTGTGTCGTTCCTAATATATGGAAATCTGCATTTATTACTCCGGTTTACAAAAAGGGGTCTCGGATTGATGTGGTCAATTACAGACCTGTGTCTAAACTGTGTATTCTAGCAAAGGTTTTTGAAAAAATAGTATATGCACAAGTTTATGATGCTATTAGACATTCTTTTAATCAATGTCAGCATGGTTTTATGCAGCGGAAATCTACGGTGTCCAACTTGGTTTTATTAAATGATTTTATTACAGGGACAATGGATAACGGTAGTCAGGTAGATGTAATTTACACGGACTATAGTAAGGCCTAGGGATAAATGGTGACTTGTTGAGGTGGTTCTCCTCATACATCAGTAATCGTTCTCAAGCTGTTGTTATAAGTAATTACGTTTCTGGTTGGGTTAAGGTTCCGAGCGGTGTCCCTCAAGGATCTTTGCTTGGCCCTTTGCTCTTTAATATATTCATTGATGATATCTCTGTATGCTTTCAGTTTTCTAAATTGCTTTGTTTCGCAGATGATATGAAAATTATTGCTCGGATTAAATCAGACAACGATGTTGCTCTAGTTCAAACAGATCTCGATCGTCTTGCTATTTATTGTAATGAAAATAAGTTGGATCTTAACCTTTCTAAATGTCATGTGGTTACTTTCTCTTGTCAGCAATCACCGATTATTTCTGCTTATGCTATAAATAATCAGTATTTATTAAGAGTACCTTTTCTAAGAGATGTGGGAGTAGTGCATGATTCTAAATTACTATTTGACTCTCACATTGATAGCATTGTAAAGAGCGCTACTAAGTCTCTTGGGTTCATAATGCGTAGTTCTTCCGATTTTATACAGGCAAAAATTTTTAGGTCCTGTATTGTTCGTTTGTAAGAAGCAAACTTGAGTATGCTTCCCAGATCTGGAACCCTTGCTACAACGTTTATATTGATAGGATCGAGCGGATACAAAGAAAATTCATTAAGTTTCTCTGCTTCAAATTACTTACCCCATATAACTCATGCAATTACATTAGCGTGTGTAAGAAACACCATTTGCTACCTTTGTCACAGCGTCGCGAAATTGCTGATATTATATATTTCTTAAAAATTACTAATGGCAGCATTGACTGTCCTGAACTGCTTAGAAGTATTATGTTCAACACTCCTAATAGAGTTAAAAGGTATTATCCCCCTATTTCTGTTCCCTTTGCACGCTCAAACTACAGACGTAACAGCTTCCTCGTTCGCGCGGGTAGAACACTTAACAGGCTAACAAGAGAGCATGACATTGATGTGTTTAATCAAAGTACGCAGTCTATACGCCGTACTTTAATGCTAAAATTCTTTGAATGAGCTTGCCCTTTCTTTTTTTATTCTATTTTCCATTTTGTCTCAAGGATTTTGTATTGTCATAATTTCTGTTCTTTTTTTTTTGTTTATAGCTATGTATGTATTTGCCTAGTCTATGCAGAATCGTAACTTTATATAATTGGTTAACCAGTGAAGTTAAGTTCTATAAGATTGCTATCAGTGAAAACCTGTAATTGGCCTCTTGTTTTTATACAAATTGTTTACATTGTGTTACGTGCTGTTGGTTTTCCAATAAATAAATAATAATAAATCTTATGGCATTCGTGGAAAACCATATTAGGCTCGCAGGTAATAAATACTATGTGCCACTTCCTCATGGGGCTGAAACTTGACGTTATTATGGAATTACGTGACAATGTATTATTACGGTGTGAACGAGCTGACCCCATGACATAGACCGAACGTGGTTATACTTGCGATTTACGAGCGAGGTTTGTATGGAGGCGAATACGTCACTAGTTCGCCGCGTACGTTTTGTGTAGAAATCACTTTCAACCTTACTGTCCAACAAAACTAAACAACGCATATTTATAACTTTATTGAGTTTGTAGTTGACTCGGTGTTAGACTGTTGAAAGGAAAGTATAGTCATCTTGTATCTACATTCCCTTCTTTGCAGCGAATTTTGAATTAACATCACATTATGGTTCTTTGTTCGTGTTTTTATTGTAAATTAGATAATGAAATAATGTAATCTAATCTAATGTAATAAAACCATATCGGACTGAGTAAAGAAGTCAAATTAATTAGATGTTGTACCTGTTGTTGTATTATGAGTTTTTATAATGGGCTCGTTCATTTGTTCACAATTAACCACTAAATTCTTGTTCGTCAACTCCACTCCTTTTGGCATTCCTGTTGTTCCACTTGAATACGGCAACAGACACACATCTTCAGAACATCTCCTGACTTCTTTCAACGGTGACAGATCAACATTAACATCTACACTTAGTTCACCGAACCTTATTGTACCATCTGGTACCGTTGTGTCTTCAGTTCTTACTACAATGATAGGAATGTCCAATTTAGCCATTTTAAGAGCGGTTTTGACTACGTCTGTTGTCTCTGTTAAGGTGACTATCGCTTTTGCGTCAGACATCAAGAGTTGGCGATGGACTTCATCTGAAATAAAAATAGCCGGTCAATTAAAATCTACCATCAAATAACGATATATTATTTTACGTTCCGTTTAATTACGTTATATTTGTCAGTGTATGAATTACTGAAAGTGTGATTTGCGATGTGATTGTTCTGGCTACTTTGTCAAGCAGATGTCTTTTGGCCTGCAACGAAACTGGGGCGTACTGAACATGGGTTAGTAGGTAATAGGTATCATAACGGCATTCAATGTAAGTATAATTATTGAATAAAAAAAAGTGCACTAGTGACGCAAATGAAAGTATAACTTACGTGCCGTGTAAATAGGGTTGATACTAGTAATGAAATCATTGCAATTACATTAATTAGTTATCGTGCGGTGAATGCATCAGGAGGACAATATTGTTATTAAACATTATTTACCAAATATTCAAACTTATTACACTAAATAGTTGCAGAAAATTGTTCTCTATCGTATTTAACTACTTACTGCCATTGCCGGCCATATACGGTCATATTTGCTGGATCTGCCAATAAATGTATGGGAAATTTGACATTACCACTATGGAGATGCGGCAAATGCGTTAGCAATATAATTATTTTTCTTGTAACTTTCAGGTGTCAAAGCTAGTGCCAATCACAGCAAACATTATTGGCGTTGACCAAATATGTTTAAGAATATTTTATAATAGAAAAACGACTGATACTTTGACAAATTTGATTGGCAGTGTAGCGGAAAGCGTACTTATATCAAGTAACGCTAGCTTCATCTTGAGGATTTATTTGAAAGAACTCTTTCATGTTTGAAATTAAACACTTTAGAACGAATTAATCGCGTTTATTAACACCATGATCCTTCGTTTCGAGCCCTTTACAGCACTCGTTTGCACAGGGTTAAGATGATGACAGGGAGAATGCGAATTCTCCCCGTCAATAAAAAAAAAACAATCGCGGTAACAGAAGACAATATTATCTTCCATGTTTATCTCCGTCACTGGTCAAGCCTAGTTACCAAAGGAAAAGAGACTCACGCGCAGTGTAAATAGGGTTGATACTAGTGATCACAGCTCCAGCGCCAAGGATGCCCATGGCGACGACAGGGTAGTCAGGCACGTTAGGGAGCATGACGGCCACGGCGTCCCCGTTGCGCACGCGCAGCTTGCCGCGCAGGTTCGCGGCGAAGGTGGATGACAGCTTGAAGCCCTGCGAGTACGTGTAGCCGCGCCCTGTGTAACCGCACACCTGGAAATATAGACCAAAAATTTATAAGTAACTCTTCGGATGTACAGGGTGGCTAAATAAGAGGTAGACATTTTATTTTATAAATTGTACTCTATGAAATGTTTAAATTAGTTTGGTCGCAGGAACCAGTTTTTAATTACCTATCCTAAAATCGATTGATCGCAAAGACACGCCTCTTTACATATTCCGAAAGAAAAACTCTAACGGCTAAAATTTCCATGTTACCCGCGAAAATCTTATCAATCCGTATTTATTATTCTCGTCATTGAAACATTTGACTTTGGAGTTTTTTCTTGTAAAATTGGCATCCCTAAATAGTACGTTTAAAAAAAATACTTTCTTCTATTACTTTTAAGCAGAAACGTGTAAGAACGATGCCAAATTTCTCAGAAAAGCGCTTTCCTAAGGCGCATACGAGGGATATGGTGGAGAAATTCGGAGCCACTGGTGTGGTCTCGGTAACTCAGTTAGAAGAGCGATGAGCTGGTACTGTCGCGGGTTTGAGTCCCATCCGAGGTCATGAATTTCTCCACTTTTCATTTCTAAGAAAATATTATCTAATTTAAAAATTTCATTTATCTATCTATCTATACAAATAATTAAGAAATGTACTTTCAGAAATCTTCCTTTGGTCTTTTGTTCAAGATAAGCTTACGGAAAAAGGAATATCTTAAAATACTTGCCGCCATGGTCCGATCCGGCCATTTTTCCAAATTCTGCCAAACATAATCATATAATGTACACGTCGGTATTTCTATGTCTTTGAAAGGCGATTTTATTATTCCTTCTTGAGTCCAAGGTGTTTCAGAAAACTTACGCACGCTGCTAATGGATTTTAGACTCTTTTTGGTCAGGGCTAGAGTTTGGTTTGCCATGAATAAAAACTTTGATGTCATGGTTCTTGTGGAAATGCTGAAACAAAGTAGGTATACTGAATAAATCATTAAGTGCCATTTATGCAACCCAGAGTTAGCAGTGTCTAATTATAACAAATAGACAAAAATTTAATAAATTAGGAGAGTTGGGGGCTCTCGGGTTCAAATCCTGCCGGCTCGAACCAATGAGTTTTTCGGAACTTATGTACGAAGTATCATTTGATATTTACCAATCGCTTATCGTTGAAGGGAAACATCGTCAGGAAACCGAACTCACAATAAGTCCTAGTTTACCCTCTGGGTTGGAAGGTCAGATGGCCGTCGCTTTCGTAAAACTAGCGCCTACGTTAAATCTTGGGATTAGTTGCCAAAGCGGACCCCAGGCTCCCTGTGCCGTGGCATAAAGGATGACTCACACTAGAACGGGACGGGATGGGACGGGACGGGGCGGGACGGGAAAATCTGTAAATTTCCATAGAAAGCGTCACGTGACATCCGAGGGCTCCGAGCTATCACGTGATTATTTCTATAGAAATTGACAGATTTTCCCGTCCCGTCCCGTCCCGTCCCGTGCTAGTGTGAGTCATCCTTAAGCCGGGAAGAACACTAGGAAGAAGAAGGCAAAAATTGAATGATTCAAATAATGGAATGGAATAGTTCGCAATTAAAAAATTGTCGGGGTTGTGAATATCTTGTGTTAGTGCAGGATTTTGTTTTAATATTAGGTTACTTATTAGGCAGTACTGTAGAGGTTTCGTTTAACAAAACAGTTGCGCTTACACAATGTAGACATCTTGGTTTTCTTAATCTACATAAACGTGACTACTGTTAACTGAGTTATTAATTACTAAGATAAGTTCAGGGTCAATTAGGTTATAAATAATATTAAATCTTTTCCAGCGAGTTTAACCATTACTGTTAATATCTAGTTAAAATGTGAAACGGTAAGTTTTACGAACTGGGAGTACTGGGACTCAAAATCATATAACATCACTCATATAAATTTAGGCGGTTATTCAATTGAAAACAAACTGTAGTGGGTATTAAGCCATGGGCTCTCTGGTCAGGTAGTCTGATAATAGTAGTTTATGCAAGAGTGATATAATAAGGGTTCTTAAAACTTGAGGGTTGAAAGAACTTGGCCGGTTTTTTAGTTTATTATGTTTGTCGGGATTATTCTTTCACCATTTCATCTCACGAGCGTAAATGTTTTAGATACTGTGGTGCGTAATTTAGAAAAAGACAGTAAACATGAGCTGTCAAAATAAATTACTAGTAACTCACACAATAACTTACTTTGTCCGCACGCTTATAAACTAAACTTGTTTAATATTTGTCAAATTATCACTTCACCGTGATTGTAACTATGTATTTGGAATATATTTTATTATAAACATTGTGACTACAGATATCTTAATAACGTATTGCCCGCTCGCCTTCCGCGCGCCAACTAATATCGTAATATTACGTTATGTTTATTTGCTATGCGTTTGTTCACAAAACATTGTATCAATTATGAATGAGCGTCCATTTTAACATTTTTAACTTGATCTCTCAGGCTCGGAAGTGGAGGTCTACTGTGAATCAATTATACGTCTTTGTCGCACTAGTGTGTGAGATTAGAAGAGAAATAAAGACGCAAAATGTTATGTTTATTGGGCGTATAATGGTTTGTGTAAGTTGGTGGTAGTCAATAGTAAATAGTGATAATGTTTGTTTGTGTCGGTTCATTGACATTGAGGTCGAATGAATATGTTAGTCCTCAATGACTTTGGATATAATCGCTCGCTGTCATAATCTTTATGTATCACAATTCGGTAACGATGTGAAGATCGTCTTCTAGAGGAAAGGAGGCACAATTAAATGCAATATTAAAAGGCTGAAATCTATATATATAAAAGGAAAAGTCCTGACTGACTGACTCACTGATCAACGCACAGCTGAAACTACTAAACGTATGATCCTGAAATTTTCACATTACGTTAGGTGTTTAACGAAGGTAACGAATAAGAAAGGGTTTTGAAAAAATCATCTTCTAAGGGGATTAAATCGGGGTTGAAAGTTTGTATGGAAGAAAGTTTTTTTTTTTAGATAGAGACTCAAAAGTTGGTGTAGAGGTTTGTTATTAAAATACAAAAAAAGTAATTTTAGCGTTTTGGAAAAATCAACCCCAAAAGGGGTGAAAAGTGTGTTAAAAGTTTGTATGGCGGAAGCGTTTCCCTTTTAGTTATAGACTACAAACTTTGTGAAAAGAATCCTCATTAGAGTTTACAAAAAGTAATTTCAGCGATTTCGAAAATTCGACCCTTATAAGGGTGAAAAGGGTGTTGAAAGTTTGTATGGCGGAAGGTTTTCTGTTTAGCTAGAGACTTTATTTTACGTGTAAAGGTTTCTCATCAAAATACAAAAAAGGTGTTTTTAGCTATATTTAAAACTAATAAATAAAAAAAAACTGACTGACTGAATGACTAACTGACTGAGTGACTGACTGACATATCAACGCACAGCCCAAATTTGGAAAGTAGGTTCCTTATAAAGTCTAGAGGTGCACTAAGAAAGGATTTTTCAAAATTCAACCCCTAAGGGGGTGATTTGGAAGTCCAAAGTTTTTATGGGGAAACAAGATTAGTTGGCCTATTCCATTTGAAACTTTACAGGAGTATTTATAAAGATAAATGAGGTAGCCCGTGTTTCAGGTTTTTTGAGAATTCAACCCATATAAAGGGGAAAAGGGGTGAAAAAGTTAAAAAAACAACATGGGTATCGTTTTCTGGTTTATCGGGTCGCTGATTACAAAAACAACGACGATTTTAAAATCTAACGTGGCGATTGTGAAATACCATCTTCCCTGTTGGGGCGCGAGGGGGTCGAACTCTAAAAATATAAATATGGGTGTCGTTTTGTTGTTTATTTCTGGTTCTATAGATTCCAACCTTAACACTTAGGTTTCTTATAAGGCGTAGGGGTGCACAAAGAAAGGAGTTTTCAAAATTCACCTCCAAAGGGGGAGAAATGACGGTACAAACTATGTATGGGGAAACATGATTAGTTAAACTATTTTATTCAAAACTAAACAAGAGTATTTCTAAAGATAAATGAGTAATGACGTGTATTTGATTTTTTGAGAATTAAACCCCTAAGAAGGGGTAACAAAGTCAAAAAACATCATGATTATCGTTTTTATGGTTTATCGGGTCGCTGGAATAAAAAACAACAACCATTTTGAAATCCAATGAGGTGGACGTATGATACACCATCTTCCCTGTTGGGGTGCGATGGGGTTGAAATCTCAAAATATCAATATGAGTGTCGTTTTGTTGTTTATTTTTGTTTCTAGAATTTCAAATTTGGGACGTAGGTTTCTTATTAAGGTGTAGGGGTGCATTAAGAAAGGATTTTTCAGAATTCACCTTCTAATCGAGATAAGAAAGAAGATCCGAGAGGTTCTTTACAATGAATCTGGAGCCAAAACTGCGAGAAAAGGCCGCCATCTGAAATTTCGTCAGTTATGATCTGATCGTGATGGAAATCAATATCTGAAAATCCGAAAGGTTCTTTCTAAGGAATCAGAAGTCAACATTGATCGTAATATGTACTCGGTTGGTACATATCAAAGGGTTCAAGAGGTTTTTTATAACGAATCAAAGCCGCCAACTTGATTTTGAAATTACGTTACGGTTGAACATTTATTTTGTACGCGGGCGAAGCTGCGGGAAATAGCCAGGATTTTTTAGAATTCTCCTCCTAAAGGGGTGAAGTGGGATTTGATTGTATATCGGGAAACAAGATTTAAGACTATTTTATTCACAGGAGTATTCCTAACGAGAAATGAGTAAATAGGAGTACGAAATGGGGTGAAAAAGTCAACATGGGAAATATATACAGTAAGTGTAACTTACCTAACGACCTACCTCTGCCTACCTTAAATCTAAAATAGGTCCTTGATCAGAATTGCGAAAAGGGGCTCCATATTGAATTTATTGAGTTTTAATCCGACCTTGATAATAATCGGTATTTGGGGATCCGAGAGATTCCTCAGTAATGAATCTGTAGTAAAAACTGCGAGATCCGGCCGCCATCTTGAATTATTTCGATTTTGATCCGATCGTGTTAAAATCGATTTCCGAGAGGTTCTCTTTATGAATAATCTGAAGTTAAAACTGAGAAAAACGGCCATCGTCTAGAATTTCTTCAGTTATGATCTGATCGTGATGAAAATCGATATCCGAGGATCCGAAAGGTTATTTCTAACGAACCACCAACGCCACCATCAACGGCCACCATCTTGAATTTATTGAGTTAAGTTCGTGATAAAGCTCGGTAGGCACATATAAAGGGTTCCTTATAACAAATCAGAGGTCAAAATTGAGAAACAGCCGCCAACTTGAATTTTTCAGTTAGATCACTTTTGCGACAACCATACATTCCATTGAAATCCGTTCAGCCAACCGCAAGATAATAGCGGACAAACATACATATGTAGGTACATACAAATATACGGGCCCAACTAAGAACCTCCTTATTTGTAGACGGTTGAAAATTACGTTTAGTACGCGGGCGAAGCCGCGGGTAAAAGCTAGTAAATATATATTAGAAGGTTAGAGTAAAACAAAAGAGATTAAATAGACAAGAAAATAAATATTTTAGGGAATTTAGGGCAACCTAAGCATTTTTTTTCTATGGGACTTGAAGTGATATTAATTTTCTGTAACATAAACCTTCCGATTTATAAAGTCCCGCAAACGTTACTTATACATAGCACTCCCATACATTATTTCCCACTACTTGTATATCATCGCATCATTTATTGATATTTTTGTCATAGTTTTATAGCAACAATTTCAGCTTCAAACTACAACTTCCTCCCGCGAACGCTCCGGCTGTGGAATGAGCTCCCTGCCGCAGTTTTCCCAAAGGACTACATGGGGTTCTTCAAAAAAGGAGTGTTAAAGTTATTAAAGGGTCGGCAACGCGCATGTAACACCTGGAGTTGCAGGCGTCCATAGGCTACGGTGACCGTTTATCATCAGGCAGGCCGTATGCTTGTTTGTCACCGTCGTAGTGTAAAAAAACAGTATAAGATAGAGCTGTAACAACAATGTTCAAAACGTAGAATCCACCTCTGTCTGTTTTTCTTTATTACAAAATCGAGTATAAAGGATGATCCACACTAGGACGGGACGGGACGATTTGTCAATTTCTATAGAAAGAATCACGTGATAGCTCGGAGCCCTCGGAGGTTTTCTATAGTACCTATATAATACTGAAATTGTATTGTACACACTATATTGTGAATATTTCCGTGACCGTGGCAATAAAAAAAATTCATTATTTTCTTTCTTTCTTTCTTCCTTTCTTTCTTTCTTTCTATAGAAACTGACAGATCGGCCCGCTCCATACGGGCATATTTTTATTTTGTTGTCGTTTTTTTTTTCGCGTCAGATTTGAATGAAATTTGGTGGGTAGGTAGAGTTCCTTATTCTCTTCAAGATAGACCCAATTTCAAAGTATGTCCCATCTTTTTTTCCACTGAGTTACGAAATTGTATGGAATTTTCGTAACTCAGTGGAAAATTTCATACAATTTTTTTGTCGCACATTGAGATTTTGTATCTATCTAGCGTAGAATAAGGAACTCTACCTACCCACCAAATTTCATTCAAATCTGACGAGAAAAAAAAAACGACAACAAAATAAAAATATGCCCATACACGTTCTGGCCCGTTCTAGTATGAGCCATCCTTGAGACACCAATTGAATAAAGAAAACAAACATACAAAGAATGGCTGTTAACTTCACCGTTTATTTAAAGAAGTATAGATTTTTAAAATATCCATTCGTACCAAAATAATGTTCGCCTTGAAATCGGTTGTCCGTAATGGCATGTTTAATGTTTATTTTATTGTATATACAGACATAAATATACTTAAGGCTATGTGTTGATCGTATTGATAATACCGCATTAAAACTGTTTTGCATCATGAGTAAGGATTACGTAAGCGAATATGTAAACAAGTGTCGACGGAATACAGATGGTTTGGTTGTAATCATGTCGTCTATAACCATAAACTGGCCATATACGTTCCGGCCGGTAAATGTATGAGAAGTTTGTCTGGCGGATGCTTGGCGGACATACCTAATATGCAGATCTGCCGACGGATTGCCCGAACGTATATATTATACGTTCGGGCAAATCCGTCGGCAATATACGCCATGTTGGCTGCGTTTTAAGCATGTGTGAGTGAATGTATGAATGTAGGTGTCAAATCAGTCACAAATAAATACTCAAACAGTGCACACGTCTTTTCGTAAGAAAAATCCCTACATAGCAATATCAACCTTATTACAAACAACATTTGGTCGACATCGAACCGGAGGAGGAACTAGATAAGCGAAGACTGGCCGGCCGCCGAGAACAATAGCGGACTGCATTCCTGCGCCTAAGTAGTTACTATCGGCGCTTGCGTTAAGGAAACTAAAACGATTTAAATAAAGTGAAGATTATTAAATGGTGTAATCGTGTTGTTTACGTGAATGGACAAGTAAATAGTGCAATATGAGTACTAATGAACAATTAATTCGTACTTTGGAAGATACAGCGGTATTATTAAGGAAAACTGAAGTTAATTTAAAGAAATGTCCCAAACAACGGTTAACTAAAGGTTACTTGGAATCGCGAGCACAGTGTATCGATGCGTATTGGGAATCGTTTACATCTGCACATAAAAAGCTGGTACAGAATACTACGAGACAGGAGCGCGGAGAGATGCAATACTTTCTTAAGGAGGAATATTATATCGTCGAGGAGTTATATCTATGTTTACAAGGTGATATCAAGGACGCGCTCTCTGCTGCCGCTCCCACACATGTTCAAGGAAATAATACGTTGGATGTCACGATGTTTGAAGCTGTCCAACAACATGTGAAGTTACCTGCTATTGTTTTACCTGTGTTCTCCAATAATTATGAAGAGTGGCCGACGTTTCACGATTTGTTTACGTCATTGGTACATAACAACACAAGCTTAAGCAAGGTACAAAAACTGCACTATTTAAAATCGAGTATCGCCGGTGAAGCCGCAGCCTTATTGAAGCACGTCACGATTACTGAACAGAATTATGAACTGGCATGGAAGACTTTAAAACAAAGATACGGTAATAAAAGGTTAATTGTGAACTCCCTTTTGAAGAGATTGTTTAATCAAAAGAAAATCACCGCGCAATCATCTAGTCAAATAAAGAATCTTCTGGACACCACCACGCAATGTTTGAATGATTTACAAAATCAGCAGGTGAATATAGACGAGTGGGATCCATTTGTTATATACCTGGTGGTGAACCGGCTTGATCCTGAAACTCATAAAGATTGGGAGGAGCACGACTACAGTTTAAATGCTGACCAGTTACCTAAGTGGACAGAATTAAGGAAGTATCTCGAATCAAAGTTTCGCACGCTAGAACTGGTTAACCCTGTCACTGCTACCGTATCCAAAGAAGCAAAACCCATTAAGGCGAAGTCTTACCATGTGTCAACACCAGCAAAAAGTTGTGATTTATGTAGGGATGAACATACTTTATGTCACTGTAAGGATTTCACGAAAATGTCGCCTGTGGAGAGAATGGACTATGTCAAGAAATCTAAGCTATGTTTCAACTGTCTCCTGCCTGGACATTCTGCATCAAGATGTCGTCTTTCATTTTCATGTCGCATATGCAAAAAGAGGCATCACACCATGATTCATCAAGCGCAGAATAAGGAGTCAGAAAAAATTCAAGCTCACCACAGTCAGCTGACACATCATGAAGAAGACCCTCAAACTGAAGAAACGGAAGAAGAAGAGGTGGAAATCTCATGTAACTTTGCATGCAAGAAATCTAAAGGCTTGCTAGCCACGGCAATGATTTCCATCAGGGACGACGATGGGCACGTGACTCCACTTCGTTGTCTAATAGATCCAGGGTCAGAATCAAGCTTTTTAAGCGAACGCGCAGCACAAGCGTTGCCAGTTAAGAGAATACCTGTCAAGGGAACTGTTACGGGTGTCGGCAAGCATAAGATACGAATCAACAGCATGACACATGTTCAGGTATTGTCAAATCAAGATGACAATTTCAAGTTAGATGTCAAAGCTTATATAATGCCGTCACAGCTCACATCACAACTACCATCAAAGAAAATACGGTATGACCCACAAGCCTGGTCACACATACAAGGTCTTACTCTGGCTGATCCTAACTTCCACCAGCCGGGGCGAGTAGACATGCTGCTAGGGGTGAAAGTGTATGCACAAATTCTAGAAGGCAAGATTGCCAAGGGTCCACCTGGCTCACCATGCGCCCAAGAAACAAGCCTAGGTTGGATTATTTTTGGAGATTTAGAGGACACAGCAGACACTTCACAAGAAACGAATATAGTTGTGATGCATCACCAAGTTGATGTTGACGATATGTTAAGGGCATTTTGGGAGATAGACACTACTGTGGGATATTGATGGGCCTCTAAATAAAAATCAATTTAAACTGACACTGACTTTAATTAACTGCAAAAAGACTATTATATTGAATTATTACAAATTGTTGCACGTTCACGCTCCACCATTAGAATTGTTCTCCCCCTCCCTTTCACTCACTCCTTCCGTCCCTCACTCTCGCTTGCGTTCCGTTTCACCCTATCTCCTTACGTTCCATTCCCACATTCTCGGCTGTCCTGCGTATTATATCTGCCCTCAGATATACTCTCATTCATACAACGTAGTAAAGGTAAATGCATGCTTACAATTTATTTACTTAGCTCTATCTTAATACTACTTATACCGGTCATGTACCATGCTCTTTAATATAACATCTATTATTATTTAGGAGTACATTCTGCCTCATCAAAACAAATTGAGCATTTTAGTACGGTATATAAAACAACTATTGAAACTTAGTAAACTCTACACAACATCATGGTACATACATTTTAACATTTAGGAAACAGGAATTTCTTACATGAGATCAGGTTAATACGCTAAAGGTCCGTCATTTAACCCATAAAATTCAATGATCGAGGATAAGGACACTTTCATACATCGTTCATTAAACAGTGGAAGTGTTAGGCTTTACCTGTAGTTAGTCGCAGTCCTCCTCAGGCCATCTCTTCATGAAGTCCGCAGAGGTAGCTGTCTTATTAGATCCCTCAGTGCTGCTGGATAACTTCTCCACGTCATATCGGTCATTACGTTTTACCTTTATAACCTTGTAAGGTCCAAGGAACTTCGGCTTTAGCTTAAGCCCTGGCCCGAACTGCGTCCGCTTTATTGCGACCAGATCGCCTACCTCGTACTTAGAACTCGCCTTCCTTTTCTTATTAAAACTTTTCCTATTCTCCTCTTGGATCTTCTGTATTTGTTCTTTAGCCTTCTGTCTCAAACTATCTCTTTCTTCATCAAACTGGGATATGGTTTCTTGTTGTAACATGTTCAAGATCTCTACATCTTCCTTGCACTTCATCTTGGTACCAGTCAACAGTTGAAACGGTGAAGTATCTATACTTCTCTGGTAGGTACTGTTTATAGCTCTCTGTACTCGTCCGACGTGTTTGTACCACGTTGATTGATCCTCTATGCATAGCTTCGTTAGCATAGGCGTCAAAATACGGTGGATCCTCTCCACTTGGCCGTTAGCCCTTGCTATTCCAGTGGTAATCATCACATGCTGGATTCCCTCATCTTCACAGTACTTCTGAAATGCTCCGCTAGTAAACGCCGTACCTCTATCGGTTATGATACGTGTGGGGTTACCGAACGTCTGCTGCTGTAGCTGCAGCTTGCTTAATACTTCTGCGCTGGACGTCGACTTTGTCGGGTAGAGCCACACGAACTTCGTAAATGCGTCCACTACAGTAAGTATGTGATTATAAAGCTTCTTTGTTTCTGTCAAGGGTCCTATGTGATCCAAATGCAGGGTATGCAGCGGAGTTCCTTCTTTCACAATAGGATTCAGGAAGCCTTCTTGCTTTCCTTCTTTTCTAGTTGCCAATAAACATGGTATGCAACTTGCAATTACTTCTTCTATTTTTCTATCTATGTTTCTTATGTAATAATCCTTGCATATGGCTGCTTTCATCTTTCTCAAAGCAAAATGACCATTACTATGTACTTTCTTTAGAACTTCTTTCTCCATCACCTTAGGCACTACCAGCTGCCGCTGGTCTCCTTTGTATAGTATGTCATGTTCCAAATAAAAATCGTTGTACTGTCCATCTTTCAAAATCAGCTGTTTAATAGCATTGAGCTCTTCATCTCTCTCTTGAGCTTGACCAATCTTCTCGTGTAGACTTACTACTGTAGCCACATATGGGTTTCTGCTAAGCGCATCTGCATGCGGCATCTTGGTGCCCGCTCGATGTTCAATCTCATAGTCATACTGGTCCAGTAGTAACACCCATCTTGCTACTTTTGGCGTCAAGTCCTTCTTTTTCAAAGTAAGCTCAAAAGCTTGACAATCTGTCACAATCTTAAAATGCCTACCAAACAGGTAGTGATGGAATTTCTTTACACTTTCCACTACAGCGAGAGCTTCCAGTTCATAACTTGAAAATCTACTCTCTGCTTCACTTGTGCGTCTACTTCTGTAGTATACTGGGTGCAGTTCACCATCTTCGCTTCTCTGCATGAGTATACCTGCCAGAGCCTGGCTCGGCGCATCTGTGTGAAGTTCAGTATACAGCCTCGGGTTGAAAATCTTGAGTACTGGCTCACTTATTAACTTCTGCTTTAAAATATGGAATGCTTCTTGCTGCTCTGGGCCAAATACAAACTTTGCATCTTTTTTCATTAAATCTGTTAAAGGTTTTGCAATCTGTGCATAATCTCTTATATACTTCCTAAAATATGAAGTTAACCCGATGAAGCTTTGAATCTGCTTGACATTCTTAGGCTCGGGGTATCGCGCTACTGCTTCCACCTTCTCTGGACTTGGCTGTACTTGCCCTTCCTTAACCAGATGGCCTAGGTACTCAATCTCTCGGCATATCAGCTTGGCCTTCTTCCAGTTAATTTCTAGTCCATACTCAGCAGCAACCTCCAATACTCGCCGCAGTCTTAGTAATGCATCTTGCTCCGTCTGGGCTGGAATTATAATATCATCTATAAATACCATCATTATACCCTCCTGCATAAGATCCTTAAATATAATGTTTATAAACCTCATAAAATACTTTGGACTAACTGATAACCCGAACGGGGCCTTCAGGAATTCCCATTGCCCGTGATGGGTCACAAATGATGTATAGGGCACAGACTCCTTACTCATTCTCAAATGGAAGAATCCATTTTTAAGATCCAGCACGCTGAACACCTTAGCGTCTCTCAACCTGTCAATCAAATCCTCTATCAGCGGCAAGGGAAATTCATCTTTAAGCATCTTTTTGTTTAACAGTCTGTAGTCGACACACACCCTCGTCGAACCATCTTTCTTTTTTACTAGTACTAACGGGCTACTATACTCAGAAAAACTAACCTGTACTATGCCATTTTGAACCCACTCATCAACCTGCTGCTCTACGATCTTCTGCTCCGATATGGACAGCCTTCTGGGCCGTTGCGCCACGGGGATATCATCCTTGAGAATGATTTTGAGCTCGATTGGCGCCTCCTTCGTCTGCACGGGATTGTATTCAGTGACCAGCCGCTCGACCTCTTCCTTAATGGTAGCATCACGTACATCTGAAACAGCAACCACCTCACTCACACAATCCACACGCATCAACCATCCTTCATCCTCACGCAAGAACTTTACGGACCCATTACGCATAACCATAGTCACACCGTTCAGAAATTCCCGCCCTACTATAACCTCATATGGCATACAACCGTCAGGTACAACATGGAATATAATATTATCATAACACTCATTGTCGATAGTCATAGTCCCGTAGAACTTCCCGTAGGAACGCACTTCTTTCATTCCGAGTCCCACGAACGCAAGATCGTCATCACCCATTTCCACTTTAAGTTCGTCGAACGCACTTTTGTTTATGAGATTAAACGCACTGCCAGAGTCTATTAACGCGGTCATATCCAGTCCAATCAAACAAATTAATTTCATCGGCTTATTCTCAATAGAATCCGTCGTAACATCGTCGTTTATTGCAATGTTTACATCTCGCCGGCAACTGTCATCCGCCATGTTGACGTCCGGTTCGCCATTGGCCAGTGTTCCGAACATGGCCGACTGCCGCCGAGTATCCGCCGTCGCAGACTGCTTTACCGACGAAGTAGCTTGCTGACTCGCTCTCGCTCCGAGGCCGCTTATGCGAAACTGCTTTACCGACGGATCCGCACTCCCGGCACCGCCGCGCTCGTTGGATTTCGAAGGACACTGACTACTTATATGTCCGAAATCATTGCAAAAATAACATTTTACCCCCTTAGTGCATGTTATCGCCAAATGATCGTTGTCACCACATTTATAGCACCGTTTATGGCCTGTCGACGATGATGCAATGCGCTTACTTTCTTTTTCTAGCTTGTTAGGTTTCACTTCTTTATCTTCTTTTTTCGACTTCGTCTTGATTTTTTCGTATAGAAGCAACCTTTCTTTAAGCACGGGATAAGTAGTGGCCCCGTATAGGATCGTTTTGTTGGGTTCATAATCGGTGATCCCGTCGATTATGTATTGGATGGCCACATAGTCGGGAAATCGTGCGCGTTTCCCCAACTCCTTCATCACCAGCATGTACTGATAGTACGATTCTTCTCTTTTCTTTCTTCGGTTGGACATAATTTCGTGCATCTCCTTCGTGTTAACGGCTTCTGGGAATTCTTTTAGTAGTGCTGCCTTCAGCTCGTCATATTTTTTAAAAGTTTTTTCAGATTGTAGCCACAACGCCGCCGTGCCCACCAGCGACCTGCGCGCCACCACCAGCTTCTGTGCTTCAGTCCACTCGAATATTTCGGCATTATCTTCTATATCTTGCGCCCACTTTGATGCAGTGTGCGCTTTGTCGTCACCGCTGAAATTGCTGATACCATCAGCCATGAGGCTCCAGTTGAAGTGACTTGATTCGGCCGCCATTTTGCCGTGTACGATCTCCGTATTGAAGATGTTGAAAATACTTTTCTCTTCGTCGTTCATTAACTACAGTAATGATATCCTTCGTCGTCTTCGTCTTCATGAAAATGAAGAACAACCCTTAGTGCCGCCGCCACCTTGCGCAGGCACTTTGAGCGCGACCACGTGCCACCGTACTTCTTTTGCAGATTTTAGAGGCTATCCCGGACGAGCCCCCAAAATTATGTGGGATATTGATGGGCCTCTAAATAAAAATCAATTTAAACTGACACTGACTTTAATTAACTGCAAAAAGACTATTATATTGAATTATTACAAATTGTTGCACGTTCACGCTCCACCATTAGAATTGTTCTCCCCCTCCCTTTCACTCACTCCTTCCGTCCCTCACTCTCGCTTGCGTTCCGTTTCACCCTATCTCCTTACGTTCCATTCCCACAAAAAACACACACACAAAGAAGAGTCTTACGAAGGATGAAGGAAAATGCGAAAGGATTTACAACGAGACTCATACAAGAAATGAAGAAGGAAGGTACGTAGTGACGTTACCTTTCAACACAGAAGAACCACTATCTCCAAAAGGACAGACAAGAGACATCGCCATGCTAAGACTAAAACAACAAGAAAGAAGATTTGTAAAGGATCCCAATCTGAAGAATGAGTATGTTGATTCTATAGAAGAATACATGAAACTAAACTATATCGAAGAAGTTCCTGAAGAAGAAATAAACAATCAAGCAGTATATCTACCATATCACGCTGTGATTAAAGAAGAAAAGGAAACTACTAAGACTAGAATAGTATTTAATGCTTCTGCTAAAGGTGCTAATGGTGTATCCCTGAACGACGAGCTCTTAATCGGTCCTCACCTGCAAGAAGATATGCGAAATCTTGTAATGAGATGGCGTATGCGACGCGTAGCCATGATCTCTGACATAAAGAAGATGTACTTACAGATACTGGTGAGCCCGAAGGACACGGATTATCAGAGGATATTATGGCGGAAAAATGCAAGCGATCCTGTTAAGGACTATAGACTTCTTCGTGTAACTTTTGGTACTGCCTCTGCGCCGTATCTCGCTGTGAAAACACTCCAGCAAGTAGCAGAAGATGAAGGAAAAGACTACCCGATTGCATCGAAAACAATAAAACAAGATTTTTTCATGGACGATCTGATGACAGGAGCAGACACCGTTCCAGAAGCTGTAGATACTGCTAAACAAATAACTGAAATCTTGAAGAAAGGAGGGTTCACACTCCAAAAATGGGCTTCCAATAGCACTGAATTCTTGAAGGAATTTGAACCTTCTGAGAGAAGTACGCATGTCAAGATAGATATCGAGCTGGGAGGTACAATAAAGGCACTAGGACTAAGCTGGAATATGGGCGAAGATATATTTCAGTATACCCTAAACTTACCAGACCTACCCGAAGTCATCACAAAACGCAACATATTAGCTGATATTCAACGACTCTTTGATCCGCTGGGCTGGATATCTCCTGCTTTACTGCCTGCAAAAAGAATAATCCAGAAATTGTGGATATCGCGCTCCGGCTGGGACGAAGAAGTCACCACAGAGATAAAAGAAGAATGGCTAAGTCTCCGAAGTGGATTAGATGAAATCAAGAATATAAAGCTAGACAGGTGGATGAACACGACACAAGACTCGATGGAAAATGTAACTATACACGGCTACTGTGACGCTTCTAACTACGCCTATGGAGCCATAGCTTACCTGCGCGTAAGAACAAAGGATGGAGAATACAAAACGAGCCTCATAGCAGCCAAAACCCGAATAGGTCCAGTTAAGCCAATGAGCATTCCACGTCTTGAACTCTGCGGTGCTGTTTTACTATCAAAACTGCTGAAACAAATAAGCGAGGCAACCCGAATACCTACCAATCAGATGTACGCGTGGACGGACTCGACAATTGTGTTGTCGTGGCTGCGTGGAGATCCAGCACGATGGCAAACATTTGTGAGAAATAGGGTGGTTGCTATACAAGATATTATTCCAAACCAATGGTTCCATGTTCGAACTACAGATAATCCTGCAGACATATCTTCAAGAGGCATGCCGTTGAAAGAACTGAAGAACTGCAACCTCTGGTGGTATGGGCCGGAGTGGCTGAAACATAAAGATATAAAGTTAGAACATCCAATAATAGAAGAAACGGACCTGGAAATGAAAAAAAGCACAATACATGTCAACTTAAACCGAAATGAAAATGTAGAAGCGTATAAATTACCTGAGAAGTTTGAAGAATATGACTCGCTACCTGAGCTGCTGAAGTCCATAGTTTACGCCAGAAGATACTTGAGATACCTGAAAGAGAAAAACACAAACACACAAAAGACAATTACAACACAAGAATTAGACAAGGCATTACAAATATGTATAAGGTCGGTGCAAGCCGAAGAATTCAAGGAAGGCATAGAAAGCTTAAGAGAAAGGAAAAGAGTGAGCACCAAGAACAAATTGAAAATGCTAAACCCTTACCTTGACGCAAATGATATCGTCAGGGTAGGCGGTAGACTGTGCCATTCTACGCTAGACGAAGAAAGAAAGCATCCTATAATTTTAGGCAAATGTCACCTCACTTACCTGATTATGCACGACGCTCACCGAAGAACCTTACATGTGCGATAATCTAACCAGGGTTTATAGTGTAAAAAGTGGTCTAAACTCAATTATAAAAAGAACTATCACGAAATTGTGTATTATGCTGTTGATACAGAGTCTTAATTTGCATAGTGCATTAATTTCAATTAATTTTGCATGTAACTTACTTTCCAATTTCTACTTAAGACCTGTTGTAAACACCCTGAATGATTGTTTATCTGTTAAAAAATTAATATTATCTTACTTACCTAGTTTATATAATATTCTCTCATATTTGCTATTACTTACTATACATAGTGATATAGTGTGTCAATGCAATTGCATGCATGCATGTAAATAGTTTATCATACAATTTGTTGTAGTAACATACTATGTACAATTTTGTAGATGTGATATATCTATACAATATGTTATTTAAGAAAAGGTCAATGCCCTTTTGGCGGGCGGTATGTTGGCTGCGTTTTAAGCATGTGTGAGTGAATGTATGAATGTAGGTGTCAAATCAGTCACAAATAAATACTCAAACAGTGCACACGTCTTTTCGTAAGAAAAATCCCTACATAGCAATATCAACCTTATTACAAACAACACGCCACTTTGGCTGTTCCATACTTAGATATTAAAATGTCAGAGATTTTACACTGAATAGGTAGAGTCAGTCTATGCTAAGTTTCCTAGATTTTGATAGCACAAACTGTGAATGTGTTAAGTAAACGTCATGATTTCATAGAAGTGTGACGTTTAAAATAACACTTTCAAGTTAAAAAGTTCATTTGCTGAGAAAAGATAACGTGGTTTGACTCTATTAGGCGAAAAAGAAATCTTATTAGTCCGTCTGTTAGATTATTAAAAAATATTCGACACGTGTTTATTTTTCGTCAAATGCATATGACGGAAATACCGTGCATTAAGGTTTTGCGTGACGTCACAATTAGGTACAATTCTTACCTAATAGTGACGGCATCAGCTCCCACCCCGGAATTATGCTCTTCATCCTCAATTTTAGTTATCTGTGAAAAGGAAACAATGTGTGGCTAATAACTTTGGATAATCCAACTGACGGACTACATAGAATAACCTAGTCGTCATCCCTACGAGTATTACAAATACTATACTGACACAATGCTGTAGGTACAGTCGCCGTTAAAAATATCTGAACACGGCTTTAGCTCCTTATCAATAGAGTCGTGTTCAGATATTTGTGGGAAACTTGGCCGCTACGGTATATGAGGTATATCTGATGACGACCGGAGGTACTACCCCCTAATGCCAATATTGCCAATGCGATTACGGTGTTTTATGGAGATGAGATCCTGATGAGAGTGGTAGCTAACCGAGGGCGGTGCAAGTGGGCCTTGCCTTAGGGTCAAATTTACCGGCTAGGATTACTCAAGTAACCCAGAGTTAGCCAGTAAATTCCATACTTAAAAACGCTTAACGTGCGTTGGGGTTAGCCACTACACCACAATATAATTGACTATGTTAAGAGACTAAAATATACCTATTCCTACATTTTTGAATATTATTTATTCATAATAAAGCAAAAATGGTGCCTTGTTATCAGTGATAAAACCAGTACAATTATCAAGACTAATCTATTGATAGGATTGTTATTCTTTTTTACCAACAGTAAAACATGTTTTTTTTTTAATTTTTGAGCATGGTAGAAAATATTGAAAAACAGCCAACGAAACGTCTGTCAAATTTTTTCAACCAGGTAAACATGTTCGAAGGCTCTATTAGACATGACGATACGGTTTGTCACAAACGATTTATTATTTTGTTAATGAGAAATAAAGATTATGATATTCATAAGTGAAGTTAAGATAAACATTTTGAAGACGTTCTTGATAGTTTAGTTACAATAGTGTAACGGAAATAATAAAAAAACTTACAATTTCGTTTATGTATTTAATTTTTTTTCGCATTTGTAATGAAAAACGTCGTTCGATACACTTGCGGATATTTAATTTTTCACTCGTCCTGAGTATTGCCACTCGCCTATGGCTCTTGGCAAGATACCTCCTGACATTCTTTCCACACTAGCATCGAAATGTACTATTTAAAAGGTACAATATATTAAATTAAAAAACCTTAAAATTAAAACTTAAAATAAAAACAAATGAAACTATCACAAATAATAAGCAACAATAATAAACCTACACCTCAAAATTAAAACTTAAAATAAAAATTAAAAACAAATGAAACTAAACTAATTTAAAATTAATGCATTAAAATACGGTTGACCCGATAATTACATAATTTGTGTATCACGATAACGATAAGAGCTACTTCGTTATTTAATAAGATACAATACAACCTTTAAGCCCGTCGCTCGCTTACATTATGTACATAGAGGTTGTCATGGCCAGTCGTGTGCTGCGTAACTCGTTCCTCGCAATAATTTCAAGAAAAAAACATCTTTGGGCGAAGGAGAATGTAGTCAAGTCACCTTGGAAAGATATTGTGATACCGGATTCTAGTGTCAATGAGTTTGTTTGGCGGAATTTGGATAAATGGGACAAGAAAATTGCTACGGTAAAGTAAATAGACATTTAAGTTAAAATTAAATATTTTCCCCGGGGTATTTTCATTAAATTATACAACTTAAAACTATAGTAACATTTAAAGTTTTAATTAAAGAAATTAAAGGTTAAATCAGTTCGGCACCACCAACCAGCACCAATTTTTGAGTACACGTTTTGGGTTGTAATTACATTTCCAAATTTATTATTATTACGAGGTTTTAGATAAAAATTCAGCATGATTTTGCACTTAAACAGCCAAGGTTATCATACAAAATTATTATTCAATTATATAGGTACGAGAGATAAAATCAAATACAACCTTCATTTTTCAATTCTAGGACAAATCAAATTATCTATAATAAATATTTTAATCTTTTTTTAAGGATGTAGTTGGGTCAAACACAAAAAGATGTTGACGTCTTTCCGGTGCACTTTTCAAAGGTTAAGGGCTATTAAGGTTGATTTTGTTATTCAACCCTAATCCAAACTAAAAGGTACTCCTTTTCTATTAAATTGTATACCGTAATAAAAATCATGACTACATGTATACAAGCTGTTAACTATTGGCCGCAGGAAAGATTGGCTCTACAGTTCAGCTGAACACGCACTTTTTCTTTTATTTCCTGTGGTCAATAGTTAACAGCTTGTGGACATGTAGGTAATAATGATTTGCATCATACAATGCAATAAAAAAGAAGTACTCCTTAATGTTGATAAGGATAAAATAAGAAAATCAAGTTTATAGCCCTTAACTTTTGTGTAGTCCACTGGGAAGACTCGGAACATCGTTTTGAGTTTGACCCAGTTCCGTATTGTTATTGCCGTTATTTATGAATAATCATTAACGTATTTATGTTTTGTCCTTATTTGTCAGTTTGACTTTAACGTTTGTTAAAAAGGGACAAAATATAAAATAAATAATACAGTGCTGTTAAATCTTTCTGATTAAGGCGAGAACTGAGATGGATGTCACATTATTTAAGAGAAAGCGGTCAGTTTTCTTTAAACTAAATCTAAATATTAACTAAATATAGATTATAGACATAGAAACGTCGAGTTTTGTTTCAAAGTTTTAGCAAATTTATAATAAATTTAGATTCTTATACAAATAATATGATCAGCAGTGATCGGTTATTTGGATTCTCCCTCGCGGGATATCAAGTAGAAAAGTTAATATAGATACGACAGTTTCCCGCGATACCGAACAAATCGTTCAAAAATAAAACAATTTAAATTATTTCTAAGGAATGTTTTACTCCGATTGAGAATATTCTAATCATACGCAAATCAAAAGTTCAATTAGAGTAAGCCACAGTTGTCGTAAAAGATAATCTTAGAGTTCATGAAACAAGTCGACGAAATGAAAATTGAACCATAAATCACAGTGTGCGAACTGAACGTGGATACTTATTTATTGGATCGCCTTTGAGCTATAAGATCTATGTATTGGCACTTATACGATAACCTGTAACCTAATATTATAGTATAAATCATACAGCTTATACCTATTTATTTATAATGCAATCCTTACTCGCCGAACTTTTATCCAAACGGTACAACCTGTGTCGCTTTGGAGGCAGCAAACGAGCTGTCAGTGTAAACTCTTGTGCTCATTTGTTCGATTTAGACAAAAGAACGGAGAGTAAGTACGCGTGTCTAATTGTCTATCAGCTACTTAGATGTTTTAACGTGTAATAAAACACACACATTGTATTTTTTTGCCTTTTCTAACAACATAAAGCCCGGATTCCCGGGGCATATCCATACTAACATAATGATTGAGGTCGTTCACCCCGCGTCGAATCCAAAAAACCGATCACTGATGATCATGACTATTTATGCCCAGATGATCCACTTTACAAATCATGTCTCATTGCTGTTTGCATACGAAGAGTACGATTTTTTTGTATAAATCGTCTTAATATTTTCTTGTACTATCTGTCCACATTTATTTTTGGTTTTTTGGGACGATTGGGTAATTTAAGTCTAAGTAGTGGTTTAGACTTAAATTACCCAAGCTTCACATGAAACTTCCTACCTGTGAAATGATGATGAAATGTGTACCTTAATAAAGCATTAATCCTTACTTAACCCTTACCTTAATAAAACTCTAATTTTTGAATAAGAATAAAATACAAAAAAAAACTGCGTTATAAAACGCTGTTATAAATTTCTCCAAGACAACCTGCTGCAAATAAATACGTTCTTAGGCTTAATAAATAACGGATAACACTCAAGTATCTTTAATCACTCCGTGCGATATGTTTCGGAATACATAGGATTCCATTATCAAGCCTCGAGTAACGTGCGCGGCGATGCAGGTGGGCATATTGCTTTGCGTCTTGCCGCGCACAGCGCCCTCAAACCCACAATCAGGTTGGGGATGATCCTGTTCCGGAATCCCGGGATGATTAAGGGGCTACCCGGCATATTTCACTGTTTTTAAAGTGAATAGGCTTTGTTCAGCTCCAACCACAACGCTTGAAAAAAATATATAATGAAGCTAAGTATTTGGTCTACATTTTGTTCTACTTAATTGTCGAAAAACATAATATATCAAGAGAAAAAAAAATAACCGTAAACCCTTTTTTCTACCTTAACTCTGTATCTACTCCCTTATTATGCGTCGTAAGTACAAGAAACTAAGACAAGCAGTATATATTTATGTTTACATTAAACGCCTCTACTGATTTTTGGATAGGTTTTGTACTTTTCGAGAAAAAAGCTATTACACGCATTTTTCCGAAAACGCCGGCTCGAGATGCCTGCGCGGGCGACGGGGGCCAGTCGTGTAAGATGGCACTAGTAGTTTATAGGGTTGCGTCCTAGTACAAGCAGCTCTTCCTAGGTGACGACTTATGCTTATTGACGTATTGTATAACCGGTGAGGAAAGGAAGCGGGAGGGAAAGAAAGCTCAAATCGCCGAGGTCATTGGGATAGGGGACGGCCTTAAACAGCAGATTTTGTTCATCTAATGTAAGTGGCGGCAAGCACACCGAACTCACTGTGTCCAATATACTGTCACTACACAGTGAACTATGAATTATAGTTTCCATGCCGGGGCACTGCCCAGGCCCCAGCCATAATCTCGTTTAAATTTGGGGCACTGCCCTGTAGTTTATCTTAGGACTTTTGTAACATGCTAATATCACCGAGCACAAGTCATCGAATACACCATACATTACGTCCGTCGGAAATGCAGAAAAAGACGTAGATTTTTTTTTAATACTACGACGGTGACAAACAAGCATACGGCCCGCCTGATTGTAAGCGATCACCGTAGCCTATGGACGCCTGCAACTCTAGGGCTGTTACATGCGCGTTGCCGACCCTTTAAAAAACAGAAGGATTCACTGTATGGACAGCTGGGGACCCACGGAGCTAAGCTTGCCCCTTTAGCTGTCAACACAGAGCTCTCTTAGAGTCTCTTAGAGCTCAGGCGACCTTACTCACCAACAGAAACACAACGCTAGATTTGATTCCTATCCTTAGAACTGAAGCCCTTGGTCACTTTTTCTTCAACCAGCTATACGCGTAGCTGGCCAGCCATATATATCTGATCTGGCCAGCTTTAATAGGTAGATGTATGACATTCAAAATTAAATTTATGAAGAAAGCGTCACTTAACCCTTTATATTTTCAGGAATGTGCTGTTACAAGCAGACACTATACATACGGACAGCTTAACAAGTTTAGCCGAGTCCTAGCTGCCAACTTAAGGAAGAAATTCGGGATAAATCAAAGGGATACTGTGGGCATCATATCTCCCAATTCACCAGAATATCCTATAGTGATGTTAGGAGTCTTGGATGCTGGAGCAACGCTTACAACATTCAATCCTATTTATACAGAATGTAAGAAAACATAATGTTTTCAACAGATATATCATATTGTATAAATAAACTAAGCATTTAAATAAGAGAGATATCAATACAAGTAAATTAACGTGATTTGTTATCAAGGCGCTATGTGCATCTCTTTCCTCAATATATTACAATATAATAATAATAATAAGCCTTATTAATTGTACATAAAATAACAATTTAAAAGAAAATTAAGAAAACTGCAAACTAATTATATATCTTAAACTAAATTATTCATCTTAACCTCTTAGTTGCTTATCTGAATAGTCTGTGTAGACCCCCTTCGGGTAAAAGCCTCCTCCAAGGCACACCATTTATTTCTATCTTGAGCGGTATCTAGCCAGTTTTTCCCCGCCACTTCCACAATTTGGTAAGCCCACCTGGCACACGGCTTGCTTTTTCTTCTGGTGTCTTTTGGACCAAGCCACTTGACAGATCTTTAAGTCCATCGATCATCTCCGTATCTGGCTATATGACCTGCCCATTTCCATTTTCTTTTTCCTGAGAAAGTTAGTGCGTCGATTATTTTTGTTTTCATGCAAATGTCGACATTCCTCACTTTGTTCTTAAATCTTTAAAGCTCCTTTCTAATCTCCTTTGGGTGGTCTGAATTTTGTTTCTGGATTTTGATAATATTACAATATACTCGGTATAAAAGGAATTAGTAGGACTACTCGTACAACGAAGTGAAGGTGGGATGTAAAGAAATGGAATGGTTTATTAGAAAACACAATCGGCTCAATGAGGACGCCCTGGAGGGTAGGACGCCCTTTTAAGAACTACGTCACTTCTGTGGACAAAACATTGAAAGTTAAAATTTCGGGTACAAAATAATCAGGATTAGCATTTTTGCTGCAATATTTAAAAACAATTAGCATTTAATTGACGACCAGTAGGCGTAGTTACTAGTGACCCTGCCTGCTAAAGCCGATGGTCCTGAGTTCGAATCCCGGTAAGGGCATTTATTTGTGTGATTTACATAAATATTTGTTCCCGACTCATGAATGTTTTTTTATGTATTTATGTATTTGTATATAATATTATATCGTTGTCTGAGTATCCGTAACACAAGCCTTCTTGAGCTTACTGTGGGAATGTCTTATAATATTTATTTATTTATTTATTATTTAATTCTCTTAACTTTTGCAATGTCTGCAGACAGAAAATTTTATTCGTTAACCATACTTTGAAATATGTATGACCCACCTATGCTAGACCTATGCTAAGCAGACTATATTTAGAGAAGAATTGGATTTCTGGGGTGTAAAATTGAGATAAAATAATCATATATAAGTACAGTCCCAATATATAAGTTTAGTAAAATGTCATTCTAATTTTACAGATGAAATACAAACCCAAATCCAGCAATCAGGCCTGAAACTGATCTTTGCTCATCCTGAAATAATAGCGACAGTACGAAAAGCCTTAACACTATGCAAAAAACAAATACCTATCATCTCTTTAGACTCAGGAGCCACCAAAGCGGAAGGCACAGTATCTTTCAAAGAGCTTATAGAAGATAATCATGTCGATCTGGACATTTTGAAGAAAGTAAATGTTGAGTCAAATGATGTAGCATTTTTACCGTATTCGAGTGGAACTACGGGGTTACCAAAAGGAGTGGAATTGACTCATAAGAACATTGTGGCCAATTGTGCTCAACAAGATTCAGAAATGAAGCATTATAATCCTGACGGTAAGATAATATAAGACCAAAATAGTAAAATCCAAAAATTAACGGCGCAAACACGCTGTCCTAGGGGACGGCTACCTATTTGCGCCTTTCAGTGTCGAAACCCTGGGCCCATGGGGTCCTAGTGCCAAGGTCCTTGTCAATGAAATTTCTAAGCGCCTGGTCGATGTGTCTGGCAACCAGAGGGCTGGCAGCTACTTTGGCCAGCGGCTAAGCCTAGACATCCAAAAAGGCAACGCTGCCAGCCTTCTGGGCACTATTACATGCGAAGACGAATTAGGGAGCATTTTTTATTAATAGGTAAGTTTATTTTTCACCATGTATATTTCATCACACCTAAATTATTTTGTCAATTGTATTTTCCAACAATTTTCTTAGTCTTTATTTTTAAATTAGTAATTTTCGTTAATGTAATATACCATGTTGTACCCTAATAAATTGTGTTTGCAAAAAGGCCAATATTTATTTAAGGACTGTGATTTTTCGGGAAATTAGAAAATATTATAACTTTGGCCAATTTGACTTTTTGACTGAAAATCCATCATACAGACTACGCTAAATGGAAAACAGGTATAAATGGTATTTTTTTAGTAGGAGAATATTGTACGATAAATAATACACAGTAGAAAGTTTTAAAGGTGTTTTGATAATAAAATGGAATTATTGGCTTAAAGAACAACACGCCATAGCACGATATTGTCCCAGAAGAACGTTGAAGAAAAAAGTGTTGCCAGTTAACATTCTGACCATAAACTAAAATTAAAAATAAACTATTTGTTCTTGAGCAAATATTGTTATGCATTTGTAAAAGAAAACCGTTGAATATTTTTTTAAAAAATTGCTAGACAAAAAATCATAGGCACTGTTTGATTTATAACTCGAAAACTAAACCACACCCTGAGGTTTTACTACGGTTTTATTGTTTTTCTTTAGTAATATATTTTCCGTTTATTAATGTAAAGTTATGGCTTGACAATCAGCAGTGGTTTTAGAAATAGACCGGATCGTGCATGCCCAGATTTTATCGTGTACAGTCTTTATTAGGAACCTAACTTACATTCAGTTATAGGACATTGACATTACTCTCATCTTCTAGGTATTTAACTGCTTTATCAGTTAAATACCTAGTCAAAATACAGGAGATTTTGACTCCTAAATTTTTTCTACAAAGTTCCGTGTTCTTGCATCTATTTGTCTAAAACAAGTTAATTTCTTCAGCTCCTTACCAAGAGAACCAGCTGGTAGTTCTGCCGATGTACCACTGCTACAGCCAGAGCATCGCCACGATGCACAAGCTATGTGTTGGTATCAAGCTCATCGTCCTGCCCAAGTTCCAGCCAGACATATTTCTGAAGGCTATGAAGAATAACAGGATTAATATTTTGTATGTGGCGCCTCCTATGGGTAAGCTTTTATTTCATCGTGGAACTTATTTATCTTTTCTATCTCTTCAGAAGGTGTAGTAGTAACTGCACCTTCTATTTTGGAAAATAACCAAGTAGGTACTGTGTTCTGATTAGGAAAAAATCCAAATTATAAAATTGGGCTCAAAAAAGATTGTTTCCAGCTCGGACGATACAAAATGCTTATTTTTTATAAAAAGGAGTATTTTTCCTTTTCCCCAATCAGAGTATTACATCCCACAGTTTCCATTTAGTCCGTTTAATTATTCGTCAATTTGCCTATTTATCTCTAGAATAAGTAAGAGCAGAATAGAGTATCTCTAAAACAAGGAAAGGAATTGCCGTACTTTGGATTTTTATAGATATTCGGCATGGAACACTCGGTTGGGGTATCTTTTTCAGTGCAATCATAAGTACGGCAGTTACTTTCCTTTTATTAGAGATACTCTATTCTGCTCTTAAGTATTCTAGAGATAAATAGGCAAATTGACGAATAATTAAACGGAGTGATACGCGCCCTATGTTTAATAGCTTTGTATTTCCCAGCCCTGCTCACCGGGGACCTTGGTCACTTTTTCTGTAGTATATGACATCTCTTTCAATTTATAGCTTTGTATTTGACGAAAAATACGCTATTATAAATAATTTTAATGTCATTGGCCTTGCATAGGTATAGGAGAAGAAATTATAGCTAATTATTACGATATTAAATATAACGGCACCCCTAAGTGGCTCAGTAGATTGTATCTGTCTAAAAATATTTTAATTAAAGACTGACAAACCAAACCATACCGAACATCTCCTTTTTAAAAGGCATATACATTTTAAAAATATATATTTTATTGCCAGACTTGGTTTGTCAGACTAAAGATACTTTTTGATGATCAAATCCAAATGAAAGTATCAACTTAAAGTTACCAGGTTTAGGTATGTTTTGACCATTGTCAGAGCGTTTGCATACGTACATTTTCTGAGTAATTGCATATTCAAGAAGTACTGTATGTTAATAAGGAAATAACAATAAGTACTCGTATGTTTAATTTGTTTGAATCAATGACTGCAACTGCTGTTAATCTATCAACAACCACATAATGTGTTTGCTAAACATAAAATACTTTTTGAATTTTGGCCCGGCTACTATGATACCCGCTACTGGGGTTCTCTGGTGCACTCTGAGGTTCTCTATGATTCTGAAGATAAAACAGTTATCGAGTGACGATCACGTAGATACCAAATGTTTCTAATCTTATCTTATCTTATTCAGGGTCAGATGCAGACTCAAGCGAATACACTTCGACCCCTGTATCCGCTCGGGTCTGCGGTGCGAGGCTCCACTCAAGAGCTTGCACAACCATCTCAATGTGACGGGTGATGCAGCTCAGGGGTGGTGCTCTGAGTTCCTTTGGCTCCAAGTATCCTGCGCTAAAGTCATTCTCTTTGTCTGGCGAGAGCGTGACATTCACACATTAAGTGTTTCATGGTTTTATCTTCTTCGCCACACACCCAACACTCAGTATTGTCTATGAGTCCCGTTTTGGCCAGTACACCTCCCACATAATGACCTATAAACACCCCTGTAATATTTTGGAGCTGTCTGCTGCTACGTTTCCAAAGCTTTTACTCCAATCCGAGTACTCCAGTACCCACCGAAGTAATTAGATTTGATTCAATAAAATGTTTTAATTAGTTTTTTATATATTTTCAGTACTGTTCCTCGGGTCACATCCTCAAGTAACTTCTGGAATGTTTGAACACATCACATGCATGATGTGTGGTGCTGCACCCCTGGCTCGAGCTGATATTGACAAGATGTTTGACAAAGCCAAGGTACTTTTAATTTATCATTTATACTTCAACAGCTTATAAGGTCAATGACCCTCAGTGCGAAGCAATTGGAAAAGTTTAAAATTTTGGAAAAATAATCATCTTGTATGGAGATATGCGCAGTTTAATAACACTAGACTCTGCTCATAGTGTTGTGTTTCTATTGGTGAGTATGGTCACCAAAGCTCATTTGTGTTGACAGCTGGGGACCCACGGAGCAAAGCTTGCCCCTTTAGCTGTCAACACAGCGAATCATCCTTTTATTTAAAGGGTCGGCAACGCGCGTGAGGCGCCCCTGGAGTTGCGGGCGTCTGTGGGCTGCGGTGACCGCTTCGCATCGTGCGGTCCATATATTTGTTTGTCACCGTCGTAGTATAAAAAAAACCGGAAAGAATTCTAAAACCCATTGAAATGTGTTCTGTTACCAATTTTTAGAGCTGCTAACTCACCTTTTTTCACATATCTTTAATGTACAGATTCGACCCTACTCTGCTTTATTATTACTATATTATATGTATACATTGTTACATTACGATACTAAATGTCACGGTAACTTCAAAGAGCCCATTTGTAGTACTAAATGATTACTTTGTATTGATTTCAGCGCGAGGTAGAATTCGCTCAAGGTTACGGTCTGACTGAGACTTCTCCACTGGCTACCGCAAACCCACTTGGGTGTAAAGATTACACGACTGTAGGCAGTGCTCTGCCTAATGTGGAGTTACGAGTTGTGGATGGAGAAGAGAGAAATTTGGGCCCTAACGAGGTAACTAGAGAGAACTATTTAAACCGGGAGAACTAGTGATTCTGAGTTTAGTTCCGAAGACCAAATTTGTGCGAAAAGAACTGCCACATGAGATTCTTAGATATTTAAAGTATGATACGTCATAGTTTGAAGGTAACATAAGCGACGATATGTACAGTTATAAACTCGTTAACTTGTAGAAACCTGTTTGGAATTGTAAGCGAAGCTCGTTATATCAATACAGTCATGTAAGCCTGTACATACATGGCGACCCTCCCATAACATAAACACATAACCCACTATCGCATCACCTTAATCATTCCAGGTGGGAGAGTTATTTATCAAAGGACCGAACGTCATGAAGGGCTACAAGGACAATCCAGAGGGCAACCGTCAAGTATTTGCAGAGGATGGGTGGTTGCGTACTGGAGATCTCGCCTCTATTAATGAAGCGGGACGAGTGATTATTGCTGATAGATTGAAAGAGTTAATTAAGGTGAGTCAAATAATGAGTGATTACCGATAATCCTAACGGCAACAGACAGTTTTCCGCAAAGAATCGGCTGAAGGGGCTGCGTACTGGAGATTTCGCTTCTATTGATGAAACGGGACGAGTAACTATTGCTGATATATTTAAAGAACTAATTGAGATGAGATAAATAATAAGTGATCATCGATAACCCTAAAGGCGACAGACAGTTGTTCGCAAATTACAGGGGGCTGCGAACTAGAGAACCCGCCTCTATTGATGACTCGGGACGAGTGACTATTGCTGATAGATCGGAATAAGTAATTAAAGACTGATAATGACTGATCATCGGCAACCCTGAGGACAACCGGCAGGTGTTTGCGGAAGATGGTTGTCTGCGTACTAGAGAACTCGCCTCTATTGGTGAAATGGGACGAGTAACCATTGCTCATTGTAAATTAAAGTGAGACCAATAATGTAGCAGGCCATGTGGAAACGGCAATATCGTAGTATTAGAAGAAACATACAAAATATTAAGATTTTACATACTTTCGATATATTATTACGTATATAAGAGCTCGTTTTTTGCCTCTCTATCGCTGGGCTCTGCCATTAACTAGTGGGAGACGACTAGACGCTATCAACTTTATACTGTTCATAGATGCCAGTAATCGTAGCATCGCCATCAGGTGATTCGTTTGCTCGTTAATATTTTACCTTTGAAAATCAGATGTTCATAACTTTGCTTGCAATTCCAGGTCAAAGGATACCAAGTACCGCCAGCGGAATTAGAAAACGTCATCAAGCAACATCCAGCAGTATTCGACGCATCAGTCATTGGCATTCCTGATCATTACTCTGGAGAAAAACCCAAAGCTTTTGTGATGCTCAAAGAAAGAGCGAATGTGACCGAAAATGAAATAATGGACTTTGTCAATAAAAGAGTCGCACCTTATAAGAAAGTAAAAGACTTGTCGTTTATCGATACCATACCAAAAAGTCCGTCCGGTAAAGTCTTGCGACGTGTTCTGAAAGAAATTAATGAAAATAATAGATAAGTAAGCGTGTGTATAATATCAAAATTTGTAAAAACGTGTTTCAAAGAAATTTATATAATAAGTAACTACAATTTGAAACGGGATACTTGGCACTGTTCAAGTGAGAAAGCGGACGGTAGTAGTGCCAGTGACAACACAAAAAATAAGTGAACCCGTAAGAGGGTAGATCGCTATGGTGTGAGGGTAGATCATAACTAGAAAACACAACATGGCGCTTTCAACAGAGCTGAAATATAGGGTGCTCAATAAAACAAACAGACATGGTAAATATCCCGTTGTAAATTGTAGTTGTAATGCAAATGACCATGTCAGCCTAAAATCGTAATTAATATAATGATTATAATATTTTAAAGTGTTCTTATCTTTTGCATTCCTAACCACTGTGAGAGAAAAGGTTGCCATATGATAAGATATGATAGAATAGGGTCAAAACTCTAGGTCCATGGGGTCCCAGCGCGCAAGTTTTTTGTACAAATCGCGCAACGCCTGGTTGATGTACGAGTAACTGGTGACCGAAGAGCTAGTGGCTTCCTCGCACAACGTATCAGCATTGCGATACAATGAGAAAATGCCGCCAGCATCCGAGGTACAACGCCTCAGTTAGAGGTAGGGAGGTACATAAGTTACACTTACTGTATAATATATTTAGGAAATAAATGATTGAATCCGTATTTTTCTTGAGTATTTAGATGTGGACTAGGCCACATAGCGTATTTCTAGAAGGATATAGACGTTGATGATATTGACTCCGCGTTCCCTCTCGCAGTCTCGGGAATATACGTAAGTAAGATGGCAATAGTTTTTGAAACAAATACAATACAAAAGGCCTACTTGCAGAATAAATTTTTGAATTTTCAATCCCGTGTTTTCCAGAATAATTTTAATACAGTGCCTATCCAAAAAGGTAGAATATAGTGAAGTGATTAGAAGTTTGCTTGAATAACTTTTAAACTGTGGTACCTAGTTAACTTACGTTTTTAAGTTAATTTTAAACAAGTTTCAAGGCGAATGGTACGTGGGTAATAGTACCGATGTTAGTAATGATTAAAAATCGACTTCTTTTATCGACATCGATAAAAAAATCTACCCATCACAAACATTTCAACTTTAGAACATAATCGTTTGGTATCCGGAATAGAACTACATTCATCAACACAAGAGATTGTTAGAATTTGCTTCAATTACTATATATTATAGTAAACCTTGAAAATACTATAGGTATGTCCATTTTACTTGGGTAAAATGGATATTGTTGCTCAGGTCAGGAGACGTAGATTAAAATCTGAAAAAGTAAAAAAAAATGTTATGAAAAAGATGTAATATACTACAGAAAAAAGTAATGAGCAAGGTCCTCGGTGACCAGGGCTGGAATCGAACCAGCTACCTTGCTTGCTTTCGCGGCAGACGCCCTAATCTAAAAGTTAACCATTATGCAGTTCGATGCAACTTTCGATTAAGGTATCATTAATGTATGTGCAAGACCTTTCACTTTTCTGTTCGGTGTATAATGATACACATATTATTTCGTTAGTATATTTATCTATCTGCAAACAATCACGTTATAAACAGTGTTTTCTAAAATTTATTTTCTATTGAATCTAGGTATTTATTTTTGTCTTGAGTTGCTTCCTTCCAAGTATTTTATGTCGACCTCTACCAAGCTTTTGTGGGACTAAATCGATTACTCTAAAAGTGTCGCAAAGCATATATTTATTGACTTTGTTTAGTAAACATTATTTATTATTTTTATTGATTCAACCTGCAATAAATCCTAAAGTGGTTAGGTATTTTTATTATCATCAAAAAATTGCCAGCAATTACCTGTTTACAGTTTACTTTATTCTGATTCAAATAGTAATTATTTCCCTACACATACAATATTATTACTTTTGTTTAATATTGAAATCCGGTTCCGAGTACACGTCACGTAGAAAGCGTAATACAATACGTGTTTTTGCGAAAACAAGTTTCTTAAGAGCCGCATATTAACAAGGCTGTTTACCAACAATATTCAGGTTGTCTTTTTATCTATTCGTATCATCAATTTCATAGTTGTTAGAATATGATAGCCGCGGAGAAATGAGACCTGCGGGCCTAAGATGGTTATCCACGAATGTCATAAGATAATGCTATAAGTTGATAAACTGACAAGTTGCACGGATAGCGCGACGGTGACAGCTGCCAAATGCAAAAACATTTGACAGAACTGTTTAAAATTAGCAGAAATCCCCGCTGGAGGAGCATGACGTCTTAACGCGATTCAGTTCAGCATCTAAACCGAGTTTCCATACAACTGGGGCCTTACTATGACGTCTTAACGCGATTCAGTTTAGGCACAGTTGTATGGATGCGACTCAGTTTAGGTCGTTTGCATTGCGTTAAGACGTCATGGTAAGGCCCCATTAGCCTAAACGCAACCTAAACTGAATCGCGTTAAGACGTCGTGGTAAGGTAAGGCCCATATAGAGGAAACTGCCGGGAAGATATACAGTCGGACATACGAGAGCATTTCTACAAACAGAGACCTTGGCTAAGTATATTATGTGGGTGATCTGGTCTAGAACCACGAAAATCGAACGATCGATAATTTATATCTGCTGTCACACTTGCTTATTCAAGTGATAAGGATCGAGGTTTCCGTTAATGCCAATTAGGGCGTGTAAACCGGTTTTTAATTGTATGGAAAACCGGTTTATGGGTAATAAGGGTCTCGGGTCTACTCGACTTCGTCTCGTTCTGTAACGGCGACCCTCAAGGTTTAAGAACCAATTATGAACTGTTGCATACGCTAGTTTTTCTACGACAGCTAAATAGCGTAAAAAGGTAATCTAGAAAGGTGGCAGAATGTGGAAGATGTGGATATAAATTAAAAAAAAAACATCAGTGCTCATATAAAAGAATACTGTATTATATATTGTACAATAGTACTTAGTAATGTTCTAAAAGTAAGTAAGAATATTGTATTGTTGTAAAAGTACCGATACTTCTTAAACACTATTCAATCTCGTGACAATTGTCGTAAAGTCATCACCAAGAAATTAGCTACTTATTGACGATACATTACTGTTTTATTTTAAATAATCGTAATGGTGGCAAACAAGCACACAGCCCGCGTGATGGTGTGCGGTTGTCGTAGCCTATGGACGCCTGAAACGCCAGTAATTCATTCACATAGTTGTGTTGTTTAGTGTTTAATATTTAAGAAGAATGTGTGCTTGTTTTTCTTTCCTTTTTTTTTGTATTCTTGTGTTTGTGACAATAAATAATTTTCTATTTCTATTTCTATTCTATTTCTATTCATAGGAATTGTCACATTTATCAGCGTGGTGAAATTAGGGGTTTAAAACTTTGAGTAGCAATCCAACCAGACGGAGTAGCAATCCAACCAGACGGAGTAGCAATCCAACCAGACGGAGTAGCAATCGACAGGCCTGCCCCTCTGCCGAATGGGTATGACATAGTATCATACTCATTGTATGGGCTCACCCTAGGCCACTGTAGGACTGTGCCATAGTGACGCTATAAATCAGATTGTATGAAATCTCTTGCTGCTTGTCATTTTGACATGGTTCTAGAGTGACCTAGGGTTCCAATTGGTTGACTGTACATTTGCCTCTCCCCTGCAAAAATGGGCAGGCTTTTTTGTATGGAATATGACAGACCTTGCCAGTTCGGCTGATTAAAGTCAATGGGTGAACGGCTGGCAGCTATTTTGGCCAGAAGATAAGCCTGGCACATTGCACGTAGAACCGATGGCCGTTGGGGCGGAAAGGTTCTCGAGTGGCGACCCCGTACCGGAAGGTGATGGTGGGTCGCAGGAGTCCGCTGGATGCGCGTGGCGCAGGACCGGTCATTGTGGAAATCTTTGGGGGAGGCCTATGTCCAGCAGTGGACGTCTTTCGGCTGAAATGATGATGATGCCTGGCTATCCAAAGAGGCAACGCTGCCAGCCTCCTGGGCACCATGAGCCACGAAGGTGAAGACTATTTTTTATTATACTTTATTTTAAGTTTAGTAATTCTCACCAACCAGGATGTCATTAGTTTAACACCGTATCCTGCTTTAAAAAACGACGTTGGAAACTTGATTTGTTTTTTACTTTTTATTTAATGATATTGTTATTTTCGCTTCACCTAACATTATCTGGGTAATTCCACGGTTTTATTGGAGTGATAAACAGAACGTCTTTAGAATTTCAAAGTCGATTTTTTTTTATTTGTTAGTAATTTTGCTAATCGGAGCCATCGACATAAATTAATAAATGAATAAATATTACGGGACAATTTTACACAAATCGACCTAGTCCCATGGTAAGCTCAATAAGGCTTGTGACGTGGGTACTAGACGACGATATATGTATATAATAGATAAATGCATATAAAAAATTTAAATACATTCAAAACATCCATAACACAGGAACAAATATTCGTGATACTAATAAACACACAAATAAATGCCCTGACCAGGATTCGAACCCGAGACCTCCTGCTTCGTAGGTAGAGTCACTACCGACTAGGCTAGGAGGCCGTTAATAGAAATAAATTGACAGAAGGCCTAGTATAAAAATTGTACGATATTACCGCGCGTTAGCGTATCGGGAGTTCAAATTATGTTTGCCGTTTATTTAAATCATCCGGCAACTTTCATATTTTGACCCCTCGATACGCTAACGCGGTCGAGGAGTTAATGTCGTACAACTTTTATACTAGGCCTTCAGATTTCTAGGTTAGACAGTAAAGTAAATCGTTTTATGAAGTTGAACAACGTTAGTTCGACGTCAGACAGAGTTCCTGATGAATATTGATAAGTAATCCGTTTAATTTTAATTACATAACCTGATTGAGCTTACGTCAGCCCGGGTGGTGAGAATAACGCATAGAAAAAGTTATATAGGTGTATTCCACGCAAAGGTCTACTTTTATCGGCGACGTGACGCGTATGGAAGTTATCATAAAGATGTCCATAAATCTTTAAAAATACCGATGAATTTATCACTGCGTTAATAATGTTACTATGCTAGCTAACTATATCAGCTTCTTAGCCTTTTTAAAAGTATTCAGAAAATAGTGTCAAGTACCCGACACTTTCGTGGAATAGCTCTGTATAATAATTATGTTCTTTTTTCAACCGTTTTTATATGGAGGAGACAAAATTTTGTAACAACCACCAGTTGCAGGCGTCCATAGGCTACGGTGACCGCTTACCATCAGGCGGGCCGTATGCTTGTATGTCACCGTCGTAGTATTAAAAAAATTGATAACATATACAAAAAGTATTATTTTTAAGCAGAAATTATATTTCTCCGAAAGGGAGGAAAAGTGGAAAAATATGACCTCGGGCGGGACTCGAACCCGCGACTCTGAGATACCAGCTCATGGGTCTTCCAACTGAGCTACCGAAACCACACCCGTAGCCCCAATTTCTCCACCATATCCCTCGTATCTTCGAACACAATTCTAATAAAATTCATATTAATTTAAAAACATTTTCGTTAATTGATCAAATGATAGCAGAAAAAGTGTTACGCAAAATGCCTCAATTTTGATAATATTTCCTCATCATGGTGCGCTTTTAAATAGGTTTATCTTAACAAACAAGTACAATTATAAATTGAAAGAGATATCATATACTACAGAAAAAGTGACACGGTGAGCAGGGCTGGGATCGAACCAGCGACCTCCTGCTTTCGCGGCAGACGCCCTAACCACTGAGCTACCCGATAACGGCAACCAGAGTCCGAAATTTTTTAAGTATATACAATCCTTTCTTATTTTAAACGATTAAGGTGCGCTCCGCCAAGCCTACAGCCTAGACTTACGCCCTGTGCTGCCCTCCAGATAATCTTTACAGATTATTTTCAACTAGAAGTGAGAGATGGCGCCACCATACTGTACAATTGTAAAAAAGTAAAAAAGAAAGAAAGAAAAACGTTTATTCGGGACTACAGAAAAAGTGGCCAAAGGTGGGGACCTTTGGCCACTTTTTCTTCACCGGGGGGTGAGCAGGGCTGGGATCGAACCAGCGACCTCATGTTTTCTGAAAGGTGCAGATGAAAAGACGGAACAAGTACAACATTGTTTACATTTCAAGCGCGTTCCATCACACGGTTCATAAACGCATGACCTTATTTGTATTCGGCGTGTTTCCCCGCGGATCTTGTTTTGTTTACATCGCAACCTCGACATCAGCTGACTCACATCGCATTCCGAACTCGTCCTTCGTAAGTCTACCCGCACACTAGATAGCGTTTGCGTCCTGTGTACTTACCATGAGTTGTAGTCGCCATCAGATATATCGGAGCGTCCGAGGCGTTCACAAATATCTGAACACGCCTCTATTGTCAAGACGTTAGAGTGCTTGTTCAGATATTTTGAACACTTCGGACGCTCCTATATATCTGATGGCGACTGTACGTAACCGTATTTGATAGCGACTACTGCGTCATTCGTAAGTATGTCCGTCTCGCCCCTAGTACTTCTCATTATCACTATCACTACATTGTATAAAGCAAAGTCGCTCCCCGCTGTCTGTATTTATGTATGCCTAAATCTTTGAAACTACGCGACGACGGATGTTGATGCGCTTTTATTAATAGATTGAGTGATTCAAGGGGAGGGTTTGTATGTATAATATATGGATAATATAGTAGCAAAACACTGATAATTTTAGAGGTTTCTAAGTGAAGTAAAAAAACACATTTTTTGGCGCTTACATTGCAAACGCTGGCTGAACGCTACGAGCCATCTCGTCGAGATGTATTAAGTCATGTAACAACTTAGTCATTACACTTTAAATCTCATCTCATTTGCAAAGGTTCGTCAACCTATTTCAATAAACATGCATTTATGATTACTGACACGCCAGTTGCATATAAAAGCGTGTTGATATAATGACTTTAGTACCTACTCAGTAGTTTACTTATATAACTCAATTGAAATTACTATTACATTGCTGAAATGAGTAGTCTTTGGTTTAATAATTGGAGTCGCCAACACCGCTACATTCCAGGGTCAAGTACCTAAGAAGCCATCACATTTGGGTAAGTTATTAACCTCCATATAATATAAACTTACAAATTCTATACAAGTAATTTTTTCTCCTTTACCTTACTCCAGCACTTATATTTGTCAATTAGATGACTGACAGCGATATTTAAAAAGTATACATTATTACGTTGTCTATGGTATTCCATAAACTAAACGATGCTCTGTTATTTTTTTTTGTTTCTATAGTAAGCACACGACGCCGACGTCTTCCACATCCTGCCACCATTTAAGATACCGCTTTTTCGCTATATTACTGCCGTAGAAGAACTAGTATATGCTACAGCTCATAATTGGTTCTCAAAATTTTCGGGTTTATTATTTAGCGACCCTAGAATTTGAATAACTCTTTATATCACTATTGCATAAACTACTATTATATTTTATATTTTTCTTACAAATGCCAATGTCACACTTCCAGATAAGGACGAACAATAAATATAAATAGTGTATAAATAATGGTGTTTGACTATAGGGGTTTTTGGAGGCTCATTCGAAGTTTTAAATCTCAACTTGTTATGGTTATGTTACACTCGATAGATCCTTAGCAATAGCGAACCTTGCTCTGGCTCTAAAATATGTTATCGATTTTGACCCTTAAGCTTTGACATACGCTCTGAGATGTATACGTATACACGTAAATGGCATCTCGTTATCACTTATTGACTTGCGCACAAAATCATTGTAAGTATAATTTCGACTCGCACTCGGTCGGTTTTATCAAATATAGTTTGACAAGGCTCTGTTCTCATTCGTGCATAGTCAGAGAGAGTCATGCTGTCTTTATCATACCCTCGTATTGGCACTCCGAAAAAAGGGAGACATGTATATATTAAAAAAAACTATCAGACTTGGTTTGTCCAAATATAGGTATTTACTGTGTTTTACTGTAAAGCCAGTTATCTCGAAAACTGCGTCGGTTGAGCATTATAAACAAGCTTCAAGAAACATTAATAAAGTTACTTGATTTAAGTTATATAATAAATTATATCTAGTAAACATGTTGAAGTTAGTTATCATATGCTTAATGGTTGAAGTAGCTATGGCCGCTACAGCGATAGGAGTTCCTCCAAAGAAACCTCCACATTTGGGTAAGTTTCAAAGCTTTTTAAAACCTCGCAACATACATTTTTGCAATCAGTTAAGGTTGTAAGGTAAATTTATTAGTATACTCGATTATCCGTTTTAGGGCTTTGGGTTCTGATTAGGCAAAGGAATGAGAATTTCTTTTGATGCGTTTTTTTTGTATGCATTACTCGTACGACTTTACACATTTTTTTTGGACTAAAGCTTTTCTGCACCACTTTTTCTATTTAGATCCCGATGCTTATAACGAATTTTAGACAAATCACTAGCATTTTTGTTAAACCTTGGTGCAGTTTATGTACAAATACTTAGTTTATAAAATAGTTTAATTTTATTATTGACTAGATAAGCTTAAAAAACCCAAAAACTAGCGGCACAGTGGACCCTGACCGCATACCAGCAGCATTCCTCTATATCTACATATTATTTACATATAAAACGCACGTGTTGGCACCTCCATTTAGCTACTATATACGTCACGCCGGTTACTCATAAGCCAGTCGCATCTCAACCGCGCAGAGAGCCTTGCCTTGAGCATAATATAAATATTAGATATATCGGAATATAAACAAGTGATAATGTCGAAATTAGTTTTCTTTTGTTTAATGATTGGTGTAGCCAGTGCTGCCACGTTTAGAGGGAAGTTGCCGAAAAAACCAACACATTTAGGTAAGCTTGTCAGTTTTTAAGTGTTGTGTTTTGAATTCAAAGTATACAGGATTTGTGATACGGTTGAATGTTTTCTACATGGATAAAAATGTCTAGTTAACCTCAACAGATTTTTTGTATTAAGTACTAGCTTTTGCCCACGACGTCTGCGTTGAATTAAAATAAAACTAACCTAAATATGTCCTCCCCAGGAGCCAAACTATCCCCATACGTAATTTCATCTTGATCAGTTCAGCGTTATTTGCGTGAAAACGTACCAGACAGATGGACAAAATTACTTTCGCGTTTATATTATTAGTATGTATATGTGACAACTAGACTAGACTTTTTAAACTCATTAATAGAAAAAAGTGCTCGTTGCAATATTCTAGTACTAGTGGCTGTGAGCTGAACAGTCAACCAATTGGAACCCTAGGCCACTCTAGAACCATGTCAAAATGACAAGGAGTAAGAGATTTGTTACAATCTGACTTATAGCGCCACTATGACATAGTCCTACAGTGGCCTAGGGTTCCAATTGGTTGACTGTACACCTCTAAGGATAGTAGTGGTATTTGTCATAAAGGAAAGCACCTTTGGGATCTATGACGCTTAGGACAAATAAATAATTTTGTATTTTGTATTTTGACCATTGTACCAATTCTCGACATTTTAAAAATTTCCAAAAACTGAATCGACTTTTTTTGTTACTAACGAACTTGCTCACAAAATTTCACAAGAATTGGTTGATAAATGCGACCTGTAGAGGAGAACGAATGGACAGACACATGAAAGCATTGCCCAAGCTGAAAGGGAGACGCTTCGCTCGCTCGGTCAATTAACAGGAATATATATGCTGTCTTAATATAATTAATTGGTGTTGATACTGAGACTTTATGTGCTTGCCACGAGTTTGGAATTTACTGTAAACATCTATAGTGGCTAACGTCTGCGTCAGCGTACGTACGGTCAGTGTATCTTTCTCGCACTTGCGAGTGGAAGCGGGATGCGACTATAGATAACGTGTCGAAATCTATACGCATGGCAGACACTAAACTATGAACTTTAGATGATAAACTTAGTGATCTTTGATTATTTATGATGAATAGTAAACAAGCTTTTTATAAAACGAATCAACAACGAATGTAAGTTTACGTATTGGAAAATTAAACTATTTGTTGACACAAATCAAATTATTTTATTTTATATTTTTTGATTTGTTATTAAAGTAGTAACACTACTATATATATAAATTATAAATTGAAATAGATGTCATATAAGTACTAAAGGAAAAGACCAACACCGACGAATGCCAATCCGAGGATCGAACTCGGGTCTTCAGCTTACGCGGCTAACGCCATAACCACTAGGCCAACTGGTCCTATCGAAATGCCGGCGAATTTCTCGAGTATATGCAATCTTAGTAACAGGCAAGACGCCCGTGGCCATTTTTCTATTGGAAAATTGTTTTTAAGTAACTTTACTGGCAAGTAATTTTGTTCCCTTTGTCGGCGTATATACGTACAGAATGAAAAAGGCTGTCTTTTACAAATCGGTGGCATCCCACCGGCCGGAACAGCTTTCATTCATTTCAATTGGGGCATTGGCCCCATTATAAAAGTTGTTCAAAATGACTTAATTCACCGTGTAGACTTTGAACGGTCCTTTTTATATTTATGAAAAGCTTAATTAATTAAAAAACTAAATATATTATTATATACTTGCCATAATAGTCGTTTGGCAGAATGAAGAAAGTGGGTTAGGTTAGAGTTTTCTGCAAAATATTATGTGACAGATTAATTGTGCGTCTATTGTTTTTTGCGTAGCGTTTTGGAGTTTGGACACGGTTTGAATTCGCTTTATCTATGAGCGATAAATATCTCGAATATAGTTTTTTATCTGAAAATATTTATTTAATTTTTATTTTTATATAAGAACGTTTATTAATTTAAATAACAACAAATTTAAACAAAGACCTTAAAATAAAACTTACCTAAATAAAAATTAAAAAGGAAACATAAAAAATAAAAAAAACTTACCTATAAATTAAAAAAATGCCCCAAATCGCTGCCTAGTGGAAGCGTGCCCAGAATGCTGGCAGCATTGCCACGTTGTATGGCAATGGCAATGGTGATCCGCTCTGCTAGACTATATGACCCAGCCCCCTGGTCACGCGTCGCTTCGAATATCCTGCGGCTGCATTCTTTAAACACTCTGTGGGCGCTTTCCCCCCAGGGCCCCAGAGTCTCAACCTCAAACGGCTCAAATATGCATCCACTATTTATGGATGCATACTTGCGCCGCTTGAGGGACTCGGCCGAATTTGCAGCTGAACCGGCCCTAACTGCCTCGAAGATGGGACAGCGTCAGAGAATCTACACAAGTCGCGTCCCAAACCAGTGGCCGTCCCATCTTCCAAGGCACTAATATTGGCACAAAGGTTCTTGTGGTCTGCGCCGCTTAGGACCTTTATACCAATTTCCGCCATTTTGAAAATTTATAAAACTAAATTGACAAATTATAATAAACAAACTTGTTTACAAAATTTCACAAGAATTGGTTGATAAACGCGACCTGTAAAGGAGAACAAATGGACTGACACATGATAGCATTTCTGAGAGTATATTATGATTACATTACTAACATCACCATGATTACCAATACAAAATCAATAAGTGCTTATTCATTACGACCTTCACGAATGATTCACCAAACTAATCAGTTATTCAAAGTATAGCATCATAGTTCCGTTTTTTTGACAGCAAACTGTTTTTCTTACTAGAAAGAAAACAAGTGACGCGTTCATCCGGATCCGGGTACGAGGAATTTGGAAATTCCAACTAAAAGTTGATTTTAAATTCTAACATTTAATTTGACGACTGACCGTGAACTCTATCTTTATGGGATTAAAGTCTACTTTCGTGGAACGGATATTGGAAAGACGCGGGTCGTGTGTTCTCACTGCTTACGCGAATACAGCACGTATTTAATCGCTGTCAATAACCTAACTTTTTAGTTTTTAATGAAATCTTTAGGATTAAGTAATTTATCTTATATTTTGTATTTTTTTATTTATCATATTCTAACTAGAAATCTGTAAGGAACATTTAACAGTACTTATTTAAAACGGGTCGCTTACGTAATTTTTGAGCATGAGTGTAATCAAATTACGTAAGTCGATTTTAAACAACTTTCTATATAAGACCAATTTTGATAATTCCTAGGGGAATAAAGCTCAGTTGGCAAGATATAATTTTGGATTGGTTAACATAATTGGTTTTACATGATTTTTTCCTCCTAGCCTAGTTGAAAGTGACTCTGCCTACAAAGCAGGAGGTCCCGGGTTCGAATCCTAGTCAAGGCATTTATTTGTGTGTTTATCCAGAAAATTAGTTCCTGAGTTATGGATGATTTTAAGTATTTATATTATTTATCTATTATATATATATCGTCGTCCCTATTATATATACCGTGGGAATAGGTCGATTTGTGTAATCTCTCACTCTAAATTATATCTCGTTTATTCATTTTCTTTCTTAGGTTAGGTTTATTATATTAATTTATTTCTATAATGAAAAAGTAGCTCGCGATGGTTTCGGAACGACGAAACTAAATACATATTACATCGGTCGACAACCTGCTAAAATGACGCTAATGACATCCGTCAATACAACCGGATCCGGGCTTTCCCAGTGCGATAGAAGATCTTGCGCAGGCGCAGACTCATTTGAAATGTTTGGATTTCACTAAGACTAATTTATTATTGTGACTATAATATAATTTGAAGGTTTATTTCGAATTTGCGTTTTTGATTGTACTATATTTTAATGTTTTTAAAACTTTTTAATTATTATGGGTTTTGTACCGTAATGATTTTTTAGATACCCTTTTATTAACTTTTTCAGTATTTGGAGTGTTTAAAGGATGGCTGTTGATCTAGTTAGATTTACTACTTAAGTATACGTCTTCAAAGTTGTTCCAAACTTTAAATAAATACTTACCCACTGATTTGTACAATAGACATAGCTCAATGACTTCAAACAACAAGTCATAGTATAGGGAGTTTTTGCAACCCTTATTTTGCGAGTTGATTATCTTGGCCCATAGGTTCTACCATCGAGAATAAAATCTGGACGTGTCCTACAAAATATCAATCTGATTTGCTAAAATGTATGAAATATCTAAAAAAACGCGATTCTGAAGTTGATCCCATAGTAACAGTTAATCAGTATGGCCAACATCACCTCGCACATTATGGCTAAGGCTTGAAATAGAAACACATATTTCACAAAAGGGTATCGAGGTCGGCGATAGGAGGTTGACAAACCTTCGATTCACAGACATCGTGCTCTTCTCAGCATCCGCGATTGAACTGCAAGTCATGCTACAAGAACTTAGCGACGCAAGCCTTGAGGCCGGTCTGACAATGGTCCAAGACCCAGTTAATAACCAACAGCGCGAGACACAGGGTGACGGTGGATGGATCATTTTGCAATATGTCGACGAGTATACCTATCTGGACAAGATAGTCTCCTTCACAAATCGCCAGGAAAAGGAGATCGATAGGAGGATCGAAAACGTCTGGAGGAGCTTCTGGTCCATGAAATAACTCTTGAAAGTTAAATTCCTAATTGCACTGAAGCGCAAGCTCGTCGACATATGCTCTTTGCCCTACGCCGCCCACGTTCACTTAACTGAGGCGCAGAAATCCCGGCTCAAGTTTTGTCAAAGGGTAATGGAGCGGAGTATCCTAGGTGTGACAGAGTGAGGAACACAGAGCTGCGCTCCAAAACCCAAATCATCGATGTTGGGAAGACCGCCAGGCTAAACTGGGACTGGGCTGGACACGTCTGCCGGATGAATGAGGACAGATGGGCCAAAGTATCCACTAGCTAGCATTCCCGGGATATTCGTAGCAAAGGCAAACCGAGAAAGAGATGGAGCAGACTTGGATGCGATTCTTGCCCACCACAGGGAGGATTGGATAATGAGAGGATAGGTCTTTGCCCAGCAGTTACACACACAGGCTATTAAAAAAAAACACCAATTATATATTGGCCTCTAGAAAGTTTCCCCTCCCCAAATTAATGATAAAACCAGTCCCAAATCCGTCTCATATTATATTGACAATCGTTTTTTAAGAACCAGTTTGAGAATGCGATAAAATCAGCATCGAATTTTAACGCCACCCGCCATTGGGATTCCTCAAAATAAATTAAAAGGCAACAAACGACCTCACGGTGTTTACAAATGAGACGACCCTGACCTTCGGGTGACCTCTGGTGAAATATTTTATCATCTATAAATTATTGCAGAATTATCGGAAGGGGCGAAGTAAACAGATATTGACAGTAGTACAGTCACGAAAGCAGCTGGCGCAGAAAATGTATGAAGCAGTCATTAATTTCATTGACATTCGGCGCCAGCTCTCGTGATTCAATCTGTACTTAATTTCCTCCTTTAAACGCCAAAACAAATTAAAAACATAAAATGCGTAAATATGTATCAATATTGCAATAAGTACTTACATTACGAACTTTAATAAAATTGCGCTCATAGTCTAGTACCACGAAAATCGAACTATTGCGGATTTGTATCTCCATCTCTGTCACACTTGTATATATATTCGAAGTAGGAAAACTAATCCGACGCGTCAGGCATCAGTTCGCCTATGGTACAACGCGTGAAACGTCCAGGCGGACACCGGTTTTAGTTATCCCTAAACATAGACTGGCGAAAAGCGGTAACTATTTTCAAATTATTGGTCCGCGTATTTATAATAAGCTCCCGTCTGAAATAAAGGATGCCACCTCGGATCTCATTTATATAAATAAACTGAAACGTTTCCTCATCTCTAAGGCGTTCTATTCGGTAAACGAATTTTTAGAGGTGTAATTTTTACTAGTTTTTTATTTATTTATTTGATTTACCCCACGTATTGGAACTCGACAATTTGCCAATATTTAATTGTATTAATTATTTTAATTTTTGAAATGAAAATGTACATATATGTAAATATGACAATGTATGATCAATACAAATAAAGAATATGAATATGAATATGAATATGAATATGAATATAAGAGTGACAAAGAGGTTTTTCCGTCAATGCCAATTTTCGATGTAGGCGTGCTGAAATGCGCGTGAGTTGACCGCAGTTTTACGTACTCATAGCTTTTATGACACGCTGTCCATACAAACTTTGCAGAGAGTTCATTAAATATACCAAATGTGTAAATACGTTGACGCAGCGTATAAACGTAGTCAAATATATTATAAAATCAACTTCCACTCATGGCGGTTAGAAGAAAAGATACCGTCTCGTGGTGTCTCCTACTAACGACAGCATCACTGACGCTCTCTCATTTGCCAATTTTATTTCCTTTTGTAGTTCAACCAAAAGCGCTTCCACCCTCACCGTATCTTGGTGGTAGGTCCTAGGGCACCCCGGAGGTGCATAGGGCCTCCATAAGATCCTTCCACGCCTTTCTATCTTGAGCAACCTTCTTGGCTTCGCTCCAGCTCAGTCCTACGGCTCGCCACTCGTTCTCCACGCTCCACCGCCACGTGTGTACAGGGCGTCCACGAGCTCGCGCCCCGCCTTGAGGCTTCCACTCAAAAGCGAGACTGGCACTGTTCATTGCTCCTCTTCGAAGAGTATGCCCGATTTATCTTCACTTCCGCAGTGCTACTTCTTGGGCGATTGGAGACTGACGGCATATACTCCACAAATCTTCGTTCCTTATTGTCTTCGGCTAGAAGATGCGGAGGATCGATCGAAGGGGCTTATTGACAAACACTTGTAGTCAGCCCTTTTGTAAATAAAATATGGATATATTTTTTTCTCTGAATTGGCCATTAATTAATAATATAAGCCCAACTTCGAAAAAGGGTCAGGTAGCCTATTATCGCTGTTTTGCACTTAATTTTGTTTGTTAAAGCCATGCTACTGTTTGTATCTATGTACTATCACGGTGCCGGACAAAGTGACCGTGAACATCTGATTATTTCGGTAAACTGCGACATTGAGGTCTGATAACGCGAATCGACCTCAACAGTAATGCTAATTTGTAAAATAAAGTATAAAAACAGCGATTAATTTAACGATTGTAATAAACCTTTAAAATACTTATTCAAATGTAACGTGTGCGTGTTGCGTTCATACAGTCTGACCACCGAACGAACAGTAGGTTAGAGAGCATCATACTGCCTCTGTCTTACGCTAGTATTACCACCCCGAAGAAAGGGATGTATATAGTTTTTTCGTCCTACTGCGTTCTCTACCGTCAAACGATGTTGCTAATTATGAACGTTCTCAGTAACAATTATGGGGCTTATTATGGTTATTATACTAGTAAGACATTTTTTTAAATAGCCCTATTAAAATAGTAATGGTGATACTTAAAAGAATACAATACACAATCATCAACACTGTCTGTTTGCTAAAACTTTTTTTGGCGCCGCGCCATGTAAATTTTGCATTTTAAACACATGTGAGTAATCAATTGCAATTTTTTGCTTCTCGGTAAGGATAGGTTTCACGTTTAAGAAGATACTGTTTATTAGCTTTAGGTATTAAGCAATGAAGCCCAATGCTTATAAATTATTTATTTGACCTAGTTAACTTATCTTTGTTTGTGAAATACATATAAAAGTTCAAATGGGTCACTAGGTTTACTCAGATCTCTAATAGGTTTAAGGATGACTGACACAAGAACGGGACGGGATGGGCGGGACGGGAAAATCTGTTAATTTCTATAGAAAGCGTCACGTGACATCCGAAGGCTCCGACTATCACGTGATACTTTCTATAGAAATTGACAGATTTTCCCGTCCCGTCCCGTCAGTGTGGTGTTACAAAACATATGTATGTGTGTATGTTATGTTATGTTTTTAGTCCTTTTATGTGTTACTTCTCGTGGCATCATCGAATGGGCCCTACGGAAGACCAGCGCTGGCTTCAAAACTAGCATTATGCTGAGTTGGGTCCATTTCGTGATGCACACAACAATTCTGTCTTCCTGTTTTTGTTCTTTTTTTATGTGTTGTGTGTTGTGTGATCGTCACGAATAAATGTTTCTTATTCTTATTCTTAATATTACGTTATTTTGGCCTACATTTTAGGCAATTTAGAATATTTAGATCACCTCTAATCTCATATGGGCACAAGACCATAACAATTAATTTACTAAACAAAACTTCGTTATTCTTATATCCATATATGTAAAAGGTTAAATGTTTGATTAATATTCGTATGTTTAATATTCAAAGAATTGTTAATGCCCTTTTCTATCATTTTGGACTTGAAATATGGCGATCGATGACAGTTTTACTATCGTTTTATAGATCATTTAATGTTTTTTTTTTATATTTTATGATTATTATGAATATCGTGCATTAATTCTTTGAAACTGAAGTCATTCATTTTAAATGCTTATTTTTTATAAAACTGTGAGAAGTTCTGGGCAAAGAATTCTACCTTTGTCTTCCACTCGTCCTGCCAGTTGATCTCCTGCCAGTGGCTTTTTAGGGTTCCGTTCCAAAATGGTACAAAAGGAACTCTAATGGTGCGACTCAGTCTGTCTGTCTATCTGTCACATCGTTAAAAATCTCGAAAACTACCGTAAACCCACCCAACTATAGTCCAGTACTACAACTATGGTCCAACGTAATTAAACATAAATACCAATAAGTTATTTTATATTTTGCGTGAGCTTTACGGTACTTAAGCTAGCCAAATTGCTCCATGGCCCAAATGTAAAAAATAACATATTAAATTACTTTTTTAAAATGTAATTAACTTTGATATGTATGTGAAATTAAGAAAAGCTTTAATATGATTATGGGTAAATATAATATTTTTGGCCAAAACCCTTTCACATTTCTTTTTTTGGCCATCCCATCCCGCATTGTACAGTCAACAACACAGCTGTGAATACAGCCAAAGTGCCAAAAATATGTTTTGTATACAATTTGGCACTTTGGCTGTATTCACAGCTGTGTTGTTGACTGTACAAACGCTGAATAGAGATAGTTCTCGTATTGTCATATTCCTTATATCATTCTTCTTATTTACAGCTCACAAAGAAGGCTGTTACGTAGACGAGGTAAAAGACGTCGTCCCCTACGGTTCGACCACCACCCCTATTGGAAATTGCATCAGAATAGAGTGCGAACGTGACATGCTGTACTATGCGACGTAAGTACAGCTACAGATATTTAAGTTCTGCTATAAGTAATGCTAAATATATACCGGGTGTTGCCTGTAACAGGAGCAATACATTAAATCACAGGTAGTATACTCCTCAAACCTAACAACTGTTGTTCGACAACTATTGGTTTTCACTTTTTCATACAAAATAAATAGTCTTTTCAACAAACGATAACATCAGCCTAATTGACGTCTCTTGTAGTACATACATGACAGAATTCGCAGTACATTGCGTCTTCTAACCAACTATAAAGTGTAAGTGTTTTTTTAATGTATATATTATAGGACATTCTTACACAAATTGATTAAGTCCAGCAGTAAGCTCATGAAGGCTTGTGTTACGGATACTCAGGCAACGATACATATAATATACAAATACATAAATACATAGAAAACATCCATGAGTCACGAACAATTATCTGTGTTTATCACACAAATGCCCTTACCGGGATTTCAACCCAGGACCATCGACTTAGCAGGCAGGGACAGAAACGCACATGTGTCCCCCAGGTGTTGCAAGTATCCACGGGCGGTGACAGTTGGTTACATTCATTCGATGCGTCTGCTCGTTTGCCTCCTGTTTCTTTAAAAAATGTATTTTTATAAAAAAGCTGTATACATTTAATTTTCCTTAAATTGTAGCCTATATGTATTACTCGCATTTTTTATCCCTAGCATATTCCAATGCCATTTTAATTTCAAAGAACTTTCGTTTTTTTGAAACGTAAATGACTTTTTTTAACGTTATGTTTTGCTATAAATATACTTACATGTAGGAGTTCTTAAGACAAGTACGATCCATAATATGTGTAATTTGGTTCTGTATTTTGTAATGTTTATTAGGCATTTAACTAATTAAAATTCCAGCCCTGCTCACGTTGGTTACTTTTTCTGTAGTATTATCTCTTTCAATTTATAAATGAAAATGATTGTTATGTTTCAGATGCGGCGTAATCATGTCCAGTGACCCGAAATGCCACAAGACAGAAGACCGCACGAAACCCTACCCTGATTGCTGTCCAACATACAAGTGTGACACCGACAATCAAATTTAAGGAGTTATTTAAGAAGAGTATTTCCAACTGGCTAAAAAAATAGGCTGTGACAAACAGAAAAAAAAAAAAAAAGTATCAGTGGTCTGTCTGATTAGAGTCGGTGTAGAAAATGAAATTCTAATATTTTTTCTTTTAATGGCCATATTTTTATTTTTTTGTCAGTTTTTTTTTCGTGTCACATTTGTATGAAATTTGGTGGGTAGGTAGAGTTCCTTATTCTACGCTATATAAATACGAAAACCCAATTTGCGACAAAAAAATTGTACTAAATTCCCACTGAGTTACGAAAATCCCATATTCGTATTCGCCCGGATTCGTAACTCAGTGGAAAAAATTGTGGGACATACTGGGAAATTGGATTTATCTTGTAGACAATAAGGAACTCTTCCCGCCCACCAAATTTCATTCAAATCTGACGCGAAAAAAAAACACAACAACAAAATAAAAGCCGCCCTAATATTAGATAACGAATTATTTTTACAAATTTCTGGTTTTATAAAACATAGATGGCACCTTTTTTAGGTCTAAGAATATGAGCAAAATACAATTTAACTAAAATAATTAAGTCTGTCGCTCTTAACCGATGGTTGGAAGTGTTATCATCCTGAGCTAATGAAGCTAGAGTCCATATATGCCAAGTTTCCTCATTCTGATAGCACAGATTGTGAAAGTGTTAAGTAAATATCATAATCACTACATAGTATAAAACAAAGTCCCTATATCCCTTTGTATGCTTAAATCTTTAAAACTACTAAACGGATAGTGTGATTCAAGAGGAAGGTTTATATGTATAATAATAAATGTGCAAAGCCGGGGCGGGTCGCTAGTTTCATATAAATTGGACGTTTAAAATAACACTTTAAACTTTGCCGGATCATATACTTGAAAGAGATAACGTAGTTTGATTCTAGATCTAAATGGTTTTATGGGTGCCCATAAAATTTGAGTCTTCATTTTGTGTTTTATGGTTTATAAAGTATCACAATCATATATCGAGATGGTCACTGACATCATTTTGAATTTCCAATTTACCAGTGCTGCAGCTTTGATAATATGCTAAAAGTCATGTGAAGGCTTTTTGCTGGCAAAATAGGCTGTTTATTTAGTCTGTTTATCCCGTATTTTGATTGCATGGCCATTTTGATTGCTCTTAGCGTAGGCGTTGTGATGTCCATTCGGATGACCTCATTCTTGTTTTGATTTTCTGGCATGAGTTTGCAAAATTATATCGAATGTTGAAAGTGACATACCTACCTAGTTAATTAAGATCGCCTCAAAGGCCTCGGAACTAACAATTTCCAAACAAAGTGTAACTAAAGGCGTTCTTTGAACTTGGCAAACACTAGCTAAATGTATATCTCGTTTACTATAAGAATGGATGCTACCAAAAATAAAGTCTCTAAGACTTGAAGGCCTAGTACAAAATCATACGACATTTACTTCTCGATCGCGTTAGCGTATCGAGAGCTCAAATTATGTTTGCCGTTTTTAAATCATCCGGCTACTTTCATATTTTGACCCCTGGATACGCTAACGCGGTCGAGAAGTTAATGTCAAAATGACAAGTAAACATTTATATTAAGCCTTCTGCTACCGAGCCGAGTTACATATAAACGCCATAGATGGCATTAGTGTTTATCAGAGTTTGAAAAACGCGTTGTTAGTCATATGTATATGGACCATATGATATTATTTATGGATTTAAGTTCTAGTTACTTGTAAAAAATTTGAGAATTAGTACGTAAAAGTATATTTGTTATATATATTTGGCAATTATTTTACCGTTTACCAGTTGGAATACTCATATAATTGGAATAAAAAAAGTTCCTTGATGAGAGTTGGTATTATTTTGACTCTCGAAGCTATCTTGCCGCCAAATTGTTGAATTAATTTATTTTATTGATTAAATAGGTTTGTAAAAAAGCTGTTTTAGTTTTCATTGCTATATTGTGGATACCACATTTTCCATTTTAACACCTTTTAGCGTAATTCTAATTTGATAGTTTAGGTACCATGTCTTCGAAAGTTTCTGCGATAAAGTATTATAGGATTAAGGATGACTCACACTAGAACGGGACGGGACGGGACGGGTAAATCTGTCAATTTCTAAAGCGTCACGTGACATCCGAGGGCTCCGAGCTATCACGTGATTCTTTCTATAGAAATTGACAGATTTTCCCGTCCCGTCCCGTCCCGTGTTAGTGTGAGTTTCTTGTCTTTATGCGATATCTATGCAATTATTGTTTCTTCCTATTCGCGATTTGACACAATGAATGAACAACTGATTTATGTCACAGGCGTTATTCTACGCAATCATTATTTCCTTACAATCTTGTTTTATCTTACATTAGTAGCGATTATACACAATTTGAATTCAACGCAGCTGATTTTTGTCACGGGCATTATTTTTCATAGCTCATCGTACCATTCGCGAAGACTGGAACTAATCAAACAGTTAAGTAATCAAAACAAAGCGCTCCCGTTTCTGTTTGAACTGTCTACAAGGATCAGAGGTGCCGTCTTTATCACAAAGTATTTAGGATAGCCACACCATTGATACACAAGCACTCTATCTCTTTAAATGCTTTTCAAGGTAACCTTTATTCTACAACTAGCCTGCAAACTGTCACCTCGTATCCGTAACGTAAGCGCAAGAGCCTACCAGATCTAAAGCGACTACCTAAAGAGACATCAAATATTGCATTTTCTGCTCTCGAGTCAGTAGATACAAATTATGACTGTTCAATATTTTAGCTAGGTATTTAGGCCTTTAGGGTATGTCGACATGAAGATTATGGCCATTTTTAATTGTATAACTTAAAATATCTTTGCTTATTTTTTTTCTTACTAGGTAGTCTTGATTATGGTCCGAAATAAACAATTTTTATTTTATAAATTTTAATTACCTACTCGTAGCTTTCTGTTAGTACTTTCTAATTACAGAAAGTGATTCCGCAACAATTTTCTGCGGTAGTCTCTTCAGGAGTAGGCATTTTAACAAAACAGCCTAAGGCTGGTACGGCGTTACCGCATCTGGAACAAATACATAGAAACATTTCATACAGCCTTTATGGCTAATTCATTCACTGTTCAGGCGACTCGTCTGTGGAACGCTCTTCACCCTAATGTTAGGAAAGCGCCCACCAAATACGCGTTTAAAAAATCTGTGCGTGATTTCTTTGCTGGCAGTTCAAAAAAGACATAAGTGGAAAGTGCTTTATTTTAAACACGAAATTAGATACTCATTAATAATAATAAAAAAATAAATTAACTTTTAAAACATAGTAATTCAATAAAACTAATAACTAAATAAAAGAAGAACTTAAAAAAAGAAATTACTTACCTACCTAGAAAAAAAACTTAGCTATAAAAAGAAAACCCCTTCTAAAAGCTCCGCCTGCGGCATCGACCCCATAACGCATAAATATATTTATACTTATATATACAAGTGTGTAGCATTTATGTCTAGGTAATTGTGTTCCTTAATTCATTTTGTTTTTTGTTTTGAATACCCTGCCTTGTACATTAAGCTTATTTATTTTTTTGGCCAATGAAAAAAATAGAAACTAAGCATTTTAAAGAAACTCTTTGTCTTCCTAGTGTTTTCCCGGTTTATACCGCGGCTCAGGGAAATATTGGGGTCCGCTTTGGCTACTAATTTCAAGATCTGGCGTAGGCGCTAGTTTTTTATGAAAGCGACTGCCATCTGACCTAACCCAGAGGGTAAACTAGGCCTTATTGGAGTTATTCAAATCAAATCAAATCATATTTATTCATGGTAAAAATCAGAAATACAAGAAAACATTTAAGTACCAAAGAAAAAACAGAATATTTTTACCACGAAATGGACTCGCCTCAGCATAATGCTATCCCGAAGGACAGCGCTGATTTTCTGGCAAGCCCATTTTGTTGGCCACGATCGCAACGTGTAAACATGGCTTAACAAAACTGAACACAACGCGAGCGGTATCTATGGAATTTGCAGCATTGACAAGTGACAACACAACTCAAGTCACAAATTTCCAATGACATAAATTGCACGTTGCGATAATAAGGATTTATATATTTATAATATAAAAGATAAATAATTCACATTAGTAACGTGCAAAACATCTCCAATCATATTCCGGTTTTCCTTCACCGGAAAGTGATTGATATAAATGAATTTAAAGAAACTTGGATTTTAAATAAAAGATGCGATCTGAGGGCCTCTCGCGGACATCGAAAGTTAGAAGTTTCTGCATCTCTTTTACTCGAATAAGCAAGTGCGATAGAAAGAGAAAGATACAAATCTTCGATCATTAGATTTTAGCGGTAGCGGCCTAACATTCAGCTGACATCCAATTTCAATTTCGACGAACGAAAGGGTATAATACTATATGACACTAGGATGAAAAGCTATTATTCTATTTAGTCCTACAGTTAGATTATCCAAAATTATTAAACACGTATTTTTTCATTTTTCAAGATAACTAAGGGCGTAGCCAAGATGCCAATCGCTCACGCTTACTAACGTATCGTAGCTACCTCTCTCTATCACTCTTCCTTATTAGTGTGACAATGACAGTTGCGTTTCGTTAGCGACTGAGCGTGAGCGATTGGCATCTTGGCTACGCACCCTGCAGGCCTACACGAACATCGAAAATTGGCATTGACGGGAAAACCTCTTTGTCACTCCAATATGCAAGTGTGACAAAGATGGAGATACAAATCCGCAATCGTTCGATTTTCGTGGTATATTTTTTCTATTGCAATTGAACACTCATTTTATTAATTTAAATGTTGATTGTAAATAATAATGTTAAAGTAGTAGTAGTAAAACACTTTATTGCACAAAAACAGGGAAAAAAAAACAAGATAAATAACACAAATATTTGTACAAAGGCGAACTTATCCCATTTAGGGATCTCTTCCAGTTAACCTTTGAGCTATTAAAGGAGAACTGGAGATGGTAGACATGTGTATGTGTATTGTATAAATTACATTTTAAAAAAAAGAAGAAACCCAGTTAGTTCCTACTATACTATATAGCCTATATAGGTAGCCCAAAAACTATTAAATATAAATTACATACTATAATTTATGAAAAAGAATACATAAACTACATACATCAATAATAAATACATACATACATACATATATAATAATGTTAAAGTTGCTCATCCGATTTATCCTTAAAATTAAATAATGGAATAATATGTATGTACTAACAGTAGTGAATAAGAATGTACAGTACTAAAATATCTATGGGTCCTGCCCGAAATAAATGAGTATTTAATTTAATTTAATTTAATAGGCCCTGGAACGTCAAAGCTCCGGGGTGGGGGCTGGTGACGTCGCTATTACGTCAGAATTGAACGTAATTGTGACGTCACGCCAAACTTGAATGTACTGTAGGTATTTCCGTCATTTTTTATTTGACGAAAAAAGTAAATACGTGACGATTTTTTTAAGTAACCGACTATTTTTTTTGTCGTCTAGTGTATTACACACTTAATTAAATACATAATGAAATATTCATAGAAGAAATCGCTTCAATAGCGAACTAGTACTAATTATAACCATGACGCCTGCACAAATAAGAATAGCAATACAGGTACTTTGTATAAATTTACAGATTGTTTTTATTTAGGAGTAAAGTTTGATAAACAGACACGTAGTCAATTTAAACACAGTATAGGTATGTGGTATAGGGGTCTTACCATGACGTCAACGCGATTCAGTTTAGGTTCAGTTAAGGCTCAGTTGTATGGAAGCCACTCAGTTAAGGTCGTCAACTGAATCGCGTTAAGACGTCATGGTAAGACCTCAGTCAACCAATTGGAACCAATCTAGAACTCTCAATCTAGTTTTATACCTTTGACTTAGTGATCTACAACTTATAAAACTGTTGTTTAAAGTCCCACGGTAAGCGCAATAAGGCTTGTGTTATGGCTACCTACTAGGCGACGCTATAAATAATAGATAGATACATATAGATACTTAAATACATAGAAAACATCCATAACTCAGGAAAAAATATTCGAGATAAACACACAAACAAATGCCCTGACCAGGATTCGAACCCGGGACCTCCTGCTTCGTAGGCAGGGTCACTACCAAGTAGGCTAGGAGGCCGTTATATACAGCTTATACATCAGAATAACACATAGGCTACAATTTATAAAGATATTGCGCAGACGAAGTTGCGGGCATCAGCTAGTCCTAACTATGTGCAAAAACTTTAGTGTGAAAATATGCTTTTATCTTTTAATTACTTACGTATCGATTTGGGTCTCATTATTCTTATTGCACATGTAACTGGCACACGGGTTCCCGTTCGGCGGTCTATAAGGTTCTTCATATGGTAGCACTTTTTGCAATTCCGGTATGTAGCAGCCTTCTTGGTCCGCTAAGGAATAAAAAAGCATTTGTCAAAAACATAATTTGTGAAAAAAAAGCTGACAAAGGAATTCATTTTCACACCAAAGCATTCCCCTATACTTATAGCTAATGAGGTATACCGGGTGTTTCCTGTACCTAATAGGAGCAATAAGTTTAATCGTAGGTGCTCGTCAAACCTAACAATTAGTGTTCAACAACTTTTAAAAATTATGTACTCCGTATAGCAGTGTATGTAACTGTAAATAATTAGGTATTAAAACACGCGTGTGATGTTACGAAACTCGACTGACACCTCGTTCAATAAACTCACACTTGAGTTTAATCCCTGCCATTATAATATACAATCACATAAACTATTAAACATAAACTGTCAATACAATGACGCAACTAAAATCAAACATTAAGCAACATTACAAACAATATTACAAAACGTTTAAAGTAAATTAAATTAACATACCGAACTCAGAAGGCTTTTCAACATACGGTAGAAAACGTACAGCACTATACGCTGTTTCCAAAAGTACCAAAAAAGCAATGGTCTTAAACATCTTGTTGTGTTTACACAGATGGAAATGAAAAACAAAGGGTCTAGTTATAATGTATTGTATGATATCCTGGCCGCGTTTAAAGTAGTGAGATGAAAGGAAAATTATACGGATGATTGTGACTTTTAATATGAATAGGATTATAATGACCTTGTGTTTAGATCGTGATGTTATTGGATGTAGGTATCGCCAAGAATGGTCCTGTCATTTGTGATCCGTAGCGCAACGACACAAGGTCTAATTATGGTTTGTGAATGGTATTACTATTTGTATCTACACTTGTCTCATAAATGGAAAACCCGCTCTGTATCAGGGACGTCTTGCTTTGCTGTAGGTACCGTCAGTATGCTTATCATGAGTTTTACTTAACACATTGAGCGCCGGGAACCCGCTAGGCGAGTTCTCTGTGGGTGGTCGCTTTCCGCTACAAAGCGGGAAAACCACGGAATCGGCTACGAACGTAGCGCGTAGCACTCGTTGGCACTCAATGTATTAAGCACGAGTCGATAGCGACTGCGCGATACGAAAGTAGTCAGTCTGCTTACCATGAATTGCACGCAACTGTATTCGATAGCGGCTGCAGCGCTCGAAAGTATGTCCGTCTCGCTCCTAATACAGCCACGTATAACTCATGCTTACCACGAGTTTGAAATCTACAGTAGAAATAACGGCCTCCTTAGTTAGTCGTTAGTGATCCTGCCTACGAAGCAGGAAGTCCCAGGTTCGAATCCTGGTCAGGGCATTTATTGTGTGTCTATCACGAATATATATCAACATGTGGGCTCCCATGCAACGAACGTGATTTTTTTGCTCATATTTTCTCGATAGCGGCAAAATGACAGACGGACGGATAGCGGAGTCTACTAATAGGGTCCCATTGTACCCTTTTTTTACGTTATCTTGAAAACAGTAGTTTGTTTCCGTTTTTTTGGAATACTTACTTTTCCCAACGCGTTTCCTTATTGCTGCTCTTATAGAGGTACTTGTCACATTTGTGATCCGGATAATAGGGTCGTATGGCAACACCTTATTTAGAACATTTATGTAGCATTCCTCTTGTTTCGCCGAAATGTAGTCATATCATCAATTCATTGTACATAAACAAAGAAAATAAAATTAGGATAAACAACACATTTTGTTTAGAGTCAAGCCACATTTTTTTTGGCCTAGAGTGGCTTTCACATCTTGTGGTGAGATGTATTTTGCCAATGTCTGCGTTTTTTGGCTTCCGAGACGATCAGAGAATGTACGGTGAAAATCAAGCCACAATATTTCTTCCAAGCAACTGTCAAACTTTAATAATACGTTATTGGCGAGGGACGGAAAGTAAGGGATTGACTGACGAGGTGGTTGCATAGCCGAGGTCAGGTAAGCCCTGTTTCCGCCTGTAACGGTCCAGTATTTATACTACAAATTTCCTATCCTAATGAAACAGTTCCTGAATTTTACCTTGTAATATCAATTTGGCCAGTGATCGTGTAGGGGGAAACGTTGTGTCGCGTAGTAAAGCTAGGTTCTTTTCATTCAATAAAGTTGCCATTATTTATTTACTCTGCCTTCTGCAATGTTGTCTACCACCTGTATTTTTAAAGAAGCTATGAGCTACTATCACTAAGTACTTTCATCTAAATTTGGAAGCTAACGTGAAGGGATTGTAACTGTAGAAGACGTACGTGTTGTCAGGTAATGTTAAGAGTTGTCAAGCTGTAGGAAGGGTCAGTCAGTGTAGTATCACTCATATTACTCTATATTATGTCGTTAATCTCATCTACTCTCAACTCGAACTCCTTAACTGTCTTGCCTGCATAATGTATGTCATTGAGAGTCTAGTCAGTTCTCGTAAAACGATAAATGTAGTAGATAAATGTAACATACTATTTAGGGATACTTTTGAGTTAGAGGGGAGATCTTAAATCCATTCAATATGTTTCTACAGATAGGGGGAATAAAGGAAATATATTTTTCAAATCTAGATGTGTGTACTTAGCTTTAGATTTCGGTTTCCTTATTGCGATAAAAACATATCCTTTGTCTTATTTTGAATCCTTCTATCCTTCCAAGAATGTAAATTAGTATAACTTCTCGTCGCTGGTATCAAACATCATTTAATTCCTTTTTATTTAACTTATTAAAACTAAAATTGTATATAATTTAAAATTCATGTTTTCTTAGAGGCTTTGTTTGTCATTGACAGCTGATTCCAAATAATTCAAATATCTTAGATTTCAAATTTAAAAAGCATAGATCATTAAAACTTTTGAAGCATAGACAAAATTAGAGATTTAAGGCAGCTATACACTACTCGTCAAATACGCGCGTTTCTAATAAAAAATAAGAAATAAGTTAAGGGGAATTGTAACAAATAAATATGTAATAATCATTTATGTAAACGGGAATTGCGTCCCGTTACACGCCGAGGCAGATAAAGTGCCTTTGAGACACGCGCGGCCACCGGCGACCATCAAAGGCGTGTGGGGCGAGGTCCCCGGGGCCAGTGGGCCATTTTTTTCCTAAGAGTAAAATGAACCATACAAATTCCATTATTGTCCTGCTGGAGCGCGTGCGCAGCGGTTAGAGAATTGGATACTTTTAGTTTTCTATTTGCGAACAAAATGTGACCATTTCTACAGAAAAGTGTCTGAAATGATGACGTTTACTTAATACTTTCACAGTGAATGTTATCAAAATCTAGGAGACTTAGCATAATTGGACTCTAACAGATATTTACTACCAAGTTCTTCACAATATAAATATACAAACCTAACTTATATTTGATTTTCCTTATTGTTATCACGTTTCCACGTACTCATAACGTATTCGATGTGCTCATCTTTCTGAGATAATGATCATGAATTCTATGTTATAGTGAGGAAAACGGTAACTATTATATTTAAATTATGATATGGTTATGTTTAAGGTTATGGCGTTTTATACGTTAGATTGTTTCATTGACTTTGAGGTCAAAGTGGTGGTGGTGAAAATTATAATGGTTTTTTTCTTGTTTGTATTGTGTATTACATTCGGCAGCGAAGTAATTCGCTTCGCTAGTCGTTTAACTTAGGATATTTTTTGAAAGCACAAGTCGAAGATTAAGGAGGCCGCTTAAGTGACATCAAAGTACTACTTCGGGCGTTCAACTATTCACTGTTCACACTTATTGCCACAACAATAAAGTCATGCCAATTTAAAACCTTGTCCGCTTAGCTATTTCTGCTGCTCACTGTATGGATACTGTATGGATATATACGTAGTTTGAATGTGATCTGTTTCCACAGCTGCGGTGCAGTCTTCATCAAACCTGGATGTAGAAAGACCGAGGATCCGAGCAAACGTTATCCCGACCGCTGCCCTAAAGAAGTTTGCGACTGAGACAAAATAATACGAGCATCCAGGGAGAGACAGGGAGCATAAAGAAGTGTGCGACTGAGACAAAAGAATACGAGCATCCAGAGAGAGGACAGATATCTTTACAAAATCGTACTCCAATACAAATAAATAAATATTGTGGGACAATCTTACACAAATCGATCTTGTCCTACGATAAGCCCAATAAGGCTTGTGTTGTGGGTACTAAACAAAGATATAAATACTTTAATTCACAGATAACATCTACAACTCAGGAACAATTCGTGATAAACACACAAATAAATGCCCTGACCAGGATTAGAACCCGAGACCTCCTGCTTCGTAAGCAGGGTCACTACCAACTAGACTAGGAGGCCGTTGCAAAATGTTCTACATAATTTAACAGGGGTCTCCGCGCTAGTACTAAAGTATATCCGTCTCGCTCCTATCAGGGTAGTGGTAGGGGCGATACAGTCATACTTAAGAAATGCGCAGTCGCTACCGCTTACGGTAAACTACAACTTATGGTATACAAAGGCTTCGCCTGTATTGCGTTGAACCAATCATAAGTTGCACGCATCTACGTTAGTACGTTAGGACATTCGTTAGGCAAACATAAAACTTAACAATGCGACTTATTACAGTTTTAAAATTGTAGTTTATGCAACAGTGATATAAAAAGGGTTCTTAAAACTTGAGGGTCGCTGTTACATAACGAGACGAAGTCGAATTTTTGTAATAATAGATCCGAGAGTTTTAAAAACCAATTATGAGCGTGTTGCATACGCTAGTTTTTCTACGATAGCTAAAATAGCGAAAAAAGCAAAATCTTGAATTGAAAGGTATGCCCATTATATAAATAAACAGTATTAATATATTGTATGAAAATCCATAGGAGTAGTGTTCTTATGGAATACCATAGACAACGTTATAATGCATATTTTTTTATTAAAATTAAAAAGAACTTGAGTTATGCTGTCATGAGGTCTAAGTGCAGCACAAAATGGTTGGATCTGCGGCGTTCATGGCGCCTTCTGGCAATAGCTTAAATAAATCATTTCGACTGCAAATCTGCAGTCGAACGATCCCGGGATTCTGAGACAGGATCATCCTCAACTCAACCGGTTTAACGGTTAAACGCTTTTTTCTATACAATTTTTACCAGTTTGCATTGCCTATCCGTGATTTATTATAATAGCTTCAGTAATTATTGTTTTCGGGGAACGCGGTTTTGTATATTGGATATTGTCTGCCATCCTGTTTTTTTCTTTTATAATCTACGTCGTATCATTACGCAAATAAAAAATATTCTCTTGATTACACGAGTTTTGTTGCTATGCTATCGTTTTCTTTTTTTATCGGAACATTGTGATAGTTTTCGTAACACCTGTAAGATTGACGCAAATTAAAACCATTTGTCCAAATAGTAATAAGATTTATGAGAGAGAGAGGCATCATACCAACATCACGATGCCACAGTTAATGTCCGAAAAAGTTAAAAAACCTCCTTCCTTCGTCCTTTTTATTTCTTTTTATTTTTTCTTTTTTATCCTTGAACAGAAGAGTGCGACTGAGATCCTTGAAGAATCCTGAAGAAAAAACCGTTTTCGACTAGGTGACGTGAAAAAAAAAATTCGGGACAGATTACACTGGTTTTTTTTTTTGATAATTTTTGTAGGCACTTTCAATGACTTAAAATAATTGTTACATGTTTACTTCAACACTTCAACGTGAATTTATTTTCCTACTTGCGTGCGTAATGCGTAAGTAGCAATTGTACAAATATTACCCAACGACAATACAATATTAAAAATATATATTTAGAACAGAAATAAAGACAAAAGAGTTTATGCTGTGAAGCAATTCTGTATTTTATTTCACCGTATTAAAAAAGCTTTTGAACTAATTCAAGTTTTTTTGTTAAGACTTTTAAAATTAGGTATTGCCATTTTTTTGTGCATTAACAATATTCAATATAACCAGGCAAAAATAAGCCTTGTACTAATGATATAAAGACTGATTTGTGAACGCATTTAAAAATACGTTTGTAGGGTAAGTGTATTAATGATATAACCCTGTTGTTAGATTATTGGAATTTGAATATGTTTTATAATTTATTGAAATTATTGAAAATGCATTTTTTGTACTCCAGCACTTCTATCTGTCAATCAGATGACTGACAGCGATATTAAAAAAGTATACATTATAACGTTGTCTATGGTATTCTATAAGAATACTGCATCTATGGATTCTCATACAATAAATGAGCACTGATGTTTTTTTATTTATTTCTATAGTGGGCACAACATCTTCCGGATTCTGCTACCTGTAGATTTTGCTTTTTACGCTATTTTTGCTGTCGTAGAAAAACTAGCGTATGCAACAGCTCATAATTGGTTCTTAAAACTCTCGGGTCTGTTATTACAAAACTCGACATCGTCTCATTTTTTTATTATTTCTTCGTCTCACAGTTTTCTAATCGTATTGCATGCCATTGTCATTAGACAAGTTTTTGCACGGAAACAATTTAGATATAGGTCTTCATTTGCATGCCATTAGTGGCTAAACATGCATTGTCACATAATTATAATGTACCATCTTTTGTATACCATGTTTGTGCAATAAATTATTTCATTTCATTTTGTAAAGGCGACCCTCAAATTTTAAGAAGCCTTATTGTACCACTGTTGCATAAACTACTATTTGATTTATGATTAATATTATTGTTTTGTATGTCTTTCCCATCCCGGAACAATGGTGTTCCGGACCTTTGGGAGGCGTACGCGGAGCCGAAGCCTTATTGTTTTGTTACTATTATACACTTGACGATCTTTTCGTGAATTCGTGATATTTAAGGACAACTATAAATAACATGGTTTTTTTTTAATAATACGACGGTGGCAAACAAGCGTACGGCCAGCCTGATGGTAAGCGGTCACCGTAGCCTATGGACGCCTACAACACTAGGGGTGTTACTTGTGCGATACCGACCCTTTAAAAAAAAGGAGGATTCGCTGTGTTGACAGCTAAACGGGCCAAGGGCTTTGCTCCGTGGGTCCTCAGCTGTCAACACAGCGAATCCTCTTGGAGCTCTGGCGACCTTACTCACCAACAGAATACTATGAGTAGGGTCTAGTGTTATTAAACTGCGGTTTTCTGTAAGGTGGAGGTACTTCCCCAGATGGGCTCTGCTCCAGATTTGAGCGAGACGACATTCGTTGTGCCGTGCCCTACCACACTTAAACGATATGCATCCGCTGTGCCCATACCTCTCTTAAAATGTAATACATGTAATTTCTCATCTGAAATAAATAAATCTACTCTAATCTAATCTAGGTTCACTTCGTGTTCTGTTCCTAATTGCTGTGGGTCGTAAAAACCAGATTTAAATCAACTTCAATTCTTTAGGTATGTATTTGGCATCGTCAAGTGTGACGTACAGTCAACAGACGACTACTCGGTATAGTTCGCTGTACACTGGTACAGTTGGGCATACAGGGTGAAACGGACTTTATAACTAAGTACTTACTAGTGACTGACCTCGCCACTCCTCTCTAAATCTGGTCATCATTCAATCGTACTTGCGACTCTTATCTCAGCTAATTAAAACATACTTGAATCATTGAGGTGGATTTGATCGAATGTTCACTATTAATGTTGTTAAATGGCAAGAAAACAGGAGATTTCTACTAAAATCATGTTTATAGGACGATTTGATTACTAGTAGACGAGCTTTTTTCAAAAAACATCCCAAAAACCTGATTCAGATCAGGACTTGCCCAGAAAAAAAATGTCCCAGAATTTCCATACAAAATTTATGTTCTCATTACGCCACGCTCATACTGAGGTTATACTGACAGTACTGACAAGTGACGTAATGGAAGGGTAGTTTTTGGGTCTTTTTTTTATTATCAGGATCGAATCAGCTCGTGATTCTGATTCGAATGGGCAGCAGTCCAGATATGGAAGAATGAGGTTTTCGGGCTTTATTACGAGTATATAGGATTCATACAAGAGCGCATGAGCGCTTGCTAAGGTATGACTGGGACATGCAATAGGTACCGGATTTTTTTTATGGATAAAACCGAAATTCCGGTTTCGGCCATACAAAAAATACCTTTAAGTATTGCATGCTCTACTTCAAAAAATTTGAAACTCCACGAAATTCGAACGATTGCGGATTTATATCTCCATCTCTATCACACTTGCACATTGGAGTGACAAAGAGGTTTTCCCGTCAATGCCAATTTTTGCTGTTCGTGGTAGTCATGCTGCCAGGGTTATATCGCTGACTGGTACGTTTACCTGACAATGGGAGTATAAAAGAGAGGAGCTCTCTATAAGTTTCAGTAGTTTGGTATATCGGTTAAAATGCTGAAGGTAGTCGGTCTTTTTGCTTTGATATCTGTGGCTTCTGCCGCTGTTTATCGCTGGCCGCCACAGGATAAACCAGCAGACTTTGGTAAGAACAAAAAAAAGTAAGAGTTAAGAAATATAGATAGTCAAGTCCTACCCTATTATGATTCTTATTTTTAGAATATTATTTAAATGTTAGTATTTGATAAGTAATATAATAATTTCTGTATAAAATTTGGAATCTTTCGTAGACCCTTTGCTTAAAAATAATAGTTTATTAATATTGGTATTAATTTCGATACAAAATATTAAAATAAATTCTGTAAAGCAATCGACTTAGGGCTACACTCCCCTTCTACTACTTACCCCTTCCCGCTCTTAAGAATTATTTGAAAAAATCTTTGATGTCGAAGGCTTATTACACAGTAGAGGACTATTTAACAGACAAACATGCATGGCCCATACCAGAATCTAACGAAATCAACAAAAAATTTAATTGAATGTACTGCTTATAGAGTGAAGGACACAGTTCACAAAAGAAATCATATCAAATGTTGTGTATATCGTGTAAAACCGTTTAATTTTGATTTATTTTGTTTATTCTTTTTTTGTCTTTCTGTTTCACTATTTTCTTTTGATATGGTTTCTTGTAGAACCACATATTGTAAATATTTTTACTACTTTTGTAATTTCTTTTGAAAAAATAAGTCCCGCCGAGTTTCTTGCCGGTAATAATCTTCTCGGGCTGTGGTGTAGGGACAGAACCGGCAGTAGCTTTTTTTTTTGGCGTTCATAAGTGCATTGTATAGTGCTTAAATTGAAAAATAAAGATATTTATCATTTATCACTCCCCCGGGGTTAGCCGTATAATCCGGAGTTAAGCATTATTTGAATGAAATTTGTCTGCTTAACTCCGGGTTAGCGGCTAACCCTGGCTGGTGCAAGTGGGCCTTAGGCAGCGAATATGTCATTCTACTTTATTCCGAAATAGTATGGTCATTTTAGTAGGGAATGAAAAACCGGTTATGATTTGTATGAAATAACCGGTTGAAATCGGTTATATCCATGCAAAAATAACCGGTTTTGGATTTACTACTTATTAGGTATCATGTCATGTCATATATTTACCTGTTTACGTATTCTATTTTAAACACTGTTTTGGGAGATTGTTTTTTTATATACTTTTTTTTAGCTAACCAGCCAGGGTGCTATTTGGAACATCTGCACCGAGTGCTGGAGTACAATGTTTATTTTTATCCAAACACTGACTGCTCAAGATACCTCTGTTTGCCAAACAGCAACGAAACTATATATGAAACGTAAGTAATTTATTCAGTAATTTGTGGAGCTGACATATTAAAAAAACTGGCCAAGTGCGTAACGGAGCACGCAAAAAAAAAGACAAAAAATTTTGCCACTTTGATTCCTCCCAGCAGGGAAGAAAAGTGTCACTTTGATCCCTCCTAGCTTGAACAGAAAAAACCCTTTTATGAATAGGTGGTGTGAAAAATATAACTGGTTGGTATGATGCCGTTTTTGGTTATTACAGGTTTTGTTTATTTTCTACATAGCTGCTGTGAAAAACAGTATATATCACACAGTATCAATATTATGTTCGTCTTGGGCGTTTAGTCTCGAATTATTGTATGCGTCGCTTCTACTATTATATCCCACAAATTGAATTATTAAATCCCCTTTTTATTACAGTTGCGGCGACAAGCAACCTCGTGATGGTTGCAGGATTTCCGCCGTCGATTTAAAGTACTCATACCCTTACTGCTGCGGTAATGAAGTATGCGACGTCACTACCACCCAGGCCCCAATAACCACCCAAACCCCAATAACCACCCAAACCCCAATAACCACCCAAACCCCAATAACCACCCTGGCGCCAACAACTACCCCCCAGGCACCTTCGACTACTACCCAAGCGCCATCGACTACCACTCAGGTGTCATCATCTACCACCCAGGCGCCATCAACTACCACCCCCGCGCCAACTACCCCACCTCCAGGCAACCAAGGATCCTATGCTTCCGCATCGGCGTTATCGGCGAGTGGGCAACCACCACGAACGCAGGTTGCCTCTAGTGGCCCCAATGCTCACGCCTACGCTACTGCTACGTAAACTTTAGGTTGTGAAATAAAAAATAAATAAATTTGTCATCAGCTCGAGTTTATTATTTCTCCTCTCCTATAAAGTTAATTTTTACATCTGACGAAACTGCAGGTCCTCAAATATTGTGTCATACTGTAATATTGGAAAAGAGGCCGTGTTGACAGCCAATGGCCTTGAAAATACACAATTTTTTATTAAAAAAATATTTGCTTCGCTCAATAGTACCTACATTTGTAGGAGAGGCTAAGAAAGTGAGTTATTGATGGATGAGTTAGTTAAGAAACGAGTCCATCTATAGCGCTTTCGGCCGAAGCTATCTATAGTTTCTCATGATTACTGTAAAGAAAAGAAAAAAACAATATCTAGAAGCGTTTTACATAGTTTGCTTCAAACAAGATCACATTGGCTCAGAGGCGTTTTAACGTTGATTGCTATAAACCATTACTTTTTTTAAAGTTATGATCTGGATGCTAGTCTGTAAGCCAAAATCGACCTGATTGGTTTCTAAGTGAGGAGAAATTTGTGCTATAAAGAACATTTTTAAACCAGTGTAGCAACTCACCAACAATAATATTGTTGGTGAGTTCAGGCGTTCAACTAAAGCCTACTTGCCGGTATTGATTCAGATCATCTATTGCCACATTTCCAAGCTGCAGGATTTAAAATTTTGCATTCTCTTTTTAAAACCGTACCTGTAATTAATATAAAATTGGACGAAGAGACATTTTAAAGTTTTTTTTTACCTATACGTCGAATAACGACAATAATTCCAATAAAGTCATACTGAAGCAGTAATTTAATATACTTACTTAAGACAATAAAGATAACCTTAAGTTGGAATGGGACGCTCCAGACCGGAGCGATCGGGATGATGTTGAGTCATCTTTTGGTCTTATTACCAGGGATGTTGCGGATATTCGCATCCGCATCCGCAACCACGGATCTTTCGCATTATTTCCAAAATCCGCATACGCAACCGCTGGAACTGTATATTAAGGTTTATTTTTACAAAGGGCCCTAGTATTTCAAAAATCCTTATTATATCGCTGTTGCATAAACTACTATTAGTTTGTCGCTTCTAAAACTACTATCCAATTTATTCAAGTCTCGCATCGCAGTTATTATACTGTAAAAAAGTTTTGAGATGTAATGTTGAAACAAGTCGGTTATCATTACCAATAAATTTTCAAATCGTAGAGGAATACAAAGTTCAAATAAAAATAGGCTAGTCGGAGTAAGTCGAGTTATCGATGGGGGAGGAGGAAAATAACCGACTTGTTTTAATATTACATCCCAAAACCTTTTCGCAGTAGTTATAAGAACTGCGTTGCGTAACTTGTATCTTTTTACATACATGTAATATTTTTAAACGGATTTATTTACACATTATTTAACAAATAAACCTAGGCAGCCACCTCAGATAAACGGTATATAGGTACAACAAATAAATTATATAGGTACCCACTTATAAAAACGTGATATTTATTTACATTATAAATTGAAAGGTCATATACGACACAAAAATCTCTTTCAATTTATAATTTATATATAGTAGTGTGCCTACTTAAAAATATGAATCAAAACATTTATTATAAATAATAAATGATTTAATTCATGCCTTACAATTGTACAGTATGGTGGCGCCATCTCTCGCTTCTAGTTAAAAATAATCTGTAAAGATTATCTAGAAGGCAGGACTGGACGTAAGTCTGAGCTGTAGGATGGGCGGAACGCACCTTAAACGTTGAAAATGAGAAAGGATTGCATATAGTTAATAAATTTCGGATCCTGGTTGCTATGATCGGGTAGCCCAGTGGTTAGGGCGTCCCAGCCCAGAAGGCCTAGTATAAAATTTTTACGACACTAACTTCTCGACCGCGTTAGCGTATCGAGGGGTCAAAATATGAAAGTTGCCGGATGATTTTAAATAAACGGCAAACATAATTTAATTAATTAATGTATTTAGATATAATTTAGATATATTGCCATGCTCTAACAGGGTTGTGTTGAAACATTGAATTTGCTCTATTTATAAGATCTTTTGTAAACACACAAAGCAATTAATAAATGAAACGAAATGAACTCTCGATACGCTAACGCGATCGAGAAGTAAGTGTCGTACAACTTTTATACTAGGCCTTCTGCTTACCTTGTTCACTTTTTCTGTAGTATATGACATCTCTTTCAATTTATAATTTATATATGGTAGTGTGCCTCCTTAAAAACATGAATTTAAACATTTATTATTCATGCTTACCATTGTGTGATATTTACATTTAAGGGAAAAATAAAAATATTTTATCGATGTTTTTCTTAATTCCTACTGCCACAGCTGGCGGATTTGGGAATGTATTTCAGCAATTGTACAAATATTTAATGTATTCTGAACAAACTTACCATGAGCCTGAACCAAAGAAGTGCAGTTAAGCCATAATAGGTATTAATTCACTGCAATAAGATTTAATTTTAAATGAAATGTTGTTGCTAAGGTCTCACTTCTGTCAATAAGGCGTGTCTAGATTGGCCTGTTATTAATGTTTTTCTCGAGATAATAACGATAAATAAATGAAATTAAAAGTCCGGTCATGTGTGCTTACCATGAATTGCACGGAACTGTACTTGATAGCGACTGCGGCTATCGAAAGTATATCCGTCTCGTGTGCGTACAGTCAAGTGCAAAAATATGGTTCGACATAATCGACTCATAAATATGATACTACGCTTTTATTACACCGGCATAAGGTGCTATGGGACATATTTTTGAGTAAGATGTGCACCACAGATGTGTACACTTGACTGTACCATGTCCGTCATTTATGTCCATCTCTCTCCTACCACTCCTCTGGTAGGAGCGAGAGAGAGATGTACAACTCATGGTAAGCACAACGGTTCAAATACGCGCAAGAGTCGAATTTTGCACATTAACGCAATAAAAATTTTACATTTACAAACTTCTTAATCAATCTTCTTAATAAATTTATACCAATGGATCACATGATACCTTTGTATGACTTCTAGCGCCTTGGCTAATCAGCCGCCCAATATCTCGATATCCACTACTTACTCGTTTCACTGTACTCTCAGCCTCTCATCGTTGTAAATATTGTCTCCACGAGCTCCGAGGGCGGTCTGAATATGCGAAGACCATTTCGCATTTTTTATAGCGAAATTTGGAGTGATTTGAAGTGCTGTTTAAGAAAAAAATACTGGAGATATATATGCACTATTTATAGTGTTTGGATAGATTTCGAAATTGATATTATAAACACTTATTCATTTATGTAAAAAAGTGACGGTTTAACCAGAGAACATGGCTAATGTTCGTGTATTTCTACTAAAATTTACCAAATTTAACATTTTTTTACTCAATCATTTTGTGTGAAATGTTCAAAAGTGTGACATTACATTTATTCCATGGAAAACCATATAAGTTCTGAACAAAAAAAAATTACTAAGATTCAATAGCAATAAGGTCGACAACCAAATAGGTAAAACATCTGTTATAAAGTGTTGGATGTTTCAAAAACTATATTGTAAACCATATCGCATATTTTATAGCGGAATTTGGAGTGACTTAAAGTGCTGTTTAAGAAAAAAATACTGGAGATATATATGCACTATTTATAGTTTTTGGATAGATGTCGAAATAGACTTTATAAATACTTCATTTAAAACGTCTGTTTGAAAATGTTGGATTTTTCAAAAACTATATTGAAAAAGTTTTTCATTTGAAATGATCTTCCGGTTTTTGTATAAAACATGTTGTTGTAACTATGAAAATCCAAAAAGTTTAGCTAAATCGGCCGAATTTATATACCGGCCTCGTAAGTGCAAGCACCACGTTTACTGTTTGACATGTTTGTTTACGAAAAAAATAACATATTTGACTGGTTACTATTATGGTTTACGTTTAGTTCTAATTTATTTCATTACCACCCTTTTCTGCCGCACTGTATAGACGCTCGTTTTTTACAGGCAGTCTGGACATGCCTTTATGTTTGCTTGTGCATATTGGGTTTGGAGTATAAAAGAGATGCCACTCTCAAGTAGTTCTGTGATATCTGCTGCAGTCACAAGTTGCAGTACACATTCATAATGCTGAAATTGGTCGGTGTTCTAGCTTTGGTGTGTATGGCATATGCAGCCGTGGAAATCTACCTACCAGAGGAGAAACCGGCGGAATATGGTGAGAGTTTACTTTATAAACTTCCAGTAAGAATTAAATAAGAAAGAAATGTATTAAGCGGGAACGGGTCGTCCTGTGGCGGCTTCATTGGTGGATTATGTTGTCATAAAACTTTCCATTTCTCTATAACCCATGGTATCATCGGAGTAGTCCTACTAATGCCCCAAACTTTTCGAATCCTCACAAACAAAATAAGAATGTCTGAAATTGAAGCAGTTCTCTATTCTTTAACATTAGGTACAATCCAGCAAAATCAGCAAGAAAGTGCCCACAAAGCACGTGCCGTTCAAATTTGAGGAGTCCCCTCTGTTTCTCATGGATTCCATAAACGATCAGTAATGTTTTTTTTTAAATGACACCGATTTGGATAAAGATTTTTTTTTGTCGGTTTAGTATTTACGGGGTGGTTTAAATAAAAGAATCACAAGAATTGAGAATCGCCTCCCGCCTCCGTTTGAAATTTTGAAATCGCTTGAAAATTTACTTATTCTCTGTATTATTATGTTCCTTTAAAAATGTTTCAGCAAACCAATCAGGATGTTGGATCAGCGTGTTGAATAGAGTATTGCCATTCGACCAATACTACTATCGCGAAGACAAATGCGAGAGGTTACTTTGCCGTAGCAGCAACAACCAAACAATTGAGGAGTCGTAAGTAGAATGCCCTTCATAAATAAATGACTAAATAAATAATACGCTCCAAGTCCTTGTTGATACGATGGATTATCAGATAGCTGGGCCGTACCTTGCTTAAGGCAGACAATAAGTAGTGCCGTTCACCGCGGAAATGAGAAGGCTACCCTACCATCTAGCCCATTTGATTTGAGTTAATTTTTTATCTGAAAATTTCTTGGCTACGATTACTTTTCATTTCTTTAGCTTAACAATTTCTTACGATGTTTCCATTCCTTGTGAACTAAAACAGAACTTAATCGCAGACACCTACTTGTATTAACTGATCTTTACTTCGTGACATTACGTTCTTGGTCACAGGTAAACCTGCTCATTATAATGCATGTTTATTTGACAACTCGGGACAGTTTCTTAACTTCCCAGGGTTACTTCACTTTTCTAATTAAATACATCTTTACAGATGCGGAGAAGTTCAGATCAATGATGGTTGCAGAAAGTCTGCTGACGATTTAACCAAGCGATACCCCGATTGCTGCGGTACAGAAGTGTGCAATACTACCACTACCCAGGCAACCACTGAGGCCACCACACAAGCACCAACCACCCAAGTTCCAGACAACCAAGGATCCGTCGCGTACGCTTCGGCAGAGTCCAATGGCGATGGGCAACCGAAGACTGTGGAATATACCTCGGGCCCAAACGCTCAAGCTGATGCTACCGCTTCGTAAACAATCATAATTGGCAATATAATTATCATGATTTTCTTTTGTTTTTTACTAATTCCTATGAGACTCCTGAGTTGCCAACATAACCGATACAATATTGTGAAGGCTTTGGTACAGTTTCTCGAATAGGTGGAAATATGAACCATCATATGGTTATCAACGAATGTCATCTAATGGCATGAAAATGGGACGGCCTTTTTTTTTATTATGGGAAAGGTAACAAACGAGCAGACGAGCCGCCTGATAGGAAACGGTCATCGCCGCCCATGGACATAAGCAACATCGGAAGAGCCACTCATGCGTTGTTGACCTTTGACCCTTAAAGCCCTGAACACTCGTTTCTTGAAGAACCCCATATCATATCGCAAAGGGAACACCTCAGGAGGTAGGTCGTTCCACATTTTACACGTTCTGGGTAAAAATGAGCGAGAAGCCCGTTTATTCTTGGTGTGCCATGTATCTAGGAAATGTGGGTGAACCTTATTCCTGTGGCGGGAGGTGCGATGGTAAAAACGAGACGGAGGCACATGTCAAAGAGTTCTTCAGAGCATTCCCCATTGTACAAACGATGAACAGGCACAGAGAGCCAACATCTCTCTGGAGGCTGAGCGGCTCTAAATCGTTAGTAAGTTCGGGGTCGTTTAGTATGGGATGCTACTTGTGTGGACACCTTGGCGCTGTCCCACCTTCCAGGGACCCCAAACAGGGCTGGGGCTGCTGCGGTGGTGGCTGAGCACCTCAAACGGCGCAAATATATGGCAATTGATGCTGGTTATATTTTTGAGCCGTTTGGTATGGAAACACTGGGGCCGTAGGGTCCTGGGGCTATAATATTTATCCAAGCGCTTGCTGATGCTTCGGGTGACCAGGAGGCTGGATTGTACCTCACTCACCGCTTAGGCCTTGCTGTTCAGCGCGGCAATGCCGCCAGTCTTCTGGGCTAATTTTCTATCTATAGGTTTTTAGCATAGTTTTTTTTTGTAGTTTAGGTTTATTTAGTTTATGTATATACTTATCAAATACAGTATTATGATTATCCTATAAATTAATAAACAGACAGGTTGTACGAATAGCGTGATGGTAGCGATATGGTGTTTGGTGTTCACATACAAGGTGGTTAGAGTTAGAGTATGGTGAAAATATTTCCCCTCCCTCGCGGCCTTGTATAAATGTTTAAAATTATCAGATATTGTCATCAAATGACAAACTGTTGTCTTATCAAGCAAGTATCACGCACGCTATCTGGTTGGCATCATAGCCACCTTGCACGTGGATAGTTTCCACGCGACGCTGCGCAAGCGCTGCGCCGCGACGCTCCGCAGGGGGCGCGGCAGCCGCCAGTCTCCTGACCGTCGTAGCCGATAGGGTCGATAGTGGCCTAATCAGGCACTGGTGCTCTTTGCACTTACGCCTAGCATGTAAGATAGTTATTTAAGTTAGTTTTAGAATATATTTCTTAAGTTAGTAAACCTATGGACAATCTTGGTCTGAAATAAATGCATTTTATTTTATTTATATATATTTAATAGACATTTTCTATGTATATTTATCTATATAAGTATGTACATTGTCGCCTGGTATCCATTGTACTAGATTTGCTTAGTTTAGTCTAGGTTCATGAGACGTTGCCGTCAATTTGTGTGATTTTGTTTTTTTTTAATGCTTTAGTTGAAAGTTTTGTATTATTAATTGAAATAGATGTCATATACTAAGGTAAAAGACCGGCACCATCGGAGGCCAACCCGAGGATCGAACAAGTGTTTTCAACTTACGGCTAACGCCATAACCTCTAGGCCAAAAAACCTCTAGGCCTCTGGTCTCAAAAAATTCTTGCAAATTGCATATACTCAAGGTATACAGTAGTTTTTCATTATTGGTGATGTAATATTTATTATCGTTCTTATATCTGACTTAAGGAAAACAGAAAGATACTTACGCCTTTTTCATTTCAACAAAAGGATAATGCTGTTTGGAATAGCCCATGACGCATAGTTTATTTGTAGCAGCATTTAAATAGATACATATGTCGATAGACATCTCAAGTAGTGCGCTTTATACCACAGACACATAAATGCACTATTTTTTTAAATACTAAAACGGTGACAAACTAGCATACGGCCCGCCTGATAGTGAGCGGTCACCAGCCTATGGACGCCTGCAACTCTAGGGGTGTTACATGCGCGTTGCAAACCCTTTAAAAAAATGAGGATTCGCTGTGTTGACAGTTAAATTAAAGGGGCAAGCTTTGCTCCGTGGGTCCCCAGCTGTCAACACAGTGAATCCTCTTAGAGCTCTGGCGACCTTACTCACCAACAGAAACACAACACTATGAGAAGATATTTCTATTAGCATTAGCACCTACTGAGTGCGGAACAATAAAGGAATTTTTATTCAATGAGCAGATAGATATACCTATAATGCTCGACATAATAACTATTACAAACGCTCAGATGTGTCCGTTAGAAACCAGACACGAATGTGTCTACAGCAAATCTGGATCCATATCCAAATCCATACACTGATAAATTCGTCTGCCGGGTACTTCCGCCTGTACGTATCTCTAAATATTTCCGTGCACACGGCAAGCTTCTGCATGGGCTAGTCTAGGAGTTGGCAGACCTTTTGAGACAAGGGCCCCATAGTAGTTAACGAAGTTGACAAGGGCCGCACTTTATTAATAGTTTATTTAATAACTTTAAAATACACGTTATACAAAATAGTCAAGGAGTCTCGTGGGCCGCCTGTTGCCGACACTAAAATAAACCATAATATTGAAATTGTTTTACAAAAATGTGTGTTTTATCCTCTTTCTAATGATGTACAATAATCTCATTAAACCTTTCGTGGACTTAATTTTTGACCGGAATTAGATCAACGATGCCGACCGTGGGTCTAGTCAAATATATGTCTATGCGCAAAAGAGAACAAGTAACATAATATATTCTTTATATTATAAGATGACGTGAAGCTGGTCCCGTGTCACACACTTCTTTGATGTTTGATAGTAACGTTGGTTTATATTTTGATTGGTTTGATTTTTTGGTTGGTTAATATGTTGTTGTGTATGAACTTGATTTTGCTGACAGCAGCAGTGTATGCTAACGCTGCTGTTGCATTGTTTAAGGAACAAGCGAAACCGGCGGAATTTGGTAAGTAGGTAAACATACTTAATTAATATTAGTCGATCCATTTTTTTCAAAGTTCTTTTTGAAAAAATACATGATAATGGTAGCTAATTTTACGTTCATTAAAATGGCATATTTTTTTAAATGCGATTTGATGCTATTATTGTTAGTTTTGAGATTATGTACGGGTAGAAATTATTATTTGGCAAAAGTATTTTTCAAAGGGATGTAAATCGTATACTAAATATTTTGTAATATATAATACCTTTACCTACATCCATAATATAAGAAATATAAATCTCGTCCACAATATAATGACTCGTAAGCATGTAGGCACATAACTAACTTGTTTAGAATTACTTAAATACCAACAGGTTAATTTAAATAAGTGTATCAAATGACTTGACTAACAAATGAACGTCAATCAAGGACTTTAAAAAAAACTCCTTTAAAATAATAACAGCTGATAATGTTACTTAGTTCGCATACCTACTGGGATTTAAGTTTCCATTGTGTTCCAGATATATCGGGGCGTCCGAGGTGTTCAAAATATCTGAACAATCTCCCTAACGCCTTGACAATAGAAGCGTGTTCACATATTTGTGAGCGTCTTGGCTGCGCCGATATATCTGATGGCGACTGTACCTACTACTGTTTTTTTAGTTAATCAAGAAGGATGCTATCTGGAACATTTGAATAAAGTCATTCCTTACGGCGACTACTACCCGAAGAAGTCATGCACGAAGTACATTTGCCAGCCGGATAATATTACACAGACGTTATCGTAAGTATTTCCCATCAAACACATTTTCATCACACTTGGTCGTAAATGGTTATATTATGTGCAAGCGTACTTTAAAAAAACACCATAGCGTCACAAACTTCGATTAACCACAGTTATTAACAAATTCATTCTTCTCAAACGTTCTCTTACACTCATCAATCAAGCTCAACGGCGTCCTAGCCTAGTTGGTAGTGACCCTGCCTACGAAGCAGGAGGTCCCGGGTTCGAATCCTGGTCAGTGCATTTATTTGTGTGTTTATCACGAATATTTGTTCCTGAGTTATGGATGTTTTCTATGTATTTAAGTATTTATATGTATCTATCTATTATATGTATCGTCGTCTAGTACCCATAACACAAGCCTTATTGAGCTTACCATGGGGCTAGGTCGATTTGTGTAAGATTGTCCCAGAAATATTATTTTTTATAATTTAGTATTCGTTATTTTAGAAATGTAATGTTGTAAATAAGGTAATTTACCAGCTCTGCTCTCTCTGTGTCTAAATTTCTAACTGCACCCACTTTTGAAAATCTCTGTTTGGCCCTATGGTCGACTGGTAGAGAATGCCTTAAGGCATTAAGTCCATGTACTTCTTTTAATGTGCAATAAAGTTTAAAATAAATAATTGACCGAGCGAGCGAAGCGAGCGAAGCGTCTCTGCTTCAGCTTGGACCAAAATGCTTTTAGGTGTCTGTCCATTTGTTCTCCTCTACAGGTCGCATTTATCAACCAATTCTTGAAAAATTTTGTAAACGAGTTCGTCAATTACATAAAAATTTTTTGTCGATTCAGTTTTTGGAAATTTTGAAAATGGCGGGAATTGGCACAAAGGTCCTAAGCGCCATAGAAATCAAAGGCGCTTAGGACCTTTGCGCCAATACCAGTACCATTGAGAGTTCGTTGTGATAATGAAACGGTAAAAGAAGTAATTCTTTTTTTTTATTGACCGAGCGAGCGAAGCGAGCGAAGCGAGCGAAGCGTCTCTGCTTCAGCTTGGAGAAAAATGCTTTTAGGTGTCTGTCCATTTGTTCTCCTCTACAGGTCGCATAAATCAACCAATTCTTGTAAAATTTTGTAAACGAGTTCGTTAATTACATAAACATTTTTTGTTGATTCAGTTTTTGGAAATTTTAAAAATGGCGGGAATTGGTACGAAGGTCTTAAGCGCCTTTGGAGTCTAGGGCGCTTAGGACCATTGAACGTTCGTTGTGATAATGAAACAAGGAAGTGTTTATAATTTTTACATATTTCGAAATCTTTCAATCGATTTGAAGCATTGTTATTTTGTTTCCTCCAAACTCCAAAGTAGTTTTGTTTAATTTTACTTCAAATCTAATGATGGGGTCCATGAGACGGTAAGAAAGATCCTTATGGCGATTTTGGTATTTTATAGGTACTCAAACTAACTCAAACTTTAACTTTGACCGGGAAGTTGTTTTTTTTTTTTCATAAAGATTTTGCATTTTGCATCCGCCAGCATCCTAGGTACAATGCCTCAAGGACCTACTTTAGATTTAAGGTAGGTAGAGGTAGGTAGTTAGGTAAGTTACACATACTGTATATATTTCGAGAATAAATGTTTAATGTTAATATTTTTTTATTTAAATTTATAAAAAAAATATTTTTTAGTGCCTACCTACCAAATCGTTTTTAAGAATTCTTAAAGAGTAACTTAGATGTTTGTCTGGTACCTAATCGCTAAATATGACATGTGACATGCTTTTATGGCTCTTGATTTGACCTAGCGTAAGCGAAGGTCTACGTTTCAGGTTAGTCAAAAATGCTTTCATATCTCCGGCTGTTCTCCTCTACAGGTCGTTTTTATCTACGAATTCTCGTGAAAGTTGAGCGATCAGATTTTATAGCTTTGTAGGATCTTTTTGTCATTTAGTTTTTTATAAAATATTAGAATTGATGGAAATTGGCACAAACAAAGAGATTAAGCGCCGGTCGCGAGGTCTACAGCACAGAGCCACTAGTAAATAAAAAAATATTTATTTATTTATTTTTAAGCTTGCCATCCCCGAAGCGAACAAATCACAATGAAGAGCCGCGCCGAGCATGGAGTTGAGCATAATACCGTCTGCATACCATGAGTAGCTCGCAACTGTATTCGATAGAGACTGAGCCCTCGAAACTATGTCCGTCTCGCTCCTACAATACCTCTTGTAGAAGCGAGACAGAAATACTCCCGAACGCCGCAGGCGCAGGCGTAGCGGCGAGTAGCGGGTGCCGGCAGCGCTAGCAGCCGCAGCGCGCGGAGCCTGCTCTTAGATTTAATGAGCTGTATTAAACCCATAGTCGTATTGGATTCTCATACAACTTTACCGCCTATCCGGGCCTCCTGGATGACCCGCGCCCCATGCGCACGCTGCACGTAGCCACCGCTCACGCCGCTGTCTTTTCACACTCGTTCGTAATTTATTCTTAATACACAATTTACTTTTTTATGTAAGATGTTGCCAAGACGAAATTGCTTGGTATGCAGGGTTTATCCACGGTTACCAGATTTAGTGTAGAAAGATATACGATAAATAATTAAACGTTGAACCAAGCTTCTAAGAGCCGGCTCGCACTTTACGGATGTTGGATCCGGAGCTTTGTTGAACGTTCCAGTGATATAACATTTTATATAATATTTGTTCTTGAGTTATGGATGTTTTCTATGTATTTAAGTATTTATATGTATCTGTCTATTATATATATCGTCGCCTAGTACCCACAACACAAGCCTTATTGAGCTTACCGTGGGACTAGGTCGATTTGTGTAAGATTGTCCCATAATATTTATTATTATTATTATTATTATTATATGAAGCTATTCTTACTTGACATTTCTCTGTAAATTAAACGTTCGAATAAGGGATGACTCACACTAGAACGGGACGGGATGGGGCGGTACGAGACGATATTAGTTTCTATAGAAAACTTCACGTGACATCTGAGGGCTCCGAGCTTACACGTGATTCTTTCTATAGAAATTGACAGATCGTTCTGTCCCTCATCATTGGTTTGTCCTTATTTCATTTCTACTTGGGGTCACGCTGCATGTTTTTCCCTTTTATACCTTTCTGTCATCAAGTCTTATTATTTATATACTCCCTTTCTTTCCATGTGGCGTCTCACACTGTCCATCTACCTCTTCCTCGGTTTGACTCTCCTCTTACATGCTTCCACATTTAACCTTAGTGTACTTTAAGTCGCATACCTGACCATCATATTGATGTACATTTAAGTCAATTCAATTTCATTTGTTTTGAATACAACGGTATATAATTTGATCGTAACCGTTTAATTTTGAGAATCATAATGTCTTCTTTTTGTTTTTAGATGCGGCGTAGTGGAGGTGGACGAAAGATGTCAACTGATCAGTAACGAAGATGCAGATTACCCTGATTGCTGTCCGGTTGTGATGTGTGGAACTATTTCCCCAGAATATTTAACTGCATCGCCAGAATTCGGACAATCTAGTCAAGAAGAAAGAATCGATTCAGCGTTTGAAGGAATTAGCGAGACCCTAGAATCAGGAAACAGTGAAATCAAATCACTTGATCATGAAGACCATCTTAATGAACTTTTGATTGCTCAAGCTAATTCGAATGTAGGAGGATAAAAGTTTAACTGTAAGTCAGAAATATAAAAATGTAGGTATGGAAATTGTTTTAAAAATAATTTTACCTATATATGCTTCCCATAAAATATAAAAATAAGAACGCGGCGTACAAAACAATTTCCTCGTACTTTATCAGGTAGGTATAATGTTATAAAAACTGACTTTTGTTATTACAGGTGAAATGGTATGACTTCAAAATGATTGTTAATAGTTTAAAAAAAATGAAAAAAGTGTTACTTGCAATTATACGAGTACGTTCGGGTATATCTGCCGCATCTGCCAATATATGTATGGGAAATTTGTCTGGCCGCCGGGCATCCATACCCGCTATGGAGAACTGACGGATTGCCCAAACGTAATGTTGCCGGCATTAAAATAGTATCTCTAAGTACTTTGAGAGAGCATAAATATGGCGAGCCGAAAAATTGAGTTCTCGTAGAAGGTATAAAATAATGACAAATAACGAAAAAATAACGAAAATACGGAGGTACGTGGGGTAGAAGTCGAACACATCAAGTACCTTCATGGGTGTTTCTTCAAAAAAGGGACTTCACCTGACGACGTGATCAAACACCTAAAAAGCATACGAGACGACACAAGATACACAGCCGAACAAATACCATCAAAAAGGGACACTTATACTTCATTTAAAATTGGTTTACCAGCTGCCGTTTATAATGACTTCATGGTCGCCTCAGCGTGGCCCCTCAACACCTGTGTAACTGAGTGGCGGCCCTTTCTACGACCCAAGGAGGCCAGGTCTCCCAATAAATAAGAAACTGGACCTTCAATCGCCAAAAAAAAGTAATACCACGACGACAAAGAAAATAAATCAACTATTTGTCTTACATCAAAACATAAACCGGCTAAAAAATAAAACAAATAGACTAGAAAGTGAACTTCAAACACAGACACCGGCCGACGTGGTGTGTCTTACGGAGCATTGGATTCAGCATGATCATAATTTCGCTAATCAACATACTCAACTACAGCCTACGAGCCCAATACTCGAGACAAACGAAGAATGGAGGCGGAGCCTGCATCTACACCAAGTCGGACTTGGTTACAATGGAACGCAAGGAGATCGCACAGATGTCAGTGGAATCACATTTCGAAGCCTGCGCAATAGAGTGTATAGGTTCTGAACTAGTCATTGTGTGTATTTACCGTCCCCCCCACGGTGATGTACCCTTATATTTCTCCAAACTAAATGAGTTACTAAATCTACAGGTAATTCAGAATCATGAGGTTATTCTTGTGGGTGACATAAACATTGATTTGATGACAAAATGCCCTAACAGTAAGTACCTCCTAAACATTATTAAGCAATATAACTTCAAGCAGCTTATATGTACGCCTACGAGAGTTACAGTATCGACAGAAACATGTATAGACCATATATATACAAACATACATAAAAATAAAATTAATAAAGTTTTTTGTAAAGATATTAACTTATCAGATCATATGAGTATTAATGTCATCTTAACTATTCAGAACAATCTATCTCCTACTATGCATATATCAAAAAGAAGCTACTCAAAAAACAACACTTCAAATTTTGTACTTAGTCTAGAATCTTATGATCCACAGTCCCACTGTTTAATTGCAAAAAATGTGTGTGTAAACAAAAGAGCCTCATCAGTAATAAATGTTATCAAACACTTTTACGATGTTCATTTTCCTGTTAGAAAACAACCTCTCATAAATATTGTACACACCTGGGTCAATGACCTTATACGTAAACTGCGTATCAATATACGTAGAACGAAATTGAAATTATCCAAACAACCGAATGACACCGAGTTACGTTCGAACTTATCTAAACTAGAAACCGATTTTTGGGCAACACTGCGAAACCAACGCAAACATTACGTGAACACTAAGATAGCGGGGTGTACGAATGGTAATGTGAGTCGAACTATGTGGAATGTCATTTCATCTGAGACATGCAAGCGCACCAACAGCAGTAATGGCCCGATGCACGTGCTCGTGAGCCGGTCGGCGGGGGACTGCGAGCGGGCGCGCGCCGCGGCGGCCGCCAATGAGTTGAATCACTACTACATTCAAGCCAATAATGCTGCTACTCGGCCGTGCGCTGATGACGCGCTTGCATATCTTGGTCAATACATAACCAGTTCGCCACCTGCGTTTATATTCGAACCGTTTGCGTTGAAAGAAATGATTATTACATGTAAAAATGTGAAGCGTAAACAATCAAAGGACATAAACGACATGTCAACGCATATACTGGACGTGCTCCCACCTATAGTAATATCTCTGCTTCTACTCTTATTAAATGAGTGTATAACCGAGGGTGTTTATCCAGACGCCCTAAAGTTAGTGAAAGTGCAGCCTATTTACAAGGGAAAAGGAGAAATGCACCTACCAAAATTCTACAGACCGATATCACTTATTCCTGTAGTATCTAAAGTATTTGAGCGTTTGATTAGCACAAGAATGATGCAGCATTTCACCTCAAATAACCTTTTAAATAGACAACAATACGCCTATCAGGTGGGCCGGTCAACTAGGGATGCGGTGCGCGACGTATTCACCCGGGTGATGGCACACCTCGAGGGCGGGCGGGAAGTCGCAGTAATATTCTGCGATCTTTCGCGCGCCTTCGAAATGATAGATCATAACCTACTTATTAAAAAACTAGCTCGTTATGGCTTTGAAGGAAATTTCCTAAATACAATAGCTTCATTCCTAACGAATCGTAAACAAAGTACATCTGTCCTTGGTGCGAAATCAAACCTTGAACCAATCGGAGGATGTTCAGTTCCCCAAGGATCAGTAATGGGAAATAACCTGTTCCTAACACTAGTTAACGATATAACAACTGCAAGTTCGGATGCTGAGTATGTTATGTTCGCGGATGACACATGTATAATAATTAATGCAAACGATTTTCAAACCTTAAAAATCAAAGCCGAGACAACAATGCATCATGTGGCCCAATGGTTCATAACAAATGGCATGCTTCTGAATATCGATAAAACTAATATTATGCATTTTAAATTACGGAAATGTGACATATTTATGTTCATTCGATATCGCCATAAATAACACAAACCTACCCCAGGTAGATCAGGTGAAATATCTCGGCATCACGATGGATTCTGGTCTGACATGGTCTCCCCACATAGACGCGGTTTGCGATAAATTGGCATCAGCTTGTTTCGCACTGTCCAGGCTGGCACCCACACTGACAAGTGACAACCTCAGAACTGCCTATTTTGGGTACTTTCACTCGATATTAAGTCAGGGTATCGAGTTATGGGGCACAGCTGCAGATTGTGAGAAACCATTTAAATTGCAGAAGCGTGCCATTAGAATAATCTCGGGTAAGCCCTACGACCATCCGGCTCAGGCACTATTTAAAGAACATAAAATTATGACTCTGCCAAGCATCTATATATTAACAGCTTGTCAGTACGTCAGATCTAATATAGACCAGTACATGACACGCGGGCAATGCCACGATAGGAATACCCGAGGCGCGCATTTGCTACTGGTGCCGCGTCGTAAACTCGCAAAGGCTCGAAAGTCACTCGCTGTCTTCGGTGTCAGGATATACAATACCCTACCTAGTGACATGATTAACACGGAAAGTGATCAAATATTCACAAACAAACTAAAACAACTGTTAACTGACCTATGTTGCTACAGTGTAAACGAATTTATCTCAAGAGATTGTTAATGTGAATAATAATAACTAAGTTTGCTTATGAATTAACTGTATGTTGGTTGAAATAAATAATATAAGATAATTAATTATAAATTATGTAATAATATAAAATATAATAATTATGTTACTTAAAGTAAGCTTTAATCTCCATTAAGTACATGTACATATATATAAGAAACGACTTGTAAAATTTGTAATTTTACCAATAAAAATCTCAATCTCAATCTCAATCGACACTATACAGAGGATAAAACTGAATTTATTGCAGGTCTTCAAAAGTACATAATTATTAAAAAATCCAAATATTGTCTTGATCAGGTATACAGTTCGTAGACTCAGGATTGTCTACATACAATTTAAACGTCTTATGTTCAACTGGTACGGAGTACATTTAGTTCTTCAGGTTCTGGTCTTATGACCGATTTTGTTATTTTGGGTATTTTTGGGTTCTTCGGTGCCTTCGGTTCTTCGGGTGCATTTGGGCTTTTGGGTGACTTTGGCTTCTGTGGTGGTGTTGGGTCCTCATAGGCTGGTTACTCTGTGAGAGATAACTCTCACGTGCAAAAGCACGTCGCTTCAGTAGTTGTCGTTTCCGTGATAGTCGGTTCTTCTGTAGTCGGATCACACGTAAGTGTTGCACAACATTCCGGGTAGTCAAGGGTGTAGTCGTACACCAAATGGCAATAATCAGGATACTCGTAGCCTAATGCATCACATCTGTAAACGTTTTATTATTATTAATCCTAAATCTGGTAAATATCCTACATCGTGTTTTTTTATTGCTTTAACTTGAACTTTTTAATTTAAATTAAGTGACAAACCGGTCAACAAACCATATAAGAATTTTTGCAAAATATATTATTATTCATAATATTCTAAGAACAATTAAGTTACTTAAAAGTTAATGATATAAGAAAAATATAAAATGATTGAACCTTACGAAAATAATTGCGTCTCATTATTTTCTCCACATGTGTATTTCAGACAAGTTTCTCCATCTTTTGGGTAATACGGTATTTCATATGGCAGCACTCGGTTTAAATCTTTTATGTAATATCCTTCCTGATCCGCTGTAAAAAAAATAGCAGTCGATTACCGTCCAAATAATAAGACAACTGAAAAACCCTTTTCGCTAAAACACCGGCTTGCCAAACTAAAAAAAGATATTGACACCTATAATTCCAAACTAAATAAAGCAGTAAGTGAATTAATGTAAGGACCATCTAACAGACAAAACTATGAATTAAAAAAGTTTCACCATTCCTTTTACTTTGCCAGTCCTGACCTCCTTTTAAAACACATCTACACCATTTTATAACTACTTACTTACATTTAGTTCTATCAATTAAATGGAAAAAAAAGCTACTTCTTGCCATTTAGGTGATAAAGTGAAAGCGCAAATCGTTCGCTAGATGGCGTTAGTTTCGGTGGTTAGGGCGTTGGGTTGCGAGTTACATCGTGCAGCGTGCAAGTTTAGAGTTCCAAGGCGTGTATTACACGTTAGTGTGCTATGTCTTCACTAGATGGCTCTGACGTTGAGTTAGATCACGCAATCAAATAAATAACACTACGGTTTGAGTACGTGATACGCTAATGTTGCATATTTAACCTAAATGAGATAAGCGTTATTTATTTTAAATAATAAAAACAATCAAGTTTTAATTTTATTGCCGATTGCATAGTTACTGTACAAATAAAATACTGGCGCCAACCGTGGTAACTTTTGAAATATCGTACCTTACTTGGCATTGTCATGTCTGTTGTAGAGTGACCATTAACGAGATAGTTATTTTATTAAATCCTGGTAAGCGATTCATTAACATTTACTGTCTGAGCAGGGTAATGTCTGCTCACGTCTTCTGAATCACCCTCAGATTGTACTCACCAAACTCAGCTGGTTTAGGTTCATAAGGATAAATCTTCACAGCAGAATAAACATATCCTACTGTGGACAGCAAACTTAATAAACACAAGTTAAGCATTTTATGAACAACAATGTATCGGAACTCGAACACGACTGAAGCGTTATACTATATAGTAGTATATATAGTATAACGTTTCAGTCAAGTTCGAGTTCCGATACATTGTTATAAATATTGAAACGTCTATAAAGCTAGTACACAGAGTACCTAGTTTATTTATGTTTTAATTTTTTTATTGTGCATAAATTGTATTATTGTGATATTTTCTGTGAAATCTATATTATTTCTACTTAGAACCACGAGCTCTTTCCATCCCAAGAGGAGCAAAAATGTGTTACCATTTTCTATATAATTGAAAAAAATAATGGAAATATTTGGACACTTTTTTCTCCTATTAAGGCTGCGTTCTTAAACAGCTCAAAAACAACAAGGCGCCTGGTGAAGACGGAATTACAGCCGAACTTCTGAAGGCGGGTGGTAAACCGGTCCTTACGGCCCTTCAGAAGTTGTTCAATTCCTTCTTACTAGAAGGGAAAACGCCAAAGGCATGGAGCGGAGGTGTGGTGGTACTGTTCTTCAAAAAAGGCGACAACGCCTTACTGAAGAACTACCGACCCATCTCACTTCTGAGCCATGTCTATAAGCTGTTTTCAAGAGTCATTACGAATCGTCTCGCACGCAGGCTTGATGACTTCCAGCCTCCCGAACAAGCCGGTTTCCGAAGAGGCTTTAGTACCGTAGACCACATTCATACGCTTCGTCAGGTTATACAGAAGACCGAGGAGTATAATCTGCCCCTCTGTTTAGCGTTTGTGGACTACGAGAAAGCCTTTGATTCGATCGAAACCTGGGCGGTACTACAATCTCTCCAACGGTGCCAAGTAGACTACCGCTATATCGAAGTGTTGAAGTGTTTGTACGAGAGCGCCACTATGTCAGTCCGACTCCAAGACCAGAACTCGAAGCCTATTCCGCTGCAGCGGGGAGTCAGGCAGGGAGATGTCATCTCTCCTAAGCTGTTTACCGCTGCACTGGAGGACGTTTTCAAGACTCTGGACTGGAGAAGGCTAGGCATCAATGTAAACGGCGAGTACCTCACTCACCTTCGATTTGCTGACGATATAGTAGTCTTGGCTGAGACCATGGAGGATTTAAGTACGATGCTTGTTAGCCTCAGTAGAGCCTCCGGGCGAGTTGGTCTTAAGATGAACATGGATAAGACGAAAATCATGTCGAATATCCATGTAGCACCAACTCCAGTGACAATCGGAGACTCTACACTCGAAGTTGTAGACGATTATATATACCTTGGACAAACTGTCCAGTTAGGTAGGTCCAATTTCGAGAAAGAGGTTAATCGTCGAATCCGACTCGGTTGGGCAGCGTTCGGGAAGCTGCGACACAACTTTTCGTCCAATATTCCGCAGTGCCTGAAGACGAAAGTCTTCGATCAGTGTGTGTTGCCAGTGATGACATACGGTACTGAAACGTGGTCGCTTACAATGGGCCTCATAAGAGGGCTCAAAGTCACCCAAAGGGCAATGGAGAGAGCTATGCTGGGAGTCTCTCTGCGAGATCGTATCAGAAATGAGACCATCCGCAGCAGAACCAAAGTAACCGATATAGCTCTCCGAATCGCTAAACTTAAGTGGCAGTGGGCGGGGCACATTGCACGTAGAACCGATGGCCGTTGGGGCGGAAAGGTTCTCGAGTGGCGACCGCGTACCGGAAGGCGCAGCGTGGGTAGGCCCCCCGCAAGGTGGACTGATGACCTGGTGAAGGTCGCAGGAGTCCGCTGGATGCGGGTGGCGCAGGACCGGTCATTGTGGAAATCTTTGGGGGAGGCCTATGTCCAGCAGTGGACGTCTTTCGGCTGAAATGATGATGATGATGATGATGATGAAGGCTGCGTTTTACCAAATTTTTATTCCGAGAATAACACTTACTCTCAGTTTAGTAACGTCAAATTACTATAAGATTTTCACATTAGTATCCAAGAGTAAGCGTTACTATTGGTTAAAAAGTTTGGTCAAATCCAGCCTAAGATGGAAAGTATTCGTGGTTTTGAGTAGGAATAACATAAAAGCCGCTGAAAATATCATAATAAAAAAATGGTAAAAAAAGAAAAGCTCATTTGTGAATGTAACTCCCCACTATGTATAAACTATAATTATTTACAAATAGCTTGAGTTCTGTGACACTTGAGTTTATTCCATTCCACTCCACGAACGTTTCAGGCTAACACTATAAAAAAAAATATAATTGAATCCCAAAAACAAATAAAATAAGAAGGCTACGTGGTGACATGATAGAAACTTATAAAATACTCACAGGACATTATAAGGTACCAGCAATAAGCGGAATTTTCACCCGGAACATGAATGACAGACTGAGAGGACACTCATTGAAACTGACACGGACACTAAGTAGTAGCAACCCCAGACGACATTTCCTGTCTAACCGCATAGTGGAAGTGTGGAACAATTTGCCGGAATCAGTGATTAGTGCACCCTCAGTGAACTCTTTTAAAACAAACTTATCAATAATGGACCAAACACAAGTGGACATTGATATGCACGTATCAGCTACAAGCTGCCTGTGCATTATAAATAAATACATAAATAAATAAAATACAAAATAACATACAAAAAACAATACAAAACCAATACACATTATAAAAAACCTAACCTAAAGGTGCCGCCGTCAACAGGGCCGGGGCCCAGGCTGCCGGTGGTTAGGGCTGCAAAGAGAGAAACCTTCGGACTATGCGCGCAGTGTCCAGTATTACCACCTAAAACTTAATAATTATTTATTATGAAACAGGGAAGATTGGATAAGGAGAGGGGAGGCCTTTGCCCAGCAGTGGGACACAAAAACAGGTCATAAAAAAAATATTAAACAGAATAAACACCAGTTCTCCATTATCCATGTGTTCGCGGCTTAAAAAACTACTTGTGGTATAAGACTGTTATTAGTGCAATATCATCACGTTTTATCAAGCTGTTAAAACATAATTAATTACAGCCGTTTAAATGTGTGGATTCGTTGACACAGCATTAATAATACAATGAAATATAAATGGAAAAATACAACAATACAATAATATTTTTTGTTTACGTAAAACCTGAAGTATTGTTTTCGAAACTCTTGAGGTCGTGATTAAGATATGGAATTAATTTAAGCTTCGGGGATTAATTTAGTAAATTGCCAAAAAAATTCTTCAAATAATAATAAAATATTTTATATGCGTTGCTGGTTTAGTTATTGACTTCAAACGATCTTTTGTTTGCTTTATATTGCTTATCACACTACAGTCCGCCTATTCTAAGTTTCCTAGATTTTGACAGCATACACTCTGAAAGTGTTATGTATACTTCAAAATTTCATTGAAGTTTGACGTTTATAACAACAATTTCAAGTTTGACAGTTTATTTGCTCGGAAGAGATAACATGGTTTGACTCTAATTGCTTCTCCAGTGGCCTATTTCCTGAAAGCTTGTAGCTTGTAATACAAGAAAATCAAAGATGTTATTAACAGAAATCTCTGCTTATTTTACAAGTTACAAGCTCTCGAGAAACGGACGGAGGTCAAGGTTACATTCGAAAGCTATTGACACTGCTGCTTTTGTTTTTTTAACCTGCCATTGAGTTACGAGTATTACAACGCCAACGCCAGGATGATTTTTAGTCCCAACGAAAATGCGGTCCTGTTGCTCAATGTCTATCAATTACTGTTTCTACTCCAGCACTTCTATCTGTCAATTATATCTCACCAAAAAACATTAGGTATGTAAAAAACTAGCCAAGTCTCGATGAAGCTGCTTGTTTATCTCTAAAAAGTAATGAAATTTAGACAAAGTCGTGCCAAATCTTAGGTTCCTTACTGCGATTTCTTTATTATTATAGTTAATGTTGTGTGACTTGGCCGTTGAAGGGTACACAGGGGTACAAAACCAGGTGCTTCATGACACCAATCTGAAGCCTCCGCGCCTCCCTGCCACACGGTCTGAGCATCTCGACGCGGAATGGTACAATTTCGTTCTGGGCGCCGATACAGCTATATTTTTTGGTATAAGACCAAAAAATATAGCTGAATCGGCGCCCGCTTACACCGACCGCTTGTCGAAGCTGTTATTTATGAACAGCTTAGCTGAGGTGTAGATACTTGAAGAAAACTCCTGCTCCACGTTAACTATTTTAACTACTTAAAAGTTTACATATTTAGGTGCGTGTACATATGAAGCGGTGGTCTATAGTGATGTCGGTCGCCGCGGACGTGACGTCATGTACCTCAGTCCTCACCCCTCTGGGACTGGTTTGGCCGCTGGCGCGTTAACATCCTGCCCCCGTTGAAAGCTGTTGCTTTCAAGCTCATCAGTGCAGGGCAGGCGGCACACTCGGTTGATTGCTCTTCTAACAACACCCTTCTGTGTGGTAAAATCTGCAACCCTGCAGACACCATCTGCTCCGGGATGAAGGTGTAGTACCCTCCCGAGTCTCCATCTAAGTGGTGGGGTGTTTTCCTCTTTGAACACCACGAGGTCTCCAACCTTGAGCTCTTTCTTCCTCAGGCGCCACTTAGTGCGGTGCTGCAACTCAGCTAGGTACTCGTTCCGCCATCTCTGCCAGAAATATTGGCGCAGCTGCTCGATCCTCTGGTACCTATCCGGATTCTTAAGGCAAACTGGAGGTGACGGCAGTGAAGTCATGGGCCGCCCCACCAGAAAGTACCCTGGAGTCAAAGGGCAAAGATCAGTTGGGTCCGACGAGAAAGGAGTAAGAGGTCTGGAATTTAGGATTGACTCAATTTGTACAAATAGGCTGCTCAGATCCTCAAATGTCAGACTTGCGTTACCCATAATTCGCTTTAGGTGAAACTTTGCCGATTTAACAGCTGCTTCCCAGATTCCACCGAACGTGGGGGAATAATGTGGTGAAAAGATGAATTTAATATGCTCATCATGTGTGTCATGTTCGCCGATGATGCAACTATTTTTGTATCCGAGCAGAAACAGGCAGATACTCGTATAGCAAAAGAGTTGCAAAATACGTTGAAAACTGCAATAGATTGGTTGTCTACTTTAAATCTAAGGGTAAATCTAGAGAAAACTAAAATTGTGCAGTTTACTAACTATAAGCAAGATCCAAAAAGTTTCGATGTAGTCATAGCCAACAAGAAAATTGAACAAGTCAATTGTACAAACTTTTTGGGAGTCACAATAGATAGTAACCTTAATTGGAAGTCTCACATTGATACATTGAATAAGAAACTGTCGAAAGCACACTATGCACTTTCAATGTTGACTCACATTACCTCAACTGAAGTAGGACTGAAAGCGTATTATGGCACTGTTTATCCTTTTTTAACATATGGCATAATTTTCTGGGGAAATTCGGTTAACGTAGAATCCACATTTCTTTGGCAAAAAAAATGTTTAAGAACTATTTTTAAGCTCATAGATATGGAATCGTTGCGAAATTTCTTTAAGGATAATGGAATATTGACTCTGACGTGTATCTACATACTAGAAATAAGTTTATTTGTAAAAGAACAAACTGACATTTTTAATAAGAAAAGTGTATCTAAAAATAACATTAAAATGCAATATAAATATGACATTTCAACAGTTAGATCTTCTAGTTATATTTTAAGTAAGAGTGCATATGTCTCAGGGATTAAAATATTTAATAATTTACCAGAACATATTAAGTCACAAGATGGAGTCAGGTTCAAAAATATGCTCAAGAGGTGGCTAATAGACAAGTGTTTCTATAATTTGAATGAATATAACCTATAGATGTAAGAATAGTTAAGATTAAGATGTATTAATTTACTTAGGTACTAATGTTATCTGTATGTTTGTGTTTGTTTTTTATTATTGTACGCCCGGAACGGGCAAGCTGTTGGACCTTTTTGTAATATATAAGACCTACTTGTACACAGTTTCTGACAATAAATGCATCTCTCTCTCTCTCTCTCTCATTTCCATACTCATATATTGAATTTTGAGCGGCTCTCAGCATTCTGCCCAATTCGTTATTTGCCCCGACAAAGTTTGTACCATTATCGCAATAGATTGTATGCGGTCTACACCTACGACCTACAAAACGACGCAAACTTAAAATGAAGGCATTAGTGCTAAGATCGCTAACTGCTTCCAGGTGAACGTATACGCGGCTGGCCATATACGTTCGGGCATATCTGCCGGATCTGCCAATAAATGTATGGGAAATTTGTCTGGCCGCCGGGCATCCATACCAACTATGGAGGACTCAGCTGACGGATTGCTCGAACGTAATATTGCCGGTATTAAAATAATATCTCTGAGTACTTTGAGAGAGCATTAATATGGCGAGCCGAAAAAATGAGTGTTCGTAGTAGGTATAAAATAATGACACTATACAGAGGCTAAAACTGAATATATTGAAGGTCTTCAAAAGTACATAATTATTAATAAATCCAAATATTTTCTTGATCAGGTATACAGTTCTACGAATCAGGATTGTCTACATACTATTTAAACGTCTTATGTTCATTTGGTACGAGTACATTTAGTTCTTCAGGTTCTGGTCTTATGACCGATTTTGTTATTTTGGGTATTTTTGGGTTCTTCGGTGCCTTCGGTTCTTCGGGTGCATTTGGGCTGTTGGGTGACTTTGGCTTCTGTGGTGGTGTTGGGTCCTCACAGACTGGTCACTTACTCTGTGAGAGTTATGCACGTCGCTTCAGTAGTTGTCGTTTCCGTGATAGTCGGTTCTTCTGTAGTCGGATCACACGTAAGTGTTGCACAACATTCCGGGTAGTCAAGGGTGTAGTCGTACACCAAATGGCAATAATCAGGATACTCGTAGCCTAATGCATCACATCTGTAAACGTTTTATTATTATTAATCTTTAATCTGGTAAATATTTTACATCGTATTTTGAACTTTTTAATTTAAATTAACAATTAACAATTAGCTGAGAACACTCCTGGATAATGATTCTTTGAGAATCGCAATTGCATTGAGATTCGGGTGCAAGGTGTGCGAATAAGCGCATCGGTGCGTCTGTGGAGTCATGGTAGAGGAAAATGGACACAATGGCCTAAGTTGTCTGAAGTACGCGGGGCGATTTCCAAGGCATCATGCACTCAATGAGTTGATTCGCTGGGCTTTTTGGTGTCGGCCAATGTTCCTTGCGTTCTGGAACCTCCTGGGTTGTGCCGAACGGATGGCAAAAGGCCTGATGGTCTGACATTGGTTCCATGGCAGAAAGGTCGGTGCCTTTTGTAGGATGCAACGTGCGTCAGTACGTTTGCACCTTCACATTTGGGTCTCACCGTTAAGTCTGCTGGATCAGCCGCGGAGTATGCGGCCAAATTGAAACACGCCAAGTACTCTGCCTTGGAGCCAATGTACGACTTTGTGCCCGTTGCAGTGGAGACTGCGGGACCTTGGGCTTTGGAGGCCAAGGAATTTGTGAGGGATTTGGGTCGGCGACTGAGGGAAAGGGGGGGGGCGATTCTCGTTCCGGGTCGTACCTGGTCCAACAGATCTCATTGGCCATTCAGCGCGGTAACGCGGCCAGTGTGATGGGTACATTTGGGCCGGGTACGATTCGGGGGGGTTGTAATTAGTTAAGTATTAGTAAATAAGAATGACAAAGCCTGTTGCGGAGCTAATCATTGTGTTGTATGAGACGTGGTTACTTGTGTGCATATGACGAAGCCTGCGTTGCGGATTTAGTCTTATTTTTTCTTTTATGTTTTTTTTTCTGTAAGTGTTATCGGTAAATAAAATTTGGTTGAAATTGATATTTTTCTGTATTGAAATTAAGTGACATTTAGAAGATAACTATTTTAATTTTAATGGAGTATAAGTATTCGACATGACATTGATATGTCATAGTTATCACTAACTTAGTAAAGTGAATTATTAAATTATTATGCCCATTTTTCATTACCGGTTTGTGGAACATGTAATTGGGTTGTATGAAAAAAAAAATACTAACTAAAAATGAAAAACTAATTGATAGCTCGGAGCCCTCGGATGTCACGTGACGTTTTCTATAGAAACTGAAAGATTGGCTCGGTAATCTAGTCATTGAACTGACAGCTTGTATGAAAATTTTGATTATTTGGGAAATAATTAATAATAGCAAATTTTTTAGCGTAACGGATAATTTATGAGTCTAGTATCATGTAGGCACCAAAATCCAACAAAATATCGTTTCATGCAAATCGTCACAAATATGTAGGTACACACATGTTTCAATCGTTTTTCTTGTAAGATTTTTATGTATTTATGTTTTTTTTAGTTGTTTAAAATGGGTCAGGACCATTTTTTACTTATTACCATTTGTTTCTAGCGAAATTACACATCTATCCACCCACAGTTTGTAAGTTTTACCGTTGTACGTGAATAAGTTTTCTTCGGTTTCGCTTTTAACAAATAGAAAACAAATATGTCGTCATCAAACAAGAAAAACATTTACTACAGTAAATTTCAAAAATCGACTTGGTTAAGTTTTTTTTTTACTTTTTACCTACTTCCGGAAGAAAAGTTTGTAGGATTTTTGCATACATTATCTATATTCCATTCGAACGTAATTTGAGAAAATTAGGCTATTATAATTTAATGTCTGTCAAAACCGTATATTTCCTGGGTTACGTTGCAGCCCGTTTAATGTGAGTCATCCTTATAACTTGGTCTAGTTTCTAATTTTATTGATGGTTTCAGGTTCAGGTCAACCAACCGTATAAGAATTTTTGCAAAATATATTCATAATATTCTAAGAACAATTAAGTCACTTAAAAGTTAATAATATAAGAAAAATATGAAATTATTGAACCTTACGAAAATAATTGCGTCTCATTATTTTCTCCACATATATATTTCAGACAATTTTCTCCATCTTTTGGGTAATACGGTATTTCATATGGCAGCACTCGGTTTAAATCTTGTATGTAACATCCTTCCTGATCCGCTGTAAAAAAATAGCATTCAATTCCCGTCCAAATAGAAAGACAAACTTAAAAACCTTTTTCGCTAAAACACCGGCTTGCCAAACTAAAAAAAGATATAGACACCTATAATTCCAAACTAAACAAAGCAATAAGTGAATTAATGTAAGGACCATCTAACAGACAAAACTATGAATTAAAAAAAGTTTCACCATTCCTTTTACTTTGCCAGTCCTGACCTCATCATCTTAAAATTTAACACGTCTACACCATTTTATACTACTTACTTACATTTAGTTTTATCACTTAAATGGAAAAAAGCTACTTCTTGCCATTTTGGTGATAAGGTGAAAGCGCAAACCGTTCGCTAGATGGCGATAGTTTCAGTAGTTAGGGCGTTGGGTTGCGAGTTACATCGTGCAGCGAGCAAGTTTAGAGTTTCAAGGCGTGTATTACACGTTAGTGTGCTATGTCTTCACTAGATGGCTCTGGCGTTGAGTTAGATCACGCAATCAAATAAATAACACTACGGTTTGAGTATGTGATACGCTAATGTTGCATATTTAGCCTAAATGAGATAAGCGTTATTGATTTTAAATAATAAAAACATCAAGTTTTAATTTTATTGCCGATTGCATAGTTACTGTACAAATAAAATACTGGCGCCAACCGTGGTAACTTTTAAAATATCGTATCTTAATTGGCATAGTCATGTCTGTTGTAGAGTGACCATTATTGCAGACAATCAAAACTTTACATAGGTAACAAAATGTTAAAAAAGACGAACGAGATAGTTATTTTATTAAATCCTGGTAAGCGATTCATTAACATTTACTGTCTGAGTAGGGTAATGTCTGCTCACGTCTTCTGAATCACCCTCAGATTGTACTCACCAAACTCAGCTGGTTTAGGTTCATAAGGGTAAATCGTCACAGCAGAATAAACATATCCTACTGTAGACAGCAAACTTAATAAACAGAAGTTAAGCATTTTATGAACAACAATGTATCGGAACTCGAACACGACTGAAGCGTTATACTATATAGTAGTATATATATACTATACTATACTATATAGTATAACGCTTCAGTCAAGTTCGAGTTCCGATACATTGTTATAAATATTGAAACGTCTATAAAGCTAGTACACAGAGTACCTAGTTTATTTATGTTTTAATTTTTTTATTGTGCATAAATTGTATTATTGTGATATTTTCTGTGAAATCTATATTATTTCTACTTAGAATCACGCGCTTTCCATCCCAAGAGGAGCAAAAATGTGTTACCATTTTCCATATAATTGAAAAAAAAATGGAAATATTTGGACACTTTTTTCTCCTATTAAGGCTGCGTTTTACCAAATTTTTATTCCGAGAATAACACTTACTCTCAGTTAGTAACGTCAAATTACTATGGGATTTTCACATTAGTATCCAAGAGTAAGCGTTACTATTGGTTAAAAAGTTTGGTCAAATCCAGCCTAAGATGGAAAGTATTCGTGGTTTTGAGTAGGAATAACATAAAAGTCGCTGAAAATATCATAATAAAAAAAATGGTAAAAAAAGAAAAGCTCATTTGTGAATGCAACTCCCCACTATGTATAAACTATAATTATTTACAAATAGCTTGAGTTCTGTGATACTTGAGTTTATTCCATTCCACGCCACGAACGTTTCAGGCTAACACTATATAAAAAATATAATTGAATCCCAAAAACAAATAAAATACAAAAGAACACACAAAAAACAATACAAAACCGATGCACATTATAAAAAACCTAACCTAAAGTGCCGGCGTCAACGGGGCAGGGCCCAGGCTGCCGATGGTTAGGACCGCAAAGAGAGAAACCTTCGGACTATGCGCGCAGTGTCCAGTCCAGTATTACCACCTAAAACTTAATATTTATTTATTATGAAACAGTATAAACCTCAGTTCTCCTACATACTTTACTTGAGATACAAAAAACATATGATTGTAAAATAATATTAAGCACTTTTCCATATTGTTCAAGTACGAGTCCAGGGCACAACCAATGTATTTACAGAATGAATTTATTTATGCACAACGCAACATACCAGCTTCGCAGTGCGATCTTACTGTTTGACATTAACAAATTTGTAAAAAAATTTAAACTAACGACTTATTCAATGTATTTATCCAAAACTGAGAAGAGAAACGCTGTAAATTTAATTGCATATAACATTGTCGATTTTTGTAGGCTTGACAATGACAATAAAAATACGAATTCCACTAGAAACAATGAAAGTATAACACCCATTTCTTTTTTACATTAAGGACTCCGACAAAGGGAAATGTTTCAAAGGAAGCTACTGATGTACTTAGTACCAATGAGGCGTTTCCCAGCCAAAATAATCTTATTATTTGTAAAAACAATTCTTTGACGAAAGTAAGGCCAAACATGACGTACAAATTAATTCACCAAAATATACAAGGCCTTTCGTCCAAGAAACTTGAATTAGAATTGTGTATGGATAAATTTCAGTATGATATTGTTTGTATAACTGAGCATTGGCAGAAACCTTATGAAATTTTGACATTAAATTATACAAATTATGATCTAGCAAGTTCGTTTTGCCGACAAACTTCTATTCATGGAGGCTCACTGATTTTTGTCAGAAATAACATTAAATTTAGACAGCGTACTGATATAGTTAAAATGTCGGTTGAACGTATAATAGAACTGTCTTGTGTGGAGCTGGAAGAATATATAATAGTGAGCGTGTACAGGCCACCAAATGAACAAAATTTTAGTACTTTCGAATCTGTTATGGAGGATGTGTTAACAATAATTAGTAAAGCTAAAAAAGAAATATTAATTTGTGGCGACTTTAATGTAAATATTTTAGAAAATAATACGTTGACATGTAAATTTTTAAATTTATTTAATTCATTTAATCTAAGGAATGTTTTTCGTGAGCCCACAAGGGTTACCATTTCTACTGCTACTTGCTTGGATAACATATTTGTTGAATGTAGAATTTTGGAGCAAAAAGTTGTAAATATTATACAGTCAGACCATTCGGGCCAAGAAATTGTTATACCGTACAATAATAAGCCATTAGTAAATGAAATAGAAACTCAAACTCGTCCCATCACGCAGAATCGCTTAAAGACATTTAATGAAAAAGTATACCATCAATTACTACATCAGTCCCCAAACGTGTCAGTATATGGGTGTTGCAATAGTATGTACAATGCACTGTTTTCGAAATTAGTCGTTGAATTTGAAAAAACCTTTCCAACCAAAGTAAGTAAAGCAAAGCATAGTTTTGTGTTCAGTGATTGGGCAACCTCGGGTATTCGTAAAAGCAGGGAAAAATTGTTTGAGTTGTATGAAGCAAAGAAAACACTGCAAACAGAAAGTTATTCGGAGTACGTCAGAATTTATTCAAAAACATTTAAGAAAGTCTGTTTGGCAGCAAAATGTAATTTCATTAAAAATAAAATCAAAGGTGCTAAGGACAAAATAAAAACAACTTGGAACATTATTAGAAAAGAATCTGGGAAGGTGAAACCTCCCAATAAAGATATTGTGCTGAACACTTCCAATGGACTGGTCAGCTCAAACTTAGAGGTTGCTCAAGAATTCGAAACATTTTTCACAAATATTCCTATCAAGACCACTGAATCGCTAAAATCCTCACCAAGTAAAGCTGCGGCATTGTTAAATGAATTTGTTGATAAATGTAATAGTAAATTTAAATTTGAATATATTAACTCAGACTGCATTATTAGAACTTTTAAGCAAATTAAGGTTAAATCTACAGAAGACTTATGGGGCATGTCGGTCAAGGTCTGTACTGCTATAATAGTTACTATTGCGCCCTATTTATGTTTAATATTTAATAAGTGTGTCGATGAGGGCTCCTTCCCGAACCTGATGAAAGAAAGTAGAGTTATACCATTATATAAAGCTGGTGACGCGAAGGAGGCTGGTAACTTTAGACCTGTCTCAATTTTACCTGTTCTGAGCAAAATTTTCGAGAAAATCATACTCAAACAACTTCTCTGTCATTTTTATAAAAATAATTTATTTCATACACAGCAGTTCGGTTTCACTAGGGGTCGATCAACTACGGACGCGGGTATAAGTTTAGTTAAACATGTCTTTGAGGCATGGGAAGGAAAAAAAGACGCTATTGGCATTTTCTGTGACTTAACAAAAGCATTCGACTGCGTGGATCATGAGACTTTAATTTCAAAATTAAAATACTATGGGATAGAAGGACAGGCTCTAGAGTTACTAAAGTCATACTTGATTGGAAGAAGTCACAAAATTACTGTAAACGGGACAATATCAGCTGGATCTCAGGTTGTGATAGGTGTCCCTCAAGGATCGATATTGGGCCCTCTCTTATTTCTGATTTATGTGAATGATCTTCCTTTTATGGCGGAAAAACTAAGTAAAGTTGTTATGTTTGCCGATGACACTTCACTTATATTTCATGTTAATAGAAATTGCCAAAACTTAGCCTGTATAAATAATGCTATGGCTCAGGTGCACGATTGGTTTACTGCTAATAATTTGGTTTTAAATGCAAAGAAAACGAAATGTATACATTTTAAGTTACCCAACGTGAAGCATAGCATAAAAGGATTGTCGATCAATAACCAAGAGTTAGATGTAATACAAGAGTCAGTTTTCTTAGGTATAACGGTAGATTCAACGCTACAATGGGGTCCTCACATTGCTGCTTTATCAAAGAAACTGAGCTCAGCCGCATATGCAGTGAAACGGATAAGGCAGATAACTGATGAAGATACTGCTAAGTTAGTTTACTTTAGTTATTTTCATAGCATCATGTGTTACGGGTTGGTTCTATGGGGAAGAGCAGCTGACATTGAGACAATTTTTACCTTGCAGAGGCGAGCAGTACGTGCGATTTACGGATTAAATACTCGTTATGACCTAAGAGAAAAATTCAAAACAATAAATATTATGACATTGCCTAGCCAATATATATATCTTAATATAATGTATGTACGAAAAAACTTGACAGTGTTTAAAAAAAAAAGTGACGTACATAAATTTAACACTAGATATAAGAATAATTTATTTGGTATAAAAACTAGGTTAAGTAAGGTTCAAAAATCATTTATAGGGCTCTGTACACGGTTTTACAATAAGTTACCCGACCATATTGTAGACTTAACAGAAAATAAATTTAAGGCTAGAATTAAAAACACGCTAATAAAAAAAGGGTATTATAGAGTAGATGACTATTTAAGTGACAAAGACGTTTGGTCGGATAATTTACCTTCAGTTAAATGTAAATAATGACATCTAAATTATTAATAATGTTTCAAATTATATATTGTATAGCTCTGCTACATTCAATTAGGAATAAGAAGTTGCATGCTTGACATTCAATAAGTATTCTATAAGAATCTATTTTGAATAAAATATTTTTGATTTGATTTGATTTGATTTGATCTCCTTTATCCATGTGTTCGCGGCTTAAAAAACTACTTGTGGTATAAGACTGTTATTAGTGCAATATCATCACGTTTTATCAAGCTGTTAAAACATAATTCATTACAGCCGTTTAAATGTGTGGATTCGTTGACACAGCATTAATAATACAATGAAATATAAATGGAAAAATACAACAATACAATAATATTTTTTGTTTACGTAAAACCTGAAGTATTGTTTTCGAAACTCTTGAGGTCGTGATATGGAATGGAACTATGCTTCGGGGATTAATTTAGTCAATTGCCAAAATACTCGTTCAAATAATAATAAAATATTTTATATGCGTTGCTGGTTTAGTTATTGACTTCAAACGATCTTTTGTTTGCTTTATATTGCTTTTCACACTAGAGACACTTCTAAGTTTCCTAGATTTTGACAGCATACACTCTGAAAGTGTTATGTTAACGTCATAATTTCATTGAAGTTTGACGTTTAAAACAACAATTTCAAGTTTGACAGTTTATTTGCTCGGAAGAGATAACATGGTTTGACTCTAATTGCTTCTCCAGTGGCCTATTTCCTGAAAGCTTGTAGCTTGTAATACAAGAAAATCAAAGATGTTAAACAGAATTCGCTGCTTATTTTACAAGTGACAAGCTCTCAAGAAACGGACCTCAGGTCAAGGTTACATGCGAAAGCTATTGACACTGCTGCTTTTGTTTTTTTAACCTGCCATTGAGTTACGAGTATTACAACGTCAACGCCAGGATGATTGATAGGATGATTTTTAGTCCCAACGAAAATGCGGTCCTGTAGCTCAATGTCTATCAATAACTTTTTCTACTCCAGCACTTCTATCTGTCAATTATATCCCACCAAAAAACATTATGTAAAAAACTAGCCAAGTCTCGATGGAGCTGCTTGTTTAAGTATCTCTAAAAAGTAATGAAATCTGGACAAAGTCGTGCCAATTCTTAGGTTCCTTACTGCGATTTCTTTATTATTATAGTTAATGTTGTGTGACTTGGCCGTTGAAGGGTACACAGGGGTACAAAACCAGGTGCTTCATGACACCATTGCACCAATCTGAAGCCTCCGCGCCTCCCTGCCTCACGGTCTGAGCATCTCGACGCGGAATGGTACAATTTCGTTCTGGGCGCCGATACAGCTATATTTTTTGGTCTCATGCTGGTCATATACGTTTGTGCATATCCGCCGCATCTGCCAATATATGTATGGGAAATTTGTCTGGCCGCCGGGCATCCATACCCACTATGGAGAACTGACGGATTGCCCAAACGTAATATTGCCAACATTAAAATAGTATCTCTTGAGTACAGTCGGTGCCCTCACATAAGTATCCACCCCACATATGCAACCGCGTAGCGCGCGTGGATACTTTGTGAGGGCACCGACTGTAATTTGAGAGAGCATAAATATGGCGAACCGAAAAATTTAGTTTTCGTAGTAGGTAAGTAAAATAATAGGTAGGTAAAATAATGACACTATACAGAGGATAAAACTGAATTTATTGAAGGTAATCAAAAGTTTTTTTTTAATACTACGACGGTGACAAACAAGCATATGGCCCACCTGATGGTAAGCGGTCACCGTATGGCCGCCTATGGACGCCTGCAACTCCAGGGAGTGGTACATGCGCGTTGCAGACTTTAAAAAAAGGAGGATTCGCTGTGTTGACAGCTAAAGGGGCAAGCTTTACTCCGTGGGTTTCCAGCTTTCAACACAGTGAATCCTCTTGGAGCTCTGGCGATCCTAATCACCAACAGAAACACAACACTATGAGTAGGGTGTAGTGTTATTAAACTGCGGTTTTCTGTAAGGTGGAGGTACTTCCCCAGATGGGCTCTGCTCTAGATTTGAGCGAGACGACATTTGCTGTGCCCTACCACACTAAACGATACGCATCCCTCTCTTAAAAGTGCATAATTATCAATAAATACAAATGTTTTCTTGATAAGGTATACAGTTCTACGACTCAGGTTTATCTACAGGCAATTTAAACGTCTCACTGGTACTCGCGAGTACTTTTAGTTCTTCAGATCAGGTTCTGGTCTTATGACCGATATCGTTATTTTGTATATTTTTGGGCTCTTCGGCGCCTTCGGTTCTTCGGGTGCCTTTGGGCGTTTGGGTGACTTCGGCTTCTGTGGTGGTGTTGGGTCCTCACAGACTGGTTCTTCTGTGACGGTTACGCACGTCGCTTCAGTAGTTGTCGTTTCCGTGGTAGTCGGTTCTTCTGTAGTAGTAGTCTGATCACACACAAGTGTTCCACAGCATTTCGGGTAGTCAAGGGTGTAGTCGTACTCCAAATGGCAAGTATCAGGATAGCCTAATGCACCACATCTGTAAACGTTTTATTATTATTAATCTTTAATCTGTTAATGATTCGACATCCTGTTTTTTAATTGCTTTAATTTGAACTTTTTATTTAAAATTAAATGACATTTAGAAGATAGGTAACCACTAATTTTATTTTAATGGAGTATAAGTATTCGACATGACATTGATATTTTATAGTTATCACTAACTTAGTACTTAAAGTGAATTCTTACGCCCATTTTACATTAGCGATTTGTGGAACATGTAATTGGGTTGTATGAAAAAAAAAACTAACTATAAATGAAAAACTAACTATGCCATTATGGTTTCTTAAATTATACCAAGCTACATGCCGAGGTTGAAGCAATTCAAGAAAAATACGATGTAAAAAATATATATCTGAGTATATTTAACAGCCTCCTTCTAGTCAACTAAGTAATGACTAATGACCCTTACGAAGCAGATTCCGGTCTCGAACCCTGACCATTATTCGTGTTTATCACAATTGTATATCACTGTTTAGTTCTTATACTCATAACATAATAATATATGCATTATTGAGATTAATGTGAGACTGCCTATTTGGCTAAGATAACGGCCTCCTAGCCTAGTTGGTAGTGACCCTGCCTACGAAGCAGGAGGTTCGAATCCTGGTCAGGGCATTTATTTGTATGTTTATTACGAATATTTGTTCTTGAGTTATGGATATTTTCTATGTATTTAAATATTTATATGTATCTGTCTATTATATATACCGTCACCTAGTACCCATAGCACAAGCCTTATTGAGCTTACCGTGGGACTAGGTCGACTTGTGTAAGATTGTCCCATAATATTTAATTTATTTATTTATTTTTATTTAAGATTGTCCCATAATATTTGTATATTTACAATTATACAACCGACTAAAGGATACTCACACTAGAACGGAACCGGACGTGAAGATCTGTCAATTTGTATAGAAATAATCACGTGATAGCTCGGAGCTTTCTATAGAAATTGACAGATTTTCCCGTCCCGCCCCGTCCCGTCCCGTCCCGCCCCGGTCTCGTGTGAGTCATCCTTTAAGATGATGAATATAAATTTGTATGGAATATAATGGTCTGGAATATAAAATTTCGTCACTTTCTTCCTACCGTTTTCACGGCTTATGCCACGTGGCGTAATCGCGTCCCGTTTTAGTCTGTATCATCCTTAACTTGGCGTAGTTGCTAGGTTGCTAGTGGCCCTGCCTAATAATTGATGGTTTTAGGTTTAATATGGACTATGGTTATATATTCTCAACAAACCGTATAAGAATCTTTACAAAATATATTCATAATATTCTAAGAACAAGTCACAAAAGTTAATAAACAAAATATGAAATTATTAAAACTTACGAAACTAATTGCGTCTCATTATTTTTTCCACATGTATATTTCAGACAAGTTTCTCCATCTTTTGGGTAATACGGTATTTCATATGGCAGCACTCGGTTTAAATCTTGTATGTAACATCCTTCCTGATCCGCTGTAAAAATAAAACCAAGCAGTCAATTACCGTCCAAATAGAAGGATAACTGAAAAACCCTTTTCGCTAAAACACCGGCTTGCCAAACTAAAAAAAAGTAGATATTGACACTTATAATTCCAAACTGAACAAAACATAAGTGAATTAGCGTAAGGACCAACTAAACACACAAAACTATGAATTAAAATAGTTTCACCATTCCTTTTACTTTGCCAGTCCTGATGACCACATCTTGAAAATTAAAACACGACTATACCATTTTATACTAGTTACTTACGTTTGGCTTTATCACTTAAACGGAAAAAGTGACTACTTCTTGCTATTTTGGTGATAAAGCAAAAGAATTGTAAAATAAAACTGTGCCAATGACAGTTGGGGATTTAGTAGTACTACAGCGATCTAATGACGTGATAAAGGGAAATGGAATGGTTTATTAGAAAATACAATCGGCCCGATGAGGACGCGACTTTAGGGTCGGACGCCCTAAAGAAACTTTTACCCAAATAACACGTAGCGCCATCCAGTTGAATCGCGGAAACGTCTTGTAAAGTTTCATCGCATGTACGGCGCGTTGAAGCGCAAACCGTTCGCTAGATGGCGTTAGGTTCGGTGGTTAGGGTCGCGAGTTACTTACATCGTGCAGCGTGTAAGTGTAGAGTTTCAAGACGTGTATTACACGTTAGTGCGCTATGTCTTTACTAGATGGCTCTATGCGTTGAGTTAGATCACCCAATCAAATAAATAAGACGTGAGCAGGATTAATGCCACGGTTTGAGTACGTGACACGCTAAAATTGCATATTTAGCCTAAATGAGATAAGCGTTATTTATTTTAAATAATGAAAACAATGAAGTTTTAATTATATAGCCGTTTGCATGGCCACTGTACAAATAAAATACTTGCGTGAACCATGGTAAGCACAGATTGCCTAAATCTGTGGTGGTTACTTTTGAAACATCGTATCTCACTTGGCATTATCATTTCTGTTGTAGCGTGATCATCATTGCAGACAATCAAAACTTTTTATAACAAAATAAAAAAAGAGACGAACGAGATAAATCCTGGTGAAGGATTCATTATATTAATATTCACTGCCTGAGTAGGGTAATGCCTGCTTACGTCTTCTGAATCACCCTCAGATTGTACTCACCAAACTCAGCTGGTTTAGGTTCATAAGGATAAATCGCCACCGCAGAATAAACTAATCCTACTGTGGACAGCAAAATTAATAAACACAACTTAAACATTTTATGAACAACACTTTATAAGAACTCGAACACGACTGAAGCGAATACTACGTTATAAATATTAAAACGTCTATAAAGCTAGTACACAGAGTAGTTTATTTGTGCTTTAATTGTTTTATTGTGCATAAATTTGTATTATTGTGATATTTTCTGTGAAATTTATATTATTTCTACTTAGAGTCACGAGCTCTTTCCATCCCAATAGGAGAAAAAATGTGTGACCATTTCTATATAATTGAAAAAAAAGGACATTGTTGGACACTTTTTTCTCCTATTAAAGGATGACTCAGACTAGCATGGGACGGGACGAGGCGGGACGGGAAAATCTATCAATCACGTGATAGCTCGGAGCCCTTGGATATCATCCCGTTTTAGTGTCTCACGGATCTTGCGTGGCACATAATATTTTTCCCGTGTCAACAACTTCACTTTATCGAACCGAATGAAATGCGTCGCGTCCGTACCGCAAGTATGTTCCGCCACCGCCGAATTCCTTGCGTCCTGATTTTTCACGCTACGAATATGCTCTGACAATCTCGTAGACACGTTCCGTCCCGTTTCCCCCACATACGACCTACCGCAGTCGCAAGGTATTCCATACACCCCCGGGTTTCCTAGAGGGTCCTGGTCCTTAGGAAGCCGCGAAGCCGATAAAGCCGCGAGCCGCGAAGGATAACACCACTCTGTCTGTCCAACGATGTCTGCCCGACGCAGACGAAACATGTCACGCCTATTGTGATAAAAATACGTGAGTGTTAACCGTTGCAATTTAATATCAGTATGTCTCACGAAAGTTTAAATTATATGATTGTAAATATTTTTACAAGTTTTGTAATTTGTTTTGAAAAAATAAGTCCCGCTGAGTTTCTTGCCGGTAATAATCTTCTCGGGCTATGGTGTAAGGTTAGAACCGGTAGTATATATTTTTTTTGACGTTCATAAGTGCATTGTAATGTGCCTAAATTGAAAAATAAATATATTTATTATTCATATACCTACATTCTTATGTTGTGGGTACGAGATACCTTCAACACAAGCCTTATTGAGCTTACCGTGGGACTAGGTCGATTTGTGTAAGATTGTTTCATAATATCGACGTTGTTGTGACGACCGTTTGGCGTAGTTGGTAGTGACCCTGCCTGCTATGCCGACGGTTCTGGGTTCGAATCCCGGTAAGGGCATTTGTTTGTGTAATGAACACAGATATTATTTGTTCCTGAGTGGATGTTTTCTATGTATTTATGTATTTTTATATTATACATATATATCGTTGTCTAAGTACCCGTAACACAAGCCTTCATGAGCTTACTGCTGGACTTAATCAATTTGTGTAAGAATGTCCTATAATATTTATTTATTATTTGTTTATTTATTTAATATGTATTTATTATGAAACAGGAAAAACCTCAGCTCTCCTTCATCCATGTGTTCGCGGCCTAAAACATTACTTGTGGCATAGGACTGTCATAAGTGAAATATCGTGACATTTTAGCAGGCTGTTAAAACATAATTAATTACAGCCGTTTAAATGTGTGGATTCGTTAACATAGCTTTAATAATACTATATGCTATAAATTAAAAAATACAATAGAGTATTGAACTGTTCTTACGTAAAACCTGAAGTAATAATACTCGACACTCTTGAGGTCGTGATATGGAACCATGCTTTGGGGAATAATTTAGTCAATTGCAGGTAGAAAAAAGTTGATCGCAGTTGATCGCGTGAATCGATTTGAATAATATTTTTTTTATTAGAAGGAAAATACGTGCGGAATGAAAAATTAAGTAATCAAGATAGTGTTTGCATATACAGTTAAATTACAAACTTTATTTTTTGAAGTAAATTATTTTGTACAATTTTTCAAAAACCGTTCAACTAATCAAGTTAAAAATAATTTTCCAAGAAAATTCTTATTAAGTTCTACTTTTGTAATTTTTTTCATATTTTTTTAACTTATAGTTCAAAATTTAGAGGGGGGGACACATTTTTTTTAACTTCTGGAGCGATTATTTCCGAAAATATTAACTTTATCAAAAACTGTTCTCAGTAAACCCCCATTATTTTACAAATACCTATCTAATTATATGCCACACTCTAGGATTGAAACGAAAAAAAAATCACCCCCCTCTTTACGTGTATGGGAGGTACCCTAAAAAAAAAATTATAACCACTTTTTATTTTACCACTTTGTTGGCGTGACCGATATTACATATTCGTGCAAAATTACAGCTTTCTAGTACTTAGTCATTGAGATTATCCGCGGACGGACGGACGGACGGACGGACAGACAGACAGACAGAGCGAAACTATAAGGGTTCCTAGTTGACTACGGAACCCTAAAAAACGGCCAAATGAAAAAAAATCATGTTGTATGGGATATAAAGGGAATATATAACTAAATATTCTGTAAAATAGTTCAAGCGGCTAATAGGCTAGATGACGAAAAAAAACTAATTAGTCCGTCTGTTAGATTATAAAAAAATATTCGATACGTATTTTTTCTTTTGTTCGTCAAATGAAAAACGACGGAAATACAGCGCTTTAAAGTTTCGCGTGACGTCACAATCGAGTACGATTCTTACTCTAAGGTGACGTCATCAGCCCCCACCACGGAACTTTGACGCTCTTCATATTCGTCAATTTTAGTTATCTTGAAAAAGGAAAAAATACGTGTCTAATAATAATTTTTGATAATCTTTCTGACGGACTAATTGGAATAATAGTTTTTCAACCTAACATCATCCCTATTACCCTTATCAATATGGAGCAAAAGCGAGCAAAAAAAACTCATTTTTTGTACATAAATATTTATGTTATACTGTTTTTATGTATTTGTTTGTTTGAAGAAAGGTTGGCGCAGTTGGTAGTGACCCTGCCTGCTAATCCGATGGTCCTGGGTTCGAATCCCCATATTTATTTGTGTGATGAACACAGATATTTGTTCCTGAGTCATGGATGTTTTCTATGTATTTATATATTATAATATATCGTTGTCTGAGTACCCGTAACACAAGCCTTCTTGAGCTTACTGCGGGACTTAGTCAATTTGTGTAAGAATGTCCTATAATATTTATTTATTTATTTTATTTATTTGTTGTTATAAATAAAACATCCCTTCTGACCCAATTTCTATCCCTTCCTAGCCTCAACTGCACTGATAGGTTGTGTTGGATTTTTCTACTAATTTGTATTTATAGTAAAATCTATGAAATAAAATGACAGATTATCATTGAAAAACTGAAATTCATACAACCGGAACACATTTTAACGATATAAATCAACGTGCCTCACATAAATATAAACTTTTAACGAAGTTTAAAGTCCCAGTTTGTCCCAACTCACCTCCTTTTACGGTACAGTAACTCCCATTTCATAGTGATCTGTTTTATTTGCTCTTAAATGAAAATGGACAACCATGACTATCAGATAAACGCAGGTAAGTTACGATTTTTGTTCCTAGCAGTGATAAGGTAGCAAAGTTACCGTTTTACGACCAAAAGGCCAGGATCGAGTCGGTTTTATGACCATTATCTTACCGAGTAGCACAGTTGCCTTATATTAGAACAAAGTAAGCCGTTTATGTAAAATTTTCAGCAGGCCTCCTCTTTTTCCATTTAAAACAAATACTTCAAAATGTTTCCCTTATTAGTTTAGTAAAAATCTAATGTATGGTTTATAGGTAGTATTTAAGATAGTTTTGAGGCTATTATTTTGTACACATGTATGGTAGACCACAGAGCACTATACCCATTCACTATCATCTTCATGTAACCTGTGTTTCACAAATATATGTTACTTTTACTTACTTAAATATTATATATTATGAATCTCATGATTGCTTATAACTTTTTCTATGGGACCAAATTTGAAAACGACTACACAAAATCGGCATCTCCATACAAAGCGATAGTTTGACACAATTTGTATGGAGATGTTGTATGAAGCTAAGCTGTTACTGCGTTAGTTTGGTGGTCAGACTTTACTTGTTTTCATATTTAGCGTCCCACACATTTAGTTTCATACTCTATATTCATATTTCAAAGGAATTTAGGATCAGAAATATTTCACACGAAACAGTGAAGGCATTTGATACAAACGAATGTAGTTTAAAAATGTGCAAATGAAAACATCAAAGCCTAGCAGCCGGTGCACGGGAGCGGTATTCAGATATAAAAAATCTCAACTTGATTTGTCATACGGTGTGTATTTAGGGTAACTCCAGGGTCACTCTTAATATAATAATTAGAAAAAATCATTTACTCTTTTATAACACATATTATTTGATTCATGTTTTTAAGAATGCCATGTTCTAAGCAAAAGGAGACCAAGTCCCCCGGTCTCCAGTGCAGAGACCCAACCTGCGTCCTCCTAGTTTCCCGGCAGATGCCATCTATTTCAGTTTATAATTTATATGTTGTGTGTTGTAGATGCTAGGGCACTCCGGAGGTGCATAGGGCCCCCACAAGATCCTTCCATGGCCTTATATCTTGTCCTACGGCTCGCAACTCGCTCTCCACGCTCCGCCGCCACGTGTGTACAGGGCGTCCACGAGCTCGCTTTCCACCTTGAGCCTTCCACTCAAATGCGAGACTGGCACTGTTCGTTGCTCTACTTCAAAGGGACACATACAATATTACTACTTTAAAACATGAATCAAAATATTTCCCAGCCCTGCTCACCGGGGGCCTTGGTCACTTTTTCTGTAGTATATATATGACATCTCTTTTTTTAAATTCATAATAAATTATTTGATTCGTGTTTACAATGACGTACTTACTTAGTATTGCTTTTTAATGTGGACATGACTGTTGTAATTTTTGTAATAAGATTATGTAGGATTTATTTATATTTATTACGTTAATTTATAATTTACTTGATTAAGCTATTTTAAGTTTATTTTTGGACAATAATGTAAATATGCAATGAAAATTACAAATCAAGATAAAACTTAGAAAGGTGAATTGACCTCTGGCACTAATAAAATTGTGCAGCTCGCCAAAACAAAGGGAATTCGTGGAAAACAAACGAATTTGGGGAATAACGAGACGCAAGATAACCATGATTTAATGAATGCGGGAAACTTTGAACTGAACATCCAAGTGCTGTTTGTGTCGCTTAGAGAGTTCTGGTAAACTAATAAGCTCATTCAAATTTAACACATTCAGACAGAAGTAGATAGCGACGTCTTCAAAGGGAAAAAGTGTAGCAAGATTTTGAAATCTTTGTTTGTTCTCCGTTGCCATGGCGACGACGATCCGCTTTTGGACATCGTAAGTTTTTACAAGTTGCTTATTCCTTTATTTTCTTTGCTTTATTTTTTTTTAATTCCAGGATTGACATATTTCCGCGCGGTCGAAATTCATCGGTCGGCATCGGTTGCATTCAGAGATGACCTGAAATCGGGTTCCCTGTTCGTAGATGCTTTTCTACCCAGTTTTGGATGTTCAACGAGCCAAACGATCTCACTGGAGCGCAAACTCAGTAGGAGTTCCATTTTTCCCTAGCCATTGAGAGTGCCCTGTGGGGAAAGGGCCTCTCCCTTGGATCTCCATAACTCCCTGTTGTGTTTGATCAGGCCAGTTGTTAAGGTAAGCGTTCCAGACACCTCACCATCTCCGCCTGGGCCTGCCTCGTTCACGCCCACCTTGCGGCATCTACTTGGTAGCTATATTAACCGACCTATCCGGATGCATACGCTGGAAGTAGCTGTCGACCCAGTCCCATTTCAATTAAATTTATTTGTCTAATTCATGGTCCATAGATTAAGTACTTTAAAAACAAAATAAGTAACCTGATATTTTAAGTTAAACCTTGTTTACAGACTAGTGTTTGTATTTAAAATAATCTTCTTCTTCTTCGGAAATGTGTCAATCCTGAATAGAGCGACT